>OZ023071.1:3932350-6332350 GCA_963992785.1 Tenthredo livida | reverse complement strand
GCGCTCAGAAGAGTTTCTAATGGGAGAATTAATCTGCAATTAGCATGCGCCGAAGCCTGGAAAGAATCGAGGTATATTTTCAGAATTGAACTCGCTGCGCAATAGAATCGGGAACAAGTCCAACGCTATTAAAGTTCTCATTTGATTAGATAGATTTTCAGACAATGCATGCAATATTTGTTATATAAAATTGTGAATTTGAATAGATCCGAAAGCAGCGAGTACCTTGAGGAAAAAATAAAACCATTTGATTGGACGTTTACTACTGATTACATGGGAACAATGAGTGGCTTTGACGTTGAAGAAACGAGCGATAAAATTGATGTGAACAAGCTGAAACAGAAAGAAAAGATTCTGTTCTATCACGACCTGACGTTGTTTGAGGATGAACTTCACGACAATGGAATCGCTGTTTCTTCTGTAAAAATTGTAGGTCTTTTCCCAATAGAAACAATCGTCAACACTTATGGAATAGTAATTGTAAAAAATGTTCTTATCTCTTCCGCAGCGCGTGATGCCTAGCAGTTTCTTCGTCCTCTTACGCTATTTTCTCAGAGTGGACAATGTTATGTTGAGAATAAATGATACTCGACTATTTTACGAATTTGGGCAAGATTATTTACTACGTGAATTTACATCCAGGGAAGCTAAGGTTCAAGACTTACGTGTGAGTTGGATAAACGGCTCTGTATTCCATCACGGCCAAATCGTTTTCTTGGACTAATGTTCTTCGTCTTGATATTTTATTTCACCAGGTATCACCGGTTGTGTTTACGGAACCAAATGAAATAGCTCAATACTTACCGATAGTAAAGACCCGATGCGACAAGCTCACAGTTTCTTCAAAACCTGTTGAAAATCTGGCACAGAATAATCCGGAAGAGATTGAGCCAACTTCGTCATTGGACAAGATATCTGATACTGCAACTACGTCGACGACAAATACCACCGATACTTAGAAAGTGTACATTATAATGCTGCCACACAGGGTGCTTACTACTCGAATTACAGAGCCTTTTAAAGGAAAATAGAAACATTTTCATACCGATGTTTCAATCTGAGAATACGACTTTCAAAAGAGCATGACGAGACTTATCTTGTTCAACATGAGATGATTTTTCTTCTCGCTTCTCTCATCTCTCTAAAATCATGTTGGTCTGTTTCATATCAGATATCAATGTATGAAATCAGTTTTTTGCTAATAAAATAATAATTTTAAGAATCATCATTAGAATTGACTAACCAGCACCCGAAATATTTTACCTGGTATAAACGAATGAAACATTCTTTCAACATCTACGTGGCACATGTTTTATCTTATGATAATTGGCTTAACTAATCCATTTGGGAAATCTTGCTTTATTGTATCACAATAATAAGACTCTGACAATCTGATACTTAACTAATTATCATCAGTATTGACGAATATCGAAAGGTGATGTTTAATGTGCTAGAATTGCAAATCGTATGCGCATTATATGCTATAGGAAGCTCGGAATGCATGAATTTGTAGAATTTTTTTAAAAATACTTCCCGCTTAATGAACATTCAACTCTGTTAGCGTATCTTATCTTTTCAAAGCTGCCCTCTCATTTATGACATCAAGTTTTAGGATGGTCCGTGTATTAGACTTTTATTAGATCTCGTGATAGCAAAAAAAAAAAGATGAAAATTCCCTAATTCTGCGTTGATAGTGATACCACGATACATTTTACGACATACAAAATATCGTCGAAGACGTGGTGATCCAAGGCTTGATACATTGAAAAAATATGATATATAATAATTTATCTTATACATACTTCAAGATTAGGGTCCTATAATTACAGACTTTTTATGATAGCTTAGATTCTCACAATTTTTGAAAATGTATAATCAATAATTAGCTTCCTGTGATTATCTTACAGTGAGCTTCACCGGCGATTATAAACTCATGATCATTCATAACAAGACTGACATTTCCTGATATTGTAATCCGAGAATAAGTGGTGCAATAAACCCATATTATTTGATACTCTTCATGAATATTGCAATAAAACGTATTATGATACGAAATTTAATCAGTGATCATGCTCTTAGGTACTCAGAAAATGATGATCGAACCGATGTACTGCCCATCCTCAGATCATGATAAGCAATAGGTATCAACCTTAAGAACAATCCAATAGATTTTACAACTTTATTCTTGAGTGGGGGTGATTTAGCGACGATATATTAGAAGTGGCTTGTAAATTTATCAAAGGTACTTTGCACCACGATCATCGATCAGTCAGTCGTTGAATTAACACGGCATATAGAACACCACCGACGTTACTATGTGGCTACTGGTAGCGTTGGTAGCAGCCGTTTTGGTGACCGGTATGTCGTATTGTTAATTGATTAAGTAATTAACGAGAGAATAGCATATTCTAAATGCCTAATGAGAACGTAACGAATATCTTTGATTATTGGATAGATGTTAAATTTGAAAGCCAAACTTAGGATCGATTCTATTCAAGACCTTCTACATCCTTCCCTTTAACTATTCTATTACTATTTGCAATAGGACAATGTCAAACGATTGTTGAAGTAGATGTCACTGAGTCAAGGTCCTTTCGACTTAGTGTCACGACTACAGAAATTCAAAACTGTTATGTCACATTGCCTGGTGGCACAGCATATGAATTACTGCCAAATACCACTATTATATCGCTGATTGATGAGCGATATACAGTCTCGAGCTCTGACGAAACCACAATTTGTGGTCTATCCATCGATTCTACCAGATTTTCAGATAGCGGATCATACTTGCTCAGTATAACTGATACAGCAGGTGTTTCTCATACAGGAAACTACGAATTACGCGTTCAAGGTTTGTACCATTTGTGTTATTCTGAACATGCTATAACGGCTTAGAAATATATTTAGAGTCCTTGTGAACTGAAACGATTTGATATCTTAGTCGCAATTAGTGGACCAAGTTCGGTAGCTCTTACCATTTATCTAATCTAATAACATCGCATTATCGAATGGGGATAAGATACTTGCTGAAATTTTTCACAATACTTATACAATGTCCACTTGAAAAATGATCAAATGATAAGATCAGTGAACGCTCACAGAGTAGGAAGCTAATGGTTCCTAAATGAAAATTTAACATGAACAAGCTATACATAAACTGGGAATTGAAATTGCTTCAATTCTTGAATCATGATATGATACAGGAAGAACAAACATTTGGCCAGCAAGTACAGTTGACCTTGTCGCTTCCGAAACAGTCTACATATTTCTTCAAACTCCTGAAGGAACTGTTCAGAATTGTTATGTAACTGCTCCTGGAAGTGCGGAAGTTGAAGTACAATATGGTGCATCTATTAGTACTAGTGTTAAACAATGGAGTCCTAGTTTGGAGTGTAAGTATACATATTCCTTCTGAAGGATTAACACTCTCCAATTAAGAATAATTCACACACCGCAAGTCTTCAACTGTGAGTTGAAATTCAGTTACATCTAATTCCTGTAGCATGGTGTGGCGTCGAGATTGCTAATGTAAACAGCACAGGATATTGGAAGTTAACAGCAGCTGTGAACACTACTCATTTCTATTACAACAGGACCTTATTGAATCCTGAAGGTAAATAGTCTCTAAAGTACTTCAACTCGTTGTATTTCCCAATTTAAATATGAAACGGTGTAATGATGTATACCATAATCATTTATCCATATTTTAGATTCCTCTATATCAGCTAATACATGGACAGTTATTACTCCAGTCGTGGGTCAGAGCTTAAACGATTATATTGGTCATGAAAATGCTAGTTATTGTCAACTAACGAACCCGCAAGTACGGAGAAATACTAGTAAAAATTAACATAAGCCCATGAATTTTTAGTCTATTGCATGTAATTAATTTGGTCAGTCTTACGGTAGCTTTTACATATCATTTGATGCTTCGAGTTTTCTATTAACATGAAACAGTACAAACAAAATCACATTTTTATTCCAATTTAGGGAGAACTTGATCAAGTGGTTGCTGGACGTTGCAGTTTCAATCTATCGGTAGTCACCTCTCAACATAATGGAACTTGGATAGCTTCCACCGGTCTGAAAGGGTCGCCTACTGAGATAACTGAAACCATTGACTTGACCGTTCAAGGTAATGCTTCGGATAGACTATAATGGTAAAAATCTAGCTATGATGTCTCTTTGAGTCAAGAGATACATATAAAATAATGCTTTATTCCAGCCATCCAATACATATATGCGGCATCTTCGGAAAATGAAATTATCAGCGGGGCAGTTGATCTGTATTGTAGAGTTGAAGGAATGGAAAGCGAGGTATAAGCAGACTTGAAACCGAAGATTCTCATTCTACCATATCACTCAACTATATCCCAGGTCTATCGGGGATTCTAATTGTTTCTGAAACGTTTATTTCAGATTTGTCGATTTGTATCGCCCACCGGTACAGGTGTCTCTATGGTACTTGGTGTCGGTAATGAAAAGTATGCTCCTTATTACGATCCTGAGGGACTTTACACGTGCGGTTTGACCATCGTTCAGTTAACAGAAGACGATTATGGAACATGGACATGTTACACCGGGAATGCGACTGATGTGAGAACAGCGTATATCTCCGTGTCATCGAGTGAAACGGAAGAAACTCTCACCAGAGGTATGATCACTAGTTTTCATTAGAGTTCTTATCACTTTTGCTCTTGAAGCTTCATAAATCATAAGCAATTATTCAATAATCATGATATAACTGAAGTATTGAACAAAGAGCATATTGCTACTAAATGTTTTCTAAATATTTCAGCTACTCAAACCAGATCCGTCTCCGTCTCTGACTCATATACAGCATACAGCGTTTACAATGAGTCTCTAACATTGGCTTGTAGCGCTCTAACAAGCCTTAACTATTGCTGGTTTGGGCATCCGAATGGTTCTTACTACGCAGCTTTACCAGACGTGACAGATAACGAACTATGGGCTTACTCTGGCAGTGGACTATCTCTTGGATCCTGCTCAATCACATTTACACATTCAAGTTATGACGATGCTGGTTCTTGGACATGTAACATGGGCATTAGCGGAGAAGCGACGGATGCCAGTGTTGAGATAACTGTAAGAGTAACATGTAAGCATATTTCAATTCTGTTCTAACATCTGTAGTTTTATTTCTATATCACTAATCCCTTAAACTTTACAGCCAGTTCCTTGACTGCTACATTGGTTGAAGAAAGCGATGGCACAGCTGCAATTGAATGTACAGTCTTGGACACCACAAAAGCACTGTCGTATTGCCGTTTTATTAGACCTGACGGGGTCGGTATCAACGCTATGTATGCTGATAGCGATTCTAGCTACAGGTGAGATTTGAAATGATAAACGAATCTCTGTTGGACGGACTTTAATCCGATCTATTCTAATCTGGAAATAAATGAGTAGATTGATCTTGTCATAATGATCAATTATAACGATGTGATGATGTTTGGTGATTGACCTTGTACATTCTTATCTATGCAACGTTTTATTTTTTTTTGTAAAACTATGGTATATGAACTTTTTATTTTATCATTCATCGTCACATTCCAACATGAAATAAGTTCTGCACATTATTTCATTACTACATGTGATTATACTTTGGTGAATTCTAGTATGACTGGCGATATGGCTCAAGGCACGTGCGGTCTTAGTCTAAGTACTGTTCAAGAAGTTGATATAGGGACTTGGGCTTGTGTTGGAAAATTAGAATCTTACAGCGTTGAACTATCCGATACCTTTAGATTAAGTTCAGGTAAATATTTAGAGAACAAAATTCCAATTATGATGATGAATTATGTATCTTTTACTTTCATATAAGCAAATAATATCTTCTTATTTTCAGCGCCCAAACTTGGATTGAGTTTACTTCTACTGGGAGCTTCCATTATCAAAACTTTCATGGCTTAAGAATATGTTTGATGATGTATGATTTAGATAAATGTCAACACAATAAAGCAATGAAACTTTTTGTTATAAAATAAACGTGATTGATCTAGAGTAATTAACATGATAGTCAATCCAAATTAGCAACAATGAATTCCCTGTCTTATCTTTCACCAAACCATTATTGTTATCCGATATGTAATCAGAAGAGTCTAGTCATTTATTGATATTATAGCTATGTACAAGATTATATGGCTCACTAGTGGCATCGAGTTCTCTACGACACCGACGATCCAGCAATGGTCGCAAAAATAAAACTCTCGCTAAATCTTGGCTTTCTGTTAATTGCCTCGGTAATTGGTAAGTAGGTATACTACAAATTCCTGTAATATTATGAAGAGCAGTTTTGCCATTTCGTGGTGTTCTTTCAGCTAAAAGATTCAAAAGTATTCCTGTATCGCCAGTCACTATAGTCCTGTGCTATCTTACAGTTTACATGTCACGATTGCTAACGTTGAGTGTTCATTATATTCCAGCATCAGATCTGAGGCGAATTTTGCCTTTGAATTTAAAAATCCGAGAAGGGGAAGACCTTCAGCTTCGTTTGACGAAAGCATTATATCAAACCATATCCTGCTATGTAAAAACACCGGCACTTACCAGCTACAATCTTCTGAGCGAGGAGCCCGATGGTGAAGGTAGAATAATCTATTGGACAGAGAATGGAGAATGTGGGATCGTGGCAAGGAATGTAACAAAATCCGATAGAGGAAGGTGGAGACTTACTGCAAAAAACTCTACTCACACACTCGTAGATACTAGCTTCGTCGAAATCTTGGGTATACCGATACTTGGAAACGCTAAACCACGGTGCTCTTTACTGAAATTTAAAACCTAGTTATTTCCAGATAAGGTGGGCCTACAAGAAAGACATTTCTCGATCGAAAGTGGCCTTGGATATACTTTGATGCTAGAAGAGCGTAGCAGATATTGCTCGGTAAACCATCCTATTGGCTTTGAGCGAAAATGAGTCGCGAGTATTTCGGTAATAAGATAGAGACGTGATTTTGGTTGTAGATCCATCAGCCGCATACCCAAGAGACTCTTTTGGTAGGTGGTGAGTGTAAAGTTGAACTAAATCAACCAACTGCTGCCGTCGATGGAAACTGGATGGCAACAGCTGGTGTAATCGGCCAACTTCAAGAAATACCTGTTAATGTGGAATTGAGCGTTTTTCGTGAGTAGCATTATCCATTTGGTAACTTATGCCTTCCGTTATTGCGGCAATGCATTCTAACAAGAGATTGTTGAATGAGTTGATTTCTCCTGCAGGAGACAGACTTACAACTGGCTATACAAGAAACAATGACATGAACAGCATAAGTGCATACTGTAATCTTAGGGACAGCGATAGAGGATTAGAATTTTGTAGATTTACAAAACCCGACACCGCACAGGTACTGGCAATATTTATTACCCAAAAAATGTAGGTGTTGATCTACGATTGACTCCTGAAATTACCAAAAATTTACTTTCAGACTGGTTTTCAATTGAGCGATGGTTTGCGTCACGGTAGATACGGATACCATGGAGCTGGACTTGAGAACGGGGAGTGTGGGATAACAATCGTAGCTCCTACTACAGAAGATTATGGTCAATGGCTCTGCTCTGTTGGTGTAAAAGACGAAGAACTATTTGGCTCCTACGTATGGATTAACAATGATTTAAGTCACACTGCTGCCATTAGAGGTAAATAAATCCCAAGTGATCAAACCACTATTTGGGAACCGACATAAAGTAAGAGAATAAAAGTGGTAACAATCTGGAAAACAATTTCAGCCCAAGTTTTGCCAACTGATACAACGACTACAACTGTTAATGAAGCATTAAGACTCAGATGCCAAGTGAGTGTGCCGATAAAATATTGCTGGTTTCTCGCACCAGACGGTGAAATATTTACACCCAGGCAATCAGAGGCGGAACAAGATGCCTTGTACAGGTGAATTGAGTGAATTTATTGCAACCCTTATCATTGATCATGATAACGATTTGATGCTATACAATACAAGTGATTCTTTTAATGATACAGATACATTGGTAATGGGTTTGGAAAAGGGCAATGCGGTGTAGAAATTAAAACTGCAGAAGCTAAGCATGAAGGACAATGGACTTGTCATATGGGTCCCATCTCATCCGGCTTCGAGCTAATATCAATCGTAAATGTTACAATCTCAGGTATGTTACTGGACTAATGAGACTAGCAATCTTGACGATTGAGAGGGCAAGTTAATGGCAGAACAAAAAAAATTATCAATGTCACATCAACAAGTAGACATAAATTTCAGAAACACCTCTAGCAGCTAAGGATCGGCACATTACTATCGGAGATCAAGGTACTCTGACTTTGGAATGCAGAACTGTTCCGGAATCTATTGCAATTGATTATTGTAGATTTCTTATGCCAGATGGTACCGGAATACACATTGGTGATGAAGTAACAGAAAATGAGTATGGATAGTCGATTTTAAAGAGCGCTTAATGTTCCGTGAATCAGACAGACATAGTACATTGCTGATGCATTTTTTCTTCAAATTGTTTTCAGCCCTTTAATACTTGACAATTCACACTACTGGTATAGTGGTACAGGTTTGAAATTTGGCGTCTGCGGATTAACAGTCGGTACAATTTCACCTAAACACTTTGGGACCTGGACTTGTGCCGCCCGATTAGAGTCTAGTGAAAAAAACCTGGAAGTGTTTGATACGATCATTGTTGATCAGGGAGAGCGAACTCCATCTGCTATCAATAATGGTAATGAATGACGATTTCTCCATGTCTGCAGTCTGATAACAGTTATAATCTAAAACGCATAAAATTCAAACTATGGAGAAAGGAAGAAAAGGCTTATCATCAAACCAACAGATATTTTATTATTGAATCTTTTGAAGACCATATTAATAAGATATGAAATGCTATATGCAAAATCATTAGTACATAATCATTGTATTCTATTTTCTTCAATTAGATAATTTGACTGCTGGTGCAACAACTGGCATAGTATCTGGAGTTCTGATATTGGTCGGAATGTTGGCAGCAGGGTCCGTGTACGTGGTGAAAAAGATGAAGGCCAGAGGATTTCAGGTAATTATATATTTGCGACTAATGTCATTACAACAGCTTGATTAAATTAATGAATCGTTTTCATTGTGTAGCAGGACAACATCAGTGGAGTTGATACAATATCTATATCAGCGGGTTCCCAGAATTCGGGATCGACGAATTCTGATATGAGCTTACAAGAGATGACTTCAAGAAGAGAGAATTAGTTTAGTCAGGATTCCAGGACTGTTGGCTGTAATTGAACGAGAAAGAAAAATATTAATGTAAATATTTATATATATATAAAATATACATGTATATTATGGTGGCAATATTTTTTCGCCTTTTTTTGTTTTTTCGAGCTCACAGGAAAATTTGCTAGTTTGATCGATTTCAAGAGCCCTCTCCAAATTTTAGCTGAATTAAAAATGTTGTATAGGTCGCTCAGGAATTTTGAAAATATTTAAACGCCTGCAACGCTTGATCATTGGCGCGGCGAAATCGTCAAGGATTTCGAAATAATCTGAGTCTGATTCAACTATTTATTAATAACATAATGAATCTAACACAGTGTTCCAAATATCACAGAAAATGAGTATTTTCCTCGTTAAGGGGGGACTCCGAAGGTTTTGTTGAAATGACCACGTTTCTGCTCTTGAAATCACGGAAACACATCAATTCGAAAATTCCTGACACCAATTTTTTGATTGTAATATTATGTGTCTTGAAAAAGATGTCAACCTCCTGCGATGAAAGTGTATGCATATACCGGATTATTCGAAGAGAACTTTTAAGATAATCTCGATGAAATGTTAGTAAATGGTAGGATTTTCATGCGCAGCAAGTTGCTGCAGCAGCAGATTGCTGCTGGAACGCTATTCGTTGTTGAGTGTTTTTGACCTGCAACCACGTGATTAATTTCCTGTCTCTCCCCATAAATTTTTTCGAATTTCGCGCGCTAGATGATGGCACGTTCAAATCATGTGAAGTTAGCGCCTTAGCATGTCGAGCATGTCAATGATCGACTTTCGAATAATATCGCATCGCGCTATCCATGTGGTTCTAAAATGCGACAACTTCAGACCATGAGCCTCGGTCACTGTTGAAGTTGTGAGGAAGAACCGGTGCGCGTAGTGTTTTATCATTATAAAGAAGATAGATAATTTTCATGTTCGAAAAAGTCGCTAATAGCGAATATTATACTCGTAAAAAGTAGTGAAAAATTGTGAAATATATAAATATGGGTAAAGCAAAGAAGGGTAAACGGGCTGGCAAGGAGGAAGAAATGTAAGCTTATTTTCAGACAGATTGCAGCATTTCGCATGCCTTGAAGGTCGACTACGTGAATGTTTATCACTCTTCATTTATTTTCAAAACATTCTTCAATATTATCGAATTATAATCATTATTCAACAAATAATAAATCGCAATCGATGATCAAACTTTATTTTCGTTATCAGGGAACATATGTTATATGCATCTTATAGGTTATGTTGATCGCTCACAGTTACAACCTCTTCATTTACCTCGCGCCGTTTAGTCATCGTTTAATCTATACAATCGAAGAAATTCTCTTCCCTAAAAGTACAACTTTGCTGCGAACTTGGGATCTTCGTATTTCGCTATTAGATAATATAGATAACCTATTTATTTATTTCCGTCATAAAAACTAGGGATAGCGACGTTGATATGGAAGAACAGGCCGTCGAAGAGCCTGCGAAAACCAAAACCAAAGGAAAGGATAAGAAGAAGAAGCAGGGATCGGACGTAGGCGCTGAAAAATCAAACGATAAAAAGAAAGAAGAATCCGTCGACGAGTCAGAAGACGAGAAGCCCAAAGCTAAGGGGAAAGCTAAGAAGGGAAAAAAGGCACAGGAATCTGACGAAGAGACCGAAAAGCCAAAAGTTGTTGCCAAAACAAATGTCAAAGGTATAAAAATTGCGCAATTTTTTATTCATTTAACTGTTGCCTTGAGAATGGTAAAACCCTTACATAAGTTATCACGTTTCTACGCTGATTTCTAACCAGAATATAATTTGTATTTTAGCCAAAGGCGGTTTCGCCCTACTCGAAGTAGGGGGTGACGACGATGACGACGAGGACATACAACTGAGCGATAGCGATTCTGATGAACCTATGAACATAAAAACTACCAAACAGCAACAACAGCAGAAAAAACAAGAGCCGCAAGGAAAGAAGGGGAAGAAAGGTGAGAAAAGTCTTTTTATTTCTTTATGCATTATATTTGGTTTAGTTACATATTTTACATATTTTGTCTATGGTTAATCACTTTTGATGTTTTTTTCTTTACCATGTTTTTTTTTTTATGTATGTTAGGCAAAAAGAAACGTAACGACAGTGACGAAGACATAGAGAAAGTTTTGGCTGAATTAGAGTTGGAATATTCTGGGCAGAAGAAAGATACGCAAGTTGAAGTAAAGGAGGAAACCGTTCCAGACAATGATAAATCGGATCAGGCTAAATCGAAAAAAGTTAGCGAAGAGAGAAACGAAGATAAGGAAGATGAGAATAACGAAAATGAAGGTGAAGGTGGAACCGTTAAGTCGGCTGCTCAAAAAAAGAAGGAAAAGAAGGAAAGGGAAAAGCAGAAGAAACTAGCCCAGAAAAAAGCAGTAAGTTATCACAGAGTTGTTTCCAAATTCTGATTAAATCTATCGAATGATCTGAGTTGTTTAATAACTGTTTCACTTCATAGGAAGCTACCAAAAAGGCTGACGGCCCTACCGAGCCACAAGAAGAAAAAACTGAAGAGCCAGAAAAGCCAGAAGAACCAGAAAAGCCAAGACCTACCAACAAGCAGATAGAGCCTACAGAAAAAGAAGCTGAAGTTGACGAGGGCGAGGATGAAGGTGGTGATGAAGATGGCAAAAAGAAAAAGAAGAAAGGAGCTCTTAAGGAAGATCCCAAGGACAAAGGTACGGCTTGAAACAATCTGTTTTCAGTTTTTGTCGTCATGTTAATCTAGTTGCCAGGTCATATAATCGAGTTTTCTCTTTGTCTTTTTTGTAATAGATAAAGGAAAAGGTCCCGGTAAGAAAACTATTGCTGCAATGCAGGAAGCTTTGAAGAAGCTAAAAGAGGATGAAGAGAAATTGAAACGAGAGGAAGAAGAGAGAATAAGAGAAGAAGATGCAAGGGAAAAGGCAAGATTAGAACAACTACAACTAGAGCAAGAGAGAAAAGAGAAAAAGAAACTGAAGGAGAAGCAGAGGAAAGAAAGATTGAAGGCTGAAGGAAAACTACTGACCAATAAACAAAAATTAGACAGGGCAAGAGCTCAGGATATGATTGACGCTCTCAAAGCTAAAGGCGTAGATCTGCCAGATGTTGGGGAAAAGAAGGCTAGACCAGGTGGGTGGGACTTGTATTTTTATCCTTAGGGACTGAGGGACAAATTTTATTGCCACCTGTTTAATTCGAACCACCAATTGCTTTCCAGGTACGAGAGTGAGGCCCAACAAAATGAAGCAGCAACTAAGCGTGGAAGAAAAAGAGAAAGACGATGAGAAGAAAATAGTAGTAGAGGGTACAGAAGACCCGGAACAAGTAGAGGTGGAAATAGTGGATCAGCAGTTGCCGGAGGAGCCAAAGAAAGAGGCTGAAGTCAAGGACTCTTGGGATGCGGACTCCACGGAGGAGGAGCACGAAGAGGGTATCTATCTACAGTTTATTTTACCTTATCAATTCTTTGAAAATCTTTCTTGGACTCGTTTTTCAGAGCAACAGTATTTTAATTCCTGAAATCTTATATAATTTTGTTAAAGATCAATCTGAGGATACATCTAAGCCCGAAAAGCCAACGAAGCAGAAAAATGTGAAGCAGCAGCAATCAGCATCTAAGAAAAATTCGTCGGAAAGTGAATCCGAGAGCGGCAGTGGTACTGAATCAGAATCTGAATCAAATTCGGAGGATGACAGTGAGCCAGATGATAAAATGACCGATGCTGAACGAAAGAAGGAACGGGCTAGGGTCAGGATACAAACTCGTAGAATTGAAGCTGAGAAGAATAAAACTTTGGATAATCTTCGTGCAGCTGTTGTATGCGTATTGGGGCACGTAGATACTGGGAAAACTAAAATTCTAGATAAACTTAGGAGAACGAATGTTCAAGACGGGGAAGCAGGCGGTATTACTCAACAAATTGGTGCTACAAACGTGCCCATAGATGCGATTCAAGAATCTACTAGATACGTCAAAGGCGTAAGTTCTGTCTTGCTTTAAGTTACTATAAAAAAAAAAAACCGAGTACATAGACTTCTAAATAAAACTTTAAATTTTAGTTTGCAGATAAAAAGTTCAGGATTCCTGGCCTCCTGATCATCGACACTCCCGGTCACGAGTCTTTCAGCAATTTGCGTAACAGAGGATCATCTCTTTGCGACATAGCTATTCTAGTAGTTGACATTATGCACGGACTAGAGCCGCAGACAATAGAAAGTATCAATTTGCTCAAGACGAAAAAATGCCCGTTCGTTGTTGCCTTGAATAAAATAGATAGGTAATTGTTTTCTGAGTTGAGCATCGATGGTTAACAAACAATTTAAATTTCTTTTTATTTTCCATTTGTATCTAACACTCTCCGCTCTTTATATCACCAGGTTATACGACTGGCAAACAATGGCGAGAAAAGACGTCCAAGATATTGTTAAAAATCAAGCGCCAAACACACTACGAGAATTCGAGACTCGCAGCAAGGAAGTAATCGTACAATTTGCTGAACAAGGCTTAAACGCAGCAGTATTCTACGAGAATCCGGATCCTAGAAGTTACATTTCTCTAGTTCCAACCAGCGCTGTTACAGGTCATTAGATAAAAACCGTTTTCAATTCTACTTCAGTGATTAAAGAAAATTATTAACAATCTTTAATTCCTAATTTACAGGTGAAGGAATGGGAAATCTTCTCGGACTCGTTGTCGATGCCTGCCAAGGACCTCTAGCAAAGCGTTTAATGTTCAGCGAAGAATTACAGGCTACTGTATTGGAGGTCAAAGCTCTCCCTGGTCTCGGTACTACAATAGATTGCATTCTAGTCAATGGAACATTGAGGGAAGGTGATACTATGATAGTGGCCGGAACAGACGGTCCTATAGTAACGCAGATACGATCCTTGTTGATGCCACAGCCTCTGAAAGAACTTAGAGTCAAGGTAATGGTTAAATAAGTTACGATTATTCAATTAAACAATCTTACCCAAATTAAGATGATTGGGTATTGGTCAGAAGAGATGATATAATTGTGATAGAAATTCATTCCTATAACGCAACGTACGAGTTTGTACGAAAAAAAAAGCTCATTATTTAAAAAATCTCGCGGTGTGAAAGCTTTTACAAGAAATCACTTCTTCTACCCTTTGGCTTTCGCTCTATTGATAATTAGACCAAGAAATAGAACGAGTATACTATAATCCGAAATTGTACAAGCGATAATAATGTTGAATTTTAATATTTTCAGAACGCCTACATCGAATATAGGGAAATTAAAGCAGCCCAGGGTGTTAAAATCGCTGCTAAAGATTTAGAAAAAGCTATAGCAGGTGAATATTTGCATAATATATCGTCTTAGGATGAAAAAATGAACGATCACAAAGTTTTTTTTTATTAATTCTAATCTAATATTCTGATTATCTTTAGGTCTGAATTTACTGGTCGCACAAAAGCCAGACGAAGTTGAATTGCTCAGAGAAGAAACTGCCAGAGAATTAACCAGTGCTTTAAAACATATAAAACTCGCTGAGAGAGGCGTGTACGTACAGGCGTCTACCTTAGGAGCCCTAGAAGCTCTACTAGATTTTCTTAAGACCAGCAAAATTCCGGTGAGTCAATAGATGAAATCTTTTCATTCAGTTTTATCGTTCTTATCATTCTCATTGGTTTCGTTAGAAAAATGACTTTTGCTCATTTCAACGAATATGTACGGTTTATTTTTTTTTTCTTTTTTTTTTTTAACGAAATAGTAATTCGTGTATCGAAACGTTGAGCCGCGTATAACTAGCAGTATGATGAATGGCTGTAAAATCGAATGAATGATGTTTTCCAAAAAGCGTATACCTACATATGACCAAAGGTGAACTTAGAGTAAGATTGATTATGAGTCTGGAGAGTCAGTCAGTCAGTAAGTCAGTCAGTCAGTCAGTCAGTCACCCAATGGGCAGGGTAGCGAGGCAGTAACGCCAGAACGCGGGGCAACCACCAATCAGCCACTTCCTTCTTAACAGTTTAGCAGGATACGGCTCGTTGCTTGCGCACAGTAGTTGTGGCTGTGATCTGCCACGTCGCTCAGCCACTGTAGTGCCTGCCTCCGTTGGTGAAATGAATGTTTATAGCATAGCTAAGCTCGAAAACAAATCTGCACTTGAACGTGTATATTATACATACATGTTTATACTGGAGGAGAAACTGCTGCGATCTTTCGACGCCGTTTTCGCTCTCCGAATTATTTAATAGATCGATAACATTTCGCATATACATTTATATACATATATACATATTTTAGGGTGATCCTTAATTGGGTCATATTCAAATTTCAATGCTCTCATTAGCCAGAACGTTTCGAAATATATAAAAAAAAAATTTAGTCAATACCCCAGGTTCATATCTCAATTCTAAGTACTGCCCCCACAGCCTTCGAACTTTCGCACTTAAATAACTCGTGATTTTTAGTACTTCGGGATTATTTTTTAACTTCCTATCGCATTATCGCTTCTATGAATCTGAAACTTTGCACACTCTTCTGATGAGAGTATTGAGAAACGAACATGATAAAAAAAAAAAATAACGAAATATGTATGTAACAAACAGCCTCGATTTTAGAACTGAAAACTAATATCTCCGAATTACACAATTATTCTATACATAATACGACTGTAGATAGAAAAACACGAAAACCTTCGAGGTAGGAAAAAAACGCGGTTGAAATGAACACGCGAAATACTATTTCACGCCTTGTGAACGCGTATATATTCATATACACGTATAATCATATTATGTCTTCGTATATATGCGGCTACGCAACTACCGGACGGAAAAACGTAAATAGATATCTGCCAGTACTCAGAAACGACCACTAAGCTATTCAGAGTCTTATGTGTGGATATGAAAATTATGAAAATCTTTTTTATATATCGTGTATAGAATTTCTCAGAACTTGACCCACGCAGCATGAAAGAAAAAAAAAAGTTTACATTTGTTTAGTCACGTGCCTATACCTATATAATTTTTTTTTTTTTTTTTTTTTTTTTTTTTCTCAAAAACGATTTTCTACAAGTTTTCGGAAATCAATTATTAGAAAACCGCGAAAAATCGAAGTTTCACAGATCGACTCGAAGACTTATTATGGATTTCTGAAAACCCAGAATTCTGAATTGAGATTTGAAATATTGATACCACCTTGCGTTTTTACAATCACATACGTATCGAGTAATCGGTAATCAATAATTATAATTCACCGATAATAGTTATAGAAAAGGTTACTAGCTTTCGCCTTTTTTATCCTATAGCTTGAATAGGTCTAATCATAAATCCAAATGCCGGAACGATGCGGTACGTGTAAAACGATCAGCGACCGGAAATTGGGGATAAATAACAACCGGAGATAAGATCTCCGAGCGACAACGAACACCGAGCTAATTATACGTTATAGATATATACCCATAACGCGCAGGTATATTTCTACAGGCTATAAGGTTAATATTTGTCAATTTAAGGCAGGTATAGGTATTATCTAATCCGTTGATCCCAAGAGTCGTTGAGAAAAAAAAAAAAAGCCAATAAATTTTCAAGATCCTCGGGGGAAAAAAAAAAATGAAAAATGAAACGTTTTTTTTTCCAAAGATATATAAATTTCGTTTAAACTTTAGCGTCAAACTCTGGAGTTGTGTGACTATGTAGCACATTATACTTATGTGTGATTATAATATATCCTGCAGCGCGATTTAAATCGTACGCAACGCCACATGCCACGTGCTATTCTGTGTATATATCTATTATATTACATATACATAGATTATCATATAGGAAATGTTCCGCGTTAAACACCTCCGCGTTTATTATACATAGGCACGTTATATGCATACATATAGGTACGAATGTTTACGAGAAAAACATATTTTTCTACTAAGCGAATCCTCTCCCAGTTTAATGACGTAACGTCGAATATGAGAAAAACAACAATAACTAAAACGACAACACGAAGCCTTTCGAAGTGCGCTAAAGGATGACTCCGCTCGTATGACCATATCGCGTTCTCTCTGAGCACACGCATGCACGCATACATTATACACATACCTATAAAGAACGTTAGCTCTAAACACGTTAGTGTGCGTGCTACGAACGGTCGGTCGCTCGTTCGGTGAGGAGTAAGGGGTAGAGTGAGGGGGAGGGGTAGTCGTCCTTGCTCAGGTTATGAATGGGCTCCCTCCCTTCCTCCCTTCTTCACTTCATCGTCTGCGCCACTATGATGGTCATTCTGATCTCGTGGCTCGTGACGTCACGCCGCACGAGCACAGAGAAACACGCGCCCACCGGTAGGATATATGTATATAGGTATATAGGTATGTACAGTAGGCCTTATATACATATATGGGTATATAGGTATGTAGGTGTGGGGATTCGTGTGAATCAGTATCATTTCTAGTATTAGTATAATACGCGAGAGATAAGCCTTAGTTTAGAAACTTATTCAGAGATCTATCGAATATTGAATACTTAGTATTGACCGAGAATACTGAGTTCCAACCCGTGTTTAGGTATACAGGAATCGGTGATTACGAGTATAACTTAAAACCTATTGATAACTCGAATCTATGAAAAATATAAAATTGATGTCAATTAAGATAATGGAAATTTTTCTGCTTCGTGATTAATCGAAGTTGATGATGTCTCAATATTAATCATTCTCGTCGTGATTTATAAGAGTAAACGCATGTATTCGGATAGACGGAATAGGTTTCGTGCCACACCCATGAAAATGATTTTTCATCACTGTGGCGTATAATAATTAGGTACCTACTGTTTCCCCGCTGCGGGTAAAACGATCTTGAATCAACGCCAAGAACGGCTGGTATATCAGTTATACTCCTAGACCGGAGATATTATGTTTAAGTTTTCTGTACATGTATGGTTCCTACCAGCTGTGGGTCGCAGTTTCTTTGTTCGGATGTCGTGCGCGTCCACGTATGTATGTATATGTACTACTTCCGGTTCCGGTTCCGCTTCCGCATCCGGTTTCGGACGTGTCAATGTAACGCTTGTAGATTATACGTCACCGAATCGTATGTCAGATGATAATAGTATTATACCTACATTCGTCACGCTATAATTTTTTTCCTTATACGTACTTTTTTTTTTTCTTCTTCTAAAAACTACCGCAATGTTTCGTTTCCGGGGATGAAAAATTACGATTCTGAATGAACAATAATATACATATATCTAATTGAACAGGCATTCGATCGGTATCGATAATAATCTTACTTATATTCATTTATTTATCGAAATATTTTCATCGAATTTTCGTTACTTTAATAATCTAATGAAAAAATAATGATAAACAGTTGAATAGTTTGTCTCCTTGCGTATATTTACGTCGGAAATACGTAATTTACTGATGGCATAAAGAACAAAGAGTAAAATCAAACCGTGAAAAGAATTATACATGATATTATAGTCGGGGAGGAAGAGGAGGAAGATGCGGAGAGGGCAAAAGATCGAATATATCTGTATATACATATGTATATACATTCATATGATATATATATATATATATATATATATATATGTAAAATAAATATAAATCGAGAGAGATCAGCGTGCCATTCGTCACGTAGACTTGCGGAGGTGCAGGCCTAGCTAGACGTCTCGTAAGAGATGATGAGAACGAAAACTTCGGCGATAATAAGCGATAAGGTTGCGTCGCACGTTCGATTTAAACATGTACATACATACATATACACACGATATAGATATACGTATATTACATATATCTGTAGTATAATATACGTATATTAAGCAGTTTGTTTAAAAAACATTCCGCGAGGATGGGTATTTTTTAGAATACATGCAGCGAAATAAGTAGCACGTGTGTGAGATTTTTTTTACAATACGGAATCGTAAAAAAATTCAACTTCAGCCTTGAATAGCAAAAAGAAAAAGTTGAGTTTATCAAAAAATTACAAGAGACCTTTTTTGTGGAGCATTAAATTTCCGATTCAAATATGTATCGGACCTTTATGTGTGTACGTAAAAATGAAAAATTTCTACACTGTTAAGCATGTGACTGTGAGAAAAAAAAATAGTCGATTTTTTTTTAACCAGTCCAATGTACATATAAATGTACATACGGTAGGTATAATGCAAATACGAAATTACATTGCGAAGCAATTTCAATTTCATTTACCACCGACCGCCGCCGCCTCCTCCTCCTCCTCCTCCTCCTCCTCCTCCTCCTCCTTCTCCTCTTGCCTGATCACGGGACGAGAGTTGTTTTAGCCATGAATGAATATAAACGAGTGAACGAAAGCCAGGTCCCCCCTCCTCGCCGCTCACCGATCTCTCGGGGGCCCCCCGGCTTCTCACAGCACCGTATACAGGGGAGATATTCGTGAATGGCGACTCCCGTGACGGTCGGGTCTCGTACTGCGCATGTATACGTCTTACTATATACGTATATCATATATCTGTATATAGGTATAATATATCTATGTATAGATGTAATATAGCGTACGTAACACATAGTCGTGGAAGAGACGCTGTGTTATAGTGGGAGGCAAGAGGCAAAAGCTGGAAGGTTAAACGCCTTTCAAACTAAAAGATGATCGAGACGGAAGCGATTTATAGATAATATACCGCGTATATAGACTGTACGTTTTTAACTTTTTTTTCATATCATATTATTTATGACGTAAGAGATGTTATGACAGTAACTATAGTGTCATAATTCTATACCTTACATTCGTCATTTGTTTTTAATTATTAATGAAATATTATATCTACTACATATCTATATATGTATATATGGTATAATTGGTTTATTTAAAGAGTTAAGATAGGTGCGGATATACGCGGAGAGAGACGCAAACTTACGTACTAGTCGTTCATAAATCAACGTATTGTAATGATATTCATAGATCGCGAAATGCTGTAGGTATGCGTACGCGGCGGAACAGAGAGGAGAGTATACGGGGATATATATCGCGATATCTCTGGAATGTCTACAAACTACGTACACACACACATATATATATATCTATATAATATATAATATATAGTTATATATACTATAGGTATATCTATATGATATATGTACACACGGAGGCCGCTCGCCTTGACACAATCGCGAATTATTCTTATTATTCTTAACACCGTATATATTATGTGTATACGTATATACATACGTTTACATATACTTAAATCGCGTCATTCCCGGTTCGCATACATATAGTATATTTATACTCGTTTTATCAAATAACTGCAGATATATACATTTTTATAAGAAAATTTTTTTCCTCGAGTCTTAAACTCGTTCCTTTCTTTCTTTTTTCCTTCCTCCTTTTTTTTTTTTTTTCTTTTTCTTTTATTTCCTCGAGTGGATTAATTTATCGCATCATTTCGATCCGTTTTATTAATTCAAACATCAGAGTGTATGTTTTTCTTACAACAAACCGCGTATACAATCCGGATAAAAGATTTTTCAACTTCATTCTATTATGCCTATACTTACTCCCATATATTATATTATTATTATTATTATTATTAATATGTATTAGCGGTATATATGTGGAGAGAATAATTCTTGGCATTCGAACAAAGTCGGTCATACCGCGATTACTGCAGTTCATAACAGTATATGTATATTCACGTATAGCTATATACCTGCGAAGTCTACACCTACATTTTACCTTGCGCGCGTAGGTAGTTGAGGAATTTTCGTATCGTACATCGACACAAACTACTTACGTTATGTATATTAAATAATACGCGAGTTAAGACGTCGATCGGTTCGTTGCAGAAGCTGAAAACATATATACTCATTATATTAGAATACGAGTAGATTAATTTACTTTATGTACTGTGTAATATGACGTATATGGTCGGCTGGTATATTATAGGCGTAGACGGAAACGGAAACACGGTTCTCCTAAAGCGGACCGGAAAAGGTCCCGGTCGGATATCACGATCCGGAAACAGGACGAACTCGGCCGCGTCCATCCGTCGTCTCGTATGTCGTTGGTTCTTCCTTCTTTCCCTCCTTCCTTCGAAACCCTCGCTTATCCTCTTATCCAGACTCTTATCCTCTTATATACTATCGCGTTTCTTTACTCCCATTTCCCGTTTATATAAGACGCCGCGCGAGTTCTGCAGGATGTGGATATATATATATTTTATTACTTATTTCTACGATAGTCGTGTCTTTGTCGTTAACTCATTCACGGAATTCTATATTCTTTCATATTTTAATTATTGCGCATTTAGATTTCGCTGTACGGAATTTATGTTTTTAACAAACAACATTTGAGAGCTTACTCCCGTATTTTATTATCTTTAAATTTTGGCTCTTTGACCGCGTAAAAAATATTCAGATAGGTATTCTACATACTGCGGACACTATACCTATACATATACAACGTATGTACCTACCTACTGCGCATAGCTTAGCCTAGTTTCATTTTACTCGGGTGCGGGCGTGCAGAGACGAGATTTTCGTCGAGAATAGGTTCTATATAGAAGTATATATACATATATGGGGCATTCCACGTCACATTTGCATCCCATGTACCTCACCCCCTTCGATTTGGATAATTTAACCTATATATAAAAGCAGGCTTGGTCTAGAAAAACAGTTTGGCAAGTACGTAAATCTAGTGATTAAGCGTTTTGCCATATGCGCATACACGGTCGTCTTTCAGTTGAACATTCCTTCGAAGGAGAAATATAGTAAAATTTAAGAAAATAAAAAAACCGAGTTATTTATGATATCTCCGCTCGGTATATAATAGGTGAAGGTATATACTGTATATCTCCATTTGTTTCTCCTTTGTATTTCTTTATTTTGTCTCGCGATTTCGTGACAAGGTGACATTCCCGCGTTAACGCACGTCCGCGGACTTATATTCGCGGCTCTGGCGTAAGCGTATAGATTTTTATATACCATTAATACGCTTGCTTCGTGTCAACCAATACAAATGATCGCGTATTAGGAATCGCGATTCAAAACTTGAGGGTTTAACATAGGAACATATGTGGAAAATGTATGATCTAAAAAAAAAATGTTAAAAAAAGTATAACTTATAATATGATTCCCAAAAATTTCTATCAACTTCAAAATTTCTCCGCTGTTAGATGTGATATTTTTTAATACAGCTACAGTATAAGATTATTATCGAATTATTATAGAGACAGCCTCTCGCGGCATATAACTCTGCAACGAGCGTCTGTGGATTGTTCGCTTCGACTACCGGAAGTCGCTCGTACACATCAACTTCCCATTGTGGCCCTCTCTTCCCTCCTCATCTCTCTTTCTCGTTATTTCTATCTTTTTCTTACTCGTTTTATCTTCCTCTCTCCTTCCCTATCTATAGCTAATGTTATATAGCTGGTAGAAGAGTTGTTTTTCTCTCTCACCAATCCACCTGCGCCTTACCGCGGGCGTGAGAACGAATTGGTTCAGCAATACGACGACGAAGACTACGACTACGCAGATACGACTAAATATCTTTGGGATTTATTTATGCAAGTACAAGTATATATACATTTATATCTGTATTTATATACATATACCACAATGCAGCAAAGAAATTTGCAAACGATCCACAATTACTGTTATTTTCAACCGATGGGAGCTGCACCGGCAGGAAATTGCCTGTGGCATAGTTTTCTTCCTTTTAGTCGTTTCGCCGATATTCCCCTTCACATTTATCTCCCTTTTCTTAGTCCTCGACGATTTTTAGCCCCATGTTTCTATATACTTCGATTTTGGAAAACACCTTTACGACTGACAATACATCGAGGTACTACATACGAGAATAGCTTTAGTAATTAACGATTCTTCGTCCGTGTTTTCCTGCGTGATGTTCGCACTTCGATCGAATGGTACAGGATAAGAATATTAGCTAAGACAATTGAGAACGAGTTAGTTTGTTACTAGCTAATGCGTGTGTAGGTATAGTAACATTATACTGGCTTGATAGCTACGCGATCTAACTACCTATCTAACTTACTCCTAGTACGCCCCTAATACCGAGAACTTTACTTCAGGACAATAACGAACGGCGCGTGTTGAGCCTGATAATTTCTATCGCTCACTAACTCACTTAGGTACTATATACGTGAACCTGAAGCAATCGAGACACGATGTTGAGAACGAAAAAAGGAAAAAAGGACTCTGCTGTTGCCATCCTTCCACATATCACGCGATTTTAAACCGTATATAATCGGTAAATCAAGAGTTTTGTCAGATTTAGATAATTCATTCATTTATTCTTTCCCTCATTCATTCATTCTTTCATTCATTCATTCATTCATTCATTCATTCATTCATTCATTCATTCGTTCGAGAACCGATAATTTGGGCAGCAGCTGCCACCGCGTCCGCACCATGCCGAAGAAATTATCTCTGCGACGCTGCACCCATTTACTACACCAGGAGCCAGGTGATGATTCCGAGCAAGAATTTCTTCCGTAACTGTATAGTATATAGGTATATCTATATATTCATCACCGTACCGTGCCACGGTACATATACCTACCCAGGTGAACCTATATTTGTGAAAAGGTAGCAATATAGCAGCAGCAGATGCACGTGCTGACGTCGGTAGACCGGTGTCACGAAAGTTCCTCTTCTTCCATATATACCTACCTACATTCGTTCGGTTTGATTTTTCGACTCGAATCTTTATTAGACTTGTATATATAGTCAAGACCTTACAGATATATCGGACTGCAGTGTGCAGGTTTGATTTATATAGTTTTTATTCTGACCTCGCTGCAGTTGTCGTAAATAAATTATTCAAAAATGAAGAAGAAGAAGAAGAAGGAAAAGGAAAAGGAAAAGGTGGGCGTATTAACATTGTAGGTACATAAAGTATATAGTCGACGTTGGACTTACTCGATGGAATAGTGAAAATAAATAAAAGAAAAATTCTTTTAGACATAATATAGTATATATGAAGAATACGTTTATATGTGACTGACGAAACGCACAGCGGTCACTTCCTTTCCCATGTGTCGAAACTGCTTGGGTCTTGCAGGTAAACCATCTAGACAATGCAAGGAAGGAGTTCGTTTCCACCGCCCGCACTGAGTCTCTTCCTCTCTTATACACTAACCGAGATTACCTCCGTGAAATGTTCTATTATCATATGTGTCTTATGTAGGTGTATATATAGGTATACCTACCTCGTTGTTGTACAGGTATTCGTGTATTGTTCTTCCTGCTTTCTGTGGTTGGGAAACATCGTTTCTTACCACTGTCTCGTATTGTGAGTATGTATACGTACTACCTACCTACATACGTACCGATCGTTCGAAAGATTGCCGCTGCTCATACGCTATTACAATGTGAAAATTTTCCTCATTCAAGAATATAATGATAAAATAACGAAACTATTATTATTATTATTATTAATATTATTATATTTCGTTTAAAAATGAGGAATACAGTTTCTTAAATTTAAACCAAATTCCTCGAGCTGCTATGCTATACCCTACTGTACTGCTGCTGCTGTAGGGTCGAAGACGGAGCTGGGGGCACCGTCTCGAATCTGCATCCGGCTGTTTTGTGACTCTCTCGTTCAATGGACCGTGACTAGACATTATAGATACTATAAAGGACCACTCGCTCTCTTGTGAATCGTAAAACTACGCGATCATCTCGACAAGGGCGATCGGACCGAGAGAATGATCGTGTCTCTGATCCCTTTGTTCAATGTATATAGTAATATATATGTATTATAGTTACGATCATATATATATATATATATATATATATGTATATATATATATATGTATATGTATACGAGATGTAGGTACACATATTATACATATGTGATATACTAGGGGTTTGAGATAATTATTCTTCATTTTATATACGATATTTATAATCGAGATGATGAAATACAAAAGTTATAACTCATCTCCGGGAGCCATCTGCCGCGGTTTCTCAGTTTCTACTGCGGTTCACTGCCCACTTCCTTACCAAGAAAGACCACGCAATTACCGCGCGCGCCGTGCTTACAGATTGGAAAAAGGAACCGTCCTAATAGGAAAGATCCTGCCTCTGCCCTCTGTATTTCTCTCTGCACATCCGCTACGAGAAAAGAGAAGCGAGGAGGAGAGGTGGAGAAAGAACACCGTCGTCTCTCCTCTCTTCCGGTACGATGTCATACCTATACCTATATATGTATAAAACAGAGAAGAGAATGAGAGTAAAAGACCGAGACATTTTTAAAGCGTTATTTTAACTAATATTATTCAAACGTACGTCTTACATTTTTTTTTCTTTTCTTTTTTTCTCTTTTTTTTCATACGGATAGAAAAAATTTATACTGACCTCGAGAGGCCTCGATCGTGTTTCTAATTACAATTGATAAGGTATTGTGATTGCGGTACGGAATGCGACCAACTTCCGGCCGCCATTTTCATGTCTTTTTTTTTTATTTTTATTTTTTATTTTTTTTGTTCTTTTGTTTTTTCTGTCTCCTTCTCTCCTCTTCTCCTTCTTTTATTCCACACGAACGAAGAGACGCCGCGAATTTAAATCGATTAGAAACGGACACGCGCGTCAACACGGCCAGAATACAAATAATGTACATACATACACATATATCTACTCTTATATATACTATATATTATAGTCTCGTGGGAATAAACCTTTTTGTTGAAAATTCAGGGGCTTCAGAGATATTTTTTTTATTTCAACCAGTATAACAAGGAATTAAAGAAAAGAAAGACGGGAGGAAGGAAGGGCTTTAACTTCGTATATATTTCCTATACATGTTATAAGAAAGATCGTAGATCTACTAGTCGAGGGCCAATTTACAAACTAATCTTCGAAAAGTAAGGGTATCGAAGCAGAAAGGAGATCCGGCCGAGACTCTTGTTCGGGTGAACCCCCGGGGGAGCGTAGGGCTTCGGAATGACTTCCGGTGCAGGGTAAACTCCGAAATTAGTCCCTGGTTCAAAAAGGACCTGCAGGGTGCACACCGCACACCGTTTATACCGGCTTAAAGCGACTCATACTACGATCGCGGCCAATTGTCAAAGAGTCGATTTCTTTTCTTAGAATATTTCAAGGGTTGCAAACAGCCGAAAGGGTCTTCCGGTTTTTCGATCTTCTCAGGATGTAGAAACCCACGAATTTCAAGTTCCAATTATGTTTTTTTACTTTTCAATACAATTTTCATCAAATTTCGTCAAACATATTACATATCGCGTATCACGAGATCGGCGAGTATAAGCATAGAAGATGACTCGTATCTCCGATACTCGTGAAGCTGCGAGCTCAAGGAAAGCCGTTGCAGGGGAGCCACGTAGTCTGGGACGTTTGTTAAACTGTCATTTGCGACCGGCATGTTTCCGAGGCTCTCTTTTTCTCAGTTTATTTCCATCTTTATCGTTCTACAGCCCTGCAGTATTTCTGAAGACTCTAACTTTACACTACGACGTCAGAAAACAGCTAGCGTATAATTTATTCGCAAAAGTATAAAAAATAAAAAAATACATATATATACCTTCAAAAAGAGACGAGATTTTTCATATATGTAGGTATATGATTAAACTTTTCAACATTACCGCGACCGGCAATATCGGCAATTATATTATACGAGACCATATCATTTCTTGACTTTAGCCTTATCAGTATATTAATAAACCAGCGATCTAATACGTAACAGGAATTTCCAATCTTTTAATACGTAATCGTTCAATTTTACGAACAACATATTAAAATCGAATAAAATAAAACCATTTTCGTTTTATCAATCGAGGAATTGATGAATCGGGCGCGATGGGGGACGAAAGGGGGGGGGGGGGATAAATGTAGCCTATGCACGACTGTTGAATTATTATTTGAATTATTATGATCGTTTTAATGCCATACCGTATACTGTTTTGTAGTCAAGGGCGAAACTGTTGCGTGGACAGTAGCGCAGAGTACCTTCTTAATTCGACTAGTTTTATTGATGCGTTGTACGCGAGTTGTACGCGCGGCTTGAGCGACTTCCGGTCCCACTTCCGTCTCCTGTTTGCCATGTGCCTCTGCATTTGCCTTTGCCTTTGCCTATGCCTATGCCTATGCCTTGGTCGCGCCACGCCTTATGGGATTTTCCGTTCTTTCTCGGGTCTCTTCTTATTACTATTAGCATTTCCTCATGTATATACGGTCACGTTACTTAATATACTTACTTGGAAGGAGGTGTGAAAATAAAAATCTGGAATAATAATACACGGAGGAAATATTTAACAGTTATGTGTACGAAGGAAAAATGATGTAGGTAGTATAGGTAGAATGGAGAAATTATTATTGAACGGAAATTCCGAGCCGTTCTTTTATTCTTATTATTCTTATTTTTCTTCTTCTCAATTCTCGGAAAACAATTATCCCGAATTTCCAACAATCTTGACGTATTATATGTATAGGCATCCGGAACAGCGGGGAGAGATTTATTAAATTGTAGGAAATTACCGAGTTTCCAAGAAATCGTATATTACGCGTTAATTTCATAATTAATACCGTCTTTCGATGAATAACCAACTTGGCCACAAAAATTCTCACAGTCATCAACTTAACGCCTTTCTGTTTCCGTTCTGTGTCAACTTATGATAAATATAATATTTATATATATATATATATATATATACGTAACACACGCATACACGCATACACACACATGTATAAATTATAAATAAAAATATATATAATGACGCAGGTATCAATCATGACGAACATTACGAGCACGTGCTTCTTACTGGACGGAATTCTTCTATTTTTTCCCCCCATCTAAATTCCATTAATTGCGTAAAAACTTCATTCACTATGAGCAGGATGTGTGTCACTATACATACGGATAAGGAATTTGCCTACATACCGGAGTAACTCTATTCATAAGATCGCGTCTACGTCTATTTAACGCAGAATTCAATGTATGCGTATTTTAGGATTCCTGCGGGGATTGACGTCCCTTAAACTAAACGTATTTCTCCTCTCTCTCTCTCTTTCTCTTTCTCTTTCTCTTTCTCTTTCTCTTTCTCTGTATCTATCAATCTATCTTTCTTTCTTTCTTTCTTTCTTTCTTTCTTTCTCTCTTCCTACAATTTACTCTACGTTTCCTGAGCAAGCGACCTAAAATATCCACTTCTGGGAAGGATGATGCACGAAAGGTTTAGTCAGCACTTGCACAAGGTATCTTTTTCAACCGCGTTACCTCGCTTCGCTTCGCTTTGCCTTGACATGCCTTGCTTTGCCTTGCTTTGCCTTGCTTTGCCTTGCCTTGCCTTGCCTCGGTTTAACCAAACGCGTTGCGATATTAAACGAAACTCGAGCTCTCGGATAGTAACAATGGCCAAGAGGTGACCCGCGGCTATGACCCGGTGATGACCCGCGACCACGACCATCTCGAGCGGCGAGCCCGCATTCTTTGCCCTCTTCTTCCTCTTCTTCTTCGTCTTCTTCTTTCCCTCCGAACCTCGGCCGGTTTACGAGTTACGACGCCTTCGTCGACTTGCCCGAAAGGCCTCTGTATTATACCCCGGATTCTCCCAGGAGGCAATACGGTTGTATTTATACATTTTAAAGAAGGGTTGCTTTACGCGTGCATTTTTTAACTAAAGAAATATATTTTCTTCTTTTTTCATTTCCTTCTAGAATTACAATTTCAAAATCGGTTTTAAAAAACCCTGTACCTATATCTTTCTGTTCTGGCAAATATGTGCCTACATATGTACATATATGTTTCATCGGTTATTAAAAAATGAATCGAAATTTTCTCAAATGCTTTCGATAGTCAGGATGTTTATCTATATAGCTGGTAGGTGAGAGGAGTAAACAGTTTCTTAGCTGGGACCGAGATAAATGGATAGAATATCGAGGTGCAGGTATATCTAGGCGTAGGAGTCGACGAAATATCTTCTACATACGCACTTGTTTTTTTTTTCTTTTTTTTTTACTCATTTTATTCATTCATATCGTATAATTGGAATTGATGAGTAGGACTTCTCATCGTCTATTATAACCGTTACGATAAATCTTTGAAAATATTTTATTGCGATCTGTATATTTTCCCCCAAATTTTCCTTCAATTTTCCTTTCCTCACGGTTGCCTGTCTATATTCGAAACCGCGGAACGTTAAAAATAACTTCTGACGCACTCGCACGTAGGTACGCGAGGCGCACGCATCGGGCACCAGCATAGATTTAGATGCGTAGAAATACCTACGCACCTATAAACAAGCCGAAATGCGGGGTCAGGCACGTCATTTACCCAATTAGTCACTGTCCCAATCTTCGTCCTTTACCTCAACCTAATAATTCTCCTCGTCCTTACGGACTTCCGCTTCTTTGCCAAATGCCAATCGTATCGCTCTTGTTTGCTCGAGGCCGGGTTAAAGCTCCAAATTTTAAAGGTCTCGAAGGGTAAAAATTCCAAATTTAACAAGTCTCCATAGCCGATTTAAAAAACTTTCAAACGAAGAACACCGAAGGTTCAGAATCTCGAGAGCAAAAGATCCGAAAGG
This sequence comes from Tenthredo livida, assembly GCA_963992785.1. NCBI lineage: Eukaryota > Metazoa > Arthropoda > Insecta > Hymenoptera > Tenthredinidae > Tenthredo > Tenthredo livida. Next base: position 6,302,597 of record OZ023071.1, on the reverse strand, counting down.
CCAAACGTCCCTCCGAAACTTGAAATTCACGCATATGTTCATTCATTCATTGTTTAATAACTCGGCCTGCATTGATCGTATCGAAATTCGAAATCAATAATAGTGGTCAAGTTAATCGTTATGAAATTAAGTTTTTGAAAAGAAAATTTTTCAAAATCTTATCAATCATTTGTGACGTCGTGAAATTATATCGATTGAAGTAGATAAAGTATGGGTTTCCGTGAAGAGGGTATCGATTAAAATGAAATATTTTTTTGTCTTCACATGATCCTGAGAAATAGATCGTAATTTTCTGATCTTTGGGCCTTCGGGGGTCTGGACTTTCGGAGTTTTCAGTTCTCCGCATTCCGACCTTCCGGAATTTTAATGTTCTTAAACTTCAACGTTTCTAAAAATTCGAAATCTTCTCAAACGAATTTGGAATTTTTACCGTACAGAACTTGAACCCGACTCCGATTCCTTCTATTTGTCTATCTCCGAACTCATGTATAGTAGGTACACGCAAGTACCTACTAATATAATAATTTCTTTCAATGAACAAACAAACAAACAAATAAGAAACTATATTATGTATATGTAGGACCTATACATTATACATATATGAGTGCGTAATTTGATTATAATACGAGCCATGAAAGAGTGCAACCTCGTTTAACCTGGCCGTTGTTATCCACTATCAGTTACTATCAGCGTGTCGATTTCATTTCCGGTCGAACCTCGCTTTGCCTCGCCTCAGCTCGCAGCTCAGTGAGCTTGCCTCGCTGTTATCTCCGCGTGCCACGCCGTCTCCCTCTCTTTCAATACTTGATTACATACCTAAAAAGAAAAAAAAAAAAAAAAAAAAAGACTTCTTCCGTAGTTTGTATAGTATAAAAAGTATCAAAACTAGTCTAACACAAGGTAAGGTGCGACAGCCTATATATGAGATGATAAATTTTCTGGCAGCTGAATTATCGGTTTTTCTATGAAAATAAAAAAGAAAAAAAGAAAAAAATGAAAAAAAAATGAAAATAAAACTAAAAAATGAAACAACGAACGAATACATAAACATAGGTGTATCTATTTATATACAAGTCTAGTTGCAGTATGGTTTTGATCAATTAATAGAAAGCATGAAGGGTTGAGGGTGTGGGAGAGAGGAGAAAGGAGAGAGAAGAGAAAAGAGAAAAAAAAAGACGAGGAGATGAGAGGAGAAAGGTTGAAACGACACGTGTGAAGGAAGCTTTAAGCTCTTGCGCGAGGCGTGCGAAGAAGCGCGAAGGCGTGCGGAGGCGTATGCGTGTTCCAGGAATAACTCTCTGGGCTGCTATTCGACCCTGTGTATAACAGCAACGATGCTGGCTTGCGTCGTCGTGTACTCCTCGATACTGCTGCTGCTGCTGCTGCTGTTGCTGCTGCTGCTGCTGCTATATTATATGCATATGTATATGCATACCTATATATACACGTATATATACGTTGTGCACGGGGAGCACACAACATCCCGGATGTCGCACGCGGCGCGCACGGGGCTAACCGCGTCTCACATATATACATATAGATATTGTGATGTAAATGAAAAACGATAATTTACGATAGGATTTATTATATACTATTATATTTATCCGTGAAAAATTTGCTTCATTTGCCTTTTTTTTTTCGTTTTTTTTTTTTTTTTACCTTCAACGCAAAATTTTAGCTAAATATTCAGCGGTTGATTTCTCTTGGAATTCTTTTTTTATTCAGAAGGAATTTTTCCCGTTTATTATACTATGAGATAGATCTATATAATAGCTATGCGGAGGTATGTTATAAAATATGTATACCGCGGTGAATCATCTCGTATACGTAACCATACCAGTAGGTACCTATATCCTATAACTACCTACGTATCTGGACCTGAACGGTAGACTAGGGCAATTATATTAGTTTATGTATCATTTATTTGTGTAATATAGGTATATGGTGTATGTGAAAAGAGGAAAAAAGTTAGAAGAAGTAATAACATAATGTGTCATTTCTACTCCCTCGGTATAATAGCCTCGATCCGGCTAACGCTGTTTATATACATAATATATGTATCTATATGTATCTATGTACATGTATGTATGTATGTATACGGCTGTTTAAAAACATATGGATTTAAAAAACAGGCGCGGGCGTCGCACGTGACGTACTAGGTATACGCGAGATCGTTGCAACTCTCCGGGGCATATGGATATACATACATATAGATATTCGCGGGGCGAGTTGCGCGAAGAAGGGAGTCGAGGGGAATCGGCCCGAATTAGCAAACAGGAAGTTACGTAATAGACGAACGATCGCCACTTGCTTCGCTTCGGTTCGGTTCAGTTCGGTTCGCGAGAACTTGCGATATATACTGCATATACTCATGACTCGTATGTATATCTATATAGAGAGGGAAATCTCTGTGTACGCGATTCACCTCTGCCACTTGAAAGCACGCATACCTACGTATGTAACATATACATATTATGCATTAATATGCATTAATACATACATACGTGCGTACGTACGCGTCACACCGATCATTCGCGCGCCAAACTTTGTCCTAATTTCTAACTACGTGTTGTTCGCGCCCGATGATTCTATATGAATGACGACTTACGGAGTTGAATTCATGCGGATAATATTGTTTCTTGTTTCACACGTATGTACGTCTATACGTCTATCTGTAGTAGGTACATATACTATTTATGCATCGTTTTCGTATACATTAATTAATAACATCTCGCGCGATCAGTCGTGGTCCGATAGATATATATATATATATCGCGTGTCTAATGGCAAAAGGTCGTAAGCGCCAAAAAAAAAAAATTCGTTTTTTGGGTGGCAAAATCTTTTTCATGCAATATTACATCTTTTGGGCATATCCGCAAAAAAAAAATTTTTTTGGCGCTTACGACCTTATGGCATTAGTCACGCGATATATATATATATATATATAAGATGGTGCGAGGAAAGAAAAATACCTGCCCGAAGGAATGAGATAAATCAGATATCTCGAGAATTTCTTAGCTGGTATAATTCATTTATTATAAACATACAATTAAACCCACTCAATGTGCTCGAGGATTCCTCGAAACAGATTCTATACGTATTATCGAGCACATATCGTATAATTCTTCCAACGAGTTACGATTTCGCAGGAAGTAATAACTTCTTCGTATATATGAATTGATGAAATACATACATTATACCTACCATCAGGATACAATTTGAAATACCTACTAAAAATAACCGAAATAACTTACCTATACCCGAAATTTATTTCTCTGTTTCCAGTATGCCGGTATAAGAATTGGTCCAGTCGTTAAAAAGGACATCATGAAGGCGTCCATTATGCTCGAACACGACAGCCAGTAAGTAGATAACTTCTTTAGTTCCCTTTCATTTTTTCCCTCGCCTTTATCATCATCTATCGCATCAGGAGTCTGAATTTCTTCCTGTGTCCAGATATCCATTGATAGGTGTAATAAGTCAGATATATCGGACAAACAAATTTACAGATACGCAACCATTCTGGCATTTGATGTAAAAATTGAAAAAGATGCTCAAGAACTGGCCGATTCACTCGGTGTCAAGGTCTTCCAAGCTGATATAATATATCATCTATTCGACAAGTTCACTGCCTTCAGGGAGGAACTTAAACAACGTAAACGAGACGAGAACAAACACATCGCTGTATTTCCATGCAAACTTCGTGTACTTCCGCAGGTTTGTTACCATTGCAATGATATGAAAAAGAAAAAAGAAAAAAAAAATCGCTTCTTTTCATCAATCATCTCCATATTTTTTGTTTTTTGTTTGTTTTTCTTCACAGTTCATTTTCAACTCAAGAGATCCCATAGTTATTGGTGTCATGGTGGAAGCCGGAGTCGTTAAGGAAGGGACGCCGATTTGCGTGCCGAGTAAAGAGGTGAGTAATAAAAAAGGCTGATTAATTATTTCGACAATTTGTATTTCCTGTCTTTTAAAACCAGGTCTCTTATATAAGTCTGTTTTCATTTTGTTTGTGAAATGATGTGGTTGAGGTAAAAATGAAAAAAGATAAATTGAAAAAAAAGATTGAATAAAAAATGAAAATATCGTGTGGTAACGTGGGTACAGCAGGCCTTGTATAGAGCGAACAGCGTAGGTATTAAAGTTAAGTGTGTATAAACTACCTGCACCGCGAACTGAAGTTATACTGAAAAATCGTGTGAGACACATGTATACGCCTATATAGTTGCCCACGCAGGACCGAGAAGCGCTCGATATATTACGACTATGCGTAGGCTAATTGTAAATACTTGTTAAAAGAAACACACTATGTGGTCGACGCGGATAGGTACCTATCCTATCTACTTGTCTCGTTTTATCCAAGCCATATCGTATCGGACAGGCCTATAGCCACACTCGCTTCTATAGTAGATAGAAAATGTTACGATTTCGATTGGATAGCTTCGTTTCATTTTATAGTTTAGTTTAGATCGGATCTAATATGTGAACCGCGTGTAGGCGTGTGGAGGGAAAATAATATGACACGCTACTTCCTCTTTCAAATATACCTACAGAGTGGGATTGAAGAGGGATACCTAGGGCAATACCTACCTAACTATACTATAGTCGAAGATATATAAAATGATAAACTCATACATACACATCGCAACATTAGACCTACCAGAAGAATTAAGATAACAGTATTCGTAATTGAAAAAGAAACCATTTATTAACGTGGGTTGAATCTCGAATAGACATTTAACTCATTTTCCATACATCGATTTACTCATGACATGCATGTGTGGAATCGAGAACATGAGACTGAATAGTCAAGGGATTTTTCTCACTGTTTTTTTTTTTTCCTTTTTTTTTTATACTACTACTACTTTTTAGTCTTTTTTGTCGGGTTTGCGAGACGAGGGCGTATAGTGCGGCTATAAAAGCCGGACTAGCTACTCGTCCAGCGTCAATAACCAGCTCGCGATTACTTATTAATGGCGGAGGGCGGAGAGTATATGTCTGACTCTGACTGATTGAATGAGCCGCACCTTTCTCTTCGTCGTTGTACATATACTGCGTTCTATATATATGTACACATGGAGTATACCTTATATACACATATATATGAATATCTCGATTTATTACTGCGGGCTCGTGTTCGTTTCTCTATACTATACATGTATGCCTGTAATATACACTCTGCCTACCGATACAGCGCAGCTTCTTATAAACCCGTACGTATGTATCTGTACGCTTGAAACCCTCGAAAATCTCGAAAGAAAGCAAAAATCAAAAAATTGCGAATTACGTATACCTATACTGGTATACGCAACGAGCTAAGTTAAGAAGAACTTTACTACAACTGGAGCTAACTGGGTCCAACTGGGACGAGGCTATACGCCCATTTATCACAATTGGAAGAGATTCAAGATTATTATTTTTTTTTCCTTTATTTTTTTTTTCTCTTCTATTAATCAACTCTCTATTTCTACCTACGAATAGAAATACCAAAATGTTGAAATGTTATAACGAGGACTCGGAATATTTTGTATGAATAAAATTTTTACCGTTATTAAGCCACGGTAATCAGCTCGTGTTATTCCCACGCGCGAATTTCATGGGCTATATACATGTGCGGTGTATTATAGGCGTGTGTATGTGTATATTTGTCTTTGATCCTACGCAGCGTAGAATAAGAATGAAATGACTAAGTAGGGGAGACACGTTACTGGGTTCGAGGTGCGGGCTAGATATGTGCTGCGGGTATATAAAGTTAGGAGAAAATACGGCCGTGCTTCGAGAGAGGATCATCCGTACCGGATGTACCCGGTCACGAAGTGTTGGCTCAGGTCGGGAATCACCGCGTGAACACGAACGAGTTTTAGTTTTGTTGATTGAAATGGAACGGGAGAGAAGTCACGGGAGTAAGATGAAGAGGAGAAGACTGAGGAGGATGAGGAGGTAGCTGATTGGTTCTCGAACCGTCCAACCGCGAATCGTCATTCATGCCTATAGTTTAATGCAAAAAGAAAATACAGGGGAATGAAGAAAAAAGATTAGAAAAACGAAGAAAAAAAGAAAAAAAAAAACAAAAAAAATCAACGAAGAAAAAAGAAGGAAAAAGAAGAGGAACAAGAAGAAGAAAATCGACGAAACGAAACTACCCGACCGAGGCTACTACGTGATCTCGCCTTAATCGCACGAATTTTAACCCTACGTCATTTCCGCCCGAGATTTACCTGCCGTGGCTAGATAGTGTATATTACAAATATACAAGACGCGTAAGGTTGTTCATCGAGTATTGAAGAATGCTTCCGTCGACACCGATACCGCAACCCACTTCGCTTCCCTTCTCTCCCTTCGTTACCTACTCGGAACGCTCGAATTACCTTAGCTAAGTTCCCGCAAATCCAGCGAAATTTGAAACTCCGGACTATGAGGTGATCGAATTTTTCTATATATTTTGTGATGACAGAAAAAAAAAAAAAAAAAACGAAAGAAAAAAAATGTCCGGGTATTCTAGAGGAATTTGTTGAGAATCTGATTTAGTATATAATTATTTGTGAATTATGTGAACGTAGCAAATTTTCTTTATTTTTTCTTTTTTTCAACTTGGGAAAATTAGAACAGGAGTATTCAAGTGTACCGAGCGAGACGGGGTATTTCATGAAACTGATAGGGAGGTAGATTCATTTTTTTCTTTCTTTTTTTTTTTTTTATTTTCAAACGTTCAAACCTTATCGAAGCAAGTTCAACAACACGTTATCTGTTTACTATGTGCAACGCGCCAGACCGAACGGTTTCACTTACCGAGCGATTCGCTTAAAAATACTCATCTTTCATCCGAATCCTTTTTTTTTTCCTTTCTATTATTATTATTATTGTTATTATCAAAGTAGTTTTTTCTTCACCGTGGAACAAGGTGGAAAATCTGAAATTATCCATCTTCGATAAACAAAAATTGATAAATTCTAATATAGGTACGTAAGATCAATTCCGTAAAGATATTTTCCGACGAAAAATACTCGAATGAAATGAAATGAAATTTAATAATAAAAATGACAAAATCTTCGTTCCTTAATATAAAAGTCTTCACACTCGTGGGATGATGATGCGAAGGTGTTTCCCTGAAATTCTCAATCCCATAAACGCACGTATGGTATACCTATACTGGTGAGAAAAATATAGAAAAATAATAATAATAAAAATAAAAAACTAAAAAGGAGTGACACTGATTGTAAGAGCGAAAGCAGAGGTTTGAGAGTGGGAGGAAGAAGAGGCGTCTGGCCTCTGGACGTTCGAAGTTAACTGAAGAAAGATACCCTTGCCAGACACAGCTCGTATGTATTATACTTGATAGGAATCACAGCTTGACTGTCGCTTGTCTCGTCCGTGTCCTCGGTATCAGTTTTGCCCTCCACCCTCTTCGTTCTTCGAACTATTTCTTGGTAACCATCTCTCTGTAGAGATAAAGAATTGAGAGCCTGCGCCAAGCCCGCACACCACCGACTATGACCACGTTTTCCAGCTCCTCCTGTAGCCCGGTAAGAAAAAGTAAAAAAGTAAAAAGTAAAAAGTAAAAAATAAAAAATGAAAAAATAAAATAAAAAACTAAAATAACGTAGTGCTTGTCTGCTACTGGTATTTGTCGGTACCAAAGACAGACCAGCATACATAACTACATCTGTATAAGATAAACGTATATGCATATATATACGATACGTGATAAATTGATGATGTGCTAAATACTTTTTTTCCTCTTCTTCTTCTTCTTATTTTTTTTTCCTTTTTTTTCTTAACTGCTTTATGAATACTCTGAGCATAGCCAGACGTTATTACCAAGGTTATTATACAGATATCGTATAATATATTCGCTAACTTCGATACTTAACTTATTGACGAGGATAATTTGCGCGATTCTTTTCTGTTCGTTTTTTTTTTTTTTTTTTTCTTTTTCTTTTATTTTATTCAGTTTTATGTGTCGATATGTTATACTTTTATTTTTCCTTCTCATTCTTTCTCTGCTTCTTCCCCGTGAATGTGAAAAATAACATTTTTACTACGTTCGCAGTTGTACCAAGAATTGGATAATCATAATCAACTATTTCAATACCGGATATATCAATTCATCGGATATTTCAATACCTCGTATCTAAAATCCATTAATTCTCCGAATTCTCTTGAATACCTACCTTTCTTTCATTTCTATAACATTTTTCATCCATGATTCATCCGATGTATCGTATATTACGTACATAGCTAATAGACGAACAAGCTTCATTCTACTTAAACACGTACATAATATTATCTGCGAATTCGTGCGTTGACTCACGGTAAAAGGATATCCGTTTCCTCAAGAGGTTTATGAGACGACGTCGCAACGATCTTATCACTCGGTAAAGTCCATCTTTTATTATACATATACACAGGAAATATAGAGAAAATATATGAAACGTTATACGGTTTCTCTATATACCTAACTATGTTATACAGCTTTGTACGATCGAGTTTTAATCGCGATTTTCGGTTACCAATACTCAAACTACCATTACTATACATACCTACTACAAATACTATTAGCGCGTAATATTATCTGAGAAAAACGGATGAGCGATAAAGCCATGCAGACGACGGGCGGACGCGAGCGATAAAACCGGATAACGTTGGTCGGGAAACAGGATGTTGGGGGAATAGGAACGTCAAGTATAGAACTACGTCTACTAACGTATAGCTCAAGAAACTTGTACGAAACTAGTCGAGTGATAAAGAAAAGTTTTTTCACCCCATTTGTTATAGGTAAAGTATATATTTTATCAAAAATTCTTTCGGCTACCGTTTCATATACGTAAAAGGTTTCTTCTAGGGTTTATAAGGTGTGTATGTATAACGATACGACGAATCTATCTCCGAAAACCAAAAGTCAAAAGCGTTAAACCCAAGACCTAAGATCCGTAGGTATATAAGGTAGGTAGGTAGGTAGGTAGGTGCATACCTACCACGTGGTTTCTCTAAAGTTGCTTCGAAACCCGATATACGGTACAGGAACCGGGAAATTCTTCATCGTTAATTACCCAGCCGTATAATTTATACGTAGGTGAAGATCGAGATCGGGGAAAAAAAATAAATCGTATATTTTCATTTGACGAGACAATTCGTTATTGATGCATACCTACGTAGGTATATATATATCTACACCTATATACCCATCATATACATACGTTTATGTAAAATTGATTTAATCTCCGGTCAACGAATCGAACCATCCAACGTCCGATATGACAGGCGCGTGGGCGAACTTCCGCCGGAAGATGCCCCCCACCCCACATTTACCTCCCTATAGCTCTTCGCTGACGCACAGCTACCACGGACCGGAAGGAAGCGCGCCCGCCTTTCTATCTCTCTCTTTCTCTCTTTCTCTCACTTCAGCCTAGATATAGGTATATGTATAGGAGCTATATATCGTACAGTGATCAATACCGTCCTGGATTTAGCTAGAACTATGCTAGACATGCTCACGCAGATTTTTGTGCACCACTCATCCTCACAGGGTTCTTCATTCTTTTAAAAAATTATGCATTATCCTTATTTTTTTTTCAATTTTATATTTCACATTTTTGTGATTTCTTAATTTACATCTAATACCTACTTTGAGAAAGTTATAGGGTTGTGTGTACTCTCGTCTTTTGATTCTAAGCTTTAGTATATATATGTATAGCTATAGTATATAGTTGTCGGTAGCGCCGTGAGGTCGTCGCCAATGAGCAGACACGCCGCAAGACGGAAACCGGAAGTCTATTTTAGTTTAGGGAACCGAATTAGAATCCTTTATAGTTTATAGCTTCTCGCGTGGTACGGATATAGGTATATACATAAGTATATGTATATGTATACACAACGGACAGGATTATACCATACGCTGTAATGTCTGCATATAGGCTGTATATATTTAGTGTATATATATATATATATATATATATATATAAATGAATATCCGAATAATAATATAACGTATATTATTTTGTTCAAATTTAAAGGTATGGGTATATACATGTTGGCGGTGGGGGGGGGGGGGGCAAAGGGGGGATAATAAAGAAGAAAAATTCTCTATTTTCTTTTATAATCCGCTGCAGCGTGCTTAAAATATTTTTAAATCACTCGCGAGCCTCTAAATCCCGGCAGAAAAATTCCGTGAACGGTCCGATCTTATAGGTGGTGTATCCATGGCATATATAGCTGTATATGACATGGCCCAGACTGGAATTTAAAAGCATCGAAAATAATTATAGGTCCGTGGAAACAACCCAGACGTCTCTAATGCGATTATAATTGCTTATCGCGTATCATTTTCTTTTCGTTTTTGTTTTTTGTTTTTTGTCTTTTTTTTTATTCTTTTCTTCCCCCTTTTTTTAAAAAAAATTTTAACCAAAAGTCTGGCCTCCTTGGTTTGAATAAAATCTGAAAGGGTTTCTCCTGCCCCTGAAAGCCTCGTACCTACCTACTTTATTTCTTTCTTTCTTTCTTTCTTTCTTCGACTCGAGGAAATAAAAAATGATTCCCATTCCTTCGGATGTGAATATATCGCGTCCGGTAAAAGACTGCATATTCTCTGTATATAGGCATTGAGCATATATAGATACCTAGCTGGTAGTATATAATCGTATATCATAGATACGAGCAACTCAAACGAACGAATGGACGGACCAGACCGGACCAGACTGGACTGGACCCCGTGTCTCTTCATGGTCCGTCGTATTATATCTATACCTCTTCTAAAATGCCTACCTGTATACCAAGTTAAGTTATACGTATACCTGATACGCGTAACTATACGTGTCTGTTCGTCGGATGAGGAACGCGGGTGTATATATATCAGTGGGATGTAGCTTTTGTGTAGTTCGCTTCGCTGTATATGTGAAGTCCTTGTGCGTAGGTACGTATGCAGTATTATACCCATACCTACGTGAGTATTGGTATTGGGTCGAGGCGAGAGATGATGCGATTTCGTAGAAGAGATTCCACCCGAGACACGAGACACGACCGATCAACGATTATTTTCCGTATCACTCGACCGAATGATATATATAAAATATATGATATATCCACCCATACACATATATATAGTATACAGCGTATCTATATACTCCGAGTACATTTGATTCTTCGATTTTTCATTCCACGCACAATCAGCTTTTCATTTCTATTATATAAGTTGACCCGAGAAATGGGATTGACTTGTCGTCTTGAAATTGAAATTTATTTCTTATCCAATTCACGCGAGATTCTCTCGAACCTATATAGAGTCGGGTGAATAAAAAATGGTGATAAATATTCGGTAATAAAATTGAAAAAATAAATAAATAAAAAAAACTTATAATCTTCTGTCAGTGAATCGCAAATTACCGTCAATCGAACAGACGGCTGCAGTACTCTCGTGAATGAGACTCGTTGACGGGCTGCGGGAACGAGACGATCGGGTCGATGCGTACGATAAACCCAGGGTTGCATACGGACTCAATTGACTATCGTGAATATGCGAGTTACCCTATGGTCTCTAATATAGATCGTAATATATGTGGGTACTGTACCCATCTCGTATATAAATAATTATTCATATTGTATACGCAGAGAGGGAAGAATTATTCATTTTCCTCTTCACTTAAATTTTTACGAATATTGAAAATTCATATTCCCCGAATTGGTATGACTAATATGTCTTATGAGTCTTATCATATTATGTTACGGAGTACCTGTATGATACGAATATGTGAATGTGTCTTTCTATTCTATTCTATTCTATGCAGTTTATAGAAAAATAATGTTATTTCGTATTCGAACGGGGGCTGCTGCAGCTGAGAGAGAAACTAGTATTTATCCATTTCTCTGTTTATGCGCGTTATAGGTATACTTATATACCTATACTAATGTGATTATTATACCTTCATACCTATAGCCCACAACGTATTACATATACCTATGTATACCAACGTTCGCGTGTATTATTATACACGGAATACTTCTACACCGGATTATATATTTGTTTGAAAATTCCTTAGGATTCTGGAACGCGGGCAGCAGCTCGCGGCCAGAGATTAAAAAGGTCTACTACCACTCTCTCACCCTATCTTATTTTTCTTTTTTTTTTCACTTCTTTCGCTTCTCTTTTTCCTTTTTCTTCAACATCCTACCATCCTCTATCCGTTTACCTGTCCTTCCAAGTCTTCCACCAGCCTAGACTCGGGGTGCCACGCTCGTCTGCAAGGGAGGCAATGCACATCTATACAGGGTGTTTTTTTTTTTTTTCATCAAAAGATGATCATTTCATTCCTCCTCTTCTTCTTTTCTTTCTTCCTTTTTTTCTTTTTTTTTTTATCGATTTTCAGCTGAGGTGTCCACTCTGACCCTTATGGCGATGTAAAAAATTGACCACTTATTACCTACGCGTATTTCTACCTGTATACCCTGTAAAAGATGTATTATCAGTACGTGCCGCGGCGGTTCGGGGTATATAGCAGCCGTCCAAAGTCGCGTGGGCCGCACCGGCTGTCCGCCTCAATTTATTTCTTCCTAAACGCCCGCAGTGCAACAGCACGTGGGTCGCCCTCGAGTCAAGTCGAATAGCTGCAGCGGCTAAGACGTTGATGTTTTTACGGAAAAAAAGGATCCGTGTGTATCGAAGACTGCAAAAAACAAAAGCAATTATATCTTTGCAGTAGTTTTACCTTTATTGGTGTGTAATATAATCGCAAGAAACTTATACGCCAAGGTGATTTTACAGGTGAAATTCAGGTTCTTGTGAAAAAAATCTAATTAATTACATTCGTAACGCCTATATAGTAAAATGAATTCATTCTGATTTCATCCTCTTTTTATTATCCACGCTATTTGCTTGGGGGTTTTTCGAGAGCCTGAATGAAGAAGGAAAATAACAAGAAGACGAAGAAGAAACAGCAGCTAATTTAAAATCACGTTACACCCGTTCTTTCGTTCTTTCGTCCGTTCGTTCGTTCGTTCGTTCATTCGTTCGTTCGTTCGTCGTCGACCAATCTCCGTGGGCAGTGACTATAACTAAGCCTCGATTATCGTCCGAATGGACAATGGCCGACCGGATGTTGACCGTGTTCTGCCCGACTCCTAAACCCACGCGATGCTCCGACGATCCTCGGAGGGTCCCTCGCGGTCGAAAGAGAAGACTTCTCCGGTCCCGCTCCGCGAGTTTTCACTCCGCATGCCACCGTATCACCATATACAGGTGCAACGGATGCCCTCGCTGTACACACACGCATACACACACACACGCAAACACGTGTGTAATATATCTCTCTGTATTTAGTTATGTAGTCAATTTCAATCTCTCTCCGATTCAACATTCACGTGGGATTACTTCGAGTCCTTTTAAATTAGTAGCTATAATATAATATAGACTCGTAGTATCCTCATTTATGCGTATATTTTTTTCAATTTTTTTCTTTATAAGATAGACTACCCCGGGTAGTTTTAAATCCTTGCTTCATTGTCATGGCATAAGGGCAAGGGGGGAACGACTCGAGGATGAAAGGAAATATATGTGTAAAAAAAAGGATAATTCTCATGTAGTAGTATAGCTAATATACCAGACATACTTACTTACCTCTCTCTGGAGCATAAGTCTTCTCCTCTTGGCACCTTTATCACAGCTCTTCTACACGGGGCACGTATAGCCCGGTGTGACAAAACAAATTTACAGCCTAAGCTACGGCGTGGACCCCCCGCCAGGAAGAGGTCTTCGAGACGTTATAGGAGACCCTCGTCGCTTTTCCATCCCCTATCCTTCTCTCATTCTCTCTTTCTCTCTGTTTTTTTTCTTTTTCTTTTTTTTTTTTTTCTTTTTACGCGTAGAGAAATTGTTGAACAAAAATCGGTTCGGATCTCCTGGACTTTAGCAACGCGACCTAATTCCGCGAACTAATTTCGAACTGCCAGGTAAAAGACAGGGACGCGCAACGGCGGGGAGGTAGGCCACCGTTTTCGGAAAAGGGAAGCTCTGGAACGCGGCAAATAACTGGTGGGTGGAACTACGTATTTCCTTGGTTAATGCGTAGGTATAAACGTACGACCAGGTGAAACGAGGGGCGTGGGTCCCCGTGGGATCGGCTCGCCAGTACGTAGGCTTTGCCCCGCGAAGCATCGCGACGGATATTATGTTTGATGTATGTGGTTATATGCGTCTAGGAGCCGGTGAGGTTGTATGCATACAGACGGGTACGCAAGTGGTGAAATAGCTCCACTGGAACCGGGATTTCCGGTCTTGAATAAAAATTGAAAAATAAAATCAGACGCAAGATATATTATGGAGAAACGATGTTTGGCCGATTTTCTGTACCTACATGCATGCAACGATCTCGATCGATGAATTCAGAATACATATATTCGTGGGTTGATTAGGGTAAGTCCAGCTGACCCGGACGAGTAACAAAGTTAATATATCGCGAGTTAAACCAGGATGACATCTGGCCCGCGCACGTCCACGTCCGCGTTGGCGTGGGAATATTATAGTCGAAAAGCATCGTCGTATTCTTTAGAGATCCGGTAGACTGAAAGATATCTCTAACTTTCTTGTGCAGTGTACTGTATACCTATACAACTATGAAATAATAAGAAACTAATCGGAGCAATTGCGCAATTACACCCTCGGAATCATATTCGTTGCTTTAGGCCTGCTGCACACGTGCCGACAATCTTCTATCATCTTTGACGACCTGTGAAAAGGGGATGTTATTCTATGTATGGGGGTAAAAATACGAAAAATTTATTAATTTGATTATACAAATTACAGGAAATAATGATTAATAAAAACCGAACGATTTAACAACTTATACTGTAATTGTAATCCCAGGACTTCTTTACATATCACTACATATATGCTTGAATCAATCAGTGCAGTGTGGCATTGTAGCAATTGTATAAAAAGGTCGTATTTTCCGGTATGTTCCAGTTTGTAGAACTCGGCATTGTCACCAGCATAGAGTACAACCATAAATCAGTCGAGACGGCGAGAAAGGGTCAGGAAGTTTGCATAAAGATTGAATCTGTGCCTGGTGAAGCACCGAAAATGTTTGGCAGACACTTTGACGAGAAGGATTTTCTCATCAGTAAGGTAAGTCGTATTTCATTTACGGTATTATAGGTATAAGTATATATCTGTATGCGATTCATGAATATATGCATGTCCTTATAGCTGTGTGTGTAGTATATAGTTTACCTGCCTTTTCTCATCCTCGGCTATCCGAACCCGGGAATGTAGCCGAGCGTGGGCGTTCAGGGTAAAGAAACTAAGGGAGTAGGATAGAGGAAAGAGGAAAGAGGAAAGAGGAAAGAGGAGCCGACCCGACTCATTCATTGAAATTCGTCAATGAACACGGAGTCAAGTCAATGGCGGCGAACTCCGTTCATTCGCAATGACATAGTATAACGTGTGTCTAATTTGGGTTTAGTTTTATCATTAATTTCGCTTGTTTTTAGTCCAGATATATCAATCTTTGGGATTTTTATTTCATTTTTATTCGATTTTTTGGGTTTTCTTCTGACTTATTTAATCGTCGTTTGAAAATCAAGTAGGCGTTTTATCGGGTCGCTGCAGGTTTGTTATATAGGTATATAGTCGAGAGAAGACCGACTTCACCTCTCTCGGACATCAGCCAAGTATAAACGTATATAACTACGTATGTGAGGCTACCATACATATAACCGTATGTATGTATGGGTGAGGTATATGTACGACTAAACCCGTCCGACGATCAATGAAACTTGACTTCTTTTTTTAGAATTCTATTCTCGAAGACGTGGGAACGCGAGAGGTGGCGCGACCTCTTCTTCGTCTTCTTCTTATTCTTCTTATTCTTATTCTCACATTTTACGCCTCGCAAACTTTGTAGCCATTCCCCGCTTTGAAAGATCACATATACCTACAATGCTATATAATACATACACCAACTTGACCAATTCGTCTATCACAATCGACGCGATTAATTTTCTCGCGAATGTTACGAAAATAAGCTTGAAATTTAATCCCAATAGTATATTAGATTATAGGTATGTACCTATATGTCTCATACGAATATAAAATTCATTCATTTATCTATAAGGACAAAAAGAAAAAAATCATCATCTCGATTTCTCCTCGTTTAAATTTTAACAATAAGTCGACTCCTGCAGACGGCAGCTGCCAGGCGTCCACATATTGCTTGCGTTATATCTTGTCCTGCGCCTGTCTGTCTCATACCTTGGCGTTTACAGCGTAGGTAGATTGGTGGGTGGGTGTAAATGGTGGGCAAAGGTGGGCTGTGCAGGCGAGAGCGTACTTATTAATGAAAATGCTGCCAGGGCCCACGCTCCTCCTTTCCTTTTATCTCTCTATTCTCTCTATTATAATTTATTCTTATTTTAAATAATATTTTACAATTTTATAACGGACCTATATATAGTATACGTAACTCTTCTCTCGACGGACAAATTTCCCATATCAATTTTCTCTATTTTTCTTATATCCTCAATTCTTTCCTCAAAGAGATAACGATCGCGACAAGTTAGAAGTTCCGTGGGAAGGGATGCGGGTCTTCGTGCAACGAGCACGTGGTCATGCGGGCGTTTCGTCCGGGTGCGGGTTGCGTATTAGTGGAAAATCAATCGTATATGTACATATATATATATATACGACATACGTATATACTAGCTTTTCTATCCCCCCTAGATTTTCCTGTATTTAATTCAACCGCACCAGTCTAATCCCATAACGTTTGTTTATTGGGATACATATAGAGTCAGAATTTGAAGATGAAGACAGGTATGTTTCATGTACCTATATACATGCATATGTCGAGTCCGTGGGCGTCGCTTTAAATTTGTAGAAAGAAAGGAGCTATAGCCAGAGATAGATGGATATAGTTAGATGAGAATAGACAGATACTCGCGTTTCAATATCGATTCAAAACCGCCAAACGACCTCGTACTACGATACGAGTTCTGCAATCGATAACCTATGTAATGATACACAGTATTACTTGACGCGACACAGACACTATAATTTTTTTTAATTTTTTTATATGCATATCTATATAATATTCTATGAGTATAATTTAGTCCGTGAATAAAAAAAAATTATACAATAATCTAAAACAGAAATTTTTCGAAAAGTGATTTACTAGGAATTAATTTTAATATATATACCTACCTATATGTGATTAAAATTCCTCTACCGCGACATACTTTCTCGATTTCGCGCGCGGTATATATTTTTTGCGTGTTCTAGGCGTATTCTGCAACCAGGTGAGGCTCTCGGTCAATTCACGTAATGGGACACACCTTTAGTATAAGGTGCGGGTGCCACACCCGTCTATACCATTTGCACTATGGAATTAAACCGACATTATACGACAGGGTTTGTTTGCCTAATAAACAATATACCACCCACGCGTTGGCGTTAGCGTCCGCTTTCCCCTAGGGGCCTGAACTTCCTTCCTTCTCAGCTTGCTTAGTATCTAGATAGGTATAGGTACGTCGGCGATTACCTTTCCCTGTCTCGTGTCGTGTAGGCTGATGTAATTGCTAATTAGCAATTAGTAATTAGTAGCCGGATAGGTAGGCAGCCGTAGCCCGTACATGAATACTAATTAATTAACTAGTAAAGGGTGTTATATTGTACCATAGCGCGGGGGGTATATTTCTTCGATACTAAAACCTCGAATATAACGCTTTACCCACGAATCTATATATATATAGATTAATTTTTTAACGGATATCCGTTCCTCGAGTCTATGCGTATATAAAGGTCTGCCGAGATAAATATAAATAAATATTACGCCAGCATAAAGTATAGGGGTGATGTATTTTTATAAACTCGTTTCAAGTGGATCAATAAAAATTCTGCAACATCGTTTCATATACCAACTGTGCATACATATTGCTCTGTGTGTCTAATAATGCGAAAACTACTCCTACATCGAATAAAAGAAAAGAAAGAAAATGAGAAAAATCTTATGTTATAACACTGAAAAATGAAAATTGAAAGAAAGCAGAAGAAGAAAAAAGAATAGAAGAATAAAGTCTCTTCATATTATATTGACTTTTGGCGAAATTGAATGGAACCAAATACAGTGACTCGGATTCCGTTCGGTCTTCATTCATCCTCCCCATTCACGATTCCGCAACTATATAGATATATATATGTGTAACGTGTATATCCCCGAAACGTTCCCGATCCCTTCATTCGCGCGGTCGCGTTGTGCCGCAACTTCGGTTCCATATCCCCGGTTCGCTACTGCAGAGCAGCAGACCAGCAGCTTTGAGGCCCGGGAATTGGTGGTGGTAGAGCTCGTAACCTAGTTTCGCAAGGTACGAGGCCATTGCAGGATGAAAACCAGGATTTCATTGAGAGCTTTTGGAACTGGGTCAAAACGGGGATAGCGTACCGTATACCCCGAGAGACAGCAATAGAATAGACCAGCCGTAAAACGACCGACGAACAAGACGGTTTTATAATACACACGTGAATGTGTTATTCCGGGATTTATCACGCGGGTGAACAGGCGATTGGTAGTTTAGATCACGCTTTTGTCATTTTTGATTAAACTAGGAAATTCGAGGGTATCGATTCACATTATTCTCATTATCTACGGTTTGAAACAAACCGCGGGGTCGCTTCTACCCATCGCTATTTAAGGCCTGGAGTTCGATGCTCCTGCAGCACGAGGTTGTAGGGATGCTTACGTAAACCAGGGCACATCTCTGACGTCATTCATCCCCCTAGCAACGCCCCGGAACCTTAGGAATCAGGTCAACGTTGTCCTCAATGAAAATACTTCTTAGCTCCGGTACGGCGAAACCTCTTTGTAAATATAAACTAGCGGGAAGGGGGTCTTTGATGCCGCTGATATTCCTACTGCTGTTCGGTAAAAGGACCTTTGTTCGATCTCCTAATAGACGTTTATTCGGTCTTCGATTGATCCCCGTCAAAAGGAACGTGCTACCTTCGCGTATCACCGAATTTTTTTTTTTTATAATAAAATCAGTACCATTTTTTTTCTCCGCTTTTCCTCTTGTTTCCTTCGCATTAAATCTGATATTTTTAGACTGCGATATCGAACCTGTAAAAATCTCGGATATGGTGAAAATTTCCGAGTATATACCTACTACCTCGAGCCACTTTTCATTTTTTTTCATCTCAATGGTCCGGATGTTCGAAATAAGGGATCGAGGAGCTGGAGATTTTTTCTCCGAAATGCTATATTTCTTAAAAATTTGCTTCCAGTTATGGGGTGAACATTTTTCTTAACGATATTATTTTTCTCACCGATATATCTCAACGAACCCCTAATAAAATCGTTCATCTGATATAGACAATTGTTTGATTAGGTTCACAGCATCGATGCTACAGCATCCAAAAAAAAAAAAAAACGATTTATTTGCATATGAAAAAATTTGTTTAATGTACGAAAGAAAAAAAAAAGTTTCCTTCATCGATAGCTTGATGAATAATAGAAGTTATTTATGACAAGTCCGCGACATGATATAATGATAATATGTATAATATCCAACTTCCGGCTGGGTGAGATCTGGAATCGAAGGTATATACATATTATCCTTGAAGAATTGGGTCACCGGGACTCGAGTGACGCAATAGTTCCCATGACGACGACCCGCGATTCCCCTCGAAGCAATGCACCCTTGTTCGCCAGCGGGGAATTCGCCGGGCTCTTGTAAGCCCTTTAACTCCCGTTTTCCTCTTCTTTATACTTTACTACGATCCGCGAGTTTGAATCGAAAAGGAAATAAAAAAGGAGAAGAAAAATGAATGAATGAAAAAAAGTAAAATAAGCGACAAACGAGACGGGGAATAAAGGAGACGAGCTTAATTCGTCACCCTTTGTGCCACGATCAGACTCCCTTTTAATATTCAAAGGCTCGTCGATCGGAGGAAGGAAGAAAGATTCACGTCCGGCGACCACCTGTCCTCACTGTATACCTATCTCATTGCCTCCGCGCCGCTGTCTTCCGGTGCATCCTTGGCTACTTCCGGTCTTCAAGGAAATTCTTTGGCACGCGTTAAGCCGCGCCGCCGCGATTACCTCCCCGCTCTTCGCCTCTCTTTACTTATTTCTTTCCGCCGATATCATATGCATGGAATTCGTTGTTCGTTATCTACGGACGCTCTGCGCATCGCAATAACACGCGCGACAACGTGAAAAGGTGAATTTTTGTAGAAATAAAGGAACTACGGCGGCTCGACAAAGACGATATAATGATCATGGTAGTTTATTTTATTTTTCTTCCATTCTTCTTCCTTTGTATTTTATTCAGTACTTTTTATTTATTCATGGAAATCTTCTCCACGCTTATAGAGATGCAGAGATTTTTTTGTTTTTTCTTCTTTTTGCCTCGTCTCTTATTCTCGTGTGAAAAAGTGACTAACGAACGTGTATATTGAATGGCCGATTTAAATATCGTTTAATAACTTTTCGTAGGACTCGATGATCCTATTTATTATCACAGCTTATCTTATCTTATTTTTATCTCGAAAATAAAATGAAATTAAATCGCGATATTATCGCAGAAACGATACACTGATCCAAATAAATATAATTATCGTGAAAAAAAAAGAAAGAAAGAAAGAATGAAATAAAAAAATTTCATTCGCTGACAAGGCGTCGAATTTATGAATGGAAAGATCGATCGATCGATCAGTTTAATCACGTGGGATTTGGCGTGAAAAATACGCAATTTGTGACGACATTGATTAATACTTCCTGTTTGTAATACAGAGTAAACAACTTTCGAGCAATTTTAAATGTATAGACTAATTATTATCATGATCGGTCAATTTTACATATTCGGGGTTGAAAAATAAAAATTCACACGCTGCACTTAATATATCCGATAGCTCGGTGTATAGACGGAACCCTTTCTTACTTCCCGCTCTCTTATTTCTTCTACCCTGTCGGTTCCACTCTTCTCCGATCTTCTCCTCTTAAAATCCAGCCGACTCGACTTCCGCCCTGAACTTCGATGGCCCGAAGAGCCTGAAGGAGTATATTTTTATCCCATCGCAGCTACGTCCGTCAAAATAGATTAGAGAGCGGATTCTTTTTTGTCGATGATGATATAAATAAATCCTGGGTAAAATTTTACCTAATAAATTTGTCATCATTTCTGATTACAGATTAGCAGACAGAGCATCGACGCATGCAAGGATTACTTTAGAGACGATTTGCAGAAAACTGATTGGCAGCTTATGGTCGAACTTAAAAAACTCTTCCAAATTCTCTAGTCGTACATAAAAGGTGAGAGAAATGGTATGTTTGTATATGATATACGACGACGACGTGAACCAGGCATGATATATGAAATTATATACCTGAATACGGATATAATGATCATTTTTATTTTTATTCGGCACCTCAGTATTTCGTGCGAAGTTAATTTAACGCGATATATAATTAATGAAAACAATATACCCACATACTTATACGCGTGTCTGATGGACGTATAATTAATATTGAAATATCCCTTATAAACGCATCCGCGAGTATAGGTATAAGATATATACGAAAGGTATGTTGCGATGGAGTAATAAATCAACCGGATACAGTTGTCAGCTAATTTTCACTTCCGGGAAGCGTGCTTAAATGTATTTGTATCTATGCATATATAATACATGTATGAATTTATATCCATATAGATGATGTAATCCACAAACGAATCTTGATTAGCGTTAGGTATCATTCGTTGTATTAGTTTCTATAATTATAAATAATATACGCGCATCGAGTATAGATAGGTATATATCCTAGGTATCGCATCACCCCTCGTCGGGACTAACGATTGATTAATTAGTTATCAAATTTCGATTTTAGATTTTTTTTGATTTTTTTTTTTAATAATTTTTATCAATATAATACGGAGAACTGTGCGGTGATACGATGGTCGAAAGTTCAGACTAACAATATGAGGATTTAATTATGTATGTGTAAAATATAAAAAGAGAAAATGAATAGAAAACCAGAAAAAAAGGAAAAAGAATAAAAGTATAATGTGTCGCTTAAGAAAAACACATCGTAAATGCAGAAGTATAATCAGCGATACTAATTATTGTCGCTATTTGCATAATTGGTAATATTTATAATTAAGTAAAAATAACTAATTAGGTTTAAATTATGTACCTATATATCTATAATTGATTAAACTATCAATATATATATATATATACAATATATAGGTATAGTATATATGTGTGAAAAATACGATACGTAATTGCAACAGATTTCAAAATATCAATCACACGCTATAGTTTTCTTTATCATTTCTAAATCCGCACACCAATAGTATATCATCATTGAGCCGGATGTTCTAGAAGATTAGAAAATATATAGCATATATATATATATGTATATGAGAGCCAACCAGCGAACCTAACGTCGCCGATGTATCAATGAATATTTGGATTTAGATAAAAAATCTATAATCTTCGTGTTCTATAGCCTGCGCGTCCTCGTCAGCTGAAATTTATCTACATATGACAGGAAATTGTATACTTTGACCCTGCCAGGATCAGGAGGGGTTAAGGTATCAGAGAGACAAGCATTTCTAGAATTTCTATTTTATTTATAAATATCTAGAAAAATGCATCAATTTCATTTATAATCTCACTTCGGTTCTTCTTTCATCTATGTCCAGTTACGTATCGTAATTTTTATACATTTTAGATTTGCATCGCCACGCGATAATAATTATGGTATGATAATACATATTGAGCGATGATATTGAAAATTTGAACAAAAAAATTATACGACGACCTACTATTTCCACGAGGAAACAGAGGTAGGATTGTGTCGCGTGGGAGCTATGTTGAACATAGTATAGGATTAAATAAATCAAATAAATAAATAAAGAAAATTTATTAAAAGTATAGCTCGACACGTGACAACATATTAATATCACGAGCCTCGGGCTTTTCGCAGAAAACGAAAACGAAAACGAAAAAGAAAAAGAAAAAAGAAAAAAGAACAAACAAAAAAATCAGAAATCATGTAGAATTGTATAACTACTCTAGTTATAGGTAGATCGTAGAGATTAGAGGGTTGTGGTCCATGGCTCAACTCTTATATAGAGGATATATATGCCGCATATATGTATTCATGTGTATAAAGTGTAGGTAAATATTTATTTTACAACAGCGGATGGAAACCAGTGAGTTTCCATCCGCAAATGAGGATGGAAACCAGTCGATTGCCGGTCCTCGTTTGCGGATGGAAACTCACTGGTTTCCATCCGCTGTTGTAAAAAATAGTATGTTCACCTCGGAGAAAACGGTCATTAGCGCCTCGTATGAACTTGAGAACACCTCGGCTTCGCCTCGGTGCTCAAATTCATACTCGGCGCGCAATCGACCGTTTTCTCGCTCGGTAAACAATGTACTATTTATATATGCTTAAAAATCGAAGGATTTATGAAAACGTATAAGTATAATACATATAAACACCTTCGTTAATACACATTCATACATACATGCACATATATGTACGTATGCGTGTGTGTTTTATATACGTATAAGTTCTTTATAAAATTGCGTATACGGCATGGATAAATGAAAAATAAAAACAATTTGCCAACTATATATATATATATGTATGTATATGTAACATATATGTATATATATATATATAATAAAAAGATTGATCTTTTTCTTATAATTCAAATAAAATGATAAGGAAAAAAAACATAATAATAATCATGCAAAGAAAATTTTATCACATTTTAAGAAACACCCTATATATAAGTATAATAGGCGCCACGGTTCAATCACCTGGAATATCAGGACTCTGGTTCGCACGACGATCCCAACGTGATTGCAACTTTTTCTCAACTTGACCGGTGCAAGCTGTAAACTTGCAGCCTGTCCGAAGGTGGGTATATAATACATACTTGAATCTCTCTCTCTATATATACATATATATGTATATGTAATAGATTCACACATCATGACGATATTTTATCTATGTATATTACACAATGATCTAATATTTACACCGCGCGCAAAGCTACACACACACACACACACACACACACACACACACACACATGTACGATATTCATACTTATCATCATAATGTATATATCTATCTTATAGATATATATATATACTATACACACACAGATATGGTGACAGTTTAATATGAAAGAGTCAGGTATATAATATACACATACTATACGTATGTGTGTAGATTGGAAGCATTTGACGCGCGATGTGTTGAACTACGCGTTCATTCCTATATTACAAGAATTTCCATGAATGAAATTTGCAAGACATCGCAGCCTTCTGTTCAATGGACAATAACGTCTTGACCGTTTCTATACGAACGACACTTATGTAAGAAAGAGAAAAACAGAGAGAGAGAGAGAGAAAAAGAGGGAGAAAGAGAGAGAGAGAGAGAAAGACATGCGTAATCTGTTTACCAATACTATACTAGTACATAACGAACTTGTCCTTGTACATAACGGTAATAACGAACGAGAAGGTCTCGCTAGCGGAAGATTAGAACAAGACTCGAACACGACCAAACATTATACTATTCTCATATGGTATGCATATTATATACTTATAGAAAATATACCAACGAAGGTGAAATATATTGGACGATGATTATCGCGTATAATAAAAGAAGAAGAAAAAATGAAAATAATAAATTTCAGTCATTACTGTAATTGTCATTTTTAAAACCAAATTCTGAACGTTTTAGCGTGTCTCGAACATTTCTCTAATCCGCATGTGTATAGTATATTCATATATATGCGCACCTACGTCGTATTCATTCATACTTATATTATACGCTCGTTCCCTTTATACCCGTACTGCATCTCTTGCAATTTCTTACGTTCAGTAGTAGGTGCCTAAGTACTAAGTATACAGAAACCGGGACGTTTTATACGTTTGTAACAGCTGCGAAAATAACCCCGTTACGTTACGCATACGAGGCGCGAGATATCTACGCTGATTACATCCCGTCAGTCTCTCTTTCCTCCTCTTTAATTCAGCAACTCTCTCTTCTCTCACCATCATTCCATCTCTCGTCTCTATATTTCTATTTTATTTTTATTTTTATCCATCTCTATCTATCTATCTCTCTCTCTCTTCAACGCTACTGCAGAATGATATAAAGATTCGTGGATGCGGAACACTTGTTGATGCTTGACAATGAATTCGCACAATGAATTGAACACAGATTCATTCAACAAGTGTTCCGCATCCACGAATGCTCTCTGTGTAATATACAGATATGGTATAATTCGAATCTTGGTAACTATCCAACCGACTCTTTTGACCGATATTTATTCATATGCTACATTATGTTATATTATATTATATTATATTATATTCGTAACAACTTCCGGCAAAATAACGTATCGTTCATATAAGCGATACCTCGTAGTCGTTAAATGGCGAGTTTTCATTGGTTCATATATATTACGTGGGTATACGCAGATATCAATTTATACATCGAATCGCGTTTGGTATACTTAATACTTGACACGTGTGCAGCAGCAGCAGCAGCAGCGGCACGGATGTATGTTTTGTATCTATCAGAATGCCAGGTGCTCAATTAACTTTTACAGATCCGCCGCATGTCATTCTCGCGATTTTATACCTGCACACATTTCACATACAGGTATCATTTATTACGTCTGTAGATAGGTACCTATATAGGATGTATTTACTCGCTGGAGTCGAGTATGTGTAATATCTGTAGGTACCTCCTCCTAGGTATGTATATATATATATAATATATATATAGGTATATGCGATATAATAAGCAAAGTCCAACGGCAATAATAAATGTTTACGGTGGTTTTATTTATGTTCAGTATAGTTCATATTATATATGTGCATATTGATATAATGCTGCACATCCGACGAAAGTATCCGGATTCCAAACGGTGCGCGGAAATATTCTTATAGGTATATGTTATCACTTCCTTGACATAATATAGTAATACGGGCTTTTAATCTCATGCCTAAAATCTTGATAATTATAATTTTATGAATAACCGCGTAAGCATTACTGCACTCATGCCTGTATACCTCTAAAGACCGAAGTATAATCTTTCACAAATATACAAGTAAAAGATACAAATAGGTAAATTCGTTTTAATCATATGTATATTTATTCTTTTTTCTAATCATTCCGTATACTAATTTCCTTATTATATACTATATATATATATATATATCTATATAGTTATGTTATGTTATGTAGCTATATAATATGTGCTCGAACTTTCAAGGATTTCAATTATATAGGATGAAGGTGAAACGAGACGTTATATGCATATAGACATTATTGTAAATGGTATATATGTGCGGGTGCAGTGGATATACGAAATAATCGCGGTGCAGACTGAGAGAGGATATCCGGAACGGAAATACTTCCCGTCAACAGCAAAGAGCCAACCCCTCCGAGTCGCTACACATGACCATACTACCACCACGTACGTACCTAGTATAGTAGTAGATAGTTACACTTATACCTAACTAAACTGACATTAGAGTTGAGTGCATTTCCGTTGGACAATATATATATATATAGGTAGGTACATATAGGCACGAGTCGCACGTCTGCGCGTGCAGTCTTTTGGTAAGTAAAACTCGCCCTTCATCGCCTATAAGGGGAGAAACTACGTCGACGTATATGTCGTCGCATTTCTTAACGCCTTCACGCAGCGGTTTATATCCTCGTGTGTTAATTTTTTCCGACCTATGAAATCAACCGCTGGAATATCCCTGGGGAAAACTATATATGAAATAACATTTATCTGCTTTTGTGCGCGTGTGCGTGTGTGTGTATGTGTGTGTATAGATACTGCGGTATATTTTCTATACACGTGTATACCTACGTGATGAAAGACACGTCGTATTGCATCCATGTATTAAGCTGTGGGAAAGTCCTGACTCCCCTGATGTTGTAATATATACGACCTGCACGGGTACCTATGCCTACATATACGACCTTGAGAATGATATCTGAAATTAAGACGAAGATTTTTATGGTAATGGAAACGGAGATAATCTATTTGATATTATTTCACCCGCCCGAAGCTGCAGAAGCTGGAGAAGCTGAAACCTGCACTGATCCTCTGTGGGTTGTTTAAAGCTTTTAACGTTACTATATTTTATATATATGTATATGAAAGTGCGTGTCGCGGAGTCGTTAGACGATTTGTAATTAATAAACAGGCACTTTTACCTGGATATAAAAGTTCCTTTTATATACTTTATTGTATACGCAGTGTACACTGTACTCGCTGGTTATATATACATTATACATGCATATATAATATATATATATATATATATATACGTATAATCTTATGGTTAAAATTTCGTATTAGGTGGAATGCCGTTGATAGCCACGCGGCTTTCTTGGGACCTAGATCATCCGAGAAACTCTTGCCGGCTCACTACGTTCGCTCTTATAGTCATTACAGGGTTAATTGATTAATTAACTTACATTTACAAGAACGCAACGCTCTGCGAATGGTGAGCTTATTGTTAGCCGCGTGTCTTAAATGATACATACGACGCCGGTCCTCCTTTTTTATTATATATATAAATTTATATTTATATTTATATATTTATATATATTTATGTCGGGTCCAATTAATTGGAATTTCAATTTTGAACTCATTTCAAAATGATTTCAGAAACGATTGAAAAGGAAGCCTAAATGAATCCCTAATTATATTGAAAGAGAAAATTGTTGCTCATCTGTTGTCTATGCGTTATTCTGATTTCTGATGTTAAACATCGACCCTTATAATATCACGTAAAGAAAATTTAAATAACCGTGGGGTTGCGGCCGGCTCATAGAAGGGACAGAAGAGACCCGAGCCTTGAACTACTTCCCACACGGAAGCTGTCATTTTATGCTAAGTATAGTCCTAAGTGTCGCCTCAGTCAACCTTATTAGTTCATTCTTTAAATAGATGCATTATGGTGTTACGCGCAAGCGCGCTATTTAAAGTTGAATCAACGCCGCTAATCAGAAAAAGGTCTCGGAGAAAAATACTACGAAGCTGAAAATGACTTTCTTGGATCTTGCATACATTTTTATTCCATTAGCTTTATGGATCTTCACATTGATCTCGATCCATATAGTACATCGTCAAGCTATTACTAGTTTCGCGTAAAGGTGGAAGGGAGTCTCCGAATCCATCTGCAAGGGGTAGGGGGAAGCGTGTGAACGGGATAAAAGAAATTACGTAATATAGGGTTACTCGCTGTTATGATTATTCTTATCATTATTATTATTATTAAATAGAGCTTCGCATCTTTGGCCGAGTCTCTGAGCGCGACGTCGACTCGCCTTTCGTTGCCTTGCCTCGCTTCGCCTCGCCACGCTTCGTTTCGTTTCGTTTCGTTTCAAGCTCCCTCTCTCTCTCTCTCTCACACAACAGTCGACATTCAATGCTGAGCACCCTATGGTGGCCGTACGGTCAAGAAAGAGAAAAAGAGAAAAGGAGAAAAGGAGAGAGGAGACGAATCGACTCCGTAAGTCTGTATACTGGCAATCGTGACCAAGGTACGAGCTTGTAGGATAGAGTCTAGGAGCGAGCAAGGAGGACGATGCCCATTTCCGATGAGGAATAAAGGAGGATGTAGACGCCGAACTTTTACGAAGTATACCGATCCCCCCCGAGCTCTTAGACGCCCGTAACGCGCAACACGAGCATGAATGAAGTATCACGGTCCCCAGCCAGAACCAGCGCGCGTCGCCTCGTCGCGCGGTGTGGAGCGGGGCGTCGGGGCGATCTCCTGCTCTATGGTAACGCGGGTGTGAGGGGTGATGGGGTTCGAAAACGCGCATGCGCTATGCGTACCGTACTCACTCCACCCCGACCCACCTCTCACCTACCCTCTGCCTCGGTTCTACCCCCCCGTCGTCCCCCACTTCGTACTAACGTAGCCGAGAGAAACAAGCGAGCGGCGGTCGCGGCGACTCGGAGAACCCGGCTTCAGAAACGAGCAAGGAACCGTCGCGAGTGTGACGTTGCGCGGCTAGTGATGTTAGAAAGAAGTCGAGTTTTTATAACGATAAAATATCAGTGTAAACGGATCTGTGATACGTTTACGCCGTAATATATTTGGCGGATATTTAAGTGAACGTTTTTGCCCAACTATCACGTGCGCGAAACTATAATGAAAAATAAATAAAACGTGTATCTATCAAGTTGTAAACGCGAATTGTACGCGGGGAAAGCAGCGCAACCCAAACGATTGAGAAAGAGCGAGTGAGAAAGAAGTAACGGAGCAAAGCAGAGCAGAGAGTGCCTACCAACGAGTGAAGTGAGTGTCCCGAACCAGCAGCAGCACCAAGCAGCCGCTACGAGATCCACGCCTCGGTTACACCGACATGGCCGCCGAGGCCAGCTGAAATTATCAAGCGATACGTCTCATCGTTCCCGTTCGTTGGCTCGCTTACCAGCGACGTCTTCGACCCAAAGAATCTTTTCAACAAACTAATTCACGAGACACGTGTCTTCTATTCATCTCGCGCAAATCTGGACAGGGATTCTTTGACGTCGTCTTCTCTCCCTCCCTCCCTCCCTCTCTCTCACGAGTTTACTCTTTTTTTTTCTTCTTATTCTTCATATTCTCGTCTTCTTCTTCTTCTTCTCTTATCCCTTTCAACGAGCCTCTCTGTGACGTGTGGTCTCATCTCTACTACGGCAAAGTGTTTGCGTTTCCTTGTTTTTCCCTTGAGAAACAATAATAATAAGAATAAATCTGAATACACACGATCAGTATACACACACACGTATAAAGTGAGAATCTTGTTTTATCTTTTTACAACGCGAGTGCAGTTCGAAGTGATCGTGTGCTGGCTCAAGAGTTATTATATTATACCATTTCCATTCTATTTCTTTTAGAATTGAAATAGTAGAGGAAGTGTATGTGTATGCATGTATGTATGTTTGTATTATTACTACACGTCGAGTGCGGTAAGAAAAAGAAGAATTTACTCGTCCGCTTTAACAGAAATAAAAAGGTCACTGCCATCCGGACAGAGCTCCTCTCGCATCCGTTGGCAAACAGTGCGTGAAAACTTTTAACGATATTAAATATCCATATTGTATTAATGAATGAAGTTAAAGAAATACTGAAACAGTCTTATAACTTATATCGTTATAAATTGATAAATAACAATAATAATAATAATAATAATAATAATCGAGAGTAAATAAACTTTTTTAATCACGGCGTTGAGAATAAAAACGTTCGCGGAACCTTCGTATAAAAACCCTGTGTACCCCCCGCTTATAACTCCCTCCCTCCCTCCCCCCATTCGGCATATCGTCGTGAAGGCAGTGGATGTGGATGTGTAGTGGTGACGACGACGACGACGACGACGACGACTGCGAGTACGACTACGGCGGTGTTGGTAGTGGCTAGTGTTGGCGCTGGTTTCCTCTACGCACTTCTTCGTCTTCTTCTTCTTCTTCGGGGTACCCGGTCGCGAGTTTTTGGCGTGTAAATGTGCGCGCGTGACACGAATACGTTAGTGAGAGAGAGAAGGAAGGTCGGTCCGAGACGCGCGGTAGACAAGGACGGAAACCGCCCGGTTATTTCTGTTACTTGTGGGGCCGACGTATTAAAATAAGCAGTGAATGAAGCGGCCTGTTGACTGGCGGCGGGGCTTACGCGACTCGAGCGAAACGACCACGACCACGACGACGACGAGGAAGAGAACGAGGGCGGGGACGGGGACGAAAACGAAAAGCATAACTATAACGAACAAGTTTTCTAGATGAAATAAATACGATATAAGAAAATTGATACCATTCACAAAGAATAAGGAATGAAGTAAGATACACGTTACTATACATACACCGAAGGGAATAGAACGAAAATTCTTTTCTAAAACTTCCTACGAACAATCATCATCATCCCTGTAGCCAGCTGCCCACTACTCAGTGTTGCTGCTGCTGCTGCTGCTGCCTTGCTGCCTTGCTGCCAACGGCCGACGTCCCCGTCGCCCGCGCATACCTGGGCCTCTCGGATTCTTCGACGACAACTAAGCAAGCTGCGTACTGTGACCCCAGTGACTTAATTTTATACCCCATACCAGCCTGCTTCTACATCTATCCATCCATCCATCTATCCTGCAGTAAGACTGCATTCAGCGATCATTTTACGTGTGTAATAGTTGTGCTACGCGTTTTTCTTCGATATAAAGATATATACATATATATATATTATGATAAGAAGCGAGGTGACGGAATTGAAGAAACTTATTAGTTTCAAGTGCGGTGAATAAAGTATAACGGGATTGTTGATAACGACAAGACCTTATAGCGTGTCGGAAGAAAAGTGATTATTAATAATAATAATAATAAATAAAGGGGTGGGGTGAAAAGTGAGATTTAAGAGGGAAGAGAAGAGACGGGAAGGAAAGGAGTAGTAATTTCGGTGCGGAAGGTGGATTAAAAGTGTAGAAGTGTGGATACCTTGGACTGCCCCCCGCCCCCGGCGCTGCCCCCGCGGCGCCCCCCCTGGCCCCCCAACAACCTAAGTGCCGTAACCCTAAGGAGCCTCAGTTTGGCGGGAAATAATTTAACACCTGCAGGATCACGCTCGTCATCACCCTCCTCATTTAAACCGAATTTAACCACGGGTACAAGTTCTAGTTCCAGTTCTAGTTCGAGTCATTCCTCGAGCGAACAACCCTTGCTTTTACAACAACATAGGAATACATCGACGAATAACCAACTTTTGCAATTGACACCGCCCAAGTATCCAGCGCCGCCGCGACCCCCCAGTCGAAACGGTCAGTAATAGTATATTGTTTACTGAGCGAGAAAACAGTCGATTGCGCGCCGAGTATGAAGGTGAGCACCGAGGCGAAGCCGAGGTGTTCTCAAC
The DNA here is from genome assembly GCA_963992785.1 of Tenthredo livida. Classification (NCBI taxonomy): domain Eukaryota; kingdom Metazoa; phylum Arthropoda; class Insecta; order Hymenoptera; family Tenthredinidae; genus Tenthredo; species Tenthredo livida. Next base: position 6,270,670 of record OZ023071.1, on the reverse strand, counting down.
TTCATACGAGGCGCCAATGACTGTTTTCTCCGAGGTGAACATACTATTTTCTTCAACAGCGGAGCGAAATCAGCGAGTTTCCATCCGCAAACGAGGACCGGCAATCGACTGGTTTCCATCCTCATTTGCGGATGGAAACTCGCTGGTTTCCCTCCGCTGTTGAAGAAACATTATTACTACTATTATTATTATGTTTATTATGTTTATTACTGTTATTCTTATACGCTCACAATTTCATTCATTCATTCATTCATTCATTCGCTCGTTTATTCGTTCGTTCGTTTATTCGTTCGTTCATTCATTTATTCCAAGGCATACGGAGAATAGGATAGGATAGAATAGAATAGAGAACGAGATCATTATGATTATTATCGGGGTAGAGCGTTCGTTCACCATTACGTAGTAGAAGCCTAATTAACATGCATAGAGTACAGAGCGTTGATACGACCCCGTTATAGTTCGCAATTCTCTACTACGCGCGGTTACGGTCGGTGGTTATATATGTATACATTATATATAGTATACATATATGTATATAGGGTAGATATATAGGTACAGGTATACGTCCGAAGAAACGGTGAATGAACGTCGTCGTCGACTAGAAAGTTTGCGAGAAAGTCGTGTATGCTGGTATAACACATATTATATACATACATATATATATATGTATATAAAAATGTGAATGTTTGTATTCACCTGCAATACTTACATATATTATACCTGTATACGTCAGTTCGCAGTGATCACTCGAATTTATACATATACACGCGCGTATCTATACGTTGGTAGTAATCCTTGAAGATGAAATAATAACGATAATCAAACTAGATATGAATTCAACCACGCCTTTCACTTGGAATAAAAACAAAAGACAAAAAAAAAAGAAAAAGAAATAAGAAGAAAAGAAAAAAAACTTTACAAAACTCTACTAGTATAACTATATCTGTCGTATATACCTGCGAAAGAACCATTCATTAAACGCTCGTAAGTTTTTCCGATCGACGTCATGCGCGCAACGAGATATATAATCTCTTTGCTTGTTATAATCATATAGTTTTCCTGTTGGTCGTTATAAATTCTGAGAACCATCCATTGTCATATAGATTACAAATATACGAGTATAATATTATATGCAGCGTATAATCAGTTATTTATATCAGGTCAGGTTATTTGATATAAAGATTCTTTTTTTCTTTTTGTTCTTGTTATTTTTTTACTTTGAATTTTTCTCTGTACACATATACATAGAACTGCATGCGAAATTTTATTCTCACTTCAAGTATAAGCTGATAAGTTGGTACATATTAAACAAATTAAGAATTTTTTTTTTTCATTTCACTGAAGTCCCCAGCGCCGCTGTTCAGTCCTCTACATATTTTGTTGAACCGCAATTTCTCTTTCTCTCTGTCACTGCCCGTTCGATTGTGCATGTAGTGGTATATATATAAGTTCGTCCGCTCGTTGGCTTATCTTTGCTCTCTCTTTCTCTCTTCGTCTTTAGTTCGCTCGCCTATAACACGTCCACTCACTTCGTTCGTCGTACTTGTTCAGCGGGACGTCACATCCGGTCCGTACCGAAGCTTACGTCGCGCGTCGTCTAGTTTATCTGTCGAAAAGATATTATCCAACGTCTTATACCTACCAACGCGACTTGTATACATATATGTATATAGATATATAGATATATTATATTTATACCTACACATATATAAGCAATGTTTTATTTTCTTCTAACATTCAAATAATTAGACGTATATAAAAATAATAATAATAATAGGTGCGGCAATACTTCTATATAGAAACCGCAAATTATTTCCTTATACCCATTTCCTCTCAACGAAACTTTATATTATAGGTATATACTTTTAAACGCATAAAATACACACGTATACACATGCCCACATTCATACATATATATACACGCGCGTCCAGATATATTACACGTAGCCTCCGCGTATCCGGTGGTTCGGTAATACGAGGCAACTGCAGGCGACCACCGATAAGTCCGCGAGCGAGACACCCATGACCGGATACAACGCTTCGATCGGAGTATCGTACATGTATGAATGTATGTATGCATGTATGGATGGATGGGTTAGTCGAAACCACGTGTGTACACACAAGTTGGTTATAATAGTATTAGTTCTTGCTGCGCGGGTCGACGGGTCTCTCGCATGATGTGGGTGGGCAAAGGCTTCGCGCCATATGGTGTCCACATTCCATTTCTCCCGTCAGCCAACGATCTTATATACTTACTCGTTTCGAACGAGGAGTCGGGATCGTATAGGGCGGCGAACCTCCGCACGTCGAATACGTCATATTATATCCTATGATATATTTCAATATAAGGGTATTCGAACTGAACGTTACTATTATACAAATATATATCATAGAAATTGGGAAAACTTATCCGAAGAGAAATATAAGACGATTCGAAGAAGAAGAAGAAGACGATAAAAAAGAAAAACAATTTCATTCCTGTCTCGAATTACCTGGAGCAACCGTATGACTATAGCTCTCCTCTCCTCTCTCTCTCGGTCTCTCTTTATCTATCTCTGTACGTCCCCCCCCCCCTCTTCCATCTACGAATTCTCAGATTTGTTATTTTTCTTCAATTAAGAACGCGCGTAACCCGGATATGTGTGGTGTTCGGGACTATAAGACGCTTCATACGCGATGCGAACCATCTCGAACCGAGTTGATGATGGTCGTTGTACTGCAGGAGACTTTTGACTTCATAAGAGGGCGCGGGGGAGAAGGGAGTTCGACTACGTCATACATACCTATCTTATACCTACCTGTAGGTATACTACACATGTAACCTGCACTCCGTAGATGCTGTTATACCTATTACATGTACATATTATACAATAGTGAATATTCCCTTGGATGTACTATATACGTATTTATATATTTGAATAGTGAGATAGATAACACAAGTATATATATTTATTTATAACCCACGTATATGTACGTATATAGTATCTATCTAGTGTATAGGTACGTACGTATGTATGTATGTATGCATGTATGTGTGTGTGTATGTATGTATAGATGCATACCCGGTAGTGCTGTAACCTAGCTTTAGCGGCGCGGCGCGTTCTCCGGTCGTTCGTACGCACGTGATGTCATACGTGGCGTTCATTGATAAACCGGCTAAACGCGAGTTGTGTATGGCGGCGTGGAACCGCGTAACTTTTGCCGGTTTTAATACGGATAAATAACGGGATAAGAAAGAGAAGAAACAGACAAACATACAAATGAATAAATAAATGAATAAATAAATATAACGAGTAAATAGAAAACGTCATGCGATCGTAGTCGTGCAATTATAATAGAAATATATAAATCCAGGCTTACATTATTATTATTATTTTCATTATGATATATCTTCTATACACGCTATCTCTATACATATATCATACTTCTTCAATATCGTATTCCGGGCTGCAGTTCTTTAACTGATTTTATTCAAGAAGTGAGGCAGGCAGGCAGGCATACGTTATGTATACGTGCTCTTGCATGCATATATAGGTATATATTCACACATATATTATAGACTACCTCTCTATAACTATATTATAATGGATCGCGGGGCGCCGCGGAAGACCAAGGACGGGCAAACGCTCGTGCGTGGGTGATGTGGGCAGCGTGGGCGGCGTCTGGAGGATATCCGGTGCCGCCAGGGTTTTTGTCCCTCAAGTCTCTTCAAAATTTCTCTTGATCCTCATCCTTCCCTCCCCTCCTCTCTCTCTCTCTCTCTCTCTCTCTATACTATATCTATTAACCACTCGTGTTCCAAACCAGGATAATATACATACCTATATAGATATATACACGCAACAACCCAAGTACCAACGATATAACGAGAATTACTATCATAATCATTATTATAGCTACAATTGTAGCGTAACAATAATTAATATTATTTCATTATCAGTATAATACGTAATACTATTATGGGCGTAGTATGTTTATCTATAATATAATATTTCGCGAGGCGTAGAGAGGTGCTGGCTGCAGTACTGTGAAATAATAAACTCGATCGAGGAACGCGCGTCTCTACAGTTAAGGACGCGGTATGCCGTACCGCATATTCAGGAACAGCAGTAGCTGAGGCCCACGCACTCGGCTGAACGGGCGCAAACATCTGCATCGGAGGATGATGTCGAGTAAGAGAGAGAGAGAGGGAGAAAGAGGGAGGCAGAGAGAGAGAGAGAGAGAGAGAGAGAAAAGGAGAGCGAATGAGTGAGGTAGAGTGAGGTGGAGGAATAGGGCGGATGTTATTTTAGAGGCTGGAGAGAAGGACGGAGAATCCGAGTTGCGAAGTTTTTGCGCCCGGAGTGAAGGCCGCCCCACGCGGCGAATCCCTACCAGATGTTTTAAAGATAGCTCTTAGATGTAAAGCTCGCGGTTCGCGTACCTAAATACATACATATAGACTTGGGAAATGATATTCAAAAGTTTGTTGCGGCAATGAAAAACCGTAGAAATATCATCGCTCTAACTTATGTAGGAACAAAATGAGATGGAAAAAAACAAAAAAAAAAACAAAAATAAACACAAAAAATAATACTAAAACATAGTATACATATACTGCCGGAAGAATACTGCCTTGTCTTATAACAGAATATAATATTATCGCACTAAGCTTATGCAATATAAATCTAATACCTTTCATGATTGTATACGAATTATTTAATAGTTTCTACCAATTTATATCGGAATGAAAACTATAGCGATATATAAATACTGCGTGAATTGTTATTCAAGAATTATTATCTATAACTGTCATTCTTTAAACCTATATTTATAGTAAATTCGCTCATTTTTTTTTTTATGATATATAGGTTTAACATATCTGATTATATGTAGTATAAACGATAGTGATCGATTTTGATTTTTATTACATGGGCTCTCTTCTTCTTTAACTCTCTTCCTTAATATCTGACTCTGCCCCGGCGCAATACTGTACGGCAAAGAGTCGTCGGTCCTCTGCAGAGAGGCGCGCGTTTAACAGGGTACGAAAATAGCGCGCTACAGTCCGCGGTCCCGTTCGTCGAACGGGCGCACTTTGGCACGATTTCGAGCGAGTTGTTTACATCCTAACGAAGAGCGGAATAGCGGGTTAACGTTTTTGCGACGGACCGTATCCGGGGTGGGTATAGTATATCTACACGTATACGTATACGTGCATAAGTGATATTCTCAACGCGTGGTTTCGATCCGGAGAAAATAAATGATACCTTACTTAATTAACTGAAAGAAAATTGAAAGTAAAAATATTACGGCATCTCTTATCAGCTTATAATAATTATAAATTTGTGTTTTATTATCACAAATACGAATACAATATCAATAATCATTTCAATCACGATTCAAAACTACATGATATACCATAACGTATAACAGAAGCATCGTATCCTCCGCCTATAACGTGATGTGCAACTGCAGTCGATACTCCGAGCATAGGCTCCCCTCAAGGTTCGGTTCGGTTTCGTTCGGTTAGTTTCGATCGACACGGCAGACGACGACGACGACTCGGCGAGCTGCGAGCTGGGAGCTGGGAGCCTCGCCGAGTCGTTGTGTGCGAAAGAGACGGGATGAATGAACGTGCGTATACGGTAGAGCGCGCGGTGGCGGTGCGGAGGTACCTAGGGTATGAGAGAAGAGAGGCGAACGTTCGGTCGTTCGGGCGGGTGAAAAGAGTAAGAGAGCGAGATAGAGGTAGAGGGAGAGAGAGAGACTCTTGAATGAACGACGTTAACGCGCGAGAGAAACAGAGAGAGGTAGATATAAAAAGAGGATACGGTGATACCCAGCCGCTAGTTACCTATACAAACCAAGAATTGATATGTATAGGTATATCGTAGAAGGTAGTAGAAGAAGTACTAGGTAGTAGAAGAAGATAGCAGTGTGCCAGAAAGAGACGAAACGTACCGACATGATCCTCTCAGTTTCGTCGATACTTTGATTTCGCAAATTTTCCTATCTTTTATTTCTACATACGCATTCTGCATTCAGAAGTGCGACAAACGCGTAAGGCAACTAGTTCGTGTATAAATACGTGAATCTAATGCCCGAGTGTATCGCCTCGCTATAGTTATATATTCGGACGATTTCTCGTCACAGATTCGTCTATATATCCCTAAATACCTACACATTATACAGATAGCGTAATAATAATAACGTGTTGAAATCGACCGGCAAACTAGGGCCTCCTTAGAACTTGCGGCTTGGCTACAGGATACAAGCTGACTTATTCAGTCTCCAGTTAAGTTTCGGGTTTCTTTAACTGTCTCTTTTCTTCTCTATCCGAAACTAGGCGTTTCTCTGTCTATTGACAGTCACCGATGTAGCTATCTTGCAGACCACGCGATTTGTACACTTAGCTATATATTTATAATATATATACATATGTATGTATGCTAGATACATAGAGATATGTTCAACTCCCGTCTATATACGCGTAGAGAGGAAACCTCATACGGTATAATATATAAATATATATTTTTTTTCTTCACTTTTTTTCTTCGTTTCTATCGAGTTTTTTTTATTTCTCTATACTTTTACTTCCTTTTTTTTTTCTCATCCGATCCTATATACGAAACTACATATCCAATATCCGCTCTGAGACCGATATCACACAACATGTGTGCATGGATTACGTCAATTCGTATTTTCCATCAAAAGAAAGAAAGAAAAAAACGCCAACTCCGGACTTCTATATCGTTATGAATGAATACTTCGATCACTGCAAACTACGGGCTATATAAAAATACACCGTGGCCTCGGACGAAACTGATATAATAAAAACAAGTCAAATAGATATACGTAAACCGGGTAGCCTTGTACATCTATATCGCGGTTAAATAGTAAGATTATAATATACCTATATAGTTCGTGTGATTCGATATTGCGATAATTCAGGCAGTTCTAAATTCGGATCATTCAACCTTGTAGAACATACCTATGATTAATATTAATCAATTACGGATCAAACATTTTTCATGTCCGAAAAGTTTGCCTTTTTCTTTTTTTTTTTTTTGTAATTTTCCTATTTTCGTATACGCGATTCGTAAGGCGGTATGAAAATTGCAGAAATGTATGTAGCCTGCACCTTAGGTTTTACTGTTGATCCTCGGAACAGAGGAAGAGGGTGGGACGGGATCTGTTCAGAAGACCCTGGGGGCCTGCCGTGCCGGGCGACCTTCCTTGGGGCCTTGCTACACGATGCGAACCTGAAAACATTGACCCAGGCTATATAAGTCCCCGGGAGTGATTGTTAGCGTAAGCTGCTGCGAACCTGAACCTACAATTAAACCACAACCCTAGGGGGGAGGTCTTCACCCTCTGCGTTACTGTATAGAAATTTTAAGAAAGAAAAGAACGTGACAAGTCAGATTTCTTCGGACAACCTATATTCTCGGAAATAGTGGCTGAGTAATACGACGGGTCAGAATTTTGGCCAATACCTAGAATAGTATTGAAGCATCGTTTCTTTATTTTTAGTTAATTTTCGTATCGTCGACTGCCTTTTCGTGTTTACGTTTTTATATTAATCAGTAATCGGTGAATTCCTGACCCCTTAAAAGTGGTAATCGCAAAAACCGCCGATTCCATGATGTGTATACATTCACTCGTTGACCTTTGCCGGGATTTATCTACTGCATTAAACCGCGTGTGGCAATTTTGCATCCTAAATCTCTTGCGATATAAAACAGCTGTGGATAAAACGATTAAATATATGTGAGATCAATAACATGAGACGAGTTAGTTTAAGATTTACCTATAAGTTTTAATATTTCTAAATAATATAGTTGGATTTAGTTTCCGAAATTTAATGTCTATCTATTATTAACGAGTCAGATACCTATCGGTTTTGGTAGCCCAACCGAAAGTCAAACCCAACATGCTACGATGGTAACGAAAAAGTGGGGAGAGAAGATAAGATATTACGATATTATACCTATTTGACTATTTATTCGAACGGGTGGGACGGAAGTTTGAGGCCGTTGCACCTGTTCAAACAACATGTGCCGGGCGATTCGACTCTAAACTCGTAAACCCTAGACGGTATAATAATATAAGGTGTTTGCACGTTGCAGGGACCTTTTCGTTGTCGAATTTTAAATTTATAGTAAAATTTTTAAGGAAAATTTCTCACTGTTAGTTTTCCGTTAAAATCCATATCCTATGGTTGTGGCAGTATTTATATACCAGAACCGTAAGTCACGGGGACGTTCTGCCCTATCCCGTGGGGCAACAATAATTTTCTTGGTAAACCCATAGAAAAGAGAGAAATTTCTTTGAGAACTGACCCGAAAGCCTTAGAAAAAATATCCCCAGATCTTCGACCATTGTGTTTTTCAGGTATACTATAATACTGCAGGATCCATTCTACGGACGAATGTCGACTAATCAGTCATACGTTTGAAATAATTTTTAAACTTTTGCCGACAAGCCGAACGATTATTTTTTATATAACTCAAGTTTGGATTAGCCTAAGGTATTACTAAAACATTCAATCTAGAACAAGAATATTCAAAGTCCTTTAGTTTTCATAGACACGTAACTCAGCTACTGTGTCAATGAACTCGGGTTTGACTGTTCGTCAAATACTCTAATGCCGGAAAGTAATTTAATATTAGAAAGCCTATATAGGGGGCTTAAGCTTGTCGTGGCTAGCGCTATATCGATTTGATTTTCCCGCTGAAAGGCGATGGCCGCCTAGCAGGAAACTTTCTCTTCAAAGTTCGCGGCGGTGGCCATCGTGGTCGTCGGTCGTCGTGATGATAGTGGTGGTGGTGGTGGTAGCGGCAGCAGCAGCAGCGGTGGGACAGTGGTAATGTTTTCATTCAACTCGAAACTTCAATGATAGCTTCCATCCATTCATAAAAAGCTTCCAGGCGCACGCATAGTTCTCACAACGACCGTCAGATGGTGGGAGATTGCAGGCCCGCCCCGCCACCCCGCCGATCCCCGCCGCCGACTCTCCGTTCAGTCCGCAGCCGACAGTCGCTGCGCGCGTATCGCTTAGCTCATTCGCGTGTCAACGCGTTCTCGTGATTCTTATTCGATCGGGATAAGACGCGACAACGTCGACATCCCGTCGTTCCGAGGTAAAAAAGAAGAACGCAAAAAGACGAGACATAAATTAGAAACAAAGTTTGGTCAACAATAAGGCCAAAGATACATCCAAGAATATTTAATTTTCAAAAACCAAGAATACATATATTTGTCTTGTCTTGTGTTTCATTCATTCTAAAGAAGTTCTTAATGCTTGATTCTTTTTTTTTTCATAACATATGCGATTTTTGTCAAAAACAATTCCTTCGTATTCTTAATTAATAATTATTCATTCATCGTGGCGTTTCTTGATAGCGTTGATTCAATGTTTAGTATTTAAAGTTTAAACTACTGCTTGTATAGTTTGAGTAAATTGCCCTAGTCGGCGCCGAGTGTACAGTGAATGGTGTGTACAGATACATTGAGATCTCTGTTCATTGCGTGCTCCGGATTTGTGGACATACGATGATATATACGATTAGAGAACGGTGGTCTGTTTAGTATACTTTTATTTCGTCTTAGTTTCTTATAAATTGTAACCGGAAGTCTGGTGAACCGCTCGTTTAATTGCGTTTTAAGTCTTCACGAATATAAACTTTCTTCTCGTTGAGGTCGAACGATCTCAAGATATTTTTCAAGCCATTTGAAAGGGGGGGAAATAATGACTACGAATCAATGAAGCGATAATTTAAATCAGTTTTGTAACGCAAAAAGATCGAATTCGAAACCCACGTACATTTTATCTTTTAAAGTCATTCAGCTATTCGATAAAACGAGTATATGCCGATTATTATCACCCCTCAAGGCAACGATTTCATCCTATATCATTCTAATCCGTGAAAAATAGCGAATCGATTAGTTTGGTATTCCATAACTCTAGTATTCTTTCAAATTTCCGATCTAGCTCGATTGCTCCTTTCATTATAAAAACTAAGCTATGTTACAATCCCCGCACAACCCTCTACTCTCTTAGTTATATGCAAATCGTAAGAGATTATGTACAAGGGTATATCATATCATGCGTGATCTATTTATTACATTGTTATCATACTATACGTGTCATTTCTATGAAACTATATCTCACGTTATTCATCTACATTCTACATAACTCTATCATAGTTTTATTTTTCTATGTGTATGCGTATGGATACTAAAAGTTTGTCACATTCATAGTATCCAAGCGTCTGACAGGAAGTCTATTGTAATGTTTCAGGTGGGGATGAAGGGCGCGTCGCGAGGACGGGAAGCGGCCGCTTCGGAGCCTCGCCGAGGGGGGGGCCGCAACGAGGTTGTGGCGCGGGACGGCCAGTACGCACAACCCCGGTCACGTATCCTGGCACCCCAACAACAACAACAACAACAACAACCTCATCATCATCATCATCGTCGTCGTCATTCTCCCCTACGTCACCTACGGTTTTTCACTCTTCCAACGAACAATGGGCTAGAAATTGTACGGGATCAACGGGAACAACGATCACTGCACAATCTCCACCACAACCACCACCACCATCAGCATCAGCCACTAAAAATAGTTACAGACATCATCCGGACGTCGGCTGCACACCAGACAGCAGGTGGCAAGATCGCCTCGAATTAAGAGGCGTAGTCCCGATGTCACGGCCGCCGTCCTCATCCTCATCGTCGTCATCCTCCACCTTAACATCAACATCAACAACGACAACGGCAACGGCAACAACTACAGCCCCGCATAATCAACAATCGTTATCGTCTAGTTTAGCGAGGGTGCATGGTCACGACCATAACCGACCTTTACCACCGCCAAGATTACACGAAGTGGCTACTAGTCCCACGACGATACCGTTGACTGCACCTTTAACGCCGCTTACGAACTCCTCATCGCTTACATCGACAAGTTTGATAAGAACGAGTTCGCGAGCTCCGGCACCAGTACCTGTCCACGAAGTGGTGAGGATCGCTTCGAGTCAAACCGACCAGGATCAACAACAACAACATCTTCAAAGTCAAGTACAGACTTCGTCGCCTAGAAATCAATCGGCGGTTGTTTTAAGCGAAGTTACCTTGACGGTACCAAGACCTGACGGTGAAAGGGCGGTTAACGAATACGTCGAGACACCGTTCAGGCCTAATTTAGTAACGAGTAATCAGAAATGTGTGAAGTTTGACAGAACGAAACGGCACCATCATCACATACACCATCACCACCATCACCACAATCATAATCATAATAACCAAAGTAATACGGGACGTAATATTGGATCTAATCCTGCACAGTCTTCGTCACCGACGAAAAATTTAACCGTTACAAAACAGCCTGTATCGTTCACCAAGGAACCAACGAACTCTATTGGATCGCCTGGATCGTTGGTACAACAAATACAAATACAACAACAACAGCAACAATTGCAACAGCGATCGTCGCTGTTTCCTGGAATTGGACTAGGGAGCGGTGGAGGAAGCATCGGTGGTGGAGGAGGAAACATCGGTGGTGTTATAATACCCCTTGACGAAGGACTATCGATAATGTGTGAATATTGCGGCCGGTGTCGTTGCGAATCGTGTAGAGAACCGCCGCCTTTACCGAGTCGCTGGTTATGCGATAACGCGTGTTTTTGTTCGGCCGAAACCGCTTTGGACTATGCATCGTGTCTTTGCTGTGTTAAAGGATTGTTTTATCACTGCGGTGACGGTGGTAACGGTGTTGAAGGTGATGGCGAGGGTGCCGGAAGCTGTGCTGACGAACCGTGCTCTTGTGCCGGTTCAAGGCGTTTAGCGCGATGGACGTGTCTCGGCGCTCTTGCCCTCGCCTTACCCTGTCTATTATGCTATTGGCCTCTTAAAGGCTGCGTGGCGTTGTGCGAGGCTTGTTATGCCCGTCATGCATCACACGGATGTAGATGCGATCCGTCCACCGCCGGTCGTCATATGGCAACATCGACACTTAGGGATTCAAGGGATCCTGAAAAAAGGCTACTAGATCCTGTAACACCCGAACTTTGAGTACCTATATACCCGAATTTTGTCTCGCACGTTATTTATTTTTATTTTTTTTATTTTTTTAAATCTTTTTCGCCCGTCACTCCCTACCCCAAAACCCCCGAGCCCCCTACCCACATCCCCGCGATTATTCGTCGTGTAAATATTATATGTTTATTGTAAATCGTTTAATTAATTAATTGACAAGTAAAGAAAAGAAAAGAAAAGAAAAGAAAAGAAAAGAAAAGAAGGAAAAGTTCATGAAACGCCTATTATTCCTAATATTATTATAATAGGCGAAAGGCGCGAGTGAAATGGTTCATTTTTATTATCCTTATTCTTTCTTTCTTTCTTTCTTTTCGTCATATGAAACGTTCAAAGGGTATAAAGTGACGGGCGAGAAATATAATAAACGAGAAAGTGAATAAAGAGGAAAACTATAGATAGATAGATAGATATAGATGATATAGAGGAAGAGAAAGAGACTATTATGATATATAGATCGGTGGTTTTTTTTTTTTTATATACTATATATTACGTATAGTATATAATATCGGGCGAGTTTTATGGAACGGTTTAAACAAGTGTTGTTGGGGTTGCGTTTAGTACAACAGTTGCATTTAAGAATAATAATTTGACGAGGCGACCTGCATCAGGCACGAAACTATATAGCGTCGATCCTATGTATAAACTTGTAATTTCGGACAGCTTCGTGTTTTCTCTTTTTTTTTTTTTATTCTTTTATATATAATTTATTATCCTCCCTGTACTATACATACGTGGATACATACATTTATGCGTTGGTTTACGTACCCCAAGTATACGCATTTGTGTATGTATGCATATATTATGTAATTCAACGTACACACACATGGACGGACGACGGAATCGAAGATGAGAGATCGTGCGGACAGATTATTATCAAAGCAAATTTTTATTTGCAGATATACCCATACACATACATTATATGGGTATATAGATATATATATATACTTTCGCGTCAGGGATATGTGTGAGTACGTATGTTATAAATATATAAATATTATTATTATTATTATTAATATTATTATTATTATTATTATTATTATTATTATTATTATTATTATAGCAAGAAAAAAAAAACTAAAATATATTGTATATTACATGTGTATAAAGCAACAAAAACTTTTTTCTACGTTTAATTTATTTGTGGGCGTATATATAAAACGAGCGTAAAAGTATATAAATAGGAAAGGTTAGGAAGTAAATGAATAAATATAAAGAAAGAAAAAAAATGAAATAAAAATGCAAAAAAAAAAAACAAAAAACAATAAGATTGGAAAATGAGAAAAAAAAGTAGGAAACAAAAAAAATTAATAAATAAAAAAATAAAATGAAATAATAATAATAAAATAAATTAAAAAAAAAAAAAGACTAAGGAAAAGTCATAAGTAACGAATGAAAAAAAAAGATATATATATACGATAAACAAATACACGCGGACTAACGGCGCAGCGCAACCGATGAAATGGCTGGGAAGGTGCGTTCGACGACAAATGAATGCCGCACCGTCGATGTCGACGTCGCGCAGATTATACTCATTTAGTAAAAATTCATTCCCGCTATTTGAACGCGACAATATAAGTAGATATACGTATATATGAATATATAATATATGGATACATATGTATATATATACATATGTACATGTATCTTTGGGTGGAGGGAGGGGAGTCGAAAGATTTTTTTCTCATTCTCAGTCTCGCATTCGCTGTATAAAACACACATATATTTATGTATATATATTACTGATTGATCACGCGTAGAAAAAAAAAAAGAAATAAAAAAAAAATAATAAAAAATTAATGAAGTTTTTCTCCGCGACGTCGAACCACGGAACGTAGCCGATTATCTAGCTCCTTCCTCGACGGCGTCGTCGGTCTCATCTCGTCCTCAGAATTGCGAAAGTGCATTTGGTGAGTGATCCCAGACTGTCGAGTTTATAATTTTTAAATCATATTAATAACAATACCAATAATTAATGATAATGATAATATTAATATTTTAGTAGTGACGAGGAGGACGAGAATACACGTGGCAAGAATAAGAACCATATATACCATATTATCATCAAATGCATTTTTACTTTTTCATTTGTGTTGTTTTTTTTTTTTTCTTTCTTTTTTCTTTATAATTTTATTTTTTTCAATTTGTTTGTACTCGACTGTCCAGGAAATTGCGAGTGCTGGTGTGCGTGTTCGCGAAATACTGCAGTTGCATGCAGCGAAAGGCGAGATATCGAGATGTAGAGAGCGGTAGCGAGAAAGAAAGAGAGATTTTGATTATAATAATTTTTTTCCAGTATTATCTAGTCCTGCGAAAGTTTGAAGGTGTTTCTTTTTTTTTTTTTTCTTCTTTTTTTTCTTTTTACTTTTCGTTCCAATTGCGAACGTAAAATAAAATCGTAGAAAAAAAAAAAAGAAAAAGAAAAAGAAAATGAAAAAACCAAACAAAAATAAAAACAAAAACAATTCGCAAATAGTAGTAGTAGGTAGGTACAAGTGTCGACGACCCATTATAACCTGGCGTTGAATAAAGAGACGAAGAAAAGCGTAAAACGTACGTGCAGCGTTGGGTAAGCAGAAATTATAATCCAAAGTATATAAGCAACGCGGCAAGAGCTAAGAAAAATTTCATAGAATATTAATGATGTTTTTTAATTTAGGGATATTATGTATTGCTTATCATACACAGAAAAAACGAGTTGTACCAATTTGAATTGGTCCGAAAAAAAATTTTTTGTTTCAAGAAAAATTTTTTTGTCCCGACAAAAATTTCTTCGTCCCAAGAAAATTTTCTGCAAACGCATTGGAAACCGAAATTATCTTGAATCAAGTAAAAATTTTCTCGAACCAAGAAAAACTTTCTTGGATCCAAGAGAATTTTCTTGGTTCGAGAAAATTTTTTCTTGATTCAAGATAATTTCGGTTTCCAATGCGTTTGCAGAAGATTTTCTTGGGCCAATAAATTTTTTTTTCTGTGTATATCTCTGAATTAATGAATTCTATAAATTGAATATATATAACTGTATATGTATTGGAATTTTTTTTGTGTAAAAGTATAATTACGCTTTTGTCAGTCACGGATCGCTAATTCGTATCGCGATAGAAATATCGAACCGTGGACGGTTCATAGAATTGAATTTGTGACGGTTTTAAATGAGAGAAGAAAATAAGTTGGAACCGTTTTCTTTCAGCTATAAGCCTCTCATATAGATTTATCTGTATATAAAATATACGAATTATATTATACATATATACCTGTATGTATACAAATATTCGAAGACTTTCCAGAGTCGAATATGTAATCTGTATCGATAATATACAAAAAGCGTTCTCTCTTATTCCTAACGTTTTTAATTCGTGTTCGATAACGAAATCGCGGCTCTTCCCGTATAGGCAAAACGAATATTAAACCCTCTTCGAGACAGAATCTATCAGAGTACTATACCTACTTTCGTCTTCAAGAAATAGTTAAAGTTCCCGTTATTAGGGGTGGCGCAACGTTCCGATAAAACGTGTGCGTGAAAGAAAAAAAACGAGAAAAAGAAAAGCGAAGAATTTCTAAAAACTAATAATAAACACAAAAGAATAACAATAATCGTAGCTAAATGAAACGACAAAAAAAAAAAAAAATTAAAAAACCTATCCTGCACGTGGTCACGTCGATTAATGTACCTAGAAAATAATAATAGATAATAGGTAGTTAGGTAGGTAGGTAGGTAGGTAGGTAAGCAGATAAATAGGTAAACAGATAGGTAGATAGTATCTAATGAATGAAATGAATTACGAGGAGGTTCGATTTAGCGATGATTCGTGTTTTTTTTTTATTTTTTCGTTATTTTTCTCTCTAATTAAAACTAAATGAAAACTATAAAACTCTGTACCGGTTAATTCTGTGTCACATACAATATACCAAGCTTGATTAAAATCTATTTAAAATTACATATATATATATATATACGTGAAATTAAATTACCTAGCATGTGACGATCTTCGCTAGCCATATCTTCGTCTCTCGCGTGCCGTGGACAACCCTTTGTAAATAATTGTTCAGATTCCGTACGGTAGTCGATAGATCGATGATAATAATATAATCACGAAAAAGTTATATTTATATAGTATATTATGTATACATATAAAGAGAAAAGGAACTCGCTGTAGGTTTCAGGTATATTTAGTACGTATGTAGTACGTGCGAGTCACTTTTTTTTCTTTCCAATATATATATATATATATATATATATATACATATATATGTATTTATTTATACATCTCGAACCTTAAACTACTTTATACCTATACATCTTCGACTTCTGCCGTTTTTCATTGTCAGGCATCAATGAGACATTATTTCTCTATATAGACACGTGCGTGCGCGACGTTCAATCTCACCTCGCAATCAACGTCGCGTGTCGTTCAGTACACGAAAACAAAAAGTATAAAAATGAAAAAAAAAAAAGAAAGAAAAAAGGAACTGAAAGAAAAAAAGGAAAATCATCTTTATTTCATTTCGAGAGACTACACACGCTCTGTATTATATGTCTTGTAAATATACATATTATGTATTTGAAAAAAAATCGAAAATGTAATTATTATTATTACTAGATATCTATTATTATCGCTACTACTACTACTACTACCACTACTACTACTACTACTATTATTATTACGATTATTATTACTATTATTATTGCTATTGTCATTATAATTATTATTATTGTAATCATTATTATTATTATTATTATTGTCATTATTACTATTATTAATTATTATTATTATCATTATTATTATCATTATTATTATTATTATTATTATTATTATTACTAATATGAATAACATGAGACCAACATAAAACATAAAACATTAAATTGTTTTTGATACTTATTTTTCAATATTCCACTATCCTTCGCCTTTCAATCCTGATGGATCTATCAAATTATTGGTCTTGTAGTATAGTCAGGAAATCATATATTAAATATAGGTAATACCATAAGAAAATTTGCTAATATTAAATGTCTATTCGATTGACATCTATGATTTTTCTATAATTCAGGTTCAGAATATCTATATTATACGTATGTACATAGAAACAGTTTGTAAACATTGATCCAACTGCAATTTGACAGTACGAGACACGCTCACTGTCAGAAGATGCTCAACGTACTGAACGTGACGAGGAAAATGAAACTCATCTTGCTATACCAGTCGTGAATAGGTAAGTGAAAAGTAATAAATTATACTCTAGGTACGGCTTACGTATGGGTAAAAATATTTTATTAGGTATAAGAAAAATCCTGCTTAAATATATTATATAGTTACATCTGAATTTTTATATAGGTATATACGTATGTACATATTATGCGTGAATGCTAATCGTATTATATATATATATCGTGATTGTTTGACGCATATAATAATCATTAATTTATATTATATACATATATATATAGTATGCATGGAAGGTGTGTAACAAGTCATACATCATACAAGTAAACGGTTACATTTATATTATAACCGTATAGTACGAAGAGCCGAGAGTCTTGCCAGAGACGCTATGCCTGCAGCAGGAAAAAGGTAGGGGGGAACGCAACGCAACGCAACGCAACACGACCTGCACCCTCCCCGTATCGTAGTTCGTAGCATGAGAGCGGATGTGACGTAGCGTAGTAACGCGAAGGACGGAGAGGAGGGCGGACGCGGGTATAGAGGGCTGAGGGCCTCCGAGATAGCGCTACGGCGCGGCGGTACGGGAGAATCGGAGGGCTTGAGCCATAGGAGGAGGAGAATAAGAGTGTATAGTACAGGACCACCGGAAACGCCAGTTAGGCGAGCGAGCGGGCCGCATCCGGCGTACGGCGGTACGGCAACAGCTTCCCTTTTATAGAACCCGAGCTCTGCAAACTTATAACACACCGTCAATGTATAACTGCACGTATAGAACCCGTAGATACAAAACACTGAGACTTTTCTATAATGTACAGTGCCTTAGATGTATATACATACATATATATATATTATATGTATACAAATCTACGCGATATATATGATTCAAAAAATAGACTGGCCCGGACATCGTGTCTCAGTTTATTGCTATATTCATAAGTATTATACTTACCTGCGCTACCTATCCATATAACACGCCTTCGAAACGCGTTTTATGTTACCTCCCGTGGCTATTCCTATCTCTCTTTCTCTGACCCTACGGTATTGACTGATTTGAATAGACCTATAGGAATCCGTCCGACTAGTATAGAAACCTCCTAGTTTTACTATGAAATCTTTCATTTCGTTCCCTAATTTCATCACCCCTCTCCAGCAGCCCAACAGATCTCGTTAAATGCATACGTATATGTATGTACCCGCGCATCAGGTCCTCCCTCTCCCTGCCCTCTCTTCCCTCTCCTATTTCACTATACCTTCTCTCCCTTGCCCCCCATCCGTTCCGGGAGGCCAGGAACAGCCGGGTTATTAAGTAGCGGATGCTACGGACGGGCTAAGAATAAGAAGAAAGAAAAATAAGCGTCGGTCGTGCGGCGTCACGTGACCGGAAGTAGCTCCCCCCCTTCCCCGCACAACTCCTCCTTCGCTCAAAGCTACTCTACTCTAGGCTTGGACGGACGGATGGCCTTGCGGTACCCGCTATCGTACCCGTTATCGAGACTTGTATCAAAACCACTATAACACTGGCGTTGACCGCGCCAGCGCGCCAGAGTTATTTCGGAGGCATTGGTGATGTCACAAATATATACATCGACGATCACAATCCGACTAGAGTATAGTCGGATAATATGCCGCTATGGCAAGTTTAGGTATAATTCCTTGTGGTTATTATACCCACCTGCAGTATCCGTATCTTTATTATATGAAATACTTCAGGCGCAGCGTATTATCGTAATCGCGAGATTAGTGCAGGAGGGAAGATACCTATAGATCATAGTAAACGGCGATGATTCAGACAGTCGGATCCTTTGAAATGATTAGTTAAGTATAAATCAATCGCTTCGGTTTGGCATATTATTCATTGCGTTGGAACTTTCTTTACTGCCACCTTTTTTTTTCAGCCTCTTAGAAACTCTCGGCACGTTTTAAGCCCGCGAAGTACGTATAGGGCAGAGTTTCGACAAGGTCTTAACGCGGTAAGGCGGGGGCGTTTCCGGTGTTTGCCGGTCGAACTAACCGGAAGCAGTTACTCGTTGTCGGCGTACGAAAATATCAACGCGAGATTTTTGGTACACAGCATATAGCAGGGCTGGAAAATAAAATGAAGAAGGAAGAGAGTAACCTTGAATAACAACTCGGGGCTAGAACCCGCGGTCCTTAGAGATTAAAATTTTCTTTCTGTTATACTCCCTCTTCCAAATACTTAAGGGTATATCTTAAGGGTAAAGGGTATCCCTGGCATTGCTCGTGCCAAGTAATAAGATCATATTCATATAGGTACTGCACAATTCTACGTGCATAAGTAAGGTAATATAATCGCATGTCCACCTATATCTAAGGTAAATGTTAGAGTAGCGTTGAGTCAGCGTTATAAGTCCGTAGGCGAAACTACTGCAGGGTGTGCCGGGTATATTCAGACACACCCTGTTGATCCCACGTCATTAGAAATTTTCTCAGATATTTATTGTGTAGGCATTGAACGGAATTATTTCGAGCCGAGATTTTCGAGTTTATGTCAAACTAATCAAGTTGTACGTAGGTATGTACACCTTTACGATGAATATGAGTTGCACTTATTTTAAGCCGATTTTTTCCGCACACCAACAATTATGTAAATATGTATGTTGGTCACACCCTATTAAACGAATCTAGTTTCGCCTGCGAACAAGTCATATATATTCCCCTCCCCCATACTCGTTCGCCCGTTTCGCGCACCCACGTAACTCCGAGTGGGGTGTGAGGCTATCTGGATAGTGGATGGCTATCCGGAGGCGTCGATAGTCGAGTTATTCCAGAAGCGCGCGCCCGCGCGAGTATGCCAGTTCTTACACACATCACGATCATGAGTTTGGTCGGCTTCAGGGTATAAGCGCGGGGGCTTTGGTAGGTATAGGTTCGAGAAGAGGACGCGGGCGGAGCGGACGCGGGAGGGCATTGCACCTATATACCTACGTATACCGCGAGTCCCCGAGGGCGAGCGTCCTTCCCTTCCCTTCCCTTCCCTGCCCTTCATTCCTTCAACTTCCTTCCCCTCGCCGACCCGCCCTCGAACGTTTATCGGTCGCCTTTGCCTCGCGACTCTCCTCACTGTACCTTTGGGACTTATACACACGTTACACACATAAGTACTGCAGACGAGAAAATATCACCTAGCGAAAATCTGCAGAGAAACCTATTTTCTTCTCTTTCAACGTATGTTGATATACACATTGAGAGGCAGGCATAGTTCAAACATATATGTATATACGTGTACGGTATATGTATACGCGGCACCTACCGCGCGTACCTGCAGTATAATACGTATGTATATATATATACACATACCGATTATACTATATGTTTGTATGGACCGAGCAAATATCGTACGGTTGCACCGTGCACGGAGAGAGTCCAGAAGGCGAGGCAAAGGACGGTAAAGGTTATAGGCGTTGGACGGACGCGCGCGGGAGCTGCGTGGGTCGGGGCATCAGCGATGGCGTGGGCGCGCGAGTCTCCCCACGTGCACACCTGGTCGGCTTAACGCAACTTCGGTAAGAAAAGAAAGAAATCAAGTAAGAGAGAAAAATAAATAAATAAATAACAACGGGCAACACGCAGGAAGGAAAACCTGCCTGCAGGCGCTGCAAGAACGAGGTGGGCAGCGAACGAGACGAGAGTAAAAAAAGAAAGGGAAACCCCATGCACGTTGCGGTCGTTGAATTTTCGGCTCGCTTCTCCTCCCATACTCAGAGAACGCGTGGGCGACTTGACGAACGGGGAAAAAGAGGAGGGGAAACGGAAGAGGGGGATATTCAACGAACTAAAGAACTAAAGAACGAACGAACGAACGAAAGCCACCGCGGTACCCGCGACCGCGTCACGGCAGCACGGTGCGTGTACGACGCGTGACCTTGCCAAGGACACGCGCTCCGGAGAACAATGCTCAGGTGCAACAAACTCGGGAGAGGTTGGTAGGTATACGCGGCGCACGCCGAGGGCAAGAAAGGGACCTCTTTCTCTCGCTCTTCTCTTCTCTTCACCGCTATGCCATGCCGGGACGGTGCACTGAGGGCTGACGGGTCTTTTCTCTCGCATGTTATACCTCGTTGGTACTATACAGCATACATAATACGTAGGTGTGTATGTATATATATACGTACGCGGTGTAAATAATAGAAAGCGTATATTGATATGGGGGCACGTTGCATTCACTGTTATACCATGTGCACAATACGTCGCACATATCGCACTATGGATGTAAAATTATTAAGGTATAGAATTTGTAGGAGACATATTCATGTACACCCTCTACCCTCTTTGAGTGAATTATACGACGCGATTTTTTGAGAGAAATAAGATACATGAGCTTGCGGCGCTGTAGAGTAAGGAATGATTGAAATGAGAATGATTTACACACAACATTAGCCTAGAAACAAAAGGGATGATAAGCATGAGTTTGACGATGAACACTCTCGAAGACAGACGATGAAATCCTTGACCTAAAATCTACGCTGTCCAGCCTATAACTTTACTGCCCTTTTCTTATACCTAGGATAATATACTACACTTGTTGTCAAAGTTCTGTACAAAATGTGATTGTTTCTTGAAAATAAATATGTACTATCTATCGCGAATGATGACTCTTTCTTTCCATCCTAGAATATATGCTTTTTCCTGTGATAATTTTAGCACACCTCCTCGAGTCAGGTGTTCTCCTGATACCAGGAACAATTTTCGACTGAACATTTTTCAAACTCTGGAAATCGCTAGTATTAATTAGATATAAGACGTGCATGAGGACACGTATGCATGCCTATGTCAATACCCTATACTCCTTTCCCCCTCCAAAAATTTCAGCACACCTCCTCGGGCCAGATGTTCTCCTGATACCAGGAGCAATTTTCGACTTAAAATCATTAGATTTTCAGAGTTGGAGAAATTTTAAGTCGAAACTTGCTCCTGGTATCAGGAGAACATCTGACCCAAGGAAGTGTGCTGAAATTTTTGGCGGGACAGAGGAATAGTATATAGAGGTATAGGCATGCATATACACTGCTTCTGAGTGATTTTTCTGGCAGTTGATACCTTTTTTTCGGAGTGATTTTTCTGGCAGTTGATACCTTTTTTCGGAGTGATTTTTCTGGCAGTTGATACCTTTTTCAAGGAGTCGTTTTTGACACCATGAGGTATCAACTGCCAGAAAATTGACTCCTTAAAAAAAAGGTATCAACTGCCAGAAAATTGACTCCTAAAAAAAAGGTATCAACTGCCAGAATTTTAGGAGTCAATTTTCTGGCAGTTGATACCTTTGTTTAAGGAGTCAATTTTCTGGCAGTTGATACCTTTTTTTTAAGGACTCAATTTTCTGGCAGTTGATACCTCATAGTGTCAAAAACGACTCCTTGAAAAAGGTATCAACTGCCAGAAAATCGACTCCTTAAAAAAAGGTATCAACTGCCAGAATTTTAGGAGTCAATTTTCTGGCAGTTGATACCTTTGTTTAAGGAGTCAATTTTCTGGCAGTTGATACCTCATGGTGTCAAAAACGACTCCTTGAAAAAGGTATCAACTGCCAGAAAAATCACTCCGAAAAAAGGTATCAACTGCCAGAAAAATCACTCCGAAAAAAAGGTATCAACTGCCAGAAAAATTACTCCGAAGCAATGTATATGCATGCCTATACCAATACACTACTCCTTTCCCCCTTCGAAAATTTCAGCACACCTCCTTGGGTCAGATGTTCTCCTGATACCAGGAGCAATTTTCGACCTAAGATTTCTTGAATTCTAAAAATCGTTAGTATTAACTAAATATAAGACGTGCAGGAAGACGTATGCATGCCTTTATCAATACACTATACTCCTTTCCCCCACCAAAAATTTCAGCACACCTCTTCGGGTCAGATGTTCTCCTGATACCAGGAGTAATTTTCGACTTAAAATCGTTAGATTTTCAGAGTTATAGAAATTTTAAGTCGAAAATTGCTCCTGGTATCAGGAGAACATCTGACCCGAGGAAGTGTGCTGACATTTTTGGCGGGACAGAGGAATAGTATAATATAGAGATATAGGTATGCATATACACTGCTTCTGAGTGATTTTTCTGGCAGTTGATACCTTTTTTTCGGAGTGATTTTTCTGGCAGTTGATACCTTTTTTCGGAGTGATTTTTCTGGCAGTTGATACCTTTTTCAAGGAGTCGTTTTTGACACCATGAGGTATCAACTGCCAGAAAATTGACTCCTTAAAAAAAAGGTATCAACTGCCAGAAAATTGACTCCTTAAAAAAAGGTATCAACTGCCAGAAAATTGACTCCTTAAAAAAAGGTATCAACTGCCAGAAAATTGACTCCTAAAATTCTGGCAGTTGATACCTTTTTTTAACGAGTCGATTTTCTGGCAGTTGATACCTTTTTCAAGGAGTCGTTTTTGACACCATGAGGTATCAACTGCCAGAAAATTGACTCCTTAAAAAAAAGGTATCAACTGCCAGAAAATTGACTCCTTAAAAAAAGGTATCAACTGCCAGAAAATTGACTCCTTAAAAAAAGGTATCAACTGCCAGAAAATTGACTCCTAAAATTCTGGCAGTTGATACCTTTTTTTAACGAGTCGATTTTCTGGCAGTTGATACCTTTTTCAAGGAGTCGTTTTTGACACCATGAGGTATCAACTGCCAGAAAATTGACTCCTTAAAAAAAAGGTATCAACTGCCAGAAAAATCACTCCGAAAAAAGGTATCAACTGCCAGAAAAATTACTCTGAAATTTTTTTGTACTTTATTTTAATATGCTGTTCCACATCTCGCTTGCTGGATTCTGAAATAAAGAGTTGCTAGGACAAGGAGGTAAAAAATAAGGAAGTAATAGGTCATTGGTATCTGAATTTATTTCTGCAGTATCGATGCGATATTTCTCATTGTCGAAGTAATGTTACATGTACAGTTCGTGTATGTATCTTAAAACTAAATATATATGCACGTATTTATCGCAATGAATCTATTCTCTAGATCGGTCCCTGGCATATACCATCTATCATACACGGAGAGAAATTTATGGTAAGCGCTTTCATACTGGTATAAGAATTTCGATACATCGCGCACTTTTGAGGACTCGTACTATAAGTATAGTAACCATTGCATCAATTGTGAGAACGGTTACCATACTTATAGTATGTAGTACAAGACCTCAGAAGTGCACGATGTATCGAAATTCTTATACCAGTATGAAAGCGCTTACTATAAAATTCTCTCCGTGTACTATGAACCACTTTCATAATCCAATAGAATACCACCTAATATAACTAATTTTACGAAGGGATATCATCATTCAACTTCAGGGGAAGTTGAGAATCAATAATCTGGCATACGTATGTCCGGTTCTGGCAACCTGACGATTCCTGGCAAACGAAAGACTGATCGCGAGTGGGCGATTCCTGGAGAGCAAACGATTTCTGAATAACGAAAGATTCCTGGTAAACGACTGTTTCCTGACTAGCGGACGATTTCTGCCAATCAAAAGATCAATTAGTCAACTCAGACCTTCCGTAACTCGAAAACTATCAGTCCCTTGTTCTCTTAGTAAAGGACATTTAGTATTAGATTGACATAAAGAATCGATCCTGAAAATATGGCCCAGTCAAACCGAATACCCTTGTATAGGTGTCTACTCTTGGTTTACGCACTTATACCTACGATCGCGTACACTTGCACACGCGACGCTGCGCGAGTTACGTAATGTATTTTGACGACCCTAGCGCGATAGCCCAGGCCGGAAGTACTCCCCCCCTCCCCCCCGACCGGGCACCATCCCGGTACACACATACGAACTAGAGATCGCTCACCCACCACGATCTCAACACGACGCCGACGCCTCGCTGTAACTCTTTCATACCCGTGCAGCGCCCACCGACTTTAAGGACTGTTCACATCGTCGCGCCAACTCCAATCTTAATAGTATGAAGATCTTCGGGTGTATAACGACCTGCGAGTCTGTCTACATGGATATGCGTAGGTACCGCATTGCTTAAGCGGCCGATCCCTGTTCTTGCAAACTCCTGCAGGGTACCCCTCGGCTCCGTACAGGCGGGCAAAGAACGTAGCGGCGTGGGCGCACCTTCACTGCAGTATACGTATACCTATGAATGTGTGTATGTATCGAGTGTATACACAATATGTGTATAGGAGGCCGCCGAGGAGGTCGTCTCCCTCCGCCTCTCCCAGCACGGCGTAACGTTACACAAAGCGCGCCATTGACGCGTTCGCTCTCGCCCAGGCTACCAATCTACCCACCTATAATACGTACGGCGGGGGTGTTGTATGCGTGAGAGTTATAATATCTCTACCTATATACACGCGAGTGTAATGCGCACGACTCACGAGAAGAACGGGAGAAGTTTATAAAGCGAACGAAAGACTGCGGGGCTAAGAGTACCCCAAGCTATACATATACGACGTTGCAGAGCGATCAACGCGCGGGTGAAAGCAATTCCCCTCTATAATATATATAAGTACACGCGGAGCAAGTGCGCGGCTGTAGTATACAGAGTAGACGCGTATACCTACGTGATACGTGTGTTTGTACTCTCGGTTGAACGTCACGTCTTTACGTCTATGAGTAATTTGTTTACCTATGTTTATATATTATTAGACGATTTAGATTTTAGTTTTCGAACGTTATCATTAACGTGAGAAATATAAGAGATTGATAACGAACAACCGCGGGTCTTAAGAATTATTTTTAAGGAGAATATCGACATCGTTCGAACTCGTGTATAGAGCTGCACCGAAATAACTTGACCATCCGCTAATTCCGAGTCGACGTGGCGAGAGTAACAGGCTGTTTTGATGCAGCACGCCGGATGTTACCATTTCGGGGTAACTTCCGCCCGGCTAGAATTACTTCCGGTCGTAGCTATACGCGAGACTCAAACGTACACAAACTCCGCTGCCGATATACGGGGGATGCATTATGCACCGCATCGCGATATTCAGTCAGTCATTATCGCACTTTATCAACGATATAATTAATATAAGATACTCGATCAATCGCGACACAATGATTAAAAGAAAAAAAAATTACAGACAAACAACTAGACACATGAATGAATGATATTCAATTGCTTTTGTGTATTCCAATTTCTACTTCTGCTTCTTCTACTTCTCTTACTTGTCTTCTGTCTTTTTATTTCAGGGATCAATTATACACGTAGGACACATAGGAGATCTAGTAAATCAGAAAATATGAATCACGAGCTACTTAGGCAACCGTGACTTTGTTATTTTCATTTTAATGACTCTACAACTCTAGAAATCTCCTCGTATCTCTCAAATTCCGAAGCTTTAAGTAGTTTGTGGGATTGGGTATTGTAACATGAGAAAAAATTAACATGTAAACAATACTAGTTAATGTCGAAATATTCGCGAAAAAGATGTAGATTCAAATTATTATCGATTGAAAATTTTCAAATAATATTTCAATCTATTATTAGATATCGTATGTTGCAATAATACATTCCTTAGTACAGACGTCGTTGTAAAGTATAAAGAGACTGGATATTTTCACGTCTAGGGTTACTAAACCTCGAAGTATTCGCTGGGATTTGATCAAATCTCAATTATTCATTGATTTTAAGAAAATACATTTAGACTTTTATAAAATTACATGAGGATTAAGGATTACAATAAAACGCACATCGGGTGCGAGTGCTAGTATAAGTATAAGTAATAACATAAAGTATAACATCGGATTGTTAAAGATGATAAAGACGGAGTATAAACGTATAAGAATTATAATATAAATGAAAAAAAAATGTTAGATTTATCAATATGTCGACATTTTAGAAGATATATAGATATTTAGATCCTAGATATAATAAAACATGTCGACGTTTACCGGTTGCGGAAAATAAGTACGGTATAGATATATGAAATACGAATATGATCAGTCTTTTTTGACTTGAGGTAAAAAATAGAAAAAAAAAAACAATATTTATCTTTCTATAACTAATAATAGACATGTATAAAGAAAAAGTAAAACAGACAAACGAGTATGAACGAGTAAAAGTTACAATTAAAAAGAGTTCATGCATCTTTTCGTTGTAATTCTTATACCTTTTAATTTTAATTTTAATTTTAATTTTCTTCGAGTCACTGGTAAAAAATGAAACGAGAATCAAAGTGAAGTTTGTTTTGAAACCCATATTTCTATACGATTGAATAAATTTTCATCTCCTGTACGATTATTATTTCGATCAATAGTAAGTCCGTAAGATTTACGTTTCATTCGTTTGTCTATATTTACTTTATTCTACATTACGACTAATGACGAATAAATAAGTGAAGTGAACAGTGCTGATAATATAATAATGATAAATTAATGAGAATAATAACAAACTACCGAAATTTATAGAGAATGAAACTCGTGATTTCGGGGATCCAGGAGGCAATCAAGGTCAAACGTTTCTGTCCTTTAACGGAGTACTTGGCTTGTGGGGAGATGCGACGACAGAGGAACTCAGATTCTCTTTCTCTTTTGAATGCTGCCGATTGCGCTCTTCCGAGCGCAGTTTCTCGATCGTGCGCTGCTGCTGAGCTATTATTCTTCTCGCTGCATCTACGTCCTGAGACAAAATTTAGCGACGAATTAGTCGGGCGCTTTAAATCCCAGATTTAAAGATATCTTTCTCTATTTGTTTCCCTTTCAACGTTCTTACAGGCATTAATCGGTATTATTATTCGACCACGGTCTGTTTCAATTTCCATCATTCACTGGTAATAATAACGTTCGAAATAATGCAACAAGCTCAAATCCAGATGACTAAAAGAAACGAAGAATACAACGAAAAGAAACACCGCAATAAGCGTATCAACCTCTTTTAATTGGAGCTTCTCTCTCTTCATTTGCATCATGTGCTGTATTTTCTGCTTGTGATTATTGTGACCAATAACTGCTGCGTATTTATCTGATAGCTCCTTGTACTCAGCTTCAACTTTACGCAAGTTTGATTCCAGTAGGTCCCGGTCATCGAAAAACTTCGATAAGTCACTGTGAACAGTTTCGAAAAATGTAATCACCGTTTAATCAAATACAATCGCTGATCATGATTCAATTTTTTTACCATCTAGCAAAGGAGTTGAAATTTGAAATTTAATTATTAAGAAATTTCTCAATACTTACGCCTCAGGTTTCCATGATCCCGTTTCAAGCTCTGGTTTCAATTCATCCTCGACCACATTCGTATTTTCTTTATCCTGTTCAGATTTTGAGCAATGTTCCTATGAAAAAAACAAAATATACTATAAGATATCGATACAGCATAGTTTTATCAAGAGGTTTATTTTTTTTCCCCGCAAACTCCTTCCTAAAACGTATATAAATTGAACTCTAAATAATATCTGGTATTGAATTTATATATGAACAATAAATTACCTCGCAGTGACTTTTTCTTTCCTGCATCATCTCGAGTTTGTCTGTCCATTCAGCGATGTAACTCTGTGCCTGAAACGTTATTGATTAATAATTATTCAATAAATCGATTTAATATTCGTTAATAACGTTCAATATTTATCTACCATTGAAATAAGCTGATAATAATACCTTATCGATAGCCAATTGTTGCTCTACCAACTGCGCAGTACTCTCTTCATATTTTTTCATCGATTCCTTGTACAATTTTTCAAACTTATGACAAGTCAATTGCAACTGGGCAAGTTCGATACCTTGGACATCGTACTGTTCTTCAATCTTAAGTAACATTTCTCGAGCATCGTTTAGTTTTGCTGCCATATCCGCGAGCTGTTGTTTCAGCTAGAATAAAAATGAAAGAAAAATGAAGATGTATAAATCGCTGATTTGATTAATTGAGATAACGTTATTTTATTTTATTATTTATACTAGTTTTCAATGATTCTTATTCCCTGTAGCTAGTTATACCTCTTTGTTATAGCTATTCGTTTTGTCGCACTCTGCTTGAAGTCTGGTAATTTCGGCGGCAGCGATCTCGTTCAATTCTTCTATTTTAGAATCGAAGAAAGCTTTCATAGTGTCGAATTTCACCACATTATCGACTACTAGTTGATCTATGTCTTCCTTTTTGGCATCCAATTGCTGAAGTAGACTTCTCATTTGATCATGTGCAAGGGTAGAATTGGTGCGCATTGTATTCAGCAAGTCCCGATGTTCCCTAAGCCGTGTTCTCTCCCATTCTAACTCATTCTCCAAACGTTCAACCTCCGTATCACTGTTCGCCAATCTTTCACAAATTGCTGTAACTGTTGCTTGGTTTTCAGCTATTACAAGGTCCAGCCTGAAAGTAAAATCATGTATGAGAAGAGTCAGACAAAAGAATTGTCGGTCGTAAACCTATTTTGGGTTTTTTTCTCATTTCATATGATAGAATAACATTCCAGACTCCAGCTTTACCTTCGTCTTCTGGTAACCATCTCTGCTGCTTCATTACGGAGTTGATCCTTCAAGGTCTTGACCTCCTCTTTTTTTTCAGCTAATTCAGCCTCAGCTCGATCAAGTTCGGATTGTAAACTCTGGTTGGAACTTTCCTGATTACCAAAAATCACATAAAATACATTAGCGCCTTATTAATATTGAATAGACTCAGTAAAAAGAGAAGGAATAAGATTTTAGATATTCACCTTCGTCGCGGAGCAGCTCTTTAATTCCTCAACTTCGATCGATAGTTGGGCAATCTCCGACTCTTTTAGCTTCAACGTTTCTTGGGCAGTTTTAATCTGCGATTCCACCAGTGATAAGGTTGCTGCGTGCTTTTCCACAGCCTTTTGGACCTCGTCGTCAAATGACTTTTTAGCCTCCAGTATCATGCTCTCAGTTTTCTTCTCAGTTTCTCGACTCTGTTTTCGAAATAAAGTGAAAACAGATGATTTCTCAAATTCTACAAATTCGCTGATTATGTAAAAAAAAAAAATTCATTCGTCTATTGAATGGAATAATATTCAGTTTGAAAAACATGCAAAACCAGATTTGTGAGATTATTTAAATAGTAAAATCCTGGGCATAAACGGGTCATTTCAAACCGCAATAACACCAATAAGCTGAATATACCTTTTCCCGCTCTGCTGCACACTCCTGCCTGAACTGCTCGGACCTCTGGACTAGGCGAGAAACTTCTTCTGCATGCCGACTCATTAGGGCTTCTATTTCTTCGGAATGATTCTTCAGCACCTGTGAATGGTGGTCTTTCACCTCTTGTAGTTCGTCTTCGGCCTCTTTCAAGCGACTTTTCACCTGTGGATTACAATTTTCGGTATCAAAAGAGGGTTTTAACTCTATAAGTAATAATAAAGAAACAGCCTCTGATTATGAAGGTGAAAAAAGAATCGAGTCCTTTGACGGTAATGAACTTACATCAGAATACAAACACTGGATTTTTGACAATTTCTCTTCTAAACATTTCCTGGCATTGTTTTCGGAACAAAGTGTTTCCCGAAGTTGTGCTTTCTCATTCCTTTCGCAATCACGCTGTTCCAGTAGTTGGTCTTTCTCTCTATCAAAGTCGTTTCTTAAATTATTAATCTCTGCCTCGTGGCTAACTGCCAATGATATTGCGCGCCTATTGGACTCTGAGATTAAATTCTCGTTCTCAGCTTTACATTCGTCTAGTTCACACTCGAGCATAGAGAGTTGAGATTGCAGTTGAATAACCAGGTGTTGTCGTTGCTGTAATTTAGATTCAAGATCCTTCCTGATCTCGGATAAATCGACCAGCTCAATTCTCAGCTTGCTTTCCTCAGCCTTTATTTTACTTATATCAGCTTGGAAGTCGTCGTGCATTTTTTGCACCTTCGTTTTCATTTCTATGTCAGCTAAGTGACGATCTTGAATCTGAAAAAATATCAAAGAATCTCAGTCACCAAATCATCAGCTTTATATAACTAACATCTGAACTGATGTAAAATTTCTTACCATTTCATCCATATCTTTTTTATGCCGTAGCTCGATTTCTCTCTGTTGTTTACCAAGCTCAATTAATTGTTTATCCAGTTTACGGATATCTTCCTTCATTTCCTCTATCTGTTTCTCATATTCTTGAATAGTTTTGTCTTTATTAAGACATTCGACTTTTAAATCTGCCAATTCCTTTGTAGGATCGTATTTGGAATCACATTTCTTTATTGTTTTAACTGAGGGAATATTATGTGCAGATTTTGAGGGAATTTTCTTCTTCGGCAATTGGGGCTGAAAAAAATTGTAAGAAAAATGAAATAAATAAAAAATATTTTTTATTATTATTATTATTATTATTATTATTATTATTATTATTGAATAAAAATATTTCGACAGAATATCTATCGTAATACTTACCACTTTAAACGACGACAAGCCGTTGACACTAGCTGACTTGCTTGAAGTGGAAGTATTGCAGTCAGCGCAGCTGCTAGACACGCTTTTCGAGTCTTGGAATCTGTCGGTTTTCTCAATAACCAATCCCTTGACTTTGTTCTTGTATTTTGGATCGTAAGATCCGGGTGGTGGTGCATCATCTGTAAATGAGAGAAAAAAAATAAAAATTAGTCGATATCATTTCATACAGAATAACAATTATACGCACTACCTAGTATCCCGGACCTCGTTCATCAATGGCTAATATTATGGAATAGTTCGAATGAAAACAAAAGAAATAGTCCGTAGTGTGTAGTACGTACGTATCTACGCGCATAGTAGGAACATAAATAGTAATAGTAGTAAAAATAAAAACAAAAGCGACCCGATGTTATGAATGAATGAAATTATGTATGGCGAAACGATAACACGCAGCTGATTGGTAGATCAACCCGTTCAGATCTGTGACGTCAATTAGTTTGTTAGGTTTTCAATTTCTATAAGAGTTGTTTGACATTTTTTCGTCCCGATATTTAATTGTCGGATAATTAACCTCAACGATAACGAGTAACATTTATTTTTTGATGAATAATTTTCGATATATTTTCTTTTCTCTTTTTTTTTCTACTCACTTGGAAATTCGTTGAATCGTTGAATTCTTGCTCGAGGAAATGACATATCTGTGATTCGCCGTGTATTTAGAAGAAATGAATCTTTTAATTCTGATTTATTATCCTTTATATTCTATAAAGTCTTGTATACGTGTGGTTGCGATCCAACCGCTCTTTACAGGTTACGACGAACGTTTGCGAGGGAAAAACGTTTCAGCAGCAATTTCTTAACAATACAACCCCCGATTTTATGGGTAACGACTTCCTCGGTATATATACCTATGCGAAGTAGTATGGAACTATTCAAATGCTTCGAAGAGACGGTTACACAACACAATAACGACCAACCCTCGATCACCTCTTAACAAAGTTCTACAGAATTGACCAATCGCCAAAGCGACGTTCAACAGGCGGCAGAGGCGTATACACCGAAAAAATTTTTCACGAATAAAAACCTGAATTATATTCACACATGTGTAACATTATATGTTTTTTTTATTATTATCATTTCCCACCTTTTCCGCTCCACAACTGAAACCATATTTCATTAGATTAAGTTTTTTGCTCGTTATTTATTATTTATTTAAAAAGATAGAGACAGACGACAGATTATCAGACGTTTGTCCAATTGGAAGATTTTTTTGTCCATTTAAAATTTTTGTTTTCATTTAAATTGACTAAGGATTTATGTTTTTTAACATTTTAATCATTTTTCAACAATCGCACTTCATATTTTCATCATTTCTTTGAGATTATATGATTTTATTAATCATTTCGATGGACTATTTTGTCTCCGATTGGAATTTGACACGTTTTAGTTGCTTAGCCAATCAACATCAGTCTTCTTGTTTCGTCTGCTAATACATACGACTGCGCCGAGCCGAATAG
The DNA here is from genome assembly GCA_963992785.1 of Tenthredo livida. Lineage (NCBI taxonomy): Eukaryota > Metazoa > Arthropoda > Insecta > Hymenoptera > Tenthredinidae > Tenthredo > Tenthredo livida. The sequence continues at coordinate 6,237,611 of OZ023071.1, read as the reverse complement.
TACGCTACGTGTCGCGTGAAATATTGTGATTTGTGTATAGAAAAATATTGGTTAAAAAATCTTTCAATATGCGGTGTAAATTTTATTTAATTCTACTAACATTGACTATTTTTTATCTAAATCATGTTAATGGACAGTACAGAACTAAGGGTGTAAGTAATCTTTTTATACGCGTATTTAATCGTATTTATTTTACCAGATCTGACACGTCTTTTCACTATCCTTCAATATTTGTACATCAATTTTTTCATCATTTTTATGATGTTTTTTCTATCATCGTGAGAGTATTTATAGATCTAAACCCGATTCACTATATACACTAGGATAATAAGACGTGTCTTTGATATTCTTCGCGACATAACCTCAAAATCATTTCTCTATCATTTCTAATATTTTTAATAACTATATAATCTGAATAAATATCATTTAGATTATTACCTGGCAGTTTCTACCCTGTTAAAACGTTGATCAAATCTTTCATTGAAGGTGTGTGTATTTGATTTTAATATGATAACCAATTTATTGATCACAGAGCCAGGGTCCATCCTTGAGCGATCGTGTTCAGCAATTGAGTGAAATGGCTATGAAGAGGCCAGTTCTTAGATTCAATGGTGGAAAATTTAAAGAATTTGTCAAAACTACACCCAGGAATTATTCAGTTATTGTAATGTTCACGGCGATGGCTCCACAGCGACAATGTCAAATTTGCAGGCGAGTAACACCACGTTCATATTTAAACTTGATTTTTATATTACATTAAGATAATTGTTTTATTCATTACGTTTCAGACATGCAAGTGATGAATTCACCATAGTGGCAAACTCCTTCAGATATTCTCAATCTTATTCAAACAAGCTGTTTTTTGCTGTTGTTGACTTTGATGAAGGATCGGACGTTTTCCAGATGGTAAACACTTGAATGGTTTATTTCTTCAATCATAATTTCTAGATTTTCAATATTACCTCGCGAGATACATCATTCTTGATTATTCATCAATAGCTTAAACCAGAGAAACTTGATTGAGATTAAAAGAATTTTGGTTCTCTTAGTGTTGGTGAAAAAAAGAAAATATTTCCATTTCTAAGTCCTAAATATACCTGTTCCAGATGCGACTAAACACAGCGCCTGTGTACATACATTTCCCCCCGAAAGGTAAACCAAAATCAACCGACACTATGGATATCCAAAGGGTAGGATTCGCCGCCGAAGCTATTGCCAAGTGGATTTCTGAACGCACCGATATACAAGTGTGTTTTAATGCATTGTCATTCTTCTCTGGAGTTTAAGAAAAGCAGATTGAAAACTGCTATTCTCTACGCTTATTGCAAATTATGCTTTTTATTCATTTCTTAAACAGATCAGAGTCTTCAGACCGCCAAATTACTCTGGTACAGTTGCAGTGGTAATGCTGCTTGTACTTATTGGTGGATTCTTGTACCTCAGACGAAATAATTTGGACTTTATTTACAACAAGACTGTTTGGGGTCTCAATGCTTTGGTAAAATCGTGAAATCCAATCGCATAAACAAAACAAGTTTATCTCACCCAGCTATAAACCGTTTTCATTAATTTATTTCATCATTTTAGTTCTTCACGTTCGCTATGGTCTCTGGTCAGATGTGGAATCACATAAGAGGTCCCCCATTCATCCACAAATCACCTAACGGCGCCGTTGCTTATATTCACGGATCATCTCAGGGTCAATTCGTACTTGAAACTTACATAGTCATGGTCCTCAGTATCCTTTGAAAATAAATTCTATATGTTGAAAGTTTTATTCGAAACGAACAGTTTTTCTTAACGCAATAATACAGATGGTGCCGTCGTCCTGGGAATGATTTTAATGACCGAAGCTGCGGCGCGTAAAGGAGACGTAAGAAAACGAAGGATTTTTGCCGTTATTGGTTTAGGACTTGTTGCAGTCTTCTTCAGCTTGATTCTTTCCATATTTAGAAATAAGGCTCAAGGATATCCGTACAGGTGAATACGTAGATCGATGTTATTTCACATTTCATACCCAGTCTGGTCTCATTCGTATTTCATTCACTACTCGATAATGATATTTGTTTCTTTGTCTCTTTACAGTCTCTTGTTCAAGTAAAGAACTCCTACATCACTGGATGGTAGCCCATCTGCAAGATCGACGCTTAGAGATTAAATAAACTATTAATAATATAACAATACACCAATGAAACAGTTATAAATTTATAGAATAAACCAGATTACTCATTAATCAAATGGTTTCTTCATACCAAGATTTTTCTATGACGCTGTATTCATTCCATAATTGATGTTTTCATTTTATCGACACGATTTACCACAATTGTCTGATAGCAATGAAAATTCTAAATCAATCTTTACTGGAAGATAGTAGTAATAAAGGTTTCAAATTTTATAAGAACTATTATTCCACTCGTATCACCGTTATGTTTCTTAAAAATAAAAACAATTACCAAAATAGGAGTATCATTTATTCAACCGGCTCCATTCCTGCACTGGTGAATCCACATTCAACTTCAAGATTATTGAGATACCTCAATTATTTTTATATAAAAAAAACAAGTTTCTACTAAAAATATTATAAAAAAAATATTGTATTCATAAGATATAAGGTATCAGAGCCTTTCTCTGCTTTGGATAATCTTTAAACGTTTCCACGTACCACCAATGACCGAAGAGACCAGTAGCCACCTGAAAGAAACATAATCAGAATTTTTCTAATCATATAATATTTCTATCATATTATCTTCGTCAAATTTCTCACCTGGTTCATAAGTACCCATGAAAATACGTAGTGGTATGTTCTACTATTCCACATTATAATTGTAAGCATTAAGTACAGTAGAATTTCAGTTGATTGTAACGGCGATGAAATATAATCGAATAGACTACCTCTTGGTACTTTATGTTGCAAAGTAACAACGTCGCCTTTTTTATTCTTTCGTAAATTAGCGAGGATTAAATTACAGGTAAGCTGTTTGTACGATGCCCACAAGAATATCAGGGCACAAACATAATCTGTTAATGTCAGCCCATTCCAATTAAACTTAGACTCAGATCCTGATAAGAAAATATTAAATAATCAATTTGAAGAATAGTTGTAGAAAAAAAAATAAAAAATGGGAACGGGGGTATGATACCTTGAAAAAATCCTTCCGATTCTCCTATCATACACGAAATGGCTCCGAAGTAATGTAAATAGCCCAGAAAATAATGGCCTAAATTCATTTTGCTATTACTAAAAATGCAGACTTTGTGGGTTTCGTAAAAACGCTTCCAACATTGAATGGTCAGTAGTGTTAGAGCCAGCGTCGTATGCTCTGGCGAAACTGAAAAAATGATAAATAGTAATAATCCCGATAATATTATTAATGGCAAATATTTTTATTGCAAAATTAAATACCTAGCGGCTTTCTATTTTCTCCTAATAGAAGATCTAGGATTTGGTAAAAGAAATTAGGCAGATTGCCAAATCCTAGATATGCGCGTAATGCAATAAACAAAACACAGGTAGATGCGGGAGCAGAAAATTCATAGAAATGTTTAAACCATCTGAAAATTTGAATCCGTGATCAGTGATTACTAATCGCAGGAATATGTAGCTTGAAAATAAATTTGATGAATGATATAAAGTGTTGCGTTTCTTTTTCTTTCGTTCTTTCTTTATTCTATTTTATTTACCTTTTTGGAACTGAGACTGTGGGAATATTTGACCCTTTTCCTTCCGCAGCAAATCTTCCATATCTGAATAAGTTCCTTATTTCTATTGGCAGATATGGTTCTGCTAATTTAACAACAAGTCCCAATAAAGTGACGGATACCGTTATGACTATAAACAATATTCGCATCAGATTGATGTCCATTTTATGGTAAAAAAGTCTTTAGACTGTCTACGAGATATCGTGTGTTTACAGTCAGAAGTATTTTAGAAAGTGGGGTCATTCACACTCCCTACCCTCACCATTTTTTAAATTTTTTTATCGAGGTTTGCTTTGGCTACCGTTATTTATAAAATAGTTTAGAGTTAATAAATATCTCGGAGTATTTTTACGTCCGTAATCAGAATATATGGAATAATGATACGCAGTAAATAAAAATGCGAGGTATATGGGATAACCTAAATTGGTCAGGAAGAAATCTTGATATGTATGAAAGTGTGGCAAGCCATTAGCATATTTTTTTCTTTAATTAATCTCGTGTAGCGTTGTTCAATCCAGACCAATATCTGATCAAAGTTATTATTCTGTCATTAGTGTTGTCAATCGCCTGAGCCTGACACACCGGTAATAATTTTAGGTTATACACGTCACGGTAATAATAGTAAATCGAGTTTCGTACGTACAGCCCACTGATCTCTAATATACACTGGATAGGGTATCCCGTGTTGAACTTTTGTGCCGAGTTGAAGCGGTGCGGCGGCCATGTTGGATGCAGCCCGTGCGAACAATTTACCGGGAAATTCAAATGATACCGCAAACAGATGTGCACAAAACGGTGCAAATTTATTGAAAATTAGATATTATTATAAAAATATTTCCATCTGGAGATTGAAATGGAGTTGACATTGCATTTTTATCAAAGATTTATTCAGAATATACGAAATACAAAAAGTGGAGACTAGCAATTTATGACCAAAAATTATTTATATTGAGAATTCGTCGAAGCAACGAAAATAGCGTCCCTGAGGAACAAGAGTTTTTCCAAATGTATAAAATATATTTCTGACAAATGCAGAAATATTGCAAATATCATATGGGATAGGTAAATTCGGATTATAGTCACTAGAAATGACGTAATAAAGTGTGCATAGGCTAGAAAGAACTGTAGATTTGAATACACAAAAAGGTATAAATATTTAATTAAACATATAATACAATTATGCAGTTGCAATCGAATCACGCTCTTCTCTTACACAAATACATTGAATATGTAAAATTGCGAATACGAAGGATCCAGACAGACGTAGGTAGACTTCTTCGTCACATCGAAATTTGTCGATGACTTCGTCATGGAAATTGGATTCATTTCCAGAGTTCAAAGATGATAAGTAATGTCATCTTCCAGGAATTTTTCAAAGACGTCGAGTAGACCTTGCTGTGTGAGCTAGTGAAATATGGAGAGGTGGATTAAAGAAATATACATTCCGTTAACGGTGGAATAGTACGTTTATCTTAATAATACTTTTCATGACAGCCAACGAAGAAAAAAGTACACGTATTAAACATTGGGTAATTTTGACAGGGAACCAATCCTTGTTTGAAATAATATAATTATTATAAAAATCAGAGAAATAAACATAAACTAGATGAAAAAATACTACAGTGGACTAGCACTTTCTTTAAAACATTACTTATTATTACAATCAGTCGCAACACCATAAAATCTGACATTACTAAACAGTGGACTAGCACTTTCTTTGAAACGTTACTTATTATCACAATCAGTCAAAAAAAACATAAACAAGATAAAACATTAGATTAGTATAACACTGGACTAGCGCTCTATGTGAACTAAACTTGTTATCACAACGAATTATGCGAACATAAATAAAAAATAAGTTTTCACATGCATAAGAAATGAAAGTATAAATGCATAAAAGCGGTATTATTGATTCCGCCATATAATTTGGCGTGTCAGGTGGTGTCTAACTTTATCACCAACGGCAGCCTCAGAGGCCAACTTGGTTGCCGCAAAAAGCCTCAACTTTATATAGTTTATACACACATGCTTGGTTAATAAATATATATGATTACAATCCTCCACCGCATCATCGTACAAGTGTTCATTTAGTGTTGGAAAAAGAGTACAGGGCGTTTGTAATAGGTCGGTCATAACTTTGGAGCATAAAACAGCAGGAAAATTGTTTTCGTTAGGGACCATGCAATATATTTTGTTCAATGAATGCCTTAATAAACGTTCCGTGTGAAGACAAATCTCCACAACAGATTTGCTGGGAAATATCAATCCGCCTCGAGTTTTAGCTTCTATCAGACCATTGTCTTCAAATTCGGCTCTGATCTGAGATCTCTGAAAGAGAGCATCACGACATGGCTCGCATTTAACAATGGGTTTCTTCTCGTCAACCAATTTCTTGACCACCCATCCACCGATATTGGCCACACAAGACGTAGAAAAACCTGACAGAGTTTCGGGCAGCCTATTCTTAAAATTAAGGAATTCTGAGAGGAATTCGTAATCTTGACGACAAATATCACCGTCGCTATCCAATCCGTATTTTTTGGCTACCCTGATATTTGCCATATTATTATAAACCCCTGGATCGTAGCAGTCCATTTTCAGAGAGCGAGTGGAGGTAACTGATAAAATTTGTGTTGAATCCATCGCAGTAGCATTACCATTCACAGCCTTAATCTCGTGATGAATTAACAGTCGTTTATACGCTGATATAAATTGAGCAGAAGTTGGATTCGGACACCAACCGCCACAACTCCTGATCGCGCAAAAAAAAAGTTCAAGATGATCTTGACTAAATTTATATGTCAAGAGGTATTTCAACTGAGAATTTTCTGGTTTGACGTAACTATCGAAGATTTCAACAATAGATAGTATCGAAGAAATGAAACCTACAAAAGGTACATATCTCCTGCTTTTTGTTATTAAATTGTTCTGTAAATCAGTAATCTTCTTCAGATAATCTATGCTGGTAAAGATTGTTGAACGCCAAAACATCTCATTCGATTTGCGCAAAGGAGCTTTGAATCCTTTTCCAAAAGAATTTCTAGAATTTAGAAAATCAAATAACTGATCTATACAACGGATAAAACGGACCGTAGCCTCACTTCCTTGGAAATTCTTCAATTGAAGTTTCTGAGTGCAAAATTCTATCGCGTCAGCTACACTGCTGCTCAAAGTCTGCGCTGCTAGGTAAACTTTCATTTTCATTTTATGATAATGTAAGTGTGCCATCTTAAGCTTGTTTCCAGCCCGTAGGCCTTCTCCCTCTTGTATATTTGCCAACTCTGATATGAATCTCCATTCTATTGTGTTTCCATCACCGTCTTTAAGGACTTTATAATCCCCAAGACAATTGCGTACTAATTTAAGCATATGACATGCGTCAAATATGACATGTATTTTGTCTTGCGTTGAAGGGTGTGGAAAGAAAGGCAAATGATTTTCCAGACTGAAATTAGCACCTAGTGCTCGCATGGTTGCAAAATATTGCGGCGGACCATCCAACGTAACAGAGACAACCTTGACACCGATATCATGTAGTCGTATCAACGCATCAAGTAAAAGGCCGGCATTAGTGGCAGAGTCAATACCATTAATCAAAAAATATCCAATCGGTGCTTTCCACGACCCATCTAGGGACACTACCATTAAAACTAACGTGTCTTTTGCTAAAGGCAAGGTATCACTTGATTCTGCTTCGTTACCAATATCGACGTAACCTCTCACTTTACCGACAGAAACATTTTGCAATCCTTTCTTGATAGAGATCTCATCGAGCATTAGACTACACATAACTTGCTTGTCCTTTTTTATCGCTTCATCTACTTTTAACTTTAACGCATCAAAACTTTCTGAGGTGAAACCAGGTTCACCACTAATCGATGAATACCAGGATCTTAAGGTTCTCGGATCTGGTAGGGCTTGACAAAATTTTCGTCTTACAAAGCTATATGCTTTCGGGGAGTAGAAGTGTAAGGTCATGGCGAAGGAACGAAGGGCTGGAGGATATTTTTCTCTGGTGATACCTAACTCATTATTTCTACGCTGTGACTTCCATGGCCTTTTTTTCACGATCGGCGGTTGACTCCCAACATTCCGCTTATTTCTTATAAATCTTTCGACGAGTTGTGAAACATCTGCATCAGCAATAGCATCCAAACATGCAAGACCTGACTCCGGAAGCGACTTATTTTTACGCAATTCACTTACTATGTCCTTCAATGTGCGAATCTTTCTCCTTAAACGACCAATGTGTTGCTTCTGAACTTTATTTTGTGATCGCAGCAGCCTCAGTTTTTGATGTGTTGAAATAAGTTTCAGTCTCAGGCTTTTTGGTGATGTCTCATACGAATGGTCATGCTGGAACAATTTTTTACGCCTGCCAGTATTTGGTCGTTCGGGTGTATTTTTCGATTTTGGAGTTGTGAAGATTCCCGGTACCGAAGTTGAGCTGGTACCCTGCTCCGCGGCGCTGGTACTTTCCTGTACCATACTTACTGGACTTGGGTTTTCGCTAAGTCTTTGATATTTCGCAGCAGATACCGGTTCTAGTGAAGGACGCTTTGATTGGGTGTTGGAGTATATGGCTGTGTAGGAACGAATTTTTGTCAGTCCGAGAACAATCACAAAGTTTAAATAAACAACGTATTTCGAAACATACTTCTCTTGGTTGTTAGAATAAAGGACGTTATTATTAAAAGATTGCTGTACAATATGCGGAATGATATCTTTAAGACTGTACCTCCACATTTTGTTAGTATCGAAGGGACCGCAGTACGTTTTAACCGAAGGTAGTTCCTATTATCCGCATCGTAGAAGCAATTTTGTTCAAAGTGATTGCTGCAAATTACACTTTTCTTGGTTGGAACATAGTTTTGTAAATCCAGCGCGTTGAGCCACTTTTCAAGCAATTTTGGATTTTCCACCGGAAATCTTCAATAATCACAAGAGTATAATAGTCAAGATCAGTGAATTTCTTATATTAAAGACATCTAAGTACGTTCCAGTATTTGAAAGTCAATTTTTTTCTTTCAGATACAATTTACAGAACAATGATTAAAATTTTGCTCACTTCCTAAACGTAAGGTGTTCATCTTTAGCTATGCTCGCATTGCAATAGGCACAAATAGGCTTGTGTTGACCGAACAATGTAGGAATACTTTGTGGCCGTAGTGTAACTCTGGAGTCCTTTTTATCAAAGCACTCAGCTTTGAAATGATTCGAGCAGAGCCTACTACTATTTGTGGGGATAAAAGTGGATCCTAAATTGATCTCCTCTAACCATGCTTGCAGGGTCTTCGGATCTTTTAGAGGAAATCTATAAAATAATGAATACGGCATGCAAGTATTCATTCATTCAAAATTAGGTGTAAGCAAATAAACATAACCTCGCGATTATATATATGATACTTCTTCTTCTTCCTTTGGCTATATCCCCCGAACTTTGGTTCAGGGAAAGTACCAAATATATGATACTTACTTGTGTAATGTTGCTCCTTCCACCCCTGCTTTTTGGCCACAATATTTGCACTTGAGGACCATGTTCTGTGTTAATTAATAGCACCTCATAACCTAACTATCACGAGTATCACGACTCGATTATGGGCGCCGCCATATTGAAATGTTCGCACGGGCTGCTTGCAACATGGCGGCCCACGGCGTTCAAGTAGGCACAAGTCTGTCCATAAGAATGCATAGGAATACCCTATCCAGTGTATATTAGAGATCAGTGGTACAGCCAATGAGCAATGAGAAGAAGCGCGATAGCGCCATACAGCGTTACTTTAACGAACTACGATATCAACGAACGATATCTTTGGTTTGGTCAATAAACACTATAGCCTGCATAGTATACACGCACACGTATATGTAGGTATAATAAATTTGTAAATGATAAATTGAACGAATCTTGAAACCCATGATGGTTTTGATTACGTTATCATCAAAGTATATAGTTGGTTAAAAAAATCTTCTATAATTAAAACGTAAATAAGCGGTTAAAACGCGCTACTCAAAACGCTCTAAAACCCGTTTTAAACTACATCGAGGATACAGGACAATTACATTTTACCCAATCTCGATTAATTCCGAGTCTTCCACGAGGAAAGGTGAACTTCAAACCTGTCAGTATTGTGTTGTAGTTGTAGAATCGGCGAGTTGGGCATGCGACTACGTGTGTATGTACCGGCGCCCCACCCCTTTGCGGTCAAGTGTTATTATACGTAATTTTGTTTTTAGTATATAAACCGTGTTTTTTAACGATGTTTAAACGTTGACGCGAGAGTGTTGAACCCCCCAACGTAAGTACCTAAAAGTAAGCATTAACCTTGAATCAATTGATAATAATTATTATTCGAAAAATCAATTTTTCTGCACTAGTTTTACCGTTTTAGTGTTAGAATCACATAACCTGATACTACTATACGTATATGTACACGAAACACGTTTACCTCTCTGACTTGATCACACTCGAGTATGAGTAATGGATTATGACTTGTATTTTTATATACATTTTTATTATATATTTTTTTTTTCCCTTCTCACTTCAGTTTCATATAATTAAATGGTAATATTCAACCAACTCCATGTCTGATTAAACTCTACAGAATGTACGCTCTACAAATGCAAACAGCCTGCCAGGGCGAAGGCAGCGGCGAACCAGAGGATCCTAGCAGTGTTCATCACGAACCTACTAGACCAGCTACTCAGGATTGTAGCGCTTATGATATCGTCAGAGCTACCCAAGTAAATTTTTTATTTGAAAATTTCATCTCATATTATTATATGCGTTGTTTTTAATAATTTTGGGATTGTGTTTGAAAAAAAAAAAAAAAAAGGAAAAAAAAAATTTGTTATTGTATCAAATTTTTTTGATATTTATCACAGTATGGTGCTTTGGAACGAGTTACCGAGTTAGTCGAGGCCGGGGCAGATGTGAATCAACCAGATTCAGAAACTGTAACATTATTACACTGGGCATCGATTAATAATCGCAAAGAGATAGTCAAATATCTTTTAACTAAAGGAGCAACGGTTGATGCAATAGGTGGAGATTTAGCCTCGACTCCTCTTCACTGGGCAACCAGGTCAACTTTCAGATTATTAAACGATAAGATAATCATTGATAAGAATATTTTTCGAATACTCATACTAATGCAACTTAAAAATTATAAATTATATCCATGAGGGTGGTAATTATTTTAAAACTCGTCATTTTAGACAAGGGCATTTACCTACGGTTGTATTATTGCTGAGAGCAGGGGCCGATCCATCCCTACGAGACTCGGAAGGATTTTCATGTATTCATTTAGCAGCTCAGTTTGGTCACACAGCTATTGTAGCATATCTAGTCGCAAAGGGAGTTAATCCAAACATGCCAGATAGAAGCGCCATGACTCCGCTAATGTGGAGCGCTTATAAAGTTAACAGGTATATAATTACAATGTTCAAGTTTAATTTGTTGTTTAATTTGTTGTTTACATAAGTTTATTACACGTTTTTAATACCGTGAATTAATCAATGTTTAATTATTTGTTGATTTCGCTTTACAGTCTAGATCCAACTCGTCTGTTATTAACATTGGGAGCATCACATTCACTCACTGACAATCTCCACGGTAATACAGCCTTGCATTGGGCAATTATTGCAAAGAACAACACTGCAATATCGACTCTAGTACACAACGGAGCTTCGCTGGATGTTCCAAACTTTCAAAACGAGACACCGCAAAGTTTACTGAATCCACATATCGGAGCCGTATGGCTAGGGCATAAAATCAGTCAAGAGATAAAGGAGAAACAAGGACGTACGAGAGCCTGGTGTAGGGACAAGGTATACAATGTCAATAAAATTGTACTTGAACTAAAAACACTAATAGATCGTATCAACAAAATATTTCATTTGAACATGTGATGTTGAAAAACAACCAGCACTAAACAAGCTCTAATTATTAAATGGCTTGTCACTGATGTGTCTAATTGATTACACAACTAAGTAATAGAAGAAGTGTTGTCACATGCTACAACTCTTTATGGAACCATTTGTTTCCTTATATCAATTACAGTTCATTATTGTAATGTGGTTGATTTTAGAGAGATAGAGATACATAGAGAGAAGCAAAAGAGAATTGATGAATTTCAAGTGATTGATAGCAATTGTATTGTATTCTCTGTCTCAGCTTATTGTGTTGATAATAATCAATGCTTGAATTATGATAAATCGTTAGCAATGGTGAAATTCAATTGAGTAATATTTCACACAGTAATTGTTACGAAAGTCTTTGTTATCTTGCAATAATCACCAAGGTATTGTAAATGATAATCTCGTGGGTTTGATCTAAAGATACTACAAAGATAATTATGATGCCACACAGTTTCGAATCGACGAATAGTTTCCTGTGCTTCTGTATGGAAATTTAATTAGTTTCTTGCTATTATTACAGAAATTATAACATTTTATCATGAATTTCAGAGACTGAGATGGTACTGTATGGTCAGTACTCCCTTCTTCGTTTTTTATATTATTGGGCTGGTTCTACAAAGTGGATTTGACTATTTAGCAAAACTAGGTGCCTTCCTCACCATCTACATAGCTGTCTACCTAGCAAATCACTTCCTCTTCGATGAACGACTTTTTCACATTCTACCCATGTCCATTTATTTGGCTACAAAGGTAGATCCAAAGATTGTTCGAATAGTTAATATAAAGCGCATGGCAATGCAAAGACTAAAGACTTACGGTAACTGGAAATGAATTACAGATGTGGATATACATCACATGGATATTTTGGCTCGGAGTACACGCAGCCTGGTATCTCTGGCTAATGTTAGTCGTTGGATCTGTTCCTCTCTGGACCTGCTTTTTACAATCGTGGAGAGGCAATCCGGGAGTAATCACAGCTACCCAAGAAGACAAATTGAATGTATGTACATTGTGAAATTTATGATTGAATATTTTTACCATATGATAAGAGTTCACAGATTGTCATTACTTGCTTCACACTCTTTAAGCAACAAAGAGATCGTTCTAAGATGAAATAATCATGCATTCTTTACAGACAATTATCGAATTGGCTGAATCTGGCGGTTTTGAACCGCAATGGTTCTGTAGCAGCTGTTTAGTCAGAAGACCAATTCGTTCCAAGCACTGTTCTTCTTGCGATCGTTGCGTTGCTAGATTCGATCACCATTGTCCCTGGGTAAACAATTGTATTGGTAAGTATTAGACCATGTAAAAGTTTCGACTCAGTTGAGTCGACTAGATTACCAAACCATTGATTGAACGTTCTTTATCACCAGGTGCAAACAACCACAAATACTTTCTCGGATTTTTGGCATCGCTACTAGCCCTATGTATCGTAGTTTTGTCAGCCAGTGTCCAATACTGGCAATTCGAGTGTTGGACCAATCTGACCAACGGCCATAGCCCAGATAATTATCTGGTAGCCGCAGCTACCTGTGATGCATGGGTGGCTTGGGTGACCGCGAATACAGCGCTTCATTCCTTCTGGGTGGGAACATTATTGGCTTGTCAATGTTATCAGGTGAGTATCATTTGCAAATTGTAGCAGTAATTTTGATTTGCATAAAATTCGGCTTTCTTATACCTCAATGAATTCCTATTTACAGATAATGGTGCTGGGTATGACGACAAACGAACGTATGAACGCAGGCCGTTACAAGCATTTCAAGCAAGGGAACCCCTTCCATAGGGGTGCCATACAGAATGCTGCTGATTTTTGCGGTCTAAGCTTTTGCGGTGTGAAAGCAAAGCCGAGTTCAGACTGGCTGCACAGCTTTGATCTTAAACAGAGTATTGAAAAGCTGCCTTTGCTTACTGCAAGAGACAATTATCAATATGTATAAAGTATTGGGTCATAGATACAGTGTGTTGTGACAAGATTATGAGCATTGTTATCACCATGTTGAAACGATCAGATACTGATATGCCATATCACTTTTGCCTCTGGCTGTTATTCTTTAGTATCAAAAAGTTACTATGAGAAAATAAAAGGTGAGTAAGTTAAATTTTATGAGACATGGTCTACCGGGTCTAGATTTGACATTCCTGGTATTTTAAATTAGAGAAAATTTATCCAAATAATTTTGTTGAGAAGGATACTGCTTAAATATCAGACAAATTTCAATAGTTAATGTGTAAAAACTTATTTCATATAAAATAGGTAATTCTTTGTGTATTCAAAGCTTGTTGTCTCCCTTGAAAGGAGTTAGAAGTTGAGAATGGTAAATGAAATTCTGCAGCCTGCAGTTAGAGCAGTTATGCTTTATCCTCGTATCTGTATCATTTATAAATATTAAAATCTTGTTGTTTCAAGTTTCTTTCTTTTTTGTTTTTATATACATATTGTGGATTGCAGATTTATCCTTATATTATTTGAAGATCACAAGAAAGTGATCCCAAGCTATTTTTGAACAGGTCTTCATCTAATTCTTCCATTGTGAATTAACATCGAAATGGTATTTTGAGCAATTCGTAATGAATTTCTTGGCATCTGAAAAATATTAGTATTAGTTATGGTCTAGAATTGGCAAAGGTGTTGCTTATTCAAAATCGATAAAAATAATAAATCACCATTCATGTTCAAGTGGGTTGCTAGGTTTTTCTTTTTTTTCTTTATCTCTTAATTTTTTTCTTTTTCTGTGACATCGCCTTCTTGCCTTGTGCCATAACTTTGTGAGCCACTCTATGTTTACATATACCTATATATAAATAACTAATTTATATATATATGAAATACCAAAAGTAAAGATAAATTACTATCACAACAACTAATTTTTATGATTAATTAATATATTTTGCTACGATAATTTGTACATATATAATGTATTCCTATATCATTTAATATTTCCCCATTTATCATTAATTAAAGTACATAAGTTTATTAAAAACTCACGTGAATTGTAATGAATATTTATAATAATGAAATAACAATTAGTAAATGTCGAAAAAAGAAATAATAATTTTGTCTTCGCATTAAAAACGAGAATATTGAATTATAATTTATGATTGACGATTCGGCATTTACATTTATTTATTTCAAGGAAAATTATTATCTGAGATTTATGGTGTAATCTTATCATGTGAAATATAATAAGCAGGCGTAGTAGTATTATTGCAGCATATATATATATATAAATAGATAAATAAATTAAGGGGAAAAATATGTGGGATCTTGATATCAGCCCATTTTTAAAATACGCTTTGCAACCATTCGAAAAGAAAGAAAGAAGGAAAGAAAAAGAAAAAAAAAAATCCTTGCTGTGTTAAGTAATTGTTCGTCATATCGCTAATTGATATTCTATCTAAATCCATGGCCTAAAAACGCCGTTATAGTTCGGTAAAAAATATTACTTGGTTTACATTCCAAGCCAGTTTTATATTTGCCAATTGCTATAATATTTGTCATTTGAAATGCTGTAATTTGTTTGATATCAAATATAGATAAGATACCTAATTGTCTAATATTTTAGAATATAGCAGTACTGTATAATAATATTGTTACTATTTATATTTTAACTGCGAACTATTTACCACGTTTGGCTTGTTTGATTAATTATAAGAACTCTACTCTCCCTGTGTGTGTGCTTTACATTTGTACAATGTCTATTACTCAACTACGGTATCTATTACAAGTGCAACATTCATGGCAAAGTTAGTCTCTCTCTCTATACATCTCTCACTCTATTTCTCTCTAAATTGATATCATAAGTATAATATAGTTCTTTATTTTCGTTTTTTTTTTTTCTCTTAATGCCTGAAGAGCGTTATCACATAAAAACCATAAATATTGAGAAGAATATTTCGTTGCATGAATTTATTCATGAATAGAGAATGATAAAATGTGATCATAAAATAGAAGAATAAACTTCATTTAAAGATAGATTTGTTCATTGAACTATTAAGTCACCTGCCTCGACAGTGAATAAATTCGAGTTTTCTGCATGGCATGTAGTAAGTAACGGCGTATCGTTGTTATTTAATGTCAATTCACGATTGTATTAACTTCTAGTCCAGCCCGATTTTTGCCAAGAGTTACAATTGCGTGATCACAGCTTGGTATATTTTATCAATTTTTTTCATGAATGTTACTATATCAAATGATTATACATGTTAGAGGATCCTAGTGCTAGGTAAGGTAACATCAACAGTGAATAGTATTAGACTGTGAACATGCATAGAAAAAAAATCTAAATTCACATTAGAATACGAATAGTTAATTAATTAATTAGTAAAATATCAATTTTAGAATATTGACGATCGTACATAAGTATACATGTGTTTTAAGTATGTATAATGTATATATATATATATATATATATATATATATATATATATATATATATATATATATATACACATATACTATACACTTTGATTTACAGACGTTCAATTATCAATGGAGAACAAAATAATAATAATAAATAATAATGATAATGATAAAAGTATAATAATAATTAAAATACGAACAATATTTTCATAAGACGAATAATGATTACGCTATAGATAAATTTTTAGTCAATATTATTTGTTTTTGGTAAAAAAAAACAACAAAATAATAATAATAATAAAACTGACAAGCAAGATACATACATACCTATTATAATATGGTTTCCAATATTTTGTAACTTAACTTATGCTATTGTTAAAAATTCAATAATATTATTATGAACAGTAATATAAAATTTATAGAAAACACTGCACAACATTTATTGATTATAATCTCATATTCATAAACGAGCTGATCAATTTGAATGATCAAAATAAAAATATAAAAAAATTAAGAAAATTTAAGATGTTTATCAAACTGTATAGAAAGTGGAAACAAGATAATTAGAAAGAAAGAAAGAAAGAAAAAAAGAAAAAAAAGAAAAATAACAATAATCTATTATAATATTAAGAAATGCCTAGAAATTGGAATATACCATAATTTAAGAGAATATTGGCATAGAGGCAATCCTTGATGTGTACATACATTTCTGAAGATTTCAAGAAAATATGTACACTATCATACCATGCCCAAGCTCTCTATGCACGTTTTATTTTTTAATTTTATGCAATAATGTTGAAGAACGAGCAAAAGCTAATTGTATAATGTAATAGAAATTAATGGACTTGTTCTATTAAGGACGTGGGTTCTTAATACGGCCTGATGTCCGTTGTAAACTGATCTCAGTGAAGAGATTTTCAAACTACTTAATTGTAAAATAAGTTTACTTAAAAAAAACTAAAATAAAGAATTCACCTAAAATAATAATTATTTTTCTATTATTGTCTATTCCCTAACAAGTAATATAAAGTTTGTGAGAGTACCTAGTACTCCACACTATATCAAATCGCAATAACATTTGAAATCGAATTTTCATTTCAATTTCAATTGTCTATTTGACAGTTCGTTTTCAATTACTAGTTCGTCGTTAATGTTATTTTAATTTCAGGTTTTATTATTTTCATTTACAGCAAGTTTATTCAATAATTGACGATAGTTATGGCAGTAGAAGATGAATGCCATTGCTCTGACTCCTCAGAACCATCCAACATAACTTCGCTACAAACAGACATGAGTTCAATTATAAACTCATCTGAATTGAATAAGAACATCGAGAGTAGGAGGATTGACTTTTATAATTTCACAGAACTATGCAGTCAATAACTCCAGATCTCAATTTTCAGTCATTTCTTAATAGTTATTTTTCTCAGAAGAGTGCTTATGTCGATCCGTCCAATATCCACCGCCAGATAATCCTTCATCTCGCCCAGTCCGAGAGGTTTCACCGCAACGATATCAGGATCAAGGTCTAGCGCACAAACCAGTTGTTAAAAATGGACAAATTCCAGTGGCTTGCCATTGCCCTTACCCCCACAGAACGTGAGAATCATTCCTTCCATGTTGATTGCTGATCAACTGATTTTCACTCGTCGAATACGGGCATAAATTCTCTGCTATGAATAATTAGTCATTTTCCTAACAGAAGCCAGTATAACGTGTTGAGGAATGATCAAGATGAGGGTCGTAAGTGAACCGAATGCAATCGGATGTAAAAGTAGGATGAAAAGATACAATAAAGATATATTCTAGGCTCTATGCAAGCGAATCGGCCTCTGCGAGAAAGATTGAATTTCAAATGGCCCAGGAGGCAATCTCCGAGACCGGTAGATAAGACATATCAAATAAAAGTTAAGAAAAATCAGGATCAGAACTACCCCAAGGTACATATTAAACGTTCGCAATTGTATCAATATTCTACCATAATTTGATTTCAATTTAGAGCTATGTATGCTGTGAAATATCAGAAGGCATTCCCAAAAGAAAGAAGCGTGATATTGATAAGTTACGAGTTTCTGGACCTGATTTAGAAAATGGTTCAGAAAAGATAGACATCTACTACTTTGATCATGGCAATTCAGCGTACGTCAATCAACTTTCACCATTCTTACATTACATCGCCATTATCAAGGCGATAGATTGCCCAATTAAAATGAACGTTTCCTTAAGTTTTGATAGCATATCTTGAAATAGGTATTATCGTACAACTGACGCCCCGCCGATACTGGCTACAGAAAAATGTGCAGAACGAACAGATTACATCGCAACTCGTTTTTGGGCTGAAATATTTGGCACAATTCATATAGGAATGGCGTTTGTGACTGCCTTTATACTACAACTAATAAGATTTATTCTCTTTAGTATAATTAGGCCACTCACAGTGGGAGTAGTGCAGTTAACTGCAGATTATTTGCTGAAACCATCGTTGTCAATATTTTTCAATGCGACTATACAGCCGGTGTTGATACTGTTGTACAACATAGCTACATCTTTTAGAGATCTTTGTGAGCCGTTGGCTGAAGGGCTGGGTTTCTTCTTAAGAGAAATAGCCCAGGTATTTAGAGCCTTCAGGATTGTGGAAGTGAACAATACCACTACCAATAGTTGTACGTAAAATGAGCTAGAATAGATGATAAGTAGTAATGAATAAATAGTAGAATGAAAATAATTCATGATATAATATTATCTATGTAGGTAAACGATATGGTAAGAACTTATAAGTCACAAGGTTCGTTGTATGCCGGTGGATAAATCAATAATGTGTGAATAAATGATACAGAATTTAGGGTCGAAAATCCTGTTCCGTTATTCTACTAGGATTCGATTTCTGCTCGATTGGTAGATAGCTAGAATTGAATAATAATAAGAATAATAATAATAAGAATAAGAATATCTCCGAAACTAACATTTTAACACCATGTATATATTTGGTTTTATTTTAACTTTACAATATTATTGTTTTTATTTTTTTTTTACAGAACAAATTATTTCTTACAGCAACTAGCTTTGTCAATAATCATTATAATCATCATAATCATCATCATCATCATCATCATCATCATTAATAATCATTTTTTTCTCTTTTTTCTTTTTTCTTTCATATATCTTACCATTTAATAAATTATGTACAATACTCACAAACAACAAACAGAGGAACCTAATTACATCATGTAGTTGTTGTCCACACTTCGCTATGTACAGGTACTACTGGTTTTTACAGAACTGCGTTTTTCACCCGCTTGCCTATTCCTTTATGGAAACTTAAAACTCTCATACTATAGTCAACAGTTAACGTCTAGCGTTATCTGATCTCAGGAACTGCAACCTCTAGCTTCATTAAACAGGATTATCTAGGTAGTCGTGGTTGGAGTTTCCTGGGTTGCTGGGGGTTGCGAAGGAGCAGGTGTAGAGTCACCTGCAATAAAAATAACAGATAATAAATTACAGAAATTTTATAACAAATTAAGGTTCAAACTATCTTAAGCTATAAAAGCAAAAAAATTAATATTACCTAGAAGAGCAGCTTCTAAATCCCCGAGGATCTCAGTCTCCTTCGGGTCGATAAGGTTGAATCGTTGATTAAGAAGAGTAAGATGGGCAAATACACAATTGAGATGAGCATGTAATCCCAAAAGTGCAACCTCCCGAAAGTGGCAGTGATAGATGTGTGCCACAACGTGGTACAGTAGTCGCAGGATCTTACGCACTATTGATTCAAACGAGCTTGGAAACTCATTAGCTAAAAACAAATATAATAACAATTATTTATAATTAGATCACGATTTATTTTTACACCATAATATTCATCAATCATAATAATTCATTATTTTTTTATTAAATAACGAAGTGAAAGTTAATTACTGATAATTATATCGTTATTTCAATTTCAATTTTGTTTTTTTTTTCCTCGAAGCAAATTATCTTCTAATCAAGTAAAAATAAAAAACGATTTATTAATTTTTATTTTTTTTTTATATTTCTTTTTCTTCGTTCACTCACCATATTTAGTAGGGAATATTGTTTCGTCACTGACGGTACGCTGTGTGAATGTCATGACGTAGTCTATGTATTGTGGGGCTGCCACTCTAGTCTTTTTTCCTTTCTCGTCAAACCATAAATATGTCCTGTAAAATAATTTATAAAATTTTGTAAATCTAGATAGGGTAGGTATAGATTTTAATTAATAATCGTTATACCAAATATTTCCGAGAAATTAAAACGTTCTAGAGAAATTTGAGCCGTATCAAATACCTACCTTGACCAAGATATTATACGTCGATTATACAACAGTAAACCTAATTAAAACGTAACGAACAAACTGAATCAAGTATTTGATTTTTTTTTCTCAATTTTTTATTTTTTTTTTGTTCATTAGAAATTCGAGGAGATACATCGTAATTATTAATAGATTTCTTATTAAGAAATAGTGTTCACGTATCTTTTAGCCGCGGATTAGTAAGCATAAATAGTCATAAAGTTCTTATAATCTAAACCATTTTAAGAAAACCGTTAATAAATGTATAATAAATGTAGATATTTATTTATCCCCCCGCGCCCCGTTGCTAAGTGGATGATATATTCTAATGAAAATCTTCTACCACAAACCGCTGGATAAAAAGTGCTTTTATAAATTCTGAATAAAAAAAAAAAGAAAAAAAATCAGATGATCCTCCGCGATCCCATTTTTTTACATTCAAAAGGTCCGGGCGAGAGGTTTAAAAAAAATTAATAAAATCACAGAGACGCGATCGTACAAGTTCGCCGCGCGGAGGTAGGTACAGGTATATTATCTAATAATCATATTCATTATGCAAACGATTATATGTATGAATTTAAATTATATCAAAGATTTTCGATTGAAACGATAAATTTTTATTTTAATTTTCTCGTACAAATTTTTAATCATCTGTATAATTTAAAAAAAAAAAAAAAAGAAAACTGGTTTGAAATGAATGATAAATTACCTTAAACCTGGACCGGTCATATCAGGGCATCCAGTCATGGTACAAAACTCAGATATAGTTCCATAGAAAAGATTAATATGATCGAATAGTGCGAGAGTGTGGGAGGCCAGCCATTCGTTATAATCGAGGCCAGCTGGTAGGTCGACAAGCATCCTTAAGTCAAGTTCTGGAAGTTGTCGTTCCAAAGCCGCTTCCTCGAGGTATAATTTTGGGTCTTCAGTAGCTCCAGCATCTTTCTCCTTTCGTCGGGCTTTTCTGTATAAAATATAAAGAAAAACTAATGAAATTAATTACTAAAATAAAATAAAGAAAAAAAAAAAAAACGTTAACTTGGCGGATGATAATCTGGGGTAATGCAACTTGAACTTGTTGTACAATTATTTCGTCCACTTGAATAATACACGTTACACTTTAAAGTATAACGAGCGAACGTAAATTAGTTCTAATTGTATCGTAAAAAAAAAAAGTAATAATCAAAAAAAAAAAAAAGTTCGGTTTATTACACCGCGCGTTATTCTATCTCGAGGGAGTATAGTAGCAACTCTCGATGTATGTATCCACTTGACGACAAGTAAATAGCACTGATTAGACTTTCAGCGTTATTTCAATCACGTACAATCACTCGACGAGGCGAGATGAAGATTTTAAACAGACGTTGTCTTGTTTACAAAAGCCCTCTCTTATACCAAACGCTCCAAATATAATCGCTTCAGCTATAATAACGCCATAAAGTTTATGTTACAATTTCCACACCCATATATACCATTTATACCTTCGTATGTATAAAGCAGAGATTCAGTCAATTTGATATTCAAATTGAAAAAAAATTCATTGCAGTTCAAAATTGACCCATGAATTTCTTCCAATTTTAATATACCTACGAATAATACGGAACTGATCGATCGCCGAAAAAAAAGGGAAAAAAAGTAGTATGCGAATATAGTTGCCCTTGTATAAGAAAATAGCGACTAAACTTGGGCAACAGTTCTTGGTGTGTCATCTCTGGTTATATAAAGCTGATTCACGGTTCGGTGTCAACTATTTTAAACTTGTAACCCTGCATCTTATAGTTGGTGTATCTCATCGTCGTCTTTGTCGTTTCTTTAGAGATCGACGATAATTTGATGTAAAAAAAAAAAGACAATTATTCGATAATGTATTAAGTAATCGTGTATTTAATTTGTTTCGTATACGATATAATTAGAGAATCTATTGGACTATATCCATCTACATATATACATTAAATTCACGATTAAAAATTTCCAGTTCATAGCCCGCAGCTTCATTCGGGTGTGACGAGTCAAGATCGAACTCAATAGCCTGTCGAGGAGGAGCATGGCAAGGGGTGGAAAATAAAATGAAATAAAAAATCAAACGGAAAGGGTGAGAGATACGAGTAGGTATACTCGATTAGAAAAAAAAAAAAAAAAAAAAAAAAATACACCCATATAGGTGTACAGGGGGTGAAAATTGATTTATGATATACCGTTGAAATCCGATAAACCGTGAATCGAGATGGAAAATATAAAATGAAAACTCTCATACAATATAAAAAAAAAGCACATCCAGTTTCGAGGGCTTTCCAAATGGATTATTCTTCAAAAATCACCACTTGACTGCGTTATAAATGATTCTCTTATATATATACATACATATATCTTCGTTCATTTTGTTTCTAATTTTTTTTTTTCTTTTTTTTATCCCCACTAACCAACGAAATATCGCTCAAATTCTAAGACATTTAATCAAATGGATAAAAAAAAACCACCGTCATGACGTAATAATATTGAGGCACGCCGTTACCTTTGATGATTCTACTACGAAGTTGAAGTCTTATTAATAATAATAATTGAAAATTTATTGTACCTATACGTATTTTTTTTTAAATTCATTTACGGGTTATGCATAGGATAGAATTTTTAATAGTATAATTAACAAGATGAAAGACTTGTGAAAGTCTATAGAGAGATAAAAATAATTAATTTTCTGAATGAAAGAGGCACGATATTCGTTCGGTTACCTAGCGCGGTTCAGAGATCGAGTTCGAGTTCGGAAGTGGTCCGTGAGTCATCTGCGTCAGGGCACGAAGGAGCCGTTCTTTGGTTCTTATTGCCATTGTTGACCTCAAGATCGTTGTGCCTTGGGTCAGCGACACCTAAAGTCCGGTAACCCAGGATTGGTTGGTAGGAGTAAATCCAGGGCGCGAGTCTCGGTCCAGAGGACAACAAACTATATATATACACACGATCGTAAGTCTGCAAAGCCACAAAATTCGAACGATTTTCGAGGGCCTGACCGAATCGGCGATAAAAAAAAAAAACAAAAAAAAAAAAGAACAAAAAGAAAAAGGAAAAGAACCTTATACAACTGCTTTGAAACTTTATGTGTACCTACAAATATTTCCACTTCCGCGGTTTGTGTTCGAGATTTAGAATCCCAGAGAGGGAAGAAAAGTTTACTTTCTGCGATTTTACCGGAAGACTAAAGATAAAACTAGACAATAAGAGGGATGAAAAGAGAACCGATATATATATATATAGGTACGGTCTCTTTTTATAGCGGAAATATATTTTCACGATAATTTTACCACAGCAGATAATATTATGCATTGGGATGTCTAAGGGTAGAAATTCCCGAGCCTAGAAGCTGCAGTACCTGTAGGTACTATTCCTTGCGGACTACCTTGCTTCAACCTCGAAAGTGAAGATCTCATTTTCTAAACTTCAGTTTAGTTGCTCCAGAGCCCTAGAGTTAAGATGTTCGCGGTCCTTGAGTAACCAGCTTCGTGTTACAAAGCGAGTTTCCGCAACTGGGAACACGACGAATTTTCCCACAGTCAAAGACGGGCTTAATTTTGTTTAAAAATTAAGTGAAGTGACATTATGAAGAGTAAAACGATTAAAAAATCATACGTAGGTACAGTTCAATTTCCAAATATGTACGTTTTCAATACAGATTCTGATATACGATGATATATACTCTCGCCTTTCGCAATTAGCAAAAATTTTTTAATAACCCCAGCAACGTCGCAGCTTTCAAAGAAAGAATCTTTGTATAGCTTCCTTACACTCGCCCCTAGACTCTAGAGAATAGGAAAAGGGAAGCTCTAAAGGTGAGAACTTCGCGTAAGTATTTTAACTTTGGCGTGCGAGTATATGAGGAATGAGGAATATGCGCAGCCACGTAGGCACGTGAGTCAGCATTCGCGTAATTTGCTTAAACCCAAAGATATACGCATGTCTTTTGCCAGTCTAAACGTTCTGAATATCGTATTAGATTATGTTATTTGTAGATCGGGAGAACGTGGCATATGGCTATACCTATGTATGCGTACATACAACATCCCCAATTTTTCTTATCCTTAAACATCGGCATATTATACCTACATGAATTCTTTCAGTATAAATAAATACTAACTAGATTATCCGCAAGCTACTGTTTAGGCCGCGGTACGAATAACTTTGCATTATCGACCCGAAGGAATAGAAAGGTTCATTTTCCTACCGAGAAACGAAAAGGCACGTTCGTTCGTCCGTCCTTTCGTACCGCCCTGCGCGACCTACATATACCCTAATCGCCGGTTCTTATATATTCTTACGATATATAGGCTGGTTCTATGCATAACTATAATGTCTATTTTTACACTCATACCTGTACATAAATCTACCATTTAAATTCACCTTGTAAGGTGATGTGCTTTTCGATCAAGTTTTAAAATCATGCCACGGGAAGAATATTCATCCTTCGGGGTATCGTTTTCATTTCAATCAACGAAGAGCGAATGTTCGAAAGATTTGAGGAAAAACCAAAGTCGATCTTCCGCTCTTCGTTAATAATCCATTATACGAAAACGATAACCCGAAGTATGAATTCATTCCGATGAATATTCTTCTCATGGCCTGCTTTTTGACGAAATCAAAAAAATTTCGAGTGATTAATAATTCAATTTAATTTTTTTTTGTTTTTTGTTTAGGGAACTCACGCGACTAGTTCCCCGAAGAGTCGTATCTTCCTGTGGCAGGTGTCAAGGAGGGAGAGTCGGGAGGAGACGTTTGTAGTGCCTGTGGCCGAGGACGAGGAGTTGTGTACAGGGGTGGCTGGCGCCGAAGCCGAAGAATTCTCCAGTAGGGCGACAGCCCCCCGCGCAGGTGATCGCAGCATAATTGGTCTTTCTAATTCTGTCGTTGATACCGACTGCGATGAAGACTCCAAACGATTTTCACTTATTCCAGTTAATTTTTCGCGCGTACTATGCACACAAAATAACCAAATCTTTCTTCGCTGCAGCACTAATCATTATTTTAATTTTTTTTTTTTTTTCTTTTTCTTTCTTTCTTTCTTTTTTACCTCTTCGTCATAAACGACGTCACATATTCGCTTGCCACTTGCCCCTATATGTATATGTATTAACTTCCTACTTTATGCCATTCCCTATACACATCAGGTTTTATAATTTATTACAGGTCATAGAATCGCGTTTTTTTTTTTTTTTTTTTTTTTTCTAATCAAATTTTCTATTCAATATTATAGCTTATGAGGGAAAATGTATTTATTAATATTGTTTTGTTATACCTATATATGAACGACCGCGAGCTCGCGCGTAGTGGCGCGGACTCATCGCGATATCGCGGTCAATGACGCGGCGCGGCGTGTTTTTAGACGGGACGCATTTGATTGCTATAGCATTGTCTCGAGGCTCGATGTGAAACAAAGCGCGGACTAAGGAATAAATTGAGCGTATACGTATTGAAGAGGGAAAGTGTGAAAAAAAATATATACTATATATAAAAAAAAAGATGTAATTTGAATTTCATAAATGATTCGATACATGTAGTAGGCGTATAGCAAAAGCAACGGTTTTGGCAGAGAACGCTGTATGGTATGAGAATATTATTTCGTGGAAGAGATCAATGGACCGAAACGCTTTATAGTACATAACTCGCAAGCGAAACATACGAATGATCAAAGGCATAATTCAATGAGTTTCGTTGACGTTCGAAGATGTTGCCGTTTAGTAAATTTACGCGAAATTCTAAAGGCTGTGTAACGTTTAGAGATGAAAAAAAAAAAACAAGAAAAAAAATATACATACTAGTATATAGTAAAAAAATGAATGAATACAAATTTCTATACAATATATATTTTCCATTATACGGAAGTAGCTACCTATATATACCTATATCTACCATACGGAATGAAGAAATTCCTGAATGATAATACGACAAGAATACATACATCGTTAGGATTAGGATGTATGTATATATTTATGTGTATTTTATTATACGAATACGAAGACATGTTGAAATCGGAATGTCAAATGGACGATAAGATTCTACCCATTTCCGCTGACTTGTATACAGTAATTACTGTACAGAGGGAGAAAGAAAAAAAACAATCTTCGATCTCCTGTTTTCTATTTTTATTCTTTCTTTTTTCCGTCTGTTTTCCGCAAAATCGCGATAACGCGGTAGCGATACCGTATTTCCTATGTCATTTTCCTGCGGCACCGATAGTGTTCGATAAAATATAGTCAACATAATATTTCGCCGATCGGCGGTAAAATAAATCATTATTAAATGAAAAAAAATTTGATTCTGTTTTCTTGTTATTTTTCGTTTCAACCATTTAGCGGCGGAATTCTGATTGCGGAATATTGCGGAAAAAAACGAAGAAGGAGAATAATTCAAGCCATAGGTTAATTCGAACATATGTTCGAGTACTGACAATCGAGTTGCCTAAGAATAAACTCCGCATATTATGAGCAGCGTAACGGCAGAGGCGGTGATCATCTCGCATTGGCGAGTGGCAATTGGCAAGTGGCGAGCGAATGAGTAAAATTAAAATTAATGAATATGTATATAGAATATAGATATAGGTATATGTAATAAATATATAATAAGTATATATGATATGTGATTGGATATATATATTTTTTTCAGCTGATTTTATTCAGCAGCTTTAATCAAATTTGAAGATAAATTAAATATGTAAATGTATATGTATATAAATAATTGAATAAATATATTGAAAAAATTTTTTTTGAATTTTATATATATACCTACATACAGTATAAGAACTTTCTCATACGCAAAAGGAGGGCAACTCTATATATATATGACGTGGAATTATTTATTTGATATATATATATATATATAGAATGAAGAAAGAAAAACCAAAGAAGATGAAATGAAAAAAAAAAGAGAAAAAAAAAAGAAAATTAAAATCGTATTGAATTAAGGTGATAATAATATAACAACTGATTTATAAGAAAATAGAAGAACTGCAGCAGCGCAGTCAGGGGCGTTTCGTTTCTGGTGTCACACTCGCGACACCAAGTATATAATCCACAACTTTCCCTGGTCGGTCGCGCGGTGACAGACTTTCCTTCTACGCAGACAAAGACCGCTCGTAAACAACTGGCATAATCGTAGCACACACTCGAGACATATATGTATAAATATGTATAATGTAATAAAACGAGGATAAAAGAAAGAAGAAAAATAATAAAAAAACAGAAAAATAATGAAAAGGAAAATTGAAAATGATAACGCGGAGGGAATCCCTTATTTATTTCTTCTTCTTCTTCTTATTATTATTATGATTTATTTTTGTCGTTGTTTCCTCTCGGATTTTTCTTTACGATAATATATAGTCACTAAAATTAAAAGTCTTACGACGCGTCGCGCACTGAAATTCGTAATAATGTTTTCCCCCCTCTCTGTTTCGTTCTTTTTTTTTTTGGTTTCGTTTTTTTTGTGTTTGATGTTGCTGGTTTTTCTGTTCTTTGTTTTGGCGTCGGATCCAATGAAATAAAAAAATCCACGAGGAGCACACTGCCGCCGACGATGGTCGTGGTGCTTGTGTTAAGAGTGGCTTAGTGGATCGCGCTGACTCGCATATCGTGGGGTTGGGCGTCGAGGCGGCAATGCGGCGTCGGTTGCGCCGCGACGCGTCGCGAGACTCGCGCGCGGGACGATGGATCAGCTGTTGGCGTTCGAGTCGGAGTCAGCTGACTGGGTCACTCCGGTTCTCTCCCCTAGAACCTCCGTTCTCCCGTTCTCGCGCCCTTCCGCCCTCGCTCTCTCTCTCTCTCCCTCTCTCTTTCCTTATCCTACTTTTCCTCCGTCTCCTCCTCTTCCTCCTCCTCTGCGACAATCGATATCTCCAACAGCGCGGCGGGTGATACTAGCTTTTTAGAATCTCCTGGTATACCCACAATGCAAAAGTCTCGATAGACTAACGAATCAAGGTAATCGCGAGCTATGATGAAAAAATTGAGAAAAACGCCAAGATCACAATACGTCGAATCCATGTATGGAAGAATTGGACAATTGTCTATACAATTATATCATAGAATATTTTCTACGTGATTCATAACGTTTCTTTTTTTTATAACAAAAATAACAACATATAATGGTGATATTTGTCTTTCCTTGCCTCCTAATGTATATTCTAGTTAATTAATTTCGGTTGACCCATGTCGCGGGTCTCTACTCTCTCTCTACACGTATGTACTACATATGTCGGAGTTGTTAGTTAATAAAGCTTTTGAAAAGATGAAATATGTATTTCATAACGTCAAATCTCTACAGCTAAAAGTTGACATTGCGTGACCCTCGCCCGGAGTCTACGTCACGCACAGTTCGCGGAGAGGTCATTCGCAAAGTCAGCTTCTGCAGAGCTATACTATCGGCTATAGTTTTATAGCGACGAGTCGACGGACACGTGACTAAGGGGAAAGCCATTCGGTATCGTATTGAGAAAAATATTTCGATAAAAGTTTCATATATATATATATATAATATATATATATATATAAAAAGAATAAAAGAGATGTTTTTAATGGCCAGCTATAAGACACGTACCTTATACTCGTAACATTAAGAGCTGATGGGAAAGAGGAAACGATAGACGTATATATATATACACACAGAGTAGAACAGCTGCTGTTCTCGACCTCCGACGCAATCGCATTACGTAACCTTTAGCGAAGATACGAAATCTTTCGAGCCGGGTGTGTAGTTCCGAAATCTCCAGTTTATGAACGGTATAAAAATTCCGAAGAGCATAGACCCCCGAAAGTCCAATGATCCGTGAATTTTGATTTAGGTACTTATCAGGATATGAAGAGAAAAGATATTTCATTTTAATCGAGACTTTCTCAATTACGGAAATTCATTTTATTTGGGTAATTAAATCGCGATAACCCAATGACGTCATAAATAGTTGATAAAATTTTGAAAATTTTCTTTCCAAAAAGCAAATTTCAAACCAAGTAATTCGACCACTTAATGATCTCGACACGATCAATACAGCCCGAATTATTAAACACTGAATGAAAATATGTATGCCTGAATTTCGAGTTTCGGAGACTCCTTTCGGATCTTTAGCTTTACCATTTCCGAAAACTTCGATTCGGTAATATTGAGATACAGAATTTTCATCCCTTCGCGGAGAGTTTTGAAAATTCAGAACTTCATCCCGACCCCAGATCTTTCAGTAATTTCAAAGTAGAGTAATTTTGTCAATTCTAAAACCATTTCTGTATCTTATATTGCGAAAAAATGTTAATCAGAACTTTCATTGCGGTTCAATATCACTGTTTAAGTGTGCCGGAAACTGGCGCGGTTTTTCATTTCATACCGCGCACTTCCGTCAGTTATCAAATCTGAATCGCAAGAGTTTATAAGCGATAAGAAATAACGAATGTACAACAAGTTAGAACAGTTTATATAATATACGTACCCAAAGGTATGTACAGCTTGTGAATAACGACGGTCTTAGAAATACATAGACATACGCAAAAAAGTAGTTTTCATTTTATTTTTCTATCTTTTTTTCTCCCCTATGTTATTTATTCCTGACAAACTGATAAAATAATGAAAACCGTGTACAGTATATACACATAGGTATACAGAGCCGGGCGGGTGTTCCCTCAGGAACAATTTACAGCATTCTACAACGCGATGCAGCGGAAAAAATAATAATAATAACGAAAAAATAAAAATAAAAAAAACAAAAAAAAAAAGACAAAAGGGTGGAAAAATAGCGCCGATTTGCAAACGATGGAGGGGCGAAGGTAAAGCTCGGGAAAAATCAAGGGGGAACGAGGAGTATTAAATTGGCTATAAGGATGGCACGAGAGTAGTATAGTGGAAGCTGGCGCCAGTAGTTCGCTCTTGGTGGGCTGCGGCGGAGGATTGTGCTCCGGGTCGATCGATGGACCGGCGCCTAGGCGACGCGACTCCTAGGTGGACCGACGAGACTGGAGCAAGCACCGACGGCGTTGTTTCGTTTGTTTACACCACCCCTGTCCGTACCTCTAGTACCAACATCCCTCCCAGTGCGGGATGCGTCGTCGGGGTAGTTTCGACGCCCTATTGCCTTCTCGCCCTCTCTTCTCTCTCTCTCTCTCTCTCTTTACCTTGTTTCATCTCTTTTATTTTCTTTATTCGATGTACGTTTGCGCGTCGGTTCATCCCCTGTACATCAACAATATCTTTCCCCTTTTTGCTACGCGTCTATATGCTTTAACTCCTAGCTTCATCTTCATCTTCCTGTTCCTCTTCCTTTTCTTTTTCTTTCATGAAATAACGCGGGGTAGTAGGGTATGATTAACTATAGCTCTTCTTTTTATTTTCTACGTAGGTATATCTATATCTATACACAATCGCGTAAAGCGATATTTCACCGTTTAACAGGACCGTGTTTAGAGCGAAATGTGAATTCGAAATCGAGATCGAAATGATTTATAGAGATGAGTTTCACACGCGGCTTTTGTACTCGCGTATTACGATGCCGGTATATAATTTTTTTTTCTTTTTTTCGAAACCTATACCTATTTCTTTCTTTCTCTCATTTTTTTGTTTCATTTATGCTTTTGTTTTTTCAATTCATAAGAGCTACGAGGTCAACCCTTCTGAAAAAGCATATATAACAAAAAAGAAAGAAAAAAATGAAAAAGAGAGCTCAATTCATAAAATATTAATATAAATTTGTCTTTTTTTGTTGTTTCCGTTTAATCATCAGCGAAAGTTAATTATCCGTAAAAAATTATTGACCAACGATCTGAGTATATGAAGTTTCGTTGCCCATCGATGCGAGCGCGGAGGTTTCTGCATTTGGATTTGGCACTTTAATAAAGTAGAGGTAAAAGTAAATGTATAATTACTCGTTAGGGTCGTTCATCTATTCGTATATTAATCAGAAATGATTTCGATCTTATATTAATGAGAGAAATAGGTAATAGAACTAGACGTAACACTTGAATGATCGACTAATCATACAGGTTACATATAACTATACATATATACTTATACAACGTCATTCGGGATCATGAGAAGCTATACCGTACTATGACGCAAATTGTTCAAATTCCTTGTTGTCATATTGATCGCCTATAATTAATTAATCACTATCAAAGATTAGATTAGCAATTCCGAATATAATAGAAAATTAATTTAACAACCAGAGTTTGAATAGATGGTTTTTTTTTTCGTTTTTTTTTCACAAAAAAATTGACCGCAAAAATCAAAAAAAAATCACAACGCATTTTATAAACCACGATTGTTTATAAACAATATTGTCGCATAAAATTAAACCCAATCAATATATTAACTGACGTCACATATAATCAGGCCGAAAATCTATATAGTCGTTCATTAAATAAATTTCGTTCGAATACATAGAAGAACACATATGTATCTAATAAATTATGAATATTAATAAATATTCCGATTCATATATGTATAGATTATATTATCTATTATCATTATAGGTATATTGGCTAATTTATTATTATATATATAATTATACGTATTAAATAAATAAAATATATTCACAATATAGTTGTTGGAAGTTATATACAATTTCGAAAATCGATTTATACCTATACGCCTCTGAATATGAAGCCTGCAGGTCGGAGTCTGCGGACAATACCGCGTGTATACACACACATACACGCACGCACGCACGCACTAAGATGAATTAACACTTCGGGTATGTATAGATATATAAACGCGGGTACATAAGGCCTAAGTTCAAGGTTCGTGATAATATTGAACTAAGTTAGACCACCTGCTGAAAAGACCTTTGTACAAAAGACGCCTGTTCTACTGTCCTGCACCGTCAAAAGAGCTCCAATCCCAGTTCTACCCCTCGGGGTTCGCGTGAATATACACGAAATGAACTTACGTCACGATCACACGCTGCGCCTTTTTTCTTTCTTTCTTTCTGTTCTGTTCTTTTCATTTTTATTTACTTCTTTATTTATTTTGTCAAAACATGTGAATGACAACGCGCGTGTCGCGGCGCTCTTTATCTCTGACTCATTGCCATATAGATGAGACGGGGATTCCCTCCGCGCGCGCGGTATACTGCAGGTGTCGGAACCTTTAAAAATACACCCACGCGCACGCTTCTTCATACTCTATACCAATTGAACAGTATAATTCAGGTTTAACGGGCCATATTCTCATATATGGGTAAATTCCTCCTGAATATCTAAATCTACAAGGCTAAATTTTTTTTTACCGCGGAAATTTGATGTACCATTAATATTTTCCGACCTACGGAATATATCAGTTGACAAATCGCATATTCGCACTATATACAGACATTGCACCGCTCAACTTCCTGCACTCATGACATTTTTTTTTTTTTTTTTTTTTTTTGGGTAAGATAAATTTAGTCCTACAATTCCACAAGGAATCTATGTAGGTACCCACCCTAAAAAATATTTACCGCTCAATCCGAATCACCCAGTATAGATTTTATACAGTACCTCCCTACCTATACAGGTATCAATCCACCAGACAATTTTATGCCGGGTTTATCTTTTTATTATTATTATTATTATTATTATTATCATTGTCATCGTTATCATTTGCGTTCAAACGTATCGATTTTATATTATATATGCCCTATACCTTATACCTTATACCTACCTACACGCACGGGTATATCAGAACCACCTACCCATATACAAGACGAGGTATATATTCCTACCTACACACGCGTTACGGAGTGTCTCGATATCTCCGCGCGTCTCTCTCGCATCAATATAGTATATATATATATATATATATAGGCTGAACTTTCTACTTTTTGCTTACATTCGTTCTAAAGTGAGAGCTGACGTCAGACCGCGTCGTTTGCTCTTCCAGGAATTAGTTATTCAAGGACGTAAAAGTTAGCGCGGGGGTGGTAGATCCCGCAAAAGGTATATAGGTATATCCTATAATATATATATATATATATATATACCTACTCGACTGCGACACTTTATGCGAACCCCTCTACTGCACGATTTAACTTTTCTTTTCTCCTCTTTACTTTCCCCTATTTTTCACTTTACAAAAAAAAAAATAAAAAAGAAAGAGAACCGAACGCGTCCCGACGTCTATATTAAAGGTATAAAATATGCATTGTATATAGTATATGTATATGAAACGACGGTATTAACTGACCTGCAAAAACATGTGACGGTGTCCTCGACGTCCAATGCTAACGAAGTGTCGATCGCTGAGTATTTTAATACTTTTCTACTCCCGAGACCAAACATTGGTAAATAACTAAATAAGGAAATAAGGAAAAGTAACAACAACAGTACTTGTTTCACTGTAAACAACACGAACAATGAATATGTTACACAATTCTTCCCGCAGATCTTATTCTCTTCGACTTATTTATCTTATTCCTATCTATTGCTTATTATCACGATAAATTATACTCGTATAGATTTTTTCGAATTCAAGAGTTGGGACTTAGGACCCACTGAGAAGACTGTGCGCGGGTCGTCTAGGGACCACCGCAGTTCTACCTACCCAGCGTTGAACTCACTCACTCACTCACTCGCTCACTTACTTACTCGCTCGCTCGCTCACTCGCTCGCTCACTCACTCTCTCCGTGGTCAACGAGAGAGCCAAAGCAAGAGGGGCTTCTCGTCGGTTTAACTTACGTTAGAGGATAGGTAAGGAGAGGAGAGTTCCACCTTGTAGCAAATGCAATTACACCAGCAAAACCTTCCAACAGTTACGAACGAAGCACGAAGCCAAACAAGTTCTTCACATACATTATACCTATAGGTACCCTAGCTTTGTTGGTAGACGTACTTATGCTATATACGCGAACTTTTTATCACAGCGTCTTCCCGGGCTAGTCGCCGATCGTGTATCTCTCATTCCTTTCGTCTTCATAGTTTTCTGCGACCATGAGAGTTAACGTCTGCAGGCCTATAAACTGACTCTATCTCCCTTTCTCTTTCACAGTGTAGGTAGACGCGTATTTACTATATAGATACATGTAAGAGTATATATTTATTACTTATATACATATACAATACGTATATCCTCCTGATCCTCCTGGGGTTCGTTAATTCAAAAATTAGCAGTGTTGAAATAATGAGAAAATTTGTTACTTATCTTTTTCTTTTTTTTTTTCTCCCATACATATGATAAGAGCTTCGAAAGAATAATGATCGAAAGGATCAGTTGCTGTCTTTTTATTATCGGAGAGAAGATACTCCGCATATACCTATGTATAGGTGTGCTGTATGTCGTGCTTTTTAGAATCGATGAAATTTATCCTGTACTATTTTGTGTATAGCTATATAAACCGGAGTATGTATACCTACGTCACGTCCGGGACCTCCGATAATGTCATCGGTGAGAAATAAACGGGTCTATCATGATATTTACCAAAATTACAAACACAACTCTATATATATAAACGTGGGTGTAGACTGTAGAGTAAACGGACGTGACATTACGCAAAAATAAAAATGACGACGCCACACTATATGCATACTATACTATATCATGTGTAATATATGATCTGCGAATGTCACGCATATATATAGGTACTATAGAATAATTGTTTACCGTCCATTCTTTCATCATTTTCATTTTTTTTCCCCCATTTGATTCCTACTTTTTGTTACCTAAATTTATTCAACGGATTTCATTTACGAGAGAGAGAGAAAGAGAGAAAGAGAGAGAGAGAGAGGAAGAGAGGAGAGACGACGACGCAGAAAATGACTGCAACAATTGAATGGACCCCCGCGATTTTCACACGATAAATATTTTTCTTCTGTTTTTTTTTTTCCTCTGTACGTAAAACTGACAAGGTCTGACTTGTCATAATTACGGATTTATCCTCGTACACAACAGCAGAGTCATGTCTAATTGCGCAGCGGGATTTTCGTGACTCATTCAATGAGCAATTTGCAAATCTGGTGTAAAACCCTAAGCTATGATTTTAGGTACGAATTACAAGATAAACGGAAACGAGAAATAAAAATAAAGATAAAAATACAATTCCTTAAAGGACACTTCATATACATACCTAATCAACGAATCAATTGACAAGACTTCGAATTGTCGAACTTCTAACTTATTCCAGGATTTAAGTATTAAAGAATAATAAATATTGCAGATGCCTAAAAGCTTTGAAACTAAAGTTCCTATATATAGGCACCTATACCTATAAGAGGAGAGAACTTTTCTCAGCATTTATATCTTCGTCAAATTACGACGCGTATTGTTGATTAGGTTTCTTTTCATCCCCGCTTTGAATGACTCGATAATTTGTAATCGAAGAACCAAAGAAGTTATAGAGAAGTAAAAATAAATAAATAAATAAATAAGTAAATAAATAAGACGTTGCAATATCTCAGTCTTCTATTCCATCGCAACCGCGAGGTTCCTCTCAACTCTCTCCCGCAAGGAAATGACAAGATTTGGGATACTGTTTGTATTTGTTCGGCCCGGGAAAATCCCCGGAAGAGATTCTCGAAAAGATTCCAACGACACGAGGCAATTTTACGAAGCGTAGGATTTTTCCCCGATATATACTCCCGTACCATACGTTTTATCTTGAAAGACCGATCTCGATGCATTTATCAAGGGGTTATTTTCGGACGAGAATTCGATCTACCATTTCTTTGACTTTTTTTTTTTCTTCACTTTAAATTCTTATACACATTACATAGGCTCTCGTATAGAGGAGGATGTTACAGTTAAAGACCTTGGACATATAAAAACAGACGGAATGTTAAATACCAACGAGAACAACTTAACGTGACGGATCATACGCTGCAGAACGACGATTCGTTGCAAATTATTCTGTACACTGTATGTACATAAACTTGGCATGAAATCAACCGGTACGAACGTGTATATAACTAATATTAGAAAGAGACGAAAAATATCGTACGGCGGAAGGATTTATAGGTAAATTTTCTTTTTTTTTTTTTCTTTTTGGCACGCGAGCTAAAATAGTAATTCCTTCAATTTATTCAAACATCGAAGGAATCAGATTGCATAATCGGAACGAGCTGGTATAGATATACTTATAAAAAAAATCGACGTTGAATATTTTCATACGGATTTTGTAGGTACATTAAAAAAATAAAATGGATTAATAATTATATAATAAAATAATTACGCGCAGATAATTTTTTTCTAAAAGTGCAACACGAAACGTTTGTCGTTTGAATCACACGAAGCGTATCGGTCTGCCGACAAGAAATATCAGCGATAGTGTATGAAAAAAGTTCGAAGGTTAGACCGATTGCTTGCGGTTTCTTATCCACGCGTGCTTGTGCACAGAAGTATACCTAGTTGAATCGTATAAAGCCTCGCGGCCTAGTGCCAGAATATAATAATCCATCTAGAGAAAACTGTCCATCACGGTCGTTAATAAATAATAACGGACCTTAAGACAATTTACCGTTTTACCACGATTTACCACTGCAAGAGAAGAGCCAGAGAACGTTGGCTGCTGCACTGTTCCGTAACACCGCTTGTTACAACCGCTTCCTGCAGACGGGTAATCCAGATTTTTCTAGGTACGTCGAGTACGTACGTCGGATTTATCTGTACCTACCTATATGTACACACTGACTAAATCACACTATACGCGTATGACGAGCGAACCTCTACACGTATATTAGGTGTATCCGTATACACATTAGAGTTATCCTTAATTCGGCCATATCCGAATTAAACGTATTCAAAACCCCATAGGATCTTATCTCAATTCTAAGTACTGCCCCAAAGCCTTCGAACTTTCCCATTTAAATAACCCACGATTTTTATAGTACTTCGAAGTTATTTTTTACTTCTTATCGCATTATCGCTTCTCTGAATCTGAAACTCCGTACACTAGTTACCCATTGTAGTAGGTATCCGAGAAAAGTGTACAGATTTTGAACGACAAAATTTTATTCATCACAATTTGGCGATTATTCCGAAAATGATATCGTTATAAATCTGTCGAATTATCATGAAATACCTACTGCTACAGGTAAGGAGTGTACCAAGTTTCAGATATTTTTCGGAGCTATTCTACTGCAATAGGAAGAAAATTCTAAGGCTTTCAGGCGATTCAAATTGAGTCCCACCCTAATAAACACACATGCAATGGAATTATGTTATATTTAATATGAAAAATTTTCCGATCTTAGAAGAGAACTAATTTTTGACAAAATATAGGTATATTTAGTATTCCTATTTGTTTATTTTACCCGCGTCCAACGATAGACGTGATTCACCGCGGTGGCAATCGCAACCCGCACAGGGTTTGCTTAAGCGACGTGAGTGAGTCACACTTCGTTCTTTTAGTGTGTGTATGTGTGTGTGTGCTCGGTAAAAGTAGGTTCGATCGTGTCAGTGAAGTATACATATATAATATAAGTGTAAAGTTAACGTTGCTGCGAAACGATGTTACCTGGACATTATAATGTAAATAGCTATATTGACAATTCACATATTCGGGTTATTGTGTAATAAAAATTATACGTGCGTGTGATATATATGTATATG
Source organism: Tenthredo livida (assembly GCA_963992785.1). NCBI lineage: Eukaryota > Metazoa > Arthropoda > Insecta > Hymenoptera > Tenthredinidae > Tenthredo > Tenthredo livida. The sequence continues at coordinate 6,199,784 of OZ023071.1, read as the reverse complement.
ATCGACTTAGGATACCCGATTGTAGAATCAATTTGCAATATCTTATACACAATTACTGCTGGTGAAAATAAATTCAGCGTAAGCGTATTTCTTTTCTTTCTCGTCTTTTTCTTTCTTTCTATTTTTATCTTTATAGTACGTCTTTCTAAGCGATAAAGAAAGTGAAAGAGAATCCTCATAAGATATTAATCTAACGCTGCATCGTAAGGACTAAAATCCCTGGGCTTTATACTAATCTATATCGTTATAATCGTACCGAAAATAATGGAGGGAATAATTTATCGAGTTAATCATGTATGATAATTAATATGTACGTTTCTGTACCTTGTTCGCAATACTATTCCGTAAATTTCCGTATAATTAAATATATCTTCAAATGGCTACCTTAGACTAGATATATTATTTATAACAAGAGTCGAAGGTTGAGGATAAACGATCATAAAAAAAAGAAAAAAAAAAAACACCGCGTGACATAACGCATATATCTATATCTGATGTGTTCATGCGATGTTTTGCGATTATGTAAAAATACGTCGATACAGTATAATATAGTTATAAAAAGTTTAGCGAATTTAATAATAATAATAATGATAATAATGGTAATGACAACAAGCCCATATTACATTAGATTTTTATATTAGCTATGAATTTTCTTTTTTCGCACTAATTCAAAGGTAACGACGGTTATCAACGCAGTGACGAATACAATTGTGGAAAATGATATATATGCACGTAGGTATACACTATATACCCTAATAACGTCGTAGGCTTTGCAGAAAATTAGCTAAACAAGCGTTTGGAATTAGAGCACAAAGCACCTCATTATACCCTCTCGCTACGTCACTCTTACTCCCCTCACCCCTAACGCCCCTCGCTGCCGGGCAAAGGTATCATTTTCATTAATTCCGTTTCTCAACACGACCACACGCGTGAACATAATACATATAGTATAATATGTACATGAAAGTGAATATGTGTGGTATGGATTTTAATGCATAACAATACAGTCGTGACTGTAAACGTGAATATTACAACTTTACACTAATGTGTGACTGTAAGTTTATAAACTTATAATTATCGACATCCTGTGTATAGGTATGTACTTGTAACAACTAGCAACGTGGCTGTAGATAAACGTCATGATCGTATATATATATACGTATACTGTATGAATACTTCACCTCGATGAAATTACGATTTCATGATATTAGAATTGCAAATATATGTATAGCTTTTTTTTTTCGTTCCGTTTTTTTTCTTGTCTACTTGTGTACTAGTAGAGTTTTCGAGAATAAATCTTGGTACATAGCTACATAACAACGAGGCTAGTTGTAAAAAGAAAAAATTGAACTTTGGTTCAGACACCGTTGGTCAAATATTAATTATTATTAAAGTAGTAGTTCTACTTTAAGAAAAGAATTTTAGCGAAAATTCTTTCGGCTTTGAAATTCCGATGACAACGCATTTTTGTATCGTTAAATCATACGTTTATTTACACTTTAGGATATAAGATCAATCGATTGTGCACTCGGAATTATAATTGTTATAAAGTTTCGTGATATTGTTGTGAGAAAATTGACTAATTTAGTGGCTAAGTAAACGCGAGGTACTATATTAAACGCTAGAGGTAACCTCTATCGTACGATAGCAATTTATCAACGGTTATAATATTGTTTTAAAAAACTTACCCCATAAACCAGTCCACGGTATCGCGGAGATATTCGGGTAACCTATCCAGCTTGGATGATTTTTGGGTAGTTCACCGCCGGGGAAGTAAATTACAACCAAAATATCCTTCGACTAGCACTTGCACCACAATCTCATGAAATCTAACATGGCGAAGGTCTATTGTCACCTGTTCCCGTCATGCCCCACTTGCCGTGAAAAATAACCCCCTTTATTTAACTAACCGTTAATTAGACAGAACTTAATCAACGAATTGATAATTTTTCAACTATATAACGAGCTGTGATTTATTAACTTACTCTCGAACTTGATCAAACTCGAATATAACACCTGACGCAACGAAACCAACCTCATAACACAGCTGATCTAACGTTTCTCCTCGTATTCTTCATCTCGTAGTTCATAACTTCGACACTGGCAGCACTTGCCGCAAATCAATCGACTGTCGGTAACGTGAGGTAAAACTACCGGTCGATAAGGTCACACAGCAAACTTCATTTAATACGGCGGGAATTTCAAAAAGTATATTACGCACGAAACTGTACGATTATTTAAATAAATGTTATATTCATCCTTCACAATTGTCTTTTTCTTTCTTTTTCATATGTTTTAATGTATTATGTTATCAATTTAATGAATATTTAAGATTTAATGAATATCTTAGATAATAAATATCCAATTATTAATTAAATGCGGATTACGAGTTTCGATTTATTGATAGTGTCCATCAAAGAAAAGAAGAGAAACTGTTTTATTCAATCGAGTAACAAGTCTGTACAATATTAGATGGTGCTTCGAATTCAAATTCAATAGAAATAGATTTTCGATTCGTTTATATGTTACGCAAAAGTTTTATTAGTCTAGTGTTTATCCAAAGCGAGAGTTAGCAGTTCGTTCATCGAGCTTAACAAGGTCCGTGGATCGTCGATCAAGCCAGCACCGACCATAGCATTAGCGAATAACTGAAATGATGAGAAATAATTTGAATATAGAATGTCGTTTGTGTGTAAAAATAATTTCTTATAATATATAAAAATATATATATATATATATATATATATATATACCTGCTGTGTGACTAGATCTGCTAATTTTGTATCAGAGGTAGTCAATTGAGAGAGTTTCTTTATTATTGGATGCTTGGGATTTATCTCTAGACGAGGTTGTAGTAGCGTGAAACGTGACTCGTTGTTTAACTGGTGACTTTGAGTACGAATAAAATGTCTAGCTGCAGCCATATCTTCGACGGTTACGACGCAAGGGTGTGATTCAAGACGGTTTGTTATTTTCACATTGAAAGCTTTACCAGTCAGTGTCTTTTCTAAATAAGAAACGAGGCTGTCTGCCTCGGATTTATCCAAACCACCTGTAAAACAATAAAAGAAAAATTAAGTTCTACAGTTCAAATCAAAGAATTTGTATGCTTTTTGAATAAAATGAAACCCTAAGTCTTAAAAAAAAAAAAAAAAAACACAGGAAATGGTTGAATATCCGATTATTTCATGTGAATTTCTATCCCGTACCGAATTCGGGTGCGATCTCATCTTCCTTGTTATGTCTCATTTCTTTTTCGACCGAAGTCATTGGGTGAGTGTTGAATGCTCCTAGCTGCATCAAAACGAGTTCGTCGTATGGTTCGTAGCAGAAAAGTACTTCCACATTACGTTTTTTCATGGCTTCGTAGTAGGGCGATTGTTCGGCTAAAGCCCGACTGTAAATATCAGATTTTTAAGATACAGGAACCTTCGAGATGCGAAAAATAAAAATCGCTTTTCAATTCCCACCACCGACCTGGGTGCTGCTAAATAATATACATCTCTCTGTCCTGCGATTAGACGAGTTAAATATTGTGGAATGCTGACTAATTCTCCAGGTTTTGAAGTAGACGATTCGAATCTCAATAGTTTCGAAATTTCTTCCTGTGATAATTCACAAAATTAGAATAATTGAATAACAATGTTTACTAGTTTCCTATTTTATTCCAATCCAACTACTGCATTACTTTTTCTTGCTGATCGTGACTGGTGACTATACCCTCCTTCAAAAATAGCCCGTAATCTTTATAAAATCTTTCATACTCCTCAGATTGTTTGGTGGATCGGTCATACAGGAATCTTAGAATGCGTGAGGTGAGAACTGTTCGTAGTTTTCTGAAAATAAAAAAATGTGTAAGTCTTTTGGTTTTTAGATCATTGTATCATTAAAACAATTCTGTAAATTGTAATATATAAAAATGAATGTTATTTACCCGATCAAAGCACTGTTTTGTAAAAGTTCTCGACTTAGATTTAACGGAATATCTTCAGAATCTACAACACCTTTTACGAATCTCAACCACTTTGGTAAAATATTTTCAGCTCTACTTTTGATTAGAATTTTACGACTGTATAAAGCTACTCCGATATCGGTGTCTCTACTCATTTCAAAAAGACCTGGTTTTCCCTCAGGAAAATATAGAAGGGCTCTTATACTGAGTGGTACATCTGTTGAATAGTGTAAAGTAAATCTTGGCGCGTCATAACTGTTACCAACAAATCGATAAAATTCTGTATGTTCTTCAGGCTTCACATCTTTCGGCTCTAACATCCATAGCGGCTAGAAATGAATAAATTAAAAATTAAAAAAATATTTCACCAACGGAATCATGAAGAATGATAAATTTTACATTCAAATATCTCACCTGAATAACGTTAGATCTTTTACCATTAACGAAAATCGGACTACCGACGAAATTGCTGTACTTCTTTATTACATCTGTAAATAATTCAAATTGTTTTTTAATTTCTTTTTTACTTTTGTTTTTTTTTCTGTTCAATTTAAAAAAACGTATCTTACTATTGATTATTGCGTCATCGCTAAATTCACGACAATCTGTACGTAAATGAAGAACTATCTTTGTGCCTGGCTGAACACCTTCGGCGGCAGATATCTCGTAGGTTCCCGATCTGAAAATTGAACAAATTTCTGTTTAACAATTTATCAGAAAAATCGATAGTATGTATCCGTAGCGTGAGAATGTCCGAATAAATTTTATACGCTTTTTATTTTTCTCATCTCTCTCGCGATGTTAACGTCAATCAATTAATTCAATTAAAATTCAGTGAGTCGAGAAAAAATGAAAATGAAAATGAAAATTTGGTAATTTTATAAAATCGTTCATATATACCCATCGGATGTCCAATGAAGACCTTCCGCATCCTTTTGATAAGATTTTGTAAAAACTTCGACCTTGTCAGCGACCATAAACGCGCTGTAAAATCCCACCCCAAATTGTCCGATAATTGCTGACGGATCGCCGGTGGGTCCTTGTTTCTCTTTAATCTGTTCTAAAAACGCCTGAGAAATGCAAAAGAAAGAAATTAAAAAAAAAAAAAAAAGAATACAGCATGCTACATCTTTATCGGGGATAAAACGAAACGAAGAAGAAGGAGAAGAAGAAGAAGAAGCGGCTGCAACGCGATGTGATAAACGATGCAATCTAAGCGGGGTACACCAGCCCGCGTTGATTAGTTCTTTCTATATTTATTGTTCCGGTTACTTCCCCTTGCGAATTAACCCGTATGGTTAAATCTCAGCTTTATTGATTCTAAATTCTGTAAATAGTGTGCTAAGTAGAGCCGCGAGTTAGATCGAAGTCGGATAAAACTTTTGTTGAAATTTCGCATGTCTGTAAGGAATACCATATAAACTATGAACTTTTGTGCATATAGCTTGAACTCATATCAAGTCCCTTTTGCATATGAATAGACTCGCCGATCTCAATTAAAAATTTTCGTCATTTTAAGCCGCGTGAAATTACGTTGATAAATTATTTTTTAATAAATTCGATGACATCTAACATCGTACTAACTAAGCTCCTCGTATTATTATAAGCTGTACTATTATGTACTCCGAGGTAATAAATAATGAGGGGGAAAATTAGATCGCAAAATTTTGCGAACGGATTTAGATTAGATTAGATGGAAATACGTATTGGATAAAGATTTTTTGGCTCGATAGCTACACACACACATATAATATTATATTGAACGTATGTATGTATGTATGTGTAAGGGCACAAGGTAAGAAGACACATGGGCTACTCGGCTTTCCGAAGTAGGCAGTAAATTTAGTTGGACAGCCAGGGATGGGTGTGTAAGGTAGCATCGATCTGACTATATTTCTCTTCCGCACTCTCTCGCGCTCTCGGGGTGAATCTAACGAGTAGAACCCACCCGCTACTACCACCCAGCATCCCGGATTTAATCAGACTGACACCCATCCACACCCACCATCTAATCTCATCGCAACGTAACGCAACGCCACTACGCGAAGATGCTGCATATTCGTTCGGACAAAAATATGCCGCAATAATTACGTATCGCGTTTATCTATTTTATTCGTCACTATTACTTTCGCGGACATTCATATACGTAATAGAGAAAATAATTTCGAACACAATTACCAAAATTTCTTGCGACTATTGATTATACAAACATGCAGAAATGACGGAATTCCGTTTGGAATAGAAAATTTATCCTGTTAGCTAAAATATGTACCGAAAAGAAATAAAGAAAAGAACAAAAAAAATTCCAGAAACAGTATAGACATAGAAAAAATGTTCAAAATAAATTTGTACATACCTTAGACCCAGACCTAGCGATAGTACCAAGATTAGATGTAAGTTCTTCGCGAGTCATGCCAACTCCTGTATCTTGAATAGTGAGTATTCGATTTTGTTTATCAGTAGCGATGTGAATTTCAAGAGATTGACTTCCAGCAGTTGGTGCATTAGCTGCATCGCTCAGTCCCAAGTATCGAAGTTTTTCAAGTGCGTCACTAGCATTGGATATTAATTCGCGTATGAATACCTAATCACAAAAGATAACAGAACTAGTTTAGACTCTAGAAAAATGATGGATGAATACTAACAGCGTTTATACCTCAACATGAATTTGAACAGAAATTATTCATCTCTTTCTAGCTTACGATGAAATAAAGCCAAAAACTTATGAGCAGAACCTCGGATAGATTACTTTACTCCCATCTCTCATACGTGGGAGGAATAAATTTCTACTCCCTTGCCTCCATTAAGACGATAAATGAGGGGTGACAGCTCATTCAGTAGATGACCAGCATCCACTAGCCTACTTCACCTCTTGGATAATGACACGCCACATTGTTTTACCAGAAACCAACTACCATGTGCTTAGTTTTAACATTACGTTATATACCGTATATTCATTTTCTCTCAACTATTGTTTTTCTTAGATAATAATTGAACAGCGTTCTATGGACCATTCATATAATTCGATTATGAATAAAATAAACTTTCCGTAAAAGATAAATGAGTTTATAAAATTCTTCCCTGTCTCGACTCGCAGTGATCTAGTTTCTCTTTACAAGAGAATGTCTCATAGCGAGAAAAAACGCGTTATGGTAATTCAAGACCCTTCTCCAAGTTGTGATAAGAAATGAAAAAGGATGCTTTTTCTACCCTAGTATTGAAGAATTTTTAAAGTTTAAGGAGTTATTTTTATTCATGATTAATAATTACCTCTTTGTCTGAGTAAAGCGATTTGGCGACTATATCCAACAGCTGACGAGTCTCGGTCTGAAATTCGTGCCTCTCGCTCTGTCCTGTGAGAATTAAGTAAAAAGTGTAAAAAGATAATTTCGTGTTACTTATTTCATTTATATTTAGGTATGGGAATTTTTTTTCGTACCTGTAGCTTTTTCCGTGTCTTTTATTATGCTGTGATTATCTTGATCGGAGGAACTCGGCTCGGCCGCAGTTTGCGACGAGAAATATCGAGTGTTGGCATTTTGTAGGACTGGAAAATTGAGAATTATGATATGGTGTTAGTCTAGAGTCAGTGAAAAGCCTTTTAAATGATCATTTCACCCGGCGCGAGGTTTCTAACCTCAAATCGAGTCACGTTTTTGAGGTTATAAGTAATTCAAGAGTAATGTCATGGTGGGTTATGTCTGTTACCTGAAAGCTGTCGACTTTTCGTCAACCCTGGTACGTTCTTTGGTCTCAAACTCAACGGCCTCGTTAAAAATCTTCCGAATTTAATAGCGCGATAAATTCCGCACTGAACTCTCAAGGCGGCCGCCATTTTTATTTGTACAATAGTCGTAATCGACGATCGAGGCGATCTTCGATACGGATTATGCAATTGGCACGAGCGATGGCATCATGTGAATGATTTGAATTCAAATTATTCGGGATAATTAATTTCATTAATTCTTTCATTATTTTCAAATATCTATATGTATTGATGAACAATATTGAGTTAATATAGAGATTGGTAATTGTTCATTTAGATTAGATATAAACGAGAATAAGATTTCTGAAATGAAAATAAGGAAACAAATTGTATGGCATATAAATTTGTTTATTATTATCTGTATAATATATTTGAAACAATATCATTCTACAACATTGCATAAAAATATACAAAGACATGAAAAAATGTCTCGACTCTCATACAATAAAACGTGTTCATGAATAATTTATCATCGTTACATCGCCATATAATCATCTTCATAATCTTCTTCTTTTACTTCTTCTTCTTCTTCTTCTTCTTAATCATCTTCATAATCATCTTCATAATCGTCATAATCATTATATTCATCAATTTTAATGAAACTTCAATTAATTAGGTTCTTTTATATCTTTGTGGTATTTGGTACCTGGCCTGTACCACTATTTTATAATTATTCTATTTAACTGTTACGAATAGTTTATATTTATTTATTAATATACGAGGGTAAGGTAGAATGGTGTTGCGGACTTGGAAGTGAAAAGTGCAGGGTCACAATTACAAGTTAACAATACGACTTGCACGAGGCATAATCTTTTCTCTTGTTTTTTTGTCTTTCTTTTTTGCTCTTTCAAACGTATTATATTGAATAAAGAAAACACTATCAAACTATGTCCACAATCGTTCGAAATTATTCATTATTCATTATTATTTTTCTATTTCTTTTTTTCCGTCAATGCGTAAATTCCTAATCTATATAATTTGAAATTATTATGATCGTAGTCTTGTGAGTGCGTCAATAATTGAATTTTTCTTTTTGGTTTTAATTTTTTCAACTACAAAGGCGAGCTTCAGCGATGGAAGAACTTATTACTCGATATATTAATACATTTGATTTTTTACTTTTATATTCACGCTGCGAAATTATTACGAGGAAAAGTTTCACCGAGCTCACGATATTACATATTTTAATAATTTACTCCTGTTTTATTATATTTTTATTTATTTATTTTTAATTTCTTGTTTTTTCATGATATAAAAATCTGTCGACGTACATACGTGCCTATATACAACAGTTATATTTTTAATATTTTGATCGAGTTTCATTAGGTATCTTCTTTCTTTTATGTTTTTTTTTTTTTTTTTACTTCGTACAATTATCAAATGTTTTACAGTTTATTATTTACTTTACTTGAAACATTGTGCCCTGTATTTTCATCTTATATATGGACTTCAACGTGATACTATATATTTATTTATATGTACGATAAAATTTTCCGCAAATTAATGCATCTAAATAATTGAATTAAAAATTTTGATTTTGCCTGCACAAGGTAGGTATATTAATATTGAATAATAAAGAGCATGACTTGGTCCTAATATTTCGTTAGATTGCGACATCAATTTAACAAACTTAACTTTATATCAATATGGAAAAGATAATGATCATCAAAAAGCGGAGAAAAATTAATCTCGCATATATATATATATATACCTAGATGCATGTATAGTATATTCGTCCATAAATTACATATTTAAGATTTGAAATAAGCGTCAAAAAACCTGCAGCTGTGAAATATTCAAATTTTTTCTTTATCTTTTATCCGAACGTGATTTTGCGATCATCCGCCAGAGGATAACAATAATCATTAATAATAATCATAATAATATCATTATTATGACTTAATAATAATAATAATAATAATAATAATGATAATAATAATAATAATAATAGTAATAAAAATAACTATTCGAAACTATCCTTTACCAGGGGATATTTATCCATATAGTTTTATGTACATGTTCTGTTTCATCATTTCTCATTTCATTAAATTATCAATTATTACAATAGATTATTACTATTATCAGTATAGCAACATAAATTATAACGCAACGTTGTTATATATTTACAGATATTTCTTTTTTCTTCATTTATTTAATTAAACGTGTTATTGCTGCCTTCGTGTTTTCATACTTATATATACTGTTTAGTGGTCGCAATTTTATTGTGGTAGCTATATAGGTATAATTTCCTAATATACAGTATATACCTCGACATATAATGGACTTAGATGGAAGTAACAATTATTCGTATAATATGTAAACGAGTTTCTTGATATCCGTTCCTTTTTGTTTTTATCACATCGAAACTTGATACAAGTAAAGAATAAATATTATTGCTGTTTGAATCATTCGTCTAAAGAGAACGTAAACTTCCATCACTTTTTTATTTCATTTTATTTTATTTTAGTTTTTGTTTTTGTTTTTGTTTAAATTTCTTTGCGCAATTTGATCGTGATTCGTCATGAAAATTGAAATTGAGACTCAATATACCAGCGAGTGTTTCGTGTTATATATAGTATATATATATTTATATATGAAAATTCTATCCACTTGCACTCTTACAACTTTTCAGCAGATATTTTCTAAAGAACAAAAAAAAATTACGAATCGAACAATTCAATAATTGCACAAATGCCTGTAGGTATGTAGGTACACAGTCTATATATTAGGCAATTTATTAATATCGATTAAAATTGCGACCACGTTAACCCATATTTTTTTTATCCAGCGGCATTATTCACTTCTATTTACATGAAACGCAGAACCGATTTATGGTTGCTATAGTATTATACTATTATTTGTTATAAATATCAGAAACCTTGTCACATAGAAATACTGATCCCAAAAATTCTTCGTAGCAATTGATCGATTAATTTATAGGGTATGTATGTGTAAGGTATTTTAACATTTTTCTCTTCATCTTTTTTTTTTAATTCTCTTTTTTTTAGTTCCTCATTTAAATTACAAACTACCGAAGCGACCGTATAATAATAATAATGATAATTATAGATTAAAGAGATTTGAAATGCCACCGCAATTTTTATTTTATTTTTTCTCTTCTTTTATTCACTAAAACTAGGTTTTCCTTGGTAACGCTAAGGGGAGGGATGTTTGCCTACCTTTAATCACTGATTTTTCTTTTTTTCCTCTTTTCTTTTCTCATTACATCATTTATTTCAAAGGAGGTAGAAAACTATTCTATTTTTATTAATCTCTAATAATAGTATAAATTAAACATGTATTCAAAAAAAAAAAAAAAAAAGAAAAAAAAATTGAGTCAACGATGGATGGGCTTTTTTGTTCGTGAAGACGATCGCGACAGAACAACAGATACTTAAATTGAAACAACGAATTGAGGCACACTGAAACGAAGTGAATAATCGAAATAAAATTCTTATAATTTTATTGCATCGATTGTAAAAATCATGAATGAAAATAGTAATCAACGGTGAATGATATATCGATGTTATAATTTTTAATCATATTGTATTCTCGCAACATAAATTATTTTATGCAAAAAGTGAGAAAGAGAGAAAATTTGATACTGAGATCGTCGAGTCTGATATTGAACTGTCATGTTTTCACTGGACTTTCATTACGTATTTGTCCAATTAAGTAGGTAAAGAGAGTGATTTGTTTCACGTTAAATTTCGTCTTGCTTTCAGCCCGCCTCTTTGATTCGGCAACTAACAAGCAAGAAGATAATGTTTTTAGGTACAACAAACTTTGATCCACAAACAATGAAAAGAAAGAAAAAAAAAGGAAAGAAAACGAAGAAAAACAGAGCTTTGCTCAATATTTTCGCGAACGTTTATAATTTCGTTGCGAATTTAACTCCCTAATTAATTATCTCGTTCGTGTATCTGGTTAACTTTTTTTAATCTCTGAAATTCGAAAAGAGATATAATGAAAGAACCGGAACGGCGACGGCGGTGGTTGCAGCAATGCCGGTCAGCTGGGTATATAATATCTTCGCGAAAATAATTGCGAAAAAAAAATAAATTGAAGCTGCAAGTAGAAGAAAAAAAAAAAATAATTAAACAGCATTCGAAATCAAAGGGGCGTGAAAAACCACTGAGTTTCGACGCTTTTCATGCGTCTTCGAAACTAAGAACTAAGAAGATGCAGGCGGCTGTACACAAAGAGATGGTTTTGACATTTTCGACTCTGCGACGCTTAATCCCTCGCGGTGGCTTCAATTCGCTCGCCTTCTGCCTCCGGCCACCCTGCTCCTCCGCCCTCAACCCTCAACCCTCAATCCTCAACCCTCTAACCCTCCACGCGACGCACCCTCATCCTCGCTCTCCTATTTTCAGGTCAGTTTCTCCCTCGGCGTGATATTGATCCTCTCCTCTCTCCTCCCTTGTCCCTCGTCCCTCAACCCCACAGGCCAGAAACGACGGTAGCTGCGATCCGTCCGACGAACCTAGCGCTGGCACAGAACCAGGGAAGCTGGATTTGCGTTTAATTCACATTCCCTAACTCTTGTACGAGGCTCATGGAAATATCGCTACGGGACTAGAAACTACGCGATTAAGAAATCTCGACGATACCAAGAATACCTATCTCGGTTCCCGCGACAAAATTAAACTAATTTTTATTCTAATGCTGATCAAAAGCGATATATAGGTAGCTACGTCATGCCTGGTCTAGACGGTTTTAGGAATTTCCGCATTCACCGAATTCCTGTTAACGAATTAAAGCTGTTTTACTTTTTCTGAGTAAAAAGTAATGCAAGGGTATAGGCAAACGAACTTATGGATGACAAAATAGATTTCAGACTTTGATATCGCAAGAGGGTGGTGTTTTCCGTTATCTGGGCAGACGTATATCCCTGCATGAAACCGGATGTATATTGAACACGAAAGCGACGTTTTCGGGTGCGACGACCTTACCGTAAAACAGCCGTTACTATCTTTTCGACTTCCGGAATCTATCCGACTCCCTGCGACCGCAATGGTGCAGTGCAGGGGTAACGTTCCTCCATTTATTTCGCCCTCCCAAATCTCCCACCGCCCTAAAACCACCCTATATCTATACCTCAACATCGTACGCGATACACCGCGGCGTATTGCAGAGAACGAAAGATATACCTCCGAAAATTAAAATTTTCTATCGTCATTTGCGATATCGCGAGTTAGATTTTATTTATTCATTCAGATTTAATTAATTTATTCATTTCGTCTCGTTCCGTTTTCGATTTTTTTTCGATTTTTTTCATTTTTTATCGTGTGACCGTATTAAATTACCCAAAAAGTTTATTTCATTTACGAAAGAACAGATTTTTTTCTTTCTTCTTCTTCGAATCGTATATAGATTTTTAAGAATCGATCCTACCCCCCCCCCCCCCCACGTCATGCGGTTGCAGGCGAGCAAAGGTATCGTCATCAGGGTTGGCTGGTAATTTAATATAACGTAACTACCGTCGATGAAAATAATCGAAAGAAATGGAAAAAAATTAAGAAAAAAAAATTTGAAAATTAAGAAGAGAGAAAAAAAACAAAAAAAAACGATATATATTGCGAATAAAAATAATATACGTGCAGTAAGAGGAGCTCAACCCATTTATTAATAACAGTTTCAAGTTCAACATGTCTATTCTATATATACGAATGCCCAGAGTCTAGGTAATATAAAATTATAAATATTATAAATAATTAGATACACGTTCTATCGCGATCGTAATTTTTCTTATTCCTTAAAGTATCTCTTTTCTCTCTCTCTCTCTCTCTCTCTCTCTTTATTCATTTCTTCATCTTCTTATTATTTTTCTCAAAATTTTAATCTCGAATAATCCCGTTAAATAATGAATTCCTCATATTTTAAATCTATAGATTTTCTCTTTTTCTTAACTCTTTAAAGAATTATACGAGTCAACAATCTAATAAACGTGACATTCGGTAGCGATTCGCAAACACGTGCCCTTCCTTGCGTTGGTCCCTGGAGTGCTCGTCTTTATTCGTTCTTAATTCATATACGTATAGTATTTGATAATATATATATAATATGTACTCCAATATTGTATACTTTAACGTCGTATTATTATTATTATTATTATTAATATTATTATTATTAATATTATTATTATTAATATTATTATTATTAATATTATTATTATTAGTGTTATTGTTATTATTATTATTATTATTACTGTTATTATTATTATTATTTTTATTTTTTGTTTAATATGCAATGGTAAAAAGTAAAGATCGACGGTGGAGAGGGGGGAGGGGAAAGAAAAAAATTGAGAAAAAATTAAAAAAAGAAACCAACGTGTATTATAGCATATATATAGTATGTGACGACTTATTTTGATTTATACATATAATATTGACGTGAGAATCAGAGCACCTGTCTCCATTTTTTTTAGATTATGTTTTATGGCCCCAATATATATATTCTATATATAATTATATAGACAAATTTACTAGTTTTTGTCTAAATAAAGACGTTGAAGAAATGAACAAAGAACAAGAGAAAAAATAAAATAAAATAAAATAAAATGAATGATAATAATAATAATAATAAATAAAAATAAAATGGAATTGTAATACGTTCCTGGCCGTTGTGATTAATTTTTTTTTTTTTTTTGTCATTGATTTTCGTACACAAGTTTCTCGTGAAATTTTTCATTTTTTTTTTTTTTCTCCAAACATGGTCAGGTTTCAGTCCACGCGAACGGCTGATAAATTTTGCTAAATTTTTTCTTTTTTTTTGCTTCTTTGTTTCATACACATTCATCTCATACAGCGGCTGGCAAGTAGGGGGGGGGGGGGGGGGGGGGGGGGGTTGGTTGTGGTTCAACGTTAATTTTTTTTTCTTTTTTTTTTAGTAATAAATTTTTTGATTAATCGAATCTCGACGGATTCTTTTTATATCCTTTCAACTATGGAATGTATCACTATTTGGAAGATTAGCCACTCGCAGACTCCCTCACTCAAATTCAATAAACCGTGTAATCTCTAACGTTCGGATATCGTGAAAATTGGAACAAAAAAAAAAAAAAAAAATGAAAGATACAAAAAAAGAATGAAAATGAAACAGAAATTTGATAAAATAAAATGACAAATTTAAAATGTTTTTTTTTTTTTTTGGCAACAAAGAAAAGCAGGAACGAGAGAAAGAGAAAGGACAAAAAATAAAAAAAATTTCATAGTCGCGTATAGTTTCGTATGCTTTAGTTTCATAAGGAAAAGAATTAGAATTAAGAAAGGAAAGAGAAAAGAAAAAAAAAAAAAAAACGAAAACGGAAATAAAAAATAAATAAATAACATTCAATTTTCCAAATAGAATTCCGATCCGTGATACAGAGATACAGAGGTAGATAGATGAAATAGATCTATAGAACTACGTTGGATAGATCACCGTTTTAATTAAATTGAGTGTATCGGAGTCTATCTTAACTGCGAACAGCTGTGTGCCATTTTGTCTGGCGACATAGTGCATTCGATCTAAACTTAATAAATACATCAATTGTCAAATGCACTTTATCGCCGAAGCATGATCGCTACACGCGTCACTTTTTCTTTCTCTTTTTTTTTTTTTTCTTTTGTAGTTTTTTTTTTTTTTTCATTTTCATTTTCTTTTTCTTTAATACATTATAATTATATTTATATGTATAATAATAATAATCTATAACGTACATTCCTTAGATTAATTAATTAACCTTAATATTATGAACTTTATTTATCTGTTTTATTTTTTTTTTCGTTTTTTTCTTTCTTTTCTTTAAATTTCGCTAAGTAGTTTATATATATATACAGAGTGAAAGTTTAATATCTTATTCACCTAGTAATATTTTAATGTTCTTTTTTGTTTTTTTTTTCTTTCTTATTTTTATTTTTATTTTATAATTTCTTTTCATTTTATTTATTTATTTTTTATTTTATTCTCTTAGGAGGGGTTTTCTTATATCATAGAAGCGGCCCTATGATTTAGTTTCGAAAATTGGCTACGTTAAATCAAGCCAAAAATCACGAGATTATTTTTCATTTTCTTTCGTCTCGTTTCTTTCGTTTCTCTTCTATTCTTTTTTTTTTCATTTTTACCTTCTTCTTTCCATTTTTTTTTCGTTTTTTTTTTTTTCTTTTTTCTTCTTCTTTCTCAAGAATAGTTATAATTGACTTTCTCTTAATTGTTAATTTCCTTTCACCACGTCGTTCGCGGAAATTCGTGAAATTAATTTCACAATGTTTATCATTAAGATTTAATAATATTATTCCTATGCCCAATATCATATTTTTTATCTCACTCCTCGACCCTCCCGATTCAAAAACTTACTTATAAAAGTCTTTTATTTCAGTTTCAACCTTCTTTCTTATCACATATATAATCATATATATATTTATAATATATATTATATGTATTATTAATGGTCATTTAAGAAAAAAAAAAAAAGGAAAAAAAAAAAAAACGTCGCAACACTCGCAAAACTAAATATAAATTTCCGAAAATTTTCGGACAGTATATTTCAGAGTATAGTTTGTTTTATTTGCTAATAAAATAAATTTGGTTAAGTAACACATATTTTAAATATGGTGTATTATTTATTATTAATTATTATTTATTATTATTATTATTTATCATTATTAATATTAATATTATTATTATTATTATTATTACTAGTATTTAATTTTTTTTGTGGTAGACTGTGCAGGAGATCAAACGTTTAAACGCTCATAATATTTATAATAATAAATATGGCATTAAGCCAATATAGTATAATATGGTTGAGGTAAAAACTACGGATATGTAAACTTCTGGTTGCGAAATTCTAAATAATAATAATAAAGAAAAACGAAAGAAAAAGATAAACAGTTAAGGGCAGGGCAGGGGGGGGGGGGGGGGGGAGAATTAAATACGGGTATATCGCGAGTAACTTAAATAATATCGAAATTAAAAGTAATAGGATTCTTGTTTTTTTTTTTCTTCTTCTTCTTTATGCACTCTCACCATACGATATTATCATTATTTTTTTTCGTTTCTTTTCTTTTTTCTTTTTTTTTTCTATCATTAGATTATAAATTAAAGATCTAAAACTGTACGGGGTACGTCTAACGTAACGCCTAACATCGATTTTATAGATTCACAGCGCAACAAAAAAAAAACAAAGTGATAATAAAATAAAAATAAAATAAAACTAAAACGAAATAAAAATAATATTAATAATAATAATGATAATAATAATAATAATAATAATAATAATAATAATAATAATAATAATAATAATAATAATAATAATAATAATAATGAAGAAGAAATACATAATCATATCATTCTGTTATCGTATAATAAACTAACAACTGTATTTACACTGTAATAACTTACATAGGAAGTATGGGTAAACGAACTCGAAAAAATCAAATAAAATAAAATAAAATAAACAAAACATAATTTTTTGCGCACATTTGAATTCTCTTCTGCACAGTCAACAAAGTTCCGTCCTTATTCCGTTATTATTTCCCTATGGAAATTCAACTAAAAACTAAAGTACGATTATTATCTACAGATAAACAAAAAGGAAAAAAAAAAATGAGGAAAAAAAAAAGAACAATAATAATAAAATCAAATGAACTAAATGAGACTATACTATGTAAAGAGAAACGTTGTCGCACGTTTGTTAGATATCTCTTGAACTCTCGCATACGTGATCGAATCTAAATGACTAATTTCCTCTTTCATTTTTATCTTAGTTTTTTGTTGTTTTTTGTCAATTTTTTTTAAATTATTTTCATTCATATCTATTGTATGTGTGTAATAACTAAGATGAAGAGTAAAGAGACGAAATTTGAAATAACTGCATTTTCCACCGAGTTAAATTGCAGGCTGAACCAAAATCAATACCTACTAGGCGGACTAGGTGTATAGCTATACGTGTGCAAAAAGAACGCAGTTTAGGGGCGTTAAATTTGATAGTAAAAAAATACAAGACAAAGCCGTTAATAATTTGTTAAGAATTTCACTTGACTTTGACCGACACGTATGTGGATAAATAACACTCGTACGATCAATATTCTTGAATTCATATTCCAAATGAATTCCGAACAACGTTTCTCGTCTCGTTTATCAATATTGATAATAATTCTTTTTTTCAAATAGATAACTATACGTATTTTCTATTGAGATTAAACTCCGACCCTCTTTCCTTTCCTTTATTACGTTAAATAATCCCTCAAATACTATTATAATCCTCGGAATACTCCGCTCCGTATAAATAGCAAAAGCGAGCGAGTGAGCGAGCGAGTTAACTGTAAAACGGGAGCGACAAGGAGAGATGATATAAATATTGTGGGCAACAAACGTATTTGTCGTGTAAAAGGAATCCCCGGCTTTCTTTTCCCACCTAGAGATCGACGTAGTATCGAGATTGTAAAGGTTCAATTAAAACCTCGCCTCCTATCCTACTTGTATGAGCAATTTTCATCACCCACTATAGTCGTCTCTTATTGAGATATCGTAACTCGCCCCGATTTTCCTCAATTGTAAAAAAAAAGGAAGAAAAAACAAAAAAAAAAAACACACAAAAAGAGGAGAGGCTCGTCTCGTCGATGCATCGACTATGTATTTCAGTTTAATTTTCACTCAGACTCAATTGTCATTATCGGCGTTGTTAAATCCTTACAGAATATCGAGGTTGAAACCGGCCGTGGAATCCAAGGAATTAAGAAGTTCTTGGGCACTAAAATTGGACGTATCTCCCGTGGGAAGATTCTCCAGGAATTCAAGACTAAAATCGGCAGCCGTTGCTACCGACGAATCCTGAGGCGCTGGAGGAGGTTGAGATTGTTGTTGCTGTTGCTGTTGCTGCTGTTGTTGTTGCTGTTGCTGCTGCTGCTGTTGCTGCTGAGACAAACTCCTTACTCCTGGGCTACCGGAACCATATTGTTGATGCGGATGGAGAGGAGATCCTGAAAAATGATGAAATCGTTTACTGAATTTAGTTTTCATTTTCCAACAAAAACGAAAACATAGAATTTTGATTCTGAAAATTCAGATTCACTGATGTGGAATTTCATACGAAAGCACTCACCAGTCCCAGCGTTAACAGAATTGACTGACGTCGATTGTGACATTTGCATCTGAACTGACATTTGGTTGTTGCTTTGTTGCATCGCTAAACTTTGCTGTTGGTGTTGTTGGGATATAAGTTGTTGCATTTGAGCGCTATTCGCCATACCAGGACCGCCCATACCTCCACTTTGAGATCTGATAAGCTGTTGATGCTGTATTTGTGCTGCACTCATCTGCATTCCACCCGCGCCGCTCATTCCAAATCCTCCTTAAATAGAAAATCATTGAATATGAAACAAGGTGGCGATTGAAATTGCGTTAAATTTCCTAAATTGTTTTGGCCAATTTTGTTACTCGTCAAGAAATTCCGGGCAAAAATCTAAACTCGAAACTCTTCTCACCCTGATGGCCTTGCTGGTTGAATTGCGGCCTCATTTGAGCTTGAAAACCTTGTTGCTGGTGCATTAAGATGTGTCGCCATTCCTGCTGAGCTCCACGACCAGCTATACTGTTTCCAAGACCGTCAGGAGGTCCGACGCTAACGTTCGGCGGCCGCTGATTATTCGTTCTGGGGTAACCCAGTCGTTGGTGCATTTGGTGCATGGATCCTATAGCACTACCCATGTAAACGCTACCACCAGCTGCGTGTAAGGCCTGTTGTTGTTGCTGTTGCGCCATCGGTGGCCTCATCATCGGACCTGTTATAATGGTCAGAAAAAAATGAAAAATAAAACGAAAAATGGGAATAGAAAATGGAAAATTTAACCCCGATATGGCGGCTCGTTCGTTCGTTCATTCGTTCGTTCGGTTAGATTAAAACGCGTCATCGTGATCCCATGGGCAATTTGTCCGAGACTCGAGATGGCGAGAGGTCACGATAGAGGCTCGCTATCGGATCGATAAGACAGTGGCTATACGGGGGTTGGTTGGCCGACCGACCCTGGGCGAGTTGGCGAACCACTGACGCTGACTCCCACTTCCGGTACTTCCCGAGGTACTCTCAGGAGAGTAAAGCTCATCCCGCAAGGTAGGTGGAACCTCTGGGGTGTTGCATGTTTTAAACTTACCGAGACCGCGGTGCACGAACGTTCGGTACGTATAAATTTTTACGATTTTACAATTCCACAATTTCACATCTCGCATTTTAATGCACGGGGTATTTTGGTCGAGAGACGGATGGACACTGCCCTCCTCTCTACGCTCGACGATTGATCAAAGATAAATGGCCGAGGGCTACCAGATTATATCTATACTTTTGTTGGTGTGTATATAGGGCTGATCGAAAAATCCATATCCATCCTGCCTATCTACCTACCGCGCCTCGAGTTCTCATTACTTTGAGTGCGTCTAAACCCTGACAGTACCAAGTTACACTGGTGGTATTAAAAATTTGGAGAATGAACGAGCGCGTGCAGCGAGGGGTACCCGCGCGGAATTCCACACAAACTCATTTCGCTGGTTTTTTCATTTTTTATTTTCTTCCTCTTTATCTTCGAGCCGAAATTTTCACGGAATAGTGCTTCGCGTGGTAAGAAAAGTTAGCTTCGATCCCACGAGCTGTATATATATATTTATATACCCAATATATACCTATATATTTAAAAAACGACCGGCGACACCGAGAATAAACCCTCTTCACAATTTCGCGATGTATAAAATGAGGAGAGCAAGAAATCTGGGTATTGGTGAAAATGTTTATCTCGCTTACCCGATGCAGGCATCGGCTGTTGAGCTACTCTCCGCATCGGTCCTGCCGTTGGGAACCTCGGTTGACCACCCATCCCGATACCTGCGTGCATCATCTGGGCAGCTGCCTTATACTCTGGAGGTGGAGGCCTGACACCCATTCCACTGGCCATGTGCTGTTGTTGCATTACCTGAAAAATCGGTTAATTCGATCGTGGATTAAGATAGGTAATCCGAATGGTATTTTTCGCAATTTTGTTCCACCTATGCAGCTAGTTCCTTAATAGTAGGTATGAGCAAAACGAAAGTGGAAAGTATCGAGTATCGAGTATCAAGTGGGTAGATAGATAGTTATATCGTTGAACTTTGGTAAACTTGATGGTAGACTTGAAACGGACGGAGAGACCGGATCGGATATTTGTCCGTAGAATTCGTCCGCGATTTGTTGATAATTAACGGTTGTCAGGGAGGTGGCATTCGAGCGTAAAGATTGACGGTAGAGCGAGGAGAGACGGTGCACAGCTTTCAAGGCATCTTGTTGTTACGCGATACCGTGACTTCCTAGTGTTACGCGTTCAGATATCTCTACGAGAAAACAACAACTAGGTACCTACTCGGACGGTTTCTCTCTTAGAGTTAAACTCTCCAGGACCCGGTAAAAGACAGGCCGTGGTTAAGCCCGGAACGCCCTGAGATTGTGGCGTGTTGCAAGTAGGAAGGCAACATCCACCGTACGTATCAAGCTGTAAGGACTGTTCTAGTCCCACGAATACGAAATGGCCAAAAAGGCTTGAAAATTGGTCAACATTTTCTCACGTGATCTTAAGACAATCGTTCGGCGAATTAAGAGGATGACTCTACTCTGCATAAGAAACGGCGGACACACCTAAATGGTGTTGTTGATGATTCCAGCCTCGTCGAATGCGATTATAAGATGATCTGGCACGAAGATATGACTAACCAATTGCGAATAGCGCGAAACATGTAGTTAGTAATTGGAGCAGCGCTATAACATCACGGAGATAATGTAGGCAAGAGTTTCTGAGTCATCGCGGAACGTGAGATGAAGCCTTGAAGCTAGAGAGTCGTCGGTTGATGTGAAGTAAAATTAATGTGTAGATGAAAATTGTTGAAGAACTGGTGGGTATATTTTTACGAAATAAGATGTGAAAGGATTTGCGAAAATATTTCGAGAACACGCGGATACTTTGACACAGATCTGCAGAGGTATACAGAACTGTTATAGTATAGAAGCGGAGACGGGGACCTTTTTTCCGCATATACTATTCTTTCTTCGCTCTTCGCGCTTTGTTCCTATTTCTTTGTTGCTATGTTACAAGAATTTTCTCCCGTTCTTATTCCTCAGACTCTTTCACAGGAATATAGTATAGAGAAAAGTTTAAAAGGATGGATACCTGTTGCGCTTCCTACCGGATAACTCAATGTTCCGGATGGATGCAACTCGTTTAACGCTTATGCGTTTCAGTATTTTTCCCAAAATTATTATATCCACATTTCTATCTCTGTGTCACGATTACCGCGAATAGATATACACCGCGAATTCACACGAAAACAGTATCATTTTCCACCAGAATACGAAAACCAGTGAAATCAAAATCCTGACGAAGTCAAAAAAGAGGAAAAATCATCTCACCTGTTGGGCGCGCATCATTTGCTGTTGTTGTTGAAGAAGTTTCGCATGTTGATGCTGGTCAACTTGACTCGGTGGTAACTGTTGAGGATGACCCCTGGACCCGGGTGGATTTCCAGGCTGTGGAACGCCGCCAGAAGCGGCGGCTCTTTGCCTAAGATTTTGTTGAGTAAAATTGATGGTTTGTGACTGAGATACAGAGCAGTATGTGTCACCCTGGCCACCCGCAGGTCCCGACTGATTCTGGGCCTGTTGTTGGCTGAAGTACATCCCCTGCTGTGCCGCTACAGAAACCCCAGGTTTAAGGTCGCCGGTTAGCTGCATATGCTGCCCTGCGGACACCTGGAATCCAAGGTTGATAGTTAATGGAAAATAAAAAGGCCTTGGTACCTACTGAAGTGATATTACTCTATAAGTGGGCATGAGGTATCGACGCATCTTTGTCGAAGCGTGACGCAATACGGCGATAAGTGATTTCAATTGTACGTATACGTAAGTACGTATGTGCGTGTGCTCGTTCCCCGTTCACATACGTGTCCGTCTCTATACCTATACCCATAAGTGAGCGGTGACTCTGGGAGTATAACTAACAATAAGGATAAGTGGATCGGGATAGAGCTAGCTCTGCAAGAAAGATCAGAGTCTGATATAGGAGCGCTGCACCCAGGGATGAGGTAAGCTTTTCCTGATGAGCAACAACGGCATAGTCAACATGCATGGCGAGAAGACCAACTGTTCCACATTATATTTGACACGCTCCACGGTTCAGGTGGCAAACAGGCCGACTTATATGGACCAATGACGTAATATTCTGACATCATTCTTATAATTTCTAATAATCATGACAGCGCTATATATTCGGTCCTGTATTCTAGTTCTCGTTGTATAGCACATCTCTCGAGTTTCTTTTACTGGGGATTTGCTTAAATCCTCAAGTCTTAACGATCATTTTCTTTCGCTCTCTCTCCCCCTGTGTAACTGTATTATACACAAAATTAGGGCCACTCAAACCTCGCGAGACTTTCGGTCTCAATCCTTTCGCCTATCTACCATCAGCATAAAGTGATCACGATTGTTCACTTACTGCCACTCACGATCAGGGCTACGACTAAATATGCAAAGTAGTTATTCTGATAAATTCTATTATTCACGCGACTTGGATGAGAATATATCGGCGATTAGTTTCTGCAAGGCTAAATATAAATGTAAGAACAAGAAGAAGAACTCGGTAGCAGACAATACCGATTTCGCAGTGGATTTTCAACCGGCATTATTGTTCCTGGCAGGCGTGTATATGATAATCCGTCGAACAGACGTCCGCGCTACGCGCGTCCTCAATGTCGTTAATTTTTGTCCAGCCTTGGACTCGCTTGGGTTTCGTGGGAAGTCTGCTGCGCATAAGTCTGGTGTACCGAGTGTTACACATACCTATATGTATATTAACGTTTGGTACCGCATGGCTGACACTCGGAATTTGTACTACACGTACGTGTGTGTCAGTTATAAACTACGTCACACGTCACCGCGACGAGGAATACTATCGTATCAAACCAGCGACGCCTCGATCGTCGCGTTCGCTTCTCTCACCCACTATATAATGTATATATAGCGTAAGAAGAAAAGTGCAAAAAGGTCTGACGTAAACAATTTTTATACCGGCGTTGTAACTGGCGACTCCAGTTTATTTTCTGGGTACAAGTTTTTCTCAACATCTTGAAACGCTTCAGTTCTGCAATTTTACTTCACAGGGAAGAAATTCTGGGTTATTCGGTTCGTTGCGTGAAGAGTAGGTAGGTATATAGTGGATGCCGAGGTAGAAACTCGGGACACCATACCTTGGTGCACGTATTTACGACTGGGACAATGTTATACCGTAGTCTATTACACGGCCCGATACTATAAAGCTGGGACAATTAGCCTAAATCACACTACACCAGGACGCTTCAGGACAATCCACCGTGACACGGATAGAGGTCGACTCTCCTCAGCCCCATCTGGTTTACTCGATTCGCAAATCGGGGAAAGGGTCACAAACAGACCCGATCACAAATCGTGATCTGCTTAACCGCCACTCCGGAAGTAATGCTGCGGCAAAATCCGAGAATAGGAAATGAAGAAAGGGGGGTACGGCTCGCAGAGGCAGAGGAAAACGGGGGACAAAATATTATACTTTCCCGAAACGACTGAACTTCTTACGAATATATTGTCGACGAGTGAAAGAGACTCTCTTAGAGCTCTCTTCTGCCAAATGAAAGTACGAGTCGAATTTTGGATCCTCTTACGAGGAGGCGCCCCGTCATCGTCAGGTGTAAAGCACCGCTGCATATCAGAGTGCATCGTTGAAAAGAGAACGAGGAACAAGCAGCAGCAGCGGCAGCAGCAGCAGCAGCAGCAGCGTCCTGGAGGCCAGGAGGGAGCTGCTATGAAGGCACGCGAGACTCTCCGGACGCTGACCTCCGCCCCACCCCCGCCAAGGCGGGAGTCAGTGCATCCAGAGGAACGCCCGACGACGACGAGCAAGTGTCCGCCAACCCGGCGGCGAGTGCGACTACTTGCTCCAAGCCGCTTCATTCCTTTGCTGTACTGCACGGGCCTTCGAGCTCCGGGAAGATAACTTTTCCCTCGATCACTCACCGCGAACCGCGCGTTCGTTCTCTCGTTGCATCTTCACGAGCAGATTCCACGCGCCGTCGCCTCCTACCTAAGAAATCCTTAAGAGGAATTCAACGCCGCGAACAAAGGCGGCAGAGTAGATATGCTCAAATATATGATGAATTTTTTTCGTCGATCGACGTAGTAGCAAAATTTTCAGCGTTTCAAACAGAGAAAACTGTAAATGTTGAATATACGCTAACCGGAGGGGTTGCGAAGAAGAGGAAACTCAATTATTGTTCGCGAATTTAGGAATGAGATATAAAGTAGAGACATGGTATGTCTCGTGATGGTTCGCTATCCGGTTTCTGTAGCGAGGAAATTAAACCTCGGGAGTAGCTAAGCCGGTTTAAAAAGTTAGCAAAGTGTGGAGGAGGAGTATTAGATGTCATCCCTTGCTGATGCTGCTCCTACTGCTGCAGTGAGTCGTTGTCTGGACTAGTGCGGCAGTAATCTCACGCGAAAGCTTCTGGCTTATAGTTTCAGTCGCTACTATTTCAACCATGAAGCATTCGGTACGAAAAAGAGTTTCGCCGAGGTGCTCTACCACCGCAGTTTTTCCCTTCTACAGCTGTTCTTCGGTGAGGTTCGAAAATCAAAAAGCACCGAAGAATCGGAAATTACAACTATAGCTGCGAGATGACGAGACGATGGATACGAAGCGAGGTAAATGATCAGAGAAATAGCGACGAATATCTCTTCTCCAGTATTTAATACATCTGTGAAAACGAGTTCAGTCCGCAATAGCGCAGATAAGAAGGCGGAGGAACATTCTGCAGACGTGCGATGGGAGTCGAGAATCAAGATCGCGTCTCCCCACTTAGAAACAATTCCCACCTCCAAGATCTCAGCCAAGGTCCAGGAAGTACCCTATACTGGCGAAGATGAGCAGATCCGTAAAACCACACGGTCGCTTTTTCTTCCTTTTCTGTCCCCCCAGCGTCCCTCTATCCGGTCGAGCACTAGCTCACGTTGGATTTTGTTCAAAGCCATCGCTATACCCAGAAGCTGACTCCGGTTACAAAGGACTTGCGATTTGTTCTTCAAAGTTATATGGAAATCATTTTTTTCATTTATTCTCAATTATTGTTGTGAGAATTTCATTCATCTCGTTATAAAATGAGGCAGGCGCGGGCGGAAAAGAGGGCGAATCGAATTTACAACAATAATTGTAACTTTTTTAAGATATCTTTTTTTTTCTATTCGCATAAAATGCTGCAGGGTCATTCTGCGCGTTTAGTTATTGAATATCGATCCCATCTTACGTATATACCTACCGCGTATTACTCCGGGGTTGCCCACGGGGCGAGAAAAGGACTATGATCCGTCCGAGAGTGCCTTAAGTCGAGGATCGTGTATACCCAGCTACAGGAATACCGTAAGTAGGTAATAATCGCGGCGTATATTCTTGCCGGACGTTCTTTCAGCTGACCAGTGATACTCAACCGTCATTCTAACATCGTAGCTGATAAATGCATATGGATAGATCGCGAATTTCGATGGAGGATAAAAAGAGGGGTTTGAAAAAAGAAAAAAGAAGCAAAATCAAAAAAGCAGAAGACTAGAACTAAATAAATCCTGATCCTAAACCTGAACCCAGACCATCCACCAAAGTTAAGCTTCAACGTTCCTATATTTCCCCGCGTTTTACGCTATTGAGAGCATCCCGTATAAAAATCCATGCGAAAAGCTCTTCCCGCGAAATGAGACCGTGGAACGCGGTGTTCGAATGACGGGCTCGACGGTATGGCGAGGATGAGGAAGGGAACAGGGAGGTAGGTAGGTAGGTAGGTAGGTAGGTAGAAAGGGTGAGGGTGAGGGTGCTCGATGGGTCTTGGCACATGCGCATCCCGGTCGATATTTCGTCGTGCAATGCACTGTACGCTACACCCTGTACCCTGCTACCAGATAGATATACCAGCTAGTGCAGGCTTGATATATACCTACCCCTACCTACTGCCGTGACTATGCGGGGGTTAACTGAACGATTAACAGCTCTAGCTACTGCAGCAGCGGGGCGGCGAAGCCATATTGCTTTTAAATTTCAGCCTCACCACGTCTATGACTACCAACCGGGGTTCGATTAACTTTATATAGGTACTCGGTAGGCTTTGAGGGAGATGAAAGTGTGTCGATTTGTTTAGGAATCGTCATAGAATTAACAATTTATTAGCATTTTGGGAAAAACTCCGAAAATTTAGCTAATTTGAGCTTTTCTTAAAAAATTACAGACTTGCGGGAATAGCGAGAGGCAAAACTGTACCGTGAATACGTACGAGGATATTAACATGTATTTATATGTCTAATACACGGGGTGGACGATGAGTTCAAGTACGTACAACATGGGACATATATCGAGGGTTAGAGAGGGTCGAGAGGGTCCGAGCGCGGAGAGAGGACAAGGATTATTATACAGAGTCCGGGCGTTGGTCCGGGTGTCACTCGCCCCTCTATGTATATACCTCCATACATGGCTGGTGTATATAGTAGAGGTAGAGATAGAGATATACATATACCATACACCATGATACGAGAGGGTGTATTCCATTACATTTGGTATAGCTGTTGCACGGCGTTGTCTCTACTATATCCCGCGGTAGTAGTCAGAGGGGTGAGATTCCCCAAACCCCTGAAACTCCCACCAAGCCACATCGTCATCCCCCTTGAAATCCCTCTCAACCCCCTTTCCCCAGCGTCAATGTTTACAGGGGAAGAAGGGGATAGGCGGTTGCACTGCTGTTGATCAATATAGTTAACTGGTTAGTATTTCTAGCTGGTTAGTAACCGAAGTGTGTATACTCATCTGATACGTATAATTACATGTATGAACGTTTATGCATACATATATGTAGGTACTGCGTATAATATACACATCTATTTACACGGTGGGAATGAAAAGTGGGTGAAAATTCTCTAGGCATAGAATTTTCATTCATGTATGTAACATGGAAGTGTAACTGTGCTTCATCATCGCATACGATACGATTAAAGACATATCGTGCTTGCTGATTGCATCCTGCAATGTCGAAGACCTTTCCGGAGGCTCAATGGATCTCAATGATAATTTATAGCACCGAATGAAGTAAATTGCTGGTTCGTTGATTGAAGAAACGAGGAAGAAAGGGAAAGGGTGTTGATTAGCTCATTTCTCTCCATTTTTTTCTCCCATTTTTCTTTTTGCTTTCGGGCAGTGTTATATTGGACAAAAATCATGCCGAATTGGTTTCTTCGATTTGTTAATTTGTTTCATTTGCCAATATGACGAGACTTGATATCCACGTGTATTACTAACTCTTGATTATGGATTGGAAATTGGGTTCGAATCACTCGTGTATTTTATTCACTATCCAATCGCCGACCCCGTAGCAACTACTAAGTAACTGTATAAGGCTGGCGATTATCACGTCACGCTATCGGACGGTGTCGCAAGTCGCCCATGCGCGCCCTGTTTACACTTTTATTAGTTCCGCCTCGATGCTGAATACATTTGCACGGAAATTACGTTTAATTCTCGGCCCAGTCGTCAGCTGCAGGGGTGACGCGAACTAAAATTGGCAAGTCGATGATCCCGCTTACTCTCCGTTATACTCTACCTAATATCAACAATTTACCACCTATCGAGTTCGACGATTTATTACATAAAACGATCCCCGGCCATAATTACTCGGGAATTTTTGCAGTGCAAAGTATCTATCAACGTAAGATTTTATCTTTTAAGATTTTCAGGCACGCGACACGAACTTACAGTAAAGTTCAATGCAAATGAAACTTTTTATTCAACGACAATAAGTCACACTGCTGATAAAACAGTCGATAACTTTCCACTCGTAATTTATTCACTCCTTTATTTTTCACCAGATAATATATAGTCGCTCGCATTTCTTTCTCTCATTTCATTCTCTCATTTCTTTTATTTTCTTTACTTTTTTATTCCTCTTGTTATCAAGAGAAATTCCGCATGCCTCAGTCTTCGACTATATACTGCACTCGATGCATTTCTAGCTACTTTGGGATTGACGAGATTATGTTTATCCTCATGGTCAGAGAAAGGCGTTTTTAATCCCAAACTGATTCCGCTGTGATCATTAGACTGAATAATTAATATCTTTTCGAATTAATGTCACATGGAAAATTGCCACTATTATAGTCGCAGGAGCTTGATTTTTTTTATTTTTTATTTATTGCCAAAGATTGTCTGGTATAGCATAAAACCGATTTACTATTTCGCTATACCCCGACACAAACCCAACGTTCGGCGCTCGACTCTCGGACGTTTATCAATACCCGACCGAGACATAAAGTCCTATTGATCGTCGGTGAAAATTCTGGCATACCTACCGCGATGCATAGGTTTTACAGGAAGGGTGTCAGCGCAGGGATCACCGATACAGTGGTGGACCAAGGCAATTCATAAGCGTAAAGATTCGCGTAGTTATGAAGGAGATGAAGGGAGATCTTTATTTTGTGATTTATTCATGTATATAAGAGAAAAGATTCCTGACTCTCTGTTTTATTTTTTTATTATTTTATTTTTTGCGCTGTTTCTTTCTCTTTTTCTTCATTCTC
Organism: Tenthredo livida; assembly: GCA_963992785.1. Taxonomy (NCBI): domain Eukaryota; kingdom Metazoa; phylum Arthropoda; class Insecta; order Hymenoptera; family Tenthredinidae; genus Tenthredo; species Tenthredo livida. The sequence continues at coordinate 6,170,441 of OZ023071.1, read as the reverse complement.
TGCGATTTCACCATCACCATACCGACACCTATAAAGTGGCGTCGGCCTCATTTGCGCCAGGTCACGGACGCACCTCTGGTTTAGACGAGCGGTGTGACACTGGGATCCTGGGACTGGTAGGTTATACTATGTAGGAAGGTACTAGTCAGTGGTGTTGCTTACTACTTACGTTAGGTAGCATAGAGCGCTTCAGCGACGAAGGCTTGTTAAATTTAATTAATTATTCGCCTAGAATTACGCCCGGAGAGGTTTCGCCCGGATGATTTGTGAAAACGGGTCGACTCGGTGGCACGACACGTGCAGCCTCTCGGTTCCGTCAAAGAACGACAAATTTTTGCTAATCCCATAAAAGAGAGAGAAAAAATACTATGGGTACCGCGGACGGCGAAGTTATTGCAGCTAGTAAAGGGAGAGAAAAATTCACAAGCAAAAATGGAAAGAACAAAAAAATGCAAAAAATGCAGCAATGCACTTATTTTCTGAAAATTCGTACATGTGTTATTTTTTTGAAAAACTTTACTCCAGAATTCGTTTTATCAAACATAGAGGAGCCGCGCAGCCAGAAGAGTTACGTACTACGGGGGTCGGGAACCCCCTCTGCAACCATCGATTTCCGATGGTAGCATTTAGCGTTCCCTATATCCACCTCAACTCACCCCGTCCCCTTTCTCCCTTCTGCACCCTTCATATGGGTTACGTATATGTAAAATACAAACGTGTATAACAGAGGTGTGTGCATATGTGTATCAACCTTCTAGCCTACGAGGCGATGAGGCGAGGATGTAATTTAGATTCTTTCTGCACTTGTATAAAAATAATGAAAAGGTCTATCGAAGTGTGATAAGCGATGTTATACAGAAATCAGCGACATTAGTTGGTTCGTTATAATCACGATGGAGGAACTTCAGCCCGAGTAACTGCCAAAACAACGTCTTTGGAACGCCCAGGCGTTGGTATAGTAACATCGCATTAATTATTGTCAACGAAGTCTTTGTTAGCGCGTTGTTGTTCATTCTGAACCCCCTCGCACGCTGCACGCACCAGTTCTCGAAAACTTTCAAGCTAAACGAGTAGACCTGAGGCGTTATTCGCTTCCAGAAGTTAGAGGAAGAACTCTGATTTCAGAAACCCCTTTTCGCCCTTAATTCACCCCAAGTCGCCACTCACGCGTCGCGATCAGCGTTGGTTCAAATGCCGATACCCACATTATTGAAATTTTCTACGGCCTCAGACAGTAAAACATGGTCCGTCGTTTTACGTCGGTCGAAATTGCATTGTCAAAAAAAATAATAAAAAAAGAACCAAAAATCGTATTGCAGAGACTAGAGATCCTGTTTTTTTTTTTTTTAATTCTATCTGCGGGAAAATCTGTCAGAGGCGGCCGGCAAATTTATCGTAAAACGTACGTGTAGGTATTTCGGGTATTCATTACACACACACCCCCATAGAGAAATACACGAATGTATACGTAACGAGTCGAGAGCCCGAAGCGGCCATATTTGAGGTTCGTTAAACCGTATATAGGATTGGTGTAGAAAAGCAGTGGCTGGACGTCACTACGCGGTACGATGTGCACTCGTTGCTGCCAACCGCAGCGTATAACCGGAGGTGTATCAACCGTTGCCTCGGTAAAGTCTCTAAATTATAAAAATTTTCTGGTCCTGTCCGTTTCACGCGTATAACGTTTGACATGCTCAAACGTCCGGGGGTCCTCGAGGGTTTTTTATTTTTTCTAAATATTCGATACTGCAGACCCGGCGCCCGGCGCCGGCCGCCCGGTGTCCGGCGTCCGACGTCCCGCATACAGCAGCATACATCCACGTATAGTAACCCACGTACACACGTGTACATACACATGCACGTGTACGCTATACATGTGTAAATACTTGGTAACGTAGTAAAAAGATCTCCGCGATGTCGAGGGCACTTGAAGGGCGTTTGGAGGGCGCGAAGGAGGAGACGCCGAAGGGCTAACGATCGGGCGCTGTTCAAAGTCACGAACGAGGTGCGGGAATGTTAATTAATTAGCGTCGAGACATTGATCAGCCGTTACACGTTGCGTACAGTTCGCCCTGCCGCTAGACAACCACTTTATTTCGCCTGGACCTGCACCCGCTACGAGTAGGTGAAGCTTATAGTTGACAGCCGACGTCATGACACAACGCTACTTCAAGATCGAGGAAATTTTGAAGATTCGATAAAGATGAAGAAATGAATTATAATCACAAAATTATTGAAATGAGGAATATAAACGATAATCGATACGCAGATTATCATCAGTTCTTTCAAGATAATCGGTTGTCAGTGTCAAACCTGGCGTCTTGTTACGACTAAGGCGCGCGCGCGTAATATTTGTCGCGAATAATAACGGGGAGATAATACTTCCTGGCCGACCCATTACCTCGGGTGCAGTAGTGACTCTGTTCCCGCATCCCTTATTTTCTTATTCTCTTTACTATCTCCCGTTCGGTCCGGAGCCCGCCTCTTCAAGACAGCCCCCATATGATTATGCCATGAATCGCAGGGTAAAGGAATGAATGCTCGAGGAAAAAGTGGTAGTAAGCTGCTCTTGGAACTGGCGAGGAGTAAATTTTCCCAGTGACACGCGTAGTGTAGGTATATAGAAAAAAATGAGATCCATATGCGCGTATCTGGGAATATTTTTTCATTTCTGTATGAATAAACGCGCGTAAGGTATTTTGTCCAGATCAAAGAGTCTGATAAAAAACGACATATTTATTTGTTGATTTGCACGTTTCGTAAGATCAACCCCTCGTCGGGGTTGATTTCCGATAATTTCAAGGCTTTTAATTCGCGGCGTATGAAAATTCGGATTCTTTTCTTTTTTTTTTATTCTCTGTTTTTTCTAAATGGGATAAATGTCGTGAAATTTGAAACTTTTTTCTATACAGTTTTCGCGACTCTCATATGCCTTGGACAGACAGATAGATAGATAGACTCTGCCAGAGTCTGGTTGGCAAACGCTGGCGCACGGCGTCGCGTTGCATTAGCGAAGTGTCGAGACTCCCAACGTCCTCGGGGCTTCCTCCCACCCCCGTCGGCCTTATTTCGCGTCCGAAGGACTCCGGGGTCCCGATGGACTCGTCCGACGGTCTTATTTCTTCTCTGCTCGAGTTATTCCATTTACTTGTGTCCCACCTTTTTCCGTTTCAGACTTATATAGGTGGCTAGATAGGTATAAGGCATCTTATACGTATCTTACGTTTTCCGCACATACATCCACCGTCCTTTCTTTTCACTTTTCATCACGCCGTCCCATCCGCATTCCGTTTACCAAATCTTCGACGAAAGTGTAAATTGATTTCTTTTCTTTTTCTTTTCGTTTCTTTTTTTCTTTTTTTTTTCATGAAAAGCTGGGACTACGAGGTGATATCTTAATTCTTTTTTCGAAAAAGAACGAGGCGAAGAAAATCGCGGTCTCATCGAAAGCAAACAGACAAAATGAAAAACAAAAATGAAAAATAGTACTACGATATAGAAAAGAAGAAAAAAAAAAAAAAAGATATAAGAAGGTGCGATCAGCGGCAGTCGTTCGTATTGACTTTTCCACGGAGTGGTACGAGACGGCTGGGTGGTGCGATGATGAGATCTCTCGGGGAACCGCGCGCCTACCCTGCCCAACCCTGAGGCATCGGGGCGACGCGGTGCGAGGAGTATAAGAGGGTGGACGACCCGGATGAGTAGATTCAACTGGCCCGGGATTCACGGCTTCCCCTTGGTCACCGCTGACCCGAATCAGTAGGCAAAAAATGATCCTAGTGTATTTCTCTGTGAATTGACCGGAAGCTCGACGCTGGTAAAGTAGCCGTCGAGTTTTCTGTCAATAAGGTGAATTCAACTGCACACATATAGGTAGCTGCATACATTTATTCCTATGATGTTACATTTCGTTGAATTGGACCGACAATTTTTATGGGATTATACATATAGTAAATTCTTACCGGATTCTATATGGGACGTATACTTAGCAGCTTGGTAAAAATTTTTAATTCATGTCAAAATTCTCACCTGTAACAGAAAAGGTATAGAATTTTTGTTAAAAGGACATCAAATGTATGTCTGAGAGGTGAAAATTGCTATTCGGCATAAAGTCTTGAATAACAAAAAAATGTCAGGGCTTTAAAAAAGAAAGTTATCAAAGTTTCCTAACGAGTCTGATATGAAGAAAAAAAAAAACAACAAAAAATATTCGAAAAATTGTATAAATTTTTGCGCGCACACACATGTGTGAGAAACAACGATATTGAAAATTATCGCGATTTTCGCCGATGAAACGGATTGATTTAAAAATCCTTTGAGAATAATGTTTGCTCGCGTATATATATCCGTGGCAGTTTGCAAACCCCTCGAAAAGATACCCAGGCAGAAAGATTGTCAAGGATGGCGCATAAGGTCGAAGGCGAAGTCGGTGGGCGCGGAGGTGGCGGCATAGTAGGTAGTGGTTGGTTATATTATCGGGGAACGCGGCGCGGAGCTCGCCCCAGGAGCTGGTTCCTGGCAGGGCGGGTTTCAGGATGTAGTGAAAGAGGGAGAGAGCGAGTGAGAAATCGGGAAAGCAAGGGAAAGACGGGGACAGAGCGCGAGAGCGAGAGCGAGAGCGAGAGAGAATGAGAATACACGAGCGTTGAGGGTGGGTTTCGGAGGGGGTAAGGAATTATACTACGTGCCCGGAGTGTCAAGTCACCGGGTGGTTTATGGAACAACCGTGAAGGCGATGGAAGGTGTATACCTAGACCTGGGGGTTGGTGTTCGGGAGGTTTCGTCGTCAAGGTGGTCGGTCGGTCGGTCCGTCGGTCGGTCGGTGATTTCGCGAAAACCTGTTAACGGTTACGGGTTGTCGGGTGGCAGAGCCTTAAGGGATTTCCGCAGGGCGAGAGAAAACGCGATAGAGGGTGGGCGTGCAAGGAGCGAACTTTGTTTCCTTCCTTCGCAGCTAGGAGCTATAAGAAACTGCTGTTTTTCATGCCTTGCCTGTCTTTGACTTGACAGACAACGGGCCGCGTAAGTTTATGCGCTTGTCAACGGACACGCACCGCAGTGGATCGAATAACCGAGATGAAAATTTACCGCAGAAAACGTTCACCTTTGAAAGAAAAAAAAATAGAAAATAAAAAAGGAAGACTGTCAGGAAAAATGTATGGACGATCTTTACCCTATAGTCTATACCAATGAAAACGTCGTCTTATGTTGGCGAAATTTTCCGCTCGTTATTTTCAGATCAGACTTTATACAAAGTGGGAAAACCCTATGGCTGATATTAAGGAAAATTGAACTTCGTCTAGTTTCGGTGTTGATAGAGGATTTTTATTTTTTACGAAGGGGATATAGGTACCTGTGATTACCCTCGATTTGATCGTTGGTAATTAATCGGAATATTTCTCACTGTTTATCGTGTAATTATTTCCACTCATTCGATACTATACGACGATGCGTCTGAGAATAATTCGGCGTTTCCGCTAATCAACGTTGAAATTCTGGAAAAACTGTCGTACCGGGTAAAAGGCGGGTAGGAGAGTTTAATTTCGTCGTCGCCAAGCGGTTATTTGGATTAAATAGGTCGTAAGAAATCTTAATTAAATCCTTGAAAATACGCGCCCTGGTTGTATTTCGGTAGGCCGTGAATGGCGGCGGCCTCCATCCGCATGCACGTACATATACCTATATAATGTATATGTATGTATGCCTGCTACTAGCTCACTCGCTAATACTCGCTCGCTATTTCACAGTCGTTCACAATCTTCGCCCAAGTCTCTATACCGTATAGTTTAGTCGTCTGGTATTTTCGCCCGAGGCTTGCCGATGCTATTCTTGCAGCTGGATCGCAAACGCGTGTGATATGCTAATACGCTTTCAGTCGCGCAAAACTTAGCCGTTTATTAAGTCGCTGTTAGGACTTAATGCGGTCGGGGATATAAACGCATCTTCAATTATCTACCCCCTCTGTATTTATTTCATCGGCAAAAACAAAAAACAAAAAAATTGCAATAATTGATCGAAGAAATTTTCGGATTCTACATCTGCACAATTTTTCTTTCCGTATACATATATTCTTGACTCATCTATATGAGTCTGTCGTCTGACAAAACGCTGCGCGCAGTCATTTGATTAGAAAATCAATTTCGTCCAATGATGCGTTCGTGTAATTTGTTTCACCCTTCGAAGGAGCGATATCACGCGAAGCCGGACAGCGAATTGTCGGTAGGAATATATATAAAGGGGGTGTCGTATAGCCGGGGAAATTTTTCTGTCTGTAGAATTAGTTGGCTCGCTTTATGCCAGTCGGTGGCCGAGTGCTACCTCCAATTTTTTCTTTTATTCTTTTATTCTTCTTCTCATCTACCTATGTAACTGAAAGAGAGCAAGATTTCTAGTTTTTTCTTCTTCTTTTATTTCCGTTTTTTCCTTTTCAATATATATATGCGCTCTGTTGGAATTGGGGTGGATTAAATTAGGTGCGGGGTAACGGCGAGGTCCCATATCCATGACCATCTTCTTTGTGTTCAACAATCGAAGAGAAGACGCGCAAGGCGAGATCGCGATGTGTCAAGAAGGTTCAGGATTAGTCGTCGCGCACGATCAGCCGATTTACCGTCACAATTTTCTCCCATATCCGTTTTCCCACGATATTCTATTTCCTTTTTTTCTATAGGGGAAGGTAGGGCAAAACGGACCGGGAGGGCAAAACGGACCGTAGGGCAAAACGGACCGAGAGGGCAAAACGGACCGCCTGAAAAATTTATTTTGAATTATTATAAAAAATTCAATGATGCATCGTAAAGTTAACCCTCGAACTTAGAAATATTTTGAGGTAGGTCTTAGTCAATCACGTCGAGTCAGACTCAGTCAAGTCATCGCAAACGACTAGAAAGGATAATTGACTAGACTAGATTGACTTAGACCTACCTCAAAATGTTACTAAGTTCGAGGGTTACCTTCACGATGCATCACTGAATTTTTTATAATAATTCCGAAGAAATTTTTCAGGCGGTCCGTTTTGCCCTCTCGGTCCGTTTTGCCCTACGGTCCGTTTTGCCCTCCCGGTCCGTTTTGCCCTACCTTCCCCTACTAGATTTTTTATTTTTTCTATACTAAACAATGGGAAAGAGAATGATCATAAAAAAAAAAAAATAACTAATACAAGGATTAAGTAAAAGGAAAAAGATACCATGAACGCAAATCTCATTACAGTAATTTTCAATTCAACCTCACAACCTCGATGTTGGTTAAACTCTACGCTCATAGTATATATATACGTAGGTAGGTATACATACGTACATATATGGTGATATGGTGATAGGTAATACATACACACATGCGTATACGGTGTGGATATGTAATGTATTTACGTCCACATATACGGGAAAAAGAGGAAGAGGAGGGTTTACATACATATGTATATATCGTGTCTATCTACGCTTATAGAGAACGTCCGTGAGTGTATACATAGGGAGGTCAAAATACATACTGGCGACTGCTGCAATGCGGCTATGTCAGTGTTTTAATTGAAAACGTTACGAACCGCGGACATACGCGAGCTGACAGAAGTCTGTGTGAGCCTATAGTCTGTACTTTACTCTTTATACTCAGACACAGGAAAGTATATACCTGATGTGATATACAACTGACACGAGTCTCGGTGTTCCTCTTATTAGACCCAGAAATAGACAGATTTTCTCTTAGTTTCATTCGATTTCGCAGCTGGTTTCAAATCGTTAAAAAAAAAGAAGAAAAAATATCCAAAAGCCCGCAGCGATCATTTCTTCTTCTTTCTTTCTCATCCAGCTAAGCCCTACGCGAATAACCGCCAAGTCCCTCTTACTTGACTCCGTAATTAAATTTATAAATTTTCATCCTTCTGAACCTGGAAGTTGGTACGGCTAAAATTTATAAGGAACCAAGCAGTGAATTTCCGCCGGTGGGTTGCGGGTGTTTGCGAAGTACGTCTGGGAAATGGCACTTCCGGGGATGAGACTGGGGCAGAAATGCGGCAAGGGTAACTGCTGGGAGGCTGGGCGCGAGGGACAAAGCGCAAGAGAAGGAGAAAGAGAAAGAGTGAGAGTGAGAGTAAGAGAAACAGAAAGAGACACAAGCGCAGAGCTTGCGGGCGAGACGGGGAGAGGAACGAAGAGCTAGCTTTGTTTACAGTAATGAAGGTGTAAATAAATTACAAATGCCGCTTTGCATCGACCTGTACGCACGTCTCATCCGCGTCTCCGGGCATTTCGTTATCCTAGGACTACGCGGAGTAAGCGGATATACATTTTTCAAGCCCGTCGTCCTCCCCTACACTCCGCAACGAGGATGGGAAATGAGTATGAAACGCAGACGTGTAGAAGCGTATAGTTTGTTAAAATGAAATAGTGCGCGATTATCTACGTTCACTGATCATTTTTCTTCTTCCGAAGCTTGATTGTTCCTCGATTTCATATCCCGTTCGAATATCTACGCGAGTAACATGAAAATAACGACGTATATAACAAAAGTGTCCGACGACCTCGGGAGATTCTGAAGAGCGAGCTAAATCCGTTCGAATATTGTCATCGGTTTTAAAAATAATACTTGCGAATATTAATTCGCCGTTTAGATTTCGGGTGTTTTCTTCATCGCGAGGCGCAACGCAACACAATCTCGGGATAATGTCTGTATAGTACAACCGCGTACCGCGTCACTGACGCTATCTAAATACTTCGCGGTGATGCAAATTTCTGTACCGAAAGAGAGGAACCGTTTCTATATATATAAATGTTTTCTTTTTTTCTGTTTTTTTTTTTTTTTTTTTTCACTCTACTTTGGCCGTATAACCAAAATTAAGAATGCAGAGTATTCCAAGCTCGTGCGGTTCTCAAGCACAGAATGACTACTTGAGAATTAGAAAAAGAAAAAAAGAAAAATCATATTCAAGAATTTTTCATGGGAATACTTTTTTCTGTTTTTTTGAATAATATTATACTTACACAGAAAAAACGAGTTGTACCAATTTGAATTGGTCCAAGAAAAAATTTTCTCGTCCCAAGAAAAATTTCTTTGTCCCAAGAAAATTTTCTGTAAACGCATTGGAAACCGAAATTATCTTGAATCAAGTCAAAAATGTTCTCGAACCAAGAAAACTCTCTTGGATCGAAGAAAGTTTTCTTGGTTCGAGAAAATTTTGTCTTGATACAAGATAATTTCGGTTTCCAATGGGTTTGCAGAAAATTTTCTTGGGCCAACAAATTTTTTTTTCTGTGTATATATATCGATATACTTGACTGATCTTTGATCATATGCGAAAAGTGGTTCTTGAATTTCTTGAATGAAGCGAAGTTACCGAGGAGTGAAAAACGCGTGGTGCATTATACCATAGTTAGAGAAGTTTCGAACGGGGTTATAATGGTGGGCAGGACGAGGGGCAGCATCTGAAGAGTATTTTTTTTCTCAAGTGTCACACTCCTTGGTTAACATCATTTGAAAGTTGGCTCTCGTGAGACTTTGTGGTATACTTAGAGACCCACACCCAGAGGAACTTTGTAAGGATTTAATCCGCTCCTTAACTCCGAGATAATCTTTTCGCGGCTAAAATACGAAGCTGCGTTTTATTAAGAAAACAAATACCAGTAGGTATTTGTTACGAATTCTTAGTACTTATCTCTGGATTACCTTATCTACGATCGTTCTAATAGTTCGCTTATCTCTTCCTCAAACGGATTGACCGCAACAAAAATCATCCCAACTACATAAAAAATCTTCCACCGCGACTGTAAATAAATCGATATAGAATATTCTGCAGCACAAAGTTTACCTCAAACGGTATAAAACAATTATGTTAAATTTGATTGAGTTTCCTCAGAGATAGGGCATATAGTCGCAATAGCTGTATACCAATCTCGGTATTTGATTCGGCCAGGTCAACTATAATCAGTCAGTGTTTCGCCCACTTAACCCACAGCAACAGTAGCATCAGCATCAGCATCAGCATCAGCAGCAGCAGGGGCAGTACTAGTTAGCTCAAAGTATAAACTGTTGTATGGTATAGGTGTGAGCTTTGAATGGATTTACACCGAGCAGCAATCAATTACTCTCCTCCTTCACGGCTAATCATTATCGGCAGGGTACATATATATATATGGCATAGTGATATTTTGAACTGACGACTTGTTGATTAGAGAATTAGATTCTCTAATTCATGATAGAATGGAATGGAATTCATTCATTTTTTGAAAATACATATGTTACTTTTTTCGCCTTTTGGCTAGGCAGGTACCTATAAGTTTCCTGGAATTATACGTATAGCGAAAAAATGTATGAAATTATCGTTTATCATAATCGTATCCGTTCACTGTTACGCTATCATTGCAGGCATCGCGATGGCGGCATGGTACCAGCACCTAGTTATCGTCGTCAGAAGAACGACGACGCAGCTACCATAGAGTAGAGTACGTCGTACGACGGCGCGCAACGCCCACGTATACTGGCGCACGCATATACATATAGGTATATTTATACACATATTTTTTCATATAACATATATACCTATATATATATATACACACATCATGGATAGGGACCTTTTACTCTCTTACTCTCTCTCATACCATGTCTCGTTACCTCTTTCTATCTGGCCGAACGCACGTAGGCCATATTACGCAGCGACCAAGTATGTACACTCGTAATGCCTCTGTATATGCCCATATATGCCTATATACCAGGATATATATCTATGCATATTACTGCAGAGTATATATATTATTAAATACGTATATGTATCTATTAAGTACTATGTACCTGTACCTGCCTATATAAACTTCTATATGTGCTTTAAAATTATTTACCCTGATTTTCTCTGCGAAAACCACGTCATTTATTTATTTATTTATTTATTTATTTATTTATTTATTTATTTATTTATTTATTTATTTATTTATGTACGATGGATGATATGCGTCGGGTTTATTAGCCCTGATCTCTTTTTCTTTCGTTGGTCTTCATCTGGTCTCTCCCTCTCTTAATCTGGGCGTAAATGAGCATATCCTGCTCTCAGAGATGAGAGACAAAGAAGAGTGCAAGACTGTGCGTCGGTGTAAAGGCATGAAACACTCGTGCACTGACCGCTTCGGTTCAGACCGTGATACCTTCTAGGGAAATAGTGCAGGCTTTAGAAGTTTTGCTAAGTTAAATTCTGAAATCTGAATCCGTTACGTATAGAAATTATTACTATATGAAATAATTGAGACCGCATTACCGTGTAGTAATTTAAAAAAATACAAAAATTCAAGAATGACATTTTTATGCACGAAAAAGAACGACGTTTATATGTACAGGGTGAGTCTCTTCATAGGTCCAAAATGGGTGGGGCACACCGTGATTCGTGATCAAGCATTGCTACCCTATCCACACCCGGATAATTCTTTACCTGATTCCCTTCGCCATGAGTAAGTCCCACCCATTTCGGACCTGTGAAGAGCCTCACCCTGTACAGTTAGCAAAATTGCAAAAATTTGAAACCCAGAAACTCGGTTAACTAGTTGAAATTTCGAAACTGAATTAAACACGCCAGTGGAAATAATGCAGTAACGTTGCAATTAAAACTTTTTGACAAACTATTAGCTGGCAGAAAACAATTTCGACTATTCGAGTAGGTATACTGTATAAGAGATGTAGTAGCTGCGAACGGCAAAAGTAAAATGAATAATCGCGAATAAAATGAAAGCGCAGACAAAACGTGATAAGAATACGGGTCTAGATTTTAATCTGCAAATAGTTTAACGCGCGGGTATAAATTCAGTCGAACTATTTTCAACTTTAACGAGTTGTTTATCGATGTGGCTTAGCCAACTGCCACAACCTAGTCGTCTTCGATCTATCTGCACGTACTATTTAATAAAATATAGTATCTACGCGTATAAGTGGCTTGAATTCTGACAATTTGATCGGCGATAGAGGATCGATTATTAGGATTAGGAAAAGGAGAATAAAAATTTGTTAAAAAGGATTTGCGGCTCTAAACGTTTCGAGCTATTCTCGCGGTATTTTCCGACCCTATATAAGAGTTTGGCATCCATGTTCAGCGAGGACCGCGTGGTGCTGTGAGGCGCGACTATTTTTGAGCGGTGTTTATCTGGCCTGGATTATATAGTTATGAGTTCCAGAAGGCAAGCGATAGTTCCTTGAAAGAGGTCTCAATCATTCACCCGCAGTGCCGTGCCAAACTTTTGGGGCACGCAGCGATGATATGACCTCGGTGAAGTTGCGAGGGACGGAATCGGAATGACTGTTTGAAATTTCGATTTTATATTCAATGAGCGACTCTGCTGGGCTTGCAAAATTCAAATATTTCGAAAATACGTGTTGAACTTCGATCAACGTGTCTTTTTTCATTTCTATATGAAAATAAATGAGAATATGATGTTTCGAAATATTTTTAGAAAAAGGACTTCGGAGGAAAAGTTAATAATAATATTAATAAATCGCTACATAAATCTCGCAGAAGACTCATTGGCCAGTGAATTTAGTCAAAGTTTAGTTGTTTCCGACTTGCTTTAGCCTCTTGACGTTCGATCTTCTAGAGTTCTAAATTTAAACAAGTGGCTCGTGCAAGTAAAGACGAACTTAACTTCCCTTGTCTTCTCTTCTCTTCTCTTCTCTTCATCTCATAGATGCGGGATCGTCAGTTTGTCAGCTCGGTTAGTCGCTACATGCCTAAATATATATATTTATAAAATCTCAAACCTTCGGTTAAAGAAGTTAAACCCCTTTGGCAGTGGGCTGTTTGGTAGACGACGAGAGAGACCAGGGCGTGAAGACCAAAAGCAAAAAGCTCCAAATGAAAAAGGAAGAAAAAAAAAGAAAAATTCAAATGAAGAAAAAAAAGATCCAAATGAAAATAAAAACTATCACGTTTTATGCGCGTGCGTCTTGTTCTCGTTATACCTATAGGATCAGGTGGTGGTGTGCGATGCACTTGTGTCATGGTCGCGCTAATATTAGCAACTAGCGATTACGCGGATGGACAAATGAAGAAACAGGTATTAAACGCGCGTAAGCCCCTAAGGCGATAATCAATAGTAGAGAGAAGCAATTATTCGACCTTTGTATAACGCGTATCTGTGGATGAGGATGAGCGATGAAAATGATTGGTAAATGACAGGAAATTTTATGTCCTATCTGAAAGTTCTTCGAATTTGTTTTTCATTTTTTCCACCAAATTGTTGAAATAAAAATAAATCGATACCCGAGTTGCAGATTTTTTTAAACCGACTGTACGTACGAATGTCGCGGCACAAGGCGCGCACCGGCTATGCAAGGTACAAACAGTGTCATGGATATTGATTTCACCGTAGTATGCACACGCGGACATTGCGGAATGTGCTTTATATTATGCCACAATTCGTTCGTTCGTATATGTTCGTATGTTCGCGGATTTGCACGCGCTCGCGCTCGCGTTTCATATACCTACATATACATAAATATACGCGTAGCAATAATCATTTTATACGATCGTATTATTATTACCCACAAGGACGGTAAAAGTTATTCAAAATTATTTTGAACATGACGAAATTTTTATTTTATTTTTCTTTCAAAGTGCAAAAATTGCGACGACTGTATACCTTGCGATTTAATTTTTTCGACTATACAGTAAGATCGCCTTTAGAGATATTTTACGAGAATGATCATTTCGCCAACTACTCACGTATTAAACGCGGCATAGATGTAAGCGTATATGTATGCGGACATTAAGCAAAATAAATTTCGCACAGCTTCGTGAGGTGTCGCAGTATTTTCTATAATACTTGACGTTCTATGTACAGGATTAATTAAAACTGAAGAAATTTCACTAGTTTTATAGCAGTACAAAGTATACAATTTTCTCGGTTTCACGCAGTAATTATTTACGACTAGAGAAATCGCAAGTGGCGTTTATTTTATCGCTGATGTCATTTGGTGTATACATAGCAGAACGGAAATAGTTGAGTATCTACCTATCTTCAGTAAATCGAAAAGTATAGATATTTAGAATAAATAAACCGCGATAAGACACTTCGGGGATTTACGCCACCCGTTTGCAGGACGTGATTTCACCGAATGAATCATTTTCGAAAGCGTCTATGCCTATGTATCTTCATTTTCCAGGATCGCGATGATTGACGTTTACTGTATATCGTCTACGTTGAATTATACGGACGAATTATTTGTTGAACTTCGATTTCCATTTAGGAACAAATATGTTCATTTCCTTTCCGTATAAGTAAACTGTAGAATTTTTTAGTTTAGTTTGCTATCAGATTTTTTTGACCGATATTATTTTTCTTCTCATTCTTATTCGTTCTCTTCATCGCGGTGGATCTTCGCGTTTGATTTATTTATCCAACCTGCGCGAAGATCGATGCGATAGATAAAAATTATTCAAATTTATTTTTTGAATTTTATTTCCAAACGCTCTGGCTAGGCTATACCTACACCACACCAATGCTACACTAGATATTTGAATATTTTGTCAATTAGGTTGCTTTGCATAGGTTATAGGTGAGCCTGGGTTACCACGGCTACTACACACATCTAACCATCGCAAGAACTCTTGTGCATATACTTTTATTTCCATTCAGTGACCAGCAAAATTGATGTCATTCAAGATAAGACAGACCCGTCGACGATACTAATCGTGGGCCTTAGTCCCGCTTCTCAATGTGATATACATACGTATAATAAATACGCACGTGTGGCCCGAGAGACTTTTTCATTCTTATTTTATATTCATTTATATCGTCAATTTTCACGCTTTTTTCTTTTTCCTTTTTTTTTTTCTTCTTCTTCTTTTTTATTTTGGTTCACCCCGGCTATAAATTAGACAGTAGATGATTTCAGCCGCGATACGTTAGAATCTAGATAACCGTAGAGAATCCGTCGTTACTTTACGACGACGACGATGACGAGGAACTTAATTAGCAATTAAACCTAATTTTTCTTTTTTTTCTCTCTACACCGAAGGTATAGGCGCTAAAATATGGAATTATGTAAAACACAATCTCCTCGAAGAATCTGAGCGATATTTCAAACCGCACTATTTTTCTTCAATGTCTACGACTCTGGGGCTAAAATCCCATGTATTAAAGTTATGCAATTACGTACTACCTACTTAACCAGCTGCAGGCGGCTATAGGTACATAGATTCCAAAATTTAATTCAACAAGCGTTTCAATTTGGCCTTAGAAATTCACCTAATCTATTCACCGACTCATGCAAAGCACACAACGTACACGCGATACGATTATCTATACGTACATTCTATACCGCGTGGTAATAAAATAAGTAACATATGAGCATCCTGTGTAATGTCGTCGGAGTATGAGACACGATGAATATTAAATGGGTCGAATAAACGGCAAAATAGTTATAAGGCCAAAAGCCAGAAGCCAATAGACGTCACTTGAAACAAACAAACAAAAAAAAAAGATTAAAAAAAAAAACGAAGAAGATAAAAACGAAAGGAAACGAATCGTTGTAAGGACAACCGTGCCCACGTAGTCTATATAGGCATATAGGCCTATACCTCTATACCTGTGCAGTAGATAAAGGTAAATAATTTACAGATACAAGTTAGGTAGCTGTTGGTAACCCTTTGAACCGTTGTATATAGACATGCGCGTAGTCGGGCATCCGGTGGATGACGAGGCAACGGTATAAAGCGGAGAACGCGATTTGCATAACCTCGTCAACCAGGCACGAGTCGTTCGCCCGGTAATCAGGGCATTCGCATCCGAGACGATAGGATTTTACGGCCTCCTATATATCCCGACATGACGGACAAACGCCGACTGTTAACGATCACTGTATGCATATACATGCTGCGCAATCATCTAGTTTATAACTCTTTCGCTCATTTTTGGCATCCTCTTTGTTTTCTTGTCTTTACTTTCGCGACTTCCGTAACGTTTCGATAAGAAAAAAGAAAAAGAAACAAAAATTAAATGACGAAAAATTGTTGACTTGTTCTTTTCATTTTGTTCACTATTGAATCTTCTTTCACACATTTGAAGGAAATTTACATATCTGTACGATAATCGATCCAACTAGGTGGGCATAAGACTCGTTAGTATCGTATTATATCATAGAAAAATTAACGATCGAAACATCCATCCCGCGATCTCTCTCGGTCGAGTGTGAGTCGAAAATCCTGTGTGGCCATGGGGATGCAAATGCATTTGTGATTTATGGACCGTCCGACGTGTCGGGACTTCGGGCTTTGAGATGGTTCGAAAAGGAACCAAAGTTAGAGATAACTGGGAGAGATACGAAGGTTTCATAGTTGACAATAAAAAGAAGAAGACGAGGAGGAGGAAGGAGAAGAAGAAAGGAGAGAACCAAGAAATGAACAAATATTCTTTGATTCTTCTTTTCAGGATCGGATTTGGGTTCAGATTCAGGTTTAGGTTTAGGTTCAAATTTCATAAAAGAGACGCGCAAGTATATAGCGACTGAATAAACGCACCGTCGATGACGTAGCTGCGTGCGATATACCAGAAAATTCATAAAGGGAGAGAGAAAGATGAAGAGAGTTTGAGAACGGGAGAGAGTAAAGAGAGAAAAAGGGGGAGAGAGAGAGAGCGAGAGAGGGGTAAACTACTTGTTGCGCGTCGCGACGCCCCTAACGTCTCCAACCCGTCGCCCACCCGCGGCGTACAAAAATAGACGCGCCGCGTCGCGACGCAACAGATATCGCCGGTTTGCAGTAGGTACATGCGGACTGTTTCCGCACGGGACTTTAGCTTTTGCTCTCCGACGCGTATACACACGTTCTCTTATAAACTGGTAATTAATTTAAGCGGATATGGGGTTTAGGCATATGGCGACGATGATGTAACCGAGTCTTCAAGGTGCTATATGTAGTCAGACGCTGTGACGTTAGTAAATGCTTATCGTATCTTTGAAACTATCACAGTGGACTTTTTTTTTCTTCCTTTTTTCTTCTTCGTTTCCTTCCAATTTCCTTTTCTATTTTTGCGTTTAATTTTTATTTTTTTTTCGACTTCAAATCGTCGCAAGGCTGCAAACGTCTACGTGTGACGTCAGTGTGACGTCGTCTTCTCGTCGCGGACACGCGATAGAGACGTATAGAATTTAAAATGACGTTGCTACTGCTGCCCGCGCTCTATATACCTTCTGCACGTAAGCAGACTTCACTTATCGGTGCGCATTGAGCGGAAACATCTATTATTATCTTGCTAATAAAATTGCATTTTCATCGGTAACACGTATCACGTATTATGATAACGTGAAACAGTGACGTATAAACTTTGACGGAATCGAATACTGATATAGCTGTGTTTCTTATGCCGAATAAAACAAACTTTTCCTCAACGAGAAGACAAGGAACGGGAGAAAGAACTGCATGGAAACTGACCTGTATCTGATGTCCCGGATTGCTGATGTGGAGCTGCTGGGCCTGATTAATTTGCAAAGTCGACGTCCCTGGTCCCGAAGGTGGTCTTGGAGGTGTAGAACTAGTGAAAGGTCCTTGCGATCCAGTCTGATTCGGTCCTCCACCAGCCTGAGCTCCTCTGGGAGGTAGAGGGTACCCGGGACTCCCATGGTTGGGCATAGAGCCAGGACTTCCATAGGGAGAATACTGTTGTTTGTATCCACCAGCGGGTCCCATCATGTTGGGTTTACCGCCAGCATTTTGCGCCCTCTTCATGTCCCCAAGACTCGAAAATTGTGACTGAGCAGCAGCGAACATGTCCGCGGTCTGCTGACTCTGGAAGTTCGCCGAATTATTAGGCTTGTGATAAGCTCCGGTGGTCTGTGCAGCTTGAGGCTGACCCCCTGGCGGTCCATTGCTTCCTGGACTCCCCAAGTAATCCGAAGCCCCACCGAATTGCGGAAATTCAGCGTACGGTGACCTCGCCGCTGGCCCTCTAGCCGCTGTAGCAGTAGGGTTGAATCCTCCAAGACCAAGTTGTTGGTTTTTGTGTTGGTGCTGTTCAGCCATTTGCTTCAGAGTCTGAGCTGCAGGGCTCATCTCAGATTTGAAGTCAAGTCCTGAGTAGGGAAGCCTCGCCGGCGAATATTGCGACGAGCCAAGAGCCCCGGGGCTAGAATTCGAGGGTAAAGTTGTGCCGTTGTTGTTGTTATTGTTGTTATGTTGGTGTATGGAATCCTTGTCGTCTTCGACCTTGATCTGACCATTGTTGGTAACATTATTAGCCGCGTTGTTGGCCAGGGTGTCAACGCTCTTATCCTCAAAGTCAAAGTCCTTCATGAACTCCGGATGAAAGTCGGATATCTCGGATATTAGATCCTGGAAAGCGTCGGAGGTGATGATTTCGTCGCCAGTGTCGTCTCCGATAAAATCCGAGAATCCAGGGAACCCGGCGCCGTTTGCTGCCGCGTCTTTCTCCAACGCAGCAGCGCACTGTTCTAGATCTACGAACTCGTTGTCCGGTTCCTGTTTGCATTTCACCAAATTTCCCAAGTCTACACAGCCGATGCCACCGCCTGGACCACCCTGCGTTCTAGATCCCGTAGACGCTGGCGTTTCGGGCCCAGATTTTGGCGACGATGTATTAACGTGGTCGCTCTTTACCGAGGCATTTGTCAGCGCCTTGACGGTAACGTTTGTCGATATTTGTTGAGGCTGGGAGTTCGCTGCTGACGTCGTGAACTCCAATTGCTGTACTATTTCGACTGAAAATTTGGTCAGACCTTCGTTACCTCCTTGCTGTTGGGGACCTGAGGTATTCGCACCATTTCCTGGCTGGTGCTGGCCGTGGCCGTGATGCGGACCTCCGCCACCACCGCCACCGCCACCACCGCCTCCTCCTCCACCCCCGCCGCCTCCATTTCCTGGGGCCTGTTGTTGGTGCTGTTGATGTTGCGCCTGCGTGCATTGCAGTTTTGAAGGGGGTTCCCCGAACCCACCATCTCCACTGCCCCCACCAGTTGGTTCCAACTCCTCCGCCGTCCGCTTCAAGAATTTCTGCTGCTGAAACAAACGGGCAAAGCTATCTAAATCTGGTCGTGCTACAAATACGTCTGAAAATTTATATCAACTTATAGATATAGGTATGTGTATATGGGGTAAATATAGATTCTACGCGTTTCGCGTCTGCATGGAATTTTGGCTAATTTAATATGCGGTAAAGTTTTGGTTTACAGAATTATGCGCTATACTGTGTATATCGCATACAGCTAGGTATAAATAGATTGGAAGATGTACGATTTTGTTCTTTCTGTTTTTCTTCTTTTTGTTTTTGAACAATAATCCCGTATCATTTTTCTGTGAATTTATACATACGCGGTTGTTTTTTCGATCAGACTTCGTCCAGGGCTATCGAACGATCCATGAAGAACACAACAGGCACGTATATAGGTGCCTGTACTGACGTCGTCGAAGGTCTAGGTATATAATCGACGAAAACAAGGCGTGTTTTTTAACTGACGTAATGTGTGTAGGTACCTACCTAATTCTTGATAATAAATGACACGATACGCAAATTTATGCAATAAGTGCGTGAGGGCTGAATTAAAATGAAGTCAAATTGCGTAATAGAATATAAAATGACATCGTGGAATGAATAAGTGAGAAAATAACGAAATTTTTGTTACACAACCGCACAGAATTATAGCTGGTAAGTTATTCCTCCCTAAATTTAGGTCTTCCTGTTGCTAGGATGGATTTAAAAACGTTTTAAATTCGGTATTGGGAGTTGGGAGAGAGATGAAGAGAGACACGAGGTCTCGCCGTCGAAGCTTGGGTACCTATACCTACCTACTGTATAAAGTAAAACTCTGTAATCTATGCTAATAGATTCGCGATGGTTCGACATGATTTTCAACCGGATTACAATCCGTCGAGATCTAAACACCGAGAAACCGAGCCGAAGAGGAACAGAGTGAAATAGAAATCGAGAAAGAGAAAGAGAGAAAGAGCCGAAGCGTATACATACTGAAAACGACAGCCAACAGTCAACCCAACTGTTCTTCTTTATCAACGAGAAACATCTTCCAGAGACCGGAGGAGGCTGCATAAGACAAAATTCGTCATGTCTTAAATCCAGTGTTTGTCCCTCTCAAGATGACACGAATTTGAAATTTCAAACTTTTCAAAGTGTAAGAGTAGATGAGATCATTTACATTATATTACATCCTTTTTCTTATTCTTATATTATTATCCTCCGAAGTTCAGCAAACAACGTGAAGATATATAAGCTTAGAGCGAAAAGCTCCGCTTCTTATATACCTAGTAGGTATATTTGCATCTGATGAAGAAAAGAAAGAAAAGAAAGAAGAGAAAAACGCGAGCTGTAAAATTATAACCTGGTTTTTCATTGGAAATCAATATCCCCCATTACCCTAACTAATACCTTGGACGATGATGCACCTGGCGAAGAAAAGAAAAAAGAAGAGAAGAGAAGAGAAGAGAAGAGAAGAGAAGAGAGGAGAGGAGAGGAGAAGAGAACCGCGAGATCGATTATCTTCAAGACTGTGCGCAGCTCTCTTCGATATTCCGAGAGAAAATTGTAATAACGATTCGATAACAACCGGGGCGAGAAACTCGTCGAATCGAGGGCGACGAAGAGGGATGCTAAATATCACCCTACCGTGATTAATTCCTTCTTAGGACGGAGTAACCAAAGCGTAAAGTTCCGTAAGCGACATCATAAGGTTGAGAAAAGTAGTTTACCTAATGTTACCATCGACGATCGTCAAATGCTTAACAGTCAGAAGGAATTAAACTCATATACCTTCGCACCACCCACCCTTACGCAGCTTACCATCTGCCTAGCTAACAATCTTCGTGGGCGTTGATGCCAGCGCAAAAGAGATTGTCTCAGTCGGTAAGCAAGGCGCGAAAAGAATCTTTTTCCAGGTCAACGAGGAAGTGAAGGCGAAGATGAGGGCGAAGATGAGGGCGAAGATGAAGATGAAGATGAAGTTTAAGACGGAAAGAGAAATATAAAGAGAAAGAAGGAGAAGACGAAAATGGGTCGGCAGAGAGGCCTCGGGTTTGGCCAGCTTTGTGAGCCAATTTCGCGAGGTAGGATCGTCCTCGGGTTTCGTAGGGTGAAGGGTGAAGGGTGAAGGGCGATGAGAGAAGGAGAGATTGCGGCGAAGAGGAATACGCGGACGAGGTATAGTGGAGAAAGGGGTGTCGGAGGGCTTGGCTGATAACGGCGTGCCTCTACGGAGCCCCGCCGCGCGTCAATATTGCCTTCGACCTCCCACCTTCGCCCAGGTCACCGGCAACGGCTAAAAAAACCACTAGGTGCTGGTAAACCTATCGGGTAAAGTGCGGCCGGATACGAAGTCGCGATCGAATGCCTAATAGAAGAAAATTTAGCAATAATTATAATATATCGATGAATTTTCAATCAAGATATAGCAAAACTCTCTGCTTATCATCTCCCATGTCTTTATTTTACATATTATGTATATATGATACATATATAGGTATATAGGTATATAGGTATATGCGATCGGGCGTGAAGGCGATCAAATTCTCAACGAGGCGAAACTCGAAGAGAGAACCGGAAGTCAGACCACCGGATGTTACGTGTACACGTACCGACTTCCTGCGGAGCAGATAGCTACGTGTATTTTTGCATATATACCATAACCCATTTATGACTATATTAACAGGTTTTCGTTTAGTTCACATGAGAAGAAATAAATTGTCACCGCCGCAATTAATCGGGGCATAAATCATACCTGCGGGCTTTATTTAACACGAAACTTTACGACGACATGATAGATTGATGAATGTATATAAGGATCATATATACTCGAACAATCCCTGTTTGTACAACCGTTCAGTTTCGGTGCCTGGCGCCTCTTCACTCGCTTCACTCGCTTCACTCGCTTCAACTTTACTCTCTTGACTCGGAATTAATAGCCGAGAAACAGCAACCAACCAACGAACGAACGAATGAATGAATGAACGAACGAACGAACGAACGAAGGTAGTAGGTAGGTATACACGTCAACGGCTCAAGGCGGTTCGAGTTACAGCGTTAGAGGCTAGCTGAAAGCTAATTTAGTTTGAAATCAGATAACTGTTAGCGACCCTATCCCCTAACCACGAGAAGTTTGTAAAATTATCTATCTCTCTCTCTGTATTTCTCTCTTGATGCGAAGTAGGATCATCGAACTTATTATTATTAAATATTATCACAAGGAAACCCGCGAGATTCGTTTCGCGATTTATTTTCTCTCGTCGAGGAAGAGAGGTGGTGATGATATAATAATTATATAGATTAGTTTCGCTCGTCGAAACGTGATTGTAATATATCTGGGTGTGCAGCGTACAAGATGAGACAAATTCTTCGTCTTTTTTTCTTTTTTAGTCTCTCTTATTATTTTCATCGCAGGTTTTTTCGTTATTCAACCTTCGTTATCTGACTCTACTATATATATATATATATATAAGGTAAAGCGGACAAGTAATTTCCCGGATAACCAAAGACTCTAAGCGACGTTTAAAGTCGACCTAGATTTAGAAGAAAAACGGTTTGACCCGACCTGCGAACAATCCGAAAAAGAGCTGGACCCCGTCCGCGTATAACCGTTTCAAGATTAAATTTACGAGATAAAATTGAAACATTGTCTCAAGTCAGATACAGCTACGCGATGATAAGAGAGCCGCGGAGATAATACGACGAGAAGAATATAATCATTACGTCATATACCAATATACATGTATGTATACATATATATCATTTGAAAAACTATGTATTATAAAATATAATTGAAAAATCGTTAGATATAACTATTCAAGTAAGAAGATAGGTTCTTTGTTCTTTTTCAAAGATCTATAAATTTTTTTTGTCTTCCTTCAATTTCTTCTTCATACCCCAACTCCATGCTGCGTAGTCTAGATTCTAAGCTATACTCTTGTTCAACGAATTAATTACCTCCACGCGTCTAGTTCGTGCTTCTATCGACCGAGGGGACTTTCGACGTGAACCATGAGCCGTTCGAGACAGGAAAACAGTATCTACTACATACAAGTCGTCCGTTGCAAACGGCTAAGCGGAATACAAATAATTCTCGGTAACCGAGACTCGCGACTAGCGTGGGGGATTGTTTTTTTTTTTTTTTTTTTTTTTTATAGATAATACGAATCTAGGAGTAGAAACGCCTGCAATTTTATCTACAATATAATCTCCAGCATGTTTAAATTTTTTAAGAACTTTTGGTTCAAAAAAAAAAAAAAGAAAAAAAAATGAAAAAAAAACATGTTGGCGCGTCGTTGCGTCGGGCATCTCACTTCCAACGATATCAGAGCTTGCGAGGCGCGGGTGTCGCGTCCGCGTTGCGTCGCGTCGCATCGCGTCTCGTCTCGTCTCGTCTCGTCGCTCCTCGCCTTTTCGTCCGAGGTTAATCATATGCGTCTGATCCACGAGCGCAATACAAGCAAAGCCACCTTTTGACTCGAGTTCGTCGATGTGCGCGTCACGCGCAAGGACTAAAACACTCATTGTTCTCTACCGATATCACATATGCGAAGGTTTTTCTCCGAGTAAGGGTTTAAGGGCAGGATATAGATGAGAGCTGGGGGTGAAACTCGCGAAACACGATCATAACGCACTACGTACATATAGGGAGACCCGCAGGCAAATTTAGACATCTTAGCTATAAAGAATGGATTGAAATTTTTCTTTTTCTCGTCAAAAATCTTTTTACTTCAAAAATTGAAAAAGAAAAAAAAAGAAAGTAAAAGATTTTTGAGGAGAAAAAAAAAAAGATATCAATTTTCAACCGTGGTACCTCCTTGCCTCGGTCTCCCCTATGTATAATGGATGTCTACATCAAAATTCTAGGTAAGTTTGTTGCCTGATATGATTACAATAGAAGCTAGTACTACGGTTTGCGCAGTATAAATCGGGGTAAACTTTGGCTCCGCAGTTATTATCGCTTTATTACTAAAACGACTTAATTGCAGATCCTGCGGTGGCTACCCCTATGAGTAGCGAAGACTTGCAGTAGGTGAAATTGATGTCAAGAAGTTGAATTCCTTTTCGATCGATGAATTTGAATAGAGAAATAAGTGGAAATGTTTGATTTTTTTTTGTCTTTCTGACTTGCTGATTGCAGAGTATTAGGCATTGATAAAAATTGATAAAAATTGACGCATTGACGCGGTGTTTTAGAAACGGTAATAATATTCCAAATCGAAATTTATACGATCGAGAAAAACTAATGGTATAAGAGAGACTATTTCCGGTAGGAAAAAAACGACGTGCCTTGAGTCAATATATAATAAGGAAGCAAACTTTTACTCGCACGTATATAGTTATCTTACTGAGCAAAGTTTAACCCAGGAATGACGTAAATTTTCAGAAATTTTCTCCTCTTCTTTATATTTGGAGATTACTTTTCTCGTAGATAAGGAACAGAAATTTTGAAGTATAAACAGTATACCATTTTTATATACTTATATGAAACACGTAGTTCGTAGAAATAATAAAATTACGGACGTCAAGTCTAATCGATAGACAAGAAAATAATTGAATACAAAAAAAATTGAAAAAAATGGAGTTAATCGATCGGTCCTATGCAGGATCACTTATCGCTTAAACGTTAATTAATAATTATTATAGTCTGATTGATCTTAACGTACGTTACCCAGACGGCCATTCGTCAAGTAGGGACCCACATCGGCGCACGTACGTACCTGTAAAAATAAAATGAGAAACGTCAATAAATAAATGTATAAAATTATCATGGGGGTAAAATTTGAGCATCTTTATTTTACACCTCAAAGTCCTTTCAATCGAGAATAAAATTTGGTGAAAATCGTAGCGTGACAAATATAGATATATATATAAACTAATCGTATACCTAATTGCGTAAAATTAAATAAACTTAAGATTAAATAAGGTATAGTACCTTAAGGTGGTTCTTATTTAGGGCTCAGATGAAATTTTTAGCATGCGCCCCCTAAATCCACTCCAAATAAGTTAAAAAAAATCCATAATTTTTTCAGATTTTTATCTCAACTCTGACCCCTCCGACCAAGAGGGTGGATCTTCCCATTGAAAATACACGTGTTTCGTAAAATAACGACCACCCTAATAGTACCTATGATAGTTTGTGATTGATTCATCATTGTTTCGCACTGCACGCACATCTCATGAATGATAATAGAGAGATTTCATTTGTTATTGCAATAAGTTAGTTTGCTATAAGATAGATACTCTGTTTGTTTCCTAGTTAAAAATAAAATAAAGTTCCACAGTCATACGATGTCGGGGATTCTGTAGCGGATTATTTCGCACGTCGCAAACGAAGATCGTATTGATAATTATACCGATCACCCTTGGAGTTTGATGAAAAATGAACGGTTATCTTATATAACGTTATTAACCCGAGAACTGGATAGAAATTTTCACCAAATCTTGTTCAAAAGAGTTATATTTTGCCATTTGGACAGAAAAAAAGGGAAAGATTCGAATATATAGATGCTGGGAAGATATGTGGAAGGATTTTGAGTCCGCGAAAAATAAAAAGAAAAACAATATATTCCTTTTCACGTTTTTGGAATCATATTTCATCAGTTATAATTCATCTTTGTACTTGTCGTTACACGGTATATAGTGTCGCAATAAAAGAACCTTGCGAACCTCGTGTCGCGTCTCGTCTCGTCGCCACGACATAACCATCACAGGCTGTAGCGCTTCTGTCGCAATTGCGCAAAGTCAACTCAACTCAACTCAACGTAACATAACGCAACGCAACGCAACGCAACGCAACGCAACGCAAGTCAACGCAACGCAGCGCAACGCAGCGCAAAGTAAGGTAACGTAAGGTAAGGTAAGGTGAGGAGGAACGATCAAGAGAGGTAAGAAGAGTTGAGGAGAAGGGAGAAGGACGAAGAACGAAGGGCGAGGAGTTTGTGTACCCGGTTACTCGCTTCCATTGTCTTAGGGAGCGAGACAAGCCAGGCAAAGTCGAAGCGCGGCGAAACTGAACCTAACTCAACTGCAACTGGTATACATACCTACTATCTATATATATATATTATACATACATATATGTATATGTATGTGTTTGTGCGCAATGTACACATACACATACGTATACATAATACGCGGAACTACGTCCTCCCCGAGCCCATATTATACATTATAGATATATTTTCGTCTGTATATATAAATATATATAGGTACGTATACCTATATATATATATATAGTAATATACGTATGTACTAGGTACTCATATTAGTTTCCACCATTGTTCGTTGACCATATAGTAAATAAGTAAGTAAAGTACCTACAGTACGGTACAGTATAGTCGTGATTGTGTATTGTCGCGTCGTGCGTCTGTCGAAAGAAACTTTTACGTAATATGGGTAATAACCGACTGAGCTGCACAATATAGCTAGAGCTAAATGTAGAGGTAGAGGTATAGGAGGTATAGCTATAGGGATCGGGTGGAGTGATTGAGGTATGAGGAAAATACGTATGAACAATTACAGATGCATAATATATACATATATGTATATATTCGTAGATACGTGCGTATGTCTGATTGTGAACCATTACGCAATGTACTTTTTTTTTTTCAATTTTTCTTTTCTGTTCCATCAGTGTAGCGATAGGTAACATAATATTACGAATCATTAGAACGCGTTAGAATTAGCCGAAAAAATTTTCGATGGATATTGACGCAATTAGAAAACGAGAAAAGAAAAAAATACAAGAAAAAAAAAAGTAAGAGAGATAAGGTGGCCAAGAAAAATTTTATGTTAATTCTAGATAGGTAGTTCAAAAAACTCGAGCGCACCGGAAACTTAATATTCAAGCTGTCTCAGATACTGTTAAACTGGGCCGGATGAATTCCTATCGCAAGGTTCCTGGTTGGCTAAAGGTAACGCGGCTAGTTTCCTAAAACTAAACCGATTGTCGTCAACGCAATTCTTCTAATCGCTTCGAAATTTGGACTTAATGAAGCAAGAAAAATAATTGAAAAAAAAAAAGAAAAAAAAAATACAAGCTCAGTTTCGTGCAAAAATATATCATCAAGTTAACACGACAGAGAATTGTTCCTATATATATGTACATAAGTCTACATTTGAAATTGATTATTGAACAAACAGACTTTTCGCAGACGTTTGAAAATTATTCAGTGTTACGTTTCGCGACGCAAATTACACGCTGCTGCTATTGCAGCAGCGTTGACTGACTGCTTGGTCGATTTTATAAGCCTAGCGACCGAGTGGTTGCAGATAGGTGTATACTAATAGGTATGAAAATAATGAAACGAAAGAATTGCAATAGTTACTATACCGGAAGTGATTGTTTTTTTTTTTTCATTTTATTTTTATTCGAAGATAAGAAATACGACTAACAATTTCAGGAGATGTGATATCTTTATTAGTTTTTTCGCTGTTATATTTTTTTCCAGAAATCGAAAAACGGTGAAAACTTAACATTGAGACGTACAGACGTCGTATCACCGCATGTCCAGGAACAGGGTTGGTACGCTTTCTGAAATCTGAAATTCCCTGACTTTTCCAGGTATTCCAGTCCCAAAATATCAATCTTCTAGTTGTTTAATGTTCATACGTGATCAATAAATTGCTTATATTTAGAACAGTTCGTTTGATATATATCTTTGAATACATTCTGTATCGTCATCTTGGTATATACTTATAACAGTCGGCAGCAGGGGATGGGAAAAAGGATGATATTGGTAATGACTGCAATTATAGGTATTTGGAATAAAAAATTTTTGGTAAAATGCAGTTCTCGATCAATACGCCAATTATGCTAATAAGATAAAATTCCAGTCATTTTTTCGGAATTCCCTGACTTTTCCCTGACTTTTCCCTGCCATATGAAATTCCCTGACTTTTCCAGGTTTTCCAGATTTTCCAGGTGCGTACCAACCCTGAGGAACTATTAGAGAACGTTCATTATGCTAGTTGGAAGTAGAAACGTTGTTGATTCTACCCACTTTGGTAAAAAGCGAAAAAAAAAAAGGGAAAGAAAAATCGGAAGGGGGAAAATAAATAAATAAATAAATTCAAAAAAAACTAAGAAACCAAGCGAAAAAAATAAACGTAACAAAAACGGTTCACTCAAGTGATAAATTAACTAGACGTATGTTGGTAAAAACCTGCCCTGTCATCCAGTGACAATCACGCTGCGACTATATGGCAAACGTCCTCGTTTTAACTGAGGCAATGAAAAATGAAAAAAAAAACGTACAAAAAAGTGAGAAGAAAGACGGAAAAAAGAAAAAAAGACAGTAAGGATGAAGATGCACGTGTCGAGAGATGCTGCAACTATATGTACATATTCATGCATCGGAAACGCGTAAGCGTATGACGAGGGATCTACTACGCGTAATTACTATTGATATTATCAAACGAATCTGTGCAGGGAAAAAGAAAAAAAAGGTGAGAAACAAAATCTACAGGAAGTATTGGGGGTGATTCAGGTTTACTTGTCTCCTTTTTTTTTCTTTTTTTTTTTTTAAATTTTGATTCTGATATTGATTTCGAGTTTGATTTCGATTTTTCGCGAAACATTTGACGATTCTGTACCATACATAGTATACCTAGGTATATAATTGCATAAGAGAGGAGATCGTTCTTTGATATACGTGGTTCAACAACAACGGGACAGACGGCAGCTCTCTCGCGTCGCGCATTTGTAACTTGTCGCTATCGGAAGACCTTGTTTCGATGTTTACAGGCAGAGTCGAGCCGATTACGCAATACGTTGCGAACGTACATATGTATGTACGTACGTATAGTGGCTCTGTAAGTTTCGATCGTGCGAGCAGTAGTTCAACTATACTGATGACTCGTCACTAAAAAGAAACAATAATTAAACGCTTCCTGTATGTATTTAGATGCAATCGCGCGGAAATCTTTCCTCTCATTTATATAATATATACATATATATTCAAATCAATAATAATAATAATGAATAATAACTGCAGTGAAAGAAAGAGTGCGATTTATAAAATATATAACAATTTTTAATAACAAAATCTAATACTTGGTGAAAACGGCTACTATAGCTTCCTGGCATGCTGCTGCAAATTTGACCTAGTTATTGTTAGAATTTCTCTATACATTCTCTCTCTTTCTCTCTCTTTCTCTCTCACTCTCTCTCTCACTCTGGGTGTACTTAATACAGGTAAGTTATTCGTACGAGTTATATGCATCGGTGGGTAGGGCTTCTGCAACACTTGATCAATAGCACGAAGTATCACGAGGTGTTTCGTAATAGTCGCGTAGTTTGTTCGATAATCAATTCTAATTAGTAACCCGATTCCGTATGCGATATAGGTATACATGTAATGTACCTTGTGACTTTTTACGCCCCTAAAACTTGACTTTTTTGCTCGATCTTAAAACCGAAAAGGGGGGGCTGTTAGTCGCTGTTAACCAAGTACCTATAGTCTAGCACCCGCACCTACTTACTCAGGTAAAGTTTTCAAACAGACGTCCACCTTATACCTACAGCGTGAAAGAAACAAAAAAAAAGAAAAAAAAAAAGAAAAAAAAAATTGAAGAAGAAGAAGAGGAGAGATACCCAAGCTACATAGCTTACGGTTTCCCTAAAGCAAGGGAAAGGCCGAGGGACTCGAGAACAAAGTCGAGGGCGAGAGATGAGGCAGAGTAGTCGGCGTCCCTCGACCATCTCGAGACTCTTTGCCTTAATCGACGAAATCAAGTGGATTCCTCAACAGTTTCGTACGTCAGGAAGTCTACGTACCTATATTAACTTATGGTTCTGAGAATTTGTTATGCTGGGTGTTATACGACAGCGTTATTAAAATCTAAATCGTGACAGTGATAGGTACGTATAGGTAGGTAGGTACGTACATAGGTAGTGCAAAAGTATATATATCTAATTAATTTGAGTATTTTCTATTTCTTTCTCGTTTCCGGGGGTGAAAAATGAGGCGTAAAAAATTCAATGGTTCTCGGTAATTGACCCTTGACACCGACTCCGGGTCCCCGGGGTATCGGTGTCTCTCATAAACTGCAAGGGAAACCTCAATCAGCCTTCCGGGTAGAGCAGGATGGGCTAAGCTCTAACCAGCACGACGCACCTCCGCGACCTTCCTATCGATCTGCGGATGGGGAAGAGGTTTTGCACACCCCTTTGCCACCCCTCCACAAGCTAAACCCCGAACCCCTGAACCCCCGGGCGCCGTTGAGACCCTGCGAGGAAAGGCAGGGCAAACCCTTAACCGGGGTGTTCCACCAACGCTAACGCCAACGCCACCTTTCTCATGTAGAGTGTAGAGAGTAGAGAGTAGAGAGTTGAGAGTTGAGAGTTGAGAGTTGAGAGCTCCACCCCTACTTCAACCTCGTCTTCGTAGTCCTGTGCCCCTGGCTCCAAGCTTTAGCTTCGAACGCTACGAGAACGGACCAACTTCGCGACGACGACGGGGCGCGCAGCATAACGAAAAAAAAAAAAAAAAAGGGAGAAAGGACCGATAATACATTTTTACGAGTGAGCTATGCTCAAACCCGCAACAGAACCTACCACCGGGTATAAAGTCCCAGTTTTACACCGACACGTGGGATTGCTTTTTCTACCCCGGGGAAAACGTAGCTACACAGTACGTTGTATATGAGGGCCGAAAGAGGGAACGAGACCGGGAACGGTCGCTCATATGGATCGTGGATTTCGTGGCTCGTGGGTGTAGCCTGTAGTATAATATGTATAAATCTACGTATACCTGACCAGGATTCAGAACCAGAATCAAGGATATCTCTCTCGCGCGGTCTTACGGTCTCGGTGATGATGATCAATTGAGATGAAAAAGGAATTAGGAGACTTTTGTCTATTCCCTCAACCCTTATTTTTCATCAAAAAATATATTAAGAACGAGAAAAGTTGGATAAAAATTTCTTGGATAAATTTTCTGCACACTTTTTTTACTACGCGTATGTACCATTCGAGTCTTGAAGATTTTTTCAATTCAAGATCGACGACGTGACATTGGGATAAAAAATTTATACACCGTCGTCTACGATCGATCAATCTTTATCTTAGATATACAGGTTTTACAAGTGACCAAGGATACATCTTCGTCTCCTCATCTTCCTCCTCTTCTTCTTCTTCTTCTTCTTCTTCTTATTTTCGAGAATAGTCGCAGCTGCCCGTCCAATACACAGGCTAAATATATACGTTTAAATATATTTATAAACCGTCTACCATTTCCCAGGATATTTCCACCGCATTGGCTATACATATAGCGAACAGATTATATTCGCGGGAAAATTACCGCGCTTATGATTCACGAGAAAAGCTCTATGACTACGTTTTTCTTCATTTTCTGCGATCTTTTTTTCTTTTTTTTTTTTTTTTTTAGTTAATTCGTTAGCAGATATCGACTTTGTATAATTGCGAAGAAAATTATTACATATTACCTCTAATACCATAAATTGAGGGATTTAGAAGAAAAAAAGTCTCCAGACTGAAATTCGCCACATAAGGTATATAAATGTAGAAAAACGGGACAAAAGAAATGAGGCGCGATCGACCGTCCGCTACTTTTCTACATTACTATACGCTACCGCGTGGTCGATGGTGGGACAGAGAACAAGAGAGAGAGAAGAGAGTAAAAATGAAATAGGGGTTGAGAGACCGAGATAGAGGAAAGGTTTACTTCCCTCGGGATAATAATCCCGGGACAGACGTGCGGACGAAAGAGACAGGAATTTCAATTGCAAAAGAGAACTGAAACTGAGACTAAGGTATAGGTGCGGGTGGATATAGAAGAGAATTTTGATCTCGCGAACGAACGAATGCATTGTTTACCTACTCGGATATTTTACGTATACGTGTGTATCTAAATACATACATGGCCATCCCACACACTTGATTATACTCGTGGTTTTCCGTACCCGAATCGGGACCGTTCGGAATAACGCGCGTAATCAAGAGGTATTAATAATTCTCGCGTTTCGGTTATATATCGTGGTATAAGAGTTCATCGGCGTCGCGACGTGACTATCGCTCCGGCTAGTATCAACGATATTTACCGTATTATTACACCCTAAAACTAGTATTTCGGATTCAGAATCCGTCATGCGTTAATGGCGGAAGGGAATCACCCTCGCAACTACCCCAACGCGGATAGCCCCAGCATATATATAGCGGAGACTGGGGAAAAGTGGACAATCCTGGGAAAAACAAATTCAAATTTCACAAAAATCTATTTTCTTCGAAAAATTTGAATCTTTGACTGACGGTTCGAAAATTAATTGTCGCGGGTTAAAATTTGGGGAAAATAGATTTTTTTTTTTTTTTTTTAATTTCATTTTATAGAGATTCAATTTAATATCGCACGATATCAGCAACATATTAGTTCGAAATAAGTTTTTTGATAAAGTACGATATTGAAATGAACTTGGAGCAGTGAACTTAGTTCTAAAACGTAGTTAAGTAAAGAATCTGCAGCGTCTGCTATGAGAAAATTGAATTAAATATTACGTAAATATGTAAGGTCAGCTACTGCAGCCGAGACGTGGGAGAGAGAAAAAAAGGGTAGAAGAACGGCGAACTTTTATCAAGTGTATTATGTAGGAAGATAACCACCGCCAAATCTCATCCTAGCTATAATGTTCCGCAAGTAGTCCGAGAATTCGCAAATTCCAAAAATAAACTTATCTCCTATGGTCCATACTGTCAGGCATCGAGATTCTCATACATAAGGTATACATATGAGAATGATCCCTAATATGGTCATTTTCAAATTTCAATGCTCCCATGGGCCAGTAGGTACGTCTCCAAATATATACGAAAAAAATGTAGCCAAAATCCCAGGTTCCTACCTCAATACTTCTAAGTACCGCCACAAAGTTTTCGAATTTTTCCATCATAATAAAACACGATTTGTGACATTCCGCGGTTAATTTTTGTTCTTCCTATTGCAGTAATAGCTCCAAAGTCTCTCAAACTCAAAAAAATGTGTTAAATCACCAAATTGTCATGAATAAAATTTCGTCGTTACAAATCTGTAATTTTCTTACGTATACCTACTACTGTAGGTGAGAAGTGTGCGGAGTTTCAGATTCAGAGAAGCGATAATGCGATAGTAAGTAAAAATAACCCCGAAGTACTAAAAATCGTATGTTATTTAAATGGGAAGTTCGAAGGCTTTGGGGCAGTACCTTAAAATTGAGATAAGAACCTACGGGGTTTTGACTACTTTTTTTTCTACATATTTGGAGGCGACATTCGGGCCCATGGGGGCATCTAGATTCTAAAAAATATATATACCTAGGTATATGAAAACTTAATCTATACACACATATACAGAAAAATTGAAAAAATTCGTCAAAGTATACCGTAAATTGTAAAATGATACAAAAACACACGCACGATTACCCCCTCTGTATCTTCTTCATACATATGCATACATAAAAAGAAATCAGACTCGCTGTTCGCGTAGATAACGAAGGGAAAAAAGAAACGTAAAAAAAATTACATAATAAAAATTAAATTCAACATACATACACGCGCGCACATATATCTCTTTCAACCTTCATATTAATATGACGTACCATCATTCCAGGTGATGTCACGTTGGTAGTATGCGTGTCCCTCTCTCTCTCTCTCTTCTTTTCAGTTTTCACGTATTAAGTTTATATTCTTTCTCTCTCTATTAACTTGATTTTTTATTTTTATTTTTTTGTATCCTTTTCTTTTATTATGTTGTGTTTGTGTTTGTGTGTGTGTGTGTGTGTGTGTGTGTATGTGTGTGGTGAGGTAGACAGAGGCTTTCTCCTCACAGAATAGGCGCCCACGTAGGGGGCCCTGGCTGAGGGGGGGCCACCATCCCCCTCACCAACCACCTTCTGTCCGTCCCTGACGTTTACACACAAAACACTAAATTCAGATCACTATTTTAACACTCGCGAGTCGCGTCTTAAACGCGCGCGGTTACTCTTCGCCGCGATACACTCGTATATATAGCTGTTTACGTTTATTTCTTATCTTCAGCGAAATTTAAAGGTCATTTTGAAATTGGGGGGGGGGGGAGGGGGGGCGTCCTGGTTTGACAAATGAGATTGCGGCAAATAATAAGTTATATACAGAAATTAAGTTTCAAACAAATCACTTCGTTTTCGACAAACAAACTAACTTCAAAACTCGTATATATTTCCAATCGAATGGTATAATAGTACAAGAGAAGACGTGTAATAAATATCCAGACGTCTTGGATCCCTCGCGCTTCACACTCCCACGCCGATTGTATGCTGTAACACTTTTTTATTTTTTAATTCTTTTTTAAATTAGATAATTTAATAGTTTAGATAAATTAGATAGTTTAATTTTCAAACTCGATATATATCTGTACCTTTATTATCACGAAATATATACGCCCCTTTCTTACTCGGTATTATACTTATATATAGTACTGTCAACGATGCGAACGGACTGTTCAACTTTCATTTAAGAACTTTTAAACACGGTATCAACGATCTGGCAACGCAGGCTATACCTATAGTATACACTGTCACTCATATTGTCAGCGTCGCGACGCCCCGCGTTATACCGTCACACACTTTACTCTCACGGTTAGTAACTTTGTGATTGGGAGGAGTTAAAGTCACCGCGGTTGTTTCTTTCGTTTTTTCGATCTCTTTTCTTTCCCTTTCTTTCCCTTTCTTTCCCTTTCTTTTCTTTTCTCTTCCTTTACTTTCCTTTTCTTTTCTTTATTATTTTACTCGGTTGTAACTATGACTTCTAAACGATATTTTCCGCGGTATATTAATCCCTGCATTAATTAACGAGATTAACTCGGTTAGTAATCCTGAAACGATGCTTCGTACTACCCGAAATACTGTGATTCGTTCGTTCTCTTTTAACACTCGTGTAGACCTCGGTAAACAAGAAAAAATTCATTCAATCCCAAGAGGTTTCGATCGATGTAAAACGATTTCACCGACGTTGCCGTATTTTGTGATTTTTTTTCTTCCTTCTTTTCTGTTTCTTTTTCTTTTCTGCAGTTTTCACTTTCACCGGTATAACGTTATACGAGTAACGGTACTGAATTATTTCATTTACCGCGAGTTTTGCCTCCGATAATACGAGACCCTATTTTCCCTTTTTCTTTTTTTAAACTTTAGTCTCTTTTTTGTTCCTTTTTTTTCTTCTTCCTAGTCTCAAGTTTTTCAGATATCGATTATCAAACGTTCACTGTCACACACACCCGCGATCACTTCGGTCACACTTTTGACTCCCCCCCACCCCCCCGCCCCCGCCGCCGAGAATCGAAATTTTTTTCTGTAATACGCTTTCG
Organism: Tenthredo livida; assembly: GCA_963992785.1. NCBI lineage: Eukaryota > Metazoa > Arthropoda > Insecta > Hymenoptera > Tenthredinidae > Tenthredo > Tenthredo livida. The sequence continues at coordinate 6,135,160 of OZ023071.1, read as the reverse complement.
ACGATACCGCGTGAACGATAAGAATCGAACAACGGACTAACAGCGAAGACGCTTTAACACCGTCTAACGATAAATCCCATCATCTGTTCGAAAGTTAATCGCTTATTAAACTTTTGACGATAGTTTTGAAATCTGTGCGCACTACTGCAGTGTAGATATATTATAGTCACTTTGTGAAACTGCAGTGTCAATCCGTATACTAGTAGAAAACTGTTTACACTTGTTGTTGTTTGTTGTTTGCGTCGAAAATCTCCCAGCCCTCCACGTTCGTTACTTAGTTCGACGGAGTAGAAAATTCGTTCCTCCCTTCTACGGAGTAAAATTGTATATATATATATATATAATATATATACGTGTATATATGTAATATATATACTATATAATATGTATAAATATATTATTTTTTCTTCGTTTTTTTGTTTTTGTCGCCAAACTTCGAGATGACAAATTATAATTTAACTCGTTTTTCACTTACGAGCGAATGATTATGAGTATAGCAGCGTAAGTAAAACGTCAACAGGTGGTATCGCGTGCTTTTTAGCGAGAGTATATTTTATACGATTATATTTTACCTTATTTCTTCTTTCTATTATTTCCTTTTTTTTTTATCTCGTTTTTTTTTTTTTTATTTTATTTTTTTAATTATTATCTAATTTTAATTGAGCTCGTTTTAAGAAAGAAAGGAAAGAAACAAAAATTATCAATTTCTTTAGTTTTTCAACTGCCTTTTTTTTTTCCTTTTTTTTTTTTTTTTACGTTGCCGTTTCTTTATACGTTGTTATCGTTGTTAATTATTATCTAAAATCGTTGACACAAGGTATTCCATTACACCTTCAGTTTTATAGTTATATTATATTAAACAATTTCAACTATAACCGCACGACGATGTGAACATAGTTTTTATAATCCATATACAGTATACCGATTTTTTGCACACGCGTTTTCAAAACGCGTTTTTTTTTTTTTTTTTTTTTTTTTTTTACAGGTATGGATTAGGTATGTTTTTATTCAATATATCGACACACTGGGAGCATACACGAGGCTAGTGTTATTAAGCCTGAACGGGAGGGTGTTACACCGTCGAGGCTCAACTCTGTGAGTCAACTATTTCTGTCGAAGAAGAAGAAGAAGACGAAGAAGAAGAGGAAGTGGAAGTGGAAGAGGAAGAAGGAAGACGAATAAGAGGCAGAATAAGAGGTGGAGGAAGTGGCGTGGAGGAGGAGAGAGTATTTAGACGTTTCTCGTTGCGATGCGGTGCCTTTGTTTATAATACTCGTGAATCAAGGTTCGCCATTTACAGCCGACTACTCCTCATGTGTAAAAATTCCCTCGCTATACTTATGCGTTTCCCGCAAGTGTCAGAACCGACACTTTCAGATTATTCTTTATTTTTCTTTGCGGAGATCCAAGAGATAAGAGATATACAACTTTCTCTATCTTTTCTGTCTAACCTTATCTACCAAATGAAATGATAAAAAAATGAAAATCAATAAATTATTTCTCAATCTTCAATTTTCAATTCTCAATTTTCAGATAGAAATTTTCGATTAATGACTCGTTACTGTACTAATATACATTTAGCAGTATATGAATATTATACATATATATATATATTTATATAGTTCCTTCTGAAGTACGAGTCAAGATAAAATATAAAGACAAGCGATATAGGCAAGTCAGAATTACAACAGGCAGTCGTCAGTCGAGACAGTTTTAAGATAGGCAGCAGCGCCTAAGCCGCGCGATGCTCGCCCTGTCGAAGTCCGCGAGCGATTGACTCGAACAGCGGGCTCGCGCCTCGCGGGCCGCGGCTAGTGGCACGCGTGCGGGGGTGGGGGAGAGGTTAAGGGGTAAAGAGGGGATAAGGGGGATGGGGGACCGCGGGGTAAGAGAGAAACTACGGCAAGAGGTAGGGCGAGAGGACAGAGGATGAAGGATGGAGGGGAGGGTGGCGCGTGCCACGACAAGCCAGCAGGTGAAGTGCGCGTGCCCAGAAATCTTCTCTCCTCGCGGGCGGCGGGTCCCTGATCCGGTGGGTTCTTCTCGCTTGTGCGACGCGCTCTCGGCAACAAACTCCGGAAGAAAACGAGCAAGGTGTATATATATAGGTATATACATATATACATACAAATACACATACATAGGTATATATGTACACATATATCCTTTATTTGCTGCTATCCTTTTCGACAGCCGATCTCCGCCTAGCCTCGCATCAGTTTTTCTTACTTTACTCTTTTTCCATACGATCTTTAGGGTACAGGTTATTCTCCTTTTATCTGCTAATGATGTTTTTTCATCATCTTTAGAATAGGTATATTGCTCACAATTTATATATTATATCCATGTCCATGGGCACAGACGGGTTTGCCGGCGATATTTTCGCCTCCCAATTCGAAATCCTGTACGATTCCATGGTAATATCATTTCGGATGTTATGCTGCAGTCTCCTTTCTTTCGGTCAAATTGAATCGACGGTATTCCTTTGATATCAATGCGAGATTAGCGCAGCGATTATACTATATCCACTGTATATAAACGAAGTGAGTGATTAAACGATCGAAGTTATCTCGTTAGAAAAAAGTTCACGATCTCGTATTAAGTATGTATTACACCGTCTGTGCAGATATACTTGTGCGTTAAACAGACTTTAATATAACAAAATTAAAATTATTTATGAAAATAAACTAAAATTAAGAATCATCACCGTATATAGTTAAATATGTTATTGTAAAAGTGCAGTTCGCGATCAGTTTTACATGTATGTATAGCTAATACATCGACGGAATAAAACCTAGCGTGTGATATCGACACGGGTTCTGTTCTGATCTCTATATACTGAGTATGAGAGAGAGAAAATAAAAAGTCACTTGTTGCCACGCGAGACCAAGTTACATGCCTCCGTTATTCTCGACTCCCTCCTATCTGTGTGTGTGTGTGTGTGTGTATATATATATGTTATATATATATATGAATATAAGCAGCTGTCACGCGGCGCACGTGGTCGCGAGGTTCGAAACGCCGACCGACGTCAAACTCCACGATCCTAACGCAGCGAAGGGCCGCCAGCCACTGGCTCTTCTCGAGTCCCGACGACTCTACGGCACCCGACAACGACTCCCCTTCCCCTCCCGGCCCCTCCCGCCCCCAAACCCCAACCCATAAGCAACATCTCCCCACCCCTCACCTCTTCACCCACGACCTGTACCGCTCAACTATGTGTGATATACACACGTACACGTGAACGCTTCACAGATATCAAGCAGCAGATATATAGACATGATTCTCTATACCTATCACTATACGTAGGTGTACGTTATACATGCATTTTTCTGCCGCATATATATATATATACAAAAATTATATCGCTGTAATATATACACCTAGTGTATGTATATTTATATGTATACGTAGGTACATACCGCGTCGAACGGGTTATGACAGAGTATAGGTACACTACACAAGGTATTATACATATACATGGATAGTACATAAACATATATACATATATAGTATTATAGTCTAGATAGGCGATATGTAGGTATATGGAGAGCAGTTACCCTGCACCGTGTAACACGGACTTTAGCAGTCCATAGAGTGTCGAGTCTGCTTAGTGCGGGGGATTGTATACGTACGTACGGACGAACGGACGAACGGACGACGAAGCAGCGAAGGAAGACGGATCCGATTCGTATGTAAGCGCGATATAGTCCGCGACTCGCGGTACAGTCCGGTAGCTCTGGGTCACCGCCACCCGCTCCCGACCCTTTCCCCTCATCTCTCTTCCATCGCTCCTCGTTCGCTCTCTCTCCCTCTCTCTGACTCTATATCTTCGTATAAACCCGAGTTCTTCTGCGTACATGTATACATACACGTTCAGTATCGTATCTAACAGTGTATAGGTGTAGAATGAATTGTTGAGGAGATACTGGAGCGCGTATAATATAGTCTCTGTATAAGCGTCACGACACGGGTTATAATATATCGTCAAAGTGTACATCGTCGATGCCATAGGAGTTAGCCTAGCTCTAACTCTAGGCGTATAGGATTAAGGGAGGTGAGTTCAACGTCCGGTTTAGTTTAGAGAACGGATAGAGAACGTAGAGTATTAAATTATACGTGAATTAACTTAACCTAACCGGATATGACTGCGAAGCTTTATTCCTATTCTTTTACATATGGAAAAAATAAACCTATCTATACTTCGAACGAAATAATAGAAGTTCTAGAGATGTTAGAGCGAGAGAAAATGAATATAACAAGTTTCAGAAGACGCGGTTAAATTTAGGCCTGATTTTCATAAGGTTCTAACCGCGCCTTAAAGACGCCCGCACAGCGGTCGGCGCACCGGCTGGTGGCACACACAGTCGCGTACCGACGCCACCAACACTCCGCCATTGCGTCATCATGGTTTCACGGTTTTGTGGGACTGTGGAACGGGCGTACATCCATACCCTTACTCTTACACCCAGCCAGCTAGTCAGCTACGCATCTGTCCCGCTGCCGTTGCTGCTGCTGCTGCTGCTGTTGCTGCTGCTGCTGTTGGTTGGATATACCGACGTGAGTACCGACTACAAATCCGTCAGTGGTTCTCAACTAAAAATTAATGTATACAAATGCCGACCCTACCTAACCCAATAGCCACAACTTGTATCATGCTTCAACTAAGCTATGATACGTGTGTGTAGACAGTTTATCTTCGAGCTTCCGATTACCACGAAGTCAAGAATACAGCCGCGTGGCTGTACGAGACATAATTGACAATTAGTAATTGTATGATGAAAAAGGATGTATATTTGATATAATAAGAATTAAATTTCTTTGAATTATAATAATAGAAGAAAAATATTGTTATCAAAGATTAAGTATAAGGGGTAATATAAGTACAGGGAACATTTAACGTTAACGCGAAGCTATTAACTAGTAAAATATTATCAGCTTTTCTGCGCACTAGTTGGTCTCTCGCATCCATGGCCATGGAACCCCCCGGGTTCTTTTTCTTAGCCGTTGTCGACGCCGTCTACCGGTACGTCACGACGGCGTAGCGTCGCTCTCACGAACGTCTGATCGATTTCATCGAGCGAGGGGCCCACAGGCGCGCGCCAGCCACCGCGTCCTCTTCCATTCCCCCATTCCCCCCCCCCCCCCTTTCCACCACCCACTCTCTACCCCACTTTCCCCTCGCCTTTCACCGCCCTTGCCATCCGTTGGGCACCCCTTCGTTCGTTGGCCGACTATGGACGGGATCCCTTTGCGTTCCATTCCAACCACGGCCTGGGCACTAGGCAGACACTGTACCCGTTACACTGACTGATGTGCTACGGCAATCTCTCTCTCTCTCTCTTTCGCTCTCTCGCTCCCCCCCCCCCCCCCCTTCATCTTCTCGCCCCTTTCCCCTATATCTCGCGCGCTTTTTTCTCCCTGCCTTCTGTCATTCTCGCGGTCTGCCCTCCGCGCCTCTTGCAACTCGGTCTCGGTCTCGGTCTCGTTCTAGCTCTCACTCGTTTTTTCTCTCGTCTCGTCTCTTTTCTTTTTCTTCTCCTCCTCCCTTACTCTCATCCTATACTCTTCTCATCTCATCGCCGAGTTTTACGCGCGGTTAGAAAATAACCTGTACCTATACCCTACTCGCCGCGCGCGGTCGTTTGCGCGCTTGCCACTTTATCGCGAGCATGCGCATTTCGGGGGAGAGGGATCAAGGGTGGTACAGAGTAGGGGAGTCGTTACGTTACGTTACGCCTCCCCTGTTGTGCGGATACCTACTGCGGTCGAGGCTCGGTACAATACGGCTATGCGTACGCGGGTAGATTACGGAATTTTGACACCTGTCAAGAGAGTTCTACGCGCGTACGCACGCGGCTAATCGCCTGATAATCCTACGATATTAACCCGACCATTATATGGACGTCAGATACCATTCAGAATTACAAACTCACACCTTCTCTTTCTCTTTTCTCTCTCTTCTGTCGGTCACTTCAATTAACGATCTTACTCTGTCAATCACGTTTATGTATACTACATACTCAAATTTGTCGCCTGTTGAACAAAAATATTCATACATACCGCAATTCAAACCGCGGGAATTTACATCGTCATACAGCTGTTTGATTAACCGAAGATTCTGACGTATTCTGACTCTCAGAATTGAGGTGTGGTCTTCGAAAATCATAGGAATCGATAATACGATCGTTTCAACACTTTTTTGGTTTTTGTTCTTTTGTAATTTTTCGGAAAATTTATTTACAACGATTTATTTCTCAGCTGGAAATCGCATCCACCAGACTCTAGAGTTACTGTTTCGTAGATTTGGTTTTCTTCTGTTGAAACAGTTGTTGTTCATCGAGCTCGTAAATATTAACCAGCTGTTTTGAAATTGCAGATAGTATTCGAAATCTTTATAGAAATAATCGTTTCACCTTATTCGAGAATAGAGTCACGAAATCATTACACCTAATATGTATACATTTTTTTCTTCCTCATTATTAGACGAACAAAATCCTGGTGAGAAAAATTTTGTTCAATTGATTTTATTGCGGAGTAAAAGGTGTGTTTATAGGAACTGGTTATACGCCCTGATAATTATTTGAGCTATAAGAGAAAACCGATTGGGTATAATATAAATTCAGAATCTATCCGGATCGAATCGTTCGAAACGTAGGTATAGGTTCTGTGGTAGGTTACAGGCATAAATGCGAAGACATAGCGTTGACAGAGAGCTGCATAGGTTCGTTATTTGCGGATAACCTATACTTTTTACAGCTTTGACTGTTAAATATATTGCTCTGCTCAACCGCGACAAAACCTTAACAGGCTCTTGTAGCCAGCCAAAGCCACCGAACTGATGTTTTGTAAGACACGTTTAACTCCTCAAATAGCCAGAAGAACAACTTCGTTGTCACTTCTTTTTCTCCATGTATATTTCCTTTCGTATATCTATATAGCTCGCTAGTATTTTATTTGAAATGAAATATAGGTGGAGGAAGTAAACGATATCTAACAACTAGCTGAATAAATGAATGAATTGAATAATTGTACATCAATTATTCATCCTTAAACCTTGTAAGAAAATCGATCGACAGCCGTTGAAATTCCTGCTAAATATTCGTGACGACAATATTAATCGATAAGGAAGAATCGTTCGGTCTGTATAGCGTCTGTGTATACAAGAAAAATAAAAAAAAAATTGAAATGGAGAAGAAGAATAAAAAGAAATCTGTGAGAACCCGGTCAAGCTTAGTAACTCACAAGTCTTGCCGAGACTAATATCACGTGATAGTAACGAGACTAGACAGTCAATTGTTTCGGGCAATATCTCATATAGATCTGACGTAACGAATATCAAGATCTCGTTTCTGTTTGAGTATATGTAACGTCATCTTAATGCGCCCAAGTAGTTACGGTGCCGGTTTGGTCAGCCAAAGAGAAATCCAGATGCGCCGATCTTTTCTATACGAGAATTTGACCGACTGTTTTAGATAAATTGTTTGTATTATTGTTATTATTGTTGTTGTTGTTTGTCTTGTAATTTTGTGAAAAGTTTTTTTTGGTTTTTTGGTTTTTTTTTTTTTTGTTTCTAGTGGCTGAAGTGACGCGGAATGCCCCATATATGGATACGTGGCAAGGGGTACGCTTTAGTTGAACGAAAATTGTCGAAATGAGCTCACGCGGTTCCTAACCAGTGCTAAAATATATTATTAAGCTCCCTCGGGTGAAACGGGTTGCGGAGGCAGAGGTTTTAATTAAAAGTCTAACGAGAGCTATACGCGGTATATAAGGTTGACTACTGTTGCGCTGACGTCCACGCGCGTGACCACCTACGCCTGCGAACTACCTACGTCACTGACCGCCGCTACCTCGGCCTTCCACCTTGCGCCTTGCGCCTTCCGACTTCCACTTCAGAGTTTATATGCTTTTTGCTTTTTTTCTCTTTTTTCCAGCCTCCTACGCTGCTGCTTCTCTTCTATTATGCAGCTCATCCGCCATTTTGCTTTACATTTTTTATATTTATTTTTTGGTTTATTTAGCTCCTTTTTTGTTTGTCGATTTTTTGCTTACTTCGCTCGGTTCTGAAATTGGAAGAAGGAAACGTCTCATCGGGGGTTGGTGCACAAAATCCACAAAATGAAAGAATAATAACATCATTCTTCGGTTCTTTTTTCTTTTTATCCAACGATTTAAAAATCGCTGATGCGAATCGAGGAGAAAAGACCACACATGATATACCTGCGTCTACAGGCATAATAATTTTGCATATATCAACCGCATATTAAGACAATGTCGCTTCCAGGACGGTGCAGCAGCTTGGGCTGGGTTCAGAATGATATTGTTTTGTCGGTTGTTTGCTTCCATGAAAGTATCCATCTCTCGAGGTCTTGTTTACCGAACGTTTCGACGCCGCAAGTTTACCCGACTGGTATAGATTGGACTAAACGTGATTTCAAGGTGAGTTCGGATCGCTGTCTCATTCCGACGAATAAATCTTATACAAGTCAGACAGCAGATCTCCGACTCGATTCCGCTGATCGTTTTATACTATTTCATCCTGCACCACTTCTCCCAAAAGTCATCTCATCTCATTCCTTAATATGTACTGTGGCTTGCAGTTTCGTACAATATATGTTGTACATACAATGCACCGAGGGGTGTGTATGGGATCCATAGTGACCATAAGAATGATTTGCGAGATCCGCAGCGTTTCCTAATCTCTGCACCATTTTTTTCTTCCGTTTTCTTTTTCTTCTACCTTTTTTCTTTCCATCCTAGGATTCCTCTTTCCGTGTATATCTACGTATACGCGTTCAGAGTAGGGTGTAACCTGCGTAGACTGCTTTTAGAAATCTCTGGATTCATCGCTTGTCAGATAATGTGGTTCGCCACTTTTTTCCACTTTTTCACTCTGACCTTATACTCGGATTATTTATGGCTGCGTTCCTGCTAGCTCCATTGCGTTACTTTCAACAAAACCCAAAATCTACGATGGTCTTTCCCAGCTCATCGAGTGATCGATAAAGCGACAATAATTATCTTACATTAAAATATCTTCATACCTTAACCAAAACCGACAAAATTTGTATTATTATACAGATATGCAACCAAAATCTAGATCAAACCGATTTGTAAACTGAATTCAGCCTCGCCTAAGCCGAGAATTTGTGCTACCGGTCGTCTCTAGTGATTAACTCAGTGCCCGAGGTACTTAATCATATCTACAGCTGTGCAGCCGCGCGGTAATCAGTGGGCAATATTTTAACGATCGAATACCTGCACGATATACTAAGTACAAAGAAATTCCTGATATACGTAGGTATACATACTTATCTTGTTTGTAATCAGGTATATTTGTTTTAAGTTAGATTTTCATCGTAATGACCTAATTCCTTTTCAAATTTTTCATCAAAAATTTGAAACATATGTATAAGGAAAGCGAGAAATTCAAATTGATTAAATTCTCTCCGCGGTGCGTGTTTATCGAGGCAGGATTCTCGGAGGAATCTAATCTGTACGAAGGGAGTGATATTGGCACGTTGACAGTGCTTACGTAACTAAACAAAGAAACGACAAGAATTGTATTGATGAAGAGCTAGATGTTTACGATAAATGTTTGGCACTTATTGTCAGCCGACTGGAGGACCTTAAATTACGATTTATATAAGCATGTCCATGCAACCTGTGTCAAGACAAAGCGTCAAGCTTATATCTACACGAGACGAATGAAGAAAAACGTCAAACAGTAATTGATACAACTACCATATCGATCCTACAGAGGTTTCGGATACTACGAAGTTGCTTATCGATAGACAAAACTGTTAGTGTAAGGATATGCGAAGGATAAACAAGCCCTGTGTGTATAATATACGCTGGCTTTCTTTATCTCGACTTGACCGGTAGAGGCTAAATCGTAAATTACAAGGTTTATTATAAATAAAACCCATCACGAGTTGGTATTGAAGCGTCTAAACCACGCTCGTATGATATACAGAACGTGCGTAGTACACCATGAGAAGACTCGGTCATTTTTTGAACATTTTTTTTCATCCCAGTGAGAAAATAAGATGAACAATAAGAAGACGAAGACGAAGGAGTAGAAGAAGTGGCGGCTTGTTAACGGCTGATTAAAACTAACCGAACTAGTAAAGTAAGGTTTAAAGTCACCATACGCTGCAACGAAAGGATAAGACTAAACAAAATTCCATCTCAGCTGCATAGGATAGATTACAGTTTTTTCCTATCTTTAATGGATTATCTATTTGATCATGAAATTTAACGAGTCTAAGACCTCCGATAAATTTATGAAAGCCCCAGCTGGTGCAGAGCTGCTCACACTTCTCGGCACATTCATTGTCCGAAGGCAATAGATACCTACGTTGTATGGGTATAGGGGTTAGAACCCTATAGGATACATGATAAAATTTAACGGTGAAAAATGGATAGAAAAATAATGTCTCGTCCACTATAGCCGTACAACATAATAGCGACGACACCGCAATATGCTGTTCCAGCTCCCCATTCATAGAATTATACGTGAATGGAATCTGTAGACTGTTATACCTTCTCACGAACGACCTTATACCTTTTCTATTTCTTGTGTCTTTTGCTATCTCGATTATCAACGTAATATTCGGCTTTTGAAGGAGCCGTTTATTACACGGAAGATAAGAGTTATGCGTAATTGGATGATGAAAAATGAAGGAAATGGGAATTTCCATTACACGAATTCTAAAATCGTAGAGCAAACAGAGATGACGAAATAGAATATCTTGGTTCAAGTTCTAGGGTATATAAGTGCGAATAAATCAATGGCGCGTCTCATTGACGTAAGTAAAGCTCGCGCTAAGCGTAGGATAGTATCGTTCAACGAGAGAAGAGAGAACAGATGTCGCGTGCAGGTGCCGACGCGGTGCTTGCATAAAATGGTGGAAAATTCGGGTTGAAACTCGTCGACGTGGGGAAAGAAGATCAATAAACTGGTATGCCATGCCATGCCATGCCATGCTATGCCATGCCGCCTCTACCACCGCTTCTGCCTCTGCTCGTGGTTCTTCTCGTGGTCCCGATGCTCGTGCTGGTGTACTGGTGCTGGTCGGAGGCTGTCTGCTGTGTATTATTAAGCGGAGGTGTGGAGATAGCGAGATATAGTACGGGGAAGAGAAGGAGAGGTGAAGAGGAAAAGAGGGGATCCGAGAGAGACGGTTTTGAGCTAAGAAGGAAAGGAGGAAGGAAGACCCTGACGCAGAGGGGGATACAGATATTAACTGGAAGTGACTAGCAGGCCAAGTGAAGTTGGATGTGGATGTGGTTGTGGATGTGGATGTGGATGTGGATGTGGATGTGTGCATACGGAGGGTTCGGGGTAGAAAACACTTGGATGTTGAAACGTCTCTGTGTATATTGTGCCCCGGAATGGTTAGGGTGTATAGTATCGTCGCGACGCGACGCGACGCGACGCCCCCGTTGAGAACACAGTTTTCCTCTTTACGCCCCCGACCACAAAACGTTGGGGCTGACCCAGGTCGGAGACTCCGAAGGTTATACACCCGCGTAAACGAGCTTTTTCAATAAATTTGAGAACCTCTGACGCCGCCTCGAATTCCCTCTGTCCATCCACTGGCGTAGGAGTGTTTACTCTTGAGGTAAGCCGAACGGGAGATCATCGCCGAGACGCGGACAGATAAGAGAGGAGAGAGAGAGAGAGAGAGAGTAGAGTAAAGAAGGATCAAACCGAAAGAGATAGATAGATGGATAGAGGGAGACAGGGAGAGGGACAAGTTTATTACTTTCTGGTACTACCCGACTACCCAGCATAAGGGACTTACACGGTGCGTGTGTGTGGTAAGGTGAATGAATATTTTCCGTCGAAAATAAGGATAAGAATTCCTCATCCAACAGATGAGGAAGAAAGTAAAATCGGGGATACGAGAAGCAGAGAGTCGGAGAGATAGAGAAAGGAAGAAGTTGACCTGGCTCATTTCATCGTACCCTATTCCTGCAGGGTCGCGCGTTTCCTCCTTAGAACTACGGATCACCGGGTGGGAACGTCTTCGTCGTTTTCTTCAAACGATTCCCTCCCGCAGACCAAGATTTCCCGCGTTCTCTCTCCACCGCTCAAGTGTATTCAACCTCTTCACTATCTTCGTCTCTCTCTTTTACACCGTATACTTTCCCCTCCACTACTTCCTCCGCCGTTTTCCATCTCTCCCTTCCCTTCTCTCTATCTTCCCTTCTTGCTCTCTCGTGGTTTCTTTTTTTATATAATACAGCTTCTCCTCGTCCGCCTGATTTTCTAGCCCTCGGCACGACGCAGCTACTCTCCGTTCGCAAATGCGCCAAGATTATCCTGCATTCCTTTTTTTCCTTCTCTCCCCCTCTCTCTCTCTCTCTCTCTCTCTCTTTCCAGCAGGATTCCCTTCTTAGACAGGAATATATTTCAGAGGGTTTCTAGTCGCCTTCATTCATATGGGACAAGCTTGAATTCTTTGTTCTATTATGCGGGGGCGAGATACCAGTATGTCCTCTCCTCTCTTCTCGTCATTTTTATTTCTCTTCAAAAGACAAATCCGTCCGGGCAATCAATTATTATAATATACCTAATACCTATAGCCTATCTACTTTGGGTCTCGAATTTTCGGGCAAACTTTGCTCTAACCTCGGTGTTCGTGTTTGTTTTCGAATCCGCGGATTGGATATTTTGACCAGCAGGTAAAACGGTTATGGAAACGCGGTGCCAGGGGAAACCGGGGCTTCGCGGTTGTCGTCAAAAGCACCTCTGCCCAGCACCTTTACTCCGTATACCTACCTACCTACCTGCCTACCTACCTACCTAGTTCGTTGGTACAGAGGTTGGCCGACGCAACCGACGCAGTCGTCGTTCGTCGTAGCCGTCGCCGCGTCCCCCAGGGCGTCATCCCCCTCCACAAACGTCCTGACCAACCGGCTGTTTACTATTTGGCCTCCCGGGATATCGATCGTCCTGACGTAACACCCGAATCCTATAGTCACCCGGAAGACTTACCCTGGAGGGTGGCTGGTTGGCAGCCGGCGCGTTAAAATCTACCTATCTACCTACCTATCCTACCTACATACCTACCTACCTACCTACCTACCTTCCTTCCTTCCTTCCTTCCTAGCAGCCTCGGTCCTAGAAAGTAATCGTAAGATTGGATCTGACTCTCTCGTCACTTAAGTTTCCAGGTTTATAAAGCTGGATACTGAAATTGACTGTAAGTATGACGTTCGGCGTAGCTGATATTTCCACGTATTTTATACTGTGATAAGCAAAGTTTGGGGGAATGGTGACTGCGGTAGAGTTATATCGCTTTGACTTTGACTCTGGTATTAGAACTTTCGAACTTTTGACGAGTGGCGAAAGCTGATGATTTTTCCACCATTATTACCTCGGAGATTGTGTCGCCTTACTAACAGCGTTGGAGGGAGATTTTTCAATGGCGAAAAATTCAGCGTTGATATAACAGAAGGAACGCGCAAGCGCTGCGCGGATACTTGAACGCTTGATAGTACTCTGTACCTACTCTATACACCAAGTTTACAGAGCAATACTAACCCAGCCTCCGCCAACCTTCGCGACGAATTATTCAGTCGACCTGAAATCTAGTGTTAAAGGATTAACGGAATATTGGATTGAAGAGAGAATATAACCCGACGCTGCAGCGTGTGTAGAACCGGGACTTTCCATATCACGTAGGTATAGGAAAAAATATGAGGAAATTTAGAGTCGTACCCTTTTGTTCTGTTTCGTATTTTTTTTCTTGCTCCTATTTTTTTTCTTCAAGTTTTTTGAGATACTTCAGTCGATTGGAAAGTTATCTGGGTTAGGCGGTTTGAAAGTGAAAAAAGGAAAAAAATAAATAAATCACAGCGATCAGAGACATTCTTATCGTTGGCGGGGGTGGAATCACTGCAGAGCAAAAAATAAAGAAAGAAAGATGAAAAAAAAGGAAGAAAAAAGAATGGAAAAAAGGAAAAAGACCTGCCGTATCCGAACAAGGGGGTATTTGTCATCGCCGCCATTTCTAGGTTCAACTGAAGCAACCTTTCCGGTCAGAAGTAGACAAGAATTGATACCAAACCTCCGTCAAGTTCGAAGGAAGAAGAAGAAAAATAAGAAAAAAGGTGAAGAAATGTTATTATGATGTGCAGAGAAAATCGCGAGAAAAATCAAGTAAAATAAAATATGAGCTAAAAACCCGACGAGCTTTTATACGTATAGGTAAGGGTAATAATTCTGCGCTACGACCCTTTCTCTAGTTGACTAAATATACGTGAAAAAATTTCTACTGCAGTACTCAAAGGCTGGTACTAGGTGTAGGTATACCGTTGGAAGAAAATGACACTCACATCCTTCAAGCCTCTCTCTTTCTCATTCGCTCTCTCGTGACTTTCGCGTAATAAATTAATTAAAAAATTCTCGCTAACGAAGATCTCTTTCACCACGTTCTACATCCAAGGTATACATTGAGTTTCTTTAAACTTAATATCTCCATGCGCAAGACTGCCTAGCAAGACAGTTTGCTACAAACTCATGCATGTACCAATTTCCCTATAGGTATGTAATATACCTTCAGGGCCGAAAAATTGAGAACCAAAAACTACCGACTGTGTTACAACTGCACATTGTTGTTCTTCGCTAATCACAATTACGAAGGGATTTTGCATAAACAAGGATGATTGGTCGTTGAACGAGTGCTTAGTTAATAAATGAGGCGGTATTACCTCCGAGTAGGTATCTGGCGGGTGGTCAACGATCGGACAAGAAGGGCCGAGTGAATAACACGTGTTTTGCACCGTGTCGAGCAGACTTTATCAGGCACCCAATCTTTCAGCAGAGTCCCAACCGTTTTAATCTCGTCGTGAACCAGGGTTTAAACGTCGTTGGGTAAGGGTATATATGCGTACAGATCGGGCAGAGAAAAGACACGAATTTTCGGTGGTTAAACGAAGCCTCGAAATTATCATAAGCACCCTATATTTTGCATGAGATAATTTCTCGCGTAAAAGTGTAGAGAAAAAATGGATGAGTAGAGATGATTGCTTCCTCCTGTCCCACGGGTTTCATTCCTTCTTCCTATTCCCTGAATCTAGAGGACAGCTAAAAAGGAGTGGGAATCGAGAAAAGGTCTTTTCCACTAGGATCAGAATTCATAATTGATCGTGTGATCGAAAACGAAGAGAGTGAAGTAAAATTTTGAGTAACGGTGAGGAGCGCAAAAATATGTCCAATGTCTTGTACGAACCCCGTAAGGGTGTATACCTACGGGGATCGTATATCGACCAAAAAATCGCGTTAAGATGAGATCCGAGGGGATGCGGCCTCGGAGAGATACATAGGTAAGATATTTTCACGCGGCTTTCGGGAATGGTGGAGACCCTGGCGAAGGTGGCAATGGCGGCGAGGTAATAAGGACCGGCTTAACGGACAGATTGCTTGCCCCACCTCTAGGATCTCCTGTTTCTAACCCAGGATTCCTTCCGCTTTCCCGTATCCCGCGGGAACGAGGGAATCCCAAGTCTCTCGGCTTCACCGAACCTTTTTCACTCCATGGCGAAAAACTGTCTTTTAAAATCTGACTGCGTATCTATACGGAATAGATGTTTCTTTCTTTTTTCTTTTCTTTTTTTTTCTATCTCAAAATTATATGCTTGAGTAAAAATTGACGAGAAAATTTAGGTATGTAAACGGATTTCAACTTTATCTCTGAATCGTACCTCGGATATACGCAACCACCGAAGACGGAGTATCTTCGTGGGTGGTCGCCGTCAACCTTTTCTCTGTATGCGGATAAAAGAGGGTGATATTCGCCCACCGTCCACTTCAATCGCCCATTCCACTGCAGGAGCAGTCCTGCTGTGCTCCACCTTGACGACCCGGCACACCAAAGTATCGGAAACTTGGTAATCGCGTTTAGCCCCAAAGTGCCTGGAAGTGCTCAATCGGCCAATAAGAAAGATGGACTCTACTAGTAGCCAGTCGGATCTCTCGGTTTTCTTCAATTGCAGTTATTTGAGTTTAACTTCGAGGATGGAAAAAAGCAGGGGAAGACATTTCCAGGTGACATCCGCCGAGGTCACTTCCAGCATGTTAGAGACTCTCGAGGTAATTGCACGCGCTCGTCATGTGGATGAAAATATATAGGTACCATAAAGAAAATGAAGAAGAAAAAACGGAGTCGCAAAAAAGACGGGAGAATTAGCTAACGATAAATGGACTTTCGAGGTCAAGTCATGACGTGTAAAGGTATAGCGTGAGGACGGGACATTTTGGGTAAACCTGCAGCACCACCAGTCCAACAGTTTACATAAGCTTTTATACCGAATCAATACTCTATACGGAAGTTTCCCAGGGCTGCTGCTGTCTCTCAAGAATTTATATACCGTATATCGCGGTAGAATTGAAGCAAGGATATCCGCTTCCATCCGACAATTTTACTCCCTAACTGGGCTGAAGGGGTGCAACACCACTCGTCAATATCGACGCCTCTCCGCATTCGACATCCTACTATATTTTCTATCTCTCTCTCTCCCTCGTTTCTGATCCTGATAATAATTATGCAAGGATAACGGTCTGTTTCCTCCCCGTAAGTGAATTTATAACCTAATTCCGCCACCCTTCGGCAGAAATTGCCCCCGGCTGATGCCTCGCAGAGTGAAGTAATCGAAAGCAGAAGCTCTCGATAGTTTGATCAGAGTTTCTATTTTCGTTGACAATCTGATAGAAAAAGAAAAAAAGGAAAAAAAATAGTCCTTGATCCTTGAAGAATCGAATTTTATCTATTTTCTTCTTTAACGCAAAATTGAAGAAGAAAAAAAAGAAGAGAAGAAAAATCGGTAATTATGTTCGCAGGACGAAAACGAAGAGGCGAAACTTGTGTGGGAGTCGGTTTCGAGGGCGGGTTGAATGGCCCCGGGTCTCGGCCCACCTGGTTATTGAATTGGCTTGTATTCTATAAGAGCCGCGAGTTTTAGTTGCGTAAAACCAGGAGGTGGATATGAGAGCCTTACTTTACTTCTAACCCCAGTAACTTCCCGCATTCGCGTGACTAAATGGCGTAAGGTGCAGGGTAGGTATAACGTTCAGAGAATTGAAAGTAGAAACACAGACGGTTAGAGCCACGATGGGCACCAGCATGAGTCGATAGCAAAAACCTTTTATGCCCCATATTTAGCAGAATGTGAAAAAAGTTTTCGAGATAACTGCGAGTAGGAAGAAAAAACAAAAAAACAGAAAAAAAAAACAGAAAAAGTTTTCAATTCTGCAGGCGTTTGTCGTAAGTAATTTACCGCATAGTTAAATCCGAAGAGGAACAGAGATTAGGGGACAACGGGTGCTGTCCTAATTCGAGACCAGATGACGCTTTGATCTAGGACTCGAATGGCGGTAAATTTCGGCTAGATTATCTCGCTTTGACCATAAATTGAAAATTTCATACTCCCCCATACAACGAGTCTATTAGCTCGTGGGTACCGTTTCCAAAATCCCAGAACGCGGCTTGAATCATTCGATGATTATATTTCGGGTAAATTGTCTCCGAATTTTGTTTAGAAAATGGAAATGAAAAGGACATAGCGATGTCCTATGGTGCCGTGACACGGATAATCATGATTTACACTTCCCTCTCGAAAATGAATGAACCGAGGTGGGTAGGAGTATAAGAGATTGTCTCAGCATGTGGGGAAAATTCAGGGTAAGGTCTCGCGGGATTCTGGCTCCTTTTCATTGATCCTTGAATCTTGTAGAAGATCTTAGATCAGTTATTCTAAATAAAATAAAAAATTTGTCGTTATGGCCCTACTGTGCATAGAAGCCTGTATATATTCTGGGCGGCATATAACACAGGCACTCAACTGTTTGTCCATAAATCACGTGTTACTACTATGGCGAACAGGAGTTGTATATTACCGGGGAATACGCTAACGTACCTATTACCACCAGGAGTGAGAGCACGCGCGCAACGGTAGCTGGTATGAAGGTATGTATGTTACATACGTACGTACGTACGTACGTACGAGTTACCTCTATATATGCGTACCTGGCTACCTACCTACTCGCCTACAACAGGGGAACTGTAGATAGGTAGGTAGCTACTAGCTAGCTAGCTAGGTATACTCGTGCGTGTCGTCGGCGTATATCCAATTACCCGTAACGAGCTGCTGTGTGGATGCGACACTCTCTTGTATTCTTAAGCCAGAATAAAAAAAAAGAAGAAAAAAAAAGAAAAGCCCACATATCCAACATGAATAATTTACAATCGCTAGAATGAACGGTGGGATTTTTATAGTTTTTTTTTTTCTTTATTTTCTTCACGTAGGTATAGAATGAGTATATTTTTACTAGATAATCTGCCGATTGAAAGAGACTTTATGTAGGCATATAGAAAAATGTTGATCGACTTTTGACGAAAGGACGTATGTGTATTCACTTACCTCGGCATAGTTACCAGTCGATTTCGACGCTTCGTTCAGAGCAGGTAGAAATATATGGCATTGACTTACCTGGAACAGTAAAGAAGAATAAAAAGATTTTATTATTAATGAAAGAAATGACTGGAATTATTGGATCGTTTGATTCTAATACTTATAGTAGATTGGTCTTGTTTTTTTTTTTTTTTTCTTTATTTATTGAATCTTGATACTACTTGTAGTTTTTTGTGTATTTTTTACTTTTCATTTTTTATTTTTTATTTTTTTTCGAGAGAGAGAGATAAAATCGTGAAAAATGGTAGAAGAAATTATACAGCAGAAGACAGGTAACGATCGGGTTCGGAAAATGCGATCATTTATACTGCAGCAAATTCAGCTGAAGCTAAATTAGATACCTTAGAGATAATCGCTAATTAGTAATTAGTAGTGGCTCACCCAGGTCTACGTCGTGACCTCAACCTCCGCAGTATCTACAGTACGAGCTAAAGAGAGACAGAGAGAGCGAGAAATGCCACGTCTCTATCGAAGCGAATTCGAAACCGATTTCGTGATCGATACTATAACCCGAGGTTTATAGTTTATACCGAACGATAATTTACCGCTAATAAACGACAAATGAAAAGTTAAGAAATTTTCTGTTACCTTCATTTTTTTTCACTCTAAATAATTTTACCGAGCGAAAATAATTCGTTATAGTACCTACCTATTGTTCAAATAAAGAGATGTGTGACGTGCGGAACGTGCGTCTGACGTCAGAGTTCAGGATGCACTTACGTCGATCATACACTGACGTATAATTTACCTGGTGACGCGGTTAAACTAACTTGCGGAAAATGACGACGCGTATTATTTGAAACGTATACGTATACGTATACGTACGGCATGCGGCACATCGTGCCACTTGTTGATCGAATGGCAGCCATTGAATTCACGGCGTTGAAAAGTTAACCGGAGGAAGAAGAAGAAGAAGAAGAAGAAGAAGAAGAAGGAGGAAGAGGATGAGGCAAACTGTGAAGGTAAGAGGCTAATTGCACCGTCAAGTTGTCCAAGTTAGATCATATTCGAAGCTATATTGACTTCTGCCCTACTGCTGCCAGTTTTGCGGATAACTTTGCCCATTTAGATCAAAGGCCATCGCTAACGTTCGAAGAAAAACTCCTCTTAATATGAGAAGTCGCAGAACCGGAGCGTTTTCCATTTATTTGTGACGATAAAAATTTGCAATAACATCTTCTCGAATATTAATGATCGACACCGCTTGACCATTTTTATTTTTTTGTTCTTTTTTTTTTCAAACCTTTCGAAACGCTGGATGAGAAATATGTTCGTTTTAAAGAAATTGTGAGGAAAATTTGAAGACAGAATTCATAGTTAACGATGAGACTACTATATCGCGTCTTGGTAAGGCAGACGTAAAAACGTCGTAATATGTTGATCCGATGGATTCCCGGTCTTCAACTACGTCTGAATCTTCGCTTTGGAACTAGCTACGTGTTGCGTGTCGCATGAAACGTGGTTGTCTTTTTCACCGTTTAGGATACAGCGTTATCGGTCCATTGACG
The DNA here is from genome assembly GCA_963992785.1 of Tenthredo livida. Lineage (NCBI taxonomy): Eukaryota > Metazoa > Arthropoda > Insecta > Hymenoptera > Tenthredinidae > Tenthredo > Tenthredo livida. The sequence continues at coordinate 6,115,166 of OZ023071.1, read as the reverse complement.
ATCTTTCTGAGCGGAAAATCAGATCCGATATCAAAGGTAATGAGCTAAGTAAGCGGCAAAGTTTCCTCAATTCTGACGAGAGAGAGAGAAAGAGAGAGAAAGAGCGAATGACGAATTTAAGAAAGACTCACAAGTAATCAGCAATAGCAATACTCAATCATCGAATACTGAACGAAAAATTATTTCAAGTAATCCGATGTGAGACAAGTTCTATAATTAAGAAATTAAAAAACTTTATAGATTAAACTTGAATAACAAAAAAAAAAAAAAAAAAAAACATTTTTATGTGACTTATTTATTGCTAACTCAAGTATCGCGCAGTAGAAATAATTGCGTGTATAAATTAATTAATTCTTGTCTTGTTTCTTGGTTAATATTCTATAATTTAAAATGGCTTCTCGACATTGGCTAAATTTTTTTTTTTTTTTTCTTCTTCTTCGCGACTACTGTAAACAGGGTAAGCAAGGTTGATCAGCATTTAGAGATTCTCTTGGATACCTACAATCGGGATTAGCATACAATAGAGTGGAAGCGGTGAATGATGTCATAAGACTCATTCCTTGTCCTGATCTCCATTACCTCGGAGGAGTCAATTTCGAAAAGTCACAAAGATTGTTTCGTGGCAAAAGTTTCGAAAAAAAATCTTGTATCTTTCTACTTTCATTATGATTATTTTGAACAGACAAAGAAATTGAAAATAAAAAAAATTAAAAATCAGAGCTGCGTGAAGATCGAGGAACCTTTAATTTGACTTTCAAGCTTTATTGTTCGCCCGATATGCACAGGTTGATTGCGCATTTGCCCACGTATTGACGTCTACATCGGAGGTGCAACGCTCGAATCGTAAATGCATGGCGTCATTTCCGGAGGTAAAGTACGCCTAAGTGTATAATAATATAATACAATATTCGATCGATACATGATATTGTGATCATATGAAGCATTGAAATATGTTAAGAGTCACGATGGGGAGATGCATATAACGTCAGTTCACATATTCATACATGGAAATTCTCTCTTTTATATGAAGAAAGAAGAATTAAAAGTTAAGAAAAAAAAATCCTCTCTCTGATACGCGATTTTCAAATAAATTCACAATGTTTTCATTGTCTGTGCTTTGGACCGTATTATCATCGCTACACCTGCCACTGAGACACAGTAAAGTGATTTAACTTTCTCCTTAGCGATGGAGAGCGACTCGAGGGAGCAGGCAGGACCTGGGGCGCGGCGAAGAACTTGAATCTCGCTAATTATTGTGATAGTTGTCTGTGACTAGATCACCGTGGATTGAGAAGCAAGTAGAATATAAGAAAGGAGAAAAAATCTTAACCCCGAGCATTGTACGTTATATCTATAGTTGAACTACGGGTTAATATCTCGTCATTGTGGGACGCTTATACCCCTCTCTTCAAACGATCATGCATTGGTACATAGATGTCGTAATTATTGTCAAGATTGCATTAATACGAGGCTAACTATTGCGGGAATATGAGACGCTCACTTACCTCATCTTGCACAATGAGGGGAAGAGTATAGCGAACGATAGTTTTCATTCGAGATATAACCAAATGGAGAAGAATATTCTCTGTTATAAATATATAATTGGGTAAAAAAATTCTCAGAATAATTACATCAGCTGTGATAAATGGCCACAGCTGTTTAAATGAATTTACTCGATTTCCATTATAAGAAATAAAAAAGGAAGTTAACATCGTAGCACCTGCACCGGAGATCAGAGAGCTTGAAGAGAACAAGTCGCAAATTTCTCTGAAAAGGAAGTCTTGAGGCGTGCTGGAGGTGTACCTTCTGCATGTACAGGTAAAATTACACACATGCATACGTATGTATACGTCGCGCGGTTCTAATCAGGGACAATTGTTTCTCTCGTATAGAGTGCTCGGCTTTCTTGCTTTCTCGTGTAACTGAGAAGTGCTATGAGTGTATTGTCAACGCAGGTGGTCTCGCCGCAGCAGTGGTAAGACGCGAATGAAAACTCGACTGTTACAATGCCCAGGTGCGGGCGGAGGACGGGAAAGAAGGAAAGAAGGAAAAAAGGAAAGAAGAAAAGAGGGGAATAAGGGAAGCGAATCTGGCAGGAAAAGGTTCGGTGAAAAGGAGAACGTAGATGAAAGGAAGGCAAACGCCAAGTTAAAGCAAGGCGAGGCTCGCTTACAGCTAGGCGATGTAAAATTGAAATTTCTCCAAGCCATACCGAGCGTCGAACTCGTCACTTTGTCTTTAAACACTTCCGGGTCTCACCCAAGGCTCGCTTTGCAAAAGTGAGAGGTTCCTCGCATTCTTCAAGTTCCTAACGCTGCAGTGCATCAGACGAAACAGCTGTATCACACTCGTTGCTAGAATTCACATTTTCGCTAATGCCACCTTTCGACAAATTAACAAATTAACTAATTAACAAATTAACAAATGGACGTTCTGGTTGCGAAAAAAATAGAAATAATAAGAAAAGGTGAAAAAGCAGAGAGGGTGGAGTTGCATAAGGCTACCCATTTCGCGCAATTCTAACAGGTGATCGGTAGGTACCGATCCTGCAACTTGTTTCTTAGCAGCGACTGCTGCAACGGTAAGACCCGGCCGGCATACTGTAGCGATTTCCCTAGCCGATAGCGTGGGATCTGCAGGAGATCGATTAGAATCCTTACCGAGAGATGGGTGAATTATGCAAATTGTTCGACAACGTTATAGGTACCACGGGTTGTTAACGACCGAGCTCTCTACGACCCGAGATAAGCTAATTTTGTTAATTTTATTTATCACATTCACTACAGGGCGATCTTCCACTACCGAAGATCACGCTGCGAGTTGTTTATCGATCTTATCGTTGCCATCGAGTATAAGATTGAAGGTAAGTAAGTAGCTGAATAATGTATATTGTAGTACCTTATATACGTTCTTTCTCTATCTTTCTCTCTTTTATTTTATCACCATAAAAATCTATGGGGGTTTCTCTTTTCGGGTAGACAAAAATTGAAAAAAAAAAAAAAAATTAAATTTAAAAAAAAAATGCACACGATTTATGGTATTCGGTTATTATTATACATAGAGATTCATTGGGGCGTTAAAAATTTCGACTTTATATAGCCTAGCGTGTAGCTGACAAGGTTTTCGCGTAATTTCAACCAAGAGACAAATGCGTTTGTATAGCCAGAATGTATTAACTCGAAACTATAATTCACAGTCCACTCGGCGATAATTTCGTAGCAATTTGTAATTATAAAATATCGGCCCCTCTCTCCCTCTCTGTCTACACCCCGGGCTGTGTTAATTACGAAATGAAATATCGCAGTGACTTTTTCAGCTTATTATAGACGGACACTTATTTACTCTATTTCGTTAGCGAATCGGCGTGGATAATATACGAAAAACCGTTTGAAAAATTGGAGAAATAGAAAAAGAAAAAAAAAAAACCCATAGAAAGTTGTAAATCAATAATAATTTCGATCGTAGCGAAAGTTACGATATTAAATCTGCTCGAAGTTGTCACCCACAATCGAGATGATATTGAAAAAAAAAAATAGAATAAAGAAAAAAAGGTCAGAACTTTTTCCAGGTCGACGGGGCGTGCGCGGAAGTGACCATTAACCAATTAAGCGGTAATAGAAAAATGTCTTTTTATCACCCGACGAGTGCCTCTAGCTAACAAACATGTCACACAGTATATCCGTCCTCTTCTTATTCTCTTCATAAGTCACTGAAGTTTGCCGACGTTAATTCGCTTCCCAATTAATGTCACGCGATATATATACACTAGTGTGGATTGTGGATATAAGACTAGGAGTCTAAACGATCGCTCTAACCGAGATGGATGCTGTAGTAAAAATTACGTTTTCTGTGAACCAAAAAATTCCTTCGTGCTTTACACCAAATTTTACGAAAAAAAAAAAAAAAAAAAAAATTCATCAGAAATATAAACTGCATAGAATTCTAAGGATCAAGTTGTGTCCTGGTAGGTGTAGGTGTATGGGTGTATGCATCTACCACATATCTCGACGGTTCTGCAGGGGACCGTCTAATTGCGGGTGATGGGAAACCGCGTTCACTCTGGAATCCCGTATACCTAGAAGATACTTGGACACAAGCGAGTATAGGAGGTGAGGCAAAGTGTAAGGAAGGCTTAGGGGTGATCGACTGGCCTCAGCTATGTGGTTGCGCTCTGGATAATTATTGTGCAGGGCTGTCTGCCGTCGGGCGCGTCCATCGCGGGGTTCCCCTGCCGCGTTCACCTGCTTGCTTCATTCCTCGATTTCTCGGTTAGAGGTAGAGGTATACCTGCAGCTCCGCCATTTTCCGAAGCGCGGTTATTAGCTGCACGATATCTCTTCGCCTTTGCTACACAGCAGTTCTTCGGGTCTTTTTATTCTAGCCTATACCTATACCTAAGAAAGACTGGAGTTTGCAGAGTCCCTTGACCGCCTGTCCAGTCCCGGTGTATAATATGCTCCGCGTTTCACCTGACGCGATGTTTAATTAAATTTAAGAGTGTCGTCTTTCTTTATTTTTTGTTTTTTTTTTCTTTTATTCCGTAGCCCGCGATGAACGACTAATTAATAAACGAGCCGCAGGTGAAACGTTGCTAAAATATAAATAACAGTTTATTTTTATATTACGGAGTAAATATACGTAAATTTATATGTATATCGACCTTTGACATTTCGGTACTCAAATTTAGACCTTTTTCTTATTTTATGTTTTTTTTTTCTTGCATATACTCTCGTTAAATAGTAACTTCGCGAATTTTTATAGGATTCTTCATTTCATACACCGTATAGTATATTATACTGTATATAGCATATGCAGATATTGTCAGGTGTTTTCACCTGCACATAGGTTGAGGATCATTTCGCACGCAGCTGCTGGTACAACGCAATATTCACGTCAGAGTTGAATATTCGCGTAGCTATATACATACATGCTACACATAATATATATACATAGTATCAATTCTCTCATATAATATATATTTATGATATATACGTAGGTAGTATATCGAATTTATCATCATATCGTGTTTGAATAAAACTCGGTAGTTATTTATATCGTCGTTTATTTTTCGATTGCGTTTCTGTTTTCCGTAATTTTGGGTATATTTAAAAAATCTGTCAATTGATTGGTCGGTTCCGTTGTGGAAATTCAGTGATAAATTATGTGCAAAATTGATTACTTTTTTAATTTTTTTCATTCTTTATTTGCATATTTTTGCTAATCAGTTGTCCTCGACCTCATCAGATATATTGTAGAATTTCATCCACTTAGTTTTATTGTCGAGAAGTGGTGAAGTATTTAGACTTACGAGCCGAGCTATAGATGCAAATATATGTATAAAGCTAAAAATATGAGCGAAAAAAGTAAAGGATGCAAAAAGCTGATGGATGGCTAGAGCTTATCTAGCGAAGATATTATATACAACATATATATTATTATACAAGTATCTATTCACAGTAGGTATAGGTAGATATTTTTCCGCAAGATACGAGTATAAGGTTGAAAGTCGCGATGCGTCTGGTGCAGTATCGCGTGAAATACAACGGTGCAATATCTTTCCTACGTTGTAAATACCCCGGTCGTCGGACGCGGAATTATACCGTCGACAGGCATGAGGCAGGTAGGTAGGTAGGTAGGTAGGTAGGTACCTACGGTACAAGATGGCGTCGAACGATGCGATTACACATGCGACAATGCAGCGGAATGCGATATACACGTATACGACTCATATACATATTATATTTATATATATATGTGAATATTATCCTGAGAAGTTATAAATCTGGATGAAAATAAGTCAGGAGGTTGAGAAAAAATAAAATGAAATAAAATGGGGAGAAATTTTCTAATTTTTTAAATAACTATATCTCACAATATATAACTCTATATGCTCAGGACTAGCGTATATACATCAACTATGTACCCACAGTGTATGATATACCTATATGTACATCTTATATACATGTTGGTACATATACACATATTCATGTATTATATATATGTATTACGCGTACTTCCTGTGCTGACATTGTCCACCGGGTAAGTAAGCATATAGGTATGTATATGTCTGGAATATACCTATGTATGGGTATAACGTGGGTATGTATTGATTGCATATATGCATATATATTTGTATACATGTAGGTATATAGTATATTGTATATTGTATATGGTATATAGTAATATACATACATTCACTCATGGCATAGTTGCGAGTACCGGGTATACGTACAGTTGTGAATGAGGTCCCGTTATCCGATCCGTCACACCCCAGAGACACGCGCGCTCGCGAACACGGCTTCAATTTCTACAACGATGAGGATTATATGCCTACCTACCTATCCACCTAGCCGATGTAGACATACGTTTGTTGTTTCGTTATTATATACCCCGCCGCGCCGCGCCGCGCACGTTTCGCGACTAGTGCTGCAGCGGATAAAAATTACGCAAAACTTGTACCATAGAACCGACAAATAGAGATTTATATAGTGACTAATGAGTTTCGAACTTTGGATTTCCTCGATAGATTTCGATGAATTTTTCAAATTTTAAAAACTCGCAAATCTTTCTTTCCTATTTCATTGATTGATTGATTGATTGATTGATCGAAACATTGAAATTTCTACCTGTGAATTCATCCCACGAATCTGAAAAACTTAGGTATATGAATTTAACATCGAGATATACTTGACGAAGTTGATTAGCAACTCTGGCTGATACATCAATGATATATTGCGATACGTGATATTAGATATAGATATATATATATATATATATATATATATATTTAAAACATATATATGTATATATTCCGCGACCTAGATGAGACAGTTGACGTTGCATAACATTCTCCTGCATATACTATAACCTTGTAAAGCCATTGATATATATATATTAGTATATATATATATATTTGCATAGTTGTTGGGTATAGCTATATATGGTCGATGTAATATACTAACAGCGAATTGCAGCAGCATCAACTAATTAATAAAATTAACAGTATTCATAATTAACAGCTATACCTGGATACTATATCTGTATTGTAGTCTATAAACTGAATTGAATTGATATAAAAAGATAAATTCATTTCCTGTTTTGCGATCTGTTTTGCGGCAGGGAAATATTATAATAGAACCATAATAGATTCAAACTAGGTACGCATGTACGTAAAAAGATTTTCTCAATCTTTCGTTTGTTATAAAAAAAAAATAAAAAAATAGAAAAAAAATAGTAATTTCATTCGCAGAACATTGAAAACCAAGATTTTTATGGAAAAAAATACTTTTTCCCCTTATTCCGTCGGAAATTTTTTTTTACGAATATACAACGTGTCGAAGCAGGGACCGCATCTCCCTACGTGCATTGGTGAAATACTGTTATTAGACTAACTGCAGGTTTCAATGGCATCGCATGCGACCTGCAGTCCATGAGTGCGTATGCGCGATGAAACTGCATCCTGAGATGTTCGAATATATAGTACGTTTCAAGGTTTGCGTAATGCAAATTTAGAATCTCGCGATTCGCGGTGTTGTAAAAGTCGTGTTTGCATGCAATCGCAGCTTGCGATAATCAAATATTTAATATCTAATCGCATAAAGTTCGATATACGAAGAATAATGAAGCATAGTTTCGGCTAAATAACGAAAAGACGAAGGAAGTGGATAAATGTAAAACAAACATTAAATTGTTATTCTCAATTACAAGGATCATCATGAAAGGAATTTATCCATTCCTTTATATTTTCAGCTAATATTCGATACGCTCGTATACAGGTTGTAATTAAATGCTATTGATCGTTGTGTATGTACCTATATACATACCTAAATTTATATATTAAACAATGAATATACAGGCTATGGCGTACCTCGAGTTTTTATTTTTATTTACATTATTCTAGAAATTTTTCAGCGGATAAAATCAGGTTTATTAATATTGTTGATAAAATACCAGTTGATTATTACAGATTATAAATGTTTCAGTAACGACAATACCTTTACCTATGTATAATATATATATGTATATACGACCGAAAATCATCGAGTTGATTTATTTTTCATTAATTATAATAATTTGAGGGACAGATTTTGTTTAGCCATATATATGAAACACAGGATACGTCGTTGACTCCTTTAATTAATTAATTTTAATAAACACCGAGCCGCGAATATTCACCTTGAACAAATAATCATGTGACCAACACGTGGGCGAAATTTTAATAAGCCTGCACAGCTACTTCAAGGCTTAACTAATTATTTGACACAACAGGAAAAATATACTCGCTGTACTTATAAAAGATACGAAAATTTGAACATTGGATTCGAGAAAATTTTTGTCAGAAAACAAAGCCTTCATATTTCATTTCAATATGTTTATATTAACAAATACGAGACTAACTCTCTTATAAAATTTCTAAAAGAGCGAGAGAGAGAGAGAGAGAGAGAGGGAAAAAAAAGAATAAAAAAATCACAAAAACGAAACATAATCCTCGAGCATGTTACAACGGGCCAACTTTGCCATATAGTAATTCCTCCTGCAGGTATAACATATACCTATACCTATATATGTACGAAGTTGACTCGCTCTACCCACTTTTCAAGTCTATATATTTATACGAATGCGAGGAAGTTGCATACGAACGACGAAATCTTTCCACCATGTACCTTCATGTACCTTCCTGCACCTTCTCACCTGAAAGCGTAGGTATAGTGAACTATTGTAAGTTCTAGCATGTAGATTAAGTCCGCGGTTTCTGTATCCCGTATACTCTTTCTCCTTGCAGCTAGACTCGAGTACACTATGTACCTATATTACGTGTTAGAGGTGGGATAAGTTGGACGTTGACTAGCCAGGTCCTTTAATCCGTTATACAGTGGTCGAATTATGTGAAGGTATAAAGGAGACGGTATCCAATGTAAAGAAGAAAGATTGCAGAAATTATATGCAGAAATGATGGAAGAGCTCGAGCGTGGTGTAGGTATATAGAAAGTATGTATGTACATAGATATAAAACAACGGGCTCGACAGCTCATATACCAGCTGAGAAAATTCATCCCGAAATATATTTCTCGTATGCCGATAATCTGCGAATCCCTATATAGCATCTAATCTTGTGCTGCAGAATAGTGCAGGAGGAAATGTGCGAGTGTAAGTCGGTATAAATGAGGAAACTGGGGGACGAATGCGGACTGAAAAAGGGAAGTAGGTAAGGAGCCTTATTCCATACGAGAGGGCAAACAGCCGCGCGACTTACTATCATTGCCTGCGCGTATTCATCCGACCGCATAGGCAGCGAGACGTCTAAGACAACTAAGAGAGAAATAGAGAAGAAAAATAGAAAAATAGAAAAATAGAAAAAGAGGGAAAGAGAAAGAGAGAGAAGAGAGAGAGAGAGAGAGAGAGAGAGAGAGACAATGGAAGGGCGCGGCGGGCGGTCGGTCACTTGTTGCGGTCCTGTTACTTCACCTCTTCGCTCTGCTGTCTCTGTCGCTGTATATTAGACGTACCTATATACACATATACATCGCTAGACAGTGATACATTGACATGTGTTTGTAGACACCGAGTAGATAGGTGTGTATACCTATACGAACTACCTATACGGATAGATAGAATGCAGCGAGACGAGATACCGACGAAATCAGCTGAATATCAGATTAGACTATATGAGAGATTTAATGATTAGAAATTTTTTATTTCTGAAGGAATAAAATCGAATTATTGTAATCAAATGTCGGAAATTAAATAACGAAATATTTGGAATCGGTGTTTTTAATTCTGTTTTTATATAATTCGATTTATTTGTCGATCAGTAGGTATATGGTTCTTGCAATGATAGAAAAATGTAAAAAAATTTAACCGTGGCAATATCAGTCATAGTCCGCGGAAGTAGAATTAGACTATATTATACTAGATTGAAGTGTAAACTCGAGAGTCAATAAGTTCAATATAATATACATATAGTTAATGCATAGACTGGGCAAGACACGTGCGAGCCACGCGGTTCAAGAATAACTAAGAGTTAGTCTAAGGTATGAAAGACACGTGGAGACGTGAGAATTCTGGGTCGCGACTCAAGGCGTCATTGCTAAACGGTCTCTATTGTATTCAAAACAGTAGACATCGTCGAAAAGAAAAGAAAAGAAAAGAAAAGAGAAGAAAAAAAATCGTTGTAAAAACTAGAAGTCTGAATTATTTTATAAGCGCATAATATATTGACCATTTGCAGAAAGAGATCACTCTTTACCTTTTCTTTGCATTTCACTGAAAAACTGTGATAAAAGAGAAAAGAAAAAAATACCGATAGGTTCCCTCGTGCGGCAAGCGTTTCAAATATACCGCGTATATAAATTATATAAGTGCATCGGTATATATATATATATATATATATATATTTCCTTGCCTCGCATTGCATCGTAAAATTTGATCGTGATCTGTGTGATCGCATATAATATGATTATACTCTGTAATTTAATTATAAAACGAAAGATAAATTTCAATCTTTTAGCGCTAACTTTTCTTTCCTATATTAGGATATGGAGCTTTCGTTTGGTTGAAATCGCGTCCTCGTAGATGCTGGTGCATGCACGTGGCGTGGGTCGCCAAACACAAAGTAGAGGAGGGACATGGTTTCCAATAACCTGCCATAGGCCGGAGGGTATCGAGTCGCTCGAATCGACTATCATCACCGTTCACCCTTCGCTAAAGGTTGATATTAGGGCTTGTAGGGCGTTAGCATATACAAACAGTACGTCGACTGTGCAGAGGCGGTGTTTGTGACGTCTGAATAATACCGATGTACATATAGGTATGTAACTTATGTGATATATACGTATCGTATACGCAGTTTTGTTGTACGAGTACATTAAGTATCGTCAATAATAAAAATAATAAACTAATGCATGTATAATTGGTTGGATAATTTTTGTCATTTTTTGTATGATTTTTGGAAAGTGGCGCGTGCATATGTACGTATGGAGTGTGTAAAGTGGCATTTTGGCGAATTATAGATGATCCACTTTTGTAACCCTCTGAAGCTTTATTGAATCGAACGTGAGCGTGACAGTTGGTTCATGCGATTTTGATGCTGATGGAGATTACGGGGAGGGAAAACTGGGCAGGAAATTACGAAAATAATTATTATTTCGAAATCAAGGTTTCTGCACCCATCTATTCCCTGTCTCTTTTCCTCCTTCACATTCAACGTGTCCGCCTTTCGTGTATGATCGTAAAACTCGATGTTGCAAACCCTAAATTGAAAGGAATCGGAATCTGAATCGAACTGTTGATACGAAAAATATTATTTTTTCCTCTTTTCGACAAAAAGTTAAGAAAAAAAAATACGAAATACAATATTCTGATCAATAATCCCGAATAATATTCCCCCCCCCCCCCCCCCCCCCCCCCAAAACGAGAACTTGATTAATTTAAATAAGTATCTCGACTCTGCAGTGTATAATAGCTAGGTGCATGATATTATAATATACGGTAGAATATATGTGTGTTGTACAAAACGGCAGCAGCATAACGCCGTAAGCAATGCATCAACGGTTCGTCGTTGGGGTGGGCTGCGACCATTCCCAATAATTTACGATTATCGATCCGTTGCGGTGCTCAAATTTGCTAATTACGCAATAATTATACGGCCTACATCAGGCCAAGCTTGCGAAATGGAACGGAAATTTATTGACCCTTGACCAACGGGGTTTCCTGTTTGAGTTGGGTCAATATTTGCCCGACCTTACCGTGTCAATAGTTCATAGAGGATACGCCCGGGCATTTATTGGCCCCACACAGCCTACCGTGACTACCATAACCGACCCCGTTCACTCGACAATAGTTAATCGTCGCCCACGCGATATCAAGCCTCGTCGTTCTTGGTATGCGGTGCAATGGACCTGCCCAGAGAAGCTGGAGGCTGGAGGCTGGAAGCTGGAACCTGGAAACTGGGAGCTGGAGGACCAAATCTTTGGCGAACGATGCATTATGCACCGCGAAATACGGAGCTCGAGATTCTGCAGGTTCGATATAGACCAGCTTCCGTTCTGTTCCCGTCACGCCACTGCACTGCACTGCACTGTACTGCACTGCAGTCTCTCGACGTCGCTAACATATTAACACTTGTGTTAACGCTCTCTGTTAATTTCACCCTATTTACGTTAATGACCGCAATATATGGACGGAATATATCACATCCGAGGGACTGACAGTCTAGAAAATCGATGATCTGATTCGCATACCCATATCCGATACGAAATAGACGAATGAATTTCTTCTTCCGAAAATGACCGGCAATAAAATCGAGTCAATCCGTATATTCAAGCTTCATATACTCGAGTCGACGTCTTGCAAATCTAAAGGATCGAGTATATCCCCTTACATAAATAATAATTGCTAGCAACCGGTTAAACGAGTCTCAAGTGCATTATCCAGGTCACTCGGAGTAGAAAAAAGGGAAATTGTCTCCACGGCTACTTCTGGTTGGAAACGCACTATAGATGCTATCTAGACTTGTCATATCGCGCTATACGAGCTGCACAACAAATTGAAACGAACAAAAATTATTTCTCAAGAAGGTAAAGACGCACGAGGAAGTACGAATAGTTTCGATCGACTTTAGCCCGCAGTTTATCCGGAGGGATCGATGTTTTGTCTCCAAACATCGCCCGAACCATCGATAAGTGTTTTAGGAGTCAAAGCTCAGGCCTTACTCTTCGCGGAACATCGTGGCGAACCACTTAACACTGTTTGTTCATAACAGGAAGCAAGGGTTGCCGACTGAAGGTAAAGGATCGGATCGCTATATCCCCGGCGCTTAGAACTCTATCCGTGTAACTAAAACGTGTTATAATTGGCTATTTATACCAATATGACGATCCTCTGTGCTGTAGAACAAGACCGTCTGCCCAGACCAGTTTAATAGCTATGTTTGACATTATACTGCCCGAGGGGCCTGCCAGTCAAAAGTTGGAAACAGCCGAGTGTTAGTGGCTCTAATTAGCATAGAAATTAGTCGACCGTCCGGCACCGATTCACATCAACATCAACATCAACATCAACATCATCAGCATCGACATCAGACCCTCCGCGGGTATATACGTGTGAGCACCGTAGACGATTGATTAATTAGTCGATGCACAGCTTCTTTTAAACCTCCCTTGTTTCGTATTTTATTTTATCGTGTACCTATAAAATTTTTCTACAAAATTTCATCAAAACTTTAATTATTCTAGCAATAAATCATCATTTAATATAACGTGAAACACGTTCAACATTATATAGTGTACAATTTATTCCCGACATAATATGATGCATGCATTTCATTTCCCTGAAGAAATTCTCCACTATAAAATTTCCTCCTTCTTCCTTTCGCTGTTTTTTTTTTTTTTTTTTTTTTTTTTTTTGAGAGGAGCGTTGCGAAAATCGGTAATGCACAACGGTGCACCGACACCCCGTAATCAAGCTCTATAAAATTCCTGAAGGAGAGACGCTAGAGGAGAGTGGAAACGGTTCGGAAGAGGTAAAAGAGGGAGAATGAGTGTACAACGTATAGTTTGGTCGTACACCTGCATTGGAACGGTGTGGGTGCGGTGGTGTCATCTCTCGGCGAACCCGGGAGTGACCTGAGACCTCTTCTTCAGTTCTCTCTATCCTCTAGCCACTCCATCGGCTCCTGTATATACTGTATAGTATACCTCTATCACGCAGCCGCCAGCCACTAGCGCAACTATCCGCAGCGTCGCACACTTCACAACGACCGTAGAACGGCGACCGACGCACCGGCACCGGCGCCGCGACGCTGCCACCACCGCTATACCATACCATACCATACAATGCCATACCATGATATGCTACGCTATGCTATGCTATGCTATGCTATGCTATGCTGTGCTGTGCTACGCTACGCTATGCCATCCCATGCCATGCCATTGCGCGTACTCAACCGTTTGAGCGAGTGTCCACTGAGGACAAAGTGGGAGGAAAGGAGAGGGACTACTACTCTGCTCCACAACGCTGTCTTGCTTTTATGCCTTCTTCGTTCACGGTCACACCCGGAGCGGTGCTCAACTTGTGTTATAAGATTTTTCGAAAATATGGAAACACTCGATCGCTCAGGTAGATCAAGGATTTCAAGGAAACATATCTGTCGCTGATTTACGTCATTCAGACATTTTCATTATTCGTATAAAGTTTGATCGATCAGTAGATAGGTACAGAAATTTTTTTTACTGGATAACTTTGGTTTTCAAACGACATTTTTAACTACAGAAGAAATTATTATAATTCTTTCTATGATAGTATACGAAGAGATTGCGCGACGCGCTGGACACACGGGGATAATGATATGTGTATAGATGTTTGGTTAATGATAATATTTCGATGGAAAAATTGGAGTAGAATAATGATTAAAGAAATTTTTAACCCGCTGTTGAACGACTCAGGATTAATGGTTAGTCCAGATCCCCAAAGGGAATCCAAACCTGTAATTAAGGATAATTAGCTATTTAGGCGCCATGTAATTTGAGTTTGGCGTCGGCGCCTTTGGTAGAGCACATCGATACACTGGTATATACAGTATGGATGACGTACGAGCACACCTATGCATGTATAGGTATGTAATGTAAATTACGCGTAAATATTCATACGCATTAATGTGTACAGACGAGAGATCGCTCAAAACTCGTGTGCTTCAGATAACGCATCTGTACGATACTATGTAGTTGATAAACCGACAACTCTCTGGCTATACGTAGCGCGAATAGCAGTGAATTCATTTCTGATACTTATACCTCGCAAGTTCGTTAATACGTACTGGTATATATATGTATAACCGAAATCAATTTCGCGTATTCAAAAGTGTTTAAAACGATTCAATTCTCATTTCTATACGCAGTTGAAAAATCAATCATCTCGCTTCATACCCCTGCGGAATAACACGGTTCGATACTTTTCTTATCTGTATGAGCGAATCACCGGATTTCTTTACGCGCGTCGTAAAATCCGCCAAGATTGTAACGGAAGGAATCTCTTCCGATTAGAACATTTTTTCGAGAAAATCAACCGAATTAACAAAAAGACTGGCTATTATTGGAAATGGGATAAAGGGATACGAGATATGGCACAGAAGTGTGATAGGACCATAAAACTGTTACTATATTCATGAAGAATTTCAGATTTCATGGAGGAATATCTTGAGATGAGAACAAGCTTTCCAAACGCTAATCGATCGTGGATCATTTTTTATACGATTTTCGATGAGGGCGTATTATCTTTTCGACAGGGGCACTGGCCGCATTAAACTCGTCAATCTCGTCAATCTCCTGGTAATAAACAATGAACTCAAAAAGTGATCAGGTTTTGTATCCGTCGAATGAGAAGCACTGAGGGTACGGTATCAGACCGGCTCCACCTAGCACAGGGTGTGCGGGTCGGAGGCCGTTGGTTCCTCATAGAGTTGCTCTCTTGCTTCTTCGTCTTCTTCTCCTCTTTCATCATCATTTTCTTCTTCTTGTTCTTCTTCGCCGTGCCGACAAACCCCACGAGGGGAGCCGGGGAACAACTCCGTCAACGGGGGTGGGAGGCAAAACAGGTTGACTCGCACGCGAGGCATCATGCGACTTGCGAACGATTATGGTGGGAGGTAAAGCCGAAGCTAAAGCTGGTGAAGCCACCGCGGCGCGGCGACGCGATCCAACGAGGTTGCCGCACTTACTCGCCGCAGATTTCGATTACCATTATCCATTATTCGTACTTGTCTTGTACAACGCGCCACGCCACGCCGCGCCGCGACGCGACGCGATACGCTGCGCCTGTGTACCCCTACCGGCAAAACGTCTTTCAGACTGACAGCTCTTGCCACTCAGACTCCCATCGTCATCTTCGTCCCGACTTCATCTTCATCTTATCATCTTCATCATTGACGTTTATAAATTAAAATTAAAACGGAAGTTGATATCGATGTGGAATTTTGGGAATTTTTTCGGATTTTCTAAACCCATCATTTCGTTTTTACAAACGAAAAATTTTGTGATGAAAGATTTTCACGTTTTCGAGATGTTCTTTTCTCTTTTCTTCTTGTCTGTGTTTTCCGTATACGTTGAGAGAAACCGTAAAAAACAATAGAAATTTCTTGACATTTCGAGGTTTCGTTCTGCCATACTTCTTCTTGCAGGTATATTATTCATCTATGACCACCCCGTAAATTCTTTCTGTGTAATTAGAACGGGTATCGCAACAAGGATTCGTGTCCAGGTTGCAGTCGTGATGCTGACGTAATTCCACAAGTTTTGCATAATTCAGCGTTCCGCAAATCATTACAATTTCCAATTTCAACGGGGATAGGCTATACTAGGGCCGTTTCGGTGTGTAATTCTACATACCTTACAATTTACATATCTAAGTTTCATTGAAATAAATTACGATTGAATAATCAAGCTGGTAGTCTGCGGCTAATTACGTAAAAATCTCCACAAGACGTGCGGTTTTTTTTCTTCTTCTTCTTCTTCGTCTTTTTCTTTATTACAAAATATCGATTTATCATATTCACCCGCAAATGAATAATAAATAATAACCACATCGAGCGCAACTAACAAGAATAAAATAAGCCTCTCTCACAGTCCTCTACGCTATTTCTATATGTATAACAACCCCGGAATTTTTCAAAGGAACAGATTCGTCTAAACAATATCATGAATCACGACTCAAGTGGAAAGATTACGAGACGGTCCTTGACGACCTACGCGTCTGATGCTGCCTCTTGTCCAAACATTGACGCCGACTTAAGAGGAAACAGTCTAATCTATAATTAAAAAAGTTTTTTTAATAAAATTTTGAAAAAAATCATCCGTTAATATAGGTATATCTAAAGTTTGCCAAATAATTTGCGCACCTATATGTATATCATCGAAGTTTATACATACGCAGCTGCAGCCGATTAGTCGAATGAAAAAAAAATAATGAAATATTTCTACGATCAAGTAGATGATTATAAATAAATCGATAAAATCTCGATCAAAAGTTGAGGGGGGGGGGGGGGGGGGGGGGCAATTATTTTCTTACTTCGTCGATGGAATTGTATGGAATCTACGCTGGTTGTTTCATGTTCGGTGTTTTCCGAATAACGGGGTATATAATCGACGGTGTGGCGGCTCAGTGGTTTACTTGGTTCAATTGCGACGTCGTTCTCTTTATAAGACTTTGCGCGTGCACGTAAAAGAGGTAGGTATATATTTACTTGTATATCCGATGGAATCTGCAGCGAGACGATGAAAAAATGCGGCTAACACGAAAAGCATAAGAGATACGGAGAGGAGAAATAATGAAAACCAGAATTGATACGCAGAATTCCGAAATAAAGAATAGAATAATAGTGAATCATCCGAAACGTTTCGGGACGATAGCTATAAAGGATCGAAGAAGAGCTTAGCTGCTAGACATTAGCTACGTATGTCTCACTGGATTGTTCTGTTATTAAATTCGGTAATTTCGTTTTTCTTTTACTTTTTTTCTCTTTTTTTCTGAATTTTTTTTTTTTTTTTCCCGGTAGAAAAAACAAGCGTTTCGATGAATCCTTAAGCGATAAGATCGCCGACCGCCACCACGATCTTGGGTTCTTCCTGGAATTCTTTTTTAACCGACAATCGCAGCTCCGAGTAGTAACTACAAGGTGAAAATAATATACCTGCTCCACGGTTGGAAGGCGGCGACTAAAGATAAACTAAAAATTAAAAGATTAAAGAAAAGGAAAGAGAGAGAAGAAAGAAAAAAAAAAGAAAGAAAAAAAAACGATTTTCAAGGTCCGTATTTTACACGTATATATAGGTACTCTCCGGATAAATACCTATATCAGTATAATAATTAATATTATTAATACATATACGTTTAGGTGTGTGTGTATATACCATATATGTAAGGTTTTGATAAAAAAATAAAATAAAAAAAACACGTTTAAGCATAATAAAGCAACACAAATCAGGACCTGTAATATCGTAAATATATATGTATTACAGGTATATGTATATATGCATATGTATAGGTATACATATATGTCGCCTAAGTAAGTTGAGCGAAAAATCTTTACCTCTGGTCCGTACAATATCGTCGTAAGATAACTCAGAGCGCATCTTCCCTTCAAGAGAACAAAGTAGATTTATGTCGCCGAGGTGATGGTATTTATCGACTGGTTTTCAATGGTTTGACCGCCGTTATCATTACCAAGACGATTATGGCCGTCGAGTTTTAAAATTAAAGTGGCTAAGGGTTCTGACGCTACTTCTGCGCCCGGATACAACGAGAAATCCTCACACACACACATACATACATACATACAAACATACATACATTTACATATAGTATATATACGTATACGAAAACACGGCTATTTCAGGGCTTGCGAATAAAAGAGTCCTGCTGAGTTTAATGCGAATAAAACGACGCCACCGTGCAGCAGAAATTTAAATCATATTAAATCTTCGAGAGGTATAAGACTGCCCCGTAAAGGCATTATACCCATATAATATATACCCACCTAAATATACAAGACTTCAAATACAAGGAATCATTTTCTGTACACACGTCACTATATAGGTACTCGATCTCAGAATTTTTTCAGTTTTTATACAAAATGAAAAAAAAAAAGAAAAAAAAAATGAAAATTAAACGCGAAGGCTGGTTTATAAAGCAAAATTTAAGACGCAAGACGACGTTGAACTAGGCGCAGCAGCATCAACAGCTTCCATGAGACGACTGTTAGGGGTCAAGGGTCCACGAGGACTTTGCCACGCCCTCGCGTACCTAGGTACAGCGCATTCCTGTCATCCTCGGGGTATAATAATCCCGCAGGTTATAAGCGGCGTACGCGATATGCTGGAACCCGCGTTACCGCAGCCTGCAGGAGGTCGGAGGCAGGAGGCAGGAGGCAGGAGACTGCCTGCCGCAGGATCAACAACCTGACGACAGAGTCCGGCAGTCTAGGCGTCCGGGAGTCCGGGCGTGCCGAGTCCGTGCCTATATAACGGTTGCAAAGAACCCAGCCAACCATTATCATATACCCAACTACTTATACCGATTACTGTTTTTTTTACCTTCCTTATTACTCTTCTATCGATTGACATTTTCATTTTTTTTTTTTTTTTCCCGAATTCCACAGGGATATATGTAGTCATAAAATTTTCGAGTATCGACGAAAGCCCGCTATACCTACATATGTATAATTAATCTTAGAATCGTAAAATGTTTCGCGGATTTTCGCGTAATATTATAAGAAAAGGGAAAATCAGCTTTTTGGCAAGAAGCCTATTCGCAGTCTTATAATTAGGGTATGGAATTGGTTTATTCATGGAAATTTTAGGCACAGTTGAATCAGGGATAATATTGCAGGGGGAGATTATTCATAGACTAATATTAGACGCTTAATCTATAACGCGCGTACAACGTCGGAAATAAATACATACGTACATACGCGTAGCTGGTATAGTAAAGAGATCGCGGAGAGCTTAAGACTGCCTAAAGTCTACTGCAGTAGAAGTATAGAACTTGGCGGGTATATAGGTACGTACATACCTATATAGGTACGGGAAATGAGTCAAGATATTGGGGGAGAAGCGGCACGTGAGTGAAAGCTGGTCGTTTAAAAATCTAATTAAAAGTTCTCACAATTTGTTACATTCATTTTCCGGGTATTAGTGTTTTGGCCTTTTAAATTTTACTTCGTTAAATCCGTTTACAGCCATTAAGTATAGTATAGGTGGGCATAGGTATAGAGAACGCGGGAGAACTTCAAACAACTTTTAGAAAAAGAAGATTAACTTAATGAATTAATGAATTATTTAATTATTTAATTTTAAAAATCGATATACGACTCGGATTTTCTACAATTTCTCTTCTCTCTTCAAGCATTGAAATTCGAATATACCTATACGTACCTGTATGACCAAATTAAGGTCCACCGATTAATTTGTACGCATACGCGACGAATTAATCAAAGGCGCTTATGCATACCATGTATATTATATTATTATATATCAGTTACGTTGAATATTTGATTTAAAAAGTTGAAGGCTCGCGAGCGAAAGCTGTCCTTGGCGACGAGGCTTTCGTCACGCGATGCACTGCGAGGCTCAAGAAGAGAGACCCGGACGACATACACGGACAAAGTTTGACCGAGCTATATCAGTCCCCATAAGAGCCAGTCCAAACAGCCGTAGGTATTATTACCTTATACCTGTCTACCCTGAG
This sequence comes from Tenthredo livida, assembly GCA_963992785.1. Taxonomy (NCBI): domain Eukaryota; kingdom Metazoa; phylum Arthropoda; class Insecta; order Hymenoptera; family Tenthredinidae; genus Tenthredo; species Tenthredo livida. Next base: position 6,094,931 of record OZ023071.1, on the reverse strand, counting down.
GTATTCAATCATACATGAATGAATCACATTTTTCAAAACTAGAAAACCGATGAATTTTTTTCGACAAAAGTATAGTTTTTTTTTTTTTTTTTTTTTTTTTTTTTTTTTTTTTTTTTTTCGATATTTAGCGAGATAAAAATAGGTACCCATACTTCTTGTCCACGAGTTAATTCACCGTATCCCACATAATGGGACATTAGCTCGCGGTGAATCTGAAATGTAAACAGAAGAAACGGTTCGCGCGAGAACTCGCGCTCGTCGACGCGATAAGATTAATAGTTTATTTAGCGAGTGACCTCGACATGTCTTCACTATGTCGTCTCGAGTCTTACCGCGAGGAAGAGGAACAGCTAGTGCGATACATATATATATTTATGTATATATATATATAAATGTAGGAGGGGGGGGGGGGGGGGGGGGGATGAGTTGAGAGTAAACTATATTATATAGAGTCGAATCGAATCTATTATGTACTATATTAAAAATATACCTTCATGTACTTAGGTATTTACGATGATTATATAACGAGTTGAGAACAGCTGAGCGCAAAGGGCGTAGTTATAATATCGCTGCGATCAAGAAAACTACATAATATTATAGTTTATATAATATGATACGCGTAAACATATTCGCGATGTTTATCTGAATAATCTATGAATAAACAATCACCAAGGACGATCACAGGATGAGGGGAACAAAAAAAAAAGAAAAAAGAAAAGAAACGTTTCACCTTAAAAATATTTCCGAACTGCAAAAACTAGATTTCTATAAATGATCGATAAAACTAAATAAATATAAATAATTATCAATTGTCTATAACTATTATCGTCGAACAAATATACAGGTATATAATAAAATCCATAATTGATTGAATTTTAATCAGGGTCCGTAAAATAAGAGCCACTGCAGCAGCCGCGTGCAATGAGTCTTCGCAGCATCCGTGGTCCACGCTACTATAATATATACTAGTGAATTGCAAGCGGAGCTATACTGAGCAACTAGATGGTGCAGCTGGCCCTTCGATACGCTGCATCTTCTTCTTAGCTGTTATTGGTCGCGTAGTATTTTTGATTTTTTTTTTGTCTTTTTTGTCTATTTCTTTTCTCCTTCTTTTCTAGTGCCGAGTTTTCATCCCCTGCCGCGGTTATGTCTTCGGTAAAACGGGGCCCTTTAACTCACCCTAAATCTACGTGCGTATAGGGAGAAAAAGCTGAGGGAGGAAAAAATGAAGGGAAAAAAAAAAAAAATTCGAAACACCGGAACCCGCGTGATATAAACTATAATGTAATGTAGTATAGCGCGTAAGCATCGTGCGTGCGTGTACGTATTGTGACGTGTGTTACTACTACTACAACCATTGCGGGTATTATTATACCTGATGTGAGTCTCGGTGCTGCAGTGATCGTCAATCCATTCTTTACTTTTCAAGGTGGGTATAGGTATTATATTTTGTATTATATTATATTATATTATATTATATTATATTATATTGTATTATATTATATGGACATTATACTATACGAAGACTATAGCGACAAGGTTTTTACCCTCTGAAGCTACAGCAGGTTAACCGGTGCAGAGTGGCGTCCGCCATCGGCCATGTGGTGCGGTTTTACGGAAGGACCGGAAGTGGAGCAGGGAGTCTTAAACGTGGGGTACCAGCGTCGCGTCTTGGTAAGAAAATTAACGATTAAGAGATTTCAATCGAGAAAAGATGAACGAACGAAAGAAAGAAAGAAAAAAATATGAAAAAGAAGAGATTTGTTTGTTCAGTGAAATTATTGATCGTTATAGTGATAATAAGGGTAATTGAAAAGATTTCGTAATAATTGGGTAGAGTTAAATTATAGTGCTCCAACTCGTTTCAGGCTAGATCTTGAAATTCTAAAATCACTACGTAAAGCAAACACTTTTGGTAAGTACACGCGTCGGATTTCAATATAATTCACAGATCCGTAATATACGTCGTAAGATTCATGTGGCATTTCGATATTTACAAAATTTTATTGAATTTTATCGCACGAAGATTTAACAAGTTTTCGATAAATTTCACATCGATGGATACGTAGGTAGTCTCTATACAAGATTCAATGAATTTTTACAAAATTTCCGTGAAATTTTATGTACATTTTCAACGATCTTTAACAAACTAAATTACAAAGATATTGTGGTGTTCACCCCTTCTGTTAGAAATTAAACATGATTGTGATCTGATGATCTATGTTCGTCGAAAATTGTTTTTGTTGTATTCTATAATAAAGAATGAAGATATATATGGTACTGGTATATAGTATATATAGGGACGTCCCTGAATGACGAAGGGAGTCTCAACCGCCGCGTCTGGAGGCCATTGCCGCGAATGTAAAAGGGTGCGTGCGTTCTGCGTGTAAACTGTATAAAGGGGGATGCGTGTTTTGTGGAACGATATTTTTTCCGCTGATTATCGGTTTACGGTTATTAACAAAGTATTGCGTGTTTTCACAACGATCATATAATTCCCGGGTGTGAGTATAGTTGGCATGGTAGCTAAAGGTAGGTACCTACCTATAAGGTTCCGCGCCTATATAAACTTGCGGAAGTCGTCCGTGCGTACGCAGTTGTTCTTATACTAATGCGAAAAACTTGACAGGCCTACCTACCCGGGAATTGAATTGCCTGCTTTTAGAATAATGATTAATCGCGATAATTATAGTGAAAAATTTATCCAACTTTCATTGTACCTATACGCGCCTACTATACTTTTATCGCATCAATGGTAATCATCGACTCCGTAAATTGTTGTCATTTTCGCTATTTTTTTTCTTTCTTTCTTTCTTTCTTCTTCTGTTTCATTTCATACTCCAAAATGACAGAAATTCAATAAATAAATTCAAATGATAGGTGAATATTCAATTTGCGAATTTTATAATAAGAAAATGAATTGCAATGATGATTATCGTATATATGTTTGAAATATGAATAGAGAATATTAGATTGTGTAGAGATTTAGCACCAGGTTGATAACCACTGATTATGGTAAGCTATGTTTGCAGTGCGATTAGTAGCCGAGAGGCACGTACTGTCAGTTGTCAGCTGGTGTCAAAGAGGGTCCAGCGACAGGCGAGTAGCAACGACGACGACAACTACGACTACGACTACGAATACGAATACGAATACGGCGACGATGTCTGCGGACGGCCTTGTCGGCTAGTTGTCTTCGCCGCTTCCATTCACTAATTAACACGGTAACACGGTATACATATACCCCGCCGACGCTGTTCTTAACTATATTAAAAGTATTTAAATATGCCGACGAATAATGATCCCGATATACCTAATCGTTTATGGATCATCGCCACTATCATCGCATGTTGAACAGAGAACTATTTTCTTTTTTATTTCAATCTAAGAGAGGGACAATGAACAAAGTCATCCTAGGTATATGTAGAAATCTCTCGTACGTACGTATATATATGCAGTGACAAAAGTAGAAGAAGAAAAAAAGAAAAAAAGAACAAAAATCAACAAATTAGTTGATAATGTTAAAATTATTTGATACGATTGATAAGAAAAAATGTTCTTAGAAGTAGGACCACGGATACGGACACGAAAATAATTCATCTTCTCATCGATCTCAGTGAAAATATCTGATTGAATCGCCGAACTTGTATGAAAGTCATAATCAATTAAAGAATTAAGAATTTCAGTCGAGCCGCGCAAAATTCATTACCGCTAAGGAAGAAGAAAAAGAAAAAAAAAGACAAAAAAATGAGTAAATAAATAAACTAAAGTTTAAAACGGTGTTAAAAATTTCAAAGATTAAAATTATTCAAAATTCGGTTTTACGTCGTTTAATTAAATTACCCGCTACTGATCCTCTATCAGCTCTAACTCGCAATTACCGCACCGGATTAGCAATTCTATAAGAATTCTATAAGAAAGCAGACGAAAAAGAGGTTTTTTTTCTTTTCTTTTAGACAAAAATTATGGTAGGTATTTATTTTTCACATTGAAAGACGTCGCTCTTCAAAACTAAAGACATTTTTAATTTGCGAAGAAGACGCGTTCTTATCCAGGAGGAAAGAAACCGGTCGAAGAAACAAGCGTGTAAATTTTAATTTATTGCAACGATGTAATACAATTCTCACAATGCTTCTGGTGACTACGGTCAAACGGAGCGAGGGCGTGGCAGTGGCGAGTTGCGACATATATACAATAAAGGAAGGCCCCACGCAGAGAGTTGTGATAATATATATCAATTCCACAATGTATATATGCTTCGAATAGTAGGAAAGGACGGCGAAGAGTGAGAGAAAAAATCGAGTTTCTGTCCCTCAAATGAGGGGAAAAAAAAAAAAAAATGAATCGAAACGAAACGAAATAATCTGGGATTCAGAATTGATATTTATAACGATATATGAAACTGCATCCGTGTAATGGACCCAAATCGTACGATCATTGGCTTTTCTTGAAACATGAATTAAAAAAGGCCCGGTTTAGGAATTCGGAATCATTTCATTCCCGGCTTGGAGTAGGTATATATAACCGATGAACAGCCAAGACTCGAGAAACAGTACCTGTAAAGTAAGGCTGCAGCAAGTGGGTATAGAGTTACACAGAAATTACGCAATTTGTAGATCTAGTCACTTTCTAGTCGGTCCCCGCGCTCGGGCGCAAGGTTATCCGGACTGGTCGTCTCCGTTGAGCTCCACGTACCACCTCATCGTCGCCAAGTGACTCCGCTATAGCCGCCACCTCCAAGAGGCAGCAGTGAGTATTTTCTTTTCATTTTTTTTTTTTTGTCGCGTAATTTTCGCACACGCATACACGTAGGTACACGTAAGTCAATGAATTATATTAGCATCGCTCGTTCATTACAGCTCGAGGAAAAGACGAGCAGCTCTTTCGAAGCTTCGAATTAACTCGATGCCGATAGTTTTAGGCATACGAGATTCAAAGAATTTTCAAAAATTTTATCTCTATCAGATTCGAGAAAAATTTCGTGGAAACTGATTGTAATATTTCAGCTAAGGTATTATATTATTCTCCACATATATACATGTACCTAGGTATATATGTATGCAAAGAAAGGCACACGTAGTAATAAGGGGTCAACGAACCTGGGAAAACACCATGGACGAAACTAACGTTAAACTAGATACTCGCGATCATTAATACACCGTTTTGTGGTCTTGCGAAGGATTCGGTAATACCTAAATGAAGAAGGAATTTGAAATCAAAAAAATTTGATACAAGATTCGAAAAAGCGTTTAGTTTATCTCGAAAAATAATGAATTTTATTCGCACTGATCCTTGTTGAATTACAAGAGAATTGAGTGAGCTGCGGGTCCTCATCCTTCTTGGGGTCATGGGGTGTAAAACACTTCTTCATTTTAATCTTCTATGAAAATCTTATACTCGGTAAAGAAAGTCAGGGAATGAGAGAATGAGAGAAAGGTAAAATGAGAGAGAGCGGGAGAGGGAGAGATTAACTGCAGACGGGATAGAGCCCGTGCCAAAAAAGAGTGATATTTCGTCCAGGGTGTAAGAGATAGCAGGGGGTCCTACCAGAAAGTGAAAAGAAAGAGTTTGAGATAGAGTATAGAAGAGAGATAGAGATAAAGAGGAACCGCATCATCGCAGGGAACAGTCGAAAAATTCTGGATAGACTGTGTCGCGTCTCTGCGCACAGTACAGGCCAACGTATAAACTGCTGCGGCATATAACCAGCCCTTTGGGATTTCTTTGTCCACGCAGCTGCCCTTTGCTGCCGACAGTGACGCTCCGTCCTCGTTTATAAACCCCCGACGAAAGGTTTTATTTCATTTTGGTTTTCTTTTTTCAGAACTTATAGCGGAGGGACGCGGGTTTTGATTTTTCGTAGCAAAAGAAAAATAGAAGTTTTTTTTTTCTGTTCATTCATCGATTTTTTCAACCAACCCTTGATATATTTTTCGAGTTACTATATCAGTAGCGAAATAATGCCGATACTTACTTCAACGTGGATTGTCAATACTGTGGAAGTTTTCATATAGAAATATTTGAGACTCACCTGAAACAGAAAAGACGAAAAAAAAGATGTTAAAATGTTGATGATTCAATCCGACCGCGACAGACGCGTATAGCTATAATTTTAATAGATGGTATCTAACTTCGTTTGAATTATTTTTTACAATCGTGAAATTGATCAAAGAGGTCAGTATTAGTGAAGGAGGGTGATTAATCACAGCCGAAAGACAGATAGGTCCAACTAATTCAGATTATTATTTAATAACAATAAAATCCCATTTTCTATTATTAGACAGATACACTTATATAGGTACCTATGGGTATAGAATAGTCGAAAAAAAAGTTTAATCCCGAACCGAAGGAAGGAATAAAGGAAGGAAGGGACGTGGAAATGGATTTTTTCCTCCCGCAGGTTTTTCAGAATATATACCTACACCTATATCTTTTTTTTTCTCGCTTATTTACGTATATAGAAGTTTCGTTCAGTCGTGAATGGCGGAGCGTAACACATCGAAGGAAAGCAATTTAAATAAATCCGATGGCTAGATCAATATTCTCTCTCTCTCTCTCTTACACACGGGCCAATGGTCCCCATGCACAAGCACGCAGGCGATCGAAAATCGCGATAATTGACTCGGACCAGCTCTCCGAATCATCCCCGTTTTCCAACGTTACCCGCGCCTTCTGCGCTAAGCCTTATTGGCAGCCTTGTGAGCCAGTGCGTTAAAAAAAGTAAAAGAATCGACGACGACGAGGGACGAGAGGTGAAGATAGAAAGAGAGACGTGAAAATGGAATAATCGTTCGCAAACGGAAAAAAAAATGAAAAAAAAATAAATGAAATGCAGAATAATTTGCAATTTTTTAAATAAATTTCTGGGTCATGTGTTAAGGCGTATGGAACTTTTTCAGGGTCGTTGAAAAATCGGGATGGATATCGTTATGATAATTATTAAAAAAAAAAAGGGGGAATAAAAATAACTGGGTTCTTGTTTGATTTGGCGGAGTTTTTTCTCTTTTTCAATTTGCATAAACCAGTGTCCGGTCCCGCACGTGGTGCCGAGCTATTTACACCTAGTATCAAGCATGATACCAGGCTTATAAATAGAATATCGACAAATATTATTTGATATCGAGTGTGACCAGATATGGTTTGACCGCGTTAGAATATACGATTCTAAGACAAAAAAAAAACATAAAAAGTTCTAAAAGCCTATATGAAAATTAATTAGCTAATCAAGCATTCTTGGTTCCAAAAGAAAAAAAAAAATTGCAAAATTTGACAAATTTGACAAATTATACATATATTACATTGCATTAACATCGAGGTTCGATATTATCTGAATGAATTATTCCCCCCGATATTATGATACAGGTAAGTTTGAAAATCGTTATGAGATAATTAAAAATCGATTATTCACCTTTTTTTTGTTTCTTTTTTTTTTTTTTTTACCAGCTAATTAATTTTTCAGCTACGCTGTTATATATAGCCGCGGTACTAAACGGCGGTGCGCGAATCACCCCGAGAATTTGCCCACGTTTTTTACATCGTATTCGATTACGATTTATGAAGCTACAATACCTACCTGCCTATGCGGTGCGCAATGATAATTTCGGCTAAAATCAACCTGGGTGGCACACGTTTTGACGAACAACTGCAGGCAGCAGGTATATTAATCGACTATTTATTACTTCTGTTAATAGGCGGTAAACAATACCTCATTAGATCGGTACCTGAGGTAGTGCAGACCTTCCGCAAACCGAATTTGATTGTATTTTAAACGATTTTATTTTTATTTTTTTTTCAAATTTTTACATCGACGGGCTAACTACTTCGACTTCCGAAATAGATATAAACGAGATTCTCGTCTGTAGAAAATTTCGACTCGTTATAGCAGAGATTCGAGTTGCCTGCTGCCTGCTGCCTGCTGCAACAGCAACGCGGCATCAAGTGATTGCGAGCGAGCTAAAGGCATATTAGTGAATCGTAATTTAATCCTTTAGCCAAGGCTTCGCATATAGGTACCTACTTACGTATAGCAGTCATTTTGCAACTTGTAACATACGAACAAAGCCTTGAAAAAAAAAGTATGTCTTATATATGGTATACCTATTCGGGAGGGTTTTCTGCAGCCGCTAATATTATAACAACCTTATACATAGACGAAACTTGGAACATTTTATTATGTTCTTGGACCGATTTCGAGTCTTTATACTCTTTCTTTATTCTCTTTCTTTCGTTGCGTTTCCAACGGATGAAAACCTAAATTACAGGTTTGGTTTCGTTTCGTTTCGCTCGTGATTCATTGCCGTGAAACAGTCGCGGTGAGACGGGGCCCGAATATAATCGTATAATTACTGAGATTCAGTGTTGAGGAATTGGTGCAACCTAGAGGGCGTCGACGCGGACTATCAACCTCTTCTTCTCTTCCCATTTTTCAGCCTTGACTCTCGCATCCTCTCGGTCTTGAAAAGGGTTAATTCTCAGTCTTCGAAAAGCTCTTGAAAAATAAATTTTCCTTTTCCTTTTTTCATTCGCCGATAATTCGTGTTTAATGATATGACGACTGTCCGGCTAAAACACATGGCGAAATTCTCTACTTTAGAAGCGTCGCGACGCTACCCTAGCTCGGTATATACCCCCACGTCGATCAATGGCGGTAGATTTTGGGGCGCGCGCCCCATAATTTAACCCCCTCTTATACCCGCGAAACCCCGTTTCTTCGTTGCGTCTCAAACCCGGTCTCTGTTCTAGGATTACATCGCACCAGCTAACTACAGAGTGCCTCCGCTACCGTCGAATCAATAAATACCGACCTGAGCCGACCTGGGACGACCTGACCCTGTATATATACGTAGTTCAGGTTATATACCTGGTTTTACCGCTACGAGAGTGTAGATTGCGTAGTAGGTACATACATTAAAAAGAGGTTCGGCGTGGTTGAAAAAAAATTTAGAAACAACACATGAAAAAAAAGAAGAAAAAATTGTTCTAAAAATTGTAATACGAGTCGTTTTCTTTTTTTCTTGATCAATTACTTTCATTTACGTCATACGTTGATAATTATTGTGCGTATTTGTTAATTCAAGTATATATAATGAATTATTGAATATTTGGTTTTTTCTTTTCATTTATTGTCTTTTGTGTCACGTCATACGTACATGTACCTGTATTAAGAGGAATTATCATTATATACCCGTAGAAATTGTCGCGCGTCTCTTCAGAGCGTTATAATTTATAAATTTAAATTTCATAGAATTTTTTTCAATGAAATTATCATTAAGGGGCAGCGGGGTGGTTGAGAAATGGCGTAAAAGCAAAATTGAGCAACGGAGTTATTATACTAGGAAACGCAGAGAACGTTGGTCATTTGGCGGTCTTGTCAAACGCGTGTTAGGTATACCTATAAATTTTCAAGTTTAGTCACAGCTGCAGCAACAGCAGCATGAGCAGGCCTTTACTTGAGAAACCTTTGACTTAGCAAACGAATTGCCTAATCTTTCGCGGAATTAAATATCCCAAGAAATTTATCACCCGAAATAAAACCGGACATCAAAAGATTTTTCTATTCCTCTCTCCCTCTCTCTCTCTTTCTTTCTCCTACGATTATTGAGATAAAATCTTGTGGGATATATAATCGATCATAAGATTCCTCTCAAACTCTTTAACCTGCTCGTATATATCTATTGATCAAATTGATAACCACTGCAGCCCGCTTCAAACGAACCCTCACTCGTATAGGTATAAAGTGCATACATTCATATACACAAATATATATATATATATACTATATATTAGGTGCATTATACTCATCTCAATTTCGACTGTCCACCGCGTGTATAATAGCTACATACCTAGTGCGTAGGTGTAGCGTAGTAAACCTACACCATAGTTCGAAATCGGTAGGACACTACGGTCGGTGCAGCAGCGATCCTATTTTCTCGCAAAACGTCTATATTTTTCTATTAGATTTTTATTGGGATTTTAGCAATTTTTTTTCTTTTTCTTTACTCTGCCTCTCTCTTCATTTTGAGTTTCGTTTTTTTTTCTCTCTTTTTCGAACATATATTTTACATCTTATGGTATACACACATATAGTTCATCTTTTTTTTTAAACTGACTGTACCTTCGCCCTGCGTGAATTACGTATCAGACCCCTGTAGACACCGTATACGCACTACACACGCCATATGGCTACACGCGCGTGATCGCAGAAAATCCACGTGGCTTTATGTACAGGGTGTTACGATTTTGTTTTATTTTGGTACCGCCTATAGATCCAGTTCAAACTGAGGAGGAATGGTATTTTTGAAAAAATTTAACAGTATTCAATTATTGTTATTATCATTATTATTATTGATATTCAGAGATTCCGAAATATTGACGAAATCGGCGAATGAAGTTGTTCGAATTCTCTATATTTTTTTGTTTTTTTTTTGTTTTCGGGCGCGGAAGGGAGGCAGAACTTCGAATTAGACACCCTGTATGTATGTATACGTAAGAGCGTTTTTAGTATTTACATCCCTGCAGCCACGAGTCTACCCTAAAAGCGATATAGGGGGACGAGTTGTAAGTTTCCGCAATGCCTACAGCAGCGTAAACATTGCGGTGATATTAAAAACGACGAGGTTTATCGGGACAAATGTCACCGATTTCAGGTCGGAAAATTTCAGAACAATTTGACCAATTGACAAAAAATAAATAAAAAAAGAAACAAAAAAACGTTAGCTACATACTACTCAATAATTGAAATAAATTCGCAAAACTAGCAGCTCTTGGGAATCGATCGCCAATATATCATATACGAATATTAATACATAATTCAATACCTAGGTCGAAAATTGTACATACATACTACATGTGTGTACCTACTTTGGATATAGGAATATTTAGGAGTACAATGAAAATTCTAAAAAATGTAATTCTTCGGTCTAGGTTTTTTTTTTTTCTTGGTTTCTGTTTAAGTAGAAAGTAGACAATTTTACATTAATTTTTGATTATATTTATTTTGAAAAATGAATGAAGAAATCAAAAAAAATTGCAGAATTTAAAAAGTTGTTTGATAATACCTGAGCCAAATTTAGGGGTAGGGCAGACCGCGGCAGAAATTTTTCAAAGATAACCGATTTTTCATGAAATGTTTTTTGTTTCATTAATTTTCAACTGAAGTGCCACCTGCTCCGGTCTCACTTAGGTACATGTATCGGCAAATTGTAGCTTCCTATTGAGTCTGCGTAAGCCACAAATCTCGCATTCCTATGTGTTCAAAGGTTCTCCGATATATATAATACTATATGCTCGTCGTTCAATACTTAGGAAATATTTAAATACGTATACGAAGGCCTAGTCGGGTCGCAATTATCATACATACATATAATGACAATTATAAATTGTTGTTATTGTCGTTGTCTCGATATATGTTGTTCAAGTCGTCGCTATGACGTCTTCGCGGCTATTACAGCCGTGAATAAAGCGAGAGATAGATAGATAGATAGATAGATAGATAGATAGATAGATAGATTTATTTATTTTCATCCATTACAATTACGGCGCGATTTTCATGCCCAGTAAATTGCGGTTGCTGCAAAATTTTGCGCGCAACCACGTGATCAACAACGAATAGCGTTACAGCAAAATTTTGCAGCAACCGCAATTTACTGGGCGTGAAAATCCAGCCTAATGTTGGACAAATCCTACCCTGCAGGGAGAGAAAGAGAGAGAGAGAGAGAGAGAGAAAGAATGAGAAAGAAATATTTCCGATTGCAGATCGTTTTGTTTTAATGAATTTATCGGTTGTTATTAAAGGGGATAATCGAAGGATTACCGAAGGTATAGCTAAGGGTAGATGGGTATGTATTATATATATATAGATAAATAAAGTGAGCTAATTATCGGAAAGCTTTTCCCTTTACTCTTCGTAATTAAGCCTTTTCCTTTTCCTTGCTTTTTTTTCGTTCTTTTCTGTAACCCCCCCACCCTTCTTCACTCGAGCATCTAATTAATTACCACGTTAATCCCCGCGCTTACGCGTGCTTCTATACGTTGTATAATATAATATACATGTATGTATGTATGTATGTACTAAATACCAGAGGGAAAATAATATTGCAAAGAAATTACATACTCACAACTAATCATAACTACATAGTTATGTATATTCTAGTAATTATAATATCTACAAAAGATTTTTAGCAATAAGAAGACAAGGCGGTACTGCAGGAAAAAAAAAATATATATATATAATATGATTATAAACCCACAGCATAATTTGTTATCAAATAAACATCCTTTCGAAAATAATCCGCGGTGATGTCATATCCAGAAATTTGACTCGGTTTATAACGCCTCGGTATATTATATACTAAAGAGTAAAATACACGCGTTTAAAACTCGCATATTATATACATAGTATACATGCATATTATACATATATTCGTCGTTCATATCGCGACATATACATATGGGTACGAAGCCTCGGCTCGTCCAACTCTTCAGCTGTTAAAATCAACTGATATACTAAGTGCCGGACCGGAAGCGGTTTGGTTAAAGCAAACAATTAGGTCGTTGGATTAGGGCTGGGCCCCAAGTATCGCGGTTTGTCATCAGCTACACGGTCCCGGTCCAAATATCAGCTACGCGATACGCGAGATGACGTTACTACGTAGTCACGAAACCGGAAATGCTGAAGAACACCAGAAAATAGTTAAACTATTATATAGCCTGATTCAGATTGAGCTGACAATAATTTTAGGAATATATTCACAGCGACGAAGAAAATCCGAGAATAAATTCTCTTTACAAAAAATTCGAGGGACCAATACTTTCCGAGTTACGTACAAGACGGAACAACGCTCAAATTCCACTCATGGTGTGGAGAAGTAGAGGGAATAAAAAATGTTTTGTTTGTTTCTATATACGCCGGAAACTGTTACCGTTAAGAGAAAAGGAGGAATGCAATCGTCCGAGCTCAAGTTATAGGTTGAGAACCAGTTGTTACGATCCTTCTTGCTCAGCTGGGGCTACTTACTGGTGCAGAGTTCGGAGTAGGTAGGTATACGTATAGTAGTTGTAGGCTAAAATGCTGCAAGAGGATACGGCAACAACGTAGAAACGCGTTGCCGATCGACGACGGCCAGTACGGACGAACGGACGCGTGCATCTCTTATTCTCTATATACCGTCATATACAGGCCTGACGCGAAATGAACTCGGACGCGCCCACGCACCTGGTAGACGCGACGCGTGCGTAAGTGCGTTTCGAGTACGCGATCGAGTGGGGGTCGCCGTAGTAGAAGGAACTTGGTGAAATAGAAATTCAAGACTCCGAGTCAGAGTCAGAGTCCCAGTCTAGGGACTAATACTGAAATTGACTCCTTTTTTCGGTTTTCAATTTTTTTTCTTTCTTTTCTTCTCTTTCTTATTTTTGATTCAAGGAGACGTTGCCTACCAAGACCCAATATATTCCGTTCGATTTCAGATCTACCCGCGACTGCAGGACCGATTGAAGGATTCTTATATTGACGAGATACTTTGGTGCGGTTAGTATGGAGAAAAATGAAACTGAAAAAATAAGTGATAAATGTAACAAAAACGGACAGAGGGACCACTTCCCTCTCTCGCTCTCTCGCTCTCTCGCTCTCTCGCTCTCTCGCTCTCTCGCTCTCTCGCTCTCTCTCTCTCTCTCTTTCTTCCCCCTTTCCTCTCTCGGCTCTTGAATCATAATTCACATTTATTATGGACATTTGTCAGCGGTGAAAGGTTCTCTCTGTACGTGACTGAATAAATAACCACTTTGTCTCGATTATTCAATCACTGAAGAGAGGAGGTATAGGTATTCTATGGATCTAACCAATCAAGTTCTATATATATGCGTACAGTCGAGAATCCTGCAAGGATTTAGGTGTAAAAGTTTTAAGGAGTTTTTCGAAAAATGAACGTTTGACTTATAGTCCGAAAAAGTGAAACTGTGAACGATGATTGATGAACGAGAAATGCGAGATCTCGATCTATTATAAGCCTAAAAGTGATTCAAATTTCATTTTCAAGAAAAACCTATGCTACAAAAATCCTGTTCTCTAAACCGCAAACGCAATAATAACCGAATAAGCGAGGTTTGCTACGATGAATCAGTACCAACTCTGACAATGAGGAAAGTTAGGATATACACCGACAACCGTCAATGAATCAGAACCGCATAATTTCGTAGCGACTTTCACGCCCAAACAACTGGTCGAGAACCAAGAGACATTTTTCCCATACATTCCATTCCATTCCATTCCATACAACCAAGTAGTATAAGCCTTGGTTCACGCCGTAACTATTTTCAAAAGCATCTTTATCCCGTGAGTGGAAATAGCCCTTTTCGTTACTAGTGCGAAAACGTTGATTCTCGGATGAGTGTGAAGTTTTTCACTCAGAATCACATCTTTCGCACGTGTATCGGACTTTTTTTTCAGCACAACGCGCGTCAAGTTGAATTTCATCAACTTGCGCAAAATCGAACTTCACGTACAGCGTGTTGAAAAAAATATTTCTTAAAAAATTGGATAAAAATGTGTTTGGCTTTTTAGTGGGCTAGGCCCTCGATTGTATTCTGATCATTACTGCACCGGGTATGGGTATATACGCAAGAGAGCGTGGGCGAGATACTCTTTGGTTAAAGAGTAATGTATAAGACTAGGCTGTGAGACTTTCTCCAATCGACACAATACCGATTCAGGTACGTACCTGTACGGTCGACAGTCTATTATCGACCACCTCTTCTCTGTCTCTTTCTTCCGCCCGTTATATGTATATACTTTTGCTCAAGAAAGTTCGTGAAACTAAACTAAACTAAACTAAACTAAACTAAACAACGAAACGAAACGAAATGAAACTAAACTAAACTAAACTAAACTAAACTAAAGCGATCTCCGTATTATTCCCTAGCTATTTCTCCCGCACATAAATAATATCATTCTATTTTAATGTCCCGAGAGATTTAGGCCGTGGATAAATGAAACTTAAGTAAAACACTTGAGTTTATATTATCAAATGTAATGTCACGTATAAAAAAAACTGCGTATAGGAAATAGCCTATATATTTATAATAATAATAATAATAATAACAGAGAAATATAATGAGGGAATCGGAAATATTTTCAGGATAAAATCGATGAAAGTTTTACTTCATTTATTTATAAAGCAGTCTTTGATCATCTTTTCTATATCAATGAACAATCCTTAAGTGGGTAGGTAGTAAAATTAGGTGAAAGAAAAAAAGAAAAGAAAAGAAAAAAAGCAAGATAAATATATATCTTGAGTAATTATACGATCAAGTATCACAGCCACTCGTTATAGTTATTACTTTATTAGTGAATTATATCACCTCGCGAAAATCAAGGACCAAGAAAGTGGCTTAACGAAGACAGGGAGCGCGTGAAGGAGGATATCAAAGGACGAGTGGCGGCCAAAGGCACTTCATCCTCTTCGCCTTTCAGGCAACAACCAACGAGCTATTATCGACTGGAGTAATGAATACGAAAAAACAACGAAAGTAAAAACGACACGGATCAAAGAGCGAATTAAAAATTAACTCCGATTTATCTCGCTGCGCGGTAAAACGAACGAAGAATGTACGTCCATATGATTTTTTTATTCTTCCTCAACATCCGTTGTAGAATCTGACTATTCAAAGTCAACCTTTTCACCGTACCTATCAATGTCTGCGTCAGTTTGACCAGGTGCAACGTATATCCAGTCGGACTGCCTTTGGGCATCGGCCTTCGACAATAAGGATACTAATTGTAACTGAAGGGTTGCTGGACGTTCAACACGAAATTAGGCTAGACCTTGTCCTAGGAATTCATAGTTGAGAATTGAATGAACAATGGTCAAGACTGACTCGTACCTTGCGTAAAGATATGCCTTTTTTTCTTTTTTTTTTTCAATAATAAAGTCGAGAGTATGAGATGGTAATAATTTCAATAATGATATATAGGTAGGTGAGCAATATTTCCTCCAGGTGACCAAGAAATAATAAAATCAAGCAAGACCCCCATAACGTCTGGAACGTACGTCCGGAGGTTTAAAGCCTTGAGGTGGGAATACCGTCTGGGTGGTCAGCGGTCACGGAGCAGTGTCGGCACCGCTGCAGCACCGCGTAGAAAAGGTATTGCAAAGAAAAAAAGACTGACGAGTTAAGTTAAGTTGAGTTAAGAGGTAAGAAAAGTGGAGAATTAAGAATACCGTGGCGAAAGAATTACGAACGAATAGAAACGCGAAAGTAAAAGAAAAATAAGAGATAAATAACTTCGCGGTAGTCGCAGCGAATTAGAAGATATTCATTCAAATAGATATTATAATATGCTAGTATACACGTACATACATTTTCACACAGAAATCTAAAATTTATAATAATTATAAAAATAATAATATAATTATATAGAGACTATAGTGCGGCACGCGCCCGTCTGCCTCTCGTTCTTTCCGCGGATGCAGTGCAGATAAATATAATTCCAAGAGATGATTTCTGTCGCGGTAAAAAATATAGATAAAAAAAGAAAAAAAAAAAGAAGAAAAAAAAACCTTGTGCCGAAAACTTTACTGTCGCTTCTTCGTCACACTATGGTAAATTCATTGCTTTAGAGCTGGTCAATGGTCACTGGTCACACGACGACAGTTACTTAACGGCTCTCGTTCGTTAGGTCTCGAAACTCTCGCTCCTCGCTCATTCGCTCTTCGCATTCGCCTGCCTGCTTGGCTCGCCTGCCTGCCTGCCTGCCTGGATCTTACAGGGTCTTTGTGAGGAGGAGGAAGGAGTCTGTTATTTTTACGACTATACTATATACTCGATGGAGAGTGAGTCCAGACGAGAAATGGTCTCGCATTCCCAGATGCTGACGCGGCTGATAATTATTTATTTATTTATTTTCTATGTTACATCGAGGGAGAAGGAGGAGGAGGAGGAGGTAAAACTTGCCGCGTAGGTATATATAGAGGCAATGTATATTAACTGAAAAATAATTCTATATATTATACATACGTATAAGTATACCTCAATCCGTCAATTAAATCTTCATGGTTATAAGTTTCTTTCGAATTTGTTACAATTCGTGGTAAAATAGGACTTCTCCTATTATATTTTAGATCCAACAAAATAATGAAAAAAAAAACTGAAAATTCCACCCACATGTTATAAGTATTATATGTATAACGCAGCTGACCTTCAAAGTGATGTATATATATTTTTTTCTTTCCCACATAAAAATCTTCTATACAATAATTATGTATTATAGGTACCTACGTTGAGAATCACTGATCGATCCAGCTTCGCCGTGTGCTGATACGAGACGTATGTACGTACGTCTGTATGTCTGTACGTCTGTTTGTCTGTCTGACTGTCTGCTCGTCGCCTCCGATGCAAATCCTCTACACGCGTGGAATATATATGCTAACTTTACCCCTTCCTCGCTCCGCGTATCTGGTGGTATATATGTACATACTACCCATATACTAATAGTTCTCTATCGTTGAATTTTTATTCTACAGTAGTTAACAAAGTGAACGCGCACATATTTACCTACTCTTAGCTATATATTCGGTGAGACATTATAATCAAGCTAGACTGTGATATGATAACTATATATAAGAAGAAGCTATAGGTATGTATGCATATGTATATACCTACATACTATAATAGCGGTGAGGCGTTGTCTTTGCATTTTACACGGTGATTAAACAATCGGTTTATTATTTGTTATTTTTTTTATTTTTTCACATTTTTTCGTTTCTTCGAGAGTGCAACAGCCATTTGTTTTCACTTTAGACTTGAGGAGGAGTGAAAGCTGTATCTTTATGGTGACTTTTCATGCAGGTACCGCGGCGAACACTTGGATAAGCGTGTAATTTTTTTTTTTTGCGAATTTTTTTTTTTATTGAATATGAATTTTTATTGGGTTGGGGGGGAGGGGGGGTATTCATCATAATATTACAATGCCGTGTCGTCGCTTCCGATCGATTCAAAAAACATTTACGGATACGTATATGTATACCTATATAGGTATACATTACCTATTTCTTTTTGTTATTTCTTTTTCGGTCTTATGACGATCGGAAGTTGGGAGACAAAAGAACCTCGAATCTGGTTCATCCTGTAATAGCATAGCAGCTCTCTTTCACAACGGAAGCTTGGACCAAAAGTTCCCATGACTTTCGCTCCGCGTGAGGCAAGACCGAGTATAGAGTAGTGGGTACCTATAGGCCTTACTATCACTTCAGTTCGGTTAGTACCTACCTCGTAGAGTTAGTTCAGTTAGTTTGCTTTCCATTTCTCTTATGTTAGAAGAGAGAAGTTTTAGTAGGATATAGAATATTATCTAGGTATGTAGGTACGTACTTGCACGTACCTATATCTATATCTATCTATCTATACCAAACTACGTTACATCGGTATATTAAATATGATGATAATAATAATAATAATAATCGTATAAAGATCTGATACCGTGAGAAGATATATCTGACTTGAAATCAACTATAGGTTCCATCGTTCTTTTTAACCCGTTTCATACAGTACGAAAAATTATTACGACAAATTACATAAAACACTATACTAAGAACTTTTTTTTCTTTTTCTTTTTCTTTCTTGTTTCTATAAACTTCATTCATCTGCAATTTTTGAGCTATTCCATAGTATTTTGCATATATGTAAAAAACGCAAAAATTAATCTAGCATAGGTGCTAGGGACCAACGGCATTTTTCCGAGGAACAGATCAACGACTGCAATGCATATACCGCATATACTACTATATCTGCAGATATAGATATAGATATAGATATAGATATATGTATAGATTTTATTTGAAATTCGCGAGGCACGCGCTACTCGCGTGGCTATATTACATCTTTGTCTTTCTCGCGTATATATATATGTAGTCAAGGTGTTTTCTTTCTCTTTCGTTCTTTCTTTCTTTCTTTCGTTCATAACTTTCCTGTGTAGTCGTAGCTCTCGAATTTCTTTCCTTCATCTTTTCCTTCCGGATTCTATTGATTCGCAATTTTTATTCTGAATGAAAATGAATCAGGATGATAATTGACAGGATTAAAAAATGTCAAGATATACGCGGATAGTTATGATAAAAAATCTAAGATCCGGTACCCCGAAATAATTAACACATAAATATACATTTATGATTACGTGTTAGGTACGTATTGAAATCCATTATTATTATTCATACTTTCGAGATAAATATATTCCACAATCTCGTATTTCCATAGTATTATAGGAGGCATACGCTAGCTGCTACCGTTTTAAGTTTAAGATTTGGACCGTGCGACTTCAATGTCCGTTATACGGATATCAGAGATTCTAGAGTAAAACTAACGGTTCCTAACGATCCGAAGACTGTGCTTGTCGCGGGGGAATTCAAATAGCACAAAATAAACGCTCGTGATAAAGGTATATACATAGGTATATATATATGTATGTATGTATTAATGCATATTGTATATACAAACTGAACTATTGCAAAATAGGTATACATACTTTTCAATATATTAGAGATATGAATCATATGGATAAAAAAATTTGATTGTACCTATACAAATAATTACTGATTTTTAATATAATTAATACCAAATAGTATTTAGAATTTGAAAAGCCTGTGGCAGGGTTGAATTTTTCCTTTGTAAATTATAGCTGCCTCGCGATGATCGATCGGTTATCGTTGGTTGGTTAAACCGCTCGCATGACTCGATTCGAAAAGGAAAAAACTTTTCAATTATTCCGGGGGTTATAAATTTTTATTTTCTTTCTGTTTATTCTGTCCCAGAGAAAACTAAGTATAAATATACACGCGAGGGTGGTATGATAATTATTTATACGGAAAAAAAAAATTAAAGAAATAAGAAAAAAAAACTTTCCACCGTTCGGACGGCATCGATTTATTCAATATTTTGACCGAAATTCGGAAGACTAAAAAAAAAAGAAAGAAGAGCACGAGTTGAAAAAACATATAAATTGATAAACCTTACAAGCTTCGAGGGTATATTTGAACCCCGTGCAGAAGATTACTAAAACTTCGAAACAATGTTAGGCCGAAAACCACCGAAAACCAAACGCCCACGACGCGGATGCGGCGTGTTCACATCGTAAAGTTTGGCTGTTAATTCATATCTATGATATATATCATAATGATTATATCTTTGCAGTGAAAGTTTCGCTGAATTGGGCGTCTGCAGGATCGATCCTCTATATACCGGCCCAACTATGAATTTCTTTAATAATTATTTATCAGGTTTTATTTTGTACAACAAAAACCGAATCATAATCATATTCCTCCTGAAGCTGTGTAACATGAGATGATGATCGATCTTTGACTTCTTTCTAAATCTAATATGATATCCTTCTCTGAGTCTCAATCTTACTTTTGTCCCCCCGCTGCACGTGTCCAGTTCGCGTACATATTATGCCTTCGGGATAAAATATACGAAAAGTTGCTAGCGGCTCTGTGAACTTTCACCTTTTCATATTTATACGATCAGCTATAAAGGTCAAAATGTAGCGGGCATCTATGTGGACGTGTATAGATGATATAAATTCAATCGTGGGTGACACGTATGTACCTACGTTAATACCCACCCACGCTAATCTGCATACAAATCAAAGTGAAAAATGAAAAATGAAAAATTTAAATTCGATCATTTTATTCGAACGCAAAAGCTTTCAGCCCGGTTCGAAAATTTGAAGAAAAGGCTTTTGACCCGGCCTCGTCCGATCAGATCACCGACTCCAGACTCCAGACTATACAGTCTTCAGGTAGACAGAGGTGCGTAGCTATATTTTCCCTCCTCCCACGTGGCTGGCGCTCGACAAAGAATCTCTCTCTCTCGCTCTCTATGTATATATATATATATATATTTATGAGAGGGTACTTGTGGGTACCAATTCAGGAGTCTATCGGTCAATACGGGGACTCTTGGCACATGTAAGGACCGTCCTCATAAGTTTCTATACGCAATGTACCTTTTTGGGACCGGTCCTGATATTCCCTCGTATGAATATCATGACATACAGGCACCAGTGGATTTATACACATACAGGTAGTTTTAAGTACCGAATTATTATTATTATTATTATATACCAGATTTAATCGAAGGCACGAATATTCATGAATTGTTCGTGTTCTGACAACATTTAAGCTAGATGGGCAAACGAATAACTACGAAGAGAAATGGAAATTTGCCCGGTCCCGACATGTATCATTACGTATCGAACAGCGGTCCCCGCATGTGTCAATCCGTAGAAACATGAGGAAGTTACCGAAAAAACAATCGTTGATTCGACACTGTTAGCATCAGTTTCCAACAATATTGGAATCGGACGAAATTAGTTTTTTCAATCGGATCTACCAATATACGTGATAAAATACGATTACGTAAAATTCGGTGAAACTATTATCTAGCCTGGGTGGCATGAGATCGTTGTCGATGACCTGTTCTCGTGAGACCGAAAATCAAATTCAAACAATCAGATTGAATCAAAGGCACGAATATTCATGAATTGTTCGTGTTCTGACAACATTTAAGCTAGAGGGGCAGACGAATAACTACGAAGAGAAATAAAAATTTGCCCGGTCCCGACATGTATCATTACGTATCGAACAGCGGTCCCCGCATGTGTCAATCCGTAGAAACATGAGGAAGTTACCGAAAAAACAATCGTTGATTCGACACTGTTAGCATCAGTTTCCAACAATATTCGAATCGGACGAAATTAGTTTTTTCAATCGGATCTACCAATATACGTGATAAAATACGATTACGTAAAATTCGGTGAAACTATTATCTAGCCTGGGTGGCATGAGATCGTTGTCGATGACCTGTTCTCGTGAGACCGAAAATCAAATTCAAACAATCAGATTGAATCAAAGGCACGAATATTTATGAATTGTTCGTTTTCTAACAACATGTCAGCTAGAAGGGCAAACGAATAACTACGAAGAGAAATGGAAATTTGCCCGGTCCCGACATGTATCATTACGTATCGAACAGCGGTCCCCGCATGTGTCAATCCGTAGAAACATGAGGAAGTTACCGAAAAAACAATCGTTGATTCGACACTGTTAGCATCAGTTTCCAACAATATTGGAATCGGACGAAATTAGTTTTTTCAATCGGATCTACCAATATACGTGATAAAATACGATTACGTAAAATTCGGTGAAACTATTATCTAGCCTGGGTGGCATGAGATCGTTGTCGATGACCTGTTCTCGTGAGACCGAAAATCAAATTCAAACAATCAGATTGAATCAAAGGCACGAATATTCATGAATTGTTCGTGTTCTGACAACATTTAAGCTAGAGGGGCAGACGAATAACTACGAAGAGAAATAAAAATTTGCCCGGTCCCGACATGTATCATTACGTATCGAACAGCGGTCCCCGCATGTGTCAATCCGTAGAAACATGAGGAAGTTACCGAAAAAACAATCGTTGATTCGACACTGTTAGCATCAGTTTCCAACAATATTCGAATCGGACGAAATTAGTTTTTTCAATCGGATCTACCAATATACGTGATAAAATACGATTACGTAAAATTCGGTGAAACTATTATCTAGCCTGGGTGGCATGAGATCGTTGTCGATGACCTGTTCTCGTGAGACCGAAAATCAAATTCAAACAATCAGATTGAATCAAAGGCACGAATATTTATGAATTGTTCGTTTTCTAACAACATGTCAGCTAGAAGGGCAAACGAATAACTACGAAGAGAAATGGAAATTTGCCCGGTCCCGACATGTATCATTACATATCGAACAGCGGTCCCCGCATGTGTCAATCCGTAGAAACATGAGGAAGTTACCGAAAAAACAATCGTTGATTCGACACTGTTAGCATCAGTTTCCAACAATATTCGAATCGGACGAAATTAGTTTTTTCAATCGGATCTACCAATATACGTGATAAAATACGATTACGTAAAATTCGGTGAAACTATTATCTAGCCTGAGTGGCATGAGATCGTTGTCGATGACCTGTTCTCGTGAGACCGAAAATCAAATTTAAACAACCAGATTTAATCTAAGGCACGAATATTCATGAATTGTTCGTTTTCTAACAACATGTCAGCTAGAAGGGCAAACGAATAACTACGAAGAGAAATGGAAATTCGCCCGGTCCCGACATGTATCATTACGTATCGAACAGCGGTCCCCGCATGTGTCAATCCGTAGAAACATGAGGAAGTTACTGAAAAAACAATCGTTGATTCGACACTGTTAGCATTAGTTTCCAACAATATTCGAATCGGACGAAATTAGTTTTTTCAATCGGATCTACTAATATACGTGATAAAATACAATTACGTAAAATTCGGTGAAACTATTATCTAGCCTGGGTGGCATGAGATCGTTGTCGATGACCTGTTCTCGTGAGACTGAAAATCAAATTCAAACAATCGAATTGAATCAAAGGCACGGATATTCATAAATTATTCGTTTTTTAACAATATTCAACTCTCTAAATTTGAATCAGTGAAAACTCACTGATTGCAGTTATAAGTCTGCCACTGATTGGTTCAGTGGCAGACTTATAACTGGAAAGCAGTGACTATTCACTGATTGTCAGTAGTTTTCACTGATTCAAATTTAGAGAGAAGCTAGAAGAGTCAGACAATCTGCGCGACGGACTATGAAATAACTCCCAGGAAATACCAGAAATTTACTTGGTCCCCACATGTATTCTCACGTTCACATCGTTCGCGTATAGGTACATGCAGGGACCAGAGAATTGAAAATGCTTTCCGAAGAATTAATCTATCACGGTACTGTCATGTTACGGGTTATCAAATGGTTAAACGGCCCTGTATAATACCGCGTTGTATATAAACTCTAGTTTCATCATATCTTATAATCAAGGGTGTACAAATGAAAATAACCTACAAGATTCAAATTATAATTACAACGTAGAGTTACGTATATTAATGTACACGGGTCGCCTTTTCGGACCCGATATGTACCCTTTCATAAATATATATATATATATATATATATATATATATATATATATATAAATACGATCAAGGAAGGCTAAATTTGGCCGCCAGCACCAAGCGTTATCATATTGATTGAACGACGAGTATTATTAGGCCAAAGTATCACCGCGTGATGCTACAGAAGGAGTTGAAAGACAATTCTTACTTTGTCAATTTTCAAGTTTCAATAAATAAATAAATAAATGAATTGATTCATTCCTGAATCGCGATAAAGGAGGTAAATTATCTGCGGAAACACGTTAGTCTATGAAATTCTAGACAAGCAACGCGTACGTATAGACTAACGAACTATTACGATCGGCATCAGCAGCAGCAGCAGCCAGCTGCGTGGTTTTAGGCGAAGGGGGACGATGAACGGATGAGGACGCGCGATCCCTGGTTATAAACGGGAAGAAATAAGAACTTAGGGAGTCTCGTCCTTCTCGCCATCTTTGCCCCAAGTCCCACTGCCCCAGTGCAGTGCAGTGATCCTCGTGTTCTGGGCTAAATCTTTCCTTCTCCCCCTCTCTCTCTCTCTCGCAGCTTCCCTTTCCTTATTCTTCCTCCTCTCACCTCCTTACTCTCTCTGTCGTCGCCTTACGCACCCCTGGCTAGGCCAAATCTACTACGACAGTATTTTTTCTACCTGAACCGTTAGAGAGCGCAGAGTTATATTTCCTCGAGAGATAGGTATAGAGTTCGTCGTCGTATAATATAATATAATTTAAAAAAAAACGTTTTACGTACAAGTATTAAAGTTTTATTCGTTATTATATGAATTTATACCAGTTTTTATTGGTATAAAATTCAAGTAAACAAATTATATGATAATGATATCTTATTATATATATATAGGTATATTATATTCTAGACGGGAAACAAGTACTAGCGTTCATAATATCTTTCTCTTCTCCACATAGTTTCAACTTAGGTATTTCATAGATACGTGTGTATGAATCACTATTTAATCGCGGGAATCGAATTGGAATGTCTCCCAGCATATACGGTCCGATTACCACTGTTGCTGCTGCGTCGTCACATACCGCTGTGATATGTACACAGACAGATAGATAGATAGACAGGCAGACAGACAGACAGAAAGACAGACAGACATAGTAGTCGCGCGTTGCAGTATAAAAGAAACTCTCACAGCTGAGTGAGGGATATATTATTATTTCAAGGCGTGTCTTTTTGAGGCAGTATAGGTAGTACATACGTTTCATACGTGATAAGAAAATATCGATGAATTAATGAAATCAATATACTCTTTATGATTTTCGTTCTTCTCAATTATTGTATACATTTAAAATATTTTGTTAAAAATCTCTGCGTTATCCGGGTAAATCTGTAATTGTTATTATGATTGTGACTCACCACGTGAACGCTGGCGAGACCCACAGGGTCGTTTTGTTTCTTGTCCGTCTTCTTGGCTTGTCGTTTCGCCTTGCTCTCTAAAAATCGTTGTTTAAGCACTTGGGTGTCCTGTATATTTTGTTCTACAAGTCCATTGAAGCACTGATCGAACCTTGGAATGCTGTCGTTTTGTCGTCTCCTATAACTCTCGATTCTCTTTCTTAGTCTATCGACGACTGCCTGTCTTTTGGGATTTAACGCATCCCCCATACCCGGTGCCTGGCCCATTTGTAGCTGCTGTAATTGATTCTGGTGGGTCAATTGATTCGCGTTTATATCTCCCTGTTGTACAACATTAACACATGCGTTTTGTAGCGGCTGTTGCTGTTGTTGTTGTTGTTGTTGTTGTTGCTGTTGCTGCTGCGTAACGCCCACGCAGGCCGAGGTTGGCCCTGATGGTGGGCCTTGCGGGGGCTGCCGGGGCAGGAGCCCCCCTGCCTCCATACAGCCCCCTAGGTCCAGCGCAGGGTACGCCAGTTCAATGAGAACCTCTGGTCGACCTGGCGCCGCCACGGGGTGTCTCCGCCACCGCGATTATCTCCTCTCGCATCCTCGCTTTCCGCGGTGTACTCTGGTTCCTACCTTTTCGCGGTTTTGTTTTACCCCGGTCGGACTTTACTATCCGAGATACTTCCTCGTACATCTGCAGACGGTACCTTCATCCGCCGATGGGCTTTCGATTTTCAATATACGGTCTCGTCTTTCAATATCGTTGATGAAACACTTGTCCGTATTTTTAGTCTTAATTTTTTTTACTAAATTAATTAATTATTATATTTAATTATTATTTTACTTCGTATATATCTTTGGCGGTTGTTGTTGCTGTTTGTGGTTTTATAAATGTGTTTTTTCTTTTTTCTGCTATTTCTTCCAATTCCTCTTCCCCTTTTATAGACACTTTGCGGTGGTTTTTATTCGGAGATTTTATACTCCCGTGCGGCACGTGCCCTTCTTTGCCGACTAGTCACTCGATCCAAAGTCTTCTTTCCACGTGATGTAAACAACACGATGACATATTCGTCAAGGTGTATAAATTCGTTAGCTATATGGCCTAACTCATGTTTAAAAATTTCAGTATTTATACACACACGAGGTTTTAATTATGTATGTACTGAATTTTTATTTCGTTTCATAATCGTCGTTGTTTATCGGCAATCGTTCCCCCCTTTCGAATGATATTTCTTCTTTTTAAATAAATATATAAAACAGTATAATAACGTCGAATCTGTATATCTATTGCACTTTCTTCCTCACTTCTTTACTCGACAAACGCACTATTCATTGTAATCGCAAATTTATCTAACACACACACACACACACTCTCTCTCTCTCTCTCTCTCTTTCTTTCTTTCTTTCTTTCTTCGGGTAATAAAAACTCTCTCAACTGTCTCCTTTTCAGATTATAATATTATTATGTTAACGATGAACAATTTTATCGCGAATCCCGGTACTATATTAATACAACTCCCTTAACAATCGTTGGAAAATTATTGAAAAGGCACTGGCGAACGACATCACTCGTATTAAAACAAACTATACAATAGGGGGATATAACCAGTTGTTTAATGATTGTGTGTTAACGTAAGGTAACGTAATATATAATGAAAGAACTATAGCCGAGCGAACAGCAGCAGCAGCAGAAGAATAAGAAGAAGAAGAGGAGGATTCTCGATTGTCGTCCGGCAAAAGGCGACGTCGAATGCGGCTGGACGTCACAACAGGTAGTTGAGTGAGCGCAGCGTGCTTCTGGCCTCTGTGAGCGAGAGAGAGAAATACAGAGAGAGAGAGGGAACGCGACATCCATCCGCGCACGAACAAACGGCTGGCGAGAGGTAGAGTGAGTGAACGAACGAGAAGGATAGAACTAGGGAAATGGAGGGGAGAAAAAGAGATGCAAGAAAGAGCGTGATTATGGGGCGGGGAGGGGGGAGAGAGAGAAAAAGAGAGAGAGAGGGAACGAACCGGTGTGCTGCGTCGAGAGTCCCTTCGCACACAACTGCCGTAGATGCAGCCTGAAGCCAACCGTATGAGACACGCGGGGTTATCCGCCGAGCTGCGCCGTTCTCTTTCTCTTCAAAGAGACAGAGGCTACTCTGGTTTGGCAGAGAGGAGGCAGAGGCAGAGGCAGAGGCAGCAAGCGAGCAGGCGACTACTCTCTCTCCTGCAGCTCAACGTTAAATTTACTTATTAAAAAAGTAAAACTTTGTCTATTTGAGTATAGTTCAATCCAATAATATGGAATGAGAAAAGTTTCGCGAGGGAAGTTTATCTCGTGGCGCACACTTGTTTCATTCTTGGTTAATTTAAGCGGGCGCGGGTGGCGGCGGCGTTGTCACATGTCATTCATTATTTCGATTAGATATATATATATATATATAAATGTATATATATATATATGTGTGTGTATATGTGTATACATATATGAGAGTTGAGTTCAACGATTTCAACAAAACACACACTGTGTATGTATCATATCACCGGACACGACATAACCTCACTTATTAACTGTCACTTGGCTTGAGATGGTCTAATACTTTTTTTTAGAACTAATATTTTTCTCATTTATACACACGCGCCCCACGATGACAACCGTTTCATAACCAAACGGCCGTTTCGTTTATCCCCTGTATAACGCGCGGGGCCATTACCACAACTGCGCGTGGGTACGGGAGCATATATCGTTCAAACGGCAAACCATAATTACAACAAACGACAGGGGAGCGTCCTGGTAGTCGTATGACAAACTACTACGCTCGTATATTCTCTGTGGGACAATCCTCCCTGTCGCCATCTTCTTTTCAACACAGAAACTACGAGGCCGTGAAGGACTCGCATATATATTGCTATACTTTGGACCGAATTGTTTAAAAACTGTAACTTGAAATTGGAAATAAAAATTCATTTCTACACTAAAGTTAATTTCTGAAAATATCAAGACTTTATTCTTCTAAAAATGAAAGATGAGACGGAGTCGGTGTAGTAGACCGCTGAATATCGATGATAACCTTTTTTAGGCTAACATGGTTAGGAAAATCGTCACTGGTAGCGCCACAAACTGAACGCATCAAATCCCCCAGCGATTTATCAATTTCTAAAGATTCTGTTATGACGCGTGCGTGTCAAGTGGGATTGAGCGTGTTTGGGAATATGTATACGATATCTACGAATACCGACTGAAGTTTAGTTTGGCAGCGTGAGCTCCCGACTATAACATCCTGGGTAAAGCTTTAGCCTTGAGTGGTAGAAGATAACGAAGCAATGAGCAATTAATTATCAGTATAATATCCGGGAATATATTACTACAGCCTCGATGCGATATGACTCACCGTCTAAGTTATGAAATACAGTCGAACCTCCCGTAATGTGTAAATAATTCTCAGAATTTCGCTCAACTTGGGCGATTTCCACATTCTGGGAGGTCGTGAGCTCATAGGCTGTAGAGGGGTGCGAAGAGAGGTGAACGTCACCGAAAACGGTTTAGCTGTAACGAACATAGATGAAGTATAGGCGCAAGAGGAATGGTCGGGGCGACGGGGGAATTCTTGGAAATTCACATTGATCGCGAGACTCTCTCAAACCGAGGTACCACATTACGGGAGGTCCGACTGTACAATGTGTAATTGAGGGGATGGGCAGAATAACGGTATAACTCGGAAAACATAGTTTTGAGATAAATGAGAAAAACGTAGGAGGCTAACATAGACAAATATAGCGTTTTTGCAAAAAAAGCTGTTCGGTTTAACCCTTCGAACTTCAACCGATTTTTATCAAATAAATATATAATGTAGCTCTGTGGTCACTGATCATTTTTATGCAATCTCCGGAAAAACGGTATAACCCGACTTATACCGTTATTCCGCCCATCCCCTCAATTATCTCTTAATAATAGATAAGTAGTACATACCAATCGCAATAGATTGATTTTCTTTATTTGCTTCCTGGTATACAAGTTAGCAGGTTCGGGGCATTCGTATTGCGACAGTTGTGTCTCGGTAACACAACCTCCTTATGAACCCTTTGACACCACGAGGGCCACTGACCCCACGACAGGTGCCGCTGTCCAAGGTCAAGGTCGGTGCATTTCCTTGCTCGGTTGTTGGCACAAGCTCTTTGGTTGGCACTGACGGGGTGCTAACGGTAACGCCATCTCGCGGGCAGCTGTATGTACACAAACGATAGCGAAAAGTGTCCCGCCCGATGATATGCAACCGAGGCAACATCGTCTTTTGAGTTGGCAATACCCTAGGCAATAGTAGATTTCTATTTTACGGGCAATAGCTGACTCGAGCCCCTAAGACGAATTAAAAATTAATACCCGAATTCATCAACGTCCGTTAAACGTTTAACCACCGTAATATTTAACAGCCCGTTAAATTGTTTTGTCTCTATTGTTACCATGGTATGAAATTTTTAACCAGCGTAATCGCTATTACGGCTGGTTAAAAATGACTACCGCAGTTGCACAGCAATCGCGCGTCTTGCTAAGGGAGACGCACAAATAACGATAGCTTGTTATCGATATTACTCACCTTACGCATTTCTGATAACAAGACGCGCGGTTGCTCAGTAATCGCGGTGGTCCTTTCGAAAAAGGAAAGGGGCTGGAGGGAAGGGGAGCCACCCGCTCACCCACTCCAAGGGGTTACTTGGACTAAGTCCACTGCTTATTCGAAACAACTTATAAATAAATGTCGTCTCACCTCTTCAACTCGGGTACAGCGGGTTCGTCAAGCCCGTCACGTGAAGCGTGCCCTGCATTCTTATATATAATTGATTTGAAACCGGAGGTTAGGTATAAACTAACCGACTGACCCCAAGTAGCCAGAAGAAATTATGGGGAAAGCACATGCAAAGCAATCTATGCCTGTAGAGGAGTCGTCACACCATTACAACAGGTTCGCAGCTTAACAGCTCTTCGCAAGAGGATTTGCACCTCGAAGTATCCCGTCGTATGGTGTGGTAACTCCGCCGAGGCGTTTACAAACAAAAAAAAAGCAAAAGCATAGGCAGAAGGGGAAGCTACTTGGGTCAGATTGACTCGAATACGAATACGTAATAAATAATCGAACTATCGCATAAAACTCTGAGAAATTGATATTACTGCATTCCATCTAATTTACTTAAGGGGGTATATACACCTTTAAATGGCTTGAATTTCTGAAAAACAATTTTCCTTTTTTTTTCAACTTGAAGACTCTGATCAAATTTAAAAAAATCATCATGTTTGGGGAGGGTTTGACCTTCATTATCCATATCTTACATCATGTATTACTTCCAGTTTAATAGTGGCTGCGCTGAAGACAGGAAAATACAAAATCACTCGGTTACCGCAAAGAATCAGACCCAGCGTTTGACTGATCTCGGAATTTTTGGTTCTCAATTGTTCATAAGACATGCCTTTATCAGATGAACATAGAACTTTTTGATAAACCCATTTTTAGTTGAAATATTAGAAAAATAAGCAAATTTTTTTTTCAAATTCAGAAAAAAAATCAAAAAAATTCAATAACTCAAGTAATTCTTGCAATATCAAAAAGTGTTTATAGACCTAGCCAAAGCTTTTGACACGCTAAACATGAGAGATTACTAGATAAGCTTCACAACTATGGCATAAGAGGCAGGGTACATAACCTGGTCGAAGATTATTTGACTGACAGAAAGCAAAGTGTTACGACAGCGGGAATAGACTAGTGCAAGAGGTTGAAAAAGAGCTTCCAGCTCTCAGAAATTGGTTTCGAGCAAATAACCCCACAATGCATGTGAAAAAAAACAAACTTTGTACCATTCGATTGCTACGCAGATAGTACTCCGAGGAATCTTAATACGATGACGATACATCTGAAGAACTGTGAAAGGGGTAGGGAATCAGACTGCAAGTGCTCAAAAATACAAAGAGCGGATAGTGGAGCGGTATATGGAGAAATAAAAACCTAAAGTGAGATAGGCAGACTGAAATGATGGGATGGACGCTAAGATACATTAACTTCAAATTTTATAGACTTCGGCAGATCCTTCAGAGAAGGGAAATGAAAATAGTATACCAGGCTCTGTTTGAGCCTATCCTATTCTATGGCATAATCGGCTGGGGGGGTTCGTTCGATAATGTAATGAATAAGTTACAGGGGTTGCAAAAAGCAGTCTTGAGAACAATCTTGAACAACCGCTGGCGATACCCATCGAAGGCATTATTCCAAGAATTAGGTGTCTGGGACATAGGTCAAACTTTTGTATTACCTCAACCATCTTCTGTAAGGGAAACGGATTGATCAAGGAAACAGACCACGAGAAACATACACGAAACAAAGTAAGGCAGACGGCTTGTGTGCCAAAATGCAATAGGAAAATAGGGACGTGATGTTTGAAATGGAGAAATGAAAGAAATGAGTGCATTACTGAACCTGTGAAAGTCTGATAAAAGTTGAAATTCACATGATTAGTTACGTTATTATTGGAGTTAGGAAAGGAGATGGAGGGAGGGGGGGCCACCCGCCAACCCACTTCCCCCCCCTTCCCCCATTTCATCACCATTGCTATCAACTTGTAGTCAACAATGAATAGTTATGGTGCAAAAAATTAATAGGCAAAAAAGTAAAAAGAAAGACATGCAAGGAAAGAGAGACTTGACGCTATCTGCCGTTCTGTATTGGATAGAAATTGGCTCGATATTTATGAGTTACAAACAGTTATCGGCAGATAGTCGTCAAGTAAAGGAGGTGCAAAGATTGCAAAGCAAGCATAGAATATTTGGTGGCGTGGCGGTCGGCGTCCTCTTCAACGTGAAGTCTTCAGGCTCAGCCTCTCTCATCCCCGCGCCCCACGTAAGCGCGGAAATGAAGAGATGCGTTTTGCCCATTCAAGCGATCACAGTTCATATTCAATATAAGGAGATGACTAGGTAGGAGAGATTGATTTATTCCACTGATCTCAGAAGACTGACAGAAAACTGGGGACAGGACTCGAATAAGTTGGATACTTTTCAAATGGGGAATATCAAAGAGACTGACGTTTTTATTGTCAGTTCCTTTATAGGTATGAAAATTGTTCAATTTTAATCATTTCGAATAAGTGAGTCATATTTCAAAGAAGCTATATGAAGGAGGCTACTTTTTTATTCTACTATTGCGATCGCTTGAATTTGCTGTGGAGAATAAGATATTAGTACCTGTACCACCGTCCCATTGCGCGGCCTTTCCTACCCTCGCCTGGTTCCCAAGACCCACCCAACGAATTTCTAGATTACATATAATATGCCATATTATAATATGGCCACGCACACGCAGACTCATAACCACCCCCTCCCTCGGCTTGCCCTACCTTCCCGATTCACCTGTACGGAAAGCTAATAATCTCCGGCATAAGATTCTCTCAAACACAAGCATAAACACCATTTCACACACCGTGGTCGGCGACTTACTGTTTCATTTTTGCTGTAGGGAAAGAACGGGTTAGTACATCCTGGACAAAGTTGTCAAACTTTCTTCTAAGCGGACCAATTTGTTTAGACTTTATATGATTTTATATTTTTTCTTATTTCAATTTCAAATTCAACTCAATATAAATGTTTTGATATCTAAATCTGACTGTGAAATTAAATGTGAATATGAAAATTGACTCTACTCGAACATCCTGCTAGGGGGTCGTTCATTCTTGTGTCGGACCTGCTCCTAGACTTTGCAATACATGATTTGAAACTCAGGAGGATATCCACTACTCGGTCGGAAGGAGCGACGGATGTCCTCCTGGCGCGATGCTCACCGCGATTCGCAACGGACGAGGGCCATAAGGGCGGTGAAAGTGAGTTTATAATATGACGGCGCAGTAACAAGTATGATGTTACATTGCCGTCTGTATAGAGAAGTCTATGATTATGTAAACAAGCTCCGTTGCGGTCACGAGTGAGCCTATCTGAATTGAGCTAAGAAATCGGAGATTGTACAATGTTACCGCCACGCCACGCGACAGAGAAAAGAGAGTACCAAGGAAAGGAAGCCCGTTACCAAAAATCATGCGACTCACCGACGCTGCCGAGTAATGGGAGAGCAATTGCACTCGGATGTCTCTGCTTGGCTGACTGCGTATGAAAATCAAAAGTAAAGAATGGATCAGAAAATTGTTTGTCACAAAATGTTGGGTAAAAATGAAACTGAATTGCTATTTTATGGAAATGACGTGCAATTTTGATCAAAACAGAGGTACGCCAAGAAACGTTTTGTTCTCACCTGCTCTATAACTGCTCCCTTGCTATCCAATCCGGCCTCCCATCAGTCCTATTGGAATCCTTATCGATTTTTGATAGCTTCCATCAATTCGAACACGCCGATCTGAAAATAGAAAGGAAAATACTGAAATGAAGATGAATTTGAATTCAAATAGGGAAATAGGCCCGTAAAATCAAGGTATTTTCTCCATATTTCTCATTTCATTCATGTAAATATTAGGTAAAAATGTATTATTCAAAATATCTCAGCCTACCTCCTCTGTATAATCGCTGCATGATAGTTCTTTGGCCTCCCCAGCCTCATTGTATCTGGTCTACGTTTGATAGATTACACTGTAACAGAAACATAATCAAATCTTCATAAAATTTTCATCGCCATGTTCATTATTATTATAAATTTGACCAAGAAGGCAAGATAATCCAAAAAAGTTCTCATCGTCACAGATTTACCTTTTATTTGAAGAATCTGTGAGAGTCCGGTACTCCGATTCCGCTTGGTTTACAAACTGGAGTGCTTATGCATTTCAGGTGTATAACATGATTTTTATGGCTTGTAAAAAACTTGTTCAAGTTCTTTTCTCATCGTATTCAACTTTCTTCTCCAATTATTTGTTCCAGTCATTTTTCCTCGACCACCTTCTCTTCTTCCTTCTTCTTTCCCTCCTTGAACCAGAAATGAATGATTTAAGAAAACGATAAAAATCAGATCCCAGTTTTTGTTTCCTGGTTTGATTTAAATAACAATATGAACAATAACGAAGAAAGAATTGCTGTTTCGCAAGTCATGCTTGAAAATTAAACTGATTTTTATCTGTTGATAGAAAACGAATAGAAAAATTCTATGAAAAAAAGAAGAATAGGTCTCATTATTACCTCCTGTAGCAAATTCCCAGTTTGTCTCAATCCTCAGCTCATCGTTGACTTCCCCAGTTCTATGATTTGCAATTTCCTGACTCGGTCAAACCTAATACTGCCCCGCAGCTGAAAAACGGAAAGAATGAAAAATATTTGTTAATCTAGCGTTCGTAGAACTAGTATTGTGATATATTCGTGTGCAAAATGAATTTATTTTAGACTGGGTAATTTTGATGAATAAATGACAAATTCAAAGTTTTATGTGTGGATCTAAAAACTCGACGAAAATAAGAGTAAAGAATAGAAATTTGTTGGAAAATAATAAAAGAGCTCACGAAGAAGCTTGATTGAAATTAATTTTCTGATTAGTGGCTTACCTTCAATTCAATTTATCACTGATAATTAATTTGTATCAATATACTCCGCAACTTCCATCTACTTGAAACTTAAAAAAATCTCTCGCTGCACTGTCTGCGTCTGCAATCAAATAAAGATTCGCAATATATTAGTATTTTTAGTTAACCCAAGACGGTCACACCTCATGAGAATCCCGTAGCGGTCACATGGGGTGTGACACACCCTAGCACTTTGAAACGCTGTAGAATTTCGTAGAATTATCCTAGGGGCCCCAAAAAAATTGAGAACATAATTCAAACGTTTCTCTATTAACCCATCTAAGAATAAAACGAAATTTTTTGTTTCAAGTATGTTTAAAAAATTCGTGAAAAAAAAATTTGCCGAAAACAAAAAAAAATTGCGAAAAAAAAACTCTAGTTAGAGGTAATAAGGTCGGTTTCCGGGATTAAGAGGGGAAAATCCGAGCTCGAAAATAACTTAGGGCGTGTCACACCACATATGACCGTCTTGGGATAGGTCTTGTATGTACGAAGAGAACAAGCGCGATTATTTCCGAATTTTCTCCAAATATAAACAACTGTTGGTCTGTAAATATAGTACGTATGTAATAATATTGTGTAATAACCTTGTTCGACTATTCTCGTTTGATATATAATTATCCGAACGCAATAAAACTATTCTATAAGACCGTTGATTCTAATCACGTCTGATTATAATTCGTTCGAAAGATACACAATTGTTTTAGAATTTAGAAATAATATCGGGGTCCAACTACCGAGAAACAAACACGAAGGCGCAACGCGAGAATGTAAACCCGCTGGGCTATGGAACGAATTTTTATTACCAAGTTTTAACGAGCATAAATCTACGATCCGACTCACATTTTACTTTCGACGGTTACGGAAGACTAATAATGGACTACTCTTACCATTTTTGAGGATGCCAACGACGGTTTTCAGGCAAAAAATAACATAAATTGAACACTCCCAACGCACCCCACAACTCTTTTTTCACCGGCGACTGTTTTACCGTCTAAGTGACGCAACGGTCTGATGATTGCACCAATGAGCGCACGTCAGAGCTCATCCAGCCTCCTGATTGGCTGAGACAAGCTTTTTCGCCAATCAGAAGCCTGCATTTTGAAATATACTACTGTAAACGTAGCCAAGCGTCTCTACGCTTAGCGTGAAGAAGAAAACAAATATATATAGGTATATGACGCTCATTTTTTTCTCCGCGTCCCATTCCCCGTATGCCATAACTTAGAAGTCGGAATACTCATACGATAATGAAGATTTCGCGATGGAAAAATGTAAAAAGATAGCGACACACAATTTATTGTATATTAACTCACCGAGAGAAAGGTTAAAACTAGCGTATACTCGGATTATCAATAAAAAAAAGATGAGAAATTATTTTCAATGCAATGATGATTAGTAAAGTCCCTATAAAGAACTGAATAGCTCGCGAGATATCGGAATATTATTTTGATAGTCACCTGAAAGATCTCGTTTGATTCGGCGAATGATCAAAGCCCCACAGAATTGATAAAAACTCACTTTACCAAAAAAGACGCGTTCAACAAACTAAAACACTCGGTCCAAACTGTCGGTCGTCGAGGCGTCATCTAAGAAACAACGGAAAGCTCAAACGGCGGGGGCAAGTAGCTCGCTACGAATGAACGGAACTTGCGCGAAGTTGTATGCGCATGGGACATGGCATACGTAATTGGCTGGCCATCGCGCCGGCGCTAATTTCAATTCGGATTTTCGACAACAATAACTAATAAGTAATGCACGAAGAAATAAGAACGCTAAAAAATTATTCTTTCGAACAAGCCAACAGTTGAATAATGAACGACAACGAAAACGAGTCTATAATTCCATTGATTCACCCAGAAATATTGAAATAACCAATTATAATATGAATCACAAAATATAACACTCATTAACATTTTGCACCACGATTAATTGCATTTTTCTCAGCATCGAGGGACAAGTTTAATTTTCAGTTGGAGAATTCGCTGAATTAAAATTGAATTCAAATTTATTTAATATTCAATTGAATTTATCTAACTGGTTTAATCTGTGTATTTCATTCCATTTAATTTTCATTTTTGATTAGTTGACTAATTGCAAAGGACGGAGAACCGAACAAGTACTGGAATTGGTTATAGTTATTCCCCTCTGTATTATTGTGTGAATAAATAAATGAAAAAATGTAAGACTACAGTATGCACGAACATAGCTCCTATGAGTTATAACGAGGGCTCTTTATTTCAAATTTATAATAAAAAAAAAAAGATTTGGAGTCAGTAATGATTATCTTATTCTTGTTCTCACCTTTTTCCCATTCCTCCCTCACGAATTTTCCTTATTCTCGATTCATCTGATTTGCTGCACTTTTGCAGATGTATGTAATGACTTTCTGGTTTAATGGACAGAAACACATTCAATAATTAACTGACAAATTTGAGCTTAGTTGTAAATGTGAGCTTATTAAATTTAATTGAATTAACTATCAATTCGATTCACTCGACAATTTTGAGAAAGATTAAAGATCTCTGAAGATTTTACAGATCTCAACAGATCATAGAAATTGGAAAAGATTTTAACGAGATCCTAAATGGTTTAGTGAACTAGCAAAGATTCCAAAAATTCAAGAGAATTCCAAGTTTTCAAGAGATTTCGAGAATTTCAACAGATTTTAAATAATATAGAGAGATTTGACAAGACTACATGAGATTTCAAATGATTTCATAAACTTTCGTGAAATTTCAAAAATTTCAAGAGATTATACAAAATTTTGGAAGCCTTATTATTAAACAACTATCTTGTTCATGCCTCTTCAATATTTTCCGTTTCCTCTGCTTTTGTCATTCCTTTTCATTCGATTTGGTGTTCTGATCGTTTGGTTTCATCCGATTTGCTGCACTCCACAGGGGTACACATCGGCACACATTTACCTGTAACAATCAAAGAAATTCATGATAGGGATCAGCTTGCCTTCACAAGAAAGCTTCTGTATGTTTGTCAACAATGTATAATAATATAATAGAAATAATGCTTCATATGCCATATATTTATCACATAGACTATCTGAGATATTTATAATATTACCTTCTTTGTATCCCTCTGTGATTACTGGTTACATTTTCCAATCAAGTCGCTAGTGTCTGTGCTTCATGATCCTTCAGAATTTTTCAAGCTCTACATTGCAGTAGCACTTCTTTTCCGATTTTGAACTGTAATGAAAACAAACAAAAACTAAAGATAAAACAGTTGAGCCTGTTCAAAGCTTGCGTGATTATTATAGATTACAAAGGGTAATCTACAGTTTACGCTGTATTGTTTTGATAAATAAAGAAATTAATTGAACTGCAATCCAAAGAATTGAAAATTGGGAGAATGTTATTGGAAATAATAAATGTATTCAATAATTGTACTCGAATAAGAATTGCAAATTCTGTAATAAGTACCAATTTGTCATCCATTCAAATTGTCCTCAAGATTTTGTCGAAATTATGGAAAAGTCCCTCCAGTCGTTCGTACCGACTACTGATCGATAATTATCGTAGATGTGAGTGTCCTTTGGCTGGGCTGCAACAAAAAGATGATTAAAACATTCTTAATTTAATACTGATCATTGATCAGTATTTTACGCTTCTTAATCCTCTAATCCCTCAGCTGAATTTAACTAATATCTGTAACTTAGATAAGAAACGTCCTAACAGTCGCGTATATATATAAGAAGAGAAAGAAGAAATCATAGAAAAAGCACATGCAAAGCAATCTATGCCCGTGGAGGAGTTGTTACACCATTACAATCGGTTAACAGCTTAACAGCTCTTCGCAAGAGGATTTGCACCCCGAAGTATCCCATTGTATGGTGTGTTAACTCCTACCAGGGCGATTAAAAAAAAAAAAGGAAGAAAGGAGAAGCAGAAGCGAAAACTAGCCGTTTTACCTTATTTACCTAACATCTAGAACTCACGGAGACTTATCAGTCCTATCAATCGCGTGTATATCTAATAACCTGAATATTTCAATGTCTACATTTCGTTTTACTTAGTTCACTAAGAATCTGAAACTTAGGTAAGAAAAACCCTATCAGTCGCGTATACATATAATAATCTATTCGGAAAGGTATAATTTCCATTCGCGTAGCTACGGAACTCGGGTACAGCGGGTTCGTTAAGCCCGTCACGTAAAACGTGCCCTGCATTTCTATCTAATGTATGAATATAACTAACTGACCGCAAGTATAGATAGTAAGTATATAGACAAAGCACATGCAAAGCAATCTTTGCCCGTGGTGGAGTAGTTACACCATTACAATCGGTTAACAGCTTAACAGCTCTTCGCCAGAGGATTTGCACCCCGAAGTATCCGATTGTATGGTGTGTTAACTCCTACCAAGGCGTTTAAAAAATGAAAAAAAAAACCAAAAAGAGGAGAAGCAGAAGCGAGAAAAACTTAGGTAAACGTATGAACCAACTAGAAAATATAGATAAAGCACATGCAAAGCAATCTATACCTGTGGAGGAGTAGTTACACCATTACAAGTGGTTCCGCCCTTCGCCAGAGGATTTTTCACCTCGAAGTCGCCCATTGTATGGTGTGTTAACTCCTACCAAGGCGTTTACAAAAAAAAAAGCGAAGAAGCAGAAGCAAAAGTTAGCGTCCTAATAATCGCGTATAATCTATCTAATAATCTAAATATTTCGTTGTCTACATCGCGTTTTCTCTAATTCACTTAGAATCTAAACTTAGGTACACTCCTGGTTCGACTGTGGTCCAAAATATTTCCAGTTTCACTTTTCCACGCTTCGTCATCCTCCGAAATTTCGCAGGCTCCCGTTCTCAGCTGTAACGAAAACATAGAGAAACACGAGATTTAGCAATGCAGAAGTGATGTTGGCATTATTTTGTTCGTTTTTAGATTATTAGATTATTATTAGATTAATTTCTTTCGCTTCACATTATTATGCTACAATTGTCGGCTACTCACAATTAGAGAAATCCAGACAGCGATGAGATGTATCTAGGCCTCGTTCCAATCCTCATAGAAATTTCACCATTTCGTACATATTAAATATTTCACATTATAGATTTACGCCAGTCCTATATAGTCATTCGGCAGAACTGTAACAGAAAGGTGATTAATTCGTCCCTAGTCATTAATACTGATCAGAGATCA
Organism: Tenthredo livida; assembly: GCA_963992785.1. NCBI lineage: Eukaryota > Metazoa > Arthropoda > Insecta > Hymenoptera > Tenthredinidae > Tenthredo > Tenthredo livida. The sequence goes on along the minus strand of OZ023071.1, from coordinate 6,054,882 downwards.
GTATTAATCTCTTAAAATACCCTGAAAGAATCAGAGAATTGATTAGTCTTAGACTACCCTGAAAGAATCAAAGAATTGATTAGTCTTAGACTACCCTGAAAGAATGGATTAGTGCGCCTGTGGAAATCTGAAACACTTGAAATTGACATGATTAGTTATGGTAAAAAAGTAAAGTATAAAAAAGTAAAAAGAAAGACATGCAAGGAAAGAGAGACTTGAGGCTATCTGCCGTTCTGTATCGGATGGAAATTAGCTCGATATTTAAGAATTGCAAACAGTTATCGGCAGATAGTCGTCAAGTAAAGGGGGTGCAGAGATTAGCAAGCAAGCATAGAATATGTTTGGTGGCGTGACAGTCGGCGTCCTCTTCAACGTGAAGTCTTCAGGCTCAGCCTCTCTCTTATCTCCGCGCCCCACGTAAGCGCGGAAATAAAAAGAGGCGTCTTGCCCATTCAAGCGATCAGTTTATTAAATACAGAGAGATTACTTGATTGCAAAAATTGATTTATTCTACAGATATTGAGAAAAAAGGATTTGAATAAGTCGAGAACATATCAAAGAAGCTCTTGTTCATTCAGAGTTTTTACTCCGAGTATCAAGATTATTCGATGGTAATTCCACGACGGGTACTATAGGAAAACTGGGAGTTATATTTCAAAGAAACTATATTAAAGTGGCTAGTTTTTCTTTTATTGCGATCGCTTGAATTTGCTGTGGAGAATAAGATATTAGTACCATCACCATCCCATTGCGCGGCCCTTCTTACCCTCGCCTGGTTCCCATGACCCACCCAACGAGCATGCAGATGAAAAAAAAATATATCATATTATAATATAGGCACGCACACACAGACTCGCAACCACCCCCCCTCGGGTTGCCCTACCTTCCCGATTGACCTGTACGGAAAGCTAATAATCTCCGGCATAAGATTCTCTCAAACACAAGCATAAAAACCATTTCACACATCGTGGTTAGGGACTTACCGTTTCATTTTTGCTGTAGGGAAAGAACGGGTTAGTACATCCTGGACAAAATTGTCAAATTTTCTTCTAAGCGGACTAATTTCATTGGCTATGAATGATTTTATATTTTTATCTTATACCAATTTCAATTTCAATCTGAATATAAATGTTTCGATATTAAATTTGAGTGTAAAATTAAATGTGAAGATAGAAAATTGACTCTACTCGACCGTCTTGCTAGGGGGTCGTTCATTCTTGTGTCGGACCTGCTCCTAGAGACTCTGAATTTAAATGTGAATATAGAAAATTGACTCTACTCAACCGTCTTGCTAGGGGGTCGTTCATTCTTGTGTCGGACCTGCTCCTAGAGACTCTGCAATGCATGATTTGAACCTCAGGAGGATATCCACTACTCGGTCGGAAGGAATTCGAGCATAAATCGAGCTATAGGGAAATGATAATAATCGCGGAAACCGACTGAGCGACGGACGTCCTCCTGGCGCGATGCTCACCGCGATTCGCAACGGATGAGGGCCATAAGGGCTGTGAAAGTGAGTTTATAATATGACGGCGCAGTAACAAGTATAATGTTACATTGCCGCCTGTAAAGAGCAATCTATGATTATGAAAGCAAGCTCCGTTGCGGTCGCGAGTGAACCTATCTGAATTTAGCTAAGAAATGTTTGTATACAATGTTACCGCCACGCCACGCGACAGAGAAGAGAGAGTACCAGGGAAAGGAAGCACCGTACCAAAAATCATGCGACTCACATGAAAGCTAATAGCTATTGTTGGTAAGATAGAGACTGGCGAGGAGGTATCCTGTTCTCACCTCTTTTGCAACTGCTCCCTTGCTGTTATATCCATCCTTATCCTATCGCTTCAATTGGGATTTCGACCGGTTGGGATCAGCTTCGGATCGGCTTCAGATCAATTTCCATCGGTTCCACTTCGGAGGCGCTTGAATGAAAAATGGAAAGAAAATTATTGAAATGCTGATAAATTTGATATCAAATACAGATGTACAGGCTGCTAAAGTCCAGGAATCATTTTTTAGCCAGGCTATTTTTCAATCAAGATTTGTTAACATACGTAGAGTCTACATATTCGGTAAGACGATTATTAATAAAAAATCTATCACCATCTTTTACCTAGTCGCTACTTCTCGGCATGGTACCCTCATAATCAGTCCTGTCCATGTCTGGTTTGTGACAATCCAATACCTAATAGAAACAGGAAAGAGAAGCAGGAGATTTACTTTCTGAATGCATTCATATAATTTTCATAGCGCTATTCGCACATGAAGAAGAAACGTTGGAAATTATAAATGTATAATTACCGATTAGAGTCGGACAATGTTTAAACTTTATTAAAAAGGCAAAATGCAATTGAAAATGCTGTTTACCTTTTATTCAATTCGTCAGTGAGAATGTATCGGCCTTCGGAATCTGTGCCCATTGCTTTCAGCGGCGTCTGTAGAATTTTCATACTGGGATATTCGTTTTCATTCTTCGTTCCGTGTTTTCGCTTCTCATTACCTTCGTTCCTCTTTCCTGAAATAGAAATGAATGATTTAGAAAATTGTGGTGATGAAATATGAGTCTAAAGTCGAGCAAGTAAACTGTAATCGATTACTATTGGTGAGTAAAACTCGAGGATGTACATCGGACCCTATTTCTCTTCCTCGATTGAATTTCAAAAATCCGTTTATGAATAAAAATCAAACTAAATTTCTTCCACGAGGCCGGAAAGATGAATAATATTGCAATTAGTGGCTTACCTCTCATTCAATTCATCGGTAAGCTGCATTTGTTGTTATATTTGTTGTAGCTTCAGAAGTTGAGACCTTTATCTTTGACTTGCTGCAGTTTGGCTCTGTAACAAAATGATTTTTCTGTTAATTTCACATTCAAATGTATTTTCTCCGAAATTGGACCAAATTAATTATGATTTTATATTTCCAGGATTCGTATAGTAGTACATCGGAAAATGAGTAAAAACAAAACTGCTCTAAAGATTTTCGAACTTTGTACTAACTCGTATTTATATCGTATATTCGTTATTAGACTATTCACGTTTTACATACGATTAAAACATACATCAACTTCTACACGATACTGTATAATGTAATTAGCTGAGTATTATATCAAAACTGATTCGAAAGATACCCAATTGTTCTCTTCTCGCAAGTTGAAACAATATTAACGTATAACTGCGGGAAACAGTTGACTGCGCAACGGTTAAAAAAGTTGACTCGCAGCGTCGTATTGTAAAACGTTTTACTGTCAATAAATTGCGAGCTCGGAATTGAATTATACTTCTAACGGTCGCGGAATACTAAGATAAAACTATTCTCACCTTATTTATCACGTCAACGACCGTTTATTATCCAAAAAACATTAATATACTCGATATAATTATTCCCCTGCTTATTGCTTTGATAAAGATGGCGGATGTGCGCGCAGTCGCAACTTTTTGTTTTTCCCGTCATGCCCCGGGATTTTCATCGTATAGAATATTTGAATTATTTTCGACTTGTTGAATGATATTTATAACGACTTTTTTCAGGACTCGATATTATCACACGATGAAATAAAGAATTTACGTCGAAGAAGGAAAAATTTAGAATAAATATAAATATGAATATAAATATCCACCACCCACAACCCACCGGTCGAGACAAGTCGAGAGAAAAATTCAAACTGGCATCGAAATTAAACCGTCAACAGCTATTAGTTATTTTTCCCTTAGATAATGATCGTTGCATCGCAAGATATGGCAATCTCTTACCTTGACAAAGACGCGTACATCGAATTATCACATTATAATCATAAGTCTAAACTATCAGGCGTCGAGACTTCTGCCGGCGCCACTCTGATAGCGTATAAACTATCAATTGAAAGTACGACCCGAACGCGGGAGTGGTTTTCTCCGCATACCTTGGTAACTTTATCGCGTTAGGTTGCCGCCACGTCCGGCGGGCAGTTTGAATTCGAATTTCGACAACAATTGTAATAATCCGTTCATGAAAAAGTAAATAAACTCGAAATTTTTTTCTTTGAAGAAGCCGACATTTGAAAAATGCATTGAGACGGTAATTAGAGTAAAAAATCTCGCTATATCACCCGGAAATCATAAATTTTCAAGCAAATATAATTATTATAAAATATTTGACGATTTTTACCCAGAATACATATTCATAGTGACGAGCAGTGTTGCGAGTCGCTAATTACATTTTTAATGGAATTACTCATTTAATTACACATTCTTTGGTGTAATAAAAATTCAATTACAATTTTCACATTACTGGTGGCGAGGTTCTCACCCTAAGATCAATTGCATTTTATGCAGTATTTGGGGTCAATATAAATTTTCGATTCACCAATTATTCCGATGAGAATACAAATTCAAACCTATGTATAACGAATATCATCCCTATATATATAAATACGGTTCTTTACTCAGATTCAGATTTTCTTTTTTCAATATAACAACACTTAATTAATGATACGATAAAGAAGAATACCAATTACAAATCTATTTTCTATTTCGGTAGACAAATCTGCCTGATGAACGAATTGTAATAATAATAGCAATGATGATGAATATTAATATAATTATATCTCGTTATAATCTTTAGCTCAACTGTTCCTCATTCGCCGATCCTTTAATCCCTAGAATTTGTTTTCCAAGTTCGCTAGATATTCTAGATAAGAATTCGGCTAGGTCAGTCGTATAATATTTCACACTGTGATAAATAGATAAAGAATCAAAAAAGACATTTCTCTGTATATAGGATTCCATTCTATCGAATGCAAACTTCGAAATGAACAGCTTCTAAAATTTCAAATATATAGTATCTGCTCAACGTCCACAATCGTTGAACCTTAGTAGAAATCGGGTGTACTTCAAGATTGTGTTACGAATACCGATTTATCTTACATTTTATTCGTCCAAATGATTCGGTCCATGCAGCAAACTGTGCAACTAAGGATTTTGCTATTCTTCTGATTCTTGACACCCCTTTCCTTCTTTTTGTCTCCTCGTCTTCCTTGAAAAAGAAATTAGCGATGTAGTAGATTTGAGAAATAAAATTGTATATGAAAAACAAACGAGTATTATATTGATCAGTGATTATTCATGAGAAACTTGATACAGAGAAAGAATCTCTTTTCCAAATGAGAATCAAAGAAATAAAAAAGATGAGAAATAGACTTCAGGTAAATTTGATTCAGAATATGTATATGTACAACTCAAAGCACTATATAATCTACATTAGTCATTGCATACCAATTCCCACCCCAATCTCTGGACTCCAGACCTCATGATTCCTGGACCCGAGTCATCCATACAGTTTCTATTTCGGTACATCAGACTTTTGGGATCTCTGGATCTGCTGGTCATATATTTTTCTGTAAGAAAAATAAAACAAGGAAATGAAATTAGAGAAATTAGAAATGAATTTCGGATATTTTCGATTTGTAATATAGAAACAGGCTCATGTATTATACTGAAGAAAGTGTAGTTTGTCACAATATGTTAGAAGACAATAAAACTAAATTACCATCTTTGGAAAAAAAACAGAGATTAGCAAGCAAAGAATTAAGTATCTTTTTCTCACCTCTTTTGCAATTGCTTCCTCGCTGCCATATCCATCCTCATACTATCGCTCCTACTCTCGTTACAATCAGTCCCTATCAGCTTTGGATCAGCTTAAATTCAGCTCTCATTGGTTTCAATTCATAAGCGCTTGACTGAAAAATGGCCAGAAATATACTAAAATGTAGATAAATTTGAATTTAAATGAGTTGATGTATGAGTTTGTGCTTATAAAAGCAGGAAATCGCCTTCCAGTAAACCAACATAAATTGAAACGAATTTCGTATGCGAAAAACGAAATTAACACGAATTAAATAATAAAATTCAGAAAAATTACAAAGACTTGACGCACAGGCTTTGGCAATTCCATCTAATTCGTATTAATTTCGTTTGCCACATACGCAACTCGTTTTGGTTTACTGGGCTCTCAATGTAAACTGTTTTTTGATTATATTATTCGATTCAGAAAATAATTAGGATCCGTGACCATGCTACATTACAAAATGCGCGTATACATGTTTGGTAAAAATATTATTAATCACAATATATTACGATCCTCTATACCTGGTCCCTCTTTTTCTGCACGGTTCTTGCATAATCAGTCCTGACTATCTCCGGTCCATAACAATCTGATGAAAAAATAAACGGTGATCAAAAGATTTGTCAATCAAACGCATTCATGCAACTTTTAAAGCGATATTTTTTGTTTTTTCGTATAAATAAATATGAAAATCGAATGTCGTTTATCGTTGATGTAATTACCAGTAATTTTCATCTGGTGAGGGCAAATGTTTCTGGTGAGATATCTGCAATTCTCGCCTCAATCTCAGAGTTTCTAAACCTCATATTTTATTTCTGAACCCCGAGTCATTCCATCAGATTTTTGGGATCTTTTTACCCGCAGCTCGTACCTCCGTCTGTAATAAAAGTAAAACTAAGATAATTAAGAGAAATTGAAAGATGAGATATTATGTGTATATCCAAGGAGGTTGTGGTTCGTGAAAAATAAATGAATAATGGTATTAATCAGATTATCATTTCATTAGAAAGCATTAACAATGAATAAGACCGTTCTGCAGTCACGTACTACGTATATAAACAAAGATGCGGCCTGATTGTTTTCGTATTTTTATCTCGAATGTAAACAACTCAAGGTCTATGCAACTCACTCGCTCGTAATATATGGTATATTTTCTATTTCTATTGGTACAATATTATTTCACGTTACTGTTCATTTTTATTACGTCTTATTACGATTTCTTACGAATTATGCGCTTATAAAGTTAAAGTCGGGGAAAAAATGTTCAACTGTCATACCACTTTGTTTACGATCAAATTCGCGATAGATAAACGTAGAGAAAATGCAACTTGTTAACTTGTCACAAAACTATAAAAGAGTAGACGAGTTCGTGAGAATTGAGTAGCAGCGCGTCGCAGGTCTTGACTCTACGACGCTCCGAGTGTCACTGGGTCACTGGAACGCGTCGAAACTCGCATCAGCTGCGAGGTTTACCGCCGAGCGGGGTGGGGGTACCACGTTGTCGTAGGTCAGTTCACGCTCAACGCTGGCAAAATGATTCACGGGATGCATGCAATAAGGCGCGTAAGTTATTTTCTCGATTCTCGTAATTGGTTTACCCGTTATATGCACATGCATACGTAATTAATAATTATTAATTATAACGGTATTAAATAAATGAATAATAATATTATTACATGTATAAATGAATAGATACATAATCGAATAATTGAATAAATAATTAATTAAATAAATAAATGTAGAAATAAATAAATCAATCAATAATTAAATAAATAAATGGAGAAATAAACAAATTATTAAATAAATAGGTAAATAAATGAATAATTGAATGAATAATTAAATAAATAAATATTAGTATTATTAGATGTATAAATGAATAGATAAATAATTGAATAAATACTTAAATGAATAAATCAATCAATAATTAGATGAATTAATAAATAATAACTCATAATTATTCATTATGATTAATTATTATCAATAATTAATTATTGATTGATTCATTTGTTTCTACATTTATTTATTTGATTATTTATTTAATTATTTATTTATTTATTCGTTTATTTATTCATTGATTTTGTCTTTTGTCTCAAAGCTATAGTTTATAAAAATACGGCTTATAATAGGTCCATTTATATATTATGCAGATGCAGAAATCTGCAATGTCATTTGAAACCTCGCGCCGCTTCGCGTCCTTCGATGCATGGTGGGACAGTCGACTGCGAGCGACATCTGTCGCGTTCGATTGCGTTCGATGAGTTGAACGAGTCGCCGGCTATCGACGTCACGACTGGCCCACTAAGTTTTAACCGTGTTTTTATCATTATAAGAACGCGTCTTGAATAAAGTAATCTTTTGCAATCAAACGAAGTTTTAATCATCAGTAAAACACACACATGTAAGTAATTATACAACCTTAACCTCTATCTTAAAACTTTATCCTCATACTAATCGGTCCGTTTATAATAATTGCATTGAACATTTACGTATAATCTACTTGAAGTGACTTTCTTATTTGATCGTAAACAAAGTGGTATGACAGTTGAACATTTTTTCCCCGACTTTAACTTTATAAGCGCATAATTCGTAAGAAATCGTAATAAGACGTAATAAAAATGAACAGTAACGTGAAATAATATTGTACCAATAGAAATAGAAAATATACCATATATTACGAGCGAGTGAGTTGCATAGACCTTGAGTTGTTTACATTCGAGATAAAAATACGAAAACAATCAGGCCGCATCTTTGTTTATATACGTAGTACGTGACTGCAGAACGGTCTTATTCATTGTTAATGCTTTCTAATGAAATGATAATCTGATTAATACCATTATTCATTTATTTTTCACGAACCACAACCTCCTTGGATATACACATAATATCTCATCTTTCAATTTCTCTTAATTATCTTAGTTTTACTTTTATTACAGACGGAGGTACGAGCTGCGGGTAAAAAGATCCCAAAAATCTGATGGAATGACTCGGGGTTCAGAAATAAAATATGAGGTTTAGAAACTCTGAGATTGAGGCGAGAATTGCAGATATCTCACCAGAAACATTTGCCCTCACCAGATGAAAATTACTGGTAATTACATCAACGATAAACGACATTCGATTTTCATATTTATTTATACGAAAAAACAAAAAATATCGCTTTAAAAGTTGCATGAATGCGTTTGATTGACAAATCTTTTGATCACCGTTTATTTTTTCATCAGATTGTTATGGACCGGAGATAGTCAGGACTGATTATGCAAGAACCGTGCAGAAAAAGAGGGACCAGGTATAGAGGATCGTAATATATTGTGATTAATAATATTTTTACCAAACATGTATACGCGCATTTTGTAATGTAGCATGGTCACGGATCCTAATTATTTTCTGAATCGAATAATATAATCAAAAAACAGTTTACATTGAGAGCCCAGTAAACCAAAACGAGTTGCGTATGTGGCAAACGAAATTAATACGAATTAGATGGAATTGCCAAAGCCTGTGCGTCAAGTCTTTGTAATTTTTCTGAATTTTATTATTTAATTCGTGTTAATTTCGTTTTTCGCATACGAAATTCGTTTCAATTTATGTTGGTTTACTGGAAGGCGATTTCCTGCTTTTATAAGCACAAACTCATACATCAACTCATTTAAATTCAAATTTATCTACATTTTAGTATATTTCTGGCCATTTTTCAGTCAAGCGCTTATGAATTGAAACCAATGAGAGCTGAATTTAAGCTGATCCAAAGCTGATAGGGACTGATTGTAACGAGAGTAGGAGCGATAGTATGAGGATGGATATGGCAGCGAGGAAGCAATTGCAAAAGAGGTGAGAAAAAGATACTTAATTCTTTGCTTGCTAATCTCTGTTTTTTTTCCAAAGATGGTAATTTAGTTTTATTGTCTTCTAACATATTGTGACAAACTACACTTTCTTCAGTATAATACATGAGCCTGTTTCTATATTACAAATCGAAAATATCCGAAATTCATTTCTAATTTCTCTAATTTCATTTCCTTGTTTTATTTTTCTTACAGAAAAATATATGACCAGCAGATCCAGAGATCCCAAAAGTCTGATGTACCGAAATAGAAACTGTATGGATGACTCGGGTCCAGGAATCATGAGGTCTGGAGTCCAGAGATTGGGGTGGGAATTGGTATGCAATGACTAATGTAGATTATATAGTGCTTTGAGTTGTACATATACATATTCTGAATCAAATTTACCTGAAGTCTATTTCTCATCTTTTTTATTTCTTTGATTCTCATTTGGAAAAGAGATTCTTTCTCTGTATCAAGTTTCTCATGAATAATCACTGATCAATATAATACTCGTTTGTTTTTCATATACAATTTTATTTCTCAAATCTACTACATCGCTAATTTCTTTTTCAAGGAAGACGAGGAGACAAAAAGAAGGAAAGGGGTGTCAAGAATCAGAAGAATAGCAAAATCCTTAGTTGCACAGTTTGCTGCATGGACCGAATCATTTGGACGAATAAAATGTAAGATAAATCGGTATTCGTAACACAATCTTGAAGTACACCCGATTTCTACTAAGGTTCAACGATTGTGGACGTTGAGCAGATACTATATATTTGAAATTTTAGAAGCTGTTCATTTCGAAGTTTGCATTCGATAGAATGGAATCCTATATACAGAGAAATGTCTTTTTTGATTCTTTATCTATTTATCACAGTGTGAAATATTATACGACTGACCTAGCCGAATTCTTATCTAGAATATCTAGCGAACTTGGAAAACAAATTCTAGGGATTAAAGGATCGGCGAATGAGGAACAGTTGAGCTAAAGATTATAACGAGATATAATTATATTAATATTCATCATCATTGCTATTATTATTACAATTCGTTCATCAGGCAGATTTGTCTACCGAAATAGAAAATAGATTTGTAATTGGTATTCTTCTTTATCGTATCATTAATTAAGTGTTGTTATATTGAAAAAAGAAAATCTGAATCTGAGTAAAGAACCGTATTTATATATATAGGGATGATATTCGTTATACATAGGTTTGAATTTGTATTCTCATCGGAATAATTGGTGAATCGAAAATTTATATTGACCCCAAATACTGCATAAAATGCAATTGATCTTAGGGTGAGAACCTCGCCACCAGTAATGTGAAAATTGTAATTGAATTTTTATTACACCAAAGAATGTGTAATTAAATGAGTAATTCCATTAAAAATGTAATTAGCGACTCGCAACACTGCTCGTCACTATGAATATGTATTCTGGGTAAAAATCGTCAAATATTTTATAATAATTATATTTGCTTGAAAATTTATGATTTCCGGGTGATATAGCGAGATTTTTTACTCTAATTACCGTCTCAATGCATTTTTCAAATGTCGGCTTCTTCAAAGAAAAAAATTTCGAGTTTATTTACTTTTTCATGAACGGATTATTACAATTGTTGTCGAAATTCGAATTCAAACTGCCCGCCGGACGTGGCGGCAACCTAACGCGATAAAGTTACCAAGGTATGCGGAGAAAACCACTCCCGCGTTCGGGTCGTACTTTCAATTGATAGTTTATACGCTATCAGAGTGGCGCCGGCAGAAGTCTCGACGCCTGATAGTTTAGACTTATGATTATAATGTGATAATTCGATGTACGCGTCTTTGTCAAGGTAAGAGATTGCCATATCTTGCGATGCAACGATCATTATCTAAGGGAAAAATAACTAATAGCTGTTGACGGTTTAATTTCGATGCCAGTTTGAATTTTTCTCTCGACTTGTCTCGACCGGTGGGTTGTGGGTGGTGGATATTTATATTCATATTTATATTTATTCTAAATTTTTCCTTCTTCGACGTAAATTCTTTATTTCATCGTGTGATAATATCGAGTCCTGAAAAAAGTCGTTATAAATATCATTCAACAAGTCGAAAATAATTCAAATATTCTATACGATGAAAATCCCGGGGCATGACGGGAAAAACAAAAAGTTGCGACTGCGCGCACATCCGCCATCTTTATCAAAGCAATAAGCAGGGGAATAATTATATCGAGTATATTAATGTTTTTTGGATAATAAACGGTCGTTGACGTGATAAATAAGGTGAGAATAGTTTTATCTTAGTATTCCGCGACCGTTAGAAGTATAATTCAATTCCGAGCTCGCAATTTATTGACAGTAAAACGTTTTACAATACGACGCTGCGAGTCAACTTTTTTAACCGTTGCGCAGTCAACTGTTTCCCGCAGTTATACGTTAATATTGTTTCAACTTGCGAGAAGAGAACAATTGGGTATCTTTCGAATCAGTTTTGATATAATACTCAGCTAATTACATTATACAGTATCGTGTAGAAGTTGATGTATGTTTTAATCGTATGTAAAACGTGAATAGTCTAATAACGAATATACGATATAAATACGAGTTAGTACAAAGTTCGAAAATCTTTAGAGCAGTTTTGTTTTTACTCATTTTCCGATGTACTACTATACGAATCCTGGAAATATAAAATCATAATTAATTTGGTCCAATTTCGGAGAAAATACATTTGAATGTGAAATTAACAGAAAAATCATTTTGTTACAGAGCCAAACTGCAGCAAGTCAAAGATAAAGGTCTCAACTTCTGAAGCTACAACAAATATAACAACAAATGCAGCTTACCGATGAATTGAATGAGAGGTAAGCCACTAATTGCAATATTATTCATCTTTCCGGCCTCGTGGAAGAAATTTAGTTTGATTTTTATTCATAAACGGATTTTTGAAATTCAATCGAGGAAGAGAAATAGGGTCCGATGTACATCCTCGAGTTTTACTCACCAATAGTAATCGATTACAGTTTACTTGCTCGACTTTAGACTCATATTTCATCACCACAATTTTCTAAATCATTCATTTCTATTTCAGGAAAGAGGAACGAAGGTAATGAGAAGCGAAAACACGGAACGAAGAATGAAAACGAATATCCCAGTATGAAAATTCTACAGACGCCGCTGAAAGCAATGGGCACAGATTCCGAAGGCCGATACATTCTCACTGACGAATTGAATAAAAGGTAAACAGCATTTTCAATTGCATTTTGCCTTTTTAATAAAGTTTAAACATTGTCCGACTCTAATCGGTAATTATACATTTATAATTTCCAACGTTTCTTCTTCATGTGCGAATAGCGCTATGAAAATTATATGAATGCATTCAGAAAGTAAATCTCCTGCTTCTCTTTCCTGTTTCTATTAGGTATTGGATTGTCACAAACCAGACATGGACAGGACTGATTATGAGGGTACCATGCCGAGAAGTAGCGACTAGGTAAAAGATGGTGATAGATTTTTTATTAATAATCGTCTTACCGAATATGTAGACTCTACGTATGTTAACAAATCTTGATTGAAAAATAGCCTGGCTAAAAAATGATTCCTGGACTTTAGCAGCCTGTACATCTGTATTTGATATCAAATTTATCAGCATTTCAATAATTTTCTTTCCATTTTTCATTCAAGCGCCTCCGAAGTGGAACCGATGGAAATTGATCTGAAGCCGATCCGAAGCTGATCCCAACCGGTCGAAATCCCAATTGAAGCGATAGGATAAGGATGGATATAACAGCAAGGGAGCAGTTGCAAAAGAGGTGAGAACAGGATACCTCCTCGCCAGTCTCTATCTTACCAACAATAGCTATTAGCTTTCATGTGAGTCGCATGATTTTTGGTACGGTGCTTCCTTTCCCTGGTACTCTCTCTTCTCTGTCGCGTGGCGTGGCGGTAACATTGTATACAAACATTTCTTAGCTAAATTCAGATAGGTTCACTCGCGACCGCAACGGAGCTTGCTTTCATAATCATAGATTGCTCTTTACAGGCGGCAATGTAACATTATACTTGTTACTGCGCCGTCATATTATAAACTCACTTTCACAGCCCTTATGGCCCTCATCCGTTGCGAATCGCGGTGAGCATCGCGCCAGGAGGACGTCCGTCGCTCAGTCGGTTTCCGCGATTATTATCATTTCCCTATAGCTCGATTTATGCTCGAATTCCTTCCGACCGAGTAGTGGATATCCTCCTGAGGTTCAAATCATGCATTGCAGAGTCTCTAGGAGCAGGTCCGACACAAGAATGAACGACCCCCTAGCAAGACGGTCGAGTAGAGTCAATTTTCTATATTCACATTTAAATTCAGAGTCTCTAGGAGCAGGTCCGACACAAGAATGAACGACCCCCTAGCAAGACGGTCGAGTAGAGTCAATTTTCTATCTTCACATTTAATTTTACACTCAAATTTAATATCGAAACATTTATATTCAGATTGAAATTGAAATTGGTATAAGATAAAAAGATAAAATCATTCATATTCCAATGAAATTAGTCCGCTTAGAAGAAAATTTGACAATTTTGTCCAGGATGTACTAACCCGTTCTTTCCCTACAGCAAAAATGAAACGGTAAGTCCCTGACCACGATGTGTGAAATGGTTTTTATGCTTGTGTTTGAGAGAATCTTATGCCGGAGATTATTAGCTTTCCGTACAGGTCAATCGGGAAGGTAGGGCAACCCGAGGGAGGGGGTGGTTATGAGTCTGCGTGTGCGTGGCCATATTATAATATGGCATATTATATGTAATCTAGAAATTCGTTGGGTGGGTCTTGGGAACCAGGCGAGGGTAGGAAAGGCCGCGCAATGGGACGGTGGTACAGGTATTAATATCTTATTCTCCACAGCAAATTCAAGCGATCGCAATAGTAGAATAAAAAAGTAGCCTCCTTCATATAGCTTCTTTGAAATATGACTCACTTATTCGAAATGATTAAAATTGAACAATTTTCATACCTATAAAGGAACTGACAATAAAAACGTCAGTCTCCTTGATATTCCCCATTTGAAAAGTATCCAACTTATTCGAGTCCTGTCCCCAGTTTTCTGTCAGTCTTCTGAGATCAGTGGAATAAATCAATCTCTCCTACCTAGTCATCTCCTTATATTGAATATGAACTGTGATCGCTTGAATAGGCAAAACGCATCTCTTCATTTCCGTGCTTACGTGGGGCGCGGGGATGAGAGAGGCTGAGCCTGAAGACTTCACGTTGAAGAGGACGCCGACCGCCACGCCACCAAATATTCTATGCTTGCTTTGCAATCTTTGCACCTCCTTTACTTGACGACTATCTGCCGATAACTGTTTGTAACTCATAAATATCGAGCCAATTTCTATCCAATACAGAACGGCAGATAGCGTCAAGTCTCTCTTTCCTTGCATGTCTTTCTTTTTACTTTTTTGCCTATTAATTTTTTGCACCATAACTATTCATTGTTGACTACAAGTTGATAGCAATGGTGATGAAATGGGGGAAGGGGGGGAAGTGGGTTGGCGGGTGGCCCCCCCTCCCTCCATCTCCTTTCCTAACTCCAATAATAACGTAACTACTCATGTGAATTTCAACTTTTATCAGACTTTCACAGGTTCAGTAATGCACTCATTTCTTTCATTTCTCCATTTCAAACATCACGTCCCTATTTTCCTATTGCATTTTGGCACACAAGCCGTCTGCCTTACTTTGTTTCGTGTATGTTTCTCGTGGTCTGTTTCCTTGATCAATCCGTTTCCCTTACAGAAGATGGTTGAGGTAATACAAAAGTTTGACCTATGTCCCAGACACCTAATTCTTGGAATAATGCCTTCGATGGGTATCGCCAGCGGTTGTTCAGGATTGTTCTCAAGACTGTTTTTTGCAACCCCTGTAACTTATTCATTACATTATCGAACGAACCCCCCCAGCCGATTATGCCATAGAATAGGATAGGCTCAAACAGAGCCTGGTATACTATTTTCATTTTCCTTCTCTGAAGGATCTGCCGAAGTCTATAAAATTTGAAGTTAATGTATCTTAGCGTCCATCCCATCATTTCAGTCTGCCTATCTCACTTTAGGTTTTTATTTCTCCATATACCGCTCCACTATCCGCTCTTTGTATTTTTGAGCACTTGCAGTCTGATTCCCTACCCCTTTCACAGTTCTTCAGATGTATCGTCATCGTATTAAGATTCCTCGGAGTACTATCTGCGTAGCAATCGAATGGTACAAAGTTTGTTTTTTTTCACATGCATTGTGGGGTTATTTGCTCGAAACCAATTTCTGAGAGCTGGAAGCTCTTTTTCAACCTCTTGCACTAGTCTATTCCCGCTGTCGTAACACTTTGCTTTCTGTCAGTCAAATAATCTTCGACCAGGTTATGTACCCTGCCTCTTATGCCATAGTTGTGAAGCTTATCTAGTAATCTCTCATGTTTAGCGTGTCAAAAGCTTTGGCTAGGTCTATAAACACTTTTTGATATTGCAAGAATTACTTGAGTTATTGAATTTTTTTGATTTTTTTTCTGAATTTGAAAAAAAAATTTGCTTATTTTTCTAATATTTCAACTAAAAATGGGTTTATCAAAAAGTTCTATGTTCATCTGATAAAGGCATGTCTTATGAACAATTGAGAACCAAAAATTCCGAGATCAGTCAAACGCTGGGTCTGATTTTTTGCGGCAACCGAGTGATTTTGTATTTTCCTGTCTTCAGCGCAGCCACTATTAAACTGGAAGTAATACATGATGTAAGATATGGATAATGAAGGTCAAACCCTCCCCAAACATGATGATTTTTTTAAATTTGATCAGAGTCTTCAGGTTGAAAAAAAAAGGAAAATTGTTTTTCAGAAATTCAAGCCATTTAAAGGTGTATATACCCCCTTAAGTAAATTAGATGGAATGCAGTAATATCAATTTCTCAGAGTTTTATGCGATAGTTCGATTATTTATTACGTATTCGTATTCCAGTCAATCTGACCCAAGTAGCTTCCCCTTTTGCCTATACTTTTGCTTTTTTTTGTTTGTAAACGCCTCGGAGGAGTTACCACACCATACGACGGGATACTTCGAGGTGCAAATCCTCTTGCGAAGAGCTGTTAAGCTGCGAACCTGTTGTAATGGTGTGACGACTCCTCTACAGGCATAGATTGCTTTGCATGTGCTTTCCCCATAATTTCTTCTGGCTACTTGGGGTCAGTCGGTTAGTTTATACCTAACCTCCGGTTTCAAATCAATTATATATAAGAATGCAGGGCACGCTTCACGTGACGGGCTTGACGAACCCGCTGTACCCGAGTTGAAGAGGTGAGACGACATTTATTCATAAGTTTTGCAATTCGATAGGCGTTTTAGAAACGCCACAATTGATGATCTCGATGCTAAAAGGTCCTGAGCGCTCGGCTCGACTTTTTTCAGTAGAAAATTCCCGTCAATGTGACCAATTTTCAAAAGTCACCGAAATGATTTTACAAAAATACCATCGTGTAGAGGATAAAAAAAGGCAACTTTTTTGTATGTACAGTTTTTTTCGAGATTCGTTATTTTTTGAGGAAAACAATAAAAACTGAAAAATCGCGAAGCTTGTTTGGACCACGTTTTTTAATCTTAACTCGCTCTAACTTCGACAAATATCAACGGATCTTCTTGATTTTTGGCATGACATCGTAAAATACCCTACCGCTGCCGATAAAGTCATGCAAAGTTAATAATTATATAGTTTTCATTAATAATTTAGTTGTAAACAAGCGACCATCTTTTTATACGGTTATGTATGTTCGACGAAAAAAAGTGTGTTACAAAGTTTAAGCGTGGAAAAACTTTCAATGAGACATTTGTTCATTAACATTAAAGGAAGTTTTTCAGAAAATTTCAGATTGATTGAATAAAAATCGGCTAAGATACAGCGATTTTCCTAAAAGCAATCGATCCGCGTGGTCGAGCGCGTGGTCTCAACGCTTGAAAATCTGCACGATAGTTGCATTTAAGACCACGCGGATCGATTGGTTTTGGGGAAATCGCTGTATCTTAGCCAATTTTTATGCTTAATAAATAAAATTGTTGAATAAATGATTGAATGGTTATCCTTATTGAAAATGATTTATGCGTTGGATGTAGGGTATGTAGGTTGACGTCTTGATGTTTTGACGCTTTGACAGATTGAATTTATAATTCTTCTTAGGGGCTCGAGTCAGCTATTGCCCATAAAATAGAAATCTACTATTGCCTAGGGTATTGCCAACTCAAAAGAAGATGTTGCCTCGGTTGCATATCATCGGGCGGGACACTTATCGCTATCGTTTGTGTATACTACTGTTGACGTGAGCATTGGTGCGCCTAGTCAGAGGCAACTTGCGTTCCCCGACAGAAACACGGGTTGCATGTGTTAAAGGCTCATTAATGTTTGCGGCAAAAGTAGTTCTGCAATTGATCCGCGACATGGAGATACCATTTGAGACCCTGCTGACGCCAGTAAGGCGCTACTGAGCAATGTGAAGCACTGACCTAGGGTAACAGCACCTGTCGCGGGTTCAGTGACCGTCGTAGTGTCAACGAGTTAACATGGGGCCTGTGTTAACGAGATACGACTGACATATCAAATTTTTTTGAAAACTTAAAGGGAGCAATTAAATACAGGAGAAGCAGTCGTTCAGTGATTTTTTCAGCATTTATCGTCAATTTAACCGATACGGTAGTGAAATTTGAAATGAGCTGTCGTCCGAGGAAAGTTATTTCGGCTGAACTCTCCCTAGTTATTCTATTTGGTTAAAAACTTGGAGAGAGCAATTTTTCAGTCCTTTGTAGAACGTCGTATTTTCATCCGTTTGATTTAAATCCAGATTTAAATTTGGCCGCTATTCTGCCATAGAAAATCCTCATTGACCTACTCGCGTTAATTATTTGATTTCATGAAAACCAAGAGGGAGCAATTGAAATTGAAGGGGGAGCAATTGTTCGCATTAGGAGAGCAATTTTTTAGTCCTATGTAGAACGTCGCATCTCCATTCGTTTGGTCGGAGCTTAGATTTGAATTCGGCCGGCATTAGGTATTTTTTTTTCTCAAAAACTAGACTCAAGCAATAAACGAAATATGCGCAGCAATCAAGACCAATTAAGGAGCAATTGTTCGATATATAAAAAGTTGAAAAATAATAAAGTTACCGGTTAACTTTACATAGGTAAATAGGGGGTAAGATAAAGAGATTTCCTCGGTCAAGACGGTGCTCCTCCTTACCCGACGAATCATACCGACGGGGTGCAGAATGGTATCTCCATTTCACGAACGCATTCACGAACTACTTTTCCCGCAAACATCTGTACCATCTGTGCGCTTCTTCACCGGCATGCCAGTCTTGTAGTTCTCAATATCTCTAATAGCTAGCAATGCAATTTGGCACGCCGCGTGATGAGAAAATGACATGCAGGTTACATATATCAAGGCGCATCGATGCAGTGGCTTTTTTTTTTTTTCATTTCCAGAGCAATGCAATATCATAGGATACCTGGGGTTTCAACAAAATCAGTTGAAAATTCGTTAATTGAGCTCTTGATCTCTTTCATGCAGTGCGTAAAGTTTGAATAGTATGTTTCCAATGTTTGAACACATGAAAGAACATTTTATTCACTAATTTTGGTATTCCTTTAGATTTTCTATCTATCTTCTCTACACGCTATCCGACATGAATAGAAGCTGAAACACGATCTTTTACGGGATTTTTCATCACCCTACACCCCGTGTAATAACCAAAATTACTATCAAGTATATGCGAAGAATATAGTAAGTTAACATTCAGAAATTAGAAGCCTCATTTTTGTTTCCTAGACATTACGTATACTTATTCGTATAAATTAAACGGGATATGGCAATTATTCATGAAAATATAGAATCTTGTGAATTTCAGATTTTTTCATCGAGCCGTTTTTGAGATCATTAAAATAAACGAATTTGAAACACATGTATATCTTTTGGAGGTTTTTTTCATGTTAAATTGAACCGATTTAGATTAGATTTTTCGACAAATAAAAGAATAATTTTGAAACAAATTGAAACAAATTTTAAGTAGAGGTAGAAAAGAAAAAAAACAATCGTCTATCGCACTCTAATTAAATCCATCCATCTAGGTCCTTCTTTTCCCCTTAATAATCCGGGCATAAATCTCACGCGAATGTCTCTATTATCAGAATGAAACGACAACAATAGCAGACTCCTTTTTCACGGTGGTTGCAGACGACCGCGACGGGTCGAAACTGACGGCTTTATAAATGCAAAAGTGACTTATATAGCGCCCAAGCATATAGCATTGGGCAGGGTGATATCAAGCCCGGTTCTACCAACCGAGGAAACGTCACCGTACACAAAGCCCATACACTAACTTTGAATAAAATGGTCTACCCGCGATAATACACGATTTCAAAACGTGTTCGAATAATCATAATACAGAAGTCTCCATAAGCCTATCGGGTGTCTCTCGGAAATCCTAATAGACATACGAGGCATAAATGTCCCTTAAATTTTACTTGAAAAAACAACAATCCATTCGCTTATCGCTAATCTATCTCCAACGTTTCCGGTATATCGTTAAGCAGCTATGTGAAAGCCATTCTTTTATCTCTATACATTCGTAGTTCCGCTTTTTGACTGATGTGTTTGTTCTACCAGTGGTCAAATATATAATATAATTTATCAGCAAGCAGCTATCGCGTCTTTAAATGTATTGACATATTTTATTATCTATCTTATACAAACTTATATTTAAAGTTCGAAAAATAATCCCCAAAATTTCAGAGTATGTTCAATTATTTCTCATCAGTCTACGCGGCATTGATTGTCGTTGGTGAACCGAGTGCAGTAGGCCGATCACTCGAAAGCTTTTCCGCCCTTAGTTTGAAAAACTGTGGATACTGTACATGTACACCCTGTCGTTTCGGGGTTTCTTTTTTTTCCTTAGATTTTTCACCCCAAAAATAGGAAATATAGATCGATGGACGCGATACGTGCCGAGGGGGGTAGAGAGGGTAGACGACTGTTACGTAGCTCTCCCCTGTGCTCCTCCCCCTCCTCTGTGCTCATCCACACTCAATAGCCCGGCATTGTTGTCCTGTCTACAAATAATAATGGAGAAAAAAAAAACCAAAAAAGTAAAAAAAAAAAAAAAAAAAAAAAAATAACAAGTTGTTCGAACCACGAGAGAATCGGTTGAGGGTTCAAGCCGCGAAGGAATTGCAGAGGTACTACCTACCTACTGAATAGCCGTGAATGGCGTTGAATAAAACGAAATAAAACGGGGCGTCTATTACGTACATGTATACCGATCTACCGGCACGTGCGAGACACGCGATCCACGACGCTCGTTCCTCCTTCTTAAATACTTTACAATTGCGGTGATGTTGATAGCTGTGCGTGGAAACTTGCAATAAGAAAAAAAAAAAAAAAAATCTAGGAAGGAGAAAAACAAGATATGCAACATTTATTAATTTCAGCAAAATTGAATCACGTTTCCTCAAACTGCCATTAATTTGCAAAACTTTCAACATAGGTAACGAATGAATATTATTTCTTGATACTGTAGACGTGCTCTAATTAAATGAGGAATTAACTATGTGTGTACCACGAGCGAGTAGTTTGACTGACAAATCGTTTTAGGAGAAACTGTTTATCTCAACATGCCTAAAGTATATAAAAGTTAGTTGTCAGAACGGGTGAAACAAGTGGCACCAGGTGGGAGCGTTTCACATACCTATACCTACGTGCTCGTTAGGTTCTGGTAAGAAAAGCGTCGCTCTAGATACAGATCGAGAGATAAATGGCTCCCAATTAACAATTGTATCTCATCGTTGACGGTGCAGAGGGTAGAAGGTATAGGAGGCGAATGGTAGTCCCGGTGGGTAAAGAGAGGGCTGAGAGGGCAGAGAAGGGATGACGATAATTGAACGGGTGGTAAAATATCACCGGGCGACTGGCGTTCTTCAATTTAGAATTTAATTAAAAAGTCTTTGAGCGAGGAAGAATTGTGATTCCTTTTGTAGTCTTCGAAGTGAATGGAGGAAAGAGGAGAAAGGAAAGAGGAGGAAGAGAGGAGAAAGGGAGAAGAGAGAGCTTGCTGCCACGGAGAAGGGAGTAGGTAAGAGTTACGCAATGTATTCAGAAGCTCGGTTCTCAAACTCTCCCGAAAGAACCGCTTTTACATCTGTAAACGCGAGGACATAGAGGAACGCGAGTAGTGAAACTATTTTCTTATTTTTACGTCATCAGTCCTTCATCCCTTTCTCATATTCCACTTATACTCCTCCATTTCACATTTTTCTTCAAACACTCGTCAGCACAGCGACAGCCTCGCGTGCTTTGACCACGTGTTGCATTTGACCCTTTTGGTCCTCAAGTCCTTCAGTCTTTTAGTCTATAACTCTCCGACCCGAAAGTTTCGCGGAATACCATCAGCCTTGCAGCCCCGCCTTAGGTCTTCCCGATCTTGAGTAGAAAATATATTTTTTACCTACCAAGTTTAATTTCGTGAATTCGTTAACCTGCTTTTGACGACATCCACTCGAGCGAGCGGTCGCACTGCAGAGCTGGTGCCCCGCGCCATCATTTCCGGGAAAAATTTCATTCAAAGAGAACTTTGGGAAGAAAAGGACGGAGGGCAGAAAGCAGAGAGCAGAGAGCAGAGTGAGGTCCTCGTAAAGAACCTGCTGATATTCCTTGATCCTTGGTGACGTAATTCCTGACCGCCTTGATCTGTAGCGGGGCTAAAAACATTTCTCTCTCTCTCTCTACTTTTCGAGCGAGAGAGAGAGAGAGAGAAAGAGAGAGAGAGAGAGAGCTGCTGCCGCGATAAGTACACTTTTTTACGAGTCAAAAGAATTCTGGTACCAAATTAGTACTTATTCGTACCTTCTTGATATCACGTCGTTAGACATACGTAGTTATACCCGGTGCTAAAATGAACTTGTTTAAGGATCAAGTTTTCGACTTGTCTGATCAATTTTTGCGCCGTCAGGATAAAATTTTTAGTGGTTTTTTTTTTTTTTATTTTTATTTTTTTTCAGATCCTCGATAACCGCCAACTGAAGAAGGTTGTACGCTATATTTCCAGGTCTGTAGCCACGTGGAGTTCTCCGACGTTAACAATGTGTGACGGTTAAGTCAATGAAAGGGAAAGAATTGTTAAGAAAAAAAGAGAAGAAAAAAAAAAAAATTTACGAAAAAAACCTCACTCTCGAATATGAAGTCAGAATGACGAAAAAGCAAACAGATTTTATACAAATTTTTTTTTCGCAACTAGTTCGCGCCTCGGTTGACGTCAACTGTCGAACGCTAAAAGTTTGATTGACGTTTCAATGCGATCGAGAATTCGGAACGCGAGAAGGCATGCATATATGAGGCACCCTGTGCACTGGCTACCCCCTCGCCCCTGCTATGTGTGTAGGGGGTAGTTTGGTGCCGACCGACCAACTCGAATACCTCAAAAACCGTAGTCAGTAACTGTTGTAATTTAACGAGCGTTTCTCTCCTCGGTCACAACTCGTGTTACCGATGCCAAGAGCGTTTTTTTTTTTGACGACCAACATTTTTTTTCCTCCTTCGAAATTCTATTTTCATTTCACCCCGCGGTATAACGAGTGATTTTTGATTTTTCAAAATGCAAAGAAAAAAAAAAACAAAAAAAAAAAACTCGCAGTCAACTGTATACCTATATAAAAAGGTCGTTGCTTTGAATACCGCGATCAGAACTGTGTGAAAGATATTTGAACCGTTAAAATTAGAATATGAACAGTGCAGGCACACGGTGGTATATAATTTGAGGAAATCGACTATCGACGAGTGAATTTCAAGTGTATATGGTATATTATATAGGTTTTGTAAAGAATTATCCAGCCTTCCGTAACGAAAAAGAAAAAAAAGAAAAAAGAAAATTGCATGTATTTCATTTGACTACTGTTTCCGTTAACATTACACTATCTAATTCTGCCATTGATTCAACGATTTAAAAAAATGTTTTGATGATTTTGCATTCGTATATAGTAAAAAAAATTCAGCATTTTTTGTTCTCCAATATTCGCATGTAGGTATAAAGCAAAGATTTCTAACGCTTTATAATATGACATCGAAGAAAACGGCATAAGGAACAAGAATCAGATAATGCGAAACAAAATGATTATTGTCTGCAATTGGCGATTTCTTATCTTAATATTACAGCGATGCTTGTGTCTCTATAGATCACATCGGTCCCCGCAATTCACAAGTTATAAATTGCGGTTACAAGGTGAGGAACCACAACTGGTTGGCCGACAAAAGAGTTCCCCGACTATAATCTATCTGCGGACACATCGTATGTACTTTTTTCCAATACAGGGATAAACCGAGTTCTCTCGTGTGTGTGTTCGCGTGTGCGTGCGTGCACTTAAAACGTATACGTAGAGAGGGCGAAGGCACGAGAGCAAGAGAGAGAGAGATCGACGACAGACAAATAAATAATTTATTATTGTTCGCGTTTGGTATTTGGGGGCGCATCTCCACTGCACCGAGGGGTGACGCTGTGCCCACTTTTATAACTCTATCCGTACTTTTCGGTTTCCCGCTAACTGCTTTAGTGCTTTCGTCTGTATTGTGAACACTTTTTTTCCTTTCTAACTTGATTTATGGGCCAGCTACCAAACGAGAGAAACTGCATCAGTTCTTGAACTGCAGATCATTATTTTACTGGGGATAGTTCGTATTCTATAATTTTGGTGAACCGGCTTAATTGTC
Source organism: Tenthredo livida (assembly GCA_963992785.1). Lineage (NCBI taxonomy): Eukaryota > Metazoa > Arthropoda > Insecta > Hymenoptera > Tenthredinidae > Tenthredo > Tenthredo livida. The sequence goes on along the minus strand of OZ023071.1, from coordinate 6,030,699 downwards.
ACGCGTGAAAAAATATCAATTCAGGAAAGGTTGATTCATGCACGTTAGGTACTCTCTTTCAATATCTGATAATTGGTCAGAAAACGATCGGACTGCAAGGGGTTGAAAAAAATCCTTTCGGGAAATACCACTCCCCGTTAAATCTGATCGGTTTGTTTTCACGATAACTGAATTCTCTCAACCCTTAACAAGAACAACACACAATTGCGTAGGAGGTCGGAAAAGGCACGCGCCTATCTCCCGAGTTCGAGCCTCGGCTTATCTCCGTGTGTTTTCTTGCGGAGGCTAAGCGATCCGAAAGACCAGAGGACACGCGACTCGCGACATGCTATTCGAACACGAACCTCAGGTATAATGGTGTGTGTGGGTATGTTTGTGTGTATTCATGTACTACCACGTCGGGGTATTTATACATGGGCAAGTATACGGTAACCCTATATATGTAGTTATATACCCGAACTTAAACTTCTTACGCGTGTAATCGGCTCGTTTATGCTAATCCACAACCCTTCCGTGTTTAACCAGCTGCGTTTTTCTTTTGTTTCGAAGGTGGGCCCCAATTTTTTTTTTATTTTTCCGTTTTTTTTCCACTCCTTTTTACCCTTTCTCGGGCTTGTTTTTATCCGCGCAAAACAAAACACACGCGACTGCGTCCGCCACGCGAGGCTGCGACACCCGGCCGAGTTTTTTATTCCTCTTTTTCATGTTTTTTTTCTCCTTCTTCTCATTTAGGGGTTTAAAAAATGAGGGAGGTATAGGTATACGGGCTATACATGTAGGAAGGATGGGAAGAAAAAAAAAGTTGATGAAAAATAAGCCAGATTCGCGGTTACAAATCGACTGAGCGTCTACCACCCCGCAATCGCCCTTCTGTACTTGATATATTATATGTATTCTTCTCTCTGTCTGGATGAAAGGGTTGCGTAATCGAGGATATAGATTTACGTAAGGCATAAAACGCTCGCGGAACGACCCTCGTAAATTTTCAACCCAGTACCGAAACCTTCAACATCCATTTCCGCGGCTATTTAGGACCAACGAACGATTATTTTTCCTTTCAAACACGCGACGGTTTGATCCAACCCGGTAATTGATCCGTCCGTCCGACGCGATGTCAACAACAGTCTGCAGCTCGTCAAGAATCCGAAAGCTTTATACCCTGCAAAAAGAAGGGGAAAACAAAAAAACAAAAAAAACGAATAAAAGTCGATCAATAAGTGAACATTTTCAAAAACGCGTTGCTACAATTTTGCCACAATTCTTTCGGACACAATCCATTGAAATACATAGGGAAAATAATTTTTGAAAAATATCCGATTCAATATCGGTGAGAATTTACCTGCAATAATTATTAATAATTCAGCGAGATCTTTGTCCCGAGTTAATCCGAGCAGGTAGACCTACGTAACGTTATTTTATAATGAAATATCTCATCTTCCTACACAAAAACGTGACTCTATATTAAGCCAATTTTACTGTGGGTAATTCTTGCAGAATGCGAGTTGTTATGCGCGTGACAGCTTTTTGTCGAGGTAGCTACGTAATTAATTGCTGCCAGAATTTTTTCAATCTCTTTTGCCCGCCGAGCTTTCTGTCGCCCATGTCTTCCATGTTGCGAAAGCCTGCTGGCTCCCAGCTAATTTAGTATCTCGGGAAACCTCCGAAGCCGCCCTCCAACGATATCAGGGTAACTTAACCCTTTTACGCTTCCCTTTCTCTTTACCAATCGCATGCGCCCTGCAGTCTTTCACCAGCTAGGATGCACTTGGTGCAAAATGGACGCACGATTTTAGCTTTTGACGGATCCTTGCAGAAATCATCCTTGGTCCCCGAATTATAGAAATTGTCTCATACAAGATCTCCGAATTTTCCGTCATTCGACGATTGCCAGAAGCTGGAATCCATTTGGGTCTAAATTTTTTTTTGAGACCTATGAGGTTTTCGTATCTAAAAACAACAACCCCTTGCAACAAGAACACAATCAACGAACTCACCGACTCTCTGACTTCTGCGATACGCATAATTGAGTTCGGGCTATTAAAAACTTTTGTTTTAATTGCCAAAAACAGGTGGAAAACAAGCTCCCCCGGTTATATCACCGCTATTATTTTGCCTCTTTGGCTTTTCTTAGCCGTAATAGCGAATTCGTATTGCCGCAAGTAGGTAATTTTCATAAATTTTTCAGTAGACACAGTGGTACGGAATAAAACGTCGTAAACCGCAGCAGCTATACGCTCTAGGCGAAAAGCAAGGGCGTGCAGCACCCTTCTATGAGAGATCGGTGCACCCTGTCGATTCGAAGGGTAGCTTTTCGCGGGCTCTTTTAGGTGCGGTGAAAATAAATTCTGGTAAAAGCAAAGTGCCGAGGAGAGCTTGTACGTAAACACTCCGAAGTTAGGTGCACCTGAGGCTACCACCGACGCGATAATTTAAATATTCACAACTGGGCGAGACGCTATCTATGGCGTCAAGACGCCACTCTTATTTCGAAATAAGATGCTCCCTTATTTTCTCTCGCACTTTTTCGCCCTTGTGGAAATCAGACGTGGTCATCATGCTGTATCAATATTGTTGATGGTTAAAATTTTTCACTAGCCATCCGACCCCCAGCTCCAGTCTAAGGGAAGCGAGATAAAGTATTGAAGATATAATAATAATAATAATAATAATAATAATGATAATGATAATGGGTAATAAGGGAAGTTGAAAACTGGAAATGATTAGAGATGCCAGTAGAAGAAAAAACAGGTTGAGGTCGAGCGAGGTACCAATATAAAACATCGAGGGGCGATTGGTTTTATATCGGCGAGGGACCCGCGCCAAGGCGAGGATGCGAGAAGGGGAAGAGGGCCAGATGATAGAACGAAAGGAAAAAGCTCGGAGTCTGATTACAAATTTATAAAGAAATAGATCTTGGAAGGGCTGCCTTCCTCCCTGCCTCCCTGCACCAGTCTCCTTCTGCTTGAGTCGGAAGAAGAAGAAGAAGAAGAAGACCCGCGAAGGATGCTCATTGAACCGCCTTTACGCCGCCAAATCTTGGCGAAGAACTGGGTATACGGGAGTACGGTACGCCCACCCATGTATATAGACATACATATATACATATTACATATATATATATACATATATAGATAGAATATATAGATATGTATACATACATGGAAAAAGTGGAAGGAGAAACAAGTTTTCGTTGAAAGAGTGGGGGGGTTCGTGGGGGGTGTATAAAGAGGAAAGAGGTTCTTGGAGAGGGCTCGATGTTTAATTCAAAGAAAGTGGAGAGACGCCCTGCTAGTTAGCACGGGGCAAACCTTGCCTTGATGGAGGAAAAACTGACAAAGAACAGCAGCAGAGAAAAAGAAGGAAAAGCAGCAGCAGCAGCAGCAGTAGCAGCATTGATAATGTATTCGGTTCTTTGAGTCGATCAGCGACACGCCGCGTAATTGGGAGGTCAACATTGACACTTCGTTGACGTGTTAACTCACGAACTCCTTGGTTCTACCTACCTACTCGACTTTTCGTTTTTTTTGTATTATAATTTGGATTATTCCATTTTGAATAATTTGACCGTGATGATGATCAACCCCCCCTTATTTATACACTTCATATTATCCAAGATTTCTTATTAAATGCATTTCACAACTCTCATCAATTAAAAATCGTCCAAGAAGCGAGAAGGTAAGATATGCCGGTGGTGCAGGAGTTGGTTTCAAGAGATACTCAGATCAAATTGGAATCTTAGAACCCTCCCCCCCCCCCCCCCCCCCTGTTAATGAGACAATTATATCGCTATACTTTCACGGAGCCCTTGACCTCACGCGGTTTTACTTGAATATCGAATTTACATTCGGAACTAAACAGCAAGAAGAAGGAAAAGAGAAGAGAGGAGGGAGGAGGAGGAAATAATACGAACTCTTAAGAAAATCAACTGAAGACTATAACGTATTATTTAAGTATATATGTATCTTATATTTATATCTATATCTGCTGTTGTGTACGAAGGCAGAAACGTGTAGATATCATTGGAAAGGAAGATGCTCACTGCAGCCTAATGCCAAGGGCAATACTTTCCAACTCCTGAAGTCCACCCCAAAGATTTGATCAGAAAAAAGATACCCGGGCGAACAGACGAGGGTGTAGCCCCACCCTGGGCACCCTTGGCGCTCCGCGCACCCCACGGTATGAAAAAACTTTGCTACCCCTAACGATTTTTTCTCAACCCCATCTCGACGCACACTAATTACGTTTTTAAGCGAAATTACTTGCGAGGCGCTGCCTGGCGTCGTGGGTCCGAGGGACAGGGGTAGATTTTTTTTATTTCCCTTCTCTCTTTCTTCGGGGGGTTCTATTCTTTTTTATATCGAGGGGGGTGGCTCAAGACCCTGCTACGGTGGTAGAGCGACGTAGAGAAAGGAGACCCGTAGCATCGCGAATCTCTGATTACAAAATGTTAAATGGCATTGCCAACGTCATTATTCATCGCGATTTTATTTTCTCGGGTAATTGGACAGAGAGCTGTGTAAAATTGAACCTGGCCAAGGCATCGAGAAACTTCAAAAATAATTATTGACTATTTTTTCTGTTTTTTTTTGTTTTCACTCACTGCAGTTTGTCCATTTCTTCAAAATATCATTTCCTTCCTTATAGCTGTGTGAACAATATAAAAAATCATTGAAAAATATCGTTACACGTCAGCAAATGAAACATATCGTTTATCATACGGATTCGGAGCGATCGAAATTAACTTTGGTCTCGCAAAACGAGACGCTTGCATATCATGAATAATATTTTTTCCTCTGCTTTGGTTGTACAATGTGCGTACGTTTTGAAGAGAGACGGAGAAATAGATGCTGCAGGGTCCAAGAGAGAAAGAGAGAGGGAAAGTTGGATGGAAAAAAACGCAGCGATACCAGGGTGCAGCGAGTCTGGGCTCGCTGCAAATCCCTGTAGATAAAAACTCCGCACCCCACACATACGGCACCCCGAAAAAACCCCGACGACGGCAGTGACTCACCCACGGGCACCCAGCCCATTTTTTTCAACCCCTCCGTTCCACGGACTCGCGCAAGGGATGAATCCTTTCTCTCCTTCCTTGTATCTTGGTGCCTCCATCAGCCGGGTTCAATGACCTCATTTCGAATGCTAGTCCGACTTGCTGGGTTCGATTTCGAGTCGTAAAACAGTAGGGTGCATTTTCCCATTTCCTCATCTACTCATATTCGTTTCTAGCTTGGAATACAATCGATGATATTCTGCGTGTGAACCAAACCAATGATCGCCTATTTTCACCAATAGCTGACATAGGTATATCAACTTCAAAGTTCTCTACCGATCCCCCGCACAATAATCGAGTTATCTTTTCTAATACTGTACGACGTTCGACAAAATTCCCTACATATAAATAGAAAATGAAGGTCCACTTTCCGACTAGGGCTTTCAACGACAGAATGCACCACCCTCTTACCATTTCCTCCTCTCTCGGACATCCCAGCATCACTTTTCAAGGCATCAAACGGACTCACTTACCGCCCTAGGTCTGCCCAAAGTCCTAACTCGATTTGGGCTGTACATATACGAGGAAAAGTGTTGGAACATGGGGGACTGCGAATGGAAAATAAAAGAGTGGCTGCATTTGAAGACGCCACGTCAACCCGTAAGATACGACTTATGTGGTCTGCAGAACTGAGATCTGCTCAAGTGACATCCATGCGGTAGGTCAAATATATGGTTGGATGTATACCGTATAGCGAAGATGGGCAAAGCATGTGCCATTTTGCCTACAGGTCAATTTATTTCGGCGGGTAACCCTTGAGGTAACTTATTGACGGGATGTAGTGCTTTTGTGTGAAAGTTCGGGTCGACAAGGAGCCAGGGTCTTCCGTGTTGAACCAGAAATCGTGGTGCTGCAGGGAACGGTTTTGAGTAATCGGGGTACACCTTGCCCCATACACTAGGACCGTAAGCCATCGCAGTGGTACGGTGCTGCTAATGGAACCTCATTTCTCCTCCTTATTCTTCTTATATTGCTTGGCGCGCGGCAGTCTTTATTATTCATGCGGTTACCTCCCGTCCACCCCCGCGAAGCCGGGCTCTCGCGATTTTCCCTTTTTCCTCTTATTTTTTTTTCGTTACTTCTTTCTTCAACCTCGCTATCGGCCTTGTCGTACCCGTTCATTCTCTAATTTTTTACTCCCGCGGATCTCTCCGCCGTTTTTGACTTCGTATATATGTATTCGTCCTTCTCCTCGTTTTCGTATTCTTTTGCAATTCCTCGGGCGAAAACCGCCACTCGTAGAAATTTCCTCTCTCTATACCATCGTTTCTCATATTATAAGCCGGGGCACTCTTTCTCCGCCCTTTCTGCCGAGGACACGCTCAGGGAGAAATTGTCATTTCAATTTTTAATTTTTTTCCATTTTTTTTTTCTTTCTTCCTGCCACCGACGTCGGGCAGAAACTGATGCCCGAACAGACGCGGGGATGGGCGGGCGACAACCACCTAAATAGTTGATGAGGTATGGATTTTTTTTCTACGCCTGATTAACGGACGCGCATGCGCCTTGTACATACTACTATACATATATACCAACATTATACCTCTGTCTATATACTTCCTGCTATGCACAACCGATTCTCCCGTGGGGTACCCACAGGGTACCCTGGGTGGAGTAGCAAGCTAGTTAAAGGGTTGATTAATCGTCTCCGAAAGTTAGACACTCGTGACCCCCGCCGCAGTCAGTAAGGGTAGCACGAAAAAACGAAACAAAAAAAAAAAAATCTAAATATATTACGTCTATAATTTTTTTGTTACCATTTTTTACCCTAGGGGTGAATCGGTGTGTTGATTTTCACTCACTTCTTAGTATTGCAGAATCAGATTTTCTGTTTAATTCGCGTAAGTCAGTAGGTATAGGTATGTACTCTGATATGTACTGATCGTTTTATGGATGGGTGTATGTCAAGGAACAGGTAGGTATGTGTGATGCAAAAGGACGGGAACAAATGTATTCCTCGGTTTCTTTTTTTTTCTTCACTTCTTCTTCTTTTTCGTCTTCTTCTTCAACATCCCTATTTCGTGGCTTCATTTCTTCCCCTTAAGATCACGTTTTGAATGCCAAGGTAAGACCGAGAGGGCAAGAGAGCGAGTGAGCGAGAGAGACAAAGAGTGAAATAGGAGAGAAAAAGATAGGGGCTGATGCAGAGGGTGAAGGAAAAAGTTGGGCGAGTGCTCTCCGAAGGTGTACGGGAGATGAGAGGAGGGGGGTGAGAAGGGGGGAGAAGGGAGGAGGGATAAGGAGAGTCCGGAGGAACTTGGAACAGAAATTTTTTTTTCTCTCGCGTTGCTACTTTCTGCCTTTGGCCTTCTTTCCTCCTACTCTTCTCTTTTTTCATCCCCCCTCGCTTCTTTACTCCCGCAAACCACCCACCTGCCCATTCCAGGATCTCAGCGAAACTCCTTTTGCCTTCACATTGTTTAGCCCTGGCAAATTAATTTAGCAGCTCTCCTCCTCCTTCTCCTTTCTCTTCTTCTACTTATTTTTTCGTCTTCTTATTTTTCTTTTCCTCCTCTCTTAGCCACCATCTTCCTTAAGACTTACCCCCTCGTCATTCTCCGACCGCCTACATCTTATCTCCCGCGTTGCGTACCTACGGTACCTACATACCGCGTTTATATCTATGTATATATGTATATGTATATACATACACTGTACCACGGTACGGCGTTTTGAGAGAACCCTCCTCCACCCCGCGGCCCTTCTTGTCCTACCCTCGCTGTCGCCCCCGCGGGACCCTTCCTCCTCCTCTTCCTCTTCCACCGCGGGCAAAGTACCTTGCGTAATTAAGCAACGCAGCGTAATGTATCCAGTGTGGCGGCCATATTGCCCCCTCCCTTACGCGACGCGAATCGAAGCTCGCGGAGGGTTGAAAGAGTGACGAAGAACGAACGGTAAAGTACGAGAAAGAGGGAAGTACTATACCAGAGAGTGGGAGAATGAGCGCCGGTTTTCGCCGGGGGTAGTAAGAAGGGGTGGAGGGTAATGATATGCCTGGTTCAGGGCGCCGCGACGACTCGCACGACGCCGTCGTAAGCTCTGATCGCCAACCATCGCAGTAAGCGCCGGGGGCGGCAACCCAGTAACTTTGTTTAAAAACTTTTCTTTCCTACAGTCATTTTTACAAGAAATATAAATAAACTATTTGTTTGACAAAAAAAAGACAAGACAAAAAAAAAGAAAACTCACCATTTTTCAGATGTACCTACTACCATGCCTATATCTACCCGAACCTCCCTTATACGTGTCTGATCTTATTCTAATATCTGTTAGTTTATTAATAGAATAGAATAAATGAATGAATTATTGAATCGAAATTGTCATTAGCGATATAATTAACGAGTAATATTGGAAATATATTTCTGTCACCGTGCAGATTCAATACCGATAATTGCTCGGCAATTATTAAGCGTCTAGACTTTATGAAATTCTAAATATTCGCTGGGTCATGCCGGGTGAATTAATTTGCAAATGATTAAGCGCGCGTAAACCCATCAAATCAAGTACATCTGCTCGCCACTTTTGCCCTCATCTTCGGAGTGATTCACATTAGCTTCATTCGTTTAAGGCTGTTTGCATGCCATTAATTACGCTAGAATAATGATCGGAGCTTCGGGGATTAATTCAATTCCGGTATTTTTCGACGCTCGCGTCCGCGTCTGCCCTGCTATGGTGGGGCGTTTACCTAATTCTCAAACCTCTGCGGCTTAGCCAAGTCGTAAAAATTAAACGAGATTAGTATAAGAGAAGATTTTCTGCATTCAACCGTCGGCTATGGCGTATACCTAATAATTATTACTAATCAAATTTACCCACTTCAATTCCTAACGGGGGAAATAATCTACAAAACTTGAATACGATAAGTTTATCCTGGAACTATTGTTCATCATTTAACCAGACTTTAAAAAGCCTGCAGTTTATGCAGACACAGACACATGTATAATCGGGATAACCGCTTACGTATACGTATAGGTATATAATGTATGCGCATGAAAATAGTTCGATTGTTCTTCGAAATATATAAATCATGATACCGTGGTATAAAGTTTCCCTGGGTATAAGTCAGACGCTTAGTAGGTAGCTACTATTATGTAAATTAGCCGGAATAGTATAATATCCGATAAAATATCTATTATATAAACCCGGCCTGCCTAGCCCCCCCCCCCCCCCCCCCCTATTCAGTGAACGTTTATAAGTAATAGACTAAATGTTCTGCAGTTCCGAGTTTTGGGTACGACGATCAGTTTACCGAACGATATGATACAGAACAAACGAAACCTCTCAATTTCTCGGCTAGAGCTGCTAGGTGTCAACTAGGATTTCATAGGAAAAAAAAGGGCTTCGATCAATAATATAGTAAGCAAATACTCTAACGTTGCGTCATCAAGCCGAAGAAAAAATTAAGTTACGTGAAAACGGGGGGAAAAAAAAAAAATTATAGTAAAACATAAATTTTTTTCTTTTTTTTAATCAATTTTGATCGAACCAATATACGGTTGTGAAAAAAGCAGAAGAGGCGACGATTATGCTGCGTGGCCTTGAACTTTGACGAAATTCTATTCACACACTAACTGGAACCATTCACCGGGCATCCGATAGAATCGATATCATTGATTTTTTTTATCCGTGAAGGGTAGGCCCGAGCTGCAGCTTAATTCAAGGGCTTGTGTATATGGGCGGGACACAACATATTCTAGTCCTGAAGATATAGATTGAATTTGTCCCGAATACCCCCCTTCGATGTAGAAAAAAAGGGTAGCTCACTAGAAATATCGGGTAGGTATGACCGATTTAGTTTTGTCGTTCACCGCTGAAAATTATGTCCAATTTTTACCACCCCTGTTCCTATAGTTCCACTTTCATTCTCTCGTCCTCATACTAACTCCCATCGTCACATCGTTACATCGTTACATCGTTAAAAAAATAAAAAAAACAGATTCCACCAATCAAACTCTAATCGTTTGTGATGTTGGGTCGTTAAAACTGGCCGACTTTATTTTACACCTGATTCGAACGGTTCTAGAATTCCGTAACTGATATGGTAGCTTCGGTTCCTATTGATTCAACCCTTCCGCTGTAGGCTAACAATAAGTGTTCATCGTCTATGATCCAAACAAAGGTATATTTCCATGGATACCGTGACAAACGCTGCTCCCGGGGTTGACCAGCGACGTTAACTACCCTAGTTTGAATTCATGCCTCGATATATACATACCACCCTGACTTGAAATTCTGAAAAGAAAGGAAGAAAAAAGGGGGAACGAAAAAATAAAAATAAAAGAAAAGAAAAGAAAAATACTCGGAAATTATTTACCCAGTAGGTTAGGGGCGAGGTTCTCGACGTAGTAGTATAACTGAAACAAGCCAATATGCAGTAAATTCATGGTCGGGTTTTTGATCTATCTATATCTTAGGTGGGGAATTTTTATGGGTTTCTTTTTTTATAGGTATGTCTCCGCGGTATTGATTGATACGCTCCCCGTAAGAAGAAAGGAAAAATATATTAGAGTTTTACTCCTTTTCAAAGTCGTAAAGCGCGGTCGCAACTCGCAGCGATGATACGTATGCTGCGGCTAGTCAACTTCAAATATCTAACGTTGTATCGGCATTATAATTTGTTTATAATTAACCAACGGCCTTCTACATCTCATAGTCATAAACTATTCCATCCATGGACCACCTTGATCTGAACGGTTTTCAAATATAACGGACATAAGAGCTTTGTTCCATTATCACATGCGGGCTTGTCAAATCAAATCGATACTCTCGATTGTTTTTACCCGCAGGGGTTGTTCGCTCGAACGAGTTCCCACTTGAACTCTCTCTTGTCTCTTTTATTTCCTCGCTTACTTTCCCTGTATTCTTCGTCTTCATTTTCCTTCGCTTTCTCTCTTCTCATTCCCTTCAAAGTAGATAAAAAAAAAAGGGAAAAGGAAAAAAGGTGGATGAAGAGAAGAGAAGATGGAGAGGCAAAGAGCTGATAACGTGTACGATTCCTGAGGGTGCTTACAGGTATAAGGACGTGCTACTGCGTCATTAACGTGTCCGTGAAAACATAAGGCCAAGTGACTATTCGGAGGAAAACTATACGACTTACCTTTTCGTATGTGTATTGTGTATACAGCAAACGGACCCCGACGAAATTCCCAACTCTCGAAACACGACGACGCAATTTACAACCACGACAGTATACGACACTAGAGGGGTGGAATATCAATGAGAACCACGAATCACCACCTCTATTATAGCCCACCGATACCTTGTCAAAGGCTAAACCCATCGTTTCCGAAAAAAAAAAAAAAAAAAAAAAAAAAACTTGAATCTTCATTCATATATACCAAATCTTAACTACTACTTTGTTATTCATATTCCGATTTCATTTCTCACAAATTTATACTTCGATCGAGAGATTATTAGATAAGAATGAGGTATTGGGGTGATGTGAATGGATAACTCGTTCATAATAATAATAATAATAATAATAATGATAATACAAAAAAGGGAGTAAAAATAGTATTCGGCTATTTTGACAATGGGTTCTTTGACACGACGAGAGATCAATCAACTCTGAGTACCTCTGACCGCGTTGGCCAATTCTCTGCGTCTGCATTGGGTATACCAATGTGTTATACGTGTTAGCGATATGTGGTATAGGTACTTGGCGTATTCACACAGTTGGTTATGGTTCTCTCGACATCCAGCTGAGATTAGAGTGGGTTGGGTGTTCTCTTTGTTAAAAAAAAAATAATAAAACCGTATGAAAATCTCGATTTACATCAATTTCAAATTTTCTGTATTTCCTTCTCAAATTTTCATCCCCTATAATCGTACCTGTTGGTTCTCGATCCTGAAGAGTTGAAAAATTGTTTTTTTTTTTGTAATAATTTTTCAGTTTCTCCCACCGATTGCGCCAACACGCCAGAGTGACCGTTCTGTTCTTCGTTGCACTCGCTATCGGTCGGTATAATCTAATTAATTTATTACGTGCACTCGGTGGTCAGTTATGGCGCGTTTCTCTATTATATGCACCCGGTGTCGGGGTTCTGCCGCATCCTGTAGCCTGTCACTTTCGGTTAAACATATAATTAGTGCGACGCTATACGTACAGGCGTTCCATGGAACGAATATGTATATATAGGTATCTTTTTCTTATTTTATAATCGGACAGATCCGCTAAGCCTGCAGCGGTAGTATTAGTCCTGTCTGGTTTTATAACTATAAGAAAATAACTATTACTAATAATTTGACAACACATAAGGTTCATGTGAACACTGAAATAATTGTACGATATTGCGAGACGAAGAGTTGAATAAAAAGTATGTAATAATATATTATATGTTATACCCACTCGATTTTCAATATTCGTTGAAATTTGTTTTTTGAACACGTTCTTTGCGAGGTACAACACGGTTGGTGGGAAGAAGAGATACAGTGATAATAATGATATTAATAATAATGATAATAATAATAATAATAATAATCTATAGAAGGTAAGAAATAAAATTTCAGCCTGCGCGTCTTTTGATCGCGTTGTTAAAAGGCAAGGCGGGCTAATTCTGTATTCGTCCGTAGCACCCGAATACGAACCTCGCCCCGAGGCCTCCCTCATCCCCTCAGTCGGCCGGGCCATCCACTTCCACTTCTACTTCCACCCCTGTGAAAAAAGAGTTAATATTGATCCGTTTTTTTATTTGAGTCACCCCCACGTTTTTTACCCTCGCTATTTTTTTCTCTCCCCTGGCGGTGCACAGGCCCGTCGCCGTCGTAGCGGTATATATAAGAGCGAGAGCGAGAGAGATGGAATTAGTGTTTCTATAGCAACTCTCTACCCTGTCCGTACGTCCGTACGTCCGTCCATCCGTCCCTCTGTCCGTCGACCCGTTCGTCCGTAGGTTCGGCAACCCCCCTGGTCGCGCCGCGAATCTACGACCTTGCGTTGCATCTTGCCAACTCTTTTTCCCTTATACGCGCTGATCGAGGGAAAGGAATTATTCGCTACGCTGTTTGGCGATTTTAGTTTTTTTAATTCTAATTTTATTTTTAATTCAATTTATGTCATACGCTTTGACCTGAAATTCAAAAATACGAAACGTACCCCGAAAAGATATATAAGAAATAACTATTGTATACCCCGTACGCCTGTCTCCGTTATAAAATAGCTATGGAGTGATTCTAATCTCGCATCCACTTGTATAGTTGGATTTGGGTATACAATAAATTAATTCAATTTAAAGATTTGTATACCAGAGCGTGTAGTATTGGTGTATAGGTGAATTAATATATATACGTGATAGGAAGTGACTTTCGAATACCTACTCACTCTCTATCTCGTTAATATCGAATATTGTAGAGCTCGGATCGAGATAAGCCCGATCGGTTTGTCGCGGTACGCTTACCCCCCGAGGAGCCCTTTACTGGTGTATAATAGAAGACACCGCGCGTGGACGATGCCTCGTTTCGGTCCTTTTGCCTCTTTTTTTTCTTCTTGTTTTAGTCTATCTTCTTCTTCTTCTTGTTCTTCCTAGTATTGGCGGTCTCGTGCACGTGGGAGACAGGGATATTGGTCGGGGGTTAAATTCACCCCAAATCAGGAAATATGAACCCTCCTTCTCTGCGTTACACGCCCGGCGAGTACGACTCGGTTGCTTTGCGAGGGCGAGCCTCGCGGAGAGTATCTCCGAAAAACTGTAAGTTGATGCATATTTCAAAAGCCAGGCCACGCGCTTTGTTCCGGAATATGCTTTCCTGGAATTTTTCTTCCATCTCTTTTCTCCTCGGCTTCATCCTCCTCTTCATTCTTCCACTTCTTTTTCTTCTTCTGTCTTTATTTTTCTCTTCTTTTCCTCTCGGCCCGATCTCGCCAGCCTAATAACACCCTTTTACCAGGCTCGTGCGCAGGAATCTGTTTAATGTTTATCATATCATCCCTCCGTGAATCCTTGGCATCTTGAGCTCTTTCTTTGAACGGTAGAGCGAGGATCGGTGAAAAAAAAAAATAAAAAAAAGTGTTTCAATATGAAGATCCTAGCTGGACATTCTCCATTCCTCCTTCGATATTGTCCGACAAATTTTCTTTACGTTCTACCACCGTTTCACCTGCGTCTCTTCATCCTCTTTATCCCCCCACTCCGCGGGGTATTCTAAATTTTCTGGACTTTTATTATTCCAGGAAATACCAGGAGTCCCTCACTGCAGACTCCGCGAGTCACCCGAGACAAGCCTCTCCGCGTACCTACTGCACGGGGTGAATAACCCCTTTAGACTCGCTAGTAGCGTCACCTATATACAAGTCCTACCAACCCCTTGGCACTGATCTGGGGTCGCCTCCCCTGCCTTATACCACAGCCTCGTGTTCACCGTTCTACGCCAGGGTTTTATAGTCCAGGGGCTTACTTTTACGCGGATATTTCCACCGTGGGAGGAGTCCCTCTCTTTTCCCCTCTTTCTTCGTCGTATTATTTTCTTCTCTCTTTTTCACTGTCTTATACTCTCGGGTCGCAGCACCGAACGCGAAAATTTTACGAGATTGCTGCCTCAGCCACCGTTCGCGGCTCCTGCAGGCTTGTTAAGCGTTTTATTGTAAGAAAATCTGACATTTCTCGGTGTGTTCTATGTACGTTGTATCTCCACCTCCGCACTCTGCGGGCTTTAAAGATTACTTATTTTTCATATTTTAATGACAACACCGCGTTTCCTTCTTCTTACATACTTCGCGAAATTTACCTCTTTCACGGATTATTCCGGGCGAAACTCTCGGCTATCTTTACATAAACGTAGATGAGCCTGATTCTCCGCAGTCAAAGTTAAGCTCTAAATTATACCAAGAGACGTTAAAACATCCAGAATACAAAAGGCATTCATCCCAGCGTTCATTTTTTTTTCACTTCCATTTGTCTGGGCGATGCGTTACTTCGGCGTCTGATTATAAGGAGCTCCTTAATCAAGCTCGTTAATATCATAACAAGATCGGAATCGAAGCGTATAGATAAATGAAGTTGAATGTAAATGGATTGCACGTGGTGAGGCAAACGGCGAGGTATAACAAGAATTAATAAGTCATCCTTGAAGTTGATCTCATTAATATCATACCTCTACCTTATACCCTGCTCCTACCTGCAGCGGGTAGTGGGGATGCCTTACTCTGTAGTCTACGCAGTGGAACAATGCATATGATCAGGACGTTCAGCCCAGGTGTATCATTCATCTATTTCATAATTACACATCTACTGAGTAAATCAATTTAATGCCTGGCGAGTCGATTTTGTAAGGAACCCCAAACCCGCAGTAAACTCGAAAGGGTCTTCCTTGGGTCCGAAGCCTAGCTAGGCCCTGAGGTACGACTCGGAAGGACTAGTTTTAGACTAACTAGCCCAAGGCACCTGTCCCTTAAGGCAGGCAAAGGCAAAGGCGAAGGCGGCGGTGAGCAGGACCTCTTCCGCGCATTAGTCCAGCGTGAGATGCCGAGAGATAAATACCGCTTATAATCATAAAGGGAGAAGAAAAGCAGGTGAAAAACAGCGGTGCTTTATACGATAGGTATATATGCATCCATTGCGTCCTTAATTCCTTACACCCTTCTCTCTAATCATTCTTTATCCTCTATACTCATTCGAGGTGATATTTATACGAGGCCATTGAAATTAACATTTTTCAGAGTCAGAGTCAATAATTCTGGATAAATTCGAATTATGTATATTTCAAGGATGCTGCAGCGGTTGTCAAATCTCATTCCTTTTTTTTTTCTTTTTCTTTTCATCGGACGATTTGATTTTTCAATTGCAAACACATATCGAATTCCTTTACTCAATATGTTCACCTGTTGTTGCCCATTGTGTTGCGGCAATTTTTAAGGGTCGCACGCGTGTCCTTACTCCCTGGTTGGTTAAGGATTCGCCATATGGTCCGGCGCATTGAGTCCCAACGGAGAAATTCGGGGCCCATGAGTTGGCGCGGTCGTTCGGGGAAGCCAGGGCCATTTATTTGGCGTGTGCTGTATAATTAGGCTTCGGCTGGTCTCTCAAAACAGTTTATAGCCTTTTTGTTTGAGAAAAAGAAGAAAGGAAGAAAACTAAAAGGGAAGAAACAAGTTTCGAAAATATATTACCTTGCATTTCATTAGCAGAATTTTCCCGCTATGCTGTTACGATGAATAATTCGTTAAATTCCAAAAAAGGGATGATGCTTTATCTTCTTTCCAATTTTTCGTTCCTATATTCACGCCCTAAAATTTGGAAAAAAGGAAAAAAAAGAAAAATCTATCATACATTACCTATATACTTATCGGAACTTTATAAATACCGTCGTATCTTTCTGTTTCACATGCACGCGGATTGCATTTCTCCGTTTTGCTCTTCGTATGTACAGCGGCCGTATAGCGGGAGTGTGGTAGCGGGGGTGGGGTTAAATTTTTTTTTTATTCTTTCGCCATCTGTTGGAAATTGGCCGCTTCCGTAAAACGGGAAACTCATTTAAATATGGGCGGTCTCGGGGCTGTTTCAGGGCTGTTTTGGGGGTATTCAACAGACGCACAAAAACAGAGGCGCGCACGTTGCAGCGCGGCCGCAAACTCGACTCTTTACAAATATCTGATCGACGAATTCAATCCCTATTCGTAATATCTAGTTTAATTACGCCACCCTCGTTATAAAAAGAAGATAACCGAAAAGAGCGAATAAAAAACCTACAATTTTCGACTATTAAGATATAATTGACCAACTATATAATTTCGTGTTTGTAGTTAGGACACTGATTTTTGATTATTTTATTCATTTTTTGTTTCCATTTTGATTTTTCAATTTTTTGGTGCAGTAGATTTATCTCGCAAGAACGCCTCGAAGCCGTATAGCTGCGTCGAGTAATAAAGAGACATCGGATGAATGGCGTCGTGTGCGCGCCACGCGTCTTGTTGGCCCCCTCAGTTCCTTGTTTTTTTTTTATCTTTCGGGTAAAAAACTCCTTTATAGCGGTGCAGCGCGTGCCAAGCCCCACTCGGTCCCGACTCACGACTCCCGACTCCAGGGTCCCGGTCCTGCAGGCATCGCTAGATCCGGCCCCTGGGGCGCCCGTTGCCCACGACAATGGTGCAGCGGTACGCTGCCAAGCAGAATGCCAAGAAATGTGATACTATTTACGCCGAAACCCAAAATTACGTGAAATCTGGGCGCATTTTAAGAATTCCCGTTGCACGTACCTACCTATACATACCCCTACCTACGCCAGTTGCACCTACGTAAAGTTGAATGCGTTCATACATACAAATAGAAATCAGATTCATTTCGGTTCACGAAAGAAGGAGTTCCGATTTATTATATATTTTGAAAATATGTACGATTCAGAAAATCATCAATTCTGACTAGGTATTGGTAAGTGCTTATTCCGATCGAAGGGATGGAACGGATCGTTTGGCCAATTGAATCGAATCGAAACGAAAACGTTTTCTGTTTGCATTCAATGACATATTACTTGAGATTGTTTGTAACGATGATCCAGGTAGCAAAACACTCGTGAAGAGAACGGTATTTGAAACATTCTAAGAGGCTGCAGGTTTTTACCCAGTATTCTGGTAGATATTTTCACCCGAGAAAACCGTTCGACCGTACCAGAAACCCTAAGGCCTTTCCTCTCGCTGCCATTCTCTGTCTTATGCTCGAAGACGTTCTTGACATGTTGGCACAGTTTGCTGCTACACAAAAGCCGGGCCTAATAGCGAAAGCGAAATCCTGCACACTGCAGCTAGGACGGGGACCAGAAAAATTTCCATTAATTTATCAACGTGCATATGAACGAGATGAGAATACCAAATAATACGGAACAAAACGAGAGTAAATAAGGGAAAATACGGAATTTTGAAATTTTGAACTTTCATCAGTTTTCGCTTGAATAAAAACCCTGCAAGTCCTGTCTGACTCCTTCCTTGCATCTGCCACGAGCCCCCACATTATGGCATAATGTGTCACTGTGCCAGATCTCCCTCTTTGGCCCGTTGCTGCCCCCCTGATTCAACCACTCTTATGTATGTGTAGAATCCTAGATTTTGGAAAAATTCTATTGAATGGCGCAGCTGAATGCAGGTCGCAGGGGGGGTGGTGGCTCCGCACGAATTCGTCTGTCCGACCAACGGGCATATATATACATTCGTTCGAGTGTGTTATGGGTTGCGATGGGTGTTTTGGGGCACAAGACGCAACGTGGGATGATCGGTGAAAATTTGTACGCTTTGTTGGACATTTTTACAGAGTCTATAGGTAGAGGTATACATTCGATTCTGGTATTTCGTATGGCCCATAGTGAAGCGAGTGGCGATGTTTTATTGATGAGTTTGATGACACCTTGAAAATTTTATCTCTATAGCAAACGCAGGATCCGCAGAATATACAATATGCGATATCGTCGTCAAACTGCATGGAATTTTTATTCCCTATAGAGCAACGAAATAATTTTTCTTTTTCTTTTTTTCTCCTTTTTTATTTTCTCCAAATATTCTGTGCAAAGGATAAGATAAGCGGAGATTTTGGATCAAGGGTTTATAAAGTACGGAGTAATAATTAGACGATAACAATTTTTTTTTTTTTTTTTAACGATTAAACAGTTAATTTTAATAATAAAAATAGTTTGACAGGTCAATTGAATCGATGAAACATTCAATAACTGTGTTACACGAAGTTGCAAAGACCGGGAGCATAATATATAATATATTTAATCGCAAACGTATGTTACAGTAATTAGATTTCTCGTTTTTCATATATATATAGTATATAGGTAATTTTACACCATTATTAATTACCATACATATATATATATACATATTTATATATATATATATATATATATATATACGATTTCCTTACTAGAGTCTAAATTTTGTTACGATTATTAAATTACTTATAAAATGGTCTCTATCGTATTTATTTATTCCTCAAATTTTTTTTTCTTTTTTGTTTTTTTCGTTTTTTTTTTGTTTTTTTTTCCTTTTGTTAATTTTATTTTCATTTTCATTTTTTTTTCTTTTTTCCCCTTTAACCCTCTCTTTATCTTTTTTGTACGAATAAAATTCTTTATAGTAGTTTTATTATTTATTATTTTTATTATTTTTTATTACTTCTCATTCTATTACCTATAGGAATACTAATTAAAATCAGTCTTGTGGTTGAGATATCTTAGGTGTGTTTTGTGAGGTAGCGTCATGTTCATAGTAGTATACACCCAGAACCACACGAATCAAATTCTTCGCTCTCGTTTCTCGGTCACTGACTGAGAAAAGCTCAATCTTAAATTTTTTTTTTTTTTTGCCTACAAACGCGTTTGAATCTGGCATAAAAAAAAAAAAAAAAAAAAAAATTAGAAATTTTGTTCAATTCTGTTTATCTTTTTCTTTTGAAATTTTGGAAAATTTTTTTTGTTTAGAGCCAGTGACGTACGAAGGAGAACGAAATTTTTTTTCCTCGGTGGCACTTTTGCTATATATTATTATAGTAGTCAGATATTATTATTCATTATTTTATAGAACCATGTTATATATTTTAGTTACATAAGGTCTGATTTTGTACCGTGTCTCGTTGCGTGCGAGAATTTGAACATATGCGATAGGCTCGGTTATAATATGGATTAACAACGTACTTTTAAACGTTGTACGTACGTACGTATAAATTATTAAACTTTAGTTATTAATGTTTTCTTTTTTTTTTTTATTATTATCATTATTATTTACGATACGATATATATAGTAATTAATCTGTAGGAACGATTGCTATTCAAAGTAGGAATGAACCCATTTTTTAACCTATTATTTGATAATCAGGCCTTGGCTTCGTACACATATAATA
Organism: Tenthredo livida; assembly: GCA_963992785.1. Taxonomy (NCBI): domain Eukaryota; kingdom Metazoa; phylum Arthropoda; class Insecta; order Hymenoptera; family Tenthredinidae; genus Tenthredo; species Tenthredo livida. The sequence continues at coordinate 6,010,827 of OZ023071.1, read as the reverse complement.
TATATTTATATATATACTACAATTGTGCCCAAAGGCTATATAATATATACAGGCATATCGCAAGTGTTCAAATTCGGGCGTTTCATCATTACGATTATAATATTTATATTTTGGGATAGCTGTACAAAATTATACTTATTATATACATACATATATATATATATAATATAATATATGTATGTACATATTTTGGGTATATACCCTAAAGTCGGCACCTAATTTCTAATACCGTTACATGTATAGATACAAAGAAGTATACGTCATTGATATCGCGCGGTTTAACTCGAATTTCAATGAATTATATTGAATTATTTTTATTTTTTTTATATACTGGGATGAAATTTTTTCTTTCCGTTTTTACCTCAAATTTAAAATTAAAATAATGAAAGAAAAAAAAAAAGAAAAAGATTTTTTCACCGTCTTATCTGAACGAGATTAATTTTATCCCGTGAGGTGGTCATCGGATTTCATTTAACGAAATAGTTTCATTTTTTAATTTAATCCCAGCTATATGATAATTTATGTATATATATCATCTATGTATATATTTATAATTATTAGGCTATATCTATTTGACACAAATATATTATTCAAGATAAGAAGACAACAACAATAATAATAATAATAATAATGATAATAATAATAATAATAATAATAATAATAGTAATAATAATAATAATAGTAATAATAATAATAATTACGACAGTGTATAGGACAAAGCGACGATTTTTAAAATATTATTCCACATTTATCTTTCTCCTATTTATATGTATAATATATATATTTATATATATCTCTTCCGTAAACGCCCAGAGGCAGCTTTGAAGGTTTTCACTTTTCAATTTACCAACGATATTCCGAATACTATTAACGACAAAGGGTTTCTCGATACGCGGATTATATGATGACTCGTCTGCACTCTGCGCGTTGAATATATAAATTCCACGAGACATAGAGATAGGTATATTACTTAATCGTAAAACGATGATGAATTTCATTTAAAATAGGAATCTTGGTTATCAGTTATCAGTTATCAGTTATCAGTTATTCATTTATCACGTGACTTGATAAAAGTCACATTAATATCAGAGAGTAGGTATGCACGCGGTGTGTTGTACCGCGCGTTGCAGCTAGTTCGTATTATAGGTACGATAATTAATAGAAAATATGTAATTAAGAGAAAGTATAGTGAATAAAAATCTATTTGACACGAAAACAGAATCCAATCGCATTCCTATAAACGCGGCCGAACAATTATGTATTATTACATGACTAAGAAATAAATATATAACATTAAACGTAGAATAGAGTCTAGACTAGTCGTTCAACTAACATATCAGATATTTGGTAATACTATTGTTTGGCATTTTTGCTACCTAGAGAGCTAAGGGTCGATTGGGTGGAAGAGACTTTTCTGTACCTATTCTAGAAAATAAAACTGAATTTTTACACGTGTACGAGCTCAGTGCGAGCTCGTTATACAACAACTTTATACACCATATACCAAAAACTCAAATCACACGCTCACCGACGTGTCAGTTTCTTTCAAATAAAATACCGGTTTTATCAAATTATAATAATGAAAGAAAAAAATTAAAAAAAAAAAAAAAAACGAAAATTGACAAACAATTCGTTAGCATAAACTTTATCCCATAGACCAGATATAGCTACAGGCTTCCACTCATGTTACTTGAATTAATTATTATGCATTTATGCTACGCCGATCATACGTATAGAAATAAAATTCATTTCAACACACGAACTACGCGCGGAAGGGTCAATAGGCATTATATGGATCTACTACAAGGGTGGAGGAAGGTATAGCATTGGAAAGTTTTTTTTTTTTTTTTTTTTCGCCTCCAAAGGGTCGCAATGTGCTTTTTTGATCAGGGGTACGCGCTGGCCTACTGTCGACCTCTGTTGCCTCGGTCAGAAATTAATTTTCTGCATTTCTTACATCAGTTTTCAGTTTTCTTTTCGTTTTTTATTCGATTTAGAAAATTTACTAGAAAATTTGAAATCCTTAGCAACGTGTGGAGGACTAAGGAGAGAGAGCGCTGTCCGTATATAAGGTAAAGAACCGAAACGAGTAACAGACGTGGACCGGGAAGGGGAGCTGTCGAAGAAGAGAAGAAAAGCAGCTCTCACTCCGGATGTCCGAGTATAGTGAAAAATGAGTGAAATCTTGAAAACTTCTGGCATCCTGCCGTGAATGTGAAAGTTGGGAGAAACCGTTTAACGAATATCAAGAAATGAATCAATGAATTACATAATTTGCAAAGCTTTTGACGAGCGCGTGGAAAGCTTTTTGAGTAAAAACGTTATACTGAACGATAAAAGAGAAATCGTTTCTCTATTCGTTTGGTAAGTTTATTGAGACAGCACGAGTCGTCTAGGATTTTGGGGGCAAAAAATAGAAAAGTTTGAAGATGTAGAATGGGAGTAAAATCGGTGAAGCTCGATCCGGATTATATGGAAGTGAAAGGAAACCCATCTTGATCGCGGCCAATGAAGCGAGTGGAGGAACGAGAGGTGGCGCGGGTACACGAGTTATTGTATTTTTTTGGAAAGCACATGATCGCGAGGAAAAAGAAAAAGAAAAAGAAAAAGAAAAAAATAGAGGATGATTTTGAATTGTAAAGGTTCACCGAGGCAAGTGAATTTTCTTGTTGCGAATGCATTTAAATCTCGGTCCACGAGAAATAAGCGGAATAAAAATCTTCATCGAGTTGCGTCGGCGTCCAGCGCGGGTGCAAAAAAGTTTTTAACAAAAAGAAAAAGAAAAGACCATAGTGCACAAAGGAGAAATAGAAAGAAAAGGAAAAGGAAAAGGGAAAATGGAAGAGAAAAGGTGAAGGAAAATGAAAAAACGTGCAAGACTGGTACGGAAGAGAAACGAGGCCAATTTAGCAGGAATTTCAAACGCGATATTTGCACAAACCTAAAGGACCGCCCCTATAATGTCGTGCCCTTTTGTGAGTCGGAGCCCGCGAACCACCCTGAATTCCCGTATTTCTTGACTACCATAAGAGACCGAAAAGTACTCCGAGAGAATAAGGAACGGCGAGAACTAGAGCGGCTACGAATGACCTCGAGGTTAGCAGTTAGTTTGGCTTTTGATGAAAATTTGCATGTTCCGAGAGGCAGCGCATAAATCACAAGAATAGCACCCGGGTGGTTAGCCGTGTGTTTCGGGGTGAACCGGGTCCGGCGATGGTCACGGTTTGAAAAACCTATGGGTGACCATAGCTTGCGAGAATTTGAGAAACATCCATCGTTACCTGTTTGCGCAACACAATGACCGGTGTGTGACCTTGAATTCAAACGATACTCCCTTGTATGGAGCAAACCAAAATGGTCACAGGGTTTTGGGGGGTTTATGTTAGTTGGGTATCATTTTTCAAATTCCCATAAGAAAAGGTCGCAAAATTCACAGGTAATTCGTTCAGAATTTACGGTAATATCCATCGTAAAATATACGCATAGAATTAAAAATGAAATTTCTGTACAGTTATAGAGATAAAAATTGAAAATACGATATTTCACAACGCGCCCGTGAAGATGTGTTAAAAATTTTGGGTTTTGCGGATCGAATCTTTACGATATAGGTATACCATATAATGTATGGTATATCCCTATATTTAATATGTCACATGTGATAAAAGAAATAAAGATAATAAATGAAAGTATAGATTTAAATATGTACATGTATTTAAACAGTTATTTGAGTCTCTTACAAGGATGTTAACAACACGGCAACACTAGCCAACAAAAAATGGAAAAAAAAATGCAAAAAGAAAATAATAATATAAAATAATAAATAAAGATAATAATTATAGTTGTAACACTTAAAGCAGCGACAGTCGGATGAAATCGAAGCAACAATTGTTAAATAAAACAAAAGAAAAAGAAAAAGAAACGAAAAGTAGCCAAAACGCCTAAAGAGAGAACAAAATGAAAAAGAGAAAAAAAAAAAAAATGAAAAAATCCAATCAAGTTTTTTTTTTTTTTTTTTTTTCTTTTTACGTTTTTCTTCTTCTCTTCTTTCTATTTTATTTAACTTTATTTTTTCCTTATAGTTTGTTTATTTATTTATTTGTTTGTTTGTTTGTTTGTTTAAAGAGTGAATGAGGACGCGACGAGCCATCCTCGATCTCTCGCTACTTTTACTGTCAGAGGAACTTGTATACCAGTACATTCATTCCTTATACTTCTCTTTCCCAACTTCATTATACTTCATCCCCCTTATTATTCTTACTCCTTTTAACTATCTCTTTAGCTATCCATCTTTCTTCTCACACATCATTCGACATCGAACCAAACACACCGGCTAACTAAGTAACTATAAGTAACTAACTAACTAATCAACTAACTAATTAACTACAACAACTAACTAACTATATCGTTATATACCTATGTACAGGATCTCTAACTTACTACCCATAAGATATCCGTTTAGAATAGACTATTTATCCGTATTATTATATTATTATTTTTGTTCTTTTTGTTTTTTTACTTCGTCATAATCATCATAATCTTCTGCTTCTTATCCCTATCCCTCATTTTTTATAATAATAATAATAATAATAATAATAATATACGAAACTTGTCCCTGAATTAGTGTTTGTCTTCGTTAAATTACACAATTTACACAATATTCAATCAGCTATTAATAGTATTAGTTAGTTAGTTATTCGTAATAATATTAATAATGATAATAATAATGAGAATAATAATGAGAATAATAATAATAATAATAGATATAATATGAAGTCTCTTAACAGTAGTGACTGTGAACCGGTGTAAGGAGTCATGCGTGTCTGTATGTGTATAGGGGTAACGGGGGGCGAAAGTGAAGATCTCAGCTGGAAATTGATGGATTTTTTTGGAAAGATTTTTCGGAAATAGAGTGAAAAAAAGAAAATTTCATCAATTTTTAGTTGAAGTGTCCGCTTTCACCCCTATTACTCTTATACAAGTGTTTGATTGAATGCGCGTTTAAATGTATTAAAACGTTGGTCGACGCGATCTATGTAGTAAAATTTTGTTTAAAACGCGATCCTTGATAAAACTGTAGTAAATGGTGTGTGTGTGTGTGTGACAATAGTAACCTTCCCCCCCCCCCCCGAAGGTTTCCTTATCGTTATCCTTATCTTTGTCTTTCTTCTTCTTTATTATAATTTTTCATTTTTGTTATAGTATATATATATAGTGTCTTTGGGTTTTGAACTTAGAGATAAAATAAAAAAAATTAATAAAAAAAGTCGTCAACGATTCACACAGTATACAGGTACCTACTATACGGGTACGATCGAACGTAGATGAAACTACGTACCCCCATGAATAATCCTGCGTTTATAATTCCGACGACACTAGGATGTGTGACCGACACTGGCACTCGGGCTGCTGCTAATCGGTGCTGATAAATGGTGTCTGTACTGGTGATGCTGTTTTAGGAACAACGTGCTGGGACTCGCTTCCGATACGTCAAGTTCTTCTTCTTCATCGTCGTGGGCTGTGTCACTGCTAGGACTACGGCTTAGGGGTGAATCGCCACTGCTATGTGAGTGGGAATGAGGGCGGTGAAGACCCGTAGACATCGATAGGTCTTCAGGTTCGGTTTGTTCTGGCAAGTCCATTGGTATTCCTGATAAATTCAACGGCATTTGCACGGATGTGCTTACCACGGGACTTGGCAGTTGATGATGATGGGCTTGCCGCCGGACTGGGGTAACAGATTTCCGTTCATTTCTTGCGATTGTCTCAGGTTCTTCCATCTCGACGTCGATATCAATGTCGATGTCTTCCTCAAGATCGTCACTTGCCAATGAAGGAGCTTGAGATCTTGCAACGCCGTTAACACACTTGTGGTGCATGAGGTGATGCCTCCGCCTGAATCTCATCTGGCACTGTTCACACTCGAATGGTTTTTCACCCTTGTGAATCAGTAGGTGAGCTTTAAGCTGATTTGAATCGCTAAACTTTGCCGAGCAAAGTTCACAGGCGTAAGGACGCTCCCCGGTATGAACACGGAGATGACGTCGCAGGTTTGCTACCTGGACGAATTGCCTGTCGCAGTGACTGCAGTGATATGGTTTTTCGCCGGTGTGTAATCTCATGTGGGTCTTGAGATGGTGGTCTCTCGTAAATCTGGAATAAGAAAATACAAAGTTTTAGTCACCCCATTGATCATCGCTCAATGAAACACACACACATCGCGCAAACATCGAAAGCACAAAAGCGAAAGAGAGTGAAATTGAATGTAACTCACCTCTTGTGACACTCTGGACATTCGAAAGGCTTCTCTCCGGTATGAGTACGCTCATGATTTTGCAAGACGTGTTTGTAGCCGAATGATCTCGAGCAAACACCACATGTGAAGACCTTGTCTCTTCCGTCTTTCGCAGCCTCAGGACTAATCGAAGTCGGTGGGCTGAGTGGTGCGTTTCCATCGAGTGTAGGTATTGTCGGTTCTGCTTTGGTCCTGGGTGCCCTTCTCTTAGCGGGTTGTCCCTTCTTCGTAATTCTATCAGCGCTGCTACTGACGACATTATTGTTGTTGTTATTGTTATTGTTGGCTCTTCTCGCGGCGGATTTTGCACTAAGAGCGGGTGAGACGGGTCCTGTGGGATGGTGCAGTGGCGAAGGAGGCGATGATGCTGCCGGCGGTGCCCATCCCCCGAATAAAGTCTGATGATGACGATAGAGGGATGGACTAGCCGCCAAAGTGGCGTGGAGAGATACGGGGATGCCTGCTGCCATAAAGGCGGCGGTTTGACTTGCTGCCAAAAGTTGCTGAGGAGTTAGCATCGAAAGACTAGCTGCTGCGGCGCCCATTCCAGGAAACATAGCCGACGTTGTGTTGTTGTTCAGTGGTGGTGACATCGGCTGTTTTTCCGAATCCTGTTTCATGTTGAGATGTTGGCTGGTTAGGAGTCCTGAAAAATAGAGATCGGAGATCTTCTGTGAATTTTATTGATCGAAGATCAGCTAAGGGGTTGAGAGATCGAATGAGCGGGAGACGACGCGCGTCTGGACGTCGGAAACTGAGGAAAATTGTGAGAGCGTCGCGGTACGGCGCGTCACAACACACGTCACTCACACGTGGTCTGCGGAGGGCGCCTCTCTGCCCCCTCGACGCCTCGCGAGAAACGGAGGAGCGGGAGGGAGCTGCGGGAGTACGAGAGGAGTAGTAGAACTCCCATTCACGTACACGTGTGTGCGCCGACGTTCATTCATTCGACGCAACTATTCACACCCACGCGTCGGGACGCGCCGCGCGCCTAGCTAGCCGAGGCCGATGACTCCGTTATTTTGTCGCAATTCTATTTAATTTTTCTCCCTCAGATTAAAGGATGCAATTGTTTTTTTTTTTTCCCCCCAATTACTAGTACTATTCATTTCTTTTCGCATCTCGGTATATACATAGATCCTCCCTTACAATGTGTACGCAGAAAATAGCTGCATCGCATTGTCTCTCATCCACTCCACCGATGCCACAAGAAAAACATATCCAACGACGATACGCATACCTATCCCGGCTTATCGATACGATTCGAGTACAAAGTACCTTGTTTGTCGTCGGACTTACATAGATACTAGTTTTTATCGAAACTATGGCAATTTTTACGAGCGTCCTTGTTGATGGGGGGTGTGTACGTACCGGGATTTAGTCACGATACGAATGCGTAGACATATAATATAAGCTTACAAAAATTTGGGACTATGTATATTAATTTTTACTACAAACTTCTCTATTTCTATGTTCTTAGTATAATTGAGACCGACGAGTTTCCGCATATCTGATTTGTATCGCATTGATTTGAACATCGCGAAATTAATTGAATTCATATGAATGAAAAATCTGGTATTTTATCACATTTTTCATAGCTTTTTCTTCCTCAGAGGAAGGTTCAGTCCTTTCGATTTCTTGCGATTCAAGAAGTTGCGAGGACGTGCGAATGATCTCTCCTCGAGTCTCTTGGACCTGTGTCTAGTCAGGCAAGTGCAAAGATTGGGAAATTTCGAGCAGCCATGTTTGGCGCGGCACGTACTAATTAATGGGGCGCTTAGGGGAATCGTAATGAGGCTCGTTGAATCAATAAGGGCGAAAGAGCAGGGAGAAAGTAAGAGAGAGAGAGAGAGAGAGAGAAAGACGGAAAGAGGGAGACCCCTCCTACACCACCCCATACTCTTGGCCGCGAGAACGCGCGACTCCTGAAGCTTACAAGCGGCGTTTCCCAGCAACACGAGTTTCGACCCGCCCTCTCGTTCACCCTCACATTTGCCCTCCCACGCCTCTGAATTCTGCCCGTTGCTTTCGCCTGCATCCTTTGCCTAATTGGTCCCGTGCAAATTATTTTCTTTACCACTTTTTTTTAAATTTTATTTCGTTCTCCTTTCATCCCTTTGATCAGTTTCTTTTCTTTTTTTTTTTTTTTTTTTTTTTTTTTGCGACCTTGATTTTCCACGACACCCACGGCTCGCAGGTTGACGGTGGGGGGAGGGGACTGATCGGAGCGTGTCTTGATTATAATATGTTCGAGATTCAGAGACTACGTAATTGAAAATTAGTTAGATCCGAATTTACGTATTTGTTTTCAAAAATTTTCTGTTTTTCGTTTTTCTCTCATATAAACTTTGTCGGTAAATATTATCAAAGTCTTGTCTCTTTTTTTTTTTTTGTTTTTTGTTTTTTCTATTTATATGCACATTTTCATTCGGATTAGATCGCATCGCGATGAAATTAGTGTAGATATTCCCCTAATTTGATAATTTTTTTCCGATGGATAACAGCCAGTATTTAAACATGTGGGTATTATATGTATAGTTTATGATCGGAAATTTGGAAGTAACGAATCTGATTATCCGTAACGTGTTTCACTATCGTTTCAATAATGATGGAAGAAAGAAAAAAAGAAAAAAAAGGATGGCGAACGTTTTTGCTGTGATTGGGATTTTCTTTTCGCGACTTTAAGAACGGAGGGGGATGAAGCAAAATTTCTTACTAAACCCGGAAATTCGTAAGTTTATACTCCTAGGGCCGTCGGGAATAGCGGGAGAGACTTATAGCCTTATAGGTAGTGTAGCGTAGTATAGGGAATAAGACTATAGGAAGAGAGCCGAGGCGGATAGAATAACGAAGAGTGAATAGTAACGAGGTAAAACATAAATGAGAAACTAATGGTTTTCATGGAATTGTTATAGGAACCAGGAAAAGATGATAAATAATTGAAAGATGCTTTTACCTGCGTTGATCTGTGCCTCCTGGAGATAAGATAATGCCATTCTACGCGTCGTGATGACGAGTTCTATCTTGTTTCACTTTTACACTCCATCCAAAACGCTCTTATATATACGAGCCCGTATCACATATGATTTATGCACTTCACCAGTACGTAGTTTTATTTATTTAACAAATATAATGGTATAGTTATATATTTATATTATACATATAAATTTAAATATGTATGTACATGTATACGTATTTATTTATTCATTTATTCATTTATAGGAAACGAAAACGTAAGTGAAATAATTAGCGTTTTCAAGGAACTGTCGAGTTACGGAGTTGCAGATAATAGCCTTATAATATATACCATATATATATATTAATATATTATGTATTACATAGTAATAATTACACGTTTTATGTTTATAATGTAGTTTTTTTTGTTTATTTTGACGTAGTTGTTCTTGTTTTAATTTTAGTTTTGTTTCGTTTGTTTCGTTTGTTTCGTTTGTTTGTTTTAACAATCTTGTCACAAAATGAAACAAACCGAAAAACAGAAAGAAAAATAAACGAAAAGAAAAAGAAAACCCAGATGAAACGATTTAGAGATGAAAATTTTCGAGGTAGTAACTGGTCAGTTTTGTTACATGTATTATATGTATGTTAATTTTGTTGTTGTTTTATTATTGAAAATGAAATTCTCGACTTTTTTCGCTCTTTAAATTTGAATGAAAAGATTTAGAATTTAGATATACATTTAATCATGTAATAATTTCGAATCGTTCACCTAAATAATAACGACTCGTTTATAATATAATATTGTATCGTATCGCGGAAGTATAACGAATATGCCATGTATATTATCTCTCCGAGCGTCGAAGTCGAGTCACGAACTACTACTCTACGAGCGACGATGTTCCCTCGGGCTGACCTAACCCAATACTAACTGACAGTCGCCTCGCGCTCGCTGTAGTCAAACAGCCCCCACCCCAACCCTCGGGTAAAAATCCCCACCGCTGTAGGAACTCCCTCTCTCCCTCTGTCTCCCTATCCTTATCCCTCCCGCCGGCTCGCTTCTTACCCCTACGAATTCATCCCTCACGGCAAACAACACCCCTACGTATCTCGATGCGCAAGTTTCTACCGCGCCAGTCTTACTCCGACCTTAAATAAGGACGGACTTATGCGCCCACGGCCTTAAGGAAAACGTTGAGGGATGGAAAGACGAAGAGGTCACACGCGGAGAAGGGAGAACCTGCGAACGCGCGATTACCTACCTACCAACGTCAGTCAGGGGGTATAAGGGAAGGAATAGGGGTTGACGAGGAAACTGAACATAGTATCTCGCGAGACGGTTTATACCGATGTCTAGGACCTACGGAGGATATCTTCCACGTATTCTACTAACAGATAATAGAAATTGGGAATGATTTTGAAAAGAAAGAAAAAGATGAAAATAATCCAGAATAATTTTACATCGGTTCAAATTATTCTTCATACATATTTCCATAATCAGCAGCAGCAGCAGCTAGTCGATAGAAATTTTTCTTTTTCTTTTTTTCCTCAGAAAAATCTTACATATTATCTCTATTCTTACGATTAACCGGGTTAGGGTAGGTATATGTATAATATTTTACGACTATATGATTAGCGCCAGTGATTTTGTCGAATAGAATTATTATTCAAACTACGTTAGTCTAGGCCTAAAATTACACCTTTATCTCGGTATAAGTTTTTCCTCTTATTATATTTTTTTTCTTTTTCTTCTTCTTCTTCTTGTACTGCTATTTAATATAGGCAGCTAATGATAATGATGATGTCGTTCCTCCGAGGCGATAATACACATTTTTTCTTGAGCGAAGATACAATTATATATATACATATATATATAGGATATATTTTTGAATCGCTTAAATATCTTCTTTAAATTACACTATTAATATCACGTGTCACATTAGCCTGATAATTACCCATATGATGTTATATATACCTAATATTTAAAGGCTCCATCGCGTTTACGACGATCCTACCTTCGTATGTCTTTCCGCGTATTATAGGTATAGGTATAGCTTATCACGTATGGGTATCGTCGAGTGCTATGCCGCGGCTATAACACAGCCTAGAGATAGCAATTACCTATCCTCCTGCCGCTATTATCATGCATGATTCCCGAGGTAGGAAGCTAAAGGCTTCTTCTGCATTCTATAGTAGCAATTATCATTATTATTCCACTATACTTTATACCGTGGCGTCTTCTTCCTCGATAAAACCTAGCAGCTATGGGTAGGTATACAAAGTATGAGACTTATAAACATGTGTAAGTATATGCGTAAACGATATTATATACCTATGTTACATATGGACTGGAGACAATCGCGGTGCACTTTTATCGAACTTTATTGCAGTGCAGCTACTAGCGCATTCATATTTCATCAAACTTGTACAACTTTCAAGATATATGAACATATATTGAGCGATACTTCAACCAGTGTAAGGATAGATGTATCCATCAGCTGTAATAGCTTAATAAAATATGAAAAACAAATTTGAGAAAGGTGGGCAGGACATTTTATGTCCATGCGAATTTTTCTGCATTTTTTTTTTGTTTTTTTCTTTTCTTTTTTGCAATCTAGGTGTGTGTATTACCTAAAAGATTTTCAAAGTTTTCACATATTTGGTTCTGCGGTATTAGAGCCATTAGAGGGTGAAAGAAAATCATGGCGTCATATCTTTTTTTAGCTATTGCATGTTTCGAAGCTGAATACAGTCAAAGTGGAAGTAATTTGTGAAATTTGAATCGAAGATCTTCGGATTGATTCGCCAATTTTGATAAATATTTTGGTATTCGTGAGTCGAATTCCCTAAAAAAAAAAAAATCTCTTCGTAGGGAGCGTACATACGCGATTTTCGACAACGTGATACGAAGCACTATTATGTGTTGCAGGAACAGAACTCCCACTGTTCTATAAGAAGGCGGTAGTTCTATTCGCTCTCGTTTTTCCCCCTTCCCCGTATTTCGCCACCCCTTTGTCACCCCTGAAGCTGGTTTTTGGGGTAAAACTCTAGCGTCCGCGTGTGCCTCTCCCGGGCCCTCTTCGTTCCAACTTTTTTTTTTTCTTTTTTACCTCACTCTATTTCGCTCTCTCTCTCTCTTTCTCCCTCTATATATGGTCGCTCACCTGCCCGCGGGCGTGCGCTACTCGTGCCCAACGCCAAAAAACTCACAAAACTTGGATAGAAAAAAAGTTTAGCCCCGCTACCAGGACGCCACAGAATTCACGGGTTGGTGCGAGCGAGACGAAAACACTAGCTACACATACCCTATACATATATAGGTAGTTCAACGCGCACCCCGTCGGTTGGCTGTCGCCACCGCAAACAGAATAAAAACCCAATTCTAAAGTGAATCGGAAACCGAAATCTCAAGTACCGAGAGTATTAGATATCTACAATGCTCCCATTCGATTTCGGTTGTTTGACGATACGTGCTCTTTCGAACACTTCATTTTTTATGCTTTCCTTTTCTGTTTTCTTTTTTTTCCTTCACATTATTTCTTTTTTTTTTTTTCATACGTTTACGTTCTCAGCTCGTGCTTGTGGATTTTTAGGGAAACGTATCAATTCCATAGATGTAAATACCTACTTACATAGTTTTCAATGCGGAAAAATCTAGAACAGCTAGCGTTGCAGTTGCCATTTTTTTTCTCAATTTTTTACTAATCAAAAGTTTTCCGACATCAGAATCGAGGGATGTTAATTTATATTATATTATTATTTATGAAAGACTGTGTACTCCGATTCAACTGTTAATCATTTATTTTTATTTATTCTTATTTCTCTCTTGTAAGTCGAGTAATTGCGAACATCGATTCCTCAGATTTCTTACGCGAGAGATTTTACTTTATTTTCTTATTTTTCTTATTTTTTCCTTTACCTTTTTTTTCTTCTTTTTCTCCTCTTTTCTCGTCTCTGGATCTTATTTCCTTCGCTCTTCGGCTCTGTTAATGAGCAGAGAAATTGTCAATTAAGCGTTCGTAAATGAAAATGTCTTTAATTACGTTGAAAATCTAATAAAGAAAGACTCAAATGAGGAAGGTCGAGGGGGTACGTCAGGGGTGAAGAAGAAAAAAATTAAAGGACAGAGCGACAGGGTGAAAGAGAGATCGAAAGGGAAGTAGAAATATAATGAAGCAAAAGAAGAAAAGCAGAAATAAAAGAGAGGGACAGATATAGAAAAAAGAAAAAAAAAGGAGAGAGAGGGAGAGAAAAAAAAACGAGACGAAAACTGGAAAGTGGGCTTAGAGATGAAAGACTTTTCACAAACAAACCGAACAAAATATTATGAAACTGTGCAGGTAAAACGTTCCGCCCTCTATAAATTGCGATATAATATCCCCGCTTCAGGCCCTATAAAACCGGCACCACGGGGCAAAAAAGGCCTTACCGACGACGGATTTTAAATCGCAACCAAACAACCGAACAACCAAACAGGAACCAGGAACCAGGAACCAGGAATGGGGAAATCTTTTCCTAGGTTCAATCCGCCTCGCGCCAGTATAACAAAAATTTACAATAATTGCATGGTCGAACATTAAATACATATTATGTCTGTCCTTAAGGGTTTACAAACATCCCGCAAAGCTTCCCCGCTTTGCATAACGCAAAAAGGATTATCATTCGATAATTACAACGCTTATACAGTACAGAGACCTCCTAAGTCTCGGTGGAAAAATTATCTTATTCTTTTATCTCTCCGTACTGCGTTATACCTGCTCAGCCATGATCCTGTGGTGTCCCGAGGTCCTTAACCCTTTCCTGGGTTCGGGTACCTGTCACGTTACCCTCGGGTATTTCCCGCAGTAGGTCATCGACAAATTTTTCGACTTGTGTGGTTCAAAAACTGAATTTTTGGTTCTCTGAGCATCGCGTCCTGAAATTTTCGGACAAGTATGTCAGTTTTTCGAAGATTTACTCTGCAGCGATCGGGACAAAGAAAACATTTTCAAATTTTTGTCGCAGCTGCAGTCTCTCGTTGAAAAATTGTGCATGTTAGGTACTATCTGTAATTGTAGAGCGAAAATTTGTCTAGCTAAAAGTGAATTTTGTACGTTTCGAACGTTCTACCTGATCATACCCTGTCCATCTATAGCTAGAGTCGTTAAATAATCAAGCGGACATTATGGGGCTGCTTATTCTACGCCGGGTGGTGGTATCAGGTATATATTCCTGGTTTATTACCCTTTGTGCGTATCTAGAGCAAAATTTTAGTTTCGAATGAGGGTTATTTAAAATGGTTTCTATTTCTCGTAATATCGCATTATTGCAGGTATGGCAAAGAAGCGTAATATATAGTTGTAAAGCTAAGGTCCTCGCACCCAAAATTCGGCACCAATTTAACAGCCGTGTAAAATTTTCGTACCAAAAACAATAACCACGTTTACGCGTTTATAACCGAACGATACTGTACAATGTGCATTGCTCTTCAGCTGTCGAAGCATCGTTTTTGAATAATTTTCAAAATACTATAACCAAAGAAAAAGAGAAGCTGCTTCTTCAATTGACGAAAAACCAAATTTGAAGAGTCGCCTATAATTAATTTATCTAATCGAATTTTCAACTGATTTATTCACGTAGATTATATACACGATAATTTTTCATTATTTACGGATTTAGGTACGCTGCAGATTTTTAATCGCCGATTGCGAATAATCTATGTGCAGAAAGAAAGGACGAGTGTCTAATGACCTAATCGCTGCAAATCCGTGTCGTAAACCTGTGGGTAGTATAATTTCTTCAAATCCCTAGGTAAGGGTAAGAAAAGGTAGATGTAGCTGAGTTTTTTCAAACACTTGATCATCCGTGTTTACTTGTTGTTCTTTTTCCTCCGTAATCTTCTAGTATTTTTCGAATTTTACAACGACTATTTGTGGTTTTGAATAATCGCTTCGGTTCGTATTATAATATATATATATATGGTATTATTGGTCGGACCTTTAAACCAAGCAAATATTTAATCGGAGTCTGGCGTATGTTTAATTAAGTATGTCACTGAAAGCTGGGCTCTGCTCTGCTTTACTTATGCCCTATGCACCCATGAACCCCGTGTCGAGATAGCCGATAATGTGATTATCAAAATCATAAGAATTCGTTATTCAACCTCTAAACTCAAACATTATTATCGATAAATACCTATGTATGTATGTACCATGTACAATTATTTTGCGTTATGCTTACAAGTTGGAATCGATTATGATCAAACTACGACTTATGCATGTGAAAAGTAAGAGAAGATAGTGTTTTATCTTACAATGAGAAACACGGTGTCAAAGAGGAAAATACGTGATTATAACTCGAGGAAAGTTAAGAGGGATTGTAAGACCGGTGCGTACGCCACTTTTGCACGGCCCGTTGGATTATCGAGATTATTGTTACCCGGTTGTTTACTCCTTTTGATGCGTTAGGGTATTTTCGGAAAAACTCCGAAACACGTAGCGACGTTTGCCAGGGATCAACGAGCACGTCGGAAATGACGTCCGAAAGTCTTATATAGCTTCGAAGCGAGTATAACGCGAGAGCTCTTCAGGGCGAGGTGATCTCTTCTCAGGATCAAGGTTTGAAAATGTTATATTATAAAAGAAAAAAAAAGAAAGAAAAAAAAAGACTGTTTTGAAAAACAGGAAAATCGTTAACGTCAGAGAATCCAGGGAGAACGCAAATCTAGTAAAATTCCCACAGACCTTTCTTCTAATTTTTTTCTTTCCAAAATTTGATCTCGATCCGATCTGCTGATACCTTTACGAGATTTGACCAACGGTCCTTACGAATACTGGCCAGTTTTTTTGGCTACTTAGACGAATCAAATCGATATCTTAATCTCGAGTGGATTTCTCGATGAATACCTATTTCCTAACGGTTTCGTCAAATTCACAACAGCCCCGATTCTGAGGTATATGCAAACCAATTTATTTACGTAAACAGGATCAAGAAATCGTTACCATAATCTTATACGTCTCGTAACCGTTGAGCAGTTTCGTTCGTCTATTTTTTCCTCCCTATTCAACCTCAGAATTTCGTTTAGATCTTAAACTCAGATGACCTTGGTGTATATTCGAACTTGACAAAAAAAAAAAAGAAGAAGAAGAAAAAAAAATCTTCCAATTATAGTATAGGTATATAGAATTTGGTGGAAAATTGTTGTCGGGAATAAGTTAACTCAATTTTCGTATCGAATGAAATCGAACATGTTTTTGTAATTTTTTTTATCTCACGCTTTTACCATATTTATGTGAAATAAGCGTATTGTGTGAGAATGAGCGTTAAGTGGTCAAGCTGAACGTCAGACGAGGCTGTAATTAGTAAAGTTTAATTATGGTTGCGACGTAATCCGAGAACTGGACTGGTAGATTTTCCATTTTTGTATGTTTGGCCGTCCATATAGCGTTCTTAAGATAGTCGGAGCAATTAGAAGATATTTGCCTCGGCCGCGACGCTCCAGCGTCCGGGGGCAACGTGATAATGAGTTTGTTTGTCTGTTTGCCACTTTGTGATAGTCTGCCGCGTGACAATCCTGTCTTAGTCCGGTCTATGACCCAGTATACCCGCGTCCATCTCCATATATGTATGATTTTACCAAATTCCGCAGACATATTTTGAAATTACTTAAAAATGCCTAAAAGTTGCCCCTACGATAGTTTGGGTATCGGTAACGATATAATGGCCTTGAAAGGGAAAAACCTTATGGCCGAAACCCTGGCCAGTTTAACTTCGCATATAATGCTGCAGTCTGCAGTCATTGACTAACATATGGCGTGCGAATAGACTTCGCTGTTCCATCTGGGCGTCTAGGAAGAAAGGAAGGATGTGAGGTGGGTATCAGGTCTATTTCTTTTTGCCTGTTATAATATTTCCATCTCGTTCTATTCCCAGTATTTCGCAATTAGCCTAAATGGCTTTTACGGGGAAGGGTTGAGCGGCGCAGATGACGAGTCCGCGTAGTATTTTTTTCATTTTTTATTTACGGACGTAGGTAGGTATGGCTATACATTATATTCAGGGTTGAACATAATTTTCCTCTGGACCCGCAGCCGAATCTAATTCGTCTTCGTTTATTGGATATACGTCGTCTTCTTGGCTGCAGAGCCCTAGTACCTATACTGCACGAACCAGCAAAGCGTTGAAAACAATATTTACGGTGTAAATAATCTCTCTGGATAAACAGAAATGTCTCAATCGGACAGTGACGCATCGGGGCCGTTTCACTTCCCAGAATCATCGACCATCGACATTTTCTTTTTTTTTGTTGACGTCTTCCCCGGAACCCGGTGCGTCAGACGGCAATTCCTTTACCATACGTGATTTCAGCATCTGGAATTATCCCGATACCGATCAATTCTTGCGACTTAATCCAGCAAGCTGAATCTCTCCTTTTTAGTATTCCATCTCTTCACCTTTGCCGCAACTCACGCCCATCTTTGAATCGTCCACCGCTATGTTAAGGTCCATTTATTATCATCCAAATAGCTGGCATGGCATGGTTGACCATTGAACCGATGCTATGGTTTAGGGAGAGCCTTCAGCCTCAGACTTTATGCAGAGGGATGAAACCGTTGACGATTTATTTCGAGATGGCGAAGATCTCTTGACCATGTGCATATGTAGTATAAGTATGTACCCGTATAAGTATACCTATATATATATGAATATGTAGGGGTGAAATCGTCCAGGTGTAGATACTTTGGTCAACAGTTACTTTTTCTTACTCTTCTTATTTTTACCGCCAAAATTCGTATTCGGGTAGGTATTTTGTGATCACCAGACGGCTGGACGCGCGTGGTCCAAATGTTTTCTCAAGCGTCGCGGTGTGTGGGGCTGCAGGATTTACGGACGGTCAAAGAGATCTTGAATCGGTGCTATACGCGATAGGTAGGTACGTGAATATAAAAAGAAGAATAAGAAGAAAAAAAAATACAAAAATAACGTAAGTAAAAAATAAATAAAATAGGGGATTTGATCCGCTTACTAAATGCGTGTATACCTATATATTACACTTACGTGTGTGGGTATCGCTTAACCTCTGCAAGTTTGCAGGCAACAAGCCGATTTGGTAGTTACCTATATACCTATACCGATTTTAGACGGCTGATTTCCGGACCATTATATAGTTAGGTACTTCTTTTATATCGAAGTGAAACTGTTTGAGTTTATTATATTCGCCGTTTAATCTCTATTCGAACTACGAGCTTTTCTTACCCCCTCGAGATCCCCCGATAGTGATTTTCGAGTACTCAGCACGTATATGCGTCTGTAAGTTTTGGTTCATATACAAAATGACTATCAACATTTACAAACGTATAGATTTGTGAAGAAAAATTTGTGAATCTCTGCAGCGAGATTTAAAGAGGTATTACATGGGGTGATGGGTGACTGGTCAGTTTCACGTTTAATACATGCGCGAATCGCAAAGGAGGAAGCTGGCTCGCATGAGGCGGACGTCAGACGCAGGATATACGTTTTTGTTACGAAAATCATAGGAACCTTCGATTCTCGACGTGACGGGGTGTAAGAGTGCGCGTAGCAGGAAATTTGGGGTGGTTTTCGGTCCGCTATTGAATTTATCGACGGTTTGACAGCTCTGTTAGGCCCTTGTTACGTAGGTTTGGTGCGGCCGACGGGCGCGCGGACCTCGTCCTTGCCGCGCTCCTTGCATATGCTTTCAGATTCCCCGCGTCTGATGGGAGGCTTCGTTTCGAAGGTATTCAAACCTTCGACGAAGAATATAATCCGGTGGGAAAGGCTTTCCCAATAAACCAATACGAGCCGGACTAAAATTTCCAATCGATCATCCCCCCTGAAATAAGGGTTAGTTAGTTATTCAGGCGATCCTCCTCCGGGCATTATTTATACCCGTTCAATCGCACTACTTTATTTCATCGTAAGCGCGGATAGAAAATTCCCTCAATTTTTGATTTTCGGGTAAAATGAATCTAAACGAAATTAACTGGGGCGGGGGGAAGCGAAACTGGAATAGAGAAAAGAGGAAGCAAGAGAGGGGCGAAGGAAGGGAGTTGCAGGAATGACGGAAGGGTGGTGAGTAATTCGAAACCCTGTACACTCTCCTATACACGTATTTCTATACGTGTGTGTTCTATCGTAGAGCTACAGGATCGTCCACCCCCTCGCGATACCCGCGGGGTATATTTGACCAAGCTTCAGGGGTTCATTTTCGCTGTGCTGCGTAGCTCCGGACTAATTCCAACTCTGCCCTTCGGTTCGTATTGCGATGGCGGTTTCCGTGTTATTCTATACTTTCATTATATCGCCGATAACGGTGCGGACTATGGAGTATTATAGGTATATAGTATATAGGTATATACATATAGGTGCGGGTATGTACAAAAATACTGACGATATAAAATACCTTAATGGTTGAACTGTTCCCCATATAGATCTTTTTTTAATCTCCCCCCTTCAGATTTTTCCAATGTTTCATCAAACGAACAAAGAGCAGCGGGGATCATCTATAGAGAGAAAAAGAATGTCATTAACCGCGTTGCACAACTAAATCGTAAATATTGTCTCAGTCTAAGCAGCAGACCGCGGAAAGATAATCGTGGCTGTATCAGCTGTAGGTTGACAATAATGAGTTTCGTTCGATTTTCCGTTGTTCTATACGGCGACGAGTTTCTATTCGTGATTACTCCCGCGTGTAGTATACCATTATTTGAGATATTCGTCGAACCGGGGTGGTTTTTGTTCAATTTTAAATTCGAACTTTCAACTTTCAAAAATCCGCATCGTCGCCCAAGAATAATATCACGAATTTCAATCATTGTCCAGTATCACACCGCCTGCAATTGTCTGAGAACAAAAAATTCCTCCTTTCTCACTTCGAAGTTTTCATACAGAAATCTGCACTCGAAGTTCTATATTCCTTTCGATTCTTCTTTTTTTCTCCACACAATCTTTTCAGAATTATTCACGTATTATAGACCCGATAAATATTTCTATACAGTCTAACGCTGCACCGGTTTTTCATCATAACTTTTTTTTCATCACCAGATTTACAAAAACCGTTCACTTTCATCGTTTCACTTTCAATACGTGATCGTTAGATCCGCTGTCCATACCTGCAGTGAGAAAATCAGTTTACTCAAAAATTGACTTTGTGTTGACCAAACGACCGTATCGGTCTATCATGCGGAAGTGACGACTCGCTGACAAGCAGGGGACCACGGGCTAATCGAATTAAATTGACTACCGATTTCGGAGCGGCCATAGGTAGCCGTACACGATTGCATGGTGATTTTTTCTCTCTCTTCTATACAGGATAACCGTTATTCGTCAACACCTGTAGGTATTTTTGCGAAGAGTGCAAAAGTCGGAATTTCGAAAAACCAAAAGAGATTGAAAAGAAAAGAGACATGGTGAAAGAAAAAAAGAGATGGTGAGCATGAGATGGTAAAGAATGAAAGCCTGAGGTGTGACTTCGAACGCCTTCGAACACACCTATGTATTTATTGAAATGATAACGTTCTAATATTTCGTTAATTCTACTTGACTTTAGAGAAACGGCTAATTAAATTAGTAGCCTTAAATTAGGATGCGTATAACCAACCCTTTTCTAATGAACCATCATTATCGAAACAATAAATTGATAGAAGCTGGGCATAACCAATTACCAAATGAATTACACTCACCAACAATTACCTAAAGGCCATGCGTTATTATAAACTCGAAACGGTCCTCGCTCCGGTTCGATTTATTTCCATATTAGCATAGACAGGTGCAACATACACGTCGTTCGTTTAGGTGGGCTGTAAGGCCCATCGCCCCGGCCCACCAGTCTAATGGTATTAATAACACGTTGTGAACGGTCCCCGCAGTTATATCAGCCCTCTATATTGCGTTGCTGCGGGTGGATACGCCGCGTAATTTCTATAGGTTATTAATTTTTAATTCGTAATTCGTAATCTGTAATTCGTAATTCATAACCCGTAATAGGCGAGCACGTCGAGTAGTTCCCAACGTCTTAATCCTTAGAGTGATCGATGTCTTGCCTTTGGCGTCAGTGCTGCAGAGTCCGATCCGGTGGTCCTTTTCTTTGCAGCAGTTATTGCAGCGATCCTCGACGACTCTGTAGGAGATGCTATTGCAGGTGATTTTATAAGACGTGTAATTTTCATGTTTCACAAACTCACCTGAATATAAGACGATATTGTATACGCGTCAGTATACCAAAGTTCGAAGAAAAGAATTTCAGTGCTGATGAGATACGAAATGAGACATTATACATTAAAATATCATTAATTGATAGACTAGTTCGACAGCTGATGATCGAATTACGTTATTTATGGATAGTTGAGGATGATTCAAGCCCAGAATATCGTTAATCATATTAAAATACGATTTTCGGAACATTAACTTCTTACAGATAAAACTGACTCATTAGTCGGTCGACCTTTTCTTATACGTTCATATTCGTATGTATAATACAATATACCTATACGTGTATACTTAGAGAAATGAAAGGCTTCTCGTTCCTGGTATTCCTACGCAGGATTCACATGCAACCTTGATAATAAATGCCAGCTTTTCTTTTCACCCTCCCAATTAGATTCAGAGCTGGTCCGGAACCTCTGAGCTCAATAAAATTAGAAAAAATCGCGAGTCCTGGTCTTTGTTGCAACTTTTTTCGCTCAGCAAACTTTATTCCTCATAATGGTCCTTCTTTTTCCGGTCTCCAAAATAAGGAGCATGCAAACTTAAAATAATTAGTGATAGATGATAATTAGTTTTGTATTCGTTATAGAGAGTTAATAAATTGATCGATTCGGGAATTTTTCCTGATTTTTGGAGACCTTGGCGAAGATCGTTGAACAGGTTATACCTATTATTGTCGAAACGATGAATAAGTGAGCAGGTACGTAGTACATAGGTATACCGATCTTAGGATGAGATGGATCCCATTTGTCAGTGTCCGTTATAGCCGAAAGTCGTTTAACGTTATACACAATGTTAAAGAGTTGTGTATTTGTCGAGTTAAATGAACCCTGGTATGAATTGTACAGCTGCATCCCCGTTGCAATTCTTCGTTTAAACTAGTCAAAGGTATAGGTATCGCGTCGCTAGACCAAGGACCTCTTCAGGTGTGTCCAACCGCGTAAACTGTGAGAGGAAAAGCCAAGTGGTAACCACAAAGGACCCATGGCTATAATATAAGGGATGAAGAAATAACTGGTATCGTACGCGTGAACGATCTTCAATTCCACTTTGGCCACCTACGTCGCGGTCGCGTCGTAAGGAAATTTTCAAATAGGAATAGAGATATTTCTTCAAACATCCAAATTCATTGTTAAAACAACAAAGCTGAAAGTTCATCGTAGCTGTATGATCCCTAAAGATTTTAACGGGAGTGTTTATACTCTCTATTAAATATCAGCTCGACCTGCGTACGGTTTATGCGTATTTCGATATTTTATTATGCCATGTAGGTATAGATTTTATGTTTTACTTCTGTTAGCTTAGGTATCGATAACAGACGGCTGAACGCCTACAACCTCTAAACGTTCCTCCTTCCCTCTGGAGCTTATATCTTCCCTCTTCCCTCTTCACGCTTCCCTCTTTCCATTTTCCTCTTCCCTCTTTCCTCTTTCCTCTTCCTTCTTTCCTCCTTCCTCCTCCCGCTCAGCTCCTGTCCTTTACTCACTCTTTTTCCTACGGTCTTCCCTCTTGGGCACACGCGAGCACACACGAGCATACTTACTTGCTCCAACAGCAACAGGCTGCCCTTTTGCTCGTTCCTTTTTTCTTTTTCCTCTTTCCTCGTTCCTCTTTACTCGATCCTCGATCTTTGGATCCTTCTTTTTATTCCCGTTTCGTCTCACTTGTCCCCTTCCAAGACCAGGCCAGACCAGACGCCGCGCCACTTGCCTATTACCACTATACGGATCTCTTTATTGCACTGCGAATCTCTAGCGAATTCAGAACTCGAGGATTTCCCTTCGTTGCGACAATTACGATTAGAGGCGAGCTATTGAATTATAGGAACTGATCAACCGACGAGTCGATCACTTGGAGATGGTTTTACTCTCTGTTTTGTTGAGGTAATCGTGATGAGCGGCGTTCTTTAAAAAATTTCAAAAAAATTTCGGCCCGTTTCTACGCGCTAGATTCCGTAACTTGAGGCGTCTGCAAAGTGTCGTTGGCGCGACATCTAAGGTTCTCGTAGGTTTCCGTATGTTACGGGTGATTTTGGACCTTGCCAAAGCCTTCAAAGGCGGAATACCGCCACTCTAGAAACAGCTTACAGCAAGATGCTCAGAGAGCGTATGGCACTTGTCAATGACTCTTAAATGCTGGAAATTAGTCGAGTTTACCCTTCCTTATCTTTACCGGCAACTAAAACTAGCGACGAAACACTTTCACGATATTTAACTCCTCTTAAGTACAGATTTCTGCTTCTGCTACAAGACTATATCTCCAGCATTGCGGTTTACAACTGTTTCACTGCGCAGCGAAACCAGAAACGTTTGAAAGCTAGTTTTACTTGAAGAGGGAAAGCCGCCCTCCAGAACCACTGACAATAAACAGTTTTTGACAAAACGTATTTTAATTTCCGTCAAAAGTCCCTCTGCACCGGATCCAGGATCAGCCAAAGTCCTCGATCGAAATGTTCGAACGTCAAACGACGACTCCTTTTCATTCTATACGTACCTATACGTCATTTTTTAGCTCTTTGGAACTTTCTGCATGTTAAAAAAGGAGCATTTCAATGTTACCCATTATCCTTTACGTTCCTGCACCGCGGTCTTGTTAGCGCAGACATTTTCTTCCTCATTGTGAAAAGAAGTCCCTTTGACAAAGAGAACACCCCTTCGGCCTGTATAGCATATAGGTATTGTGTGTTCATTTAATTTGGCAAGGACAACAATTTTCGTGGCATACGCATAATATGCCTATATAGGTGTATTATATACCTATATGTTATATACATATAATATACATACATATATACCACAGTCCAAATACAGCTTTATTTCTTTTATTAATTTTTATCGCCGCTTTAACCGCACGCTACCGCTTTACCTACCTCAAATATAAAGTTTGCACTCTGATATAACATAACAGGGTGTAGGTATGTAATATCCGGGCCCATATGTATACTAAAAAGTAGAAAAACCTTGATGGAAACGTTAATGTTTGCGACGCGGTTCGCACCTTGGCAGGTGGCCTGAACAACGGTCTTCTTTGTACCTACGCGGTTTTCTACAAATCGCCCACGCGCCAGTTTTAGGTGTATACGAGATAGTTATACCTACCTATGTATCTTACAATGCGTTTCGTCGTTGGCAGCGTGTCTCCGCATAGTTCACGAAGATTATGAAATAAATTTACGCAATAAAGCGATCTCCCCCACAGATTAACAGATTATCAAATTAACGCTTTCCAACAGAAAATAAAAATGAAAAAAAAAATACCCCCCCCGACACATGTCGCCGATTCAAACTGTCAAGCTGATTTATTTCCATCTTTATTTCCTCCACAGAATTAAGAAGCCCAACTTTTTTTTTTTTTTTCGTCTTTTTCTTTCTCTCTTTCCTTTTTTTTTATTCTTTCTCTCTTTCTCGACCCTAAAATGACGCAGAATTTGAACGACTGGACATAGCTATGCAGGTCAGAGTATGAGAATCAATCTTTTTTTTTTTTTTTTTTTTTTTTTTTTATCAAAAAAATGGTTTTCTGCGCCTAGAGCTACCTATACCTACATATGTACGATCATAAGAATCGCCTCAAGAGCACGTGGTCTGTCCAGTGGTTCGTCGACGATGGAGAGAGAGAGAGAGAAAAAAAAAATAGAAAAAAAACTTCTACAAAAGACGAAGTGCGCTGTATAATCCCAAAAAAGAAAAAAAAAAGTGCCAAATTTATATCAAGCCTGGTAGATACATACGTAGGTATAACTGGACTTTTTTTTTTTAATTTTTTTTTTTTTTTTATTATTTCTCCCTTTTCTCTGAGCAGATGCGGGCTGCTGCAGCACGCTTCGTCGGCTAAACTTAATCATGTTTATGCAACGCTCGTGCTGCCTTTGATATACTTTTTTTTTTTTTTTTTTTTTTTACAATTCAGGATTTTAAGGGTCCGTTATTAGGTTCGATAGTTATTTTCCTTTTTTTTGTATCTTACTTTTTTTTTGTCTCCCATTTTCCTCCCTTTTAACTCAGCTTGCTCATTTACTACGTAATACTTAATTCCATTGACGCCTTTCGATCACATAACTGGCCGAGTTTATCAAGATATCAGAATGAAGGGGTTGAAATTGAAACGTCAAAAATGGCGGCTAGTTAATCTCCGCTTTGGGCCCTTCGATGTTAAATCTCTCCCCTGCACGTACGAGGGCCAATGAAAAACCCCCGTCTGATTTATTTAACCCTTCTATTTGCCTCAGTCGTATTTCCCCCTCGACCCTAAATTAACCGCTTACCACTCGGTACTCGACCACCTGTCCCTAAAATACTTTCGTTACGTAATTACAAATTCGAGGCAAACCCTCTCGCAACGTGATTGGTCATTAGCCGAAATGGGCGTTAACCATTGTCACCCTTTCCCTACTCATCAACCCTTTCAACTTACAGCTTTCAGCCTTTGGCACGGCGCGACTCTTCACGTTTTTTATACAAAGATAAAACCTCCATGTATACACCCATACGTATGTATAAATCTGTAAAGGGTTGCCGAGGAAACAAGATGGCGACGTCCGAGGGTGTGAACTGTGTACTTTCATTATTTTTTTTTGTTTTTTTTTCTAAAATATTGATTAGTTATTTCATAACGTTGCAAAATGTTGTGTGAATTTGAAGATTTTTTTGTTTTAGTACTACAACTAGATAATAGGGTAGTTTTCTTTTTTTTGTATATTTCTCTTCTTTGGTGGTGGCCACGCGAGCGATTAAACGTTTTCAAACGGTTAAATGGTAGTTTAAAAGTTGCAAGCGTATACCGCGCTAAGTTTAATACGGCGGCCATGATTAATGACGCCTAAATAATCGCGGCAGAGCCACTGGATTCAAGAAGGCCTTTAAAATAATCCCCATAAAATTACACCCTAATGCCCCGACCATTAATTCTCCACTCTCCATTCTCGGCGGTTCGTTCTATATACCGGCTTCTTATCTCTCGGCATGGAAACTTACCGCGGGGCAGACCGTTGCCGAGTATAAAACTTCGTTATAATTACGTTTCCGCGATATGCCGCATGAGAAAACTTTCACAAATTGAACAAAAAATTATCCCTAATTCGAAAGTTCGATCAGTTGATATATTCTGCTGAAAAAAAAAAAGAAAAACACAACATATGACTTCTTCACTTCCGATTGATAATATATATATAACGTAATATAATAGAATATGCGTATGAAGAATGGGAAACGATCGGATAAATTTTTTCTGATTTTCCTCCTTTCTTTTTCTACATTCTGCATCATTTTCTATGGTTTCCTATCAAAATCATATATTAGGAGAGACTTTTGTATATTTTTGAAAGGTTTTACGTGCGGCTGTAGTCACGTAGCTGTCACACTCATCGTCTTCCTCTTCTTCCACCCCTTCCGCCACCCCCGCGTCTTCTTTCGCGCTTAAGCCGGCGGCGCTGCCGGAATTAATTATTTAGGGAGAGAAATGGCACCCCTACTCTCTCTCCCCTTTTGCTTCTTCGGCTCCGCTCCCTCTGCCCCTCTTTTTTTCGTCTCCCTGCAGTTCCACTCCCTTTCCTCTTTCCTCTTCTCTCTTCTCTCTGCTCTCTCCTTCTTTCTCCGTCTTCTTTTTTCCTTCTCTCCTATTCCCACCCTTAACTTGCCCCATCTAACCCCAGGGCGAAGATATAATTACGGGGGCCAGCATCAAGTATTCATGTTTTCATTACGCCGCCAGCCTCGCTGGTGTTGGCAAAAGAACGAGAGAGCAAAAGAGATGTCGAGGCCTAGGGGTAGGAGAGAGAAATATAGGAGAGAGGCTAAGGGAAGCTGAGAGAGTGTGGAGCGACGCTTGATTAACCGAATCGATAGCGTCGGCTTGGCGTCGCGGTTTTCCAGACATTACGAATGCAAATCAACTTAATCGAATTATACTTGCAGATCTTTCGATGACTACATTCTTTTTTCGTTTTTCTTTTCCTCTTTTCTTTTTTTTTCATGAAAATTTATTTTCAGGTACCCTGCTAAGTACTACTCTCACTCACTTCTCTTAACTACAAAGTGAAACCCTCATTTCTTCTTCCCAGAGTATAGATACAGCAATTTGAAGAGCTTCGATCATCCCCTAGAAGAAATGGGCGATAACCAACGCTGATTCTTCCTCTTCGAGCGTATTTCCAATCATCTTTAAGTATAAAATAGGAATATGAGCGCCCTGCCTCTTTTCGCAAAGGTAGCCTTGTCTGCGGGGGTGGTAGAGGTCGGTGGGAATCAGGAAGAGGAAGAAGACCTTTGCCGGTTCCTTTCCTCCTATGTTTTTGTACGGCCCGTTATCTGCCCTTTGTTGGCACCCTTTGTCACGACGTCCCTTTGTAACCAAGATCTCGCCCGGCATTGTCATCGTCTAGCTATAAGACAAGGCGCCAGGAGCGGACATCTTGGGATTAATCGGAGCGCCGCCGTTCTCCACGGTGTTGCGGAGGCGTCGTTGGGAGTTGTGGGTGGACGGTGAAAGAGAAGGGGGCTCGATATATCTCGCGAAGATAATTGGCGCGGAGGTCGCCTGTTTAAAATCCACGATTCAGGCCGAGTTGCCCTTTGATTAAGGAAAGATTTTTTTCTTCCTTTTCTTTTTCCTTTTTTTTTTCTCATGTTCCTTTTCTTTAGCCTTTGGGCGCGCTTCCACCCGCGAGTTTCCTTTTTCGAAGTGCTTTCCTTTTTTATGCTCGGTAGCCATTATTCCCTTTTACGGCCTCGATATTAATTACCTGGAGGCGGTTTATCTTCGGCCACCAACGACCTATGACGTACCTCCGAGAGAGGAGTCGACTCCCGCGCACAGCTCCTCTGAAAAAAGAAAACGCGAGAAATTTAAATTAAAAACTTTTCTCTTTCTTTGCGACCAAGCCACGCCAACAAAGCTTCTCCTCACCCGTGCAGGTCATCACGGCCTTTCAACTACAAGATCCTTACCAGAAGAATATCGCTGTAGTCAACGTATTCCTACTCCCTCATCCCCTGGAACGCCATAATTTTCATTTTTATTTCCTTTTCTTTAGCATAATAACAAACCTGCAACAATGGCGGACGTTGATCGCTTGTCCAAGAGGTTTCAGACTCCGCAACATCCACTGCGTATTTATCGATCGTTTTGGTTCGGGGCAGACGATAGAGAGAGGGGTAGTATAACGGCAAGGACTTATTGGTCAGTTGCAGTTCGCACACACTATGCGATATATGATGTGCAGGGGTTGGGTTGGGGTCGGTCGGGTAGTTCTTAGGGGTGATTCTCCCACGCGAAGGGGATACGCGAGCTATGGTAACCCCACGTTCTACTGCAGTAAGGGGGTGTCCTGGTCTAGGGGTTGAATACGTCCGAGGGGACGGTATGCTGGAAGCGAGATATAGTCGCAAGGTTTTACCTCATTTTCAGAAATTATGGTGGCGTGCTACTCGAGGGTCTCATACTCTTCACTTTGATGGCGCGTCTATAACATATAGAGTATAGATAGACTAGACGTCTTTATACTTGTCTATAAAAAGGCAATTTTTACGAGCTCTTCTAATGACGAAACTAGCGACGAAGATTGAAGATTGGAGATTGGATTAATTATTTTTTGTAGGATAGGAGAAACAACGAATATTTGTTGATGAAATTTTCAAACTTTCCTCGAGTTAGATATATATATATATATGTTATACGAAATCTGTATCTAGAGTTATACAGGTGCAGAAGTGAGGAGAGGTGATGAATTGTATCTCTTTCGTCACGGGGTAGTGTTTCAGGTTTTGGACAGCGACGGGTATGATATCTTGGAGGGATGAAGATACAGCGTTGTCTTTCCGCAAGAAGGGAGAATGAACGTCCAAGTGACTTGGTGGAGGGCAAAGAATTACCTACTTGGAGTTTCGCGCATCTCGAAATTCATGGAATATTTGATATTTTTATACCGAACTCTTGGGCTGAGACCCTGAGGTCGAAAAAAACTTCAAAGATACACCGCGGAAAGTTTTTGTGATAAAAGTTTGTCGCCGGATAGGGTAGCTCTTCCCGAATTCTCTTCCGCCGTTGCTCTGGATCAAGACCGTATCTTTTGCGGTGCATTATTCCCAGGGTGAAATGTCGCGGATTCTCCACTTACCGTTTGACCCAGGGCTTGATGGCTACAACTTTCCTTTTTATTTCGGAATGATAGACTTGCACCGGGACCTGGGATTTCCGTTTCCGCGCGAGGAGATAATCGTTGAAAGTATAATGCCATAAAGTAATCGAGGAACAGGGACTTTCAGGACTTTGAGGATGAGCCGAATGATCGAAGGAGTGTTTCGGGTAGAAAATTTCAATATTCCTCGAAACTCGCACAATTCGTGGATAAATCGGGAATGACTTTGCACGATCGTTACTCCCAGAACAAAGGAGAGAATTGAAATTATGCGTGAAACGGGTATCCAGCCGCGATACTTCTGATCTTTCTGCTTTCCTGCTGCACCTCTTTTTGCCACGTCACTCTATCCTTTCAGGATGGTCCACTGGGGTGTTGGCTAATTTCACGCCGGCATTCTCTTGCTATTCCAAGAAACGGAAGATTAATTATCGAAACGGTGTAGCGGCTACAGATATGGACGAGCTAGAGACTGCGGTAAAAAACGATTTTTTTTTTCACCCATTTCACCCATTTCGCCGGAAGTTGAGTTAAACACAAACGAAACAAGAGTTTAATAAAGTAGTGCTAATATTGTCGCAAGTACATGGATATTGAAAATTATAATATGTTGATATCTTTTATATTATACGAACATATATGAAAATGGCCGCTTATATGAAACGCCGCGTCAAAGCAACTCCCCCGAAACCAGGGTGTGTGGGATTCCGTACGACTTTGGACTTGGAAAGCTTCGGAAACAAGATTAGGCTAGCGTTAGTATATATGGGGGAAGAGCTTTTCTACGCTTCTAAGGTTTGATCTCGACGACCCGTGACGGGGCAGAAAATGTTACCGACTGTCGAAATGTTATCGCGTTCGCGTAGGTATGTGTACGAGTATGTGTATACGCGAAAGCGATGGCGAGAAAAGAGAAATTTAGTATCTTTTGGCGTGATTCCACCGGCGCAGGGTAATATATTTATATTTTTTTCTTTCGACTATATAGGTATGTATGCCTATGCATGGTGTATACCTGTGTATATGTGCGGAGACGTGATGTATCATCGGTGCGAGTATTTCGTCTTCACGCAACCTTTGCTAATTATATTTGGATAAAATGCCAAGTCGTGGCCTGAGGGATGCTTTTTGAAATGTCGTTGCTACAGCGGCGGCATAATTACGAGCCTTTCTTTCATCAAGGGCGAAATATCGCGAGCTGCTATTTTAAAATCACTTGTGTATGAGAAGCCCTTCTTAATTTATACTCGATCATTTTACAAATTTATGGCATTCCCCCTTTCCACAACGCGGTACAAGGTCCTTGGAGGAAGTTCTTAAACTAACAATGGCCGAGGGTGGGGGCTTGTTTTCAATCAATTCATTGGACCAGAATAAAGGCTTGTTGCGAGATCAATCCCCCGGACCACCGTGATTGTCGAATTCTTGAAGAATGCGTTCCGAGAACCGTTTCTTTCGGCACACCGCTTCGCGTTCCCTTTTTCCCTCTCGCCCTTGCCCTTGCCCTCACCTTCGTCCTTCTCGATCCCGAGGGCTGGGCTTTAGGGCAGGCAAGCAGGCAGAAGGACTCGTTCGTCCTTTTTAGCAGTTTGACCGAAACACCCCTTGGCCAAAGGCGAGAACCAAGCGGCCTCTCATTACACCGGAGTAATCATCGACTTGGCTAATTCTAAAGCCAACGCGACGTGACCCACCTTAAGCTACTCGGGGGTTACGAGGCTTCGATAGCCGCCTTTTATCCTTGACATCGAGGGTGCCACCTACTTCCGTTTCTCTCAAAGAAAACAACTTCGCGAAGCCGTCATTATTGGCTTTTACCAAATTTCAACGTCAGTTGTCTAGCTTAGTTTGCCAGTCAATGCCACCGCTTTTCCCATGACATGAATCGAGCTACCCCATAATACTGAAAAAAATCTACAATTCAAACCTGGTGATTTTTTATGAAGAAAAATACATATACCTATATAATAACGAACAAGAAAAAGAACTAAAGAAAGAAAGCCAAATTTTTAATCATCTTTTTTTTTAGTTTCTCCACCCTTTTTGAACCAGGAAGTACCGTAAAAATTACGTTTGGTCGGCGTAACTGTATACAACAAAACCCGAAAGGGTTTGGGTCTCAACCTGCTTCTCCCGTTTCTTTCTGTTTCCTTTTTTTTTTTTTTTTACCTCTTTTTTTTTACGACCACCATTATGATTATACATCTTTTTTGGGGTAGGATAACGTTTAGTGACACAATGTGGGCTATGAAAGGGTTGTTTGCCTGGTATTGAGGCCCCGTTGCTACGGGTTGACGCATACCTGCGCGATGGGCCACAAAAAGGGTTCGGCAAATAGATATTTTGGGCCTGCCAGTTTCTAACCCTCTCCTGCGGTGCGGTGCGATGCGTGTGCGGCCATGTGCGAGAGGTCCTGCAAGGTTCACGTGTGTTGTATATACACATATACACATATAGGTATATACATCTGTATAAATATATATATCTAGTTGTATGCTACGGGCGGATAAATGTACCGACGACAGGTGCCAGGCAGCACGTAGGACAGGGTTAACGTAACAGAAGGGTTGCTCCAGCGACCCTTTCCACAGGTGAACATGACCTGAGTTCGTGGGAGTTTTCTACCCCATGACACCCTTTATGTTACAACCATACCAGGACACAAATGTCGACGTTAAAGGGGTGAAGAGGGTCGTTCCTCTCATTTTATACCTATTAAATGATAATTCGATGCATTATCGTTGTGGTCTGCTACCAGGGATACTTATAGGGATAGACAGAAGTACGTACCCTCTTCCTTCTAGCCACCAATTACCGCCTGCGCTCAACACCGTAAAATACAGTTTGAACAGCGAAATTATTAAAATAGTATACGGATTGCGATCGACGTTGACGAAATAAGGTCTGATCGAGTCATTTGAAAATCGAAGGGTTTCGTGGCAAGAATCGGTAAAGGTTGATCCTATAATTTCTCGCTGATTATATAATGATGTAATGTTATTATTAATTTATCCTAGGGGTTGATGGCGAAGAGTCTCGTTCATTTTTATCTTATTGAACCTAAAGGATGACGCGAAGAGCTCGTGGCTATAAGATTAGTGAAATCCTTTAAAAGGTTGAATTATCGATAAGATCGTTCGAGGAATCGATGAAATTGATTATTGCTTTTCTACCCGTTACTTCAGGCGTAGGTAACTAACTACATAGAATCGAAACGTTTTAACGGCGAATAAGGTAACAGAAATAACAGGTTACACAGCCTTTTAGTTCTCCCGTCTCCGCGGCGCGATCCTTTTTTTTACCTTTTTTATTACCCGCTCTGAACCCTTCCCGATTCTACCTGAGCGCGTGCGTGGCGTGCTTCTGTATTCTTTTTTATCCTTCCTCTCTTTTGCTTCCTTTATTTTTTCTCCTCTCATTTTTTCCTGAGCTGCACCGTCGCTACCTGGATCCGCTATAGGAGATGAATTAATACGTCGCGTAATAGATTACGCCCTGAAACACCCCGAGAGCTAGTCCGCTCCGTATAGGTATATGCCCGAGGGTGATGGTATAGTAAAAACCCTCTCTTATAGGTCGCGTGGCGTACCTGAGGCTCAGGATCACCAGACACACATACACATACACACATAATATACCTAAGTACATAAACTAGGTACCTACATATGTCATCGTTCGAGAGCCAGGGATAGGGTTGCATTATATACCCTTCTCACCCCAAATTGAGTAATTGGAAAGCGATATATTTTTCCACTCAATAAAACGATATCCGTATAACACCATCGCCATTATCAGTATGACTAGCACCGTATGGTGTGTGAAAAAAAAAAAATCTGTTGATTTAAACACATGAAATTGACGGATAAAAATTTCAGTTGGATGTCCTGCAGGAATTTTCGGTTTGCTTTCTTATTTTTACTGCAACGTAGCAGCAGGCTATTAGCTGGGGGATGGAGTTGATAATCCCTAGGAAATCGAGCAGGTTGTAGGATGATATTTTGATCATAGCCACGTGGCGGTTTCTTTAATCCTAATGGAAGGGTGTTCGTAGGGTGAGATCGAGGGATGGGTAAGACCAAGATCCAAGATCTTATCCTATATTCTTTTTTATTCTTGATTTCTCGTTCCTCGTACCTATTCCCTATTCCCTATTCTTCATTCTTTATTCTTTATGCTTTATTCTTTATCCGTGACACGTGGTCGCGGCACGGTATTAATATTTTGGAATTAGTCGTCCATATCGGACGGAGAAGATGATCTTTTAGGACTTTTACACACACCGGGCTTTATGAAACACCTGAACCACATTTAAACGGCGTGCCACAACGCACGCACCTTTTCCTGAGCTTTCTTGACGTTCAGTGGGGTGTTAATATCTCGATCTTTGTAAGTCGACTTTGAATTTGTTACCCTATTCCCGAAGAAGAATACCGCAACAAAGCTACATACAACGGTCAAAATTTATAGATTATAACCACCCCAGTAAAATTCTAACCATTTTTTATACCTTCTCGACAATCGTGAAATACAAAAAAGCTGATTGCCTGGCACATTCGGTGATATATTTCATTGGAATTACAATCATTAGATATCGGTTTTTCTTCTTTCTTTTTAACATTTTTTTTGTCCACTTCTCATTCCAAAATGGTATAACTTCGCCAGCGTAAAAATATATTGATCGCGCGAACAATCAACGTCAAAATAAAGCGACAAAAAAAAAAAAATTGATTGGGACCCCCTATGTCCCGATTAGGTGTTGTATGAAGTCGTTTTTAACCCTTCGTCAACGTGTTCGAGCGTTCTCGAGATTCGAGCCAATGGAAACTCGCAGGGATTGACGCCCGAATGGCTTTGTTGTGACAGGAGTTCCCGAATTAACCCTCTTTTAGCAAAAGTGAAAGGGTGAACTAAAGGGGTAGAGTTGCGCAAGGGTTGTAAATGAGAGAGCAAGAAAGATGGCGGTGTCAATTACAAAATGGCGACAGCTGCGAACCACGTGAAACTATTTTTTACAAACTTTTCTGTTTCTCATTTCTTTCTGTTTCTTTTTTTTTTCTCTCCTATTTTCTAGCCGATTCTACGAAGTTCCACACTTTTTTCATACGTATACAATAATATATACCCACGAACGAAAGGGTTTCCCTCGGTGAGGAAAAATATTTCAGAAACAACCCCAGCTTTTCGTTCTTTTTTTTTTTTTCTTTTTTTTTCTTTCTTCTTACAAGTTTCACGTTTCTGATTTACTGCTTACGCTTGAGTATATACATATATATTTATGTATAATATACAGGGTGTCCGATTATACCGGAATACTAAAGTAAATACTAATTAAAGGCGGTAAGCAATTCAAGTTGATCCTCACGGTGAAATAATCAAGGAGCTCATTTATTCAATTTTTACACTCTGCCAATTATCTTGCGCCGTGATCTGCGGTCCGTACTCAGTTAGTCGTCGAAATCTTTGCTTATTTACAAAGAATTTAAATGTCTAATTGCTGGGTGGTGGAGGCAGGGGAAACTTTGTCAATTTAATATTCCCTCCACTTTTAGCTCTCTTCCTGTTTCCGCAGAGCCGAGGGACATCCAAAGTGAGAAAGAAATACTAAAAGATAGAAGAGCAGGGGAGAAAAGAGACGGAGAGGAGAGGATCGATAGATCTCAAGAGGTCGAGCCGGCGAGTCGCCGAGGCTGTGGCCGATCGCAAACGCCCACGCCATATACCTATATACGTGTATACCACTGTCGATATATTTTGCGACGAGAATATACCTCCGAGACTCGTAAAGCGACTTCCTGCCATCGAAAAATCTAAACTGCCCGATCTTGAGCGGTAGAACATAAATTTCCAAACTTTTTTGCGTCTCGACGAGCCGGGTAGGTGGTATCTTTGTATGTACATACGTACACACCGATATCTCCGTCCTCGTATACAAAGATAACCATAAAACGTACCCATATACCTTCTCCGTTGGTGGTAGGCGGCAAAAGGTGCGAACCTATTGCGTAATGAATCTTCCATCACCACGAAGACAGAAACGCACGTCCCTTTTTAAAATGCACGAGTCAACGCGAAGGATTCGAATAAAAAAAGAAAAAAAATCCTTGTTAGAAAATATTTCACTCTTCTTTCAGCATATTTCACTATTATAGTTAATGAAACGTTGCGTTGGATGTAAAATGTTGGCTGGCTACATTATCCCAAAGATATCCTACTAAATGAAAGAAGAAGTCCCGATTTCTCGGATCGTCATATTCCGATCGATCCAATAAGGTTGACCCGGACGAAACAGATGGACAAACATTAGCCACTCTTAGAAACTAGATCTTGACCGATCTCCAATTTTTTTTCTTCAAAAAATCTCGTGATTCTCTCGCAAAGGGGGTGACCCGCCCTTCATCGGGTGGTCATTCGGTCCGTTACGGACCTCGGACAACACCTTTTGTCAGTAAGGGGTGCTCGTAGAATCGGGAATGAAACTTTCCCCCGAAAAGCGAGCCTCCGTAGATGTCGGTGTTCGTCCCACTGCTGCAGAGGTCAAGGGTTGGCCAGCTGGCGCTGGACGGTTGCACAGGCGTTGTGTAATCGAAAGAACCCCTCACCACGTACTACAAGAGAAGAGCGCTTCGCCTTTGGGCTTTGCCTACCTATACCTATACCAAACAGTCGCCAGGGTGGTGACCAGGTCCTGTAGGGTCACCGCTGGTCGCTGCATGCATTATTGCACGAAGGGACCACGGCTACGTCACTCATTGTCCTGAATCAATGGTCGATTCGATCGCATTGTAAGCGCCCAGTGATCTCTGATCGACCTTTCAGAGCCGATGGTACGTACAATTTTCACGATTCCATACCCGCGTGATTAGCGAGCTTGGAGAATCGCCTGAAATATTACTTGCGATTAATTTCGGAATGTAAAACTTTCGGACAATCGATTCGCGTTCATCTTTCAAGGTGAGAAAATTATTCCTGCCCCCAGGGCACCTAGTACGTTCGAAGTTCTTTTTTCATTGTCTTAATTCGCTCGGTCAGTTATTTCGTTACAGATTCTCTCCTGACGCTTTCGATAATAATTTCAGAATGATGATAATCCGGCTATGAATGGGTCTCTAATTACGCAGACTTGGTGGATATTCGTTCGAGAGTTCCTTTATGGTACTACTATCGCACCACCATAATTCTTGCACTTTCGTTGAAACCAATTCGATTGGAATAAATCGATGCCTTTTGAACGACCAGTCGCCGGATGGCGAAAACTCGAGGTTCCGAGGGTTGTAGATACTGGCATCGGGTCCAACAGCGATTCCCATTTTATGGGACATAAACTCCGTCTAACTGAGTTTTCGGATGGTTGATTGGCTATTGGAATAATCGACGCCAACGCCTTACGACAATGCTGGGGCTTGGATCAAGTGTTGGGTTGTGCTTTTAACGAGATAGATATGTGTAATGTCTTTCAGTAAAGCCAGAAGATTATTTTCGTCATTGCAGTCTATTATACACTTATACTTGTTGTTTCGATCTTTCGGGGATATTAGTGCTCTAAAATTTCAGCGTATCGGAGTAAATCAAATTTTTTTTCATTCTTCTTTCACTTCTGTACATTTTTGTTTTTTTTTCTCTTCTCTTCTTTTCTTCTCTTTTATTTTCTGGGGAAAAAGGATTTTGTTCGTTTTCACCGTGAATTTTTCAGCCGAGTTCTCCGAGGCGGGTAATGACACAGTCCGTGTCGGTTTTTTTCCTACCCTATGAACGATTTCGAAAAGCACGCGTCGCTTTATATATACGCAGATGCGTTTGTTCGGTTTCGCCCCTATTCCTCAATGTTCTACGTTCTAGGTTATTCTATGCGCGACTTCTCTATCCTCCAGTTCCGTGTTATATACGGGGCACGAGAGTAGCGCGCGCCAACGACCCTCTCCTGTAACGAATCTCAGTTTTTTGCAGCCGAAAATATCCACTTTTTGGGGGAATCGAGCCTGCACGAAATGCAGGGGCGCCTAGGAGAGGAAGGCTCTGCCCCGTGCATATACGTAGGAAAAGCTGTTCTAAGCGTATATGGAAATGACAAAAAAGCGGTTAAAAATATGTAAACTGCCCGGCCTCGCGAGCGCCTGTTGGGGATTGATGCCACGTGGATCGTTGACTCGGTTCCTGCTCCAGGGGGATGATGACAATGTGTCGCGTGGATGTGAAACGTTTCCACAGCACCAAGTCCTAGTCTTATAATAGAGGGCGTTGAGCTATGTGGCCACGGGACGTGCCGAGTAATTAGTTTTAATTAAAGGCGACAAACCCCCGAGTCGGCTAGAAAAACGTATAACGAATAGAAGAGATGACAATACCTGTTCTTTTTTCTTCAAATCTTCAAACTTTTTCGAAACTTTTCATATTTTTGAAAAGTTTTAGTAACACAAATGTAGCGATCGTGCCCAGAGCGAACAGTTGCTAAGCCAAGAGGTATAGAACAGCAAGGTACTAATTACTGGAATTAACAGTCGTTTATTTATCACCGGAGAGGAGGAGGAGGAGGAGGAGGAGGAGGAGAGATGAGATTAAGGGAGGCCCTGCAGGACATGTAGGAATGATGTAGACACGGTTATTTCTCTGTGTGTATGTACCTGGCCAAACATTTTCGGAGTGGTAGAGTATTTTTAGTTGTTTGCCGATGGCACGAGCCATGGTAGTTTTTTAATGCGACTAGAAGCATCTGCTGGCTCCTGCGCTATGATGTTAGTCCAGGAGAGTGAGTGAGCATGTGTGAAGGTACCTATATGAATGTGTACGTATAACGTGCGGGTGTTATTGTCTTCGACTGGAGTAGAGCTCCCAGAACCGGTATTAGGTTACTCATTCATAAAGAAAAAGAGCCTAACTCGCCGACACCGTAATCGCCTAGTTCCCCGTGTATAAAGGCAGACTCCCGCTACCCCCGAACCCTCCCAACCCCCGAGGGGCGGCAATGGAGCGCGCGTGGCGCGTGTTTATGGGTTAGGCTTACGAGATTCTAGGCATAGCCGAGCTGGAAACGCGCGATTTAAGATCTTCTCGGATCGTTCACCTTTCAGAGAACACATTTTTCCGGCTAGAAGTCGAGAAGTAACTATTCTCTACACCCGTAATAAGTTTTGCGGCTTATCGCTATGTGTAATGATTTTTTTTTTCATTTTTTTTCTTTTTTTTTTCACGGGGTGGATTCATTTTTACAAAAACTACCATTAACGCTAACTAACTTCTTCTTTCATCTCCATATAAAATGAGAAGGATGACACATACACCATACATATGCGAGTGAATGATGCACATTAAAGGTCTTCTTATCTTCGATGGTTAAGCGTTACAGCGATGAACGTGGTTACCTGAAATACAGGCCCAAAAAACTTGCCCAGCTTTTGTACAATCTTTAGTTTACTCGCTCGTGCACGCAGCGGTCCCCAAGATACCTACTACAGCGGAGTGCCGGCTGTAAAAAACTGCGATAAAACTAGGGGAACAGAGTTGGAAAACACCGCCGAGATCCCGGCTTGTTATAGAATAGAATACCACGTTGAAAAAGGTTGTCGCTCGTGTTCGGCACGCGCGAAGACATACGCGAGGTAAAATTCGCCGCGGGACTAGGGTGCTTTCTAGATCTTAACCCTCAGAAACTATTGAGGGAGAGATCGGGTGATCGGAAGCTCAAAGAGTAGGCGAAATAAGATTAATTTTCACAATAGCTTTGCACGGATTTCGATTTCGACCAAATAAAGTCTCGTTTTCAAAATGGTTTTCGAGTCCTTCCAAAATGGAGTATCGGCGACATTGCAGTCGTTATCTGCGCTGGGATGGCGGATATATGTATAATGTACGCCTTTGAACCACTTCATCACGGACTTTCACCCTATAGAAAATAAACGATCATAGGGCATATGCAGCCCATAAAAGATGGCGGTATACTCCACGATTTTTCCTATTTTTATGGGCAGTGTTAGAGAGGCGATTGGCCGAAAGCGTACATCGATGTATAGATGTACACACACTCCCGCTGGATCATGCAGGGGGTTGGTATACCGGATTATAACTTTGGCGTGGGCTGCTGCAGGGACGAAGTAATAAATTCTCACCACCACGTATTTATCATAGTCAGAAACTCGCGTACGTCGTGTCATAATTGCCGAATT
The DNA here is from genome assembly GCA_963992785.1 of Tenthredo livida. NCBI lineage: Eukaryota > Metazoa > Arthropoda > Insecta > Hymenoptera > Tenthredinidae > Tenthredo > Tenthredo livida. Next base: position 5,971,085 of record OZ023071.1, on the reverse strand, counting down.
GTGGTATAGTATCCTTTGGCCATATAGGGTGAGGAAATAACGATTCCTATAATTTTTCACGGCTCGAGGGAGCGGCGGACTGAACTAGCACAAGGAAACAACCGAGCCCTGCAAACTCATCGGGACGAACATTATACCTTAGGAAAATTTTTCCTCTGTTCGAATCACGTACATCGCCATTTTTTCTTTCTTCTCCATTTTTTTTTCCTCCACCCTCTCTCGAAGAAAAATTAAAGGGCTGAATTATTTCACTGCATGTATCGCGATTCCACATCGCCTTTCTAGATCTCCGCAATTGGGGACAGAAAGGAGTAGGTGAGTAGACATATAGATTGTCAGTTTTGTGATGTATCGAATTTCGAGTGAACAATACTTCCGGCTGAAACTTTTTCTCCGATGGTTAGAGAACGTTTATTCTCAAAAATTCGGAGACCGCAAAGACGTTAGATCTTCTCTCTCGTAACTGCAGCGTGATCCCGAATGAATCCTCCGACCACCCTTTTGTAGTGGACAAAAGAGTTGACAAAACATGACAATCGTGTCACTATAAGCTACAGTCATAACCGTCATATTTGAGGGGGTGGAGAAGAGTTTAGGGCGACAAAGGAAACCCCGTATTTCTACGGCTAGACAAATATTGTTCGACGAGTCGCTTCCTCCTTGAACAAACTACGTGCGCAGCAACGATGATGGGAATTACTTCGGCGAAATTATGATATTTGATTTTCGGATTTGCGACGAGCAATTTCATCCCCATATATCGAATCGTTCGGAGTAGGAAATCGAGGCGTGAATTCTCGGTGACAATTATTGCGCTATTATTATAAGTTTCCATAGTTCGTTATCTTCAAATATTGTCCATCTACGTGGTTGACCATTCCGCAAATAGAAAGAAAAAAGAAATGGGTGAAAAAAAGAAGAATAAAATAAAATAAAATGAAATAAATGGGAAGAATTCATCAAAGAAATGGACCAAACACTGATGCCACTTGAGAGGCTTAGCTTAGAAACATGGCAGTTTTCTGTCAGGATGACAGATATTACGCCACTCAGAAATCGTTTAAGTTAACACGTACCTACCGTCGAGAAATCCCCGAGGGATTTGCAAGGGTTGAAATTCTTGAGAATTTTGACTTGAATTGTGAAACTGTAGCGTGTCAAAGCGGTTTTATATTTTTATACAGATATATTTTATTTTCTTTTTTCTTTTTCTTTTTCTCAGGACTTTCCATGGGGTACCTGGTGAGAGCCAGCGACGTGGACCTTGTCCGGTTGGTGTTACAGTTAGGTTAGCCCTAAGTCAGGCGGTCTTATTGTTCCAAATATCGCTAAAATAGCGTGGCATAAAGCCATAAACCGCATTTTACCATTTTTGCAAGTCCTCGGTGTCCCTAGCCTAGCTGTCCAAGAACCTTGGAGAGCATGCAAATGCTCAGGCGGTGAGGCCGAGAAACCGTTCCAGGAAAATATATAATTCAGACCGTAAATAGAGCCCGGCGATCCCCTTTACCACCACCACCATCACCACCACCATCGCCACCATTACGAATACTACTACCATCATCTATCCATGCTCTATATTCTTGGCCTCTTTGCTCACTCGGCAAAACGGTTAACTTTTAACACCCTGGGCTGGGCGAGCAGTTAAAAATATGGGGGTTGTATAAAAGGCATAACGTCAAAACCGCTCGCGAAAACCTGGGCCTTTTCGTTGGCGAACACGTCGTCGAGGCTGTCGATGCTTTTTCTGTCTTGTATGCGAACGAAATATCGAACTTCTCCGATTAGCTGTATGTGAGTTTCCCTGAAGAAGAGGGTAGGCTCTTTCTTCGTTATCATTTATCAATTAAAGGCAGTGAAGGAAGATTCGTTTCCTCAATAATCATCGTTTCGAGTCTTTTTCGAAATTCGACGTAAAGTCTGTTTCTGAATGATGGAGTTTTTGAAAATCGCGGATAGACACGGGGAGAAATCGGCAAGGTATATATGTATGTAGAAACTGCGGTACTAGGGCGTTCTCTTTGAGAGGTACTTCGTGTATCGAAAATGGTTTACGATCGTGCATGCGTGCGCCCCGAGTAGAAACAAGGAGACGAAAGAGTGTTGGAGGTGAAATAACGCGGACTGGGCTTTTTCGCTGTAACGGCACCCAGTTTATGATCACAGCGTCGCAAAACACTCCACCGGCAAATGTATGTCAGTATATATATATACCTATATATATCTATATCTGTATGTACATGGGAATAGATCTATGTGTATGTATATTTTACATCCATACAGCTATGCCTGGACATGTGTATAGAGGCATAATCCTCTGAACGGCCTCGTAAAGAAACCTTTTAATATGTCCACACCTCCGCACCCACCATCCGATTACCTTCAGGTCTTACGCAGATATAACAGCGCGAAGCTCTTTCGCTGTACCTCAGCGAAGCAGTGAGCGAGATCGTGAGAGCAAGGGTGCGTAGGAGAGCTGACATTTTCTTATTCCGTTTTTCGTTTTTCGTTTGTCGTTTATTTTTTTTTATTTCCTTTCTTTTTCTTTAGAAATAAAAATAATGCGGGGTGACGACGGTGCACAACAATGGCGATGGCGGTTTTATATCTGCCTATACTTATATTCTTTCATTTTAGGCTTCTGCTTCTTCGTGCCTTCTTTTTTTGCTTTTTTAGTTCTTGCGCGCGGCACACTTCGTTGTGCGAATCAGGTCGAGCGGCACCTGATCTTCGGGGCAATATGCAAATTGTTTCCGGTCTTGACTTCTCCGTGGCGAATTGAAAGCTCTTCTTTCTCCCTCTCGGATTTCTTTTTTTATACACATACACATACAGATACCTATATATTTATCTATCTATTCTATACATATACATAGTTCGAGGAAGCGATGTGTAACGGGTCTCTTTTTCCTTCTCTTTCGTTCTCTCTCATTCTAAACTCCCCGAAACAATCTAATCTGTCATCTCGATCCTCGGGTTCGAAATTATGGGACCTTGAAATAAAACCAAGAGACAAAAAGAAGACGAAGAAGAAGAAGAAGCCGGCATGCAAATATGCTTCACACGTTGTTGCACCACCCGGATTTGTTCGGCCACGGTTTCGAGGTCGCCACAAATCACTATGTAGGAGGGTATCCGAAGGCGAGAGAACGGTACTGCTCCAGATTTTCACGCGATTTACGAAAAAATAGAAAATGAAACTAAAAAGAGAAAAGACGAAATACCAAGTCGACAATAACGCGCCGGGACAGAACGCTCGCTAAATTGTTATACGGTTTAACGTTTCTGGAGCGGTTTTTGAAAGAACGACCTTGCCCATAGTCAAGAGTTGCGTCCATCATTTGTATTATGTGTTTTCAATGTCCTCGGGTCTCAGGCAGTGAAATTAAAGGCTGATATAGTGCGCAGAAATGGACTAGGAAATCGTAGTGGGTGGGATTTATTTACTCGCGAGAGTTGATCGTTTTTGGATCATCGAGGGTGTGCAGGAGAATCGAGAATGAGATGGTTAAGCCAGAACCACCTAGTGTGGGCGGCGTATATTTTCATTTCTCCAAATCCCCGATTCGCATATTTTGCATAAAACGCTTCTCTCTCGTTCCAACACCTCGGAAGAATCACCACCAAACGTAGCAACACGTACCGCTTGTGATCCTATATAAGCAGAATATTTTTCCAAGGCCAGGGATATCTTCGGGCGTAAGCCTTACCGCAAACAGGACGAACGGATAAACCACTCAAAACCGAACGTTATCTGTTTGGAAGGCCGTTCCGAGGCCCTGAGGTCTTCGCGTTAAGGGAGGACAACTTTGGGTCCAAAAACTTCCCCCTTCATACTATTTTTTTCCCGTTTTCTTCTTTTCTTCTTCTTCTTCGTTTTTTCTACCCCCGATGTCGGTGCGTGTGCCCAAGAAATGATAATATTGCGACAAGGCGGCATAATATTTGTATATTTATTCTCGTCACTCTCTCCTCTCGGGGTACGCGACGAGATTCGCCGGCCTTTACCTAAGACGGTTTGCGAGGGATGAAGAGTAAAAACGAGGAAAATGGAAGGTAGGTATAGGGAAACAGCCTCGTACGGGTGAGCGTTAAGCACAAGATTTTACTCGAGGATCTGCAAACACCTTAAGCTGTTTTACGCTCAGGTCTTCTATGCCGTTCGATGGTTGGTTTTTCTCTGTTTTCGAATCGGGTCGAAAATATTTTTCTATTTGCCGATGTGAAATTTGACGAAACTTATGCGATAGAATGGTGACGCAGATAATTGGGAAGCCGTTTTTTGTTTTCTTCCTTTTTTGATTTTTTGATTTTTAACAAACGGGATATTTGATTCGATGCAATTATTAATTTCAGCCCCCGAATTGCGTAATTAATTGGTGCTAAATCGAAGCGAATCTAACTGTTGTTATAATTCGAGAGCTGTGGGGTGAATTTTAAACATAAAAATTGCGGACGCGTCCACAGAGTGCCAGGACTTTGGTAAGGGTCGGCGAGGGCTGCAGACCTGCGCTACTTCCATGGGCTGATACAATTACTTGATTGCCCTCTTCTCGATTGTCGTCGCAAGTACCAAGAACTCGCACCACCATAACGTGCCTCGATTAGGTTTCCACGAAATACAATATAGTCATAAACGGTCGTAGAGAGTCGCCATGTTTTTATGGGTCGAGGCGAAAAGTCAACTTTCTGGAAATTAAAAATAGAGCGGTTTTTACCCTAATCCAGTTTAATCCTATTATACAGAATGGCCCTGGTTGTAGGGATCTTTTTTATTGGTTGTAGTAAAACAGCCAATATTTATTGGCAAAGTACCAATGTCAGTCAAATATGAATTTCCATTCTTTATAGAGCTCTTATGACTGCAGCGTGCTCCCTCAAGTCTGGTATGACGGAACTTAAGAGTCATGATTTCTGCACCTAGGCATCTGCTCTACATTATTTTATGCCTGTACCTAGCTAGGACCGATGTAAAATTTTCGGTGCGTGAAAACTGTCTGGTTTTCTTGAAACTCCCCCGTTCTGGGAAAGCTGCACTTATTACTCAAGTCCGAAAATAATTTGACCCACATTTCCTGATCCTGGAAACTTAACCCTTTTCACTCGGCATACGGTCACTGTGCGCGCCTCACAAAGTCGGTCATTATTTAATTAATGAAGATATGACTGTCTTGACCCAGTGCTATGAACAAAGGAGTAACCCTTTCCTTGAACCAAACCCTGCCGGTCCCAGGTTCCAGGAAACTTAATGGTTATTCAATGCTCGAGATACGGGACTGTAAAGAAATAAAAGAAAAATTGGCTTATTTCGAAAGGCGATTCATAAAACGAACTTCACCCCTCATAAAATTACTGACCCAGTAATTTCACGACCAGTTGTTATACTCATTCACCTATATATACCCTGGAATGTTCCCTCGACGTTTTCAAAGGACTATAAGTTAAGCAAAAATTAACGGAATAGGGTATAAAAAATGTACAGTTAGTGTAATATCGTTTGAAATAATTAATGTTCGAACAAATTTTTTATACCTATAGGAGAAAAAACATAAATCCAGGACATACTTGTTTAGCATCTCTGCAAGGCTGCCCTCGTAACTCTTTAAGCCTCTCCTGTCGGACGACGTCAGGAACGCCGCGGCAGGGTGAACAAAGCTGAGACATGACTTGGAAAACGTCAAAGGATTATCTGGACACCCGAGACGGGAGAGGAATCTTTCGAAAAGGACTATCTGTCAAAGGGATCGCTAAATGCCAATCGTTACTCGTCGAATATTTCTTTCGGATCGTGTCCCTCCGACTCCTAATGGAATGCTAAAATGTTTTGACATAGTAGCATGACATATTACCTCTGACAGCAATTATTCAAAATTTAGATGCATTATGGTGGGACACTTTACATTTTCCTCTGAAATTATTTGTTGAGGAAAACCTAGATGATACTACCTACATGAATCTCTTTACTACTTCTGTATTCTCTTGAGTTGCTTCTGAATTTTCCGACTTCATTTTTGCAGGGAAATTTTTCTAGCTGTCAAAGAATCGCTCCGTCTTGATTTACATGAATAATAATAGTTCAGTTTTAGCGGGCAGAATTCCGGCAAATCCAATTAATGGATAGCTAATCCCATTAGAACGGTATACGTGGTGTTCAGGTACGCTTGTAAGGTAGAGCAAAAGGTAGATGGCGACAGAACAGCGGGGTGATAGAAAGTCGTAAAATAATATAATTTAATTAGAGCGAAGAAACAGGAGGGACTTTTAGGCATGTACAAATGCCTATGTACTATACATACATGGATCTATACATAACGTTTTACAATTCTAGTTAATAAATGGTACGGGTAATTTAATTAGGCCATTGTTGCTGCACTTCAGCAGGTAGCTAAGCGTGTCCGACGATTTTCTCGTCCAAATACCTAAACGGGGTGAACGGGGTGAACGGGGTGAACCAAAAGCCTACCCTAATTCAGGTCGATCCTTGAACCCCGGGATTCCATACTGCGGTAAAGTCCTCTGATCATTGCGGGCAGCAAGGCTTCTTGACCGTTCCAAATCCGTTAGTAACCCTTCCTCAGATTTCTTTAAATTTTTAACGAAGGTGTTTCTCAAAGTTGTAACGAACGATCAAAACCTGCAGAGTATTAATCGGGGTAAAAATTTCGGAATATCTGACTTTATAGGAATTTAATGAGCAAACAGAATGCTGATAATGACGTACTACTCAGATATAATCACAGATTCTTCCTGAAGTGCTCTTCACTTACCTAGATACTCCTCATTCCATACGATTACTAAACAAGACAATTTCGCTTTGAGGGCTAGAGAAATGTCCACTAAGAGTGGAGATTAACCGGCTGAAGCACCAAAAACGTTCAGTATAGATTAATACCTGAGTGAAAACTGCGTGTATATCTCAGTTTACAAATCTTTCTAAATTGGGGCAGTTTAATGCTCTTATATTATGCAGTCCTCGGTGTTTCCGGCCGTTTCTGCAAGGGTATATCCTTCGGCTGTGGGAGGTAGGTACGTATCGCCACTCTGCTTCCTAAGGATTAAAAGCTTCATTATGTGGCTTATACGAGCGCAATACGCTACGGTTGTTCGGGACGGATTCACAACAAGATCTAAGAACAATGTTCTGTCGGACACTGAGGATGATACACATTGAGCTAGGCGGTATATAGATATTGTGAGATTTTGTAAACTAATATTTTTCCAACAGCTAAATGGAGCCTCTCGTATCCTCACTGTCCTCTGGTCATCGTGCTCCAATAGGTGAAGGATACGGATCCCTTTGATGCGCATTAGTGGCAGGACAAAGCTCGACCATTTCTGGTCGCTAAGCCTTGAACACGTAGCCCTTATAGGCGCGAGCCTATGCGTAATTCTTGTGCAATTTGAGAAAATCGTTTTGTGATCGGTGCAAAGTTGGGATTTGGGATCAAGGATAGAATTTATGAAAGATTCTGCGTTTGAGTAGAATAATTTTATCGTAGACAGCTTATATCTTCGACTTTGTAGAATCGTTTTTTTTTTTTTTTTTTTTTCTAAACATTATTTCGTATCGTTGTGCATCAATGGAATGAAACTTCATCATTTTTTCACTATGTTATTCGAGAGAAAATGAATTTTTTAAATCGCGTCCGAGACACTGACCACTTCTAGTCGTATACTGATATTGAAGGGGTCGATCTTAGGCGAAATTTATAAGCGGAAAATAATAATACCCTCACGAGTCTTTTCGGGAAAATTCAAGCTGTCAGCATCATTTCAAACAGCGAATTCCTGCCAGAGGCATGCTCTCAGCGTTGAGAATCCAGTTTTTTGCGTCAGCCCTCGGCCTGCTTGCTACTTCACCCGGGCTGGGCACCCGGAAGGAGAAAAACAGAGAACCCAGGAAAGCTTTTTCAGATTTCTTTCATTTATATGTATACCATTGCCGGACCCCTCGCGCTACGGTCAAGCCGGTCCATCGCGATCCGAAAGATCCAGCCCGTATAGATGTATTTGTTAATTGTGAAACACAATCCTTGGGTCAGTTTAACCCCGTAAACTTTGTGTTTTTACCTGTCCGTTGCGGCGTGGGAAGCTGCACTATGGGGACCTTACCTACACCATATTTGTTGAACTTCTGGAATACATAGAGGCCTGCCTTGCTGTGCAGGTTTCAGTCAAGATCGTAGATGGATAGTGTCATATTTGTTCGGAGCTATGATGACGGCTTAATGTGAATTGAAATGAAAATTCAAGGGCTTAAACTAGCGACAGATGCCACAGCAATATGGTAATGGTTGAGCTTGGGTTATCCTCTTTTCCTAAACGGACTTTGTTTCGCATATAAAATTTTACCATTCCAGTTATTATACGTAAACTGTTTAGGACTACTGAAGGACGGAGAAGATCTTTGAAGTAATATTGCATAAAATGCCCTTTCCGTCGACCACAAAGCCCGGAATGAGGCCCAATGGTTTTTTCCCTAAGACCGCAAAAAGCGAGGGCGGAAGCATAGTGCAAAATTAAATTATACCCGGGGCATTTTTCCCAAGGATAGAAGAGAGGCGAAGAAGGGAACAGAGAGGAGTAAAAAAAAAAAAAATAAATAAAGAAACGAAAAGAGAAGACTGAAAAAAAGGGCCGAAGCTACCGAATGGTAACTGGATCCCCCGCTGTACCCAAAAAAGAAACTGAAAATATAAAAAAAAAATATCCGAATTCTACGAAATATTGACAGAACTTGAATCATTTTCTTTTTGTTTTCGCAAATGATCTTTTCCTCGAAGTTTCTTTTCAATTTCTCCTATTCTTCGGTTCGATCGTTCTTCCTTTATTTTTTTTCTTCTCTTCCATTTCTGTTCCATTCTCTATTTAATAACTTTCAGCCTCATTCCTATTACTTCCATCATTAGCAGTTCGATCTAAAAATTTTCATCCCAATACTGCGAGGCTCTTCTCACTCACTTTTCGGTACCACTCGCATTTCGTATCGGACCGAATACTGCAGAATATATTATTGAATGGGGAAAAATTTTCGAGAGGATTTCAGGTCGCTGACCGGATGGATAGGCCAGATTTTTACCCGAAAATAACATAACCGATCCTAGCTATGGCGTGGGTAACCAGTGCCTAATATTACCAAATGCAACCGATCACTTACGGCCACTGGATGTTTTGCAACCTGGACCCTGCGGACCGTGGGAACAAGTTTCATCCCTGGCCAGGACCAGGATCTCTCACCCCTATATTTCTACCTGTTCTGGGATTTGCCAAAGATGAAAAATTATCTAGACATTGGGGGATGAATTAGGCAGCTTAGCATTCAGGACGGACAAGGGATTTCCGAAGGTTTCGATAATTTTCAAATTTCCTTCCAACCGAGGACCGATGCTTCGGAAATAATTACCTACCTTTCAGTTATTTTTGTACGAAAATAAAATCGCAAATTGCAAAGGGTTCGGCTTACCTGTTGCTCCCCCCCATTAACTATCTTTTTTGGGCTTGATAATTAACGTTGGAAACAGAAGAAAAGTAAGAGAAAAAAGATAAAAAAAAAAAAATACGTTTCTTTTTTTTCATCTCATTTTTGCGTTCAACGGCTTATGAGACCTTTTCGAATCTCTGAATGATTCCCGTTGAGAGATTTTTGGCGTAACCCTTCAAGCCTTACCTTCGGCACAGGTAAAAAGTCAGGGAATTTCTTACAATAAAGATGGGGCCTGGACGTTGCAGCCCACAGCATCCCGTACAACCCCCTTATGTAAACCCTTATTCAAATATTATATCCTACACGTTTATATACCTGCATCCTGGGAACTGTCGAAATCCTTTCAGAAAACGCAATTTTAGGGGAAAAGATGAAATTGATTATTTGATGTTTACGAAATTTTGAATATTGACCGTGAGAGATTCTGCAATTCTGAGACCCTTTTCTCAACGAAATTTTTCTACATATTGAAATTTGTTCAGGTGATTTGAATAGGATAGACCGTGGGAGTAGAGTGACACAAAAACGCAATTTTTACAATAATGCATTTTCCAACACATTTTAGACCGGGTTGCACATATCAGCCTGTGGGAACTCTACTTTATAAAATATTCAAAATTCACGGATTTTCATCTGAAAATCATACCCACGCACCTTTTCGAAAAGGTTTTTCTCTTTAAAATCAATCAGGTATAACGCCTGATGCGATGCGACGATTATAAAATCGAGGCAATATTTCGCGTTCTATATAGTATATATGTACCTATATTACATAGAAGAGGGCAGATCAAACATTTAAATCGCACAACACGATTTTTAGGCTGAACCCGGACAGAAAAGGTTGAGAGGGCGAAAGGAGAACACGAGTGGATGCCCTGCGGGATGGATTCAATATTTTTCGATATGTTTCCGCGAGGGTGGATGTCGGATGCGGTTGATGGGGCCGAGAGGGGATGAAGGGGAGGAAGTGTGTAAGAGAGAGAGAGAGAGAGAGAGAGTGAGAAGGAGAGAGTGATAAAAGAGAGCAGGAAGTAGCAAGACCTCGAAGAGATATGAAAATGGTTTTACAATAATACGCGTGGTCCGAATTTTTGCATATTCATATTGTGTGACGTGTGTTATCATGGGATTGGATTGCCGGATTCCCTTTTTCCCCTCTTACCCGACTAACCCACGGTTCCTTTTCTACTTTACTCCGTCACTCTCAAAACGGAAGCGGATTACCTTCCGGCGTCCGAAATTTTTTCCTCTTTTTTTTACACTGACAATAAAAAAATCTTTGAAAAATGATGAAAATATAATATGTCATGGGTACACATGAGATACATATACACGATTTGTTTGAGGGATTTATTTGTTTCTTAAATATATACTCTTCTCCGAAAACGGTCCGTCATTTTAATGGCAGTAAGCATTGCGCTTGCTCAGATTTGGTATCGATTAAAATAATTATAACCGTAAGAGGAGAATTAATGGCGAAAAGTTTTTTCGGGTGACGGAGTGTCAAGCCAATAAATAAAAGGTCGCAGAAAAGTGGACAAAATGATGTGAGCTCTCGGGACGTTTTTCGCGTAGGAAGAGGAACCACGGCCATGTTGAGACTCCGGAGAAGAATCTCATGCAGAATGCAGAGACAGGTGGATTTATCTTCAGATCTCGCATCAATGTTTCACGGATGCGAAAGCAGAGAGTGTGGAATAGTCACAGGAGGAACGAGGAGATCCAGGACAAGGAACGACTGGCTCTCCCTTTTCCTACCTATCTTCCATTCGTCTCTGAATAATGGAGCGATTGTTAGCGCCGATTACGTCGAGCGCGTAGCACCCTCTAAATCTCTAAATCGAGCTTACATTATGTATATATCAAGCCTATATAGCATATCTACACACCCATCTATGATATGGTATAAGTATATGCCAACGATATCTATATTCACGTGTGTATATCATATCATATATACATATATAAGTAAAAATTTGTTCCTTTTATTTTTATTCTCATTCACATAGAAGGCAAGGTGCGATCGAAAAGTTAGATGTTGAAGAGCAACGACCAGCGAACGTCGACGTTGTCAGAATTTTTTGAATGTCGCTTCACGCACCCACTGTTCACGACGTAGGTACGCAGTAAAAGGACCGTAATCAAACCTGAGCCAAGCTTTTCGGAAAAACAGGAAATCAAAACGGTAGAAAATAGAAAAAAAAAAAAAAAATGGAAAGAAAATATATGTAATCGGAGCAAGTGAAAAGCTGGTCGGCTGGTGATTGGAAAAATGAAAAATATTTTCATATACGGATGTGTGCTGGTGTTTCACACGCGGTGTCATGTGGCGGTGGATCTGGACCCAGACTAGAACCTGCTGCCACCCTCGCCTGTCCGTTCGTTCATCCGGTAATTTTGTTCTACTGGACGTGTGTAAATGGTCATTTTCTCAGGAAAGGGATCTGCGTAAAATCCACCCCTGAGATTATTAAACAAGGGAAACGCGGCCATGTAGCTCGTTACTATCGCATATGGCGTTGAACCTCCATGAGAGCGAAAAAATATTCTGTCCAGTTTATGGCTGGTTCAAAATTTTCAAAGAATAGATCGAAACTTTGAGTCCTTCGATTTCGATATGAAGTCATTTTCATCTAATATTTGATCAACGTCGGATAATGAGAACAGACACAATCGTGCCTAAAATCAATTGCATTCTGTTTTTCCATACGAACGTATAGTGGTATCGGTTGGATCGATGACTAAAAAAAATAGCGTGGTAAACATCAATTCGCTGTAGTTTGAGACGTGGAAAGGACGCGTATTTCCTAAACAAATAGCCTCCTGTCCGGCCAGTGTTTGGCCTTACGTAACCTAATGTAACCGGATTGTAGATTTTATCCTTCCCGTGTAAACCACGGGATTTTACCTTCAGAGCGGATGTCCGGCTCTTCGGTTCAAGGGTGACGAGAACGGTCATCGGAATTTTAGTCTTTACTTAAAAACCCCTGCAAATCACTTACAACCGTGTACAATGTGCAATGTACATATAGGTATATGGGTATGTGTATAAATACGGGTCAGGTAACGCAGGTAACTGATCATCATGTTCATGACAAACAAAAAAAATCCCACGATACAGCGCATATTATTCAATATTTCAATCAGTAGGTAATAATAATAAGAATGCTCGTAGTGATCATCTCTGATATTACCATCGTTATTATCGCCCACTCCGAAAGAATTATCGGTCAGAGAGTGTCGATCACTTGGTAAGATCAAATCCGCCCTAATCCAAGCCCCACGCTCTTTCTTCGAGTCAAGAAAATTTCTGATGTTTGTAGCTGATGGCGCACTCAGACGTCGGCGACATAAGGGATAGAAAGGGGTTCGTGGTTCAGGTTATTGGCTAGAAGATATGAGAGATAAAATTTTATGAGGGATGGTGAACTGCTAATGATTCGGTTGAAAAGAAACAGGTTAACCGGACAGAAGTGAAGAAGGGTAGTGGCGGGGTAGAAAAGGCCCTTTGAGGAGACGTTTCAGAACCCGAACCAGCTAGAGGCGGGTTTCTCGGAAAAACCTAAGGAAGATATGTTTGGTCGATAAGAAGAAAAAATAATTTTTCACAATACTGAAAATATTTTCTTATTTATTTCCCGACTACATATTTTAGACTTATGGTGGTCGCAACTCGCGTTCGTTTTCGATTAAACATTTTTTCCTTTTTAATAACGACGGGGATAGATCCTGGATAAGAGCGTCTGGCTAGAGATTCTGATGGCGTCGACCATCCCAAAAGCGTTAATATAAAAATAATAATAATCTGTAAAAGTGTGCCCTCTGTTCTTCCTTCTCTTTTCTTTTTTTTCTTCTATTTTAAAGAGAGAAAACTAGACGAAGAACGCGGCTGTCGTCTCGGTTAGAAACTAGGAACCGTAAAAAGGGAGACAATCTTGACTGGAATCCACCTGCTGTTTCGGAGCCACAAATTGATACCTCCGCGCTCTTTATTGATACGACAGACTCGCCTCTTCGGGTTTATATACCGTAAGAAAGGAGTTTGCAATTTCCTTGTCAGGCATGTGCCACGGCATATGTCTTCCTGGCTCCTATACTATCCTTTCCCTCTTTCCCCGAAATTTCGAACGATTCTCAATAACTCTTCATTACGCGGTCGGGCACGATCTAATATACCAGCTATCTGCCATCCAGGAGTCTAGGATAATATATATCCTTTATTTCTACAGTATCTCTATAATTTGGACACGCGTGCGCGCGTGGTTTACCGTTCATCAGGTTATTATCCCGGCACTAACCACCTTGCGCTTATGATCGTGAGCTAGACTATAACACCACTTCCATCTTATATTGTCGTGTCTTTATCCTTCTCTCTCGATCATCCATCATTTTTATATTTACAAATATGTGTATAATAATCTCTATCCATGTACACCTATACCTGCATCTAGGCATATATATACCTACACATATATATAGTATATATATACATAATATGTAAATTACACCCTCCTATTGTATAATAATTATCAGCCAGAAGGCGTGATTAATATACTTTGCCGTGACGGTGGCGTGCAGTCAACAGTATATCCAAAATTTTATCTATATATACGCATACCTGACGGAAATTTTATTTTTCCGCCCTTGTACAACAATATCCGGACAATTTCTTACGCAGATTATTAATACGTTTTTTTTTTTTCAACTCGATAAAATGTGAGATTTATTCCTCGCATATTTACCGACTATGAGAAGAGCGCAAGAGAATATGCGTGCGATTACATAAATTCAATTGAAAAAGTGAAGCAAAAGATTCAAAAATCATAGTAAGAACCCGAACGTATAGGGATGTGCCTGTATTTATATATATTTACATATGAATGTGCGCGGGGGTGTGTGTGTGTCTAGTTTGTTGACGGAAGTATATCCTGGAGCCTGGTCTCTACTGGTGGGAGTTGCGAACGGCGCCGATGCCGTCGCCGCCTTCTGCGTCAGTCCGCGTGTGTTACGTTCATGTGACGTCACCAGTGGGGGAGTATTACGAGTCTGTCGGGGTTGCGGGGATGAATCCCCCATGACCTTCGACAACGAACTATCCCGCGCGCGTACGGAGATCAGAGGATTCTGTTTGTACCAGGAGCACGTATAGGAGAGAAGAAAATTGGGAATACATGCGTTATTTTTTTAATTAGGTATACAGCTTAAGTTATATGGTTGGAATTTAGGAAGGGTTGCCCGTCAGGCTTGGTGCCTAATTTCCGATTATTTAAAACAGTCTCATTAGGCGCCCTTTAAATCAAGCGTTCATCGTCTGCAATGGTGTTTAAAGATCTTACGGCATTTTTATGGAATGGGCGTCCGCAGGGTCCGAGTGCCGGACAGGCGTAGTTTGACAACCTAAAGCACCGCTTCTTTCAATGCTAACTGCATGGTCCGTTATTTTAATTAATCAAGAGAGAGAAGAATCAAAAGAGAGTGAAAATTCTCATTATATTCATAGTGAAAGTGAAAATGACGAGGATGCAACGCTGCTGCAGCCACTTAACTTACAAGCAATTAAGTCGGATTCAGGCCTTTCCTGCTCCGACAAATCCCTATAAAAATTAACCTTTTTATTTTACCCGTTTAAAATGTATAATTAAGCACATCACGTCGTCCCGCCGCACCTGTACACGTGCGGCTAACGCGTTATAACCGTTCAGTATATCTATATATTGATGAAAACTAAAGCACGTCGTCTTAATAAAACTGACAGGATGATCATTTTTCCTTCTGCTTCTTTTCTCTCTTTTTTTCGGTGGTAAAGAGTTTCAAGATAGATTAATAGACCAGTTTAGTCCAGCTCTGACTCAGTGCCCAATTATCACGCCAACTTTTACCGGTTTTTGATATCGAAAGCTGTTTAACACCGTTGATATATCTTCAGGGGTGTAAGGGGTGTAGAAAGGGCTTTGTTCCGCAAGGGTGTCCGGAAAAACTGTTTATTTGAATCCGCGCGGGTATCCCTGGGTAAGAAAAGGAATTTTGTTAATTGGAAGGCTGAAGTATAGAGTTAATTTACGTGAGTAAAACCTGGGCGATATTTCGAACGGTGTAACGCGCGTTGTGCTGTAAAACTTTTGGTTAGTTGGTGTGTATAGCGTTGAGGAGTAAAACCCTGAGACGTTGGTCGTTAACGGTGATCGTCAATCTTTGTGAGAAGAGAACGTAAAAATTATTTTCACATTTTTTTTTTTTCCTTTTTTTTTTCTTCTTCTCTACTTCGCTTCTTCTCACCTTCTGCAAAGGCGGCAGGACTCGGGCTCGTTAGAACGAGATCCTTGAAAGGCTAACCATAAAGCGAAAATAAATATGAGAAAATATTGTTCGAGAATTTTTGGCTCTAACCACAGACGCCATGTTTATCCATATGACGTATCAGGTATATCTACATGACTGTATAACACGTCAGAAAGCATATCCTCAACCCACGCGGGCAGGGTCTCATCTTTAACGACATTGTTTCCACGTTACGTTACCCTTCTGTCTTACGACTCTCGTTCTATCTTAAAAAACGCCTCCTAAAAGTTAGAAGCCCACCCCCAAAGGCCATACGACCTTTTCAACGACGAGACCTCAAGATATGGGACATCCTTATCACCACCTTTGATGACTTTGGGTTCTTGTCGAAGTCGAAGTGAACGAGCCTTGTTTGCCAGGGAATTCCCCTTCCCTTGTTTTTCCCTATCCTTTCTATTGGCATCCAGAAAGCTTCTCGTACCTCGTAAACTGCACAGTATAGGTATAGATATAGATACCGGGAAAGATCTCTACTTGTTAGTCATACTCCTCGGTTAAGTTCGCCGGCGGTGATATAAATGGGCACTTTACCTAATTGCGTTATGTTTACGACTTTTCGAATGGTATTTTCTACGCTGATAAAAATTCAAAAAGTAAAAAAGAAAGAAAAAATAAAAAAGCCACGCTTGGTCAGAGTGCAGAGTTAGTGCACGAAGTAAAATATATATACTTTTCAGATAGAAATCTCGTGGAAAAATAAGTCATTCTGTTTTCTTCTTTTTTCTTTTTTCATTTGTATACCACCGAAAATTCGGGGAAATTAATTAATCGAAGGACATGTCGAAGTCAGCGAGGCGACGATCACTGCCAGGATTTTGTACGGGCGAGATATCGACAGGTGAAAAAGGCCGCCTTTGCTCCTCGACAATCGCCACTTAATCTTCATCCAAAGACTTAATTATTCTCCATCCCTTGGTCAGCTCAGAGAAAACCAGCTCTTATGGCAAAGGGTGGCTTTTTAATTGTCTTGCCTGGTCGCCACTATCTCCTGCACCTTACTCGCGCATATTAAACACATTATCGTCGAAGCTTGAGCAGGTGCTTTAAGCCTACCTAAACACCCTGGCTACCCCGGGACTGTGGCACCGCCCTTAGACGTCCTGGAAGGCTGATTTAATCGATCTACCATCTACGTGGCTAATAGCGCTTTTGTTTATAAATATGGAGATGTCGGGGGTTCCGGAACGCTTTATCGAGAAAACCGATCGGGCGTCAATTTACGCAACTTTTAATAGCTCAGCTGCAGCCCCGCTTTTTCGTGATACATATTATGTTACAATTTAAACCTGAGTCACCCATGTGGTCAACGTCGTGCGGTACCATCGAGATTGACTCTTGGTCCACGGGGTTCCCAGGCTCATTTTTCCCATTTTTACCATCTTGGGAAAATAAATAATATCGGACAGTTCTTTTTTCCTCAACCTTCTGACTTTGGTCCTTTTTTTCTAATCTTCCTGTTTCTTGCCCGCGTCTCCATCATAATTTTTTTTTTCTGACTTGTTATCATGCTCTCAAAAAAAGAAAAAAAAATTATACTCAGCCTATAAGTACCCGAGGGAGTAGGTCAAATGTCCAATATACTGGACAGATACGTCATAATATATTGTGGGTATAAATTAGAGCAAGACTCAATAACTAATCGATTAATTAAGCTGACGGTTCAAGATCGGTCCAGGGCTCTATAATTTCGAAAATTACTTTTGACCGTAAAGTGGAAAGTAGTCTTTACGAAAACTACGAGTTTGCTTCTCGGCATGGGGCGTGCAGTTATTCTTTCGTCGTTGGAAGTCTATTAACTTGCCCCAGGGCAACAAAGGGTTGGGCGTTGCTTTCCCGAGCTCCGCGTAAATTGACTGGAGTCTCCCGTAGCTTTGGAATCTGTTGTGAAGGGGCTGGAAATTTGAAAAAATTGGCTGAAATTGTAGAGAGAAAAATATTAATATAATACATACTCCGCACTCCACCTCTCGATTATTATTTTATTTTTTCTTATTTTTTCTTATTTTTTTTTGATAAATTTCCAACCGGTCCAGAGGACTCCGAGTATCGTGGCACGTGCCAACGTCTTCTACGGTGCAGCAGAAGCGACACGACACGACGCCCGTGGATGTTGGGCGCGGACGCCGACGAGGGATCTAAGGATATCGGGAGGTAATTACGAGGGTTTATAGAGAGGAAGGCGGCAGCTGGTTCACCCTCACCTGCCGACCCACCCTCGTTCTACCTAAAACAGCCTCGATCACCCCCGATCATCCCCCTCTTCCTGATACCAAGCCTCTCTCTTAGGTGGCACGTGAGCGGTGCTACAGGACTTTTGTGTCAGTTGTTTTCTAGGAGCCACGGGGATCTGGTTGTGGTTGAATTAAAATAGTTGAGATCGGCTGGCGACGATGCGGTGCTTTCGAATTAACAAACGTTTCCAAGAAGGTAACTGATCCCTATCGCTTACCGATCAAGAACGTTTAACGATACCCGCGCATTAAGGAGAATCTAGTTTGTCCCTATTGGGATATCGCCGGATAATCAGCTTCCACCAGATCGTTTGAGGATAGTCCTAGTCAATCGATATTACGGGATAAATTTTTACATTTTTTATAGAACAATGATAATCAAATTTACATTTTATGATGATCATTTCAGAATAATTGAGGGATCGATATTTTTCTGCCTTTTATTTCACCCGTTTAATTTCGATACAAGGATGCATCTTCTCGGATTTAAATTGTCTGTAATACAATAAGAGCAGTAAAAATTCTCAGATCCTAAAAGAGAAGAAAAAAAAAGATGGAAAACTGCAACAGGAAGTGTGAGCAGTAAATTAAATGCAGTTTATCAAAGCTGACAATGACGAAGGGTATAGGTATATCTGTAGAAAATGTTAGAAAACAATAAAATTCTACGTTGGTATAGGTATATCTTTGTCCGGAAGAGGCATTTGTCTATTTGTTTATCTTTACTAGACAGGCACCTATAATACCTTTGATACGATTCCCTAATTAGCGAGCTGATCACAGTGACACGGAATAACTATGCCTAGAGAGTAGCCCCGGTGCATCTGCGAAACTAAAGCAATGGCTATACCTATATGACTGTATAGGTATACATACCTGGTGAGTAGCAGCTGCTAGAAAAAAGAAAATACTGTCCGAAGCTAGTTTAATTACTGGAAACCAATTAAAATTCGACGACCAGATCGGTAGAGTCGTAATTGAGTAGACCGAAACGATTTATTGGGTGGAAATTTTTTATCCAGACGCAAAAGATCGTCAAATTTTCTTTCGATTAATTATTTTCCAAAATTTAGTTGACCGAATTTTTATTTTGTTATTCCTCTTTCATCCAAAGATCGTTTTATAGTAATTGATGAAATATAGTATCAATATTTGTCGATTATTTAGCAACTGAGACTAGAATTTTTCCGGCCAAGTCTTACTACGGTCCGACGAACTCTTAGCCTCCTTTGCACACCCGTCAATCCTTTGCTCCGTCAAGCCACCCCCGTAGGGATTTGACCGCCTTCCTGGGAAGCATTCGAATTCGTTCGGTCGTGTGATACGAGGCCTAAGTAACGTTTCTTTTTTCGCATTCGGCGAACGGTGAACGGAAACTGGCCACGAAATCGCAAGTTCTGAACTGAGCTTGCATTGGACCGAGCGAAAAACAACCGGAATTGATAAAAAAATTTATGGTAAACCTACATGTGATCACATATGTGTGTTGCGATCAGTCTTATCTGTTTCTTTAGAAATTTTCAAATCATTCCAGAATTTTAAGAGGTAAGTAGTGCGCACATTTTTCTGCTTTACATATGTCTTCTTTTTTGTACCTACGTGATTAGCTATGAATGCAGTTATCGATATTTGGGAGAGATGGGTACAGTGAAAATGTACGTGCAGACGTCTCAGACGATTTTTTTCATTCTGAAATTAATCCTTAGCTGGTATTGTGACGAGCATAGGTTCGGTAGTAGGTATTTCGTATCGTGTGTAAGAGGGATATGAATGCAAAATGTATGAATCGAAGATATCTTTCTTAAAGATCGCGTAATATTGCATGGATCTCTCCTATTGCGGATGATTTTTCTTTCGCATTGTCGCAGATATCTCGCATCCAGCTAATCCCAGGTATACGTATACCACGTATAATTCGAGAGAGATGAATTCCTTTCGGATTCTGAGATAGCGTGGCGATCTCGAATATCCAAAAGGAAGGATTTTCCACCATTCAATGGTATTTCGAAGCATTACGTCACACAGAGTCGCATTTCTACTAATCTCTACGCCGCGAACCCATTTCCGGACTAGGACTAGGTATATGACTGTCGTCGAAATTTTTTTTTTTTTCTTGTAAAGAGATACCATCGTTTTTAAATTCCGCTTTGTAGATTCGTAACACATGACTCATGTGTAACTCATCATTGACGGAAGTTAGGCATTGCCAAAATATCCGAAGGTGTATGTTCTTCGTTTATTCCACTTTGAGTATAAAAGTATAAAATTTCATAATATGGAAGAACGCAGTGATTACGGAACGATACGTTAACGTCAAGATCCGAGTGTCAATAAGAACAGCTCATTCAGACTCAGGGGAATTCCGTTTATGGTTGGATTAGGAAAACTCGTGTATGTGAATTCTCTCTTTTTCTCGAAAAAAAAAAACCTCAAAGTCTTCCATCTATATATTCCGTTTACTCCCAGTTCGATCCCAACTTATCCATGCAAACAATTCTGTTTGCCCGATAAGCGTGGAATGCGTCAAGTCCCAGTTGTATAGTCTCTCACTCGCGCAGTACGATCGTATAGGAACTTTTCTGTTTGTCCTTTTTCCGAAAATCAATATTATCAGTCCAACATGCAAAGCGTTTATTCGTGTTTTCGGAAAACGTTACAAGCGCGATTCCAAACCACTCTTATAGCTTTTCACCATTATCATCTTCTTCCATTATTGTTTTGGAAAACTCGCAACTTTTCACTCCTCGAGTAAAAATAGAATGAATTTTTTCCCCTCTCTCTCTCTCTTTCCCTCTCTTTGGGCTCGACATGAAATTTTCACGCTATCTTCATTCCTTTTTGGAATTAGCTAATGTAACTTGGATCGCGCGACTCAGGCTTTTCAGTATTTATATCAATCTAAAAATCTCCACCTACGTACATACATTACAATTTAAACCTCTGATCTCGCTGTCAGATAAAAGATCAAACATCAGGTTCTGCAAAGGCAAGAAAAATCCGTCGATCAGTTGGTGCACCGGCCTCCATAACTCAGGATCGGATAGGCAGGACATTTCCAGGATCTTAAGGAGCTCTGAAGCGACCGTTCTGACGACCGTTCTGGCATCCGTGAACTACCGGCAAGAACCTACGATTCTGTAAAGAGTTTGGCTGACACCAGGGCGCAATATTTCAGAGCAATCTATGGTCAGTGTGGTCCGGTCTGAAAGGGCTGAGAAATTTATGGGTTGCAGCTGATTCCAAGACCGAAAAACTACGAGATGAACAGACTATAAGGGTTCCTACTGCAGGATCAGGGCACAGCCGCTCTAAACGGTAAACGGTTCACGTATTTCGCCGAGTACGAAAATCGGTTGAAATTTTCTTCGCGACAATAATTATAGAATTATGAATTTGATTGAAACGTCTCTAATCTATAAATTTTCTTTTTATTTTCGAACAGATTTTTTTCATATCTTGCATAGGTAGAGAGTTACATCTATATATCTGTCGACATTATGTGTCTAGAAAAGAAAAAAAAAAGAACCTCTTTTCAAGGAAAACTCTTTCTTATTTGGTTTCTTGGTTCCTGTCAGTTTCCCTACGGGTCCGGAATGGTTTCTCTTTTCTTCAGTGTTACTTTTCGCTAAGACGAGTCTGCGAACATTTCCGTGTGCAAGTCCAGACCCGGGCTCGATCCTTTATGACGTAATCGCATTGGGGAGAACTCTGTGTGCGACCCCTTTGATCTGGTGTGGTTGAGAAAACGCTCGAAAAACTCTGTTTTGGCTTGTGACGATAATGTTGCCCAAAACATTCTTTGATGATGGTCCGTAGGCAGCGCTAATGGAACCCTAGCTCGACATTCAAAGGTGGCAGCTCGTGAAATGCGATCAGGATTTTCTCCTTCTGTTTCCCCCCTTCGGCCCCTCTAATCCGCCTACGAAAGCGTAGGCGTCAACCAAGGCACAACCAAAGCTAGTGGACAGACGGGCGTATTGCGACAAGGATGCCCTCATGCTGGGAGTAGAACTGCTACTATAGCGTTCAAAAGTACTTTTCGTTTTCCACTTTTTTTTATTTATTTTTATTCCTTTTTCTCTTCAGATAGAAATTTTCAACCATGAGACGTTCAGAGGATAGGAAAATATTTACACGCTTTCGACATCGGCTAGTCATTCAAGGGATGATCTAGGTGGGTACTTAGCGTTCATAGAAGCATACTGCACTTCAGTCGCTAATTGAGATTGCCGATTTTTTTTCCTCAGATATTTTAATGAGAGGGTGTACATTTTTTTTGATATGAGTTCGAGGTATTAACTTTTGTATGTTTGATTATTTATTTATTTTTATCCTGTGTAAGGATGACCAGTCGATACGACCAGCGTCGCGTTCTGAGCTAAGCCTTTCTCACAGCCGACAATAGAGTAGTTGGTACTGAAATTCCCTCATAAGCCGTTATATAAAACCTCATAAAGCAAGAAAGGATCGTGTACAATGGCGTGATGCCATACACTACAACGATCCACCTGAATTTATATGTACAAGAATTTGTGGTCGAAAAGGTTGTTACACCATTAGGCGTATACTTACTGCAGTAAAAAAATTATCATTCTCATATCTGATGTCTGAAAATACGAAGGGCCGCAAGAATATCTCGATAAAAACACTCAATTATTTATATTGACCGATAAATTCGAGTTTATATATCTTTTATATCCCACCGCACGCTTTCCAAAATCTTGAAAAATCGAAACCCGAATGAATCCCTTCGTAATGATGACCGTATACGTACGTAATAAAGGGTCAACCCTATTTTAGCATATTTCTTTTTTATACAATATCAGAAGCGATATTTTATCCCAGTTATATAATAAACATTATTTTATCGACCTTTCGGGGTAAAAAAATTTCAAATTACCTAAAAAAAAAAAACTGTAACCGCAGGAAAAAATAAATACGTAGGAAACTTTGTCGTAGAAGTTTGCAGAAACGATGCAACGAGACCCTTTGCCAACGAACGGCTCATTTACCTAGCGGTTTGCCAGAATGGAGACAGATCCATATACCTACGTGGACGTCTATATTCTAGAGTGTAAAAATATACGTCGGGCGTCGGGACGCGGACGTCGGGACGACCGGGACCGTGTGGCGACTGGGATCGTAAAATCGCTGTAAAACCCGTTCGTTAGTACTTTTATATTCCCTTTCGTGGCACATCCTCCTCCATATACATATACATACGCGTTTACTATATGTGTGTACACAAATATTGGTACATAGAAGTTGACGGTGCAGGACTCCATAACTTTCGTTATATCACCGGTACTTTGGTGATTATACCGAAGGAGGAGGTCCTCGCGCAAGCTCAGTCCTCTCATACTTTGGACTTGATGAATGCCCAGTCTAAATTTTGTCGCTCGATACTAGTAGTCTATGATTCAAATTTGACAGTCCACTGGTCTACCCCTAAAAAAACTACGACGTAGGACCTCCTCCAGATCAGAAGCGCCGACACCCGCGTTGGAATTTGAAAACAGGAAATACGCATGTCGTTTGACATATGGGCTGTTTCTTAAATTTTACGCTCAATTCACTGGTCATAGAACCGCTTCTGTGCCAGAATCTTCGAGTGTCTGTACTTGAATTAGCCGATCGGTTAATTTTCTTGAAACGAATTTCAGCGGGCGGGGAGGGGATGAAGTGCTATTTTTTTTTCTTTTATTTTTTTTTTGAACATGAGAAATTGGGGTAAAGTTCGAGAATATTAAATCTCGAAGATTAAAAGCCGCGGATAATATCTTCTTTCTCCTCCTTCGAGAATCCGGCTGCTCGGTGTATATCCATAAATCAGAATTGACGTATCGACTGTTTGTTTTCCCTTCCGTAAATTGCGGATACGGGCGATGAATTCCAGTGGGATTTGGCATGTTCCGACCACGTGTGACTCCTCTAAGGATACTTTGGCTTCCTGGTTTCCTTGCGTAACGTGTATATTAGCCTTGCGGCTAGCCGCGTACCGTATGTGTTTCTCAAAATTGATGAATCGCTTCCCTCCCTAAGGAGCAGAGAAAAAAAGAAAAAAAGAAAAAAAAAAAAGAAAGAAAAGCATGAAAATGAAAATGAAAATGAAAATGAAAGTACGAAGAGTTCTCCGTAAGTTTCCGTCACTGCAGATGAACCAGCGAACCACCTCATGAGATAATTTCTCTCCAACAGTCAGAACACACTAACGTATAAGTAAAATGTTTAGAACTTGAATAATTATAGCATATATTTGCGACAGACGGTGAAGCGATACCAAGACCTAGGGTACACCGGGATACGAGACACAGTGCGGTACCCTGACCTACGCAAGGCTGATTTATTGGTCAACGGTCGAAAGAGCATGCGACATCAGACAACCGGACAACCGGACAACTGGACTAGAGAATGGCTCGCAACCCTTACCCAACCTATCCTAACGTAGCGAACCTTGCTACTGGCCCAACTGGCAACAAAACTTTGTAGAAAATATCGTGTGTGGGTGTAGGTATATACGTGTGTGTGGGACTACCGCAGCAATAACGAGAGCCATTCAAGTATTCTGTTGTCCCTAAGCAGTTTCTATCGTCGTAATAAGCGAAGTTGTCTTGTCGTTTGGTTCTCGCTCCTTTCCTTATACCTCTCAGGTGAAAAGGGAAACGGTTTTTTCTTTCGAAGAATAAGAAAAAGGAAGAAAAGAACAAGAGGAGAAAAAAAAAAAAAAAAAAGATCACCGCGTGAAATTTTTCGCAGAATCAGAAGCGCGAAGAGATTTTCTATGAGATCTGCACCGCTCGGGCTGTGTATTAGGTATATACCCTAGCGTCCACGAATTCTAGTATCTTTTGCTTAAGATGAGAATGAGTGATTTAATATGGAGATAAAATGGATTATTTTCGATAGTTTCTAACGCCTATAATTGGTTGTAATAAAGCGAGGGTATAAAATGAGCGGGTCGTCAACGGTCAAGAGAAATCTAGTCCCTCGGAGGTGTATCGGTTCTGGTATAGCGGATGTTCGTACCGATTGTTCGTCCGCGATAACCTTCGTAAATAATTCATAAAGCGATGTTTAATATCCCGTAAATATAAAATTATGTAAATTGATGAAAGCTCAAACAAGCCTGCCGGGCCTGAGTCAACGACGACGCGACGCGACGCTCCACGGGCGCCGCGCCGCCGAGGGTTTCCACATTTTCGACGTCGACTGGCGAACCCATATAGTCCATGGGCACACGTATATACGTTCGGCTGGAAAAACTCCCGAATACATTTTACGGCCGAACCAACTAACAAAAATTCATTCGGGCTCAGGCCGGACTGCCACCGACTGCCGCCGACATACGGGCAACCGGACGGACGCGTGGACGTGAAATATAGTAGAGAGTGTTCCGCCGTTCTATGACCGGCAGCAAGGGATCACTCCGGTGGTTTTTGGGCCAGCATCGCAACATCTGCCACACTGGCCACCGACACGACGGACAGACGGAACCTCCTTACGCACACTTACGCAACTGCTTCGTGTCCGGTCTTGGCACGGTCAAACCTTTCGAATATACAACACATTGCCAAAATATGATATTTTTTTAGGACGCAGCCTTTTCGAAAAATTAACTTCTCCCTTTTCACCCATTCAATGAACGCTTTCGTTCCTTGCATACCTAGTCGCATTGTATAAGAAAACGTTTACCAATTTTTTTTTCTCTTTTTTTCTCAATAATCCAAATCCTGAACACGAATTGATCGGCGGATAGATTTGATCCGATATACCGTAATTATTTTATATAGAATCGCCTTCCCTTTAATTTTAATCGACTTACAACCCTTATCCGTTCCCAATTCTCTCGTCTCTCAAAGCTCTCAGATATTCTTGTTTGAATACCATCTGTCGCTGCCACTACCAATTTCAGCGGGTGGAAAGGAATCTAGCCGATTGACACGGCGACACGGTGACACACGAAACCAAATACTATGCCACCGTATCCGGGGTGCCTATTCACCCATATGAGTATATATATTTAATATACCTATATCAATCGTTCGATTATCCGTTGATATTTATTTATTTATGTTCATCCATCGGCGTTAGAATTTTTAGTAATTATTTTTTATGGGCTTGAAATTCGGGAAAAAGAAAACCAACAGCTGCGGAAAAGAAAACGCGATGATGGCAACTTAACGCGAAGATCGACTATGTAGTGTCTTCTTTCGCAGGAGCGAGCGGGAAGGAGAGAAATAGGGAGAAGAAAGACGGACGAATTTCTGAAGGACGTCTAATGGTGTCATTCGAGATCATAATGGACAGTGGTCAGGGTAAAGGCTTGTTTTTGTGAGCTGAGAAGAATCGTGATATCTCACAATAGCAAGTGCGCGAGCTGTCCGAATGAGAATCGCCACTTCGCCATCGAGGATAAACCATTATTTTTCCATTCACTCTAATATCGTGCGGGTGTCTTTTGCCCATTGTTATATGGGCACACCGCGATTCCTACGTCGTATTTTATTCGGTATTGAATTTCGTATCGAAACTTCCTCTTCTTCATTCTTCGAAAACTTTTCACCGCACGTAAGTTAATTCATTCATTCAGATGTAGACAGGATAGGTATTTTGAAATAAAAAGTTATGAGGATGTGGTCCCTCATTCATCCTGGCATCTTTCTTAGAAATTTCCTCAATTTCATCCTTCTTCACGTGATAATGGTTGACATTTGGTCAGCCGAAATTCACCTTAGAGTCTATTCTCGAACTGGTCGGATCTCTTCTTCCGAACTTCTTATCCTTCGTTTTTGGAAAAATTCTGAGCTAGACGGTTACTCGTTATGAATGGAATTCCTCGCGAATGTTGAAAGTCAGTACCAGATTGAACTCGATGGCTTTCGCCGAAAACTGTTTTCTGCTGCCGAGCTGATTCACGTGCATTTGGTAGTGAAACTTCTCCACGTTATAGACATTCGTCCACAAGTGGTTTTCATTTGAAATATCCTACTTAAGGGAGGACCGAAACGCGCGTGGTCCTTCAAGTATGGTTTTCATCATTCTATGCTTGGTAAATGAGACTTGCTCCTGTTTCCTGCCCTTTTGGTCAAGCGTGGATCCTCGCCGTTTTTAACTCAGCACGTCCGTCGTGTTTTTCTCTTTATTTTCGTTTTTTCTGTTTTCCCTTTTTACGTGTCTCGTACATCTTCACCGTAGACTCAGAAATTAGACCGGTCTCGTATTTCAAGTACTATGGTATATACGAGCATCCGGTCGACCAGGAGACTCTTGTCTCTCGACAGAACTATCAACCTAAACGATTTGCAACCCGCAACCTCATTTCTTTTTTCGTTCACCTTTTCGAAAACAAGAGTTTCTCACCAAGTGAAAAAAAAAAAAAAAAAAAAAAAACCGTTTTCATCTGACTCGACTAGTTTTTTTTCTTCTCCGAACGACTCCAGCCTAACCGAAACCCCAAAATAAAAAAAATAAAAAATCAGCACGTGGTTACCGTCCTTTATCGTCTACATCGGATATTTTCTACATTTTTGGTTCACGCGTAATTGCAGACCATTGAATTTTCGGTTTATCGAAGAAAACACGGTCCCAAAACCGCCCCACGTAACTATAGATAATATCTGCTAGCTCAGAATTTTCGTTCAAGTCTTTAGTCCTTCGGAGGTCCGAGGGAGACGCTAGAATCCTGCCTGTCTTACGGTAGTAACTTTCTTTCGATATGTTCGGATTTGGGGATGTATTATCTTCAGGTACGCTGGTTAACGTCGAACCTGGTATCTAGGAGTGAGGGAATGCGATCTTTTTGAGGTTTTTGCTGAAATTAACTGGCTGCTAGACTCGTGAGTCGGTTTACCCTCCTCAAAAGCTGGGTTGACGTTGCGGGCAAATATGCAAAGATTACCCATGCCGCTTTCCGTTCAAAACGTCTAATCATATTCCTTACGGAAGCATGCCTCTGCCGCGTAGAGAGAGTTCCCCGGATGACCTGAAATGGGTTTTACCATTCAAGGAAATTAGTTTTTCCCTTCATTGCTTCCTTCCTTCCTTCCTTCCTTCCGTTCTGCCCTTTCTCCATACCTCCCTCTCTTATCTTTTTGGTATCAGAAGTCGGTAGATTGACCCGGAGTGTACAAATAAATGTAAAAGCTTCTTGTCAGGACGGATGGCCTCGTACTACACCACTTAATTGTATTGTCTATCGTTCGGCGATAGTATCGCAACGCAACTACTTGAGAAGTAGATTTCTTACTTTTTCTTGCTTGGGAGCAGAAGTGGGAGACTCTAAGTAGTTTCATTCATTGAAATGTTGAAATTGAAAGTGATCTTATCGTTGTCACTCGAAAATCTATTCTTCAAAGTTCATTAATGACGATTCTTTTTTGTTTTTTTTTTTCATTTTTTATTCTTTTTTACAAGTTGATGAATCTTTGAGCTACAGTCTCTTTCTGTATAAATAGCGGTGCTTGAGAATGTTGTTCAGGGTGAGGCTAGATCTTGAGAGATCTTCAGTCTGCGTCTCCCTCCACGCACCTTCGCAGCTCCATAGCATCAGCTTACGAATTTCGCGTTAAGGCGGTAATATTTCACGAACTGGTGAATGGAATGGAGCGGAGGAGGCCCCGTCGTAAATGTAAAGATCAAGTGAGCCAGATTGTCCCCTTTCCGTTCTCCTCGCAAATTCTCGCTCTAATCTGTGAGTAATTGTCCCGCCACAATGGAAGAATAAAGCAAGTTCTGGGACCTGCCCAACCTGCCAACGAGATTCTATTCAATATTTTTTACTTTAGCGATCTGCCCTGGTGACACCACCTCTTTGCCGATTAATCTTCAATTATAACGAACCTGACAGCTATAACCGTAACACTTTTACGACCCAAATCCTAAGATCTTTTGGATTGGATCCTGCCATTTCGTTACCGATTTTTCTCGCTCCAAACTGATAAAAAGTAACAAGAATATTGCTTAATTTCTTTCCCTTACTATCTGATATTTTCTTTCATGTCATTTTACATTAAAATTAAAAAAATTTTACTCTCTATGTCTCTAGGAACGAAAGTCTATTTTCAAAAGTCTTTGAATAGATCTTACGCAGTTTTGAGTCCTGGTATTTGCCTTTGAAAATCTTGAATTAAATCGGTTGAGTCAAGCGATGGGAATCGGCAGGTATCGGTCGAAAAGAAACAGGAGGGGTCTCCAAGGAGTGTCGTTTGTATCGGCGAAAATATGTGGTATCCGGAATGGGGGATATTGATGCGCGTCAAAGTTTTCATTGTGCTTTAGCCACCCCCTATGCGGCACACACGCACACGCACACGCTTCTGTATTCTTATAGCGGGAAAACTGCACTTGATATATTACGAGTTTTCTGCCTTCCCGGAACGGCTTGACGCAACACCCGGCACATCCTTTTATACGCCTTGCAGAGGATCGAAGGACCGTATTGTCGCAATCCTGGGACAACTCACCTGCTCCTTCATCTTTCCAATTTGTTTGCCCAGTCGCGTTTCCTTTTTTCTAGAATTTCTTTTTTCTCAGAGAAATCAATTTTCTCGTTATTAATATAATGACATCTTTTATAATGTTTTGGAGAAATCAAACAATATCATACAGAATCTTAGGTACATATTGAGTCTTTCCGAAGGAAGCGTAATCTTTCAAATCGCCTTCGACTCCTTGCGGGTTCCTTTGTATTTTCAATTTGGAGAAAGGCAAGGGAATAAACGGTGAAAATTAAGGATTAGAAAGTGAAATAATATAGGCAAGGAACTGTCTTCGCGGTACAGAGACTGAAAAGTGGAAAAAGACTGGCTGTAAATCTTTCCGAGATCATTATACCTACCTACTCCTGGTGCCTCCCAGCTTCCAACTCCCAACTCCAAACTCCGCAAACTCCCAGGGCTTTCCTCTGCTGCTACACGTTGCCCGGGCGACCTCCGTACCGCGGGCAAGAGCACTGCAATGTCCGTGTCGGTGTAAAGGAGCTTTTACATCGCCGTAAAACGCATCGTTAAGCAAAAGATGGGAAAAAAAACCCTGTCATAGTCTTTACTCTCCTCAACTTTCTTGGGAATTCACCTTTTCTTTCCTATTCTTTGCCCAGAAAAGGCCTCGCCGTTATATACGATCTGCAAGATTAATGTTGGCTTCTTGATCCCTCACACCACACGTCATTATAAGGCAGTTTTTAAAATCAGCAAAAATTAACGCAAGCTTTGAACCTCGGTTAGCATTTATGGTATGTATGCAAATCTGAACCCTTCGCTCTCGCATTAGACGGCTTGTTTTTAACACGATGTCGTTTCACCCATAAATTTGTGAATCTTTTTCATTTCAAATAAAAAACTAAACCGCATCGATATGGACTTTATAGTTGTGGGGCGGCAGCTGTTACGAGGGAAATTTATCTTTGTCAAGAAATGCATGCATCGAATTTTATATTTCATACATACTATATGCATGTATCTATCCACCGTATTTTTATGTATGTGTGCGAGGGTGAGTGACGGTTTTTGACAGCTAGAAATAAACATAAGACGTGCGTGTGCCGAGGTTTTGGCCGATCTCATCCGTGAAATCTTGAACTTACGTCATGCATTGTGACCGGTCGGTCTGTTGGTTTGATTTTGGTATTTTTAATCTCAGATTCTTTGAGATCCCGTGAAAAATCTTCCCCTTGACATTTATTCACGCCGTCATTGGCCGCCTCCTTCTCAATACGAGCCTAGATCAAACCGATTCGAGATTTATCGAGGAGGAAAACAAATTTACGTGATATTCTGTGATTCTAGAGCTGTGGCTATGGCTCCAAAATCGTTGAGCGAGATCAAGCAGTTTATTCAAATACACATATTTTACATTGTATTAATTAATTACAGAATTTTCTTCCTTCTAAGCTTGAAGAAAAATTGAATAATCATCCATTAGATGTAAGATCGTAATAATCTTACGATTAGGTGGAAAGGGAATTTGATCAGCTAAATATGAGGGATACCGTTTGGTTCATGGTTTGTGAATCTCGGGCTTTTGCCTATCAAGCAGTTAATTCCTAATCTCTCAATTTGGTTTCGAAGACAGCGCGACTCCCCGACGAGCTTAGCGCACAATAGGATCTGAATGTATCTCCAGCGATCAGTGAAAAGGCAACCCTTGCGTGGTTAGAAAAATTTTCCGCATATTATTGCAAAATGAATACGACGTCTGGTTGTTTACGAACACCACTGTGGGGCAAGAATCTGTTCGGTTAGAAGCTCCACAAAGGAAGTTAGAAGAGAGGAATCCCTTCGTGCTAAAATCTCCGGCAAATGGAAGACAATGGAAGACAAGAGAAAACCAGAAGGGATAAAGTAATGATGGCTCGAAGAGTGATTACTTTGTGGCGAAGCAAAGATCCGTCCGGCCGTCCGGATGGAGTGGCTTCTCGTTAATCCTCAGATTGGCTTCAGGTCTTTGAGCTACCTGAACGTTTTGCCCAGAGAATCTACCGAAGTCACAGTCGGAACTCACTTAATTGGTATTCGCACCAAAAGGACGAAATGCGCTTCGAAGCTTTTTAAGAAACAGCCAGTTTTTCCTTTGACTGTGATCTCAAGGAAAATTTCTCTCCTATTAGCTCAAAGATACGTATAGGTATATACATGTAGGTATATAACCGAGCCAGTAGCTGACTGCAATTCCCTTTGATTCGAACGACTTTTTTACTTCTGCTAAATGCAAAGGCAGCTCCGTACCTACTGCAGATGTACTTATATTGTACATATACCAAGGAGAAAAATATTTCTGCTTCGAAATTTTTGACCAAATCACCCTGGGCTCTTGAGTCGTAAGTTTTTCTATCGCTGTGTGGGACCATACTTCGTTCATATACAAAACCTACCTGTGCCACCCTCATTTTTTCATTTCTTTTACCTCTCTCTCTCTCTCTCTCTCTCTCTGGCTCTCTTCCCTCGCCGAAACCTTTTTCTGGGTTTCCGCATCTTTCAGAACCCATTTGTTGGAATGGAGGGCGACTCGAGCGGACATAATACACAACCCCACCGGACCCTCCCAAACCTCCCCGCCTTGCTGCAGAAGCAGCCCGCTATAAGATTCCTTATTCAATATCCACCGATGGTCCTTGGATATATTTTGCATCGGATAAAAACTCCCTCTCAAACCATATTTTCAGGTGCTAAGAGCACCTAGCCTCCACCGAGGGATACCGGAGCTATATTTCCGTGTATCACAGATCATGCAGTACGCAATTACAATTATCTTACATCCACGCTTACCTAATCCATAACATAATACAATGAAGATGAGAAAGAAATCTATATAGGTAAATACACACGTGTTTATGGACATGTGATTATCCCGCATGATCGGGCAGAAAAATCTAACTGAACTTAATAATCCAATCCGAGCAGATGCTTCACCCACTGGCCAACGTTTACGATCATCTTAAGACCCGGAGATCTCCCGCCAATTTTTAATGCATGTTTCCAATATCGCATGGGTCCTTGACAATGCCGAAAGGGAAGCCACCACGCTCCTAAGATGCTCGCTCAACCTGAACAATAACATATTGCAGAATTCCTAAGGTGTGTTTTGAATGCATGGGGGTGGCTTCACCCATCTAGAGGTAGTGGTTGTATATATATATATGAGTATATACATATATACGTATACCTGCCCCGTTTAAACTCCTACAGCCGTTCCGCAACAGGAAAAGAAAAAGAAAAAGAAAAACAGACACATAAATGAGAAGCAAAAAAATATAGGTACGATGTCTTTTCAGAGTTGATGTGAATGTATGTACTCATTCACATTGCGAATTTTTGCAATGTGAATGAGTACAATTTTAACTTAAAGTCTAAACACTGCAAGGGTTCGTACCTAGTCGAGTGAATTTTTTCAAGGGGGGTGAAATACGTCCGATACTTTGAACGTATACGGATATGATCGATATGGATACACTAGAGGGAGTGGAAGAGCGGTCAACGATGAAAAATGAACGTTTTTTTCTTTCGTTTCGTATCTTGGTCGAGGGGTTAGTGTGTATATGTATATATGTATGACGATTGTGGCATGGATATAAAGTAAAAGTGTTGAAAATAAATCACGATCTATAATCGTTCTGTTTTTCCTAACTTTCCCCTTTTTTCGGCTAGGTTTGCGTCGCGAAACTTTTCAACAAATAGTTGTATCTGGAGAGGGGAAATATGCTTGTAGAACGACTCGGTCTCTATCCGTGCACACCCTGGCTCTCAAAGGACCCTAGGAACCCTCCATAAACCCATCGGGTTCAACGACGAACTGAGAACTACGAGCCGTATAGTTATACCATAGATGAACAAAACTGCTCTAGTTTTGCCTAACTCGCATAATTTACAGCCTGATTTATCAGCCGAAGAAATTCTCGGCTTCGAGGTAGGGTAGGTGAATGCGCTAGTAGAAAACTGCGTAATTTTACGAACGCGTAGACACGATTTTCTACCCTTGTAAATCACCTAGGCGGGTTACAAAATTTACAAGATAGAAATGCTCTAGTTTTGCCTAAGGTTATATCAGCCCCAATAGGTGTTACCTTTGGGATTTATTGCAGGGTCAAACTTACCTTTGAACTGCAAGGTATAAGTATATGGGCGAGATCAACGCTCTCTGAC
This sequence comes from Tenthredo livida, assembly GCA_963992785.1. Taxonomy (NCBI): domain Eukaryota; kingdom Metazoa; phylum Arthropoda; class Insecta; order Hymenoptera; family Tenthredinidae; genus Tenthredo; species Tenthredo livida. Next base: position 5,937,393 of record OZ023071.1, on the reverse strand, counting down.
GAAACCTTTTCTACGTCGATGAATTGATTAGCTGTGTGCGATTATCTTTGGCTACTCGATGAACTGGAGAATTAAGGATAATGTGAGATTATGGAAGTATTATGTAGACGCTGATAAGGTGAAAATATAAGTGTATTAAATTCACGCTGATATCGCTTACTCGGGTGCAGGTATTAATACATAGGAGATATAAGGTACATATAATTCGGGTGACGATCAAAAGCCATCGACCGCAGTGGTAGCGTACGTTCCGCGTGGCTGATTCGAAATGGAAAGAAACGCCTGCTACCGAGAATCGTTAAAATTTTCTTTCGTATTTTTATTTTATGCACAGTATCTGTAAAGTAACGAGGTCCTCCCCAATCCCCACCGAAATCCTCACCCTTCACTCCTTCTTTCGACGAGTGGAGGCTGGCTGGCTGGCTGGCTGGCTGGCCCCGGGTGCCTGTACCAAAAAGAGAGTAAAACGAGAGAGAGAGAGATGAAGAGAGAAAGCAAAGAGAAGAAGGTGGATGGGTGAAAACCGGAGGGAGAAAGCACCAGGGTGAAAGCAAGGGGAGTGGAAAGGAAAGGAAAGGAACGGAAAGGAGCGGCGAAGAGGAGTAAGGAGAGAAGAAACGAGAGCTAAAGAAGGCGACGCTCCTGCGGACTCGCGCGCGAAGAAGCCGTGAGTTTAATGATATTCCTGATTACAGCGAGGCACTGGCGTAGCTCCGTATATAAGTATATGTATACATATCTACGTATATACACGTAGAGGTATATATACGTATACGGGAGAAGTGTAAGTTAGGAGGGAGACCGACTGCGCGGGTTTGAAGGTAGGAAGTAAGGGACGGGGGTAGCAGAGGCAGCCCTCGCGAATCTGGCGTAAAAAGTATTGATCTGAGGGCTCCTTGGCTCCTCGTGGAGTGCTCGCGGGAGAGGGTTGAATTCACCCTAACTGTTCGCGGTACCTTTATATTCATCATCCCAGACCCGGGCCCGGACCTCGACGTATTTAAGGGCCTCCCACCTCCTCAAACTCCTGCCGACGAGACTTTCCCGCGACTATTCGGAGGGGTGCCTCTATTTTTTATACCGTTCGCCTTTGAATACCAACGAGTTTCACCGATTTTAATTGGCTTTTGTGTCGCTCTGCATTCTATCTACAGGGGGTGTTGTTTTTTCTTACGTCTTTTGTTTTCTTATTTATTGTTTATTTCTTATTTTTTACTTCGTTTTTATTTTTTTCTTCTCCCTCTTCCGTTTCGTTTTGTTTAAACTCCTTTTTGTTCTTGTCCCTTTTTTCTTCCCTTCTTTCTCTCTCGCCCTCACCATCTCTCTCTATCTTTATCAAGACTCAAGGTAATCAGCGAAATTTCGTATTCTGAAAACTCTTTAATCGCGTACCTTTTTAGCAACACTGGTACTAAATTTCGTTATATTTTATCGAGGGAAGATTTCAAGGGGTTTCAGATGTTTGGGGAAAAGGAAATATCGAAACGGACGCGATGGCGCAGCGCTGCAGCTTAATAAATAGTTCAACGATTCTCGTACTCGGAAAAAGCGACGAAATAAAGTGGCCGTTTTTCCTTTAATCTTAAAACAACCAACTGTCGGATTAAGGGTTGAAATATCCTTTAGAATGTATAAAAGGATATAGAGAATTAAATATAAAGTCTGTGGAAGAACGCGGACGAGACAGGTCGACGTCTGAAGAAACGATTACATTAAAGTAAGTGGTGGATTAGCGGCGCGTTTTAGGAGCAAAAAGTCTCTAAAGTGGCAAGTGGAAGATGGAAGATGGAAGATGGAAGAGTTTCGCAAGTGTCCTACGCCACAAACAGCGGAGATGCAAAATCCTGACATTTGGCTCATGGCCACGACTCATCGTTGCAATCCTCTCAGCTTGAATTTCGCTTATTTTGAGAATAAATATAAATATTTTTCTCCGCACTGAATGCCGGTTTTGAAAATTCAGCCGCAGCAGCTGGTATATTCGCGTAATTAACGTACATGTAGATTATACGTGGATGAAAATAGTATCTAAATGTATTCGAGTGGGATATGAAAAATTTTAGCGAATTGCTAAAAGCAAGGAAAAAGATAAGAATGAAATCACGTTACGGTGACAAAACTGGATAATCGGCGAGGGGTGGGAAGGCAAACAATAATTACATCTACAAAGAAGGCATTTCCCTAATTTTCATTTTTTCTTCATTTTTCCTCTTATTTTTTTTCTCCTCCTCCTTCTTGTTCTTCTTCTTCTTCTTATTCTTATTCTTCCGCCTCACCCGTTACTCTCCACAAATTCGAAAGACGCTAATTTTTCAACCTTGCTATATGCCAGAGATTTTTTTGAAAGAAATCACGTCTCATTACCTTCTCCACCTTTTCTCAACGATCCTGCGACCCGGCTCCACTCTCGCTAAACTAAACCACCACGTCACTTTCTGCCTTTTCTGTGATATTCTCTCGTGAAAGTAGTAGGTATATAAGTATAGGTACGCAAATTTTCGCACACTCTCATCCCTCGGGGACCCGAATAAGAGAGGGATAAGGAAACACGTGTGCGGTGTGAAGCACCAACATACGTTCACAAATAGTCCCTCCGAAATGGAGCAACAAGTGTACCCAACATTCTCGTATAGGTACCTGTTTTCCCTCACTTCAGAGATGAAAAGCTTCCCGCAATGCCAAGACTATGCTTTACCCTCGGCAACTATTCGTTCAATATTAACTGCATCAATTTTGAAACTAATTGTTCCATTTCGCGTTTTAGAAATGAATAAAAGGCGGAATTCCCGCCCCTTCTAGGACATCAAATTTTTGAAAAAGGAACCCTTTGGATTATAGTGGTTGAGGATTCCCATCATCCAGTAAATCTGCGAATACCCTAAACGGTTGTTATCTTAAAAAACATCGCAGATCCACTTAAATATTTCTAAAACGCCAAAGGCGTTTCATTCATTGACGGTATGTGATGATCGTTGAAAGGGGTTTCGTCCCGGTGTTGTGACAAGGATCTTTTGTCGTCTGGTGTATCAGATGAAAATTATTTATTTAAATATTTTCGATACTCGCCAGAGATCCATTGTGTGTTAGGGCTGTTCGTCCGGCCCTTGATACTTGAAGATATTTTCTTGACCCGTGAGATTTTAGCGAACAAATGGAAGTACTTATTTTTTCTTCTTCCCTCTTTTCTCACAAAGAAAAGGGTTCGCTTCCAATTTATATGAGTCCGGTGTAGAGTTACGACGTTGGTGAAAAATGAGCCCAGCTCAATCGAGTGCTTCTGATGTTTCTGCCGATCTCGTCCAAAGTAGAATGTGTTCGTATAGAAATATTAAATACATGTTGAATTTTCTTTTTCAACATATGATTTAATGATATTCGTTGTTTCTTTTCCATAAAACGATGATTTAAAATATCGTTTCGGGGACGAAAGAGAGAAAGAGGGAGGTATCACTGGAAAAAATTGATCGCGTTAAAATTGGGTCGGTGCAATATCCGCGGTAACAAAGCCTCGATCGGTCTTCAAAATCTTGTAGCTCGCGTACTGGATGGAAGGAAAATTAGCAACCAGGCCACGTCTTCTGCGGGATGGTTTACTGCCGTGGGGGTAAGTCTGGGAAGGGGGAGAAAAAATAAATAAAAAAAAAAAAAACGAAAGGGCCAAAAGTAATGCCACCTTTTATTAAACTTCCACCCGATGCAAAATGTGTTTTGGGTTGTTTTAACTTTAGAAGCCATTTTTATTTACTCTCTTTCCCTTTCGCTTCTTTCTCCTTTCTATATCCCTCCACCAAAAGAATGGGGTTCAGTAGCAGCTGTAATAAACCCGCTTACGCTGCAATTTTACTTCCTGCGAATTTTGTCAGAACGTAAGTATCGCGTTTACCACTTTAAATTCGTATTCCTCCGCGTCATCGTGATCCAGAAATGGTATACGATTTCTTTCATTTTTCCGATTGGAAAATGCGCGTGTTCATAATCTGTAGCTACAGTTTGTCACGACGTGCCTGCGCTGCCATTAAGAATTATTAGCCAAAGGGGATGCGGCAGGACGATCCTGCAGCAGGTAACCATGGAAACAAAAGGGTTACTGCCAAGGCGAGGGCTTGTATCGTCCTCGTAAAAGGTTAACGAGATTAGATCAAACAAACGGAAAGGAATGCTTTTCTCGCGGTGTTCCATTTGCCACGAGAATCAAGATGGCTGACCGGAAGAAGGTTGGATCGAAGCAAAGGGTCCCGGAAGGTTAATCGGGTTATTTTGGACAAGCGGTAGTTCGTTGAGAGAAAGAGAGACACAGGAGCCTTTATCTTCTCTGGCTCACCTATTTTCTACATACTATACCTTACATACCTATATACCTACTCACTGCCGCGCGTATGAATCGGCAAAAGAATAGGTATAGATATAACGAAGGAGAAATATTCAATCCAATTTTCAATTTCCAATTTCCAAAGAAGAGGACGCGGGCGCGAGCTCGGGCGCGCTTCGAGTTTTGTAGAAGAAACGGCTTTCTTCCTTTCCTTCCGCCCGAAAAAATATTTTCGCAATGCTCGCGCTCAGAGTACTCGACTCAAAGTATTGGACGCTCTTTATCCTGACTCTCCGTTCTTTTCCTCTCCGTTCCATTCCTACTACCTTACCTTACCTTACCTTACCTTACCTTACCTTACCTTACCTTGCCTTACCTCACCTTTCGTCCTTACTCCACTCTCCTACTTTCCTGCTTTCCTCCTTTTGAAGTGCGTATCCGAATTTATTTCCGTCCGAGTGTTGGTAGCCCTGCGCGTGGGTCGCTGGGTGGATGCAGGGGGCATTCTTATTTCCATACAAAGCCTTTCAATTTCACCGGCTGAGCCTTTGTGGGACAAGGGTGCGTTCGCAGGTTGGGCAAGAGTGTTGCGATTTCGAATATTTCTTGGTCCTGAAAAAGAAAAAAAGGAAAAAAAAAAAAAAAAAACACAGAAAAAAGAGGAACAAGAAGGAAGAAGAAAAAAAACGTAAGAAGGAAAAGAAGGAGAGAAAAAAAAAATTATGCAAACCTTTTCCGTACAGTCCTGCACTAGAAACTGCTCTCCTTTTCCCTTCTACCAGCTATACCTACATATAAGAACGATTTGCCCAGCATCCAAAAATTTCTCAACTCCTCGAAACTTATTCAGAGAGAATGACGGCGAATAGCCAATAATAAATTTAATAACCATGTCTATGAAATTTATTGTATTAAACTGAAAATTTATCTGCGATAATCTCTTGGGCTTCAACCCCTATTCCGTTGCAATTCCTGAGAAAATTTACATCAAGGGTGTGGCAGGGTTTGACGTGAGTCCTGTTCGTATAACATAAGTTGTCCGGTCCAGGTAGTGGACAAGGAAGTGATGTCAATGATTAAGGGTTTCGCCGACGCGCCACAATGCTGGACCACCACTCCTCTTCCGTAGGCTTTTTTCGCGTATCCGGTCGGGCGTGAGTCCAGGGTCCAGACCAATGGGTACCTACTCAAATTCCAGTAGAATTTAACCTCAGTTACAAGATTTCGTTTGCCGAATATTTTCCGCACGCCTATAGCTGTATACCTCGTACGACGATTTATTGGTCCCGGTTGAATTATCTATCAATGGAGAACGAGTTAGCAACCCTTCGGCCTTCGGCCTTCACCGCCCACTCTATTCAATACCTTTCAAAATTTTGAAACGTTGAAGTATTGCTTTTTAAACGGCTTACGGAAATTAGACATCTTTGCATACTATATGCGACATATATAACTCATTTTCACGATTCGCGCAACTCACGACGATACCCGCAAAAAGAAATACAAACATATTTCCCGCTCATCGATTGGATTAAACGGTAGTGGAAATCTCCTAGGCGATTTCTACGCAAGTAATTGTAATAAACGCCCGCCTAAATGGGTGGAAAAAATTTATAGGAAAGCAGTTTAATATCAGTAGCGAATACCCGTATCATTCTCTTCCCCTTCAGAGATTAGAATTCGGTTCCTAACCGTTTTCAACCGTTCTCTGGGTTATTTAAAATTCATCCATTCACCCAACCGGGCTGGGTTGAACGTTGGCTGAAGGGAAATAGAGAGGGTGAACGGGGGCGAAGAAGAACAGGGCTCCCCGTTAGCGGAGCGCTTTAGGTTCTGGATTTCGGATTTTTGGGGTGCATTGGGTAAACGGCAGGCGTTGCCCGGTCAGGCAGGCAGGCAAGCAGGCAGACAGGCACGCCACGGCACACACATATGCCTTCCAATCTCCGGCCTTTCGTTACTACGCCGCGTTATGCAGAGAGGTTCATTGTTGGACCTCCGTAGGAACGGCAAAATAGCTCACGGGGGTAGGTAACACATTGCCTCGATGCCGTTCGACAGAGGGTTGCGTGGACTCGGAACGACTTACCCTAGCTTTTTCTATTTCATATACAAGTATATATATATGTAGATATGCCTATATACGTATAAATGTATCATGGGTATATGCGTACATCATTCAAACACATGTATGCAAACGATGAAGTTCCTGCCCCTTTCTATCCCTGAATCCCGAATATAATCAAAGTTGAACAAATGCTTTACTTCCTAGGTAATTTCGAGGCGGGACCCTGACACCGCGAACATCAAGGAAGCATTACGATTCCATTTGTTTGTCTTGACAATATCTCTTTGGTTTTCTGAGTTTTAGCTCCATTTAGCCCTCGGTAGAATGATATATACGATCTACCAACGACGTACTTCTCTTCTTCCTGTTTGCTGAACACAAGAATGAGGAGGAAGAGACGGCGGAACTGAAGAGCGGACATTTCGTCGAAGTAAATACGACGGATGATCGAAGGCGGGTGAAGGTAGGAATAAAGACGGTGAAGATCGCGGAGGGAAGACAGATGCCTTTCCATATGTGTGAATTGAAATGTGGTAAGTAAAATCGCGGAGCTTCTTCTCCTCTCCTTCATCTCCTTCTTCTCCTCATTTTTATTTCATTTTGTGCGAGATGCGTGCTTGGTACGTGTGTGTGTTCATAGGAAGGAATAGGGAGCTGGAGAGGAGTAATAAAATTATGCCAAGAGCGAATGATTGATAATGACAAAGTCCTGATGGACAGAAGTCGTTCCATTCTTTCTGAGATGCGCGCGAAGCGGGTAGAACAGCTACGACTCCATATTTATTCCTCGTTCCCTTTTACCGCAATACCACGAGGATATCAAACCGCGAATTACTCTATTTCAGAAAGTGATCGCAGTGATTCGGATCCTAATTACACAGTCAATGATCGATCGATCGACGGCTGCAAATAGAATCGGTTCAAAGATTGAAGAATTTTAGCGATCATACTGTTGGCGTGCAAATGTTTATACAGCGAAAAGGAGGATGTTCAATAACGGAGAAGGGAAATGTATTGTTTACGTAAAATGATGGGAGCTGCCTATTTCAAACTTAATATTGTCGCAATGCGGTTACAGCTAATTTAATTTAATGGAAATTGAAAAATCAATATGAAAGCACATTAGCCGGACAGCCTACTAACGGAGAAGTTCTAAAATTTCGTTAATTATCGCTAGAAATGAAGCCCGTGCAGGGTTTGATTTAGAAAATTCTACATTTCCCTACATAGTCGTTAAAATTTTCCTATAAACCCTGCAGGGTCCACGATCGCTGGTAATGATCAATAACGATAGGGATCAATCAAACTTCTCAACGATCAATTGTGCCCGACTATAAGAAGGAGCTAGTACATTAACGATAGCAGGTGCATCTTCTCGTGGCTGGTTCCGCTCCGCGTCTTAAACTTTCGGCTATCATTTTTCATCCTTCGTTCAGGGATGTGCCGTGCTCGCATCTTTAACGTAATTACACCTTCGGTGGCCGTAAAGCGTATAGAACCCGTCGTAGATACCGAACCGCTTAATTCTTGAACAAATAACGGCTCAATTTTCCATGATGGATGTAAACGCCTGCAGGGTACCAACCTTGCACACCCATATTACGATTACTGTATTACAGGCTTTAACACGGAGCTCTGAAGGACGGATCGATGTTTTAATTTCCTACTCTTCTTCTTCGTCCCCCGATGGCCAAGAATTTATAACCAGTAAATTTTTCACTCTTGATCAAGCATATAAGAGCGGGGAATATTCCTCAATGGATATATCATGGGGGTGTATATTTCCTACCTGTTACACACTCCTGATAGAGCAGTTCGCGCGAAGACACTATAAATATCAACGGGAATAGGGAAAGGGGGCAGTTTGTCGCGATAGAAGAGCCTACAAGATGTCTACGACGTCTTCCGCGTCTTTGCACGTTCGATTCTCAATATACTTGCTCTATATACTTGGAAGGAAGCCACGTGTGATAAACTGCCGACGGCGAGGATCGAAACTGTTCCTCGTAAACACGATTCTCTCTTGCTCTCTCGGCTCACCCCCAAGTTCGCGTCGACGTCTGCCTCCTTCGCGCCACATCCACATCCACATCCACATACACGTTTCTATCTGCACACAGTCCTTCCTTCTTCCTTCCTTCTTTTCGTTAGAAAGAGAATTCCACACTCGAGACACCCACGCGACCAGCAACAGGCAGGAGAACATACCGTCTGCTTTCTTTTTCTCATTCACATTCGCCAAAGTCTTCACAAGTATCGGGAAAAGATTTTCCCAAATCTCTCTCTTAGTCGCTCCTCTTTCTGCCCGAGCTTGTCACTCTTTGTATAGTACTAGTGGGTGTTTTATCGCAGCTCGATTTGCCTCCAAGAGTTCCCCTCGATTTCCTGTATATTTATTTAAAGAATTTTCGTCCATATACGGATTTATTCAGGTGATGTACAATTAATGATCTCTGCCATTTTTAATCGTCCACAACTATATATAATATTATAACTTTTGAACATCCGAAAGGGACACGTGCGCCTGATTTCCATCAGACAAGAATTCCCTGTTTTTCATAATCCCAGTCCTCGTCCTGGAATTATGTACGCGAATGAATGATCGCTCTAGGCGGTCCTCTCGAGAAATTCTTTATCGGATTATTATTCCCTGACGAGTTTTTGGCCGTCTTACCCATATTAAAAAATTCAATTTTATAAAGAACCCTGGATTAAACCGTGGCCGAGATGAAATCTATCAATAATGAACTACGTGCTCGATATTTAATGTCCGCAAGTATGTTTTAAACCGTATAGGTAAATATATTATATCATTTCTACCGGTGGACCACGCGTTCCTTTACGACCTAGCCGACCGCTCCTGATTCGGACAAAAGACACGGTGAAACGTTTTCTCGGACAAAAAATATATAAAAAAAAAAAATTGAAATTCTTGCCCTGCAGAGAATGACCGTGACAGTGGCTCGGCACGTGTACCAAAAAAAAAAAAACGAAAAAAAAAGACTAAAAGAGAAAGAAAGGAAAAACTACCACATAGGTTACACCATAGAGATAAAACCTCGTGGTATAAACCGGAGATTTAAATCGACTTAGTGAATTTTTTTTTCCCTTTTTTTTTCTGGATTTTCATCTCGCCAGATGTCGTACGGCACGCTTCGATGAACGTGACTTACACGTAATTCTGTTTTTTTGTTCACATCTTTTCGTTGGACAAGGTATACGATATGTCCAAAGAAAGATGCGATGAAAACTAGGTATAGTATGTAAAAAAAAGAAAAAAAGAAAACTAGACCCTCTTTTAAATCGCAATGGATTTTTGGCAGCTCGTCGATGCCTCGTCCATCTAAATCATAATAACTTACAAATGGCTGGCAGCTTCGATAGGCTTAACTTAACCCTTTGCAACCTCCGGGAGTTTGGGATATCACAAACCCCCTCGGGACAGCCCTCGACCAATCACGAAGCACAACTGATTCCGCAACCCTTCCGTATCCAATCTCCAACCCCCAGCTTCTACTTGGCAACCCTTCCGGCTTCCATAACGTATAATATATATACCTATATATATACCTATGTATTATATATGTTATGAACCAGCAATGGCGGAGAGTCAAAGTATTAATTAGTTTCGGTTTTAATTTTAATTATATAGAATTATTGGCCTTGGCCCAAAGTGTCCAGAGTTCTCATTTAGTTTTCTATCTTCAAATTTGCGAACCAGTTTGTCGCGGTGGAGCGGGGGAGGGGGGGCGTCGGGGGGAGGGGGTAAAAAGAAATATGATAATACAATTTTGAGACTTATCAGAAGCCTGCATCGTCGCCGAACAAAGTCTTAAGCTAATCAGACCGCGCATCTCTCATCTTAGCTTTGGCCCTGGCAAGTAATGAAAGCATGAATACTTGATGCGGCCTCCGTAATTATATCGGAGCCCTTAGGTGAGGTTAGGTTAAGATGGCGCGGCTGAGGAGCCGCGGAGGAGCTGCAGGGGTTCGTTTGCTTCGGTGAAAAGGCGTTTTGTGCCCCTGAATAATTAATTCCGGGTACGCTCATGGTTTAGACCCTAAAAGCATACTTTCGGATGATACAAGTGCTGCCGACGAAAATATTATGGCTAACGAAGTTTACGCGCAACGCCATTTTAACTTCCCAACGCGCGAACCTTTACTCTCTTATACAACGAGGACAACAATTTCAAATTCAATTAATATCGGATTTCGTTTTATATTAGTTGACGTCGAAAAGTTCACCTTCGGAGAAACGACTGATCAAATTTTACCTCTGAAAGTAACAAATTTTTCATCTTTTTCGAATCTTTTTTTCTTTCTCCCTTTCTCTCTCTCTCTCATTAAATTCTCTCTTTTCTTATACTAGGTATATGAGATTAAATATCATCTCATCTACCTCCATATAGCTACGCGGCTTTAACCCGGTTCGAAATCGATAGCTAAATTTTTTACCGATTCTTGACTCCGGGTCGAATCTGATGGTATAAATTAAGCTGACGACACGAACGACCCTTTTGACTAAACTCGAGGATATTCTAAGGATTCAACAGACTGGCACGATTGAGATAAGGAGGATCATTAATATAATCTATATAACTGTTGGAATTTGGATTTGCGGATAAAACGAGAGGCAGAAATGACTCTTGGAATGATTCTGAACGGAGATAATATAATATAAAATCGTGAGTCATACGGGCGAACGATTTAGGGCCAACGAGTATACCAGCGAGTCGCTTGGCGAGGGCTGATTCGGCGCTTTTTAATTGCTACTCTACAAAAGGCAATTATCCCCGCGAGATATATTGCCGATTAATTCAGCGACGTAGCTGTTAGCCCAGCCCGGTGTCGCGTACGCGCTAACGCCAGGCACATACAATGGCAGGTGACAAAAGAAAATGTGGCACAAAGAAGTGCGGAGAATCGGGTGAACAATGACCAAGAGAGATAAGATACTCTTCCTCCGGAGTAGAAGAGGAGGAGAGAAATGAGAATAGAAATAAGATAGAAGGAGAGAAGGAGAGAGAGAAAAACTAACGAAGAGGTAAAAAATTTCCGTGGGAGAAAGCAGAAGTAGAAAAATTGTATGACTTATAAGACAAACGAGAGGGACGAAGATAAAAGCAATATTTCATTATCACGTCTGACGGTGTATTTAATCCCGAATAAAAAGCAAATGGGAAAAATGCGAAAACTCTATTCCGTTGAATAAGCGTCGCGTCATGGAAACACGTTTGGTCAATCAACGACAAATGCAATGGTCGTCTCCGGCGTGGTATACACCCATAGAAGCCACCCCTCAGCCAGCGTTCGTTCCACCATAATTTCGGAAAATGAGATAAGCTTCCCTGATCCGAACGCATGGGGCTGCAGCAACCCTCTCGAAACCCCCTTGGTTTACGCGTAGAATGGGGTTGCTGCAACTGACCAACGGCGAAAGCCTATTGGCTATAGGCAAGAGAGGCAACCGTCCTGATCAATAAATTGTTCTTGTACCAAAGCGAGGCGAAACTCTCATTTGGAGTCGGTTGATGGATGAGACGCCTTGTTTGCCGGCTCGCACATGATCATGGAATCTTTGAATCAAAAAATCTTTCAGCTTGGAAATGCGGTAGGAAATATGGCGCCGCGGTATATCGCGGGTCGCCAGTGCAGATCAATATGACAGTCGATTGTTTTGTTTATACGAACCGATCGACCCGTCTTGTCGTACGCTATTCCCGCTGAGAATTGACTTTAGAAAAACAGAGATAAGATAAGAAAACATCGAGAAACCGCTCGAACTGACTCAAACATCGCTGAGTTACTATAACGTTATACTCAATTGTTTCGAACAACAAGCTGCCGGGGAATTTCAGAGTTTTGAAGAATTTTTTCTTTTCTTCTTCCTTTCTTTCCCGTTTCCTCGAACTCGGAAAAATATTTCCGCTATGGTGCAAATTCGAGGAAAAGGACGATCCCGTTCACTGCAAATCGATCGATACGAAAATCCGGATGTATAAAAATTTATGCCTGAATAAAAATACGACGAAACTACGCCGAGATGTTTTGGCATTTGGATTTCTGCATATTCAAATCAGATCACCTAATTCATTATATTTTTTTTTTCTAACCGAAAATCTAAAAACCGCCAATCATTTTTCGGCGCTTTTTAAACTGGCTTCGCGATTCTTATACACAAGTAAGTTCGTAGCCATTGGACTAGGGGCTGCAATATTTGCAGGATCGTTTTCAATTCCAAGAAGCCAAACGGTGGACAATAGGCTCGCTTTTGCCAGGTAGAATCACTTTGAATATCTATAACGATTGGCCATTGTCGATCTGTGTAGAATAGAAACCGAGGGGGTCCTTGCGGGTGCATCTTTGAGTCTGCAGTGAGTTGAGAAAATTGCGGGAGCATTACGTCGCTGAAATGAATCTGAATGCAGTAGTAAACTAAACTCTCAAGAATTATCTATAAGGAAGAAGCTTCCTTCGTTTTGATACTTTTCAAAAATCGGTTCCCCATTTTTAAATTGACTCCGCAGAATATATGTTGAATGAGAACGAACCGCACCCTCGAACGTCTCGATCGCGTAGGTGTGCGTTTCGGATTTTCTCTGTATAACAGCGTCGCGACGCATCATCGGTTATTGTTTGGTCTTTTTTCATTCTGAGAAGAACCTTCGATCTTTATATTGTCACGCGACAGAATTTCTCTAGCTTTAAGGCGCATTGACTGTTGCAGTGTTCCTCCTCATATTCTTCGCAGTTTATTCTAAGCCAGGGGATGAAAAATATCGGCGAATCGTTTCCGAAAAATCTAATGCCAGTGCCACGCGTCTAATTTCCTTAAATCTTTCCTACATCTCGGCTTCTCATTCTTGGGCAACGCCCTCGCCTCTGGGCATCAAACGTTGTTTTCTTCCGTCAAAGTTTGTTCCTGGTACCAGGGAGGCTTCCATCTAGAGATTTCCAGAGGTTCTCGGTGTTCCAGCGCGATTCCAGGCGCGCCTCGAGACTCGAGAGTCGAGCTTCGAGAGTTTCGGAGGGTCCGGTTGCCCTGGAGACGGACTCTGCGGCCTCACCTTCACGTTTTACTTGTTTATATTCTTGTTCGTTTATTTACACTCCTACCGCCTATGTAACTTGAAAAATTCTGTTATCATATCTCTACAATTCCTCCATTATCTGAATTTGGAAAATTTGGAAAATCTGGAAAATTTCAATCCTAAGCTTGAAAACACATGATATCCCGAATCCACATACGAAATAAGGTTCGCAATTATTCGCAGTAAGAAAATTATCACCATAAATATCAAGGCGTAGGTACCTATACTTTATCGCCTTCTTATTACGGGGAGGAAATTTCGACCGAAGAAATTCTGGTATACCGCTATAAGGAGGCTTCTGCCAGCGTAGCAAGACTCGAACTTCAAAGACGGGACCGCAAACTTTCTTTGATAAACTTGGCCAAGAGGGGTGGCAGGTCGCGAGTATATGGGGTGAGGAACTTCGTATCTCCGGAGTGCATTATTCCCGGAATGGAGTCGATCCCCGGGCAAAGCGAGGATCGATCACTCGCTCTCATTCTATATTTTGTTTTCACCTTTGTTTTCTTGTTTTCGTGTTTTCCACAGTCCCATCGAGCTCCTTTTCTTTTTCTTCTTATATACTTTCTCCTTTTTTTTGCGCTTCATTCCCAACGCGTAGATCTGACACATGCGACGTCACCGCGGAGAGAATGCCATTCGATCTTCATTTTTCCCCTTCCTCATCCTCATTCTCTGTTCAATTTTTTCTTCTTTTTCTTTTCAGCTTTATTTTGCTCCCCATTTCCGTTTTTTTTTGTTTTTTTCTGTTTTTTCATCTCTCTTTCTCTATTTCTCCTATTTTTTGTCTCACCTCTCTCATTACCTTATCGTCCGCGACACGCGCGCGGTTATTGTTCCTCGGAAAAGCCTTACAAGTATAACGAGTCGAGGCTAAAAGGTCGCGGGACGGGTAGGTACTTGGATGAAAAATTTAAGGATTAACGTTACTACGCGCTATTCCTTTCGGAGGTTTCAGTTTCCCAAATCGAATGAGCGAAGCCATTGACCCAGTTGTGCGTTTCGTTTATGGTATCTCAACAACACGTCTAAACACCCCTGCTGGCCTCTCATCGAGTGTTCTAACTCGTCGTTACATAGACGATGTCTGAAACAAGTCCGCCACATCAACCGGTCAACAACATACCTCCTTACTAAGGATTCGGGGATTGGTTTATTTTCTCCTTACTCACAAGAGGAGCAGGAGGAAAGGACAAGAAGAAAAGTCATTGACACCTATCGATACAACGAGGCGTGATAATCCGAAGCACCAAACGAACGAATCACTCCTAATTGGATCGCGAATCGAACGATACTCACACATACCCTAGTAGGTATAGCTATATGTATCCATATGATAATAATGAATAATGAAAAAAGGACGAAAATATTGCTCAAATAAATTTCCCTAAAATTATCCAAGTCCCCATACGGTACCTGGCGCCCAGCCTGCACGCGTTCTCCACACAAGGATGTGGTGTTCTCTCTATACCTGGGCGCGTGCGCTTGAGAAGTAGTTTTTTTTTTTTCATTTTTTCTTTTTCACTTTATAGGACCGCGCGTCTACCTGGGCCACCGGGCGATAAATTAATACGTTGTGTAATCTATTACATCCCCGTGGTCCCCCTCCGGGCCTCCGCGTATGGGATACGATCCTAAATTTTGTCTATATCTCCGATACCCATACTATACGCTATATTGCGGGAAGGGTTCGAAGCACCGTTTCGTGTGTAAGTTACTTACACGCCATCGGCTATTGTGAACGATCAAGTCCTGCTGATCCTTTTACCTAGACTCGAGTAATTGGAAAGCGATAGATCTTTTGTTAAGCCAGATTGTATAGACTCTTTATTATAGATATAGCTATACTACTCAACGCGGTATTTGGCGGTGAAAAATCAAACGAATTTAATTGAGACGTATAGATTGGATGCGATTTAGCTGCCGTGGAATAAAGATATAATATTCAGGTAGGATGACTTATTTATTGCTGACGTAGGTAAGTAGCACCGAATGTTTGCTCGTTTTTCTTCGAAAAACAAATTGAAATTTTAATCCAGAAGTCAACGGGACGAGATATGCGTCATCTAAGATACATAATATTATATACATATATATATTTTGATCATTTTAGAATTTCAATGCTTCCATGGGCCAGGACGTCTCCAAATAAAATGAATAAAATTTTGTCGTTAAAAATAAAAATGTAGGTAAGAAGTGTGCGGAGTTTGAGATTCCGAGAAGCGATAATGCGATAGGAAGTAAAAAAATAACTCCGAAGTACTAAAAATCGTGAGTTATTTGAATGGGAAAGTTCGAAGGGTTTATTTTTATTTATTTTTTTGTATAGGTACGTTTGGAGACGTTCTAGCCCATGGGGCTATTGAAATTCGAATATTGCCGAATTAAGGACCACCCTAATATATATTTATACGCAGAGGTGTTGGTATATAACTGTGAGTATTATACGAGTGAGCTTATACAAGAAGCGACGAGAGATTCCATGGCGTGGAGAATTCTGTTGACACAAAGTGTCGGGAGATGTCGTTCTGTTTGGTTTCATCGAGGTACCGTAATTATCTCTGTTGTTTTTTCATTAAATTACTATTAAACTTATCCCCTCTTGGTAGTCGGTAGGTACCTACCTACCCATCCCAGTGTCTGGTTGATAAAACATTTTATTTCAGTTGGCCTCGAGGAGCCTTTTTACAGAAGGTGGAAAAAAACGAAAGAACGAAAAAAAAAAAAAAAAAGAGAGAGAATAATAAAAAGAAGAGAAAAACGAGAGAGAGAGAAAGAGACTTTAATTTATTTTTAATTTATACCACGTTATCTTAATGAAGACTTTTAATTACTTTTTCTGGATGAAAGTTCTTTAATGTACGCGCGCGATTCGAGATTGCGTTAAATTAGGGGGTGGCTCTCGGGTGACCTGAGGAATGAGAGAAGAGGGAAGGTCCGGCGACAAATAAAAAGCCAAATAAAATACGAATCTTTATTCAAACTCGACGAAATGCTTTTCGCAACACTGTGTCAAAGCCATTTCTCATAATTAGCAATCGTAAAAACGTAATATACAAGAAACGTCAAGATATTTAGTAATTATTTAAATTATTCTTTATATTTTTTCTCCGCTACGTTACAGAGAATTGTCTCGTTAAACTCACTCATAATCCAACTAAAAATATTCCCATTTTTCATTTGGGGATAAAAGGTCAGCAGGAATTGACCATGCGTTGAAAAAATCCATCTGGCCTAATTTTTCCATCATTTTTCCACTTTCTCGATGCCCCAGCTCCATTCATAAAGCCTTGCCTAATCGCTCACACATATATATTTCAATGTCCATAGGGCTGGTCACTGGTAACGGACTCCCCAAAGAATCTCTCCACAGTCTACACCTTTATTTTTCAACCCCCAACCCCCAACCCTACGCCCTACCTCTAAAAGTATAGAAACCTATTCGAAATCTCGTATTATGCGAAATGCAGCTCAGTGCAAAGCTGAGGTCAAGGGTTCACCAGCTGTGCCCAAACCCTGGGAGGACCCGGGTGGTCAAGGTCCCTAGCCCAGACTTTTATATACCGGTGCGGTGGCTTGATCTGCCCTGCTCCTCCCATGTGGACGTTTTCGCGCCGAGCACCCCTAATCGTGACATCGTGACGTCACTTATTATCCTCTACGTAATGGACGCTGACGCCATTGTTCCAGATGGTGCGACACGCCCGAGGTGAAATTCCGCGTTAATCTAACAGTTTGCTGGATGAATTCGTTTACTTTTATCTCAATTTTATACGAGATATCAAACGGCTGGGTCTGGTCAAGTCGCGGAAGAATAATTGGGGATAAACTCGCGGGTCATCTTATTCTTTGATTCAATTCGAATTTGATATTTTTTACTTTCCAACCCCTGGGCTCGCGATTAGCATCGGAACAGCCCCGTCCGTAACAAATCTAATTTTTTTCGTTTTTTTGTTTGCCGCCAAAAATACCCGAAGACACGAGACAGCGCGAGCGCACGCGCACCGAATAGGGTTCAAGCTAAGCAAATATGGAGATGAGAAAAAACACGGTTAAAAATATGTAAAGTGCGCGTCGTGGGGGCACCGGAGTTCGTCGAGGGGTTTCAAGGAGGAGGGCGTCCTTCGTTCACCAGTTCCAACTTTTGCGGTGGTGGTGGATTGATGCTGCGTGAGTGCCGAGGGAGACAATGACGTCGGCGGGTGCAGGCAGCCGCCGCTTGTATTTCACCGCGACACTTTGTCGCTTCCAGGGTATTCGGAGGAAAGGAAAGGAACGGAAAGGAAAGGAAAGGAAAGGAATGGAATGGAAAGGAAAGGAAAGGAAAGAAATTTTTTTTTTCCTGTACCTATACCTACCCAGGAAGGAGATCAAGAGGTCAACTTGCGCGGGGAAACAGTGTAGCGCACGAGGGAGAGGAAGTTGAAGTAAGATTTCAAGCGTAAGGATCAACCGCGCGCGGTATTATATAGAGCGAAGAAGTCAGCCGAGGAGGAGTTTTCCTACCAAGGAAGTGGGAAATAATTATTACTAATTGACACGCTTCGTGGAACGCGAGTTTTCCACCACGTTCTCTTACGATGTCTTTCAAAGATACCAAACCTTACATAAATTAAGTCTCCTAATACGTACTCTATAAATTTATACAAATACGCATGTACACACATATGTTACATCTACGGCGATCTCATATATTGATATATTTAATCCCCTGCGTGCTTGCTAACGTCATAATCAACGCGTGTCATTAATTATTAAACCCCTCATTCCCTACGTCGATATACTATCTCTGTAATATAGTTTCTAATAAAACGGAATGTTGCAGTTGCGGGAAACCGCTCCTCGCCTGCAATGGTATAGCTGTCCGATCAAATTTCTCACGCAAATCTCTTTCGATTGATATTATACCTATTTATTTATAAACCCATGAGAGGGCGACGGTATGAGCCTGCACCGTCAATTCTCACGCAATATCTTTTCCATCGTCTGCAATGACCATTAAGATAAGACTCGGTCACCGACATATCGAAGGGAGGGATAACGAGGGTAGGTATATATATATTCGTCCGTCTGTATCTCCATTAAATGTTTTTAGGAGTTTTTGAAACCTATGTTCGGTCTTAAATCGTTTCAAATTTAATCGTTCGAAACCCACAACTTCTGACTTAATATATATTTATCCCATTCAGCTTCAGCCGGCTCACATGTGGAACCAATAAACCACACTTGACCTGAAGAAAGAGTGCGTTACTCTCCCACGTTGACCCGTGCATCTTTTCTACACCCACGCACGCCCACCCTGGCCAAACTTCGACCACCGGACATCCGCCCCTGCTCACAAGACGTCGACAAATTTTACTTTTTCTCAACGAATGGGAACCGCTCGTATTACACTAGATTTCGTGGCTGTCTATATTTTCACTGCCCCTGTTATAGTGCTTGATCGGTTTTCTCATTCTACTTACCGCAATACCATTTCGGGCAAAATTCTACCCTTGACAATTTTTCGATAACCATAAGTCCAACTCTTTTTCGAGTTTTCATTTCGGCGATGAATATTTGTAAGCTGAATGTTTTAACCGCGTTTCGCGACCTTTGTTTAAAGCTAGTCTGTTTCTTTTATCTTCCTGTTTTTCCGCTCCGTAATTCAGGCGAAATATTCGAGGAATTTTCGGCTTAGAGCCAATAAGTAGCTGCAGGGAGGCGATCGCTTGGAATGTTGGACGGTTCCTGGCATCCGCGGGTCGTTCTACGTCCTCGTTTTAGACCCCGTCAGCTTCATACCCAGGAAGTCCGGAGTCCAACGTATCTGGACGAATGCCGTGACCCATGCAGGACTGGAATTGTCACCATAACGTATAGGACCACTAGGCCAGGCACCTGCATGTTCACCAAAAGTACTGATCCTTCGCGTGGGAATTTTTCCGGATTTTTTAAAACCACATCAGGAAATGGAATGTTTCCATGGTTTAACGTCTTGTTCGATTCTTGTTTCTTCAAATTTGAAGAAAAAAGTCCATATCTCGGAACTGTTTTAAACTTCGAATATCCCCTGTTGAGGGAACCTGGTTCGAACACACCGCAGGTGAAATTGACGCGATATCCAGCTTTGCATCCGTTCTGAAACAGGTACTTACCTCCTGCACAGCTCCTTAGTATGTTTGGAGCAAACAGCTCTGAGCTATACCTCGAAGATTATGGGATTAGGTGTAAGAAATATACGCCTGGGTAGGTACCAATAATGGAAGAACAATGCGGAGGCTCGGAGGAACGGATATATCCGAATGTTTTTGAAAACAGGGATTTTTCTCGAACAAGGATTGTTGACGCTCGTGCGGGATGAGCTTTTCTGCATAACTATCGTTGCGGCTGACCATCGTATGCTCCAGTACGCGATGAATATCGTCCTCTTTCTTGCTAATGCCGCTTAGTGTCATACCGCAATTTTTCCCGAAAATCGGAGCACTCTAAGAACGGCGTAATTTGCGGCTGCAACCCGGGGGCAAGGACTCTCGGTTTTGTCGCCACGATACTGGAGTGGAAAATGGGATTACTCCGACCTTCTGGACTCTCGTATTTTCACGTCGTACGATATCGTTCGCCCCATTTTACAATTTGCGATTATTTCCTACGTCCGGAATACCCGAGGAAAATAATGTCCTTGTCTTTTTCTAGTATTAGGTACCTCCTCGAGCTCTTCTTCGAGGATCCTCTCTTTTCCTTACCATACTAGCAATCTTCGTGAGTCACCTACGAACGCGTGTGCTTTGCCCACATGTATCCTACGAATAGGTACATACATACAATGGGAGGGTCGCATCTTCGTCGGCTTGGTGAACTACGCGCTCATTGATAATTACGCAGAGCACGCAACCTTCCCCTGGACTAGGATGTGGCTAGGAATAGGGGATAGTTTGAGAGGTGGGGGTGCAGGGCTGTCTAATACTCACTTAAGTTAGTGTGTGCGTGTTGTGGGTGTGCTGACAAGCCGTAAAACTGCGGAATTACTGCTTCCGGTCGTCCGGCTCTTAATCAATGGTCAGAACGTTGTCGTTTGATTAAAAGTGGGCATAAAATTGTGGTGTTGTTTGTCAGGGAAAAAGGACATTTAATTTTCTGCTCTTTCAAGTTCCTATTTGTATTTCGATTACTATCGTTATTATTATCATTGTGACTGTGTGTTTGTTTAATGAGGACAATGTGATCCTGTTAATTATTTCCTCGGATGTCCTGGCTGTTCGATGGGATGGTCCTAGCTAAGACATAACGATTCTTGATTGACGTTTTCCTGAATGGTGTCCCGCGAGTTGACAGTGGGACTGATACAGTTCTGCTTTCCCATAGAATTCGGAGGTATCGAAATCCATTGAGATTTAAATTTCCGAGTCTGTGAATTTTTTGACGTAACCAGAAAAGAGGAAAAGAGTAGATCCTAGGGAAAGATAAAAACGTCCATTGTGGGTGGAGGAAGGATTTTCTATCCCCGCCTAAAGGAGCAGTTCGCATTGTTACGTCACAGGTCTCGAGTTTCTGCAAATCCATTCAAAAACCTTAGTGATTCTAAAAGTAAGACGAAACGGGTCTACGCAAGGCCTTCTCTATCCTAAGACACAAAAGAATTTCGAAAATTGACCGCCCTTTGTATACACCTAACACGTGTTCAATTTCTTGCAAAAATCTTACGTCCAGCCGACCTTGCCTGCAGAACTTGCGTAAGATTTAAGATCTCGAATGGTTATTTTCAACTTCTGCAAGATCTGAAACGTCGAAACATCTGTTTTCGGAATTTCGTGAGACATCGACGGCGGTATTTCCCCGCATCGGAATTAATTGAAGTAACATTTGATTTGCTGGGTGTGAAAATCAGATTTTTTTTTCGCTCCTTATCCTAAGCGCAGAGAGTCAGCTGCATTGGAAATGGAAATTTTTCCAATTTGAAAAGTATTGGAAATTCTTGATACACAAGTGATTGACGTGTGCAAAAAATTTCCTAGTTCTATTACGTAACCCTACAATTCGTCGGTAACTCGACACCGGGGTGAACGTATTGCGTTACCGCATCGAAACCACAATGAAAACGAAAACGCAAGGACCAATTTCAATCGAACCGGTACCACGTTTTTCCCCCGCTATTCCAACGAATTTTGAAAAATTTTCTCTATGCAAAAAATATCATACGATTCCTGCGGAGTTGATTGCGCCTGACAGCCAACTCGGAGTTTTTTCCTCTATTTTTTTTTTCATCCTTCTCACATTTTGATTTCGTTATGAATTTTTTTCTAACTTCACACCGTTTCGGGTTCACTTACCTATACGTTCCTATATTTCTATAAACTATGCTTCGGGTGTATACGGTACCGATTTCACAAGAAAAAAAAGAAAAAAACGACGAAAAAAAAAACAATTCTAAAAAAGCTCGCGAGTGGTTCCTGAATTTTAAGAATCACAGATGTTGTTTACGATCCGTTGTCTCGTTTGACCATTAGCGGACCTTCGCTCTTACTAGTTTATTGGAACACACCGCCTAATTATTGTTACCAGGACCAGGCAACAAATGGCAGACGCTAAAACCACAGTTGTAGGGTAACAATATAAGTTATCGCCTAAAATATCAAGGCTGTTTATCCCTACAGGCATTGTATAGATTTGCGAGGCGGATAGGATATGAAAAAAATATTAATTTTCACCATTATTAAGGAAACGCGAATTTTTTTTTCCAAATCTACCACCTGTGACCAGATGGAAAAAATGGATCTCATTGCTGACAAGAAAGCGCTTATGAATCATAGCTATATGAAGACAGCCTAGAGGTTCACATTTTACGATTCGGCGGTACCTACTTAATGGAAGACTTATAGATATTAGGTCTTCTTACGTGCCGAAAATCATTACGACTCGCAAATTTCTAACGCAATATGTTAAACGCGGCGAGAAGACGTAGCCCAACCCCCCGCAGTCCACCTTTTCTCTCACCTCACCAGGAATAACCAAGTTCCTATTATTTTCGAAAAGATTGATGCTCCGATGGGTTTTCAGTGGGTAAACCTTGTAGCCAGCCTCAACGGACTCAGGTCTTAAAATGGGGCCTGCCAGATCATTACGAGAGGTGGTTTCGCAAATTACCGTAGATCCTGAGTCATCGCTGGCATATGGCGCGCGTGCGATACACTCTCCCGATTCCGGACGTTGCGTGGGATGTGCGAGGTGAGTGTAGATTGCGTGTGGCAAAAATGTGATCATTTGAATGTTCGACGATTGCTGTGGTCCAATTTGCAATTACAGATGTGAAATGCAATGTGCAATATTGTGTGAGTTTGAAATACGTGAATATAATGCAGATGTTGAAATTTTCAAAGAAATTCGCGTTCTGCAGAATGGTGAGCGTTAATATTGTTCACGGAACTTCCTTGTTCTTGGGGAATAAAGACTTTTGCTCTAGTTTGGGTTAGTTTTAAACTCGACTTACAAAAGGCATTTCCTTCCTGGGTACTTGTTCGACTTTCTTTAACGGTTGGCTTCAACAAAAAAGGTCGACACTTTCCATTTTTGGTCGCAGCGTAAAGCAACGGAAATTATAAATGTTGAAGCAGCGATGTCGACGATGAGATTTCTGGAAGTATAAAATAAGAAGAAGAAGAATAAGAATAAGAATAAGAATAAGACGAAGAAGGAGAATAAAGAAGAAAAGAAATCGCCTGGGGAAGCCGTGACCGTTTCTTATACCCTCCAAAAATCGTACAGGATGATTATTTTGAAAATTATTTCGTCAGCTTTTCACCACCTCTTTTTTTAACGACGCAGATACGAGACTTCGTGCTCGTGACGTGGTTGTATAAAGTGACGGTTCGGCGAGTTTGTAAAAGTGGAAAATGGCAGAAAAAAATTGCCTGAGAATCATCCGCCGCATATCTGGCTCTCGAGATTTTTACGACCGTCCTAACGTCCATAGTAACGACTAGAAAGTTTCGGTGGCAAAAAAAAAAAAGAGAAGAAGAAGTAGAAGAAGAAAAAAATAAAAAAGAGAAAGAAAAAAAAAATTATTTAGAGGTCGTAAAAGCATATCTTTGGGATTGTTTGAAACTGCTACCGAACGTGGTAGAATTCACTGGTGGAATAATAATTATACTTTCTCGAGGAAGATATCCGCGTCAAAGAAGACCAAAAAGAGAAAACGAAAAAATATTAAACGTGTTACGCTCAAGTTTGAAATAGAAAAATTGTATATCAACTAATTCCCACTGGAGTATTTTCAGCGTGTATAAAACTTTGAAAATTCAAAACTCTTCTGGAATTGCTTCATTGCTTTGGTACGTCCACTTGACATGGCGACGCGTCGACGCATAAATCTTTTGGCGAACATATACCCACGTAAAAATTATTCGTGATCATTCGAATAGAATTGTACTCAATCGTGCTTGAAATCCATTTAAAGTAAATAAGAAAAAATATCACTTGAATGACTGCGTTTACCACAGAGACTCGGAATAAAGCGTATAGCTCTAGACGAAAACGAAGTGGGTACAAGAAAGGAGACATGTATAAATGATTATTTATTCTTCTCCGAAGAATAGGGTAAAAAAAAAAGTTTTAAGCCTTTGCCTTCCCTGTTTAAAAGTGAAGAATTTTCAAGTTAGTGTCCAAACATCGGCATTACGATTTAGAAGTTGGGACTCGTGGCCAACGAACCGAACTGATTTAATTTTCGTTGCTTTTCCATTCGAGACTCCGAACCGGAGGCAGGCTACTCTAAACTTTGGTCGAATCGTAGTCCAAATGAAATTACGGTAATCCATTGCCGGTGACATCAACGGGATTTCGGGGCGGATATTTGCAAACGCCGTTTATTTACAGCGAGCTTATATGCCCACTGACTCCCCATAATACACGAGGACCTACCCTTAAGCCAAAGGGACTCGTCTAGTCTTTACTTACCTCCTTGCTCTTTGCTTTTATTCGAAACACCGTAGTTACAGGTAAAACGAAATACTCTAACTACAAGTATTCACTTCTGCAACGAGGCATTTTGGCTTCTTTATAGAAGAATAAAGCTACTACGTTTCTTAGTACTCATTGATAGTGCGGAGCCATCTGAATGATGTATGCAGACTTGAGGGTGAAAATGAAGAGATAACGGTGCGGCGATTTCATACCGCTTATTATATTGTTTCAAATTCTGGTGGGATTTGGATTTGCAGATTTTATATGACTAAAAGCTAAGTGATATATCATTGTGCGGAATTTGTAGTGGGATCGTGGGGATATAGTGGCTGCCACGGCGTGGCGTGCCTTCGCGTGCCGAAGGCACTATAGGAGAGAAGGTATATAAGGTAAAAAGTATGACGGTAAAGAAAATATACAACCCACTCGAGCAGCACAATAAACCAAACGATTGGTTTGGCTTCCTAAGCCTTCTCATATCTTGTCAAAATATTGTAAGCCCCATGACTGCGGGCTAAAAAATACCACCGCGTCATAAAATGATGATTCGTTCGGTACAGCCGAGGCACGTGCAGACGGTCTGGTGTATTCACAACATGATTCTTGGGAGAGGATAATAAAAGATAATATAACACCATAATATATACTAGAATAGTCGTATCTTCTTCAATTCCTTAACACGCAGAAATGAACCAGCTGTCAACAAGTCGATATAAAACGCGAAATCATATTCTTGTCTTACGTATGCTCGTTATAAGTTAAGTGCGCGATCAATATCCGAATAAATTAAATTACGTGAAGAAAAATTGGATTGATATACAGAAAATAAATAATTCCGATAAACTAGACCGTTATAAATGTGAAACCTGGAAATACCCCGTCGTAATTATAGGGTAGATCTTCGAGGCCACCTCCAACTATCCCCGAAGACCCTGCGCGAACTATGAATGAATTGGCTAGACATTTTTTAACTTCGCCGGCACGGCGGGCGCCATAAGGCTTGCGGTGAAACTTCAATATTTTCTGTTAATTGCACATAGTTCTTCCTTTCGTTCTATGTATATGTTATTTTCTTATTAATTGCTTTAATTTTTATCATACTAAATCTAGTACATGCTGAAAATGTGGAAAATATTTTTTGACCATCAACCAGATGGTTATTGATCAACTACTCATCACATATCCGTTAGTTACAAACAGGAGTTTCAAGGGAGGTCCCTTGGCTCTTGAGTGTTAGATTTATGTTCCACGCGTAACAGCATCTGCAAAGAATTTTGTCCCTTTTGGCCTCGTCGGCGGGTCCGAAGATTGGGTCAACCAGGCAGTTACGGGAATCGTTGGTTTCGGGTCTAAGCCGACCATTGATCTCCCTGCCTAATGATCTCTGATTTCTAAGCGAACTTTTGGCGCGCGAGTTGAACTTTTCAGAGCCTGCAATTCCGCGGTTTTTTTTTTTTCCCTCTTCCTTATTTTTCTTGCTAGTTTTTTGTTCTGTGTACAGGAACTGGGCCCCCCCACGTCTCGAGGGACATTGTTGGCACGTGAACAGTCGATCCTTTACCTCCTGCCTACGCGTCTGCTAGAAAATATCGATATTCGATCGAAAAACGTGATCAAAGTTCAACGCGCACACCGGACACAGGTCAAATACACGCGGTGTTAGACAAGCTGAATCAAAACATCCTCATTTTTTTATAATCACAAGATTTTGCCGATGGGATTTCTCTTCCATTTTCGCGTTCTGGACTCGAGAGGAAATCCGAAGATAATATATCTGATTAGCGTGATTATCGGTCAGTAACAAATCTTGATTCATGTGTTTGTAAAAACACAAAATCAATGGCTCCTCGTCTCTCGAATCGATACCACCTTGTTTTCAGCGTTCTACCCTTTTATCTTCACTCTTTCTTCTCTCCTTTTCTCACAACTTACGTCTTCGTCGTCAATAATCTGAGCTAAACGCATCCATGAACGACGATAATTATAGTCCCAAGTTGAAAAGGGGTCAGCTTCAGGGTAGACATAGATAATTCATAGTCCAGCTTCACCTTTGTCGAGTTCTTTACCGCGCAAGATATCCGTGAAAACGTATTGACGAAAGTGGCTAGGGTAATTTATGACTTGCAAACTGTCTCCCGTTTCCTATGGGACTGGACACTTTACTCGTTGTACTGCATTTCTGTGCTGCAGAGTGTCACTCCAGAAAACTTTCACCCTTACAATGTTACCCAGTTCGGTCAATCTTCTAGCCTATGGGCACATACTTAAGAATTTCAAATATGCATTCTTCATTCACGATGTGACGCCTGTTACTCCGCATTGTGTGCGTCAAGATCATCAACTTTATAAATTGTATGTATCCTGGCTATAGGCATGTGCCAAAAAGGGTAATAGGCCCATCGTCAGTGACATCCATAAATAAATAAATGAAAATCATACGAAGTGGGAGACATATACGAAGATATATTTTAAACTCGAGGTAACGCGTAAGAAACTGGACCCCATCCTTTGTGATAATCGCTACTAAGGACTTCAAAGACTACCCTGGTTACGCATTAGTTAATTCGTTCCGTGGACACGACCAATCCTTTTTGATCTTGACCGACAATCGGACAAAGATGTCTCTCCCCACGAGCGTTAGTGAGTTGTTACGAAGACGGGTTATACTACTTTTTCGAACATTGACACTGGAGTCATAAATACTTCATTAAAAACGAGACCTTACGCTGTACCTCATCCTCCGTTTTCCGTTTTCTTCGTTCTCAAGCGGTCCTCTCGGTGGTTATTTTCTCACCAAAATCAAGAATTTCGGTTGCGAAACTCCTACGGTGTTCAGCTGGAGGGACAATTATTCTCACAGTTACAGAACCACATTTTACGAGCAAAGGGTCCTACGACACGGAGGCTGGACAAAATTCCGACTGTCTTACTCGGAATTTCTTTGTGTTTATATATAGTTACTTTTTCGCCTCGACTTTCTGGTCAAACACTGATCTGGCACATGTGTCCAATGTCAGAGTCCACTGGACTAACTCATTTCTTTTTTTGGCAGAAGCCTTCGCCCTTTCATGGTGGTTTTTTTGGTTTTTTTTTTTACGTCAAGTCATTCATTGTCTTCACGACAGTGGAGTAGCTTTCCACCACCCATTTTCCAAAATCCTCTGTCCTCGTATGTACACTACAGTGAATATAAGCGTGGGTGCAACCCTGTCCTTACCACCACTGGTGTACGTCTCGCTTTTCTCTTTCAGATTCTTCGTGCTTTTTCCATATTGGTCTGGAATATGTTTGGTGTCCAATTACTGCAGGGTTACAGCAGATATTGAAAACTATTCGTAAATTTATCACTTCCGTTCGCATTTGCGAGAAGAAAAGAGACAAATATTAAGAAACTATCAGCTCACGTGCCAAACTTGAGCATCATTGAATTCAATGGCGATGGTGGGTTGAGAGCCGATATATCGGTTAGCTACCTGAACTACTTTTCTCATCCTCCTCAAACTCCTCAAGAGTACCGTTCGGTCCCTAGAAGATTGTGAAAGCTTACATAATTTTCTCGCGCCCGCGTAGAAAGACATTGAAACTCTCGGGAGGACTTGCGCCGCATGGGAAGGACCCTCGTCCTGCAAAATATCAAAGGCTCGCGGGGGAAATTGAAAGGCTTTGTATGGAAATAAGAATGTATCGACTGCCCCCGACAGCCGCTCACACAGGACGCGATGCCTGCCTAAATCGTGCGTTTAGAATGCTTCCACCGAAAGAGAAAAGAGGGGAAAAAAAATATGTTTGAAAGATTCAGAGCGTTTCTTTTTATTTCGTTTTCGTTTTCGTTTTCGTTTTTTCACTCTAATCCGACCTTCCGAGGACAAAAATGAAATTTCGCCCTTTCGTAACAGCCCTGATACTTACCTTTAGCGTTTTTATACTACCACGATTTCCAACACATTGCATATCTAATCATCCCCACGTAATTGTGCGCCAGCGGAAATTAATATACGGCTAAAGATTTTTCATGTCACCCAGGAATAAACTTTCCTGAAAATTTCCCATATTCCCACTGATATAATCTCGTCAATAGTCAGGAGGCAGGAGCCCAAGCCCTTCCTTCAAAGCAACCCTGTTTTTCTAATGGGTTAAAATGACGCTTATACCTGTGCTAGACCACTATACAGGGGATTCAAGTCAAGATAGTGAAATTGGAGAGTGAACTTGTTGTCTTTATCGTTGTTAAAATTATTATCACTGGACTATACAAGCTTACAGGCGATTATATATTAGGGTGGTCCTTATTTTGGTCATTTTGAAATTTTAACAGACCCGCCTCCACCCTTCCGAATAAATGAAAAAAAAATCCTGACAAGTTTGAGCCCTTATAATGTTGATACAAACCGGACCCCCTTTTTTTTCATTACATTGAAAGGTAGGAATATAATTATCTGAGAATTGTTCCAATACACGATTTTCTACATCATACAAGTACAAATAACTATACCAAATTTCAGATTTTTTCATCAATAATTATCGGCGTCATAAAAATTCAAAGTTTAGTTTTAAAAAAAAACATGCGATTTCCCATTTAAAACTTTCGTCGTCTTGGGGGTCGGGTTAATATGAATATTGAGGGCTCAAACTTGGCAGGAATTTGTTTCTCTATCATTTGGAAGGATGTAAGGGTACGGGTCTATTAAAATTCAAAAATTCAAAAATGACCAAAATAATGACCACCCCTATTATATAACTATTGTGTTTAAGAAAATATGAGAATGTATCATGTATTTCGCATATCCATACCGAAATACTTCGCGATAGGCGCTTCATAGAGATCTGGATTTATTGGAACCAACAAAACTATGCTATACCGAAAAGGGTGACCGAGCAGTGGTAAAGCCAGATGTACGATTCCACTCCACAGTATAGTAGGTTTCCAACACTCAGAGGGTAGTGTGGTGGCAGCACCAATCGACCGAATACTACTAGTAGTTTGAAGTTTAGTGTATTTGAATAAATTGGATACTTGTACGATATAAGAGTAAGTGAAGATATACCGACTGCAGCGTGTAAAAACCGACTCAAAATTCAAAATTCTGCAAAACTGAAAATTATACATGGCAAGTTTAATGTACAAAAGTCGTTTTCCATTCGTGATCGACCACTCTTAATAATATTAATTAGTATTAATCGCCTTTTCTTTCTCAAGAAAAATTGTGAATGATACTTCAGCGAAGTATAAATGTCGTAATGTGAAGGGGACCTTGCATCAAGTCCAGTAACGCATGGCACCCGGTATAGCATAAAGGACGTACAAAAATAAAGTTGTGGAATTTTTAAGACAGATCGAGTGGTCGATCACGGATGAAAAACGAGTTCTGTATTAAACTTGCCATTTATGATTTTCAGTTTTTCAGAATTCTGAATTCAGCTCAACAGTCTGCCAAATTAATTTGCGGCGAGAAAAAATTCGAACGCGAAATTGCCGGTTTTCCAAACAAAGCTCGAGAGAGCCGCTTACTCAAGCATAACTCGGGATAGCCGGTTTTCCAAGCATAAATCGAGATATCCGGGTCTTTAAGTATAATTTGAGATAGCCGGTTTTTCAAGCATAACTCAAGATCGCCGGATTTTCCACGTGCAGCCATCGATACTATTAATTCTATTGTAAATATGCTTTTTTGCGGATGTTATGTTTCATTGACCATGGTATCAGTCCAGTAGAATAGCGCAGTTACACTTCTTGAAAGATTCAGACCACCTTAAAATCCAATTTTCATCGCTACGATAAAATATCGATGCAACTTAGGTGTAAGTACTTGAAATAAATTGCGTACTATTCGTATTATATAATCGTGGGTCACGCAATACGGAATATGGAAAATAGCCAGCATATTTGCATAAGTTGACTTGAAAGCGACGTCAACTGCGTCATGGAGCAAATTATGGGGATCGCGCACACTCTATTTCTCCACGCTGGTGATGATATGATGGGAAGGATATGTGATTAATTAGTCAAGCCGAAGCTTCCACAAGTGGTGAACAAGTGGTGCTTATGCTGGTTCCAATCGTGTTTGTACCATATTTACTAAACTCCGTTCCATGTTTTTGGCCTCTGAAGTTCTTTTTCGCGA
Source organism: Tenthredo livida (assembly GCA_963992785.1). NCBI lineage: Eukaryota > Metazoa > Arthropoda > Insecta > Hymenoptera > Tenthredinidae > Tenthredo > Tenthredo livida. Next base: position 5,906,862 of record OZ023071.1, on the reverse strand, counting down.
TTATGACTATAAGCAAGCAGAAGACATTTAAAAAAAATCCTCAAGAAACGGCCAATGTATTCAGTAAGCTCTGTTTCTGGTAAGTCTTTCGTGACGAGGTCTCAAAATGAATCTAAGCTCACAAAATTTGTCTTGAACAATGAAATGGCTTAGGATGACCAAACGCGATGCAATTCAATTATGACACGTATCATTAAGGCTTTTGAGGACTCTGCACATAAATACACCTGCAATATGTTTAAGGTGGCTCAAGGGTATCTTTTATGAAGGTGCCACCCGAGATCTGCAACCCCAGGATCTATACGAGCCGGTGCATTGCGATCGTTCTGAAGTTCTCGGCGATCGATTGGAAAGGTCAGTGATCGTAATCAATTTTATTTTCCTCATTTTTTTTTCTTTATCTTATCAATTAAGTTCCCGGGAACAAAATTTGTAGTTTTCTCTAATCTACATAGCCAAAATGATGGACAATACCGGAACTTTTAATCTTGGAGTACTAGGAGTTCACCTTCATCGAGAAATGATCATGTTATCGCAGTTCTTGCATCATCCAAACGATCAGATACGGTTATACATTTTTACTTATCAAGACTTGTAAATATGCATGCCTGTACTGGATGTACTGCTTTTTATCCTGCGATAACGCAGCGCACCGATGAATTCACATCTATTTGAAAATCGCGCGACAGGTTATTAAGTGATGCGTGTCAAGTGGCTGCACCTCACATCGCTTTCAAGGCTGCGATTCATGAATATGTATTTACAAGCTATTAAATATAAATCAAACTGTTGATACAATCAGGATATACCAATTACAATCGATGCAAATTTATCGAATATATTATATTTGTTTAACGTGACGAAGTCTAGCTAATGTCCTATTATATTTAAGTTGATCGACAAAAGCGGAAATGTCCCTAATTTCTAATAAATAAAGCTGATAAGTTACAACAGAGTTTTTTCTAAAAAGTACGCCACTCATTTTATGATGTTCGAAATTTTAGAGAATGGTACGTGGAGGTCGCGAAGAAAACAGCAAACCAAGCTTTAAAAAAGAATAAAGGTTCTAGTCGAAAGCCATCTCTGCTTCAGTGCATCGCACGGGTATTTTTCTGGTCATTCTCCTTCCAAGGACTCTTGATATTCCTGCAGTATATTGTCTTCCGCAATCTTCAAACCATATTCTTCGGCTGGCTGATAACATACTTCGATCAAGAAACTCCAATTACAAAAGAACAGGCGTACTTTTATGCGGCTGGTGTTGTTCTCACATCGATCGCTTCAGCATTAGCTGGATGTCACGCAAACTTCGGAGTCGAGAGAATTGGCATGGAAATACGGGTTGCATGCAGTTCCTTGGCCTATAGAAAGGTCAGAAGAACGTTTTGCACCCAACAGCCAATTCCCATTCGATTTTTGCACTTCAATTAACCGATGTGTGTGACCGATTGAGTTGCAGATTCTCAGATTGAGCAGAACATCGCTAGGGCAAACAGCCGGTGGACAGATTCTAAATTTACTAAGTAATGATATGCAAAGATTCGACGTTGCTCCAATTTACCTTCACTATATTTGGATCATGCCAATTCAAGTGAGTGTCATATGGGGACAGTATTCAACAGATTCGATTAATGAAACTGATTTTTTATGTACGGTCCTTATTTTCATTTTCTAAGATTATCTTAGTATTCTACCTCATCTGGCAAGACGTTGGCATTGCCACGGTTGCTGGGATGGCAGCGATTACATTGCAGACGATCCCAGTGCAAGGATACATCAGCAAGTTGTGTGCGAAATTGCGGAAACAAATTGCCGAACAAACAGACGGAAGGGTTCAACTTATGAGCGAGTTAATTTCGGGGATTCAAGTCATAAAAATGTACGCTTGGGAAAAGGCATTCGAACGAATCGCAAACGTGATTAGAACGAGAGAAATTAAACTGGTTACTCTCGCCGCTTATTGCCGTGGCCTTTACCTCAGCATCATGGTGTTCGGGGAGCGGGTCACGTTGTTTGTCACTCTGGTAACCTTAGTGCTGATCGGAAAGAACGTGAATGCCCAATTGGTTTTTACCATGACAGCCTATTGGCAAATGCTCCAATCCATAATGGCTGTCTTCTTCCCACTAGCTATCACCTTTGCAGGCGAAGCTCTGATCTCTGTACAACGACTTGAGGTAATTGGCTCGTCATCATACTATGATCTATCACACTTAAGCGTCTATTTTATGCAAAATGGAAACTCGTGTTCATACCTTTAACGAAACTACTGATCTCTAGGAGTTTATGCAATTAGAAGAACAGATAGCAAGACCCACAAATTCGCCAGCAAATGTAATATCATCCAAGTATCAGACCAGTATCACCATTAGAAAGTTGTCTGCCAATTGGATTTACGGCATGTTACCTCCCACGCTAAATAACATGAATTTAGAAGTGAGACACGGTCAACTCTGCGCTTTGGTGGGTCCCGTCGGTTCCGGAAAATCGTCAATTCTCCATTTAATATTAGGAGAACTATCCGCCGCTACTGGGACATTGGATATTCACGGAAGTACCATATCTTACGCTGCTCAGGAAGCCTGGCTCTTCGGAGGTACGATTAGGGAAAATATTCTCTTCGGGCTACCGTACGTTCAGGAAAAATACAACGAGGTAAGAAGGGAGAATACCTTTCTCAGATCTTCATGGACTATTAATTTGAAGAACACATTGAGATTTCATTGAGACATAAGACGTTCGTTTTTTCCTGAAATCGGTGATTCTCGTTTTGTCGCAGGTGATCGACGTGTGCGCCTTGAAGACAGACTTTCGACAGTTATTGCGCGGGGATTTGACTTTTGTGGGTGAACGCGGGTCATCTTTAAGTGGTGGCCAACGTGCTCGAATCAATCTTGCTCGAGCTGTCTATCGAGATGCGGACATTTATCTATTTGATGATCCTCTATCCGCTGTTGATAGTTGTGTTGGAAGACAGCTCTTCGCGCAATGCATCAATGGCTACCTCCGAGGAAAGACGAGAATTTTTGTCACTCACCAGCTGCAGTACCTAAAGAATGCTGATACCATCGTCGTACTCAAAGATGTAAGTAAATCACACCGATGATGGTAGGAGCGAGGAAGCTAATTCTCGTCAACTAATTTTGAAAGACAATAGCACCCTCGTTTCTGACTACTTCTAATGTCGTATACGAACATGTTATAGGGCTACGTTGACAGCCAAGGCACATTTGAAAGCTTGATGGTCAGTAATCCTGACTTTGCCAATTTGATGAACAACTTTCACATCGAAGAAGAAGAAGAAGATGAAGAATCGGACGGAATTAACAGACGCTTGTTGTCAAGACCGAAATCGCGACGTTGTGTAAGTCTATAAGCAGATAGACTTTGGCGAGGTGTAATCGATCACCTTTATCACGAAAGCCTTGCTCTCCTGATTTCAGATTACTTCAAGCGTTCCATCGATTAGTAATGAACCTGAGGTAATACACGAAGAGGAAGTCGCGAAAGGTCAGATGTCCTTCGAGGTATACAAGCGATATTTTGAAGCTGGAGGTGGCATTATCCTTCGCGTATCAGTTTTGGTGATAATAATACTGTCCCAGGTCGCAACTAGTGGCGTAGACTACTGGGTCACTTTCTGGACAAATCAAGAATCTGTCAAACAGAGTCTGAACTATACTGTTCTCTCCACGAACTCATCTAGGTATGACTAATCGAGGAGAATGAAGCAAATACACGAATAATATTCGCCTAATCTGATTGCTTGCAGATTAGAATTTGGGTCTAATACTTCGGAAGTTTCACACAACGTAGAGTTCAATGGTCTCTACACGACAAACACTAGCATTGCTATCTACGGAGGACTTATTCTGGCGTGTATCATACTGCCTTTAGTACGAGGCACTATCTTTCTGCGAATGTGCGTCAACTCCAGCCAGTTTCTTTACGATCAAATGTTCGCGAATCTCTTGCACGCTAAAATGAGATTTTTCAATACGAATCCGTCAGGTTTGTCTATAATCGATAGGGTAAAATATCGAGAAGGACACTTCATCAAACAGCCTTTTCGTATCTCACAGGTCGCATATTGAACAGATTCTCAAAGGACATCGGAGCAATGGACGAAACACTTCCCAGATGTATGGCGGAGACCATATCCATTATGTCTATGACGCTAGGCTCGTTGATTATGATAATTGTAAGCAACAATTGGATGATCATCCCTGTGTTAATTTTGGCTGGAATTTGTAATCTAGCTAGGCAGTATTATCTCGCAACAGCGCAGGATATCAAACGTTTGGAGGGAGTGGGTTGGTCCTAATAAATTATTCGTAACAAGAACAGGCTCCTACCACCTGCAAAGGTTGACAATTTTAATACTAATTTTTCCACTCTCCAGGAAGGAGCCCAGTCTTGTCCCACGTCAATCATTCCCTCGACGGAATAACGACGATCAGATCCTCCGGAGCTCAACAGAGAATGATGCGGGAGTTTGACAGTCGTCAAAACCTCCACACATCGGCATGGTTCCTGTTCGTTGCCACTGGCACTGCCTTTGGGTTTTTGGTGGACATTATCATTGCAGCTTTCATTGCACTCATATGTTTCACCTTCGTTATTTTTGACGATGGTAACTGGATGAAATTCTGCACACAACAAAGACTGATATAATTGCTTCTCTGCTTTAGAGTGTAAATTCTTTTGTACGACGTTACATTTATTATTTCAGGTAACACAATGTCGGCGAACGTCGGCTTGGCCATTTCGCAATCTCTCTGGCTCTCAGATGCGATTCAATTCGGCATAAAAGAAAGCGTGCGACTAGTTGCGGAAATGACATCGACGGAGAGGGTAGAATTTTCAAAATGTTTCAAAATATTTCCGACTTGTGGGATAATGAGAAGATTCTGAAAAACCGTATTTTTCACTTCGTTATCGTTAATCATATATTCTGTATTCCAGGTCCTCCAGTACACCAACCTGCCCATGGAAACTCAATTCATTTCTGACACTGAACCACCGCCGAGTTGGCCCCGATTCGGAACTATCGAATTTCAAAATCTCAGCTTGAAATACGATGATGAAAAACCTGCGGTCCTCAAGGATATCAACATCCATATTAGCCCTGGAGAAAAGGTATCATATTCCTTGGCATAGTGAGTCTAATCAGAGAACCGAGGCCTCGCGATCAGACGGCTATTGAACATCATCTAATGATTCTTCGTTGTGATTAACAGGTGGGAATAGTGGGGAGAACCGGAGCCGGAAAGTCCTCAATCGTCGCAGCAATCTTACGGATTACAAGTTTGGAGGGCCGCGTGATGATCGACGGTATCGATACCCAATCGATAGGCCTGCACGATCTGAGATCAAAAATATCAGTGATTCCCCAAGAGCCTGTTCTCTTCAGTGCAACTCTTCGCTATAACCTTGATCCCTTCAATGAATTTTCGGACGACTATCTCTGGTCTGCTCTAGACGAACTTAGACTCAAAGAAGCCTTCACCTCACTCGATTGTGAAGTCAATCAAGGCGGCAGTAATATGAGTTTAGGAAATCGACAACTCGTTTGTTTGGCCAGAGCAATTTTGAGAAACAACAAAATTCTCGTTCTAGACGAAGCCACGGCAAACATAGATCCCGGGTGAGTCGTAACCATCGATCATTTTATTGATATGGAACCATATAGTTGCTTATCGAAATGCGCTTCGCGATGAGACATGTTTTTTTTATTTTTTTTATTCTGAAGCAATAAAAGCACACTTTGAACATTTTTTTCTACAGGACCGATGCCTTGATTCAGGGAACAATTAGGAAAAAGTTTGTTGACTGTACTGTGCTTACAATTGCTCACAGACTCGGTACCATAATGGACAACGATCGCGTTTTGGTTCTAGACGGTGGACATGTCGTAGTGAGTATTTTCATTCTTATATTTTCCATGCTCAACCCGTACCAACAAATCGCAGATTTTCTGAGGATTGGATGCTCCGATTTTTTCCTCTAGGAATTCGACACTCCGTGCAATCTTCTCAAAAATCCTAATGGTTATTTCACACGGATGGTAAAGGGATCTGGTACCACCATGGCAGAACAGTTGACGAAAACTGCAGAGTCGGTTTATGAGAAATGACATGAAGTCTACCCAACTATTCGCGTTCGCATTCGCATTCAGTGTTTTTCATACGCTCGATCATTAATTCGAAATCATCTTGCCAAACGGAATTTCTTCGTTATAATTATAATTTAGATTTCGATACTGTGAATTATTCTAGTTAAGTTGAGAATCAAATACGCAGGATATTTGAGAGAAGGGGTTGAAATAAGTGGAGAACTGAACACAAGCAAATTTATATTTATTTCAAAGGACCTAAACGTCATATTTTTAAAATGTTAAATAATAATATGTAAAAAGTTCAGATCTTAAGCCAGATAATTGTAAATCTAAGCTACTGCTCGACGTAAGTGGGCAGTCATTAAAATCTACAGTTTAAACATATATACGTCAAGTTCTATACTTCAAGAAACTCTTATTTCTACGAATAAATTATGGTAAGTGTGAAATAAACTCAAACTCTTTGCTAAATCCTTAAGCACAGCATTATGCGGTATGAATATTATACAGTGTAATAAATTCTAGAGAGAAAAAAAAATCATCCAGAATAGTGAATCGTATGCAACACGCAAATTCACGATCAATAAACGAATTTCATACTTCACCAGATCATATTCGTTGCCTCTTTACTTCTTGCCAATGGGTTTAAGCAAAGAGTGGATAAAACTTTAGCAGCTTCGTCCCCATCGTCCTTTGCGTAAAGCGTTTTTCTCTTAGCACTGCCTCTCTTCAAAGATCTTCGTCCAAAAGTTCCTAGCAAAGGTGATCTTCTCTTCGCTTCACCCTTAACAGACCGGAACGTAGTCCGTGAAGATTTGTCCTGCTGAGAAGACTCTACGGAATGTCTCGATGGAAATGTGTTCATTCTGTTCACCTTGAAAGATGGACGCTTCTGGATCTTGCCTTGTCTTTTTGGATCCGGTACGGAAACCATAATGTTGGCGGAATCCCTGCTGGCTGGGGTGACGCGGTGAGTAGATTTAGATGAAAATTTTCTAGGACTGCGAAATGCCACTGATTGACCTGCAGGATGCTGTGGAGCTCTTCTTTTAGGATGTGTTCGACTTCTGCCGGTGGGAACAGCGAGGGGAATTTTTTTCAGCGGACGTAAGGTGGCCACGATTTTTCTCGAGGTTTCCATGGGGCTCAAATTAACCTGAGTAGGCCAGGGTGCGATCACCGGGAGTCCACAGGCATTGTGCATTCCAACTAGCGGCACTCCGAGCTGACGTCTTCTGCTGGCTTCCAGAGATCGGGATCTTGGCTCCCGGCTATTTCCCTCGTAGACGGAAATCTTCTGGACCACATGCCCGCGCTGAAGATCGACAGAGTCTTCCTCCGTCGACATAGCAGCTCGGATATAGTTTTCGAAGTTCTCCCTACCGTCTCGAGTGTCTTTTTTCGTAACTACCACCGGGTATTTCTCTGCCGAGTCGAGTCTCTGATCTCCTGCAGTTTCCCTCGATCTAAAAAGCGAGGCATCCTGAACCGCGTTTCGATCCATGCTGATCTCTGACCTTTGCGTCATTTTGAGATTGCTTTTTTGAACCCGAGGAATGAGATTCACGCGTTGTTTGTTCATCGCAGCTAATCGGAGCCCTTTTTCAGGCTCGGAAACTAAAGATTCAAACTGTTGTTGCGGTAATACCGATTTTCTCAATGTACCAAAGTTCGCTGCTATCGACGCCTGGTAATCCTTGATAGGAATATTTCGTACCGTACCTCCTCCCTGGGGTTTTTTAATCTTTATAATTACTCCACGATGATCATTACCGGTTGTAGTGTCACTTCTTGATGTCGGATCTCTTCTTTGAATAAGATCTGGCGGTGGGTTCACCGCCCTAACGTCGATAGCGCGTTCCTCGTATAGCTGATCACCTTTTATCACGTAGTTACATCCAGCTGACGGATTTTGCCAATCTTCAATAACACTCTGACGTTTATTTACCCAGTTCTCTTCCGGCTCTGTTTGCACCCCCTCTGTTCTTGTTGTCCCCTGTATCTCGCTGTCCCCTAGCTGCCTTCATGATTTGGCACCGAAAGTCGTCCCTGCCATGTGCATTCTGTTCTCGATTCCTTGAATAAAAAAAACGAAGAATGATGAGGACGATGAAGATCTTCTAAAATAAGTGGCAGAGTGCTCACCATAATCGTGATCAGTTTCATTGAATGGACCAAGTGTCTGCGTGGACGTGAAAGTGGAAGGCTGCGGCTCGCTTCCTTTTTGGAGTTTAGAGCATGCGAGAAGAGTGCTTAGCAATGCACAAAGTTCTACCAGAACGACGGCCAGTCCAACTCCGAGTAATATTAACGCCTGATCCTGAGTCCATTTTTCAATCAATTCAATGCATCCCTGAAAGAGATGATTGGAAAATATTGGTGAGAGGAGAATGTAATGTTATCATTATGTTGGTTGAACAGACTTCACAAACTCCGATATATTCGAATACCCTACTGACAGACTTCGCTTTAACGGCTCTAATATAGGTACGAGTCTGCAGTGAAACGCACGCGGCATATTCATATTATCGACATTTCCAACACCCGCATTCACGATATCTACTCAATTGAAAGTAAAACGTTATTGCACAGCCGTCATTAGCTATATATCAGAGTCTGACCGCATTTGGAAGTTTATGCAACATTTATCGGCAGACGTCTGTTTGAATTGACCCATATATTGACGGCTGTTCCATTTCGCGATTATTCATTTGATTAACATCAATATTATTGATATATGATAATGTGTAATGCATTTACCTGAGTGTGTCGGGCGTGCTGATGTTCGGCAGGATTCAGAGTTTGGCACAAAGTCAGATTTTTCGGCTCTGGATTCAGGAATGATTCAAATTGAAGCGTGTTGTTGAGTGTGCAACAACTTAGAGGAACCACCAGCTCTCGTCTACCGACTTCTTGTAGACGCCACCAAGAGGTGCCGTAATTGCTACTGCCGTTTATACCGCAGCAAGAAAACTGGAGAGGAAATAAATGACGACAATGACATTTTTCTGGGAGAATTTTACCATCGAAAAAACCAAAATCGAGATTAATTTACGCATTGTATACCGACAGAAGTTTGAGCCAGATCCAAAGCAGCGGTAAATTGTTCGCGACCAGGTACTGCATAGCTGCGTTGAAGAGCACGTACGAGACGCGCAGTTCTTACATCAACTCCCAAAACGTGAGGCCAAAAAACGGCCAAGACACAGACGGTACATTCTCCGAAGAGCAGCAGAATTATCAAGACCACATACTGCGGGGCAGAAATTTATTTCCATAAATATCGAGGCCAGAATTACAAGATCTATCTTGAACTTTTTCTCTCTTGAATCGTCAGATTCTGCTTTTCATCTTGCAATCAGATACCTAGTTGTTATAGCAGTTTTCATACTATATACGAATCGAGTGATGTAGTATTTTGAGAATTGCTTAAAAAATAGTTTCAAGCACCCCAGGATACAGAAGATAAAAGATTGCCGGATTCCGGCTACGAGTGCTCGAGCTTAGAATTTTAAACAACACTTTTCGCGTTTCGATGGATAGATAGCAACTTCCGATCACCTGAGCGTGACCGCTGTTTTGCTGTTGAATTTTTCGGGGATTTTATACACCCATTATTAAACAAAGATATGCCCGTGTGTGCCCTAGTTTTCTCGTATTAACTCGGCAATCGAGTCTCTTTGATTGGCGTTTTCAGATCGGAACGATGAATTGTTCCAATTTCTACGCGTGTGCATGGTAATAAATGAATGTAATTAGTCAGAAGGCTTTGGGGGTCTGGGATGATTCAGGAAAAGACGAACAATAGCAAAAACGGCCAAAGGCCAATGAGATAATCAGCTAATCTGAATCAACTTACGGTTGCAGTTACGCAGTGGTTATAAAGACACGAGACCCAGCAACCGAGAAGACCGGTGGCTGCCATAAGAAAACCAACTCCCACAATAGCGAACGCTAAATAGTAGAATAGTGGTTGTTCAGGGATGATATCGCCAGGCCCTAGAAGGCGAGATAACAGGACTCGCTCTCCATCGGCCAGTAAAAGTGCTCCTAAAGAGATCAGGACGAATCCTGACATCTGAAATTAGAATGAACATTCATTAAACAGGGCGTAGAGGTACAATGGATGTAGTCGATATAAAAAATTGATTCATTTCTTAACCACCTATGAAAACGTATGGGGCAAAAAATATAGCAGATTGAAAAAAAAAATGTGCTCTCTTTAAAATCAGCGCGACTTCACCGAGGTTTTACCCAAAGATAAAGACTTTGAGACTTTGTCTATTGTTGTTCTCCTAACAACATAAACTAGCGTAACTATTATACTATATACCTGTGCCATTTGAGGCACATTATTTGATAAAAGAAAGTAGCCATAGCAAAGGTGAAACGCTGGAAAAAAAGTAACGCCTACTAATTACAGAATACATATATACGCCGTAGGTACTCGTATAGGTATGGCAACTTTTTTATGCTCACATGTATACATATATTGTAGCTAGTGGTGCCTCGGCTCGTACCCACAACCCATCATATATCTGTATCTATTCATTCGGTCTACATACGAGGTATATTCAACCCGTATTCTTTGAATCCGGTATAGCAGATAGCAGAGGTATTAATATAGGTAGTACATGCTACGTAAGGCTCGGACCGGTGGTGTATAGCAAACCAACTGGTATTACGTTACAAAGAGATATATGCAACAGCTCCATTTCGACAGATGTTCTCTTTCACGTTGCCAATAATAAAATATCATCACTTCATCATAGCCTGCACTACAAGATCGGATTTTTCAAACTGTGTATAGAAATCAGCGAAAATTATGTATTGAATTCTGTGGGGATTTATTATGAGCATAAGTATATAGCAATCACTGAAGAGGCTCATGACCAGAATAAATCCTGGTTACGTTGAGGTAATTATAGGAGAGATTTAATGAGAGCTGATAATACCGTTAGTTTGCGTCTCGTACACACACTTTAGCTCTTTATTATATGGTGCATATAGATCGTACATACATCTATGTGTGTGTAAACGTTGCCCATTATATCTTCGTGTGTACTTGGTCTTATGTTAGTCTTTTGACAGCTAATCATAACGCTTTGCTATTACATTTCAATTAGCAATCTAATCAAGTATCAACGATCGTTTCAGTGCCATTATAAATACCGTGGGGTGATTATCTTCGGTTGAAAACTTGCGAAGAAGAAAGGTGAAAGGTCTTCAGGTGGAAGATTATCATCACATATGTAAACTTACCAGAAATATGATGTTCGAGCAGCACAAGAACGCTCTCGACGCATTCAAAGATTTGGTCTTCATTTTCGTTTGAGGATAAGGGTGCTCAGATGTTTCCAAAAGTCATTTTTTCACCAGCGGTAAATCGCGCAAGAAGTCGGAATGCCGCTAGCGCAGCAAATTTTTATCGATGGTTTCCATGGTCGTCGAGAAAATTTCAGAAAAGCCACTAAACCAGTGGTACAATACGGTTCTAATCATTGCCCATCATATACCCATGAAAATGTATAAAAACCACGAAAACGCTTATGTTATACTCGTAGAGTCCGTTTCGAACTGATAGATGGACTCTGTTCCCGCGACCGCGAATATCACCGTTTGAATCTTACGTAAAGTTTGCGCAAAGATAGCCGAAGAAGATTATCTGCAAAACCCGAAATCCACAAATTTTCACCTCAAAATAAATCCTGGACACACAACCTGGACTTTGTTGAAGACCGGCTGGGACCGACCACCGCGAACTCGGATAGGTAGGAAAAGCTAATGTTCTACTGAAAACGAGGCAGCAGGAGCCGGTCTCCCCATTCTGCGGGTGCGCGATCCTTCGAGCGCGACATACCGGATACAGGAAGGAAGTAGTGGGGCTAGGTGGGGATCTCCATACGTCTACGGGCTCGGGCACGGGCTACGATTGAGGGACGTGGTAATTATACTTGTACGCACTTACACGCGTGCTGCAGTAACATACCTACCTGGTTACTCCCCCCTGGCCAGGGCCCCCAGACGCCGACGCGACGCCGACGTCGGATAAAGCGGCCAAACCCGGGCGACAGGTGCAAAGGATGTTTAATGGCCAGCTTTTGACTTCCCACGGCGCACCTTCAATGATTATTTTACCTTTATCTGGTTTTTCATTGTTGAGGGGAATTGGTGAACGATTTCAAAACGGATATTTGAATGCTTTAGTTTTTTAGGATCGTCTAATGGTCCCGAATTTGTTTTCACTCCAGTCTCCGATTTAGTCGGGTGTATCTATAGGCCTAATTACACGGGCAGGCAATTAGTTGATTATTCTATTATAACAATTTGAATTATTTCTGCAATCCCTTCCTGCTTAAATTTTATACTATTAATTGTTCAGTGTACGCGTTCCGTTTCTTATACGTTCTTATATAGGCGGTGAAATTAGTCAGGGCTGTTAGCAAGGTGCTACGGTTCTTAGCCAAAATCCCCGAATTACTGATTACCTAATTAGGCTTCAATTAAAGACTGTTAAAAAATCTTTCCGCACAACGATTTCGTATAGCAGGCTTTACACGGTTTTCTATGTATCCCGTTGTTTCTAATTTGTAGAATCATTTCAAACTGTTATTACCGCCGAAAACTTATATCGTTGAGTTTGAAGTCAGAACTTATCCATTTTACTTATTTTTTTTTTTCCTTCCATTGCAGCTAGATATTGATGAAATTTGTAAATCAGAGAATTATGCTACTAATAGGTATCCACCTATCATAGTAATGAATTGAAATTGAAGTACCTCTCCCTGTGCGTACTTGCTCGAGTGGAATCGCCTCCAATCCACAAACTCTATCTATACTCGAGCACAACGCGCGTAGAGGCACGTCGCGTATTATTGTGAGTGTGCACCGAGCCTATCTCCGCCCGCTTGCATTATTTACCGTCATTCTGTTACATCGTGGTATCGTACACTTCCTGTTAATCAGAGAACAAGAATTCACGCCCTCAGTACGTTAGGAACATTTTTCAAAAACATTAACTATTTTTTATAAATTTTGAAATCAGGAACGAAATGAAAATCATATTTCGAATTCAAATTACGAATTTGAAAGCTTCCGTAGATCTGTTCATTCAGCATCGTAAATAATTATACCGATGAATTAGATGCCTAAAATCACGCGATCGGTAGGAGTCGAACGTTTGATCAATATCGCTAATATGATGTCGTTCAACATTGAAAAAACAGAATTCCTATTCTAGTCATTTTGAAGTTACCTCAAAGGATGAGATAAAAAGATTCAGATCTTGAAATTTGAATTATTAAAAATTTCATTCAATCGCTGATCACCTTCAAATCATAAAACCTCAGCCATGAGCTGAATGTGCAGAGACATGTATGCCAAGGAACGTAGGGTAGCATGAACTTCGATCTTTTAGCTAGATCGCTATTTTAATGAGAAAAAGTGTGCGTGGATATGCGGAGATGAATAAGACCAAATAAATATTTATATAGGAATTATTTTTATTGTTTTACTACATCATTATGTTACAAAACCGTGTTTACAGGTGCTTAACGTAAACCAGTACGTTCGCTTAGGAATAAGAAAAAAATAAAAATAATTTTCCAAGCTCTCGTTTACAAGGAATTCTCTCTCTCTCTCTTTCTCTCTCGTATATTTTATTATGTACAGTGCGTATTCGTGTATGCGGGTATATATTTTTTCCAACTATCCTCATTTTTTTATATTCTATCGGATAAATCATAAATAGAATCAAATCAGTCTAATTCGATAAATATTCCAACGTATTGACTTGAATATAAGTGAAAAATCATTTTTCGTTACAAAAATTTTACACACAGTGTTTAAAAATCTAAACGACTTCTGCCAGCTCCACTTCCACAGCCTCCAGCCGCTGGTACGACTTCGTCTTGTTCTCTTTGAGCTGAACCAGGCAGTTCCGGAGGCAAATGGAGAACCTGAAACAAAAAATTCCGAATGAAATACAGCAAAAGGCAACTGGCTGATTTATTATTGCAATAACTTTAGCTGTTGTTACCTCAACAACGAATTTTTTTCGCCGAAGTTTAAAGGCCAGATCCATGGACTCGGGATAATGAGGTGCTAAAGAGTTTAACGCTCCCAATTTTCGGATATGTAGTAAACCGTGGTAGTCGCTAAACGCAGGATTCGCTTCTTTAGGTGATCCCGCGAATGACTCCAATCTTATCGCTATATCAGACAAGTGTTCTATCCGTTCCACCAATGCATCCTGACGAGTAAAAATTCATATTAAACATCGAAAAGTTCGATTTTTGGCTCTCTAGTTATTGAAAACAACAAATCTCTGTTGTAAAACAAAAAATAACTCGAAATAACTTAAAGTTTCGATTGCTCAATAACTAACATAGTGTCATTGAAACGTACAGAGTTCTCAAATTGTTGAGTCGGCACAGTGACCATGGCAACGGCGTAAGCGTTTCTGAGAAGGGATTTAAGGCAGTAGAAAAATTTGAGAAGATCATTGCTGGTGCTTTCTTCTTTGTCATTAACCCACAGTCTGGATCCTAACGAATGAATAGCTACCCTAAGGACGTTTCTTTTATCCGGTTCGCTGGATATCAAGAACTGACCGTCTCTCATTGTCTCTTGAACAGTTTTCAACAGATCTACATAGGCGTTATTTTCAAAAGATTCTGCATTGTATTTCAGAGCTTCACCATCCCAGTGCCTAATGCTTGCTGCTTCTATGGTTTCCTTCTGCATTGTCTTAGTGAGATCATAAAAATGTCCAAAACTCTGTCCCCCTGTAGGCGAGGCATCAATTATCTTCATGTTTTGATATCTCCAGGCTATTTCCATCCGTTCATCTTGTGCGGCATACCGTATCGTCGAACTTACCGCTACGTCAGGTAATTCTGATACTAATTGGGACGGTTTAAGATTTTTAGAAGCGACTATGAGAGAGTGAGAAGAAACCACGCCTTCGGCCATGAAATATTTTAATATTATCTTTCCGTAACTCCCGTAGGTGTCTTCCTCTGAAATGATACGTTGTTCATTAAGGATTAAGGATTCAAGATTAAGGATTTCAAATTTAAACTCTGCAATTGATGAATTCGTGTTAACTAAGTTTGAAAAATTAACAATTGAAGGTCATTACCTATCAGGATAATAGTGCCTACTGGTAATCCTCCTCCTGTAATTAAAACGAGCTTAAAAAATTAGGGTGTCATTACGGTTATGCATAACCTCAAAAAAACATACAGACCAATAACATGATCCAGAGAAGGTACGCCCGTGGAAATGAGAAGTTGAGCATTTTGTAGAGAAGGTTTTGTGCCTGGTATCACAGGTATTTTTGTTCTAGCTAACTGAACACTACTTGTCATCTTTGTTTCGTTGATGGATTATTCAAATCTGTTCTGTGTTGTAGGTTATGAACAAGGCAACATGTTAAAACCTAAGCGCATCGCGGACATATCGCGAGACATATTGAATTGCGACATGCTCTGTTGGTAAGATAGACAGTATTGAGGACCGTGGATCGAGCGAGCGACCGATATTATCGACTGCTTAGAATACGATACATAGTGTCTTGGAAGATCGGCGGGTTGCTTGAAATCAGGCGTAAAGTTGAAACAGGGAACTTGAGACTTTAGAGAACTGAGTCCAGCTACTGTGGGAAATCAAAATCGAAATAAAATAAAGGGGATGCATTTAGAAGCTAGTCTACTTACCTTTGCACCGTTTTTTTTACAACATAGGAATTTATTCTTCATTTAAAAGCTACGAGAAGAGTCTGAAGTAGCACACATTCGGAAACTTAGTTATGTAGTATACCTTGAGTATAGGGCATTTTGATTTAATTTGATTGGATTTCTGCAGGGCAGATTTGAAAAAAAATCAGTAGAAACAGTTAGGATTAAAAACGGTAAGCCTTGTATTGCTTATCTGAGCAGCAGAAGTCTGATCAGTGTCAGACGAACGATATCAGCAATTCAGCCATCTGATAATAGAAAGTTCAGCTAAAATAACTTTCCATGCATCAAATAGAATTCGGCTTCAGCAATTGAAAGAATTTTCTTTCAGTCGATGGCAGTAGATATTTCAGTCTTGGGATGATATTTTGATCCTACGAAAATGGGTAGGCGTTCGAGACATGAGAAGATCGGTGTATGTATCGGGTCCCAAATTTTGTAGGTACATCACTGAATAAGGCAAGTATTGTTATCAACACTGATACCACAGAATGCACTGCGAAAATAAATCGTCATCCTATTACCCGGCAGATCGATGTGACGGAACATAATATTACGTAATGTTTGACGATTGGTGGGTGTATATAAGATATATTGTGTAGTTCCTGTTAGAGATAGACATACTAAGCTCGACACTCTACCGGAGCAGAGTTCGGTAAACAAATTTACAATTATCCGTGCGGGTAATACAATTCGGTGAATCTCCTAACGGATATAATTTCAAGCGTGTAATGATTTTTCGGTGTAATGTATTTGCTGCAGTGCTTTGCCTCGCAAGTGTAGTGCAGCAAGGAAATGGCTACAGAATACTGTGTGTTTTCCCAACACCTGCCATCAGTCATCAGCAAGTTTTCCGTGGTCTTACATTAGCGTTAAATAAGCGAGGTCATGAGTTGATAATCGTCACCCCGAACCCAATTAATGATCCAGCCCTGGTGAACTACACGGAGATCGACGTTCGGTTCGAATACAATACCTTCTCAAATGTGACATTTATAGAAAGTCGAGGAAAGATGAAATGGATTGACTGGATTAAACGAATAGATTACCGCTTGTATGATTTAACGGACCGGATCCTAGACCATCCGGATTTACGAAAGTTATACGCACCAGACAGTAACGAAAAATTCGACTTGCTGATAGCGGAGGTACTTTGCTGGCAAGCCATTTATCCTCTAGCTACACGGTTCAACGTTCCCATTATAGGTAAGCAGGCTATTGTTGTCGGGAATACTGTTCGTTTGGTCAGTTTGGGTGCAAAATGAATCACAACATACGAATAAAAAATCAGATTTCATTCTGAACGATTAGGCTCTGATTTTTCGAGTTTATTTTGGGGCAATCGCGTTTACTTCATTTTCAAAGTAGCTGAATTGCCATCAATTATATTTAGAGAGGTGTGTGACGATCTAATTATTAACCGGATAGATGAACTGTAACCCATCTTGATTGGCAGATAATTGGGAATTATGACTGGGTTTGAAATTCCACAATGATTCCAAGTATTCCTAATTCTCAGAAGATTTTTGAATAAATGTTTCTTCCCCATAAGGTATCGCATCTTCGGCTGTTGGTCGGGACATTCTTTACACCATTGGTAATCCCATAATGCCATCTCATTCTTCGAATTGGGAACTCGAGACTGAAATATCTGAACAGTATTCCTTTTGGCAGAGGGTGAAAAATTTTATCACCATATGGAAACACGTGTACTGGTGCAGAACTACGTACGTTTCGGGACAGCAGGCTATTGCGAGAAAACATTTTAGGAATGACATTCCCGATCTCAACGATCTCGAGAAGAACATCAGTTTGATTTTCATCAATGAACAGGCGCCGATTTCCTATGCTAAACCAACTGTTCCGAAAATCATTGAAATCGGTGGATTTCATGTTTCGAAGAAAATTATGAATTTGCCAAAGGTATATTTTTCTTAGTAATGGCTTTCAGATCAAGGCGTTTTTCGGAGTAGCAAATTCTCAGTAAAGCATGACTTCTTGCACGATCTGCATTTAGAAGACCTAATGGTAAAAATTATATTACTTCGTCTAATATATTCCCAATACCAGTGAAATATCTCCAGAAGTTTTTATCTTAAATCGATTCCCGTTGAATGCCATGCGAGAAACTTTTTATGATCTGTTTTAAGACAGAAAGAAAGTTGTCTTGCAATTAGCAAGAATATTTTTCGTTTGATTGACTGACGATAGGACTTAATTTATAAGGGATGATATCTTACACTGCGCATATAGTATAAAGATCTTCATTGTGGTTGGAAGGCAGTGATTCAAATTTTGTTCGTAGGATCTTCAAAAAATTTTGGATGAAGCCACGGAGGGTTTTATTTATATGAGTCTGGGTTCCAATGTCAAAAGTAAAATGCTGCCTGAGAAAACGATGAATGAATTCATAAGTGCGTTTTCGCGACTGCCCTATAAAGTGCTTTGGAAATATGAAGATGACGTCCTTCCAGGCAAACCAGACAATGTTCATAATATGAAGTGGGTCCCTCAGCAGGCAGTTTTAGGTATCCTGTCATTGGTCAAATTACAGTGATATTATTTATTTTACAATTAGTGAATATGTTATTTTCCTTTTCTCAGCACATCCCAACTTGAAAGTATTTCTAACTCAAGGAGGTCTGCAGAGTACAGAAGAGGCTGTGTACCATGCTGTGCCTCTCATCGGATTCCCAGTCCTTTTCGATCAAGATATGCAGGTCAATAAAATGGTATCCCTCGGAGTTGCGAAAAAATTGGAAATCACTGCAGTAGATGGAGATGAATTATTCGAAGCGATTAGCACTGTCGCAGGTGACCCCAGGTAATTTTTCCTATACCAATGAATGATGCCATCTCTTAATTACACGAATTCTATCTCTCCTAACACGAGTGCTTGACTTTGTCTATATTTCAGCTACAAGCAGAGAATGCTGAACTTACGTGCGCTAATTACTGACAAGCCACACGATCCACTTGAAAACGCAGTTTGGTGGACAGAGCATGTAATTCGTCATAGAGGTGCTCCACACCTGCATTCTACCACTGCTGACGAACCGTGGTACAGTCGACAGGACATGGACATTGTGGCTTTCATTTCCGCTGGATCCACAATAATCTTCAGTTTGATATTAGTCGTTGTATACCAATTAGTTAGAAGTGTCTATCATACGTCTGTTACCGGGTCACTAGGTAAAACGAAAATGAATTGAATAGAATTGAAATAGTGACTTGCCTCCGAACAATAAGCTCCTCAACGTCATTCGTGATCTTGATTGAAGTGGTTCAAGTGCAGGTACATTTTCTATGAGAACCTGATAGAAAGTGGTCCACGATGCTGACAATTGGCTAATTCAGTCGTGGACGTCACAAAAAATATTCTCCGAAGTAGATGATAACGGCAGTGTGATCTTTGTTCATTCAGAATAAATATTACCGGTAATCTACGATGACATTGAGTACGCTAGCGCCCGATAACAATTTTTCAATCAGACTTTGATAAGAAAATGATCTCAGTCTAGTCCGTGTCCTTGCTGCGGCTCAATTTCTTGACTTAATTTCCTCGCTTGTGACTTTATATCTATTGAAACTACATCCGAGAATCCACTACAGTGTCGTCAAGCCAACTTTGTCTGGAAAAATGCTGAAGAGAAAAAGTACTATAGATCTTCTAGATATTTTATTCACCTAACCCATATTTGTTGTTGTTTATATAACTCATTCGACAGAAATAATTGAAGAGACAATTCGAGAAACAACTCCTGGATTAAAAACTGGCTAAATCTACAATGAAGGGATTTTTTTCAATACACTTTTCGTAAAAGTTACTTCAGCGACTCCGCAGTCCGGTATACAGAAGTACATGTCGTAACATACCACTCCGCATTTTATCGGCTCCTGATATCGGAGGATAATGGGAATAATCTAATCAATGCTCATATCGTGAAGCCCATAGCGGATCGACAATCATTCTATTCCCTAGTTTAAAAAACACGATAGATCGCAATATAGGGCAATTTCAAGAGGGTGCATACATTCCTATTTGTAACGTGCAATAACTGAAAGAGAAACAATGAACTCGAATAAACCAATTCAGTTCAAACTCAATTAGACTAGGTATACTTATGTGTCGCGAAAATCATTCGATTTATTCGAATAAAGGTAAGTCAGAGCTTTTCACAGGGAATCTACGCTCAAAATGTCATATACTAAAGAGGTCTTCAGGGCATGGTACTGTATACTTCCATAGTCGTATACTTTACATCGTTAGCAATTAAGAGATGCAGATCAATGGAATGGCAGATACTGCCCTCTTACGTGTACAACACGTTCCGTCGCTCGATGGAACGAGGAAAAATATATTATACGTATAAAAATGTGTTATTATTTTGATAAACGTATATTTATGGAAAGTAACCGTGTTAATGATGTGTTAATGATTTCTGGGGAGGACGCAAGACCGTTGTACATACACCTTGTGAAATACGTGTATAACACATCGTTTGCACACCGGTTTGTGTTTATTGGGTAAAAATTGGTAATTTTATATCAATTATTTCAGAGTATCCGTGACAGATGTGTTACAGCGTCACTAGAAACATAGCAAATGAATTGTATAGAAGTATGATACTGTGTTGCCCCCTATTAATTGCGTCCCAAATATCTTTCGAGACCTTCAATTATACCGATTGGCATCGATAATTATTATGTGATATGAGCATTGATTGGATGAGCTGTTCCGTGGGGATTGCTGACCAGTAAAATCAAGAGACGGAAGAGTGTGGTAATCCTAATGCAGTAATGTGTTATTCAGAATTAAGTATCACATTTTACAAAATTTTCTTGTAGGTAAAATTTCACATGAATCCATCATTTTATTTTATTCCATCAAAAGCAATAATATAACAGAATCTGGATTTTTATTTGTCTAAATACACTTTTCTGTAACGTCAAACGCAGAATAGGGATCCAGCTTCAGCATAAAATTACCCAAGAAGTTGCAATGTAGAGTTGACAAACCAGTTCTCGCGACTCTATCTTCAAATACAAGAGAGGACCGATGGGAATAGAATCCTCTCATCCAGTGAATGCTCTCATGATTACGCAATCACTCGAGGCCGATAACTTAAAATTTGTTAGAAGATTATTGGAAAGAAGCATAGTCACGCTGATTGCGTAATAACGTGCTACATCAACCGCTTCGCATTAGTATAATCAGTATAAAACTAACAGTATATTTTTCCTGTCCAGAAAGTTCAGTTCAGTGAATCGCTCTAAGCCTGCAATGATGTTTCGATACATCGTATTCGCGACCTTAGTCTGCCTTGTAACCATAGTGCAACCAGGAATTGGCTATAGAATACTGTGTGTATTTCCCACACCATCTATCAGTCATCAGGTGGTTTACCGTGGTTTGACTTTAGCATTGAATAAGCGAGGACATGAGATGATAGTTGTGACCACAGACCCAATTAACGATCCAACACTGGCGAACTACACGGAGATCGACATTCGGTTCGAATACAATACCTTTGCGGAAGTGACATATATAGAAAGTCGAAGAAAGATGAAATGGATTGATTGGGCTAAACAAATCGATGTCAGATTGCATGAATCAACAGACCGGATTCTCGGTCATCCAGACTTACGAAAATTATACGAACCAAACAGCAACGAAAAGTTTGACTTAGTCATTGTGGAGGCTCTGTGCTATCCAAGCATTTATCCTTTGGCGAAACGATTTGACGTTCCCATGATAGGTAAGCAAGTGATTGTTGCCTTGACATACCATTTGTCTAGATAGTTTCGGTGCGATGTGAGTCACTACAATCCAGAGAAAACATGGGAAATGAAAACATAAAAATATCCGTCAAATTTCTCTGTTCTCGTTCTACTTGATAATCATACTGTAATTTTCGAAGCCAATATTCGATCATTCATTGTGTTACGGAAGTATACTTCCGCGAGCAACTTCCGATTTGGTAGCAATTGTTTTTTCCCCAAGGTATCTCGTCTCTGCAACTTATTACGAATACTCTTTACAACATTGGAAGCCCCGTGATACCATCTCATCCATCCAATTGGGAACTTGAGACGGACATAACTGAGCAGCTGTCGTTTTGGGAGAGGTTGAAAAATTTTATCACGACCTGGAAACTCGTGTACTGGTACCAAATGACGTACTTGCCACGACAGACAGCAATTGCTAAAAAACACTTTGGGAACGATATTCCCGATCTCAACGATCTGGAGAAGAACTTGAGTTTGATTTTCGTAAATCAACAAGGACCGATATCGTACGCTAGACCAAATATTCCAAAAATAATTGAAGTCGGTGGATTCCATGTTTCGCAGCAAATTGCAAACTTGCCAAAGGTAAATTATTTGGAATAATGGCTAGCAGTATGAGGTACGTTTAAGAGTAGTGAATTCTTAGTGAGTCAGCTTTTCGAAATGATGTTACTTCTTCTAGCACATTTCTGATATGACGTAAAAAATCTACAGTAGTTTGTAATTACATAAGTCCAATTTAGTTAGCGGCTATCAGAACCTATGGGATAAATATGATGGAAAAACGTGTGTGATGGACAACAATATCCGCAATGTGGAAATACAGCTGTGATTCAAATTCTATTTGCAGGATCTGCAGAAATTCTTGGATGGAGCCACGGATGGTTTTCTTTATATGAGCCTCGGTTCAAACGTCAAAAGTAACATGTTGCCAAAGGAAACGATTGACGAGTTTATGACTACGTTTTCACGACTGCCCTATAAAGTGCTTTGGAAATTTGAGAATGACGTCCTCCCCGGCAAGCCAGATACCGTCCATATCATGAAATGGATCCCGCAACAGGCAGTCTTAGGTATACCGTGATCTGTCAAATCAAAATATCATCATTCAATTGACTGAGTATGTTTCGATTTTCGCTCAGCACATCCAAACCTGAAAGCGTTCATATATCAGGGAGGTCTTCAGAGTACAGAAGAGGCCGTGCATCATGCCGTACCTCTAATTGGATTTCCAGTTCTTTTCGATCAAGATATGCAGGTTAATAAAATGGTATCTCTCGGAGTTGCGAAAAAATTAGAAATTTCTGCGGTGGATGGGAACGAATTATTCGAAGCGATTAGCACTGTCGCAGGTGACACCAGGTAATATTTCCCATGCCAATGAATGTTGCTATCCTTTAATTATACGAATTTTATCTCCCATCACGGGTGCTCGACTTTGTCTATGTTCCAGCTACAAGCAGAGAATGCTTGATTTACGTTCCCTAATTAATGACAAGCCACATGACCCACTAGAGAACGCGATTTGGTGGACAGAGCATGTAATTCGGCATGGAGGTGCTCCGCATCTGCATTCTACCACAGCTGACGAACCGTGGTACAGTCGACAGGACATGGATATCGTGGCTTTCATTTCCGCTGGATCCACAATAATCTTCAGTTTAATATTGGCCATTGTATACCGATTAGTCAAAAGTGTCCTTCATACGTCTGTTACAGCGTCACTAGGTAAAACGAAAATGAATTGAATAGAATTGAAATAGTGGATTGCCTCCAATCAATTGTTTCCTCGACATCAATCGTGACCTTGTTTAAAGTGGTTCAAGTGCAGGTATACATCTTCTATGAGAACCTGAAAGACAGTGGTCCACGATGCTGACAATTGGCTGATGCAGTCGTGGACATCACAAAACATGTGAAAGGTGTTTGTTTCTTGTTATTATTACTTCGTTATGTTTCATCAAACAGACCATTTTTCGAAAAATCATTTACTTGTGAATAATTATTGATCAGGTTTACTGACTAGAATTTAGAAACTCCTCATTAAAACAACAAACTTATTTTCAATCAATCGAACCGGACGGGTGTCACAGAACAACAAAGTTATCAAAAGGACGAAATGCAGACGTGTGAAATAATGTCTTCCAAAATAAAGATAAATTTTTCTAACAAAGCGCTTACTTCCTTTCGCTGGTAAACGACCTTTCCAAATCATATAGCAGCGGTGGAAGAGCAAGAACCTTGTTTGCAGAAATTTTAATGCCGTTACGATGGATATTCTGCAAGGTGGATAATAACGGCGGTGCGATCTTTTTTTATTGAGAATAAACATTATTGGTAATCCACGATAATTATGAGTACGCTAGTGCACTAAAACAGTTTCGATCAGACTTTGATAAGAAGATTATCTCTGTCTAGTTCGTGTCTTCGCTGGGGCTCAATTTGTTGACTCAATTTCCTCGCTTGTGACTTCATATCTATTGGAACTACATCCGAGAATCCACTAGTGTCGGCAAGACAATTTTGTCTCGAATAATTATGATCAAGCGAAAAGAGAATGAACCAATAATTGATCTAATCAATGCTAATGCTTATCTCATATCGACCATTGAGTTACTTCAGTGCCACCCTAGTCCTTTATCGTATAGCATGACATGGGAAAGTGCAATAACAATTTTCAATTACATAGCTGGAGAAGAAACTCAATCTAACAATAAGTCGGATAAGCTAATGAAAATCTGTCTACCTATCTATTGTAAAACCTATTAAAAATCGAAATAATACGGTGAATTGGTTCGAGTGGGTTCAGCAAGTTGATAATGGTCTTGATTTCCAGATTGAGACACGTTTCGGAGTAGTGAATTCTCAGCAGAACACTACGTGTATCATTATTCATGTACAAATCCGATTCTCGTTTGGAAATTGGGAGTCCTATCACTCCTTTTAACATGTACCGTACAACAACTGTTAGGTAATGAAATCTCCAGAGATTTGATCGGAGAAGATTGAAGATCAATTTCCTGGACTTATTATATTTGTTCAATTTGTATTTTAAGCAAGTCGTAAATGACTAATTCCTTCGCAAACAGGAAATACTGTTCTTTCAGTTTTCAGTATTTCGATCAGCTTTGACACTTTTTGGATATAGTATATAAGGATGTGTTTGTTTGGTATGATATGTCATTTATGTCAAATAAAAGCCGGGGGCTCGAAATAGAATTGGATTTCGACACCTTCTCAGATAAAGAACGCTTTGTGTAGATAACTGTGGAAGCGCTAATATACTTGGCAAATGTTCTTGCAGCCGAAGTAGATATATTACGACATCGGCATCATCCTGATATTCCTTGGCTGACTGATATGACAAAGCATAATCTAAGAGAATTTTTGGCGATAGGCGGGTATACACATGCGAAGTTACCAATACAGGCGGACCCTGATGTGAGTAACACACCAAGGCTGACGATAAATTTTGCAAATTTATTAAAGTCTGTCTTATTAAACCTGACCTTATCACAAATTCTTATGATGGAAACATGACAAGCATAAATTATGGAAGCTTAGATAACTATTACAATATTATAATTGGTATTGCACAATGGACTATTTTTATCATTTGCTAATCATTTTCCATGTACCTATCCCACACAGCACACATGTCCGATGTATGTTCATGGGATATCCATGGGGTAGTCAATGTCCTATGGACATCCCATGAACATGTATCGGACATGTGTGCTGTGTGGGATGGGGAAAAACAGACCATTTTTATACTTGGTATCGAATTATTTGAGAAACCAATCGATGAATTCCTGATTTATTTTGAATTATGGCGGAGACTTGCCTTATCGCTGAATTTTATAAAGGAATCATCACAAATATAAATTCATAGAAACTAGATCACTGACAAATATTGTCATTGGTGTTGCATAAAAAAACTACTTCCAGCGTATGTTCATTTTTTGCCCTGCCTATCGGGAACAAAGAACCATTTTCATACTTGATATCGAATTGTCTGAAAAACCACCCATCATACGACACAATCCTCAATCATCAGTCATCCGGAGGCATTCAAATTGCCGAAAAACTAGTTACATTTATAAGTGCAGTGTCAACCCTAGGACCGCACAACATCTGAATCGTAGGACAAACTACATTATATACATATACGGCTGTAGTTATTTGTACCAGACAGGCATTTCTTCATGACAGCGTGATCAAAGGATCTGGAAAAATGTAATATCATAGTTTGAAATCTAATTTGAGAGATCCGAATTTATTTCGATAGCAAACAAAATTAGTTGAATTATTTTTGACGTCCAGTTCAAAAAAAAAAGAAATTATTTCCTGCTATTCTTGTAGGAAAATTCAAAAATGAGAAGATACTGTCTTGATCAAAATCACATTCAAGTGGATTCAGAAAAAATAAACGTCACTACGTATTATTAGGCAACATTAAGCCTTGTATCACGTGAGGGATATGCGGTAATCTGTGATGATAAGCGGGTGTATTTATATATATATATAAATATATGCCACATAGTCTGCGAATGTCATAGTCACTCTGATCGTACTATTGCAAGCCTACTACGTCCGGGTAGAGTGATTCGGTAAATCGTCTGACGAATAGTGGAAAACGTGCGATGACGTTACGGTGTACTATCTGTGCTGTAGTAATCTTCGTAGCAAGCATAGTGCAGCAAAACGATGGGTATAGAATTCTGGGTATATTTCCGGCACCATCCTTCAGTCATCAGGTCGTTTTCCGTGGTCTTGCCTTAGAGTTAAACAGGCGAGGTCATGAGCTGGTAGTTGTAACTCCAGATCCAATTAATGATCCAACACTGACGAACTACACGGAGATCGACGTCAGCTTTGAGTACGATACCTTTGGCAATATGGAGCTTATAGGACAACGAGGTATGACGAAGTGGATGGACTGGAAAGAGCGAATCCATGAGCGCTTATATCTACTAATGGACCGGATCTTAAGTCTTCCGGATTTGAAAAAGTTGTACGAACCAAACAGCAATGAAAAGTTTGACTTGCTGATAGTGGAGCTATTGTTCTGGCACAGTGCTTATCCTCTGGCTACACGCTTCAACGTTCCTATAATAGGTAAGCGTGTGATTTATCTTCTGGGGATACTATTTCTCTATTCGAATTCACCACGATACGACCGCTACAATCGGTGGAGATTATCATTCGTAATGGGAAAATCTAAATGCTCTGCAAAAATGTTCATTTTTAGTTTACTGTTATCAATGGTCATTTTTTTATTTTCAAGGCATGAAAAATTTTCTAATAAATCGTGCTTTCTCAAGGTATCGCTTCTCTTAGTCTTCACACGAACAATCATTACACAATTGGAAATCCCGTACTGCCATCTCATATGACCACTTGGGAACTTGAGATGGATCTATCTGAACAGCAGTCATTCTGGACCAGGATGAAAAATTTCGTCGCCGTCTGGAAACACGTGTACTGGTACCAAACCACGTACATACCCGGGCAGCAGGCGATTGCGGAGAAACATTTCGGAACCGATATTCCTAACGTCGAGGATCTTGAGAAGAACATGAGTTTGATTTTCGTCAACGAACAGGCGCCGATTTCATATGCTCGACCGAATCTTCCAAAGATTATCGAAATTGGTGGACTTCATGTTTCGAAGAAAACCGTAGACATGCCAAAGGTACTCTTCTTTTCCAATCATGGCTTTCAGATGAGAGCAGGTTTGTGAGTAGGAAATTCTCAGTCAAGAATGACTCCTGGCAGAGTTTGCATTGATCAAGCTTTTTCTTTCAAATGTACTGTGAAATAGTTTCTGTATTCATTATTGATATAGAAAGTGATTCACGAACCAAAGATAATCGGTAGTACCGCGAAGACGAATCCTAATGTTTCGTCATTATTAAGGGCAGTTCAAAGCAGTAGAAATTTAGTTCACGATAACCTGAATAGTCTGTTGGACAAACGTGACGAAAGATTACATAAAAAATATGAAATATAATAAAGTATAATATTTCCACACCGT
The DNA here is from genome assembly GCA_963992785.1 of Tenthredo livida. Taxonomy (NCBI): domain Eukaryota; kingdom Metazoa; phylum Arthropoda; class Insecta; order Hymenoptera; family Tenthredinidae; genus Tenthredo; species Tenthredo livida. The sequence continues at coordinate 5,879,177 of OZ023071.1, read as the reverse complement.
GGGTAGTCAACTACAGTTAAAAATTTGTTCGCAGGATCTCCAAAAATTTTTGGACGAAGCGACGGACGGTTTTATTTATATGAGCCTAGGTACAAACGTCAAAAGTAATATGTTGTCAAAAAAATCGTTGAACGAATTCTTTACTGCATTTTCACGGTTACCATATAAAGTTCTTTGGAAATTCGAGGACGATGCCCTGCCTGGCAAGCCAGAAAACGTCCGTACCATGAAGTGGGTCCCACAGCAGGCAGTTCTAGGTATTTCGTGGTCTTATAAATCTAAATTTTGCAATTGAATTTATTTATCAACAAATATGTTTCCTCTACTGCTTAGCGCATCCCAACTTGAAAGTGTTCATATATCAAGGAGGTGTCCAGAGCACAGAAGAAGCTTTGCATAATGCTGTACCTCTAATTGGATTTCCAGTCGTTTTTGATCAAGACATGCAAGTTAATAAACTAGTATCACTTGGAGTAGCAAAAAAATTGGAAATCACCGCGATAGACGGGAACAAATTATTTGACGCAATTATAACTATCGCAAGTGACAGCAGGTAACGTTCTCTATGCTAATGAATTATTTGAATGTCTCAGTTGATAAAATTTCTCTTATTCCTATCATAGACGCCTAACTTTGTTCATGTTTCAGCTACAAGCAGAGGATGCTGGACTTACGTGCCCTAATTAAGGACAAGCCACATGATCCACTTGCGAACGCGGTTTGGTGGACAGAGCACGTAATACGTCACAAAGGTGCTCCACACCTCCATTCTACCGCAGCTGACGAACCGTGGTACAGTCGACAGGACATGGACATTGTTGCTTTCATTTCCGCCGCATCTGTGATAGGATTTAGTTTGACATGTGTAATTTTATATCAATTAGTTAAAAATATCTATCGTACCTTGAATGAACAGTCTCGAGATAAAGAGAAGAGGAATTGAAGAAATCAGAACTAGAACCGATTCATCTGAACAACTATTTGCGAACCCGAGAGCACGAAACGAGTCTTCCAAAACGTTAGCCTTGGGCTTTGCTGACTCAATCATGCACATCACAAAACACAGCATTTGTTCATTTTTTGTTAGAATTCTTAAATATAGGACAAGGGAAAATGATATTAATAATCATAAATCATTGATTTTTTAATAAAATTTATTCAAACCGATCGGATAAGAGATTTTATGAAAACATCGAATTAATTTTAGTCAGGGGTTCTGCCTTCACACGAGTATCACAAAACAACTCAACAAAATTTTTACAAATCAGAAACCTGTTCACAGAATACCATACAAAAAAAATCCTCCGAGTGTATCGGATAAATTATACCGAATATAGAGAAAGAAACGGATGGATGCAGTTCAAGATGGTAAAAATACAAAGTTGACCGAGTGGAGATAATGGCCCCAAATATCATGCAACATATTCTAAACTGAATGGATGAAATCTCAAAAATGTTAGACGAACGATTTCCAAAAATACGTACGCTAATAATAAACGATTAAATCTAATGAGTAATGACATTCTGTCTTGGAGATAGTTCGACTTCACGGTATGAAAAACATTATTTGAGCCAAATGGAGCGTCTCAGTTGAGGGAAACTTTAACCGTATACATATATGGTTACATATACACATGTATGCTGCAAAAAAAAAACAACAATCCCTGATCTTGCTGTACGCACAATTGCCACACGAAGATGGCCCTGAGAAATGTCAAAGATCGAGGTAGCCATCCGTCTGCTCTTATCTAACAACGAGTCGATGGTGCATGATCACTCAGTATTATCGTGAAATAATTACAAGTATAAATTTATACGAAATAGATCACTCGTATATAATAGTAGGATTAGCGCTGCGCAAAAAAAAAAACGACTTATCATATGCAATATGACAAATCATATGACAAATCATTTGCCACATACCCATAGAGAATATTGGACCCTTGTTGTACTGGATACCAAATTGTTTGAGAAACCAAACGAGACAATTCCAAATTCACTGCCCAACGCAGACATACGAGTTGCAAAGAAACTTGTTGCATTTATAGCTGCAGTGTAAAATAGATAACAAAGGTCATGCTCGCAATAATCAATGCTACATTCTGCTTATAATACCTAACTGATGTTGTAACTCGGACGTACCATTCTAATTGAGCCTCAAATGTATAAATATTACTGCAGCGTCATGCTATAGACCATCGCAGACTGGCGTCATTCAGCCGAACATGAAGAAATAATTGCTAACCACAGACTAATGGTAGTAAATAGCATGTAATATGTGTACTATACCCAAACATAGTTCTGTAGCTTTATTTCTGATGACTCTGGACAAGACAATATAATTCAGTCGATCGTCTAACGTATAGCTGAAAGCGTGCTACGATGTTTCGATGTGTTATTTTCACTGCAACGATATGTCTTGCAAGTATAGTGCAGTTAGGAGATTGCTACAGAATTCTGTGTATATTTCCCGCACCATCTATTAGTCATCAAGTGGTCTTTCGTGGTCTTGCTTTGGCGTTAAATAAGCGAGGTCATGAGCTAGTAGTTGTAACTCCAGATCCAATTAACGACCAAAACCTGACTAACTACACAGAGATCGACGTCAGTTTCGGTTACAGTAGTCTTACTGCAATAAAATATATAGAAACTCGAGGAAAGTGGAAATGGATTGACTGGCAGCAGCATGTGATGGATGTCTATTTCCATGAATTGACAGACAAAATCCTTGACCATCCGGAATTGCGGAAGTTATACGCGCAAAATAGTAACGAAAAGTTTGACTTGCTGTTAGTCGAAATGCTGCTGTGGCCAGCCGTGTATCCTCTAGCTACACGTTTCGATGTTCCTATGATAGGTGAGCAGTTTATTGCTTGTCTAGTTGATCTTGTCTGATGTGACTATTTCAATCGAGGTAAATTATCAAGGAGATCTGAATGCCCCACAATGATATTCAACTCAGAATATCCCTCTTACTATACGATTAAGTTGCCATCCTGGATGCGAATTCCACAAAATCGCGTTTATTTCATCAGGCGATCACCTTAGCTATGTGAACTTGGCCCGCCAATATTTGATATTGGGAAATTTGTCAGGTGAAAACGATTGCGCACCGTTTGCGCTTGTTTACGCACAATTTGCTATCGTTTGCGCCGCCTCAGTTTTTGAGTCAAGAGAAAATCAAATTTAGGGGGGGGGGGGGGGGTAGATTCACACTGCACCCCAACTTTGAATATCTCTTTTTTTCTTTTTGGCCATCGCTTGCGCATCGTTTGCGCACGTTTGCGCCCCTATTACTGTCATTTGCGCCCTCACCGTTTTCCAGTTATGTCATAAAGAAAATTCCAGGCTGGCCCCCCAGAATTAAAATTTCCCGGTCCTTTTTTTTGCGACCGTTTGCGTTTCGTTTGCGCATGTTTGCGCCGCGATTACTTTCGTTCACACCCGCACCCTTCTTCAGTTATGTCACGAAGAAAATTTTGGGCTAGCCCCCCAAAATTAGAATTTCCCGGTCCTTTTTTTTGCGATCGTTTGCGTTTCGTTTGCGCATGTTTGCGCCGCGGTCACTTTCGTTCACACCCTCACCCTTCTTCAGTTATGTCGCGAAAAAAATTTTGGGCTAGCCCCCCAGAATTAGAATTTCCCGGTCCTTTTTTTTGTGATCGTTTGCGTTTCGTTTGCGCATGTTTGCGCCGCGATTACTTTCGTTCACACCCTCACCCTTCTTCAGTTATGTTGCGAAGAAAATTTTGGGCTAGCCCCCCAAAATTAGAATTTCCCGATCCTTTTTTTTGCGATCGGTTGCGTTTCGTTTGCGCATGTTTGCGCCGAAATTTTCTTTCTGACATAACTGGAAAATGGCGAGGGCGCAAATGACAGTAATAGGGGCGCAAACGTGCGCAAGCGATGCGCAACCGATGGCCAAAAAGAAAAAAAGAGATATTCAAAGTTGGTGTGCAGTGTGAATCTACCCCCCCTAAATTTGATTTTCTCTTGACTCGAAAACTGAGGCGGCGCAAACGATAGCAAATTGTGCGCAAACAAGCGCAAACGATGCGCAATCGTTTCCACCTGAAAAATTTCACAATATCAAATATTGGGGGGCCAAGTTCACATAGCTGAATACCTTGTCGAGTAAATAAAAGCAATTTGGAGAAATGTAAAGGCCCCGTGTTGTTTTGGATCTAACATATTATGTCACGTGCTGGTGCGTTTGGACCAAAGAGATAAACTCTTCTAAACGGACTATCAAATGTCCTGTAAAAATTGTAACTGCCAATATACCTACATGGCAGATTCATCAATAAATTGTTTTTCAGGTATCTCGAGCCTAGCGCTAGGTGTGCATAGTCTATACGCAATCGGAAATCCCATAATGCCATCTCATGTTAGCAATTGGGAACTCGAGGGGGAAATATCTGAAAACGTTTGCTTTTGGCAGAGAATAAAAAATTTTATCACCACCTGGAAACACTTGTACTGGAGTAAAACCACGTACGTGCCGCGACAGGAGGCAATCGCGAAAAAATACTTTGGACACGATATTCCCGATCTGAACGATCTTGAGAAGAACTTCAGTCTGGTCTTCGTCAACGAACGGCAGCCGATTTCATATGCTAAGCCAACTGCTCCAAAAGTTATTTATATCGGTGGTTTTCATGTTTCGAATCAAGTTATAAACTTGCCAAAGGTATTTATGCTTATGAATATAACACATCCCCCGTTGTCGATTATTAGCTGTAATCAATATTTTATTTCCGTGCATGTGTGATGAAAAATTCTGTTCGCAGGATCTTCAAACATTTTTGGATCAAGCAACGCAAGGATTTGTTTATATGAGTCTTGGTTCAAACGTGAAAAGTAACATGCTATCAAAGAAAACGATGAATGAGTTCATCGCTGCGTTTTCGCGGTTACCCTACAAAGTGCTTTGGAAATTTGAAAATGACATCCTACCAAACCAGCCAGACAACGTCCGTATCATGAAGTGGGTCCCGCAGCAGGAAATTCTAGGTATTCCGTCGTATATATTCTTCATTTAATTGATAATTTACTAATTCAGTGTCTCTATCCGTTCAGCGCATCCCAACCTGAAGGTGTTCATATATCAAGGAGGTGTCCAAAGCACGGAAGAGGCTGTGCATCATGCCGTACCTCTAATTGGACTTCCAGTCCTTTATGATCAAGATATGCAGGTTAATAAAATGGTATCTCTGGGCGTTGCAAAAAAATTGGAAATCACAGCGGTCGATGGTAACGAATTATTCGAGGCCATCACTACGATCGCGAGTGACAGCAGGTAATGTTTTCCATGCAGCCTGCAGTGGGAATGCAACATCCATACCAAAAACCGATCTTTCGATCGTTGTACCGGTTCTCTATGTTCCGCATTCACGAATACTCCCATTATTTACATCAATTATACAAATCTAATTGATTGGATCATGGGTGCTTGCCCTTATCCGTCTTTCAGCTACAAACAGAGGATGCTGAACCTACGTTCCTTAATGAATGACAGGCCCCAGGATCCGCTGGAGAATGCAATTTGGTGGACAGAGCACGTGATACGTCACAGAGGTGCTCCACACCTGCATTCTACCACAGCCGACGAGCCATGGTACAGGAGGCAGGACATGGACATCGTCGCTTTTCTTTCCGCTGGATCAGTAGTAGCTTTCGGTTTAACATCAGCTATTTTGTATCAATTAATTAAAAGTATCTATTATACCTTCGCTGCAAGGTCACTAGATAATAAAAAAAGAAATTGAAGAGAATTGGAATGGTGGATTTCCTCCGATCCATATGGGATCCGTATCCTCGACATAATTTATTATCTTGATTAGAGCAGTTTTATTAGTACATCCTTTGCGGAAATCTGATCGAAAGGGATCCACCTAATCGTAGGCAATTATGCAATCCGTAATTTGTTATCAGACTCATCAAGCTTATTACTTATCTATAATCTATAGACTTATCCAGAAATAAGTCTGCCTGTCTGGCTCTTGATAACAATAATATTTGACATAGGAAGCCTTTCTTATATATAATTTCGAATCACTACACAAATCCGTCTAATCAATAATTCTTACCATGGAATGATCTCAAGTACAAATTTATACACATCGTACTACGCATTATATTTTGTCATTTATTTACTTTTATCCGATACTAATCGATGGTTATACCTGTAACGATAAATAAACCGTTTTTTTCTCTGCCACGTAATTATCTTAGTGACCAAACAACACAATCCTAAATCTACGCCTAAATAATTTGTCCAACGCAGACGTCCGAATGATAACGAAGCTTGTTACATCGATAACCGCAGTGCTGAAAAGAAAAAAAAAGTGAATTTTCACGATGATCTAGATGTGTTCCATTCGACCCAAGCGCTGATATTAGAACTCCTTATGTATACAGTTTTACTTGAGTCTGAAATAAGTGGACATAACAGCAACGCATTCTACAACACGGCTCACACGCGTGATCAAGCGCAATATGAGGCAATTGCTTAGGAGCGATGGCCGATTGGTATATATAGGAGACTATGTTATCTATGAAAGATACCTAAACGGAACTCAGCAGACCTATTTCCAGTTGCTCCAGATGGGAAATATGATTCAGTGAATCGACAAACGTATAGTCCGAAGTGTGTAATGATGTTTCGGTGTATTGTTCTTACTGCAGTGATCTGGCTTGCAAGTATAGTGCAGCAAGGATATTGCTACAGAATACTGTGCATATTTCCTACCCAATCCATCAGTCATCAGGTCGTCTTTCGTGCTCTGACCTTAGAATTGAACAAGCGAGGTCATGAGCTGGTCATTGCCACCCCAGACCCAATAAATGATCCGACCCTGGCGAACTACACAGAGATCGACATCAGCTTCGATTACAGTACCCTCAGTGCGTTGACATACATAGAATCTCGGAAGAAATTGAGATGGATAGACTGGTTACAGGTGAAAATGGATGTCGTGTTCCATGAAGCCACAGATCAAATTCTCGGCCATCCGGACCTGCGAAAGATATACGCACCGAACAGTAATGAAAAGTTTGATCTGCTGATGGTGGAGCTGCTTCACTGGCCAGCCATTTTACCTTTGGCTAAACGATTTGACGTTCCTGTAATAGGTAAGTCGAACAAATTGAGTCGAATTGATTGAAAATTTGACAGTTCAATGGGCGGAATTCGAAAGCTATTTGAGAAGTGTGCGACAAACAAAAAAGCTGATATTTGAAGTCCCATTTTCTTTTTGTTACTTTCAAAACTTCAATCGCAATCTTAATTGCCTTCAACACAATATGACAGTATTATCCGTAAATTTTCTTTTTATCAGGTATCTCGACACTGGCTCTGACTGTGCGCAATTTATACACAGCTGGGAACCCCATAACGTCATCTCACGCAGGCATTTGGGAACTCGAGGATGAGTTAGCTGAACATTACTCATTTTGGCAAAGAGTCCAAAATTTTATTACCATCTGGAAACACGTATACTGGCATCAAACCACGTACCAGTCTGGACAGGAGGCGATCGCGAAGAAATATTTCGGAAACGATATCCCTGATCTCCACGATCTTGATAAGAATATCAGTTTGATTTTCGTCAATGAACGGGGACCGATTTCGTATGCCAAACCAAATGTCCCAAAAATTATTCAAATCGGTGGACTCCATGTATCGAAGGAGGTTTTAGCCTTGCCGAAGGTATTCATACATACTTATAACGAAAAGTTTTCAGATTTAAGGCACGTTTCAGATTTGCGAATTCTCAACAAAGCATGACTTGCATTGGGGTATGCGTTTACAGGCCCCACTATCGAAATTCTTATACTTTGTCTAATATATTTCCAATTTTTCGGCGAATAATTCCTACTGAGTAGTTTATGTCTCGATAGGAATTGCATTGAATTTTAAATGTCAGGCTTACGATTAGTTCAATTTGTCTATTATACGGGTAGAAAGTGTGTATAGCATTGTAATCAGTACAATTAGAATTTTCGTTTGAGAATTTCGATTGATTAACCCATTATTGATTGATTTAACCCATTAGTGATAGAACGTAATTTATAAGTTCAAAGCAATCATGTGAGGAAATATAATAAAATGGAAGCTATTATCATTGTGGATAACTGCTACAGTTAAAATTCTATTTGCAGGATCTACAAAAATTTTTAGATGGAGCAACGGAGGGTTTTATTTATATGAGCCTTGGTTCGAACGTCAAGAGCAGAATGTTGACGAAGAAAATGAAGAGTGAATTCATAACTACGTTTTCACGACTTCCCCATAAAGTGCTTTGGAAATTCGAGGATGACGTCCTCCCAAACCAGCCAGACAACGTCCGCATCATGAAGTGGGTCCCGCAGCAAGGGGTTTTAGGTAGTCTGTCGTCTTTTAGATCAGAATTTCGTCATTTAATTGATAATTTACCGAATCTGTTCTGTTACTCGTTTAGCACACCCGAACCTGAAAGTGTTCATATATCAAGGAGGTGTCCAGAGCACCGAAGAGGCTGTGAATCATGCTGTACCTCTGATTGGATTCCCAGCCTTATGGGATCAGGATATGCAGGTTAATAAAATGGTATCTCTTGGAGTTGCAAAAAAATTGGAAATCACCGCGATAGATGGGAACGAATTATTCGAGGCGATCACTACAATCGCGAGTGACAGCAGGTAATGTTTTCCGTGTTATGGTGTTCATGGATGCGCAATACAGGGAAGTAAAAACGTCTGCATGCAGGCAACTTAAACATCAAACGATTGGATTTTATTTCCCACATAGCCAACAGGCATGTGATATGCGTAATAAAATCCCATCTTTCGATTCTTGTAGCAGCTCTCCATGTTGTCCATCCACGTACGCCCCCATTATATATACATCAATTACACGATCGAATGATGGGTGCTTATGGTCTTATTTATATTTCAGCTACAAGCAAAGGATGCTGAACTTGCGTTCCCTAATCGATGACAAGCCACAGGATCCGCTGGCGACTGCAATTTGGTGGACAGAGCACGTGATACGTCACAGAGGTGCTCCACACCTGCATTCTACCACAGCCGACGAGCCATGGTACAGGCGACAGGACATGGATATTGTTGCTTTTATTTCCGCCGCATCTGTGATAGGATTCGGTTTAACATTGGTCATTCTATATCAATTAGTTAAAAGTATCCAACATATTGTTACTGCAGGGTCGCCAGATAAAAAGAAAATCAATTGAAGAAAACGACTTAGAACAGCCGATCTCATGCGACCCATTGTATCCTCAATATTGTGCGTTGTATTGCTGAAAACAGTTTGAGTGGAATGTTGCTGAGGATGCATTGAAGATGTTCGAACCTAGTTACATAAGTTGGCATCGAAGATGTGATAAAGTGAGCTTTCTGGATTCCGAAATGTATAGACATGCTCTAACTTTAACTATCCTAGCAATAAACAATCGGTATTTTTTTATTGTGTGTTCCGTTCATCGTGTACCCACCATCTCAATCTACTGACCTCCAGGTACAGGTCACTGCATCGATCGGGAACGACCCTATTATATTTGATTCGTGATCCCTCCAGGGGTACAACACTTGAATTTTAATCTGAAGAAAATGTTGAGTGATTTTACTGAATTTCCATCCACATGAAGAAATTTATGTTACCTATGCCCATTAGGGTGGTCCTTATTTAGGGCTCGGATAAATTTTTTAGCAGGTACCCCCCAAATTGGTTCCAAATAATTAAGAAACAATTTCTCAATTTTTTCCAGATTTTTTTTCTCAACTGTAACCCTTCCCACCAATAGGGTGAATTTCACGATTTAAAATACACGTGTTTCGGTTACATTCTCAGTATATATTCTATTGTGAGAGTAATAATTTTCAAAAAATCTCTAACTGCAAGATTTTATCGGGCATCGGCCGCTAAATGATTCACACCGAAAGGTTTTTTTCCAATATATTTCATGTGAGTCACACTTCGCAGTTCAGCAGATGAAATAGCCAATCGAACAGCCGGAGTACTAATTACTTTATCGGGTCGAGACCTTGGACGTTGAAGTCAGTAGTGTAAGTAAGATAGGCTCGTAGCATAGTTACCTATCATTCATTGGGGCCCTGGCCCGATGGGGCTCTTGAATTGATACTAAAAATCAAAAATGCATTTGAATAAAATGTCTGAATTTGAATCTGAAAGATTCTTTGGCGTAGTTTGACAGAATTGTAACCGCATCGAAGAGATGCTTATGAACGTTATATATAATCTTAGTAAAACCTGTAAATATGTTGTAGAAAATGACGGAGTAAGTTATTTATCAAAAAGTGTACAATGATCGTATAGACCTTGAGACTGATCAATATCCAATTTCCCACATTTTAAATGATAAGATATTTAGAATATTGGTTTGGGGACCAAATTATTTAGTTACGCTACTGAATGGAGCAAACTATTATCGGTACTCAATGCTCATATCACAGAAGCCAGTTCCAAACTACGTGATCATTCTATTGCCCGCCAATCAGATTGTAGTAAGCGTGATATTAGGCAATCTTTGATGACTCCTGGGTGTACCTACTAACATATAGAAGTGATGTGCGGCTCTTGTTAGATGTGGACTCTAATCCGGATACTCTGTCCAGGTTGAGTTCGGTAAACAAATTTTTGAATACTCCGGGCGCGTAATAAAATTCGGTGAATAGTCTAACGCATAATTCTAGTCGTACAATAATGTTTCGCTGTATTATTTTTACTACAGTAATTTACCTAGCTAGTATAGTGCCGAGAGGAGAGGGCTACAGAATACTATGCATATTTCCCACGCAATCCATAAGTCATCAAGTGGTCTTTCATGGTCTGACCTTAGCATTGAATAAGCGAGGTCATGAATTGGTGGTGGTGACCGCAGATCCAATAAACGATCCAACCCTGATGAACTATACAGAAATTGATGTCAGCTTTGATTACGGTACCCTTGGTAAATTGAATTTTGTAGACGTTCGAGGGAAGTTGAAATGGATTGATTGGCAAAGGCAACTTTATGGCCACTTTCTTGATTTCACTGAACAAATTCTTAGCCATCCTGAATTTCGAAAGTTATACTTACCAAACAGTAATGAAAAGTTTGACTTAGTGATAGTGGAGATACTTCACTGGCAAGGACTCTATCCTATCGCTACAAGGTTCGACGTTCCTATGATAGGTAAGCGTGTCATTCTTATCTGAAATATAACATTTGGCTATTCTAGTTTGCGGCGATGTGACCGTTATAATAGACGGGAATTATTATCGGAAATAAGATAATCTAAATTTTTATCGTGCGGAAATATCTGTTCAATTCAATCTACTTTATGATTAGGCTGTCATTCTGGGCGATATTTTTATGTTATCGAGTTTATTCCATCAGAGAACAATATCTCATCATGTGAATTGAGATTTGATAATTTCGCAAACGGATAATTACACAGCTGCTGTTTAGAGAATTGTCAGACGATTGATAAAGACGGATGTTTTAAGTTCTAATCTCATAGTCGACATATCTGTCGTATTCTGTCACGTGGCGGTGCATGTGGACCAAATGGATGAACTCTACTCACCAGACTTTCGAAACTATATAGTGACGACTCAAATACCTTGAATACATAAAAGTTTTACCAGAAGATTGCTCGTTTCTCAGGTATCACTAGTATGGCTTTGAATCTACACAATCTATATGCTATTGGAAATCCCGTGATGCCATCTCATCCTTCCAATTGGGAACTCGAGGGTGATATATCGCAAGAGATGTCATTTTGGCAAAGGTTTAAAAATTTTGTCACCATTTGGAAATATTTATACTGGGTCGAAACCACATACGTGCCTCAACAAGAAGTGATCGCGAAGAAATATTTTGGAAACGACATTCCTCATGTCAGCGATCTCGAGAAAAACTTCAGTTTAATTTTCGTAAATGAACCAGGACCGATCTCGTATGCAAAACCAAATTGCCCCAAACTCATCGAAATCGGTGGATTTCATGTTGCAAAGGGAAATCTGAACTTGCCTAAGGTAATTATTATTCATCAGTAATAACTTGCAGTCTGAGTGTTTTAATGAATTTGATCTATTATTGATGGAATTGAGGTAAACTTGGTAAATTTTGACTTTCTAGTATTGCTGGTCACGCTACTTTTCATTTCATATGCATATGATAATTGACGAGTGATAGTTGTATAAAATGACTGAGATTTAGTTTCCAGTAATCTGAATAGTATATCAATAGATCAAATGTGACGGAAGACAAAATTATATTCGTAGGATCTCCAAACATTCTTGGATGGAGCTACGGAGGGCTTTGTATACCTGAGTCTTGGTTCAAATGCCAAGAGTAATATGTTGCCAAAAAAAACGATAGATGAGTTCACAACTGCGTTTTCACGGCTGCCCTATAAAGTGCTTTGGAAATTTGAGGATGACGTCCTTCCAGGCAAGCCAGACAACGTCCATATCATAAAGTGGATCCCACAGCAAGCAGTTTTAGGTATTTTATGATCTATCAAATCATAATTTGATCATTTAATTGAACGAGTCGTTTCATTTTTTGTTTAGCACATCCGAACCTGAAAGTGTTCATATATCAAGGAGGTCTGCAGAGCACAGAAGAGGCCGTGCATAATGCTGTACCTCTCATTGGACTCCCAGTCGTCTTTGATCAAGATATGCAAATTAATAAAATGGTATCTCTCGGAGTTGCGAAGAAATTGGAAATCACTGAAATAGATAGCAACGAACTATTTGATGCGATTGTCACTGTCACAGGTGACAACAGGTACTATTTCCAATGCTATAACTCATTTACTATCCAAATCTTATGAATCGTATCATGGGTGATTGACCATGTCCATGTTTCAGCTACAAGCAGAGGATGCTGAACTTACGCTCTCTAATTAATGACAAGCCACGGGATCTATTAGAGAACGCAATTTGGTGGACGGAACACGTGATACGTCACAGAGGTGCTCCACACCTACATTCTACCACAGCCGACGAGCCATGGTACAGGCGACAGGACATGGACGTTGTTGCTTTCATTTCTGCCGGATCTGTAATAGCATTCAGTTTAACCTTGGTCATTTTACATCAATTAGTTAAAAACATCTATTACACCGTTAGTGCAGGGTCATCAATTACAAAAAAAATTAATTGATGTCTCCCTGATTGCACCGTAAAAAGGCAGTTAACGAAGTATTACTGTGACAGGTAACTGGATAGAAATACTCTGAACTTGTTACTTGTATGCCAGGAAGCCTATTAAGCAATATTGAGAACAGTTGAGATGGGTAGATATTCGGGATATTTATTGGAGCGATTGAAAATTGTATGTGACTTTACTTCACTCAGTGTAATAATGGACGCTTTACGCACGTGGCTCAAACCCCGATTTTCCCACCTCATAAAGTAAAGTTATGTACGATACTCGACGGAAAAACTTCTTCTGATCTCGTGTGATCGCAACACTCGGCTTCGGCTCGTGCAGCAACTTGGTCAGAAAAAGTTATACCGCACTCGTATCGTAATGTACTATTAACCATAAGTAATATTGTATCGATGCTGCAATATTAAATTCCCAGATATATCAATACCCTATACTCCTTTCCCCCTCCGAAAATTTCAGCACACCTCCTCGGGTCAGATGTTCTCCTGATACCAGGAGCAATTTTCGACTTAAAATGATCACCTTCTTTTCGTAGCGAAAAAAAGCTGGTATCAACTGCCAGAAAAATCACTCCGAAAAAAGGTATCAACTGCTATATGGGTCTTTTCATACCTGCATATTCCCACCCATACCTACCAAAATCCAAGAAATGGCGTTAAAAGGATTAGTGCCGGTGGACGGGTTAAGTGGATTTAGAGCTCTGGCTCTTTGGACTAATGAGTATGCCGGGCCCTGATATATAATATAGGATATCTGTGTCCCCAACTCGATATCCTATATTATATATAATATAGTATATCTGTGTCCCCAACTCGATATCCTATATTATATATAATATAGGATATCTGCGTCCCCAACTCGATATCCTATATTATATATTATATAGGATATCTGTATCCCCAACTCGATATCCTATATTATATATATAATATAGGATATCTGTATCCTCAACTCAATATTTATATAATGATTCATATCTTCGGAAAAAATCTCTGAATACTAATTTTGCCGCGACATGGGTACGCCGTACATTGGCTGATACCGACGTTACCGGCACACGATTTTATCGGCACACGACGTTATCGGCAGAAAATAGTTCTACAACGCGACTGTGAGATGGCGCTGGTACAACTTACTGACAAGTAGCACTGACCTAGGGTAATAGCACCTGTCACGGGGTCAGTAACCTCAGTGGCCCACGCGGCCTCAACGAGTACGCATGGGGCGCGTTAACGAGACTCGATATGAATATTCCGAACGCAATAATATATAATATGGGATATCTGTATCCCCAACTCGATATCCTATATTATATATAATATAGGATATTTGTATCCCAAACTCGATATCCTATATTATATATAATAGCTAAAATGAATCATCTTTTTAAATCCGTGTATCACAGCTTCTCCGCCAAGCAAATCTGACGCTCACTCTGTACCTTTAGCTGGCTATGGATGCCTCTAGCTTACCTCTGTCCTCCATGTACACCAGATACTTTCATGGCAACTTGGTTCTACTCACCTGCGAGGGGAACTGTACTGACGCGATAGTGATGTACCCAAAGGCAACATATTGACGCGATTCGTGTAATACTTGGATATCTTATTAAAGGGTAAGTCCAGGGGATGAGAAACACTCAATTTTTCAAACAAATTATAACTTGCTTCTTTTCGATGGCAAACTCGAATCTTTCTTCTGTATTCGCAACAGTAGTAAGAGCTTGATGAATCTCAAGAAAATTGTTCACTTGATTTGGATATAGACTTACCTTGTAGTAGAGAAATATCTGAATAATGAGGATCAAGGATTGAAGTTTTTTAAATAAATACAAGTATAAATTACTCCTTTGTGAAATTGTCCTCAATGAATAGAGAGTAGACAATTCAGAGATCCATAAATTAGAGACTCTCATTAGTATCTTTTGAGAACAAGTACATTTATAGAGCAATGAATTATTCTACTGTTCTCGTGGCGAAATTACGTTGTTAAAGTATTATCGTTAACGAAAACCATGGTGAGAATAATGACTCTGTTCTCTATTCGTATGGTGGTCTGAAAAATAAAAATGAACAGCTCGCTGTTCTCCACAAGACCGATATAAATACTATCTGCTACGAACATTGTACTTGGCATTCTGTAAAATATACCTTCGTACGTATATGCATGTATTATCGTCGCAACGATTAGTTTAGAGTATAATACTAGTTTTATTATAGCCTACTTATAGTTCTAGCTAATCTCGGAACTTAAAAAGTGCCAAATATGTAGTTTTCAGTGATATACGTGATATATTATACATATTACAATCACATCTACAATTTGTCCAATCAAATATTCAGTGTTGTAAAAATTGTAAGTCAATTTTTTTTCAAGTGAAGTTGATTACTTTTAAATAACTATTTTATAATTAGTTGAAATAACTTTACTTTATAATTAGTTTTAATAACTTTACTTTATTATTCGATTTAATAGCTTCACTTTATAATTCCATTTAATAGCTTTACTTTATAATTCGTTTTAATAACTTTACTTCATAATTAGTTGAAATAAGTGCTTTATAATTACTTTAAATAAGTTTGCTTCATAATTACTCTGAATAACTTTACTTTATAATTACTTTTACTAATTAAATCGAGTTCAAGTACACATTACCAGAGTAATGGTTAATTGAATGAGTAGTTTCATTACAAACAGACGTCGTAAATACAGATCTTCCATCCCAGTCAAGACATTTCCCTTTAGTAAATTATAGCGACTCTAGGTATTATTGCATAATCAAGCTAACTTAATTAATTCTCTCGATTAATTGCTACAGACGTATTCATTTTTCAGGACCAATTGAAAATTGTACATAACTGTCTACGTAGGTATATTAATATTGCTTGTATGGATGGCTTCAATCATAAATGTTGATAATAAACTTAATTCATGAATAATCATTTGCTGCATATTTTTTTCTCCTATCCCCTATCCAACTCCTAATCCAGGCGCATCAATTTAGGAGCTGAATTGAATTCAAAATGAATTCAAATCGAATTAAAATCGAATTCAAATCAAATCGGAAATATCACTCAAAAATGAGGTATCAGCTGCCAGATTTTACGGAGTTAATTTTCTGGCAGTTGATACCTAATTTTAGGAGTCGATTTTCTGGCAGTTGATACCTTTTTTAAGGAGTCGATTTTCTGGCAGTTGATACTTCACGTTGTCAGAACCGACTCCTTGAAAAAGGTATCAACTGCCAGAAAATCGACTCCTAAAATTAGGTATCAACTGCCAGAAAGTCGACTCCTTAAATAAAGTATCAACCGCCAGAAAATCGATAGGTACATGGAGCTCTAAATGCCTACGTTTCCCCTGGAGCCGAGTTCAGCCAATCAGGAGCGAGAGTCGTGAAGAAAATAGGCAATTTCTCTTCAACTCTTATTCCTGATTGGCTGAGACTCTGCCCCAGGGGAAATTTAGGCATTGAGAGCTCCACGTACCTATCGATTTTCTGGCAGTTGATACCTGATTTTAGGAGTCAATTTTCTGGCAGTTGAAACCTTTTTAAGGAGTCGATTTTCTGGCAGTTGATACCTTTTTCAAGGAGTTGTTTTTGACACCATGAGGTATCAACTGCCAGAAAATCGGCTCCTTAAAAAAAGGTATCAACTGCCAGAAAATTCACTCCTAAAATTCTGGCAGTTGATACCTAATTTTTAGTATAGGCAAGGAAAGGACAGGGGGAAATGATTCAACGATTGATTATTTACAGAATTTTAGGAGTGAATTTTCTGGCAGTTGATACCTTATTTAAGGAGTCGATTTTCTGGCAGTTGATACCTTTTTTTTAAGGAGTCAATTTTCTGGCAGTTGATACCTCATGGTGTCAAAAACGACTCCTTGAAAAAGGTATCAACTGCCAGAAAATCGACTCCTTAAAAAAAGGTATCAACTGCCAGAATTTTAGGAGTCAATTTTCTGGCAGTTGATACCTTTTTTTAAGGAGTCAATTTTCTGGCAGTTGATACCTCATGGTGTCAAAAACGACTCCTTGAAAAAGGTATCAACTGCCAGAAAATTGCCTCCTTAAAAAAAAGGTATCAACTGCCAGAAAATTGACTCCTTAAAAAAAGGTATCAACTGCCAGAAAATTTACTCCTAAAATTTTATCAGTTGATACCTAATTTTTAGTATAGGCAAGGAAAGGATAGGGGGAAATGATTCAACGATTGATTATTTACAATTTCAAGAGATATTTATTCAAGAATGTGCTAATATACTATAATGATACATGTTTATTGCATAAACAATCTTATTATTACATAAATAATGGCAGTGTTGCGAGTCACTAATTACATTTTTGATGAAACTACTCATTCAATTACCCATTACTCTGGTAATGTGTACTTAAACTCGATTTAGTTAGTAAAAGTAATTATAAAGTAAAGTTATTCAGAGTAATTATGAAGCAAACTTATTTAAAGTAATTATAAAGCACTTATTTCAACTAATTATGAAGTAAAGTTATTAAAACGAATTATAAAGTAAAGCTATTAAATCGAATTATAAAGTAAAGCTATTAAATGGAATTATAAAGTAAAGCTATTAAATCGAATAACAAAGTAAAGCTATTAGAACTAATTATAAAGTAAAGTTATTTCAACTAATTATAAAATAGTTATTTAAAAGTAATCAACTTCACTTGAAAAAAAATTGACTTACAATTTTTACAACACAATATTTGATTGGACAAATTGTAGATGTGATTGTAATATGTATAATATATCACGTATATCACTGAAAACTACATATTTGGCACTTTTTAAGTTCCGAGATTAGCTAGAACTATAAGTAGGCTATAATAAAACTAGTATTATACTCTAAACTAATCGTTGCGACGATAATACATGCATATACGTACGAAGGTATATTTTACAGAATGCCAAGTACAATGTTCGTAGCAGATAGTATTTATATCGGTCTTGTTGAGAACAGCGAGCTGTTTATTTTTATTTTTCAGACCACCATACGAATAGAGAACAGAGTCATTATTCTCACCATGGTTTTCGTTAACGATAATACTTTAACAACGTAATTCCGCCACGGGAACATTAGAATAATTCATTACTCTATAAATATAGTTGTTCTCAAAAGATACTAATGAGAGTCTCCAATTCGTGGATCTCTGAATTGTCTACTCTCTATCCCTTGAGGACAATTTCACAAAGGAGTGAAGTATATTCACGTACGTATATCGTATATGCATGTATTACGCGCAGTTACCTGCATAGATATTGCGAATATTTCATACGGTAATGGCTAATCCAACTATTTCAATGTCTACTGCTCTCCTCTTTCAAGTACAATGAAGTTATTAGGCTAATAAAAAATATTATTGCCCGAGATATTCAGAAATGTTTCAACTATTAAATTATATCAATATCATATCATAATCTATTACAAATTCTCATCTCTTCCGTAATATTACAAGTTTTTCCTCGTTTGATTATAACATTACCGTATGAACTTGTCAGGTATAGCGTGCTGTATAATCACGATTGAATATAGAGTATCGCTTGTAGTTTCTACAATGGATTTAGAATAATCTGGTCTAATCTAATTAGAGAAGATTCGAGATTTTACCAAAACTGATTCCAAAGGAACTGTAATTGCGAACTCACCCTAAAACTATACTCCTATGCTACTTTATACACAATAATAGCCGTTTGAAGCCATTAGTCCCCATCAATGATAGCCATTCCCCTGGTATTTGGACTGCTCCACTGTCTGGCGTGAATCGTTGTAATGAAGAACTTTCAAGAGGTTTTCTTGTAGATAGGCAGGACTATGTTTTTTCCCTCCACGAACAACCCCTGTGAAAATAAAAACTAGATGAATATATGTTACATGGGATAAATTAACTCAATGTATTGTTCAAGCGAACATGCTCAACTAAGAACTAAAGAATGGGATTGTAAAGTAATTTATTACTAATATTGAAGTCTGTAAGATGTTTGAAAAATCAATGCGATGCCTATAATTAATTCTACAGTAATTTATACCTGTATTTATTTAAAAACCTTCAATCCTTGATCCTCATTATTCAAATATTTCTCTACTACAAGGCAAATTTATATCCAAATCAAGTGAACAATTTTCTTGAGATTCATCAAGCTCTTACTACTGTTGTGAATACAAAAGAAAGATTCGATTTTGCCATTGAAAAGAAGCAAGTTATAATTGCTTTAAAAAAAAATGAGTGTTCCTAGTCTTCTGAACTTACCCTTTAATAAGATATCCAAGTATCACACGAATTGCGTCAATATGTTGCTTTTGGGTACATCTCAGGTGTTTCCCTCGCAGGTGAGTAGAACCAAGTCGCCATGAAAGTATCTGGTGTATGTCGAGGACAGAGGTAAGCTAGGGGGGGCCATAGCCAGCTAAAGGTGTAGGGTGGTAGAGAAGCTGTGAAACATGGATTTAAAAAGGTGATTTATTTTAGATGTACAACGGATCAGCGGCAATTTGATTTCGATAACATGAGGCAATTGATGCATTGCAGCCTGTGGTGGCTAGAAGCCAATCAATATCATAGATTAATTACCTTGACGCTAATATCCTCCTTGCCTCTGACAATGGTCCCTCAAATGAGAGGTCAATTACCAGCTTGGTCTGTTTTCGAATAGTTGAAAAGGCATATAGGACTGGTGATTGGGCACATAATCTATCCAGATCTGATTTCCTCTCCCCAATTCTGAAACGCGGGGATATTGTTGAGATTGACACAAACGTTGTTGGATCCAGAGATAGATACTGTCCGAGTATCGCTAGATAAATGCGTTTCAGCCTTGATTGTGTTGTCGATATACATTTATAGTTATACAGGTTCTGTGGCTGATATAATATAAAGCTTACCACTGTGTTGGTTGACCATGAATCCATAACTAGCCAGATAGTGTTGGCTGGCGTCCATCTCCGACCAATTGGCACGTAGGATCCATGCATCTCAAGTACATGCAACGCTTATTCAGATCTCCGTCAAAGTATGGAAGGCAAGAATAAATCGGGGATCAAGCATTCTCCAGGAAAACCTTTGTATACTCAGAATAACACTAATATGCTCGTAGACGTTCTGCGTATATTTCTGTTCAATAACTCCCTTGTAGAGGTATAACAATTTTCGTCTAGTAACTCGCATTAATATGGAGACGACCCGCGTTGAATCGTTAAATAATCGATGGGAAACTTTGTTACAATAACCACATGATATTAAGTGGAAATTTCGATCATGCGCAAGTCGCGGGAGGATATCATAAAGATTTTCAACTCGTAGTTTCGGATATATTCTCGTTATTTCTATTTATCTACTTATTTCAGGGCTCTGTCTTAATAGCATATTAAACTATTGATTCTCTAGCTGTATATTTGAATAAATGAATAAAATGATGCAGTCGTAGTGTACAATCCACAAACATGTCTATCTGCACATTTATCTTCATTTTTATAAAATGTCTCAGGCAACAAAAATTTCGATGTTCGCAAAATAAATTACTTCAGCAGGCTTATCATCGGCAGACATAGATGGCCTACGATCTTTGATGAAATATGTGTCAAACGAAGCGCGTGCCTAATCAGTTATATTCGAAAAAGCGTCTGCTAAAATTTGGGGGTAAATGGTCAATACGTAAGCTAGAATTCAAGAAAACGATGAAAAGTAGAAACACTTCGTTGTATTATCGTTTGCAACTGTTTATGTTCATTATCAGAGTTTTTCGTGAAAATGAAATGACCGATAGGGGAGAGAGGTAAAGTATAACTTCATACCTACCATGTAATTGTCCCGTTCAATATTCGTCCCATAAGAGATCGGTATAACTCGGAAACTTCATTGTTTGTTGATTGTTACGGGTTTTAACTTTTTGTGGTTCATTTCGTATTATAATCCGAAGCATTATTATGTACTACCATGCTATGTTAAGTTATACTAGGATACGTGCAGTCTGTCTTACTTTACAATTTTTTTTTTTTTTTACTTATCTCAAATTATTCCCTCAACTATTCCCTCAAATTATTCCCTCAACATTCCCTCAACTATTTATCACATCGACTCACTTACCAGTCGATTATTCTAATCTCTGGTTTTAAATGATACCGAGATTATTAATCATCTGACCTCATCAGTGTCTAATTTATGCGGACAGGTCGCAGTAAAAATCCTGGCCTATGATGAAACAATATCAACTTAGATTACGCGGTGGCAGTCAATCTTTCTAAAATAAGTACTACGCTGACTGTCCGACCGTGCAGTGGTTTTTCATCAAAATCAGAAGAATCTTCGCGTGAACGTTCGTTGGCCAATAATTAGACTAGATTCAACTACAGCTAGCTATCGATAAGCATCGCTGTTCGCTTGCTGTGCATTTATTGACACTGTAGAGAAAAATAATTTCGCCTAATAATCGCAGGTGAGTGATGAATAACCAGCTTGATATTATAGTTAGTGTAATCATTTTCGATGAGCAGCACGTCACCGAATAAGTTAACGACGAACTGTCAATTAAATAGCTCCCAAGGGTCCAGAAATCGAGTCAATTTCGAAAATCATGGTGAGGTTGGACAAAGAACCTGTCGATGAGATCGAAGTGGAGAGTAAATCGGAGTCACTTTCTTCATTCTCGTCGTCGGTAAAGGTACACAAGGAGATCGACGATATTGATACTAGCTGTGATCTCATGGGGCCTCTCATTTCACTGGAATCAAACAACGAGATTATCGGAAATCCCGTTAGCGAACCAGGAAGAACCGAGGAGTACGATAGGGAGGCGATACTTCATCAGCTGGCAAGGTGCAACAACTCAGAAGACGAACGACAAACGATTCTCGATATAATAGGATTGACAACCGGCAATGATAAACAGAAAGACAATACATCAAAAATATCCTTAAAAATTTCGGAAAATGAAGAGGTGTCAGCCCAAGATCGGCAGAAATCGTTGGTTGACGGTTTGCGGGAATCGCTGAAGGCTGTACCAGACTCGATGTTGCACTTATATACCGGATCCTTTCGTCCTATATATAACGACTGCGGACCATCTATGGACCAGAAGCCCGATTGGCTTGACATGGATAAGCTCTTCCGAGGGCAGAAATTTGCTCAGGATCATATGTTTCCCGTTCTATACACCGAGATTATCAGCTTGCTCGCTATTTACAACTTCGACGATGCACTAAAGCCGATAATTATATCTGGAAATTCTAGTACACCTTGGGCAGCGTTCAAAAGGTACCTGACTTTATGTAGAATGCCATTACAATGCCTCGCTATATAAGAGACACCATAATCAAACCACCTCTATTGAAAATTCTGCTAATCGATTTTCCCATCCTTCGAATTTCCAGGAGCTTGTCCACGGTACTGCGGATGCAGCATTGGTACACTCAGGATCCTTGGGAGAAGGGTACAGGTGCTTGGAAGGACATTTTAGTCGTGAGGGCGAAGCACGCCGCTGCAAGACGCAGATTGAACGCTTCCACGAACGAGGAAATTGATAAAGCAGCGGTTATTCCCAACGCGTGGTGCACTACGCGAGAGATACTGCTGAAGGATTTTTCTGAGAATTGTGAGGCCCCAGCTATCGGTCAGTGTCCCCATCTCTCACGGAAAAACAATCCTCATCGACCTAAGAGTCTCAATCAGCTGGAAATGGCAGCCACACAGTGGGTCTTCGTCGGCTTAATAACGTTATACCCGAAGAGTGTTTGGATCCATAATGCGACTGACGAAGACATTGAAGCTTATTGCCATCTGTGGAGGAGCCTTGGGTATCAGCTGGGAATAGAAGACGAGTAAGTCGATCAAAAGTGATGCATGTAGTGCAATTTATGGGTACCTGAAGCACTTATGGAGTCGTTTATTCGATTATTCATTTAATTTGAATTTGGAAACCTTTTTTTTTTTCACAGATACAACTTTTGCCGTGGCAGTCTTACGGAAATCCGAGAACGTTGTCGCGATTTCCTTGACACTTGGCTGAAACCTAATTTCCGAGAAATCACACCCGCGTGGGAACACATGGGGAGATGTTTGATGACTGGTGTTCGCCCACTTATGCCCTTTGCTTCATTTGACATGGCGATTCTTCACTTTTTAGAAATTATAGAACTTAAAGTGCCCCGGTTCTATGCTTCGCTCTCCTACACGGATTGGATGCTCCATAATTCCATGCGGTACGCTATAATATTTTCTCACATTGCCTTCACTGTTTCAAATCTTTTGAATAGGTGCAGGGCATACCGTCCGAGTAAAACAGTTTTGAATTCTCATTTTTTATTACAGCTTTATTCTTGACTATGGGACCAAAATCCCGGGGGTAACTGGTATGATAAATACTTTTGTAAGAATGGCACTAAAACGAGCCGAGAAACTCTCTCCCAAGGAATTCAAACAAATGCGAATAAGGCTTTCCAATTTATATTAGTATTCAAACAGGAGTTTAATGGGAGTAATAAAATTAATGAAAAAATGTTATACTATAATAACGACGTTGTAGGTATGATAAAACGCGAATATCGTGATTGTGTAAAGACGAGCAAGGATATTACAAACATTCGCAATTCGTAGCGTATGATATATTTTTGTATTTTGATATCGTGTTCTATATTTTCTACGACTTCTACCAGTTTGTTTTACAGGGATTTACCCAACTGCATAATGAACTGTACTATTATTTATCCATATAGGTGTATGTATTTTAATAAATAAAACGACCCAAGATACACATCGAACACATTTTATTATACCACATGACATTTAGTTGTGAGTACTACTGAGTAAGAGGTATCATTGCCAGAGATCTAACCAAACCATTAGAAATGAATAAAAGTATTACAAATCTAGGACGAATTATAATTTTTCAATCGATCCAGTCTGAGATAGCTGACCGTGGTCTGAAATTCTTATTGGCACATCAGTGCGATGCAATTTTTTCCACGATGATAAATGTATGATGATATGCACGTATATTAATTGTTATATAATTATAAGGTTTGCGGCGGTAATATCCTTGACAGTTGTTAAATACGACTTATTCAATATCACAAGAACGTTGCATGGTGAAAAAAAATATGCGAATCAAAGTCGGAACTTGATTTATGAAACTTGAAGGAATCTTTGCAAGCGTTATCGCAAGGATGCTGGATGAACTCATACGCGAGCAGAAGACGAACTCTTCCAGATTCGGGTCATCATTGCAAAAGGCAGAGCTTGACCGATGAAGCGACACGAGCATTGCCTATTTCGCAGCTCTCTTTCGCCGGGGCTCTCAGGCCAGCTTTTGTCATGGATATTGCCAACTCAGGAGGAGATGTACCCTCGGTTGTAGATCTACGTACGACAGAAAGCGACATCCTGCCTTACAGGTGTGAGGTACCAACAATCAACACAATAAATATCTATTACTCCGACTGACTTGACGGGTGATTTTTCAAGCTCACGCATTATAATTATTCTACACCCATAATCATGCTCTCTCGTCAAATGACGTGAATATAAATTAACAGGAACGAATCTGCTTGCGTAAGAACGACCGGTTTGGTCATCTCAAAGCGTATTGAATATTACACGACTAGTTTTCGAGTCTTTTTAAGTAAATAAAAAATATGGATTGGATATGTATGTACATATATTTACGAGGTATGGCCTCGCAAGTTTGTACCCATGCTGGTATATAAATAACGGAGCAAACTTCGCACGTAAGTTTGTTTATCCGTGATAACTAAATGTGCCACACCTTTACATCTCCGGCAAAAGGAATCTGCTGATTCGTTTACTCAGATTAGCTACAGTGGTTTTAACAACGAGGACTGACGCTCAGTGCATTTGTTAATTATACTAGTGAGAAAGGTGCATAGTTCGCTGAAAATCGCAGGTCAGTGTCAAAGTTCACTGTTCTAATTATTTTCGGAAATGAACACATTATGGATTGAATAATCTCCAGACTTTCAGAAGTAGCTTAAATTTTGCAAATCATGGAGGTGCTCAACGAGCATGTCGAAGAGACCAAAGTGGAGAATGAATCCTCGGACTTGGACGATTCGTCAAAACAAATTAATTCATCCTCGCCATCGTCATCGGTAGTTAAACAACTGGAGGTTGACGACATTGATACTGGCAGTGATTTCATTAGGTCTTCTATTCCACTAGAATCAAACGACGAGATGAATAGAAGTCCCGTTAGAGGATCAAAAGGAATCGAAGATTACGATAGAGAGGCGATTCTTCATCAGTTGGCAAATCCTAGAAACTCGGAAGGCGAACGTCAGATGATTCTAGACATCGTAGGGTTGAAAGTTGGCTTCAAAAAACAGGAAACCAATATATCAACAAAATCCTCGAAAATTTCGGAAATGTCAGCCCAAGATTGCCAGAAATCGCTGGTCGACGGTTTGCGGGAATCGCTGAAGACCGTGCCGGACTCAATGTTGCACTTATTAACAGGATGGTTCCGTCCTGGCGACTGCGGGCGACCTTCGGATCAGAAACCTGATTGGCTTGACATGGACAAGCTCCGTCGAGGCCAAAAATTTGCTGAGGATAATATGTTTCCCGTTTTATACACCGAGCTGATTGGCATGCTCGCTCTTTTCAACTTCGACGATGCACTCAAGCCGATAATCATTTCTGGCAACTCCAGTACACCTGATTCGGCGTTCAAAAGGTACTCCATTGTGAAATGCCATTACAATTATCCATCAGAGAGACGCCGATTAAACCACCGTGATTAAAAATCTTGTTCATCTTTTTCTCCACCCTTCAAATTTTCAGGTACCTGTCCACGGCTCGACGGATGCGGCACTGGTACACTCAAGATCCCTGGATGAAGGGAACAGACGCTTCGAAGGATATATCAGCCGTGAGGACGATGCACCTCTCTGCAAGTCGGAGATTGAATGGTTTGACCAACGAGGAAATAGATAAAGCAGCAATAATTCCTGACGCCTGGTGCCCCACGCGTGAAATACTGCTCAATGATTTTTCTCAGAGTTGTGAGGCCCCTCTCCCCGGTCAATGTCCTTACCTCTTAGGGAGAAATAACCCGAATCGACCTCATCGTATCAATCAAATGGAAATGGCAGGATCACAATGGACCTCCGTTGGCTTAATAACGTTATACCCAAACCGTGTCGGGATTCATAATGCGACCAACGAAGATGTTGAAGCTTTTTGTCATCTGTGGAGAAACCTGGGGTACCAGTTGGGAATGGAAGATAAGTAAGGCGATCAATACCGATCAATCATTTAACTGTATGTGATGAAATCTTGTCTTGTCTTTGTATATTCGTCTATTTGTGCGATTCGAATTTGGAAGGTACATTTTAGGTACAATCTTTGCCGTGGTACTCTTGCGGAAATTCGAGAACGTTGTCGCGATTTCCTCGTTACTTGGGTCAAGCCTAATTTCCGAGAAATTACACCTGCGTGGGAACATATGGGGAGATGTCTGATCACTGGTTTCAAACCCCTTGCGCCCTTCGCTAGTTACGAAGCGGTTCTTTTTCATGTTCTAGAAATTATAGAACTGGAAATGCCACGGCTCTATGCTTCGCTATCGTACAAGGATCGGACAATCCATAATTTAATGCGGTATGCTCTAACGTTCTTTCACATTGCCTTTGGTGTTTTAAATCTTCTGAGTATAGGCATTAAGGCATAGCGTTCGAGTAAAAACAGTTTTGAATTTGCATTCTTTGTGACAGATTCTTGCTTTGCTACGGGACCAAAATACCGGGGATAACTGGTGTGCTCAACACTATTCTAAAAGTGGTACTAAATCGAGCTGAGAAACTCACCCCCAAGGAAATCGAAGCAGCACAAATTAAGCTCTCTAATTACACTGGGAATAATACAGAAACAAAGTGGAATTCGTAGGCTGTAAATTCATGAATTTTCAGCAGTTTTAGGAAATTAGTACCCATTTTCATCGCGCAAAAGATACTGTGTGCATTTTTTGCCTTTGTAGCGATTATACGTTTTTCTAATTCATAATCTTTTCCTATTTTTCTATGACTTTGCTTCACAGGAGGCGAAAGCTCTGTCCTAGAGCATGATAGATACTTTATCCTATGTATATATCTATTTATTTTAACAAATGAATATAATAACAAATATCTACCATGTCTATGTTTCTGCTGATCGTATCCCACTGGAAAATCAATCGCTTACCTCATTTGAATCCGAAACTTGAAACGAGAATTAAATTTTTATCAAATTGTAAGATTTGAATTTTCGCATACTGCAATGCGCCTTATTATCTGCAATCCTGAGTGGATGCTGTGGATACATTCCACGAATAATAAGACAGATAGCGCCACTATGCTGTCCGGGAGTTAGCGCTGACCCTGACAGTTTCACAAACTACTTTTGCCGCAAACTGGGCTCATTTGAATCAAAAACTTTTTTAAGTATTGCTTTGGCTGGGACCTACGACAACCAATTTAGCGTTGAGATTTTCATCAAATGAAGATTTCGACGATATTGTTATTGGGGGATTCTATGATATTTCAGGAATTTACGGCAAGAGAGCGCTTAGCTGAGTTGAAAAATAAAAAAATACTTTTACACTAATTGAATGATTTATAATATTAATGCACGATGATTACGCGCAACAGTAAATTGGCGATAAATTTTCTAATCATCTTCTATGGTATTGCATATGACGTACTTATACGTATAGTTTAATATAGGAATCATCGCTAATAGAGCAAATTATGAATGTATATTTCCGTTGAATTTTTTGTTGGACTCTCGCCATCGAACCTTCCTGGCTATGACTCATCCAATTGTTGCATTAATGCAGACTTACTGGCTAAGTAAGTCACGAGTCACGATGCAGCGACTCGGTACCCACATTATGATTGAATTTTATTCAATATAACAATCGACTCAGAATATAATAACGTCCTTCTAATAGACTCAAACAATTATTAACAAAATTATTATCCAATGATTTGGTATGAAAATGAAAAATGATTAATTAAGCGAACGATTCGTCTCGGTATGAGATGGATTCTTTTTCGTTTATATCGATAGAAAATCTAGAAAAAACCTAAAGCCGAATCTCATATCGAGACACCGATGACATTATATTCTGAAAGTTGAATCACGCAGAGTCATAATTTAATTCGCGTTCATTTCTGTAATTTTAGAACTATCTAACATAGCATTAGAACGATTGAAGCAGTCGCCGCCCACTAGGTTGGCACATTTTTGCATACCAATGTTCAATTATATATCGTGGGCATTCTATTTGCGCGTTTCGTCCTTAGACTTGACCCCTCGGCGAAGCTCGCTCGATGTAAAAAATATCTACGATTTCTTTTTTTTATCTTTTGCAAAAAATGTTGAGGTAACATTGTGCCACGGTTGTCCATGTTGCGTCGGTCATGTCATGAGCTGCTACAGTATCTGACATCACCTACCCATAGCTCAACCGATTTATCTTCGCACATATGTAATTATATATATATATAAATAAATATATGTAGATATACCTATACCTACCTACTACATGTGAATTTGCAACATCCCGCCAGCGCCATGCATCAAGCTACCGTCTGCAGGACGTGTGTAATAGATGATAAATCTAGATAATAAATGTACGTAGGTATACCCATCTAGGCATAATAGTATACGGGTTGGTCAATGTCATTGAGATGAGAATAAATATTTAACACACGTTATTCGATGACAGGTGGTTTATAGCCAGTGACAGAAAAGGACGATCTATACCACTGTTACACAACAACCTGCTGCTGCAGGCGCATCATAATCGAAATTAGAATTATATTTTAATGCGAATTTATTGAAGAATATGTTTTTATAGTGACAAACAGATTTACATATATCTCATAAAAAACAGAAGATTTATGTATAAAAAAAAATCCAACCGATTTATTCACTCGAAATAAATTTGTACATAGGTACGAGTGAATAACGCATGAATCGTCGAAGTCACACTCATTCTTATCTTTATTTTTTACAAAAATTTCATTATTTCTGACGATAAAAATAATTACCAATGATTATATAGATGTGAATTTGGTGATAAATATAAACACATTCATGATCAAAGTCATTCATCAAATTCTTTT
This sequence comes from Tenthredo livida, assembly GCA_963992785.1. Classification (NCBI taxonomy): domain Eukaryota; kingdom Metazoa; phylum Arthropoda; class Insecta; order Hymenoptera; family Tenthredinidae; genus Tenthredo; species Tenthredo livida. The sequence continues at coordinate 5,849,853 of OZ023071.1, read as the reverse complement.
TTTTTTCTTGTCATTTTTTCTAATTCACAGGCTGAATCAGATTTTCGTAGTTTACTATAAAACTATATAATACGACGAAGTAGCGATTGGGGTAAAATTTCATATTTATCAAATTTTATCGTATTTTTCGAAGACTATAAGGTATTTCGTGGCGGCTGCACCAGTATCACGTGACATATTCTAACCGAGGCCACGGATTCTTAGATGTTTCAAATTTTCTTTGCTATTAATAGCAGCCCGGCGACGTACCTATACGATGCCGAGTCCGTTTGGTTCTTTTCCTGCACATACCAGACGTCGGCGTCCTCAGCGAGAATACCAACTCCCAGATTACATATACCTACCCGTCTTAAAATCATCCTCGAATCAATCGCCGGAATGTTGTAATACTTTTCGATCTTCATTATTCAAGCTAGATTAATGTCGCAGATTTTGCAATCTCTCAGCTATTTAACGAGGACGATTAAAAATTGAATCGAAGGCTAAGGTCGTTGATGAAATAAACGCACAAATAATTTGGCATGAGCATTGTTATAGGCTGGCTGCAATCGCAACTTAAATCTTAATTAAGAATTATTTCAGGGTAATGAGAGCGCAGATAATAATAATAATCATAATAATACCTGAAACCTACCAAGGATTATTTATCATTCGTTATTCCAGAGAATTCTCGTATCCGGATTTTAAACGCATTACTAATCGATAGTATTTTCGCTCTTTCTCCCTTTATTCGGATCGATTTCAGAACGGTGAAACATATGGCTACGTCATATAGAATGAACGAAGGCCACGGCTTCGCTATGTCTAATTTCATTCTCGCCCACGGTTTATTTTTCACTTATTATTATATTTCCGGGCAATAATTTCGTAACGTTTTGACTATAAGGCCTGAATATCATATTATCGCAATTCTTTGGGACAAACAAAATTCTGTACATATGTAATCATAGTTTATAATTCATGATTCATGATTGAATTCTCTCATCCGTTACACAGATTCCGACAAAATATAAAAAGTATAGGTATATTAATTAATTTGATAAAAATCCCAGGAAATTGTGATACACCGTCAAAGTGTCAATCCATATACGGGTCTCTTTCAACGCTACTCGTAAACGCCTTCGGAGTTCCATAAGCCTAACGATCGATGCTAAACCTCGCGGTCTCCTCCAACTCGCCACACTGTGTAGACTGATCGTGATGTCACGGTGGTTTCAAGTTCTCCCACGTAAAACCACGTAAAAAGGTAGCTTTTTTTTGCTCCTCTTTAACAAGCTCTTTGATACCGTTAGGTATATCATATCAGCCCGATCATTATCCAATACGGAGAAATAATTCGCGACTCGAAGAGATGTAGACAATAATATGGTATCTGTGAAAATGGCCCGATTTCGCATTACAGAGTTGTACAGGTGATATAATAATTATGCCTCAGTATATATAGGTTGACAAATATCAGAACTGAGGTTACGCGTAATTGATGAAATCGTCACGGGATATTGAATTCACCTCGGTTTCGTAGTCCCCTGTTCACTTGACGAGTGATAGATTTTAAAAAGTTGCCTTTGAAGTCGTTCGCCCACAGCTGACGCGCAATGATATACATGTAGTTACCAGGTCACGCGTATACATGGGTATAGAGTAGGTACAATTATAAGGAGAGTTAAAAAAAATGATAAAATTACGAAGAAAGAAAGAAGAAAGAAGAAAAAGGAACTGCTCCCCATAGTTCGAATCTTATTTGGCAAATGGTTTTTAATTCTATGATCATAATTCGCTGCGAGATGTAATGCAAATTATGATTAATATTTATTCATGAGTACATATAATATTGTAGAGATGCAGGTCTTTTATGGAATTGGATAAGTAAATACGAAGAGATTTTCTGCGGTCGCAATTATATGTCGCGTTACGTCGTCGTCGTCGTCGTCGTCGTCGTCGTCGTCGTATAGTTGAATGTTGGGCGGGTTGATTCATCTCCTAACATCTACATATCGTGGTAATGTATAAGTGCGTGTGTATCTATTATAACGAGGGAATCCGGAACACGTATAGATATACTAACATAGAAATATACTTGATATGGCTCGACCCCCGCAGGACTATTTGTGAACAATGAAAAGATTTGCTCCGTGACGTCATCCATTCAGATCCAGTAGATGACGTGCCACGTTCTTTGCTTCGTTCTGAAATAGCAACATGATAATATAGCCTAACCCCCGCATCATAGATTTACAGCTGGAGGAACCGCAGGCTATACGATTCAGACGAATAGCTTAGCTCCGAAACGCAGGATGTCCATTTATTGTGGAAGATCAGAGTTTCGGGTAAAAAAAGCACGTCCTGCGTATTATATTTCTCTGTATTGAGTTTATGCAGTTGCATTCTGTAAATGGTGACGTAAGATCAATTAATTATTCCTATTATTTATCTTCAAGTAGTTTTTCAACTTTTTTTTTCTTTTTCATTTTTTTTTTAGAATGAATTCCTCAGATGTATAATATTGTTGTGTATTCTATATCATGTATACATAGAAACCGAAATAGTATTTCAAACTTATAAACAAGTTCATCAGAAATACGTCACGTGTTTATTGTTAGCCATGCCGCATATTTATAACATCGATGCGATCATCTTAAGCCGAGTCTCGGTGATACGTAACGAACCCGTTTCGTATCAATTGTTCTATAGAAATCTGTGAGGAAACCTTGGCTTATCATCCTTCTACCATACCTATCAACTTGTTTTTCATATCGAAATGAAACACGAAACGCTGTTGATTTTCGTGTTAGAAAGGCACGTGAGCATTAGGTATCGCAGCAGTGTAGGTATTACCTATACATTACCTAGATATCGAGTTTCGGAACTCGTTTCTATCTTTTTATTTTTTCAAATTTGTCATCACATGCATAGGCATGACATTGCCCGAAATTTATTAATGAAACGAAAAATGATCAATTTCCGACTGAAGACTACTTAGCTTGAGTTAATTAAGTTCGGTAGATCTTTTGACCCGTTGCATATCAAGTGAGAAATGATCAAATTATGAAATTAGCACACCAATTAGTGTCGGTGTTAGGAAAAAGCCTTTTTCTTGATTCACCGTAACGAGACGTGATCTCAAGACTCAAGAGCTGTCAGACCAACGAATATACATTAAGAAGTTTGGTGGGTCAGGCTAAGCCGGCTCGTTTCTTATACGCTAATTAACCAATTAACGTCTCGAAAACGGGACACACCTCGTTAGATAGTTTTACACTTAAATTTGTCAGTTCAGAAGCCTCGCTAAACTCCCTCTGTATACTTTGCTACCTTATAACAGTCGTTAATTAATTTCTCTGTTATATTATATCAATTCATTTCGATTTTATTACAAAATCTTAATTACTCCAATTTTTCGGAATTATGAGCCGAGAGGTAGAACACTTGTTTCTTTTTTTCTCATTGCACATTATACGATCTTTCTTGTATCCATAAAACTCTATAGATATAAAATGGTCAATTTTTCTTCAACTCGTTACCGTAGACGAAAAATTAGGTGATCGAATCATCATTCCGGAATACATAGATAGAATAAATTCGTCAAGTTCTAGATCTTTGTCCGAATAAAGTACCGCGAAGCGAGTTGGTCATCGTTTATAATTAGTCGCGTCAATCTCTTATACCTTATAGAATAGGTATAAGAAAAACGTTTTGTCTAACGGTTCTAAGAATGATTTGTCAAAGTTGTGCAGGTAATAGGTACTATACATCGTATAGTATAGATGAATAATCCGTGTATAGTTTTTATGTACGGAATAGATCGCGCATCAGACGCTGCAGCATCCCGCCTAGCGTAGCGTAGCGTCTCGTCGCGTCGATCCTCGCGGTCGCGGTCGCGTTCGCCCCCGCAAGTTTAAGCTCACCGGGTAATAGACGATCACGATATAGATAGTCTCGTGTTCCTGAACATTCCACGCGCTCTGCACCCGCGCATCGAGAGAACCGAAAATAGCCGAGCACTAACGAACGGAGGAGCAAAACCTGGCGCTATTTAAAGCGTTGCAAGCGTCCCGCGCTTACTACTATACGAGACTTTGAATCGTACGCATCGAGTAGAAGAGTTTCCTCGTATTACGATCGTTCGTATTATATACATACACGTACATTACGCACACAGACACATACGCTCATAGTCATAGTCATTCACAAGTCAGTGTTATAACAGTGAGTGAAGATACGTCATATACTGTGTATAAAAGGCATATATAGAGAGCCGGTATAGCTGAGAGTATATCATAAAATTAAAGTATAAATAAAATAACAATAAATAATAAAAAAATTAAAAAAATGGCAGACAGTGGTATTAGGCGCGACATTCCCATCAAGCTTGGTGACTTCAGCGTAATCGACACCGAATTTGCTAATATTCGTGAAAGATTTGACGCTGAAATGCGCAAGATGGAAGACGAGATGTCCAAATTCCGAAGCAAGCTTATGGACCGCGAAAGCAACAATTTCTTCAAGAGCACAACCAGGTATAATAATCTTCATAAATATATGCGATTATTGTTTAAACATACGTATCTAATTTTTTTTTTTTTTTTCATTCTACTCTTCAATGATCTTTTCATTTTTATTAATATATTATGAATACTGAGAAGGAGAACGACTCTTATTAGTTGATAATTAATATTAGATCATTAAATATGAATAACTGATTTATTTTTCATCCGTATTATAGAATATTATTGGTACATTATCGACTTCTCAGCGTTATTATTTATTGATAAAACGATGCAGATCAACGATTTGCGTATATTTATATAATTAATACAACGTTTATCGCAGAATTGCGTGATTGCTAATTATAGCTATTGACATTAATATTTCTATTCTTATTACGCAATTACGTAATAATTATATTTCACCGAATGATGTATTAATAAGAAGAAGATAAATTGAATAATGATAAACTTCTCAATTTATCTTGGCTTTTTTTTTAATCATTTTATTATATGTTGCGTTTTGCTCACTCAGGTTCTAAGTCCGTGTAAACCTACATATCGATTCCGCAAGGGTTGGCAACCCCTCGTTAAATTTATACTCAAAAACAGTTACGGAAGTAGAAGACGTGAGAAAAAAAAATGAAAATGAAATGAAAATGAAATAACAAAATCTTCTATAGGGATTATTGAACAATTCAGAACCAGAAAATCATTTGAAAAACTCAAGGCCGAATATCTAAAACTGAATACCTATCGACGCTTTTTAATGCAACGCATGAAAGCAGTCTTCCACTACCGCAAATCTGCCCATGACCGATAACGTTCTATCGTATAGATCCGATCGATCGATAAATAGATCGCGCGATAAAAAACGAAATTTTATATTCAATCTAAGACTTTTATCCACCTATCAAAGCGAGCAGACATTTCAATCGAAGATTAATAAATTTATCTGTCTTCTTTTTTTTTTCTTCGAAAAATTGTTCTTGTACAAAACTTTTGTCGAGAAAAAAAGAGACGTGTATTAATTTTTATCCGAGGTATCGAATTCGCCCCGATTCTTCCCATATCGTAGTACATAAGCTCGAAGGAGTTTTCCTAAGTATTGTATGAAAAATATATCTGTATAACGAAGTTGGTACAAGAGCGAGGGGTAGAGCCTATAAATATCGGCAAACTCATTCGGTATGCATCTGTGCCGGTCTACACTTTACATATACCGGTATTACGGATATATGTATGCACTGGTTGCGTGCAAAACACCCGGGACTACTGATGTGAGTCAACTACGTTTTATACTGACCAGACAGCACCTTAGCGGTTTTCATAACTTGGGGTCGTGCTGCTGCTGCAGGCTGCCAAATATGTAGCACGACAGGTATATCGATTCAATTATAGCGTTGGTGCAGGTTTTGTTTCGGGAGAATTTATTACAAATTTAGAAACGGTGGAGAAAAAAAATTCAAAAATTCAAAAATTGTTTAAATTGAAAATGAATGAAAATGAATGAAAATTGGGAAACGCGTAATGTAAATTAAGACTAATCGAGGCACTTTACTATTCATATTTTCATCTATATCTATAATACCCATGTATACTGATTACAGACATTGAAAATAATCAAATTTCTTCCTTATTGGGTAATCGGCGTATAATTTTAGTAACTCTGATGCTATTTATAGAGGTTCAGTCACTACTCGGTGCTCAGAGTGTACAGGTATAGTGTATACATGAGTATAGTCGCGGAGGTATATCGCGGGCGTTTGTAACTTGACTTTCGGAGGCGATCAGCGTGGGAGAGAAGAATAAAAATTAAATGAAAAAGAGAGGCGAACAAAAAGTGAGAAATAGAAGTGAAGGAAGAAGAGAGCATTGAATTCTTGCTGAGAAACAACACAGAGACATGTACACCTACGTGTGTATATAAACTATATTTACAGTTCTCTCGCTACAGAGATTCAAGAGACCGCAGCTTTCTCCATACCACCGCGTGTACAAAAGTCTTACTTACGGTCCGGTAATACGGATCATTATTTGCTTCGCGACAGCGAGAAATATCTCGAATTTTAAAATCTACATGAAATCTTATGTTAGAGTTATGCACGTACAGTTCGAGTTTTAGATCTGCTCTGTTTAGTGTTTTCTATATGGAACTAGGGTGCGATATCCGAATGACCACATAAATAAACTTCTATAGACATCGTAATACGTACTTGTGCCTGTGTCTCTCTTTCTCTGTGCATAATGGATACGCCGATGTTAACGTCCGTTGAAGATTAAAGCCTAAGCTAAAACACGAAACTTCCTATATAAAGCCCGCATCACGCCGCGTGTAAAGTATTTCAGTTATACCTACGATAGAGGAGCTTTTGTTATCAATAGCCCCTTTAGAAGCTTAGGAAACACTTTACGCCTTCAGACAGCTTCTTTTCATACAGAAACACATTTTACCATGAATAACACTTACTTTACACCTCCGCGTCTCGCGTACTATCAGAGTTCCTTCATTATTCAAAATCCATCGATTATCACCACAGGTTGAAGTGTACACGTGTCCTGGTCTATGAAAATTTAACAAGATGTCATTCTATCAGTTCTACATACGACATTGGATCTTTAATCTTATTACTGGATTAGGAGATTTTCAGTAATTCATTTTTACGAAAAAAAATTTCCATCGATATATTCACCTATACGAATCTATCGAGCTTCTCTCTTTCTCGATCTACAGAATTATTTAGGAAACGACAGGATGATTTTCTCGGGTTTGTAATCTGTTTTTAGAATTCGGTTCCGGCCTGGCTGTTGCCTCAAAGTTAGTTTCAGTCTAACTAAAACCCGTCACGATTCATATTTTTATTGACTGTTTACTTAGCTGCTTGGCACACGGTGGATATTACTTTTTTTTCTTTACTTTCATTTCTTTTTTTTCAGCTTTTAACGATGAACAGCTCTTTTCTCGATTCACTCCACAAATTGGAATTCTCTGAATTCTAACATCTGTTACCACGAAAAATAAAAAATTAATAAATAACTCAACACATATGAGTGAAGAAACGGTATAAAATATACATATTCATAAACTTCCTCGCGATTAGTTTGAAAAAAGAAAAAGAAAAAAATTTTCATCTATTTCGTACGATGAATGCGATGACGTATCTGCCCCATGGCAGCTGAATCTCATTTCTACTCCCCTTTTGACTTCCTTGTATCCCCTGGGATCGGGGTGGTAAACGAGGGCTCGAAATTGCTCTGCATCGTGGAGGAAATTAGATTCGTACTTTCGACTGGTTTGTTTTACCAAATATACTATACATAGGTATCTGTATGTCTAAGTGCTTCTTTATCGTGGAAAATGAAATTTAAAAATATATATTTTCCCGCTATGAGTTTTTTTTTTTTATAAAATACGAATAAAACGGAATAGTACATCGACCCACCAAAAAGGTGCGAAATTATGCATAACGTGACTATTTCACCTGCCTCGTCGTTACTCATATAGGTACAAGGCCCGAGTCTAGGTCATATGACTCCTTCTATTCCCCCTTCTTCAATTTTTCATGTTCACCTTCGATTGTAGGACTGGTCAATCACGGCGATGCGAGACCTCGTTGTAATTCGTCCAAGACTCGAGAGCTTAGTCCTTTTTCTGAACTCGTACTGACAACTCGTCTCAAAACTCCAGTAAGGGGAAAAAAAAGGTGTAATTTCGAAGTAGTTTGAACTTAGATTATCCAGATCTTGTTGAATCTGAATTGAAAAGAAAAAAAAAGAAAAAAATTGATAATCATACAAAATGACTCTCGATCACGAAATATTTCCCGGTCATCACCAAACGGTCATCCGATTTTGGTACGTATTTTCTTATTTCGAACGTTATCGACTATAAAATTACCAACGATCACCGATTTTCATTCTTATACCCTGAAAATCGAGTTTATCTTCGTAATGAGATTTAGATCGGGTTAATCTGCGGTGTGCAAACCGTTGTGCTCAGAGTTCATATAGGACGAGGAAATTGCTCGTTTCATAGGTTGCAATCAGGAGATATAGAATCAGCCGTATCCTGCACGCGGGCGATAATCGATCTGCACGATCTAAGCCTCTGTCAATCTAATCGCAAACCCGGACGTTTAGCTAAACTCTAAAGATCGGAGGTTAACGAAGTCAGATGCACTCGATGAACTAGAAATTATAATCAAGTAACTTCGATCCCTATATACGCATACACACAGGCTCTGTAGTCTAGTTTCTAAAGTTCGTATACGCTGCGCTTCTTTGCTCTGCGTGATTCGACGGTATTAGATTAGAGTTTCTCTACACGTTCGTAGGATTAAGTGAATTAGTTATCGTAATATGAACGAGTTAAGTTAAAACCTCGTTCATTGCACGCCACTATAGTCATTCAACTAGTTAGAAAACCCAAGACTATAAGATTACGATTAGTATCCCTGTATAGATGCATTAAGAGAGAAGATGAAGAAGAAGAAGAATGAGAAACAGAAATTTTTTTTGAACATCAAAAGATTGAATCATAAATTTATTTTTTAATGCCCCTCAGTCTATTCGGAACGGCTAATTTTAGTCGTTCTACTTTACACGCTGTTATATACACACGTGCACACGCACACACGTTGTTTCATTTAAAACAAAGAGCTAATGGAGCAGACGCGTCGAACAGAGTATAACTTCCGGTATATTGTAATTGACGCGACTTCCGCTGCCCTAGTCTCGAACGAGATTGAGATCCGCGTCTAGAAATTCTTTGCAATCGTCGAGTTGAGATAAAACTGTGGAATTTTTCATTCACTTTTTCGAAATGATTATGAAAAACCGGCGTTTATCTTCGCTTCGGTTTCAAGAAAGCGCGATTCGCATAACATGACGTAATTTGTTGAACAGAATAACGGTCCGATTTAAACTCGCAGATTTTTATCCATTTTTGGAAGCGGGCGTAGAGGTAGAAATGAAAAGAACTGGATCAGGGATTTTCTCCTTCTCATTCTCTCCCTCATCTCCTCTTCAGATTCGATGACTAAAAATAATAACAATTCAATGCTCTGTATAGCACTTACGCCGGACCCGCGCAACTCGTTTCTGTGTCAGTGTCAGCAAGTACCAAATATAGATAGAAGTAATTGTTCTGACCATAACGCATAAGGAGCTCGTCCTTCGTCCATTTGTCATCGGTTTTATCGCTGTCGTGAATCATTTGCATCCCAATTAATGTGCCTAAATAATTTTCGTACGAACTTATAGTCCAATCTATACATCAATTCTATTAAAATCAGATGTCGCCCTTTGATCACATTATGTTAGTTATGATCATTTTTTAAGAAGATTCAGAACTTTTATTATTTTTTTCTAAATGCGCACCCAATTATGACCTATTTCATTTTTTTACTTACTCTCGGACAAATCTAAACCTATATAAATTCTCGAGGCAAAAGCCCGAAATAAAATATTGAAAGCTGTTCGTTCCCTTTGATCTGATTTACTGTTCCTATGAACTTTGAACAGATTTTCACTCCAGCTTTTAAAAGAGACTAATCGAGCGAGAGATAGAGATAGAGAGAGAGAGAGAGTGAGATAAAATAAGAAAAGGTGAAAAAAAAGGAAAGGATTTATCCCGGTGCAGACAACAATGGCCTCCTTGCATGGGAACATGCGGCTTGTTCTGCACGAACTCAAGAGTTCAGCAAAGGTCGTTATTCCGTTTGCTACACAAGTCCGATTGCCATAGGATTAATCCAGACTTGGAACTCGTGGCTAATGTAAGCCGTTAAATCTTAGTTCGAAAATAGCTCTCGTCTTCCGGATCGAAGATCAGCAAACTCTGAAACAGTTTCTAACTCAACGATCTAGGATTAGATCCTGCTCGCACGATTTTATTACTCTCGTCTCTCGTCTCTCGTCTCTCATCTCTGGTCTCTCGTTTTATTTATCGGCCTTTAGTAAACTCTGACCTTACTGCAACACCAATGTAGGTAATTGGTATTATCACGGAACAAAGAAAAAATACTTGAGATGTACTACGTTGTCCTGTACTAGAGGTTGAAGTTCGTTAACTATGGGTAGAAATTTATCTCTAGTTTCTAACCCGGATATGATGTAAAAAAATTTGTCAGACAAAAATTGTCAGTTTCATCAATCTCTAAAACTTTTATACCAGACTTTTTTTCGTTTCATTTACACCGTCCGAGATTTACTCGTATATATAGACATAGACATAGACTCAGATTGGGTCGTTGACCTACGTTAGACGATCTATCCATTCTACACGATGTAATTTCCGGTTAGTATAGTCTTGATTTATGACGGATACTTTGGTGCATACTTATCGAAAGTTATGCAAGTTATTATCCCTATACTATACGTATACATATACTGCCGTATATTACACGCCATGAATATCGCGAGGGTTTGCCAAGACTTGCAATTCGTTTTTTTTTTAATGCTTCTTAATTTTAAGCTTTTCAGACAATTTTTTATTTATAATTTAAGTCCTAAAGTTACGATCTCTTCTTTTAATTAATACCTTGATTAATAACATAATTATGTACAGAGTGGCATCTTTGGTTTTTCCTCAAACTTTAACTACAGCTTTTTACTATTTTATTAATTTTTCACTTCATACTATTTTCTCTTTTATATTTATAATCCACTAAGACTAACAGGTGTAAAATATATTTCCTAAAATCGTATTTTTCAAATAAGATTGACAATAATTAGGGTAATATTAATTTTGTTCGAAAATTAAGAATTTGTATATTATTGCATATGCATATGATCCTCTTTCATCTTAAACAAATAAATACTTACATTATCGTATTGAACTAACTAACATTAACACGTGTTGACGTTAACCCTCGACTCACCCCCCGTCGCGTCTCTATCTCGTGAATTGGCTGATTGATTGGCAATTGGCATCTTGGTGACTAACTCGAAGCACGCATCACATGACAAGCGAACACCGTACCTCGAAGTCGTCGACCGGTGATTGGGAGACCCTGGATAGCGCCGTGCCCACCGCAAAGTCTGCCTTCGACAGCTTCTCCAGGTGACACAAAATGATAAAAAGCTTCACTAAGCGTCACTATTATGTCACTGTGCAGCAGCCACTTTTTCGAATTTTTTAAATTTTTCGCTAGTCATCATTTTTATTTGTTCATATACCTATAGTATACATCGGGGTTGGCATGTCTTAGGATATGTCAAATCAATTTTGAACGTTTCTTGTTTTTTTTTTTCAAATCATGTCATCCGATGCTTAAGATTCGGTTTCTCGCATGTGACTTGCAATAGTTATAGTTATTTTAGATGAGAATATTCGAGCACGCAAAAAAGCTTCAGTAGACAAGACTATGCAGATATCAATAATTTTTGATCATTCATGAACCTTGAACGAAAAAATCCTGATTCGAATTAAGGGATGATACTTTTTTCACTCATTTTCTTTTCTTTTTTTTTTCTTTCTCGTATTCGTGATTTTCACCAACCCTGAATTACACTTCATACTTACGAAGTTCTGTGTGGTATGTATTTGGTCCAGTGCAGTGACTATAGCGACGTGACGCGTGACGTCGTCACCAGGAAGCGGAAAGAGCCGCGGGACTATAATCTGACGATAATTCTGTAGAGTACACCTACGTATAATAAGGCAGATAATAAACGACACATTTTCAAGGACGTCCAGCGCAAGAGCTTCGTCTGTGTTCATCCCATTCGAATCGCAACACCTATATGTGCATATAATTTCCTCTCATGGATTGTACAAAATCCACATCATTTGCTTCTATAATATTTCTTCAGTATTTTATTGATTTTTTTTTTTATTTTTTATCATGACTTCAAAAAATGAAAGAGAGAGAAAGAGAGAGAATGCCTCTTCTTTCTACTGCTGCTCTTTCCGATCAGTAATTAACATTTAGGAAATAACAAAACTGATCGAATCGCACTACTTTTTATCTCATAAGTTCAATCCTTGTCAATAATTGTTCTGAGTTTGACAATTAGAAACACCTTGCATGCTTTGCTAGAGCTTTTTTCCGCATACCTACTTCTGCAGCTTTCTTACTTATTCGCATGTATTACTACAGCTTTAAACCACCCTGTATCGTATGATCTATACACGCTGGCTTACACGGATGTGTTTAATCAGAGGAATAGATAATCGAGAATAGATCGATGGCCAGGTCAAAATATCCATTTTTCAGAAAGAACTACTCAAAAATGTCCCCCTTTTACTTTCTCACAAGAGAAAATATATATTATATTCCCGCACGTACTAAATTGATGGCCTTTTTGCTAATCCTCTTATTAAACTACGAGTGTAATAACCTTAAGATAGATCACAGCTCCTAATATCTCACAGACTAAATTCTCTTTATACAATCTCTAAATCATACTACTACATAATTTATATACTAGCTTACAGTTAGTTTATTCTAGATTATCCATTATGTATTTTAATATTAGTATATACTACATACTTACACCTATGTAATTCTTATTATATTATATTACATTGTAATTTAGCCTCGCTAATGAATTGCCAATTTTTCAGTCTTTTTTAGTCATAGATCTAGATTTTAGATGTATAAAATACCATATGCATATTTAGATACATCGACTGCTCGTATCGACTACTCATTATAAGCCTATACCCATCTTTCGATCAATTTCATCGAAAAAAATTTTTAAAAAATTAATCTCCCCACGTTTTCGTTTCAGCAAAACGACACAGGAACAAACACAGAACAGCTCGCTGACCCCGCATCACGATTCCAACACCTGGCTCGACGGCCTCGATAGTCCCCTGATTCAGGACGAAGGTGGTAACAAATCCCTGAAGCTTCGTTTTGACGTATCGAAATATACCCCAGAAGAAATCGTCGTTAAAACCGTCGACAACAAATTGCTGGTGAGTTCAGTCTCTGACGTTGTATTATAATCGTGGCAAAATTTATTCAAATTTTTGAGTAAATGGTTTTTGATGATTTTTTTCGTCTTTTTATCTTCACACGTATATTGTATACATGAATAAAACTCGAATTAACGGTAGATTCAATATTATAATCACAACTCGTGCTACGGTACCAAAAACGTGACGTAATTTTAGCTCGAAATATTTTTTGAGACCGATCGTGAAGATTTAACGACTAAGTTATACTAAAATAAACTTCGAATAGTACCTAGTCTGTCCGAAGCAGGTTTTTAAATTTCCGAACCGTTTCATCGACGTGATTATTTATATTATTCATACTATTTAAAAAAAAAAATTTTGTCAAAAATCGCTACCTACCTACACAGTACAAATTTTTGTGTAGTAATTAAATTTTGGCAAACAGCTGGAGGTTTCTGTGATTGGTTTATAGTTGAGACGTCTAGGCATAAGATATATGAAAAAAGTTCTTATTGTATCGGGAGAAAAATTTGAGTTGAATTATTTCTATCTAAGAACGTATAAATCGAGTTCGTCGAATTATATGTATCTACATGAGAGTGAAACCCAATCAACGAAACCCCGCGTATAAAGTTCCTCGTTTCTAACGTCCCGGCGCCATCCATGAGGACGAAGAAGAAGGGGACTCAGAAATAACTCGCTCCAAAAATATCAGACGCTCTATGCTACGCGACGTGATTTCGTCGTCGTAATGTCGGGGAGGAAATAATTTCGTCAGTTTTTAATGATACGGTAGTCGTACGTACATACTATATCAAAATTGATGAATAAATTTCGAGAACATTGAATTTTATCAACAAAAAAAACGAAAATACTCCAAAATTTATTTCTTCAAAATACATGAATATAATCGCTGTTCCATCCGAGAGAAAAGAAGTACAAAAATTGAAAAAAAAAAAAAATATATGTATAAAAATATAATAATCTGTTATTTTGAAATTCTAAATTTAATGATCAATTCCAATTTTTCTTTCCTTTTTTATCTGTCAATTTTTCAATACATCTCGTATATTAAATTACCGTTACGCAAACGTTTTACTCAATTTATGTATGCATATATGTACTGCCTATACGAGGTCGTTGCACTTGCGTTATACTCGCGGTCGTTCAATCCGTTGAAATAAAACCAGTAAAACCTATAAATGAGAGAAGATGAGCCTCTCGCAAAGAGAAGAGAAGAGACTTGGAGAAAATAAAAAGTCGCTACTTATAGGTATACCTAGATGAAACTGGAGGTGAGAATACATGGCTCAGGAGTCACGTATACCAGTCGCTCTACCGCATAATATAATCTTATAATAGTCGCGGTAATCGTTGCATACAAGTGAGAAAAATTAATATTGTGTAGGTAATACCCATGCGATAAGAATTATTAATTAGGAATCGCGAACCGCGGCTTGAATACTAATTATATTTTTTTTTTTTTTAATTTTTTTTTTCACGTAATACTTATTACATTTTGTTATATAGAAAATTTTGAATACATACAGTTTCTGTATTTTCTATTACCGCAGTGGTTTTTTTAAACCGTGGAATCTCCAAGATAAATAAACTATACATTCTCTATAGTCTTTTGGTTACGGTAGTGTTTAATGGCCTCAGTTATTTTACTTTTCCTTTTTTTCTTTCGGATCTTTCGGTTTATTCATTTTATACCTCGCCTGCAACTCTATTTTCAAGATTTTCTTTCGTATAGATAATAAACAAGTAGATACCTACACATACGTATAATCAATATGTAAACTGATACAGAACTTGTACCGAACTTAAATATATAGGTAGACGAATTTCACGGAACATTCGGCGAAATTCAGTTTCATAATAAACGATAATGTTATAATCTATCAAATTGCTATGCGGTACCTCACGGTTTATCTGAATAATATTCGTCTAGTGGGTGTTGTAATCTTATCCGAAAGATCCTCGGTCGAAAATAAGAGTGACGGCATATTATTATGACGTGCAGTGTAGCTGCTGCTCAAAGATATATGTATGTATGCACATACAAAGATCGATGGTCAAAGAAACGATCTATCAGTAGGTGTAATGATAAAATAAATTTCAAAATTCAACTTTTTCACAATAATCCATCAAAGTCGTCAATTTTTTTCTTCAATTTTTATAACAATGGTGTTTTTTTATTTTTCACCTTCGCATACATGTCACATTATATTCGTATACATACGTAAAACTGCGTATCGCAGATCGTGGCCAAGGCCCAATGAATTAAGGTCAAGTCAGACCGGTCTGCTGACCTTAAAAAGGGCTACGTTCTTTTCCTTATGTATATTTTCTTTGTAATTCATAATCATGTGACAGTTATGTGTGGTATTAAAAATCCTACGGAATATCAGGGTTTTATTCGAGTCAGAAATTTTAGCTATCTTTACGCTCGTTAAATGGATTCATCATCGCGGAATTGCGTGACTATACATATTTCAATGGCACAAAATAATAATAATAATAATAATGATAATGATAATAAAACAGTATATACGAGTACGAGTTTCCTGTTTTTTCAATTAATTAACCAGTAACATCGGACCGTATATACAGCATTTAGTAACTACATATAAGTTTAAACCACGAAGGGTAGAAGTTTTGATGGTCATTATTCCCCAGTTCGCGTTTTATCTGGTGTATGCAGTTATACTAGTATACGAGAAAAGTAATTTTATTTCTTTGACCTATATTTCTTTCGTTTTCGATAATATTTATCGTCTATATGGAAAGGTCGATGAGGCGTCGCCGCGTCGTGACGTTTTATAACTGAAAACGATCGACTTATCGTTGAGAGCGGCAACGAAAAAAATTCAGATAATTTTTTATTCATGTTAGCATTGTTATTATCGTCCTAATTAAGTTCGTTAATGAAACGATACGGTGATTAATAAATTAATTAACGAACATTAGCCTGTAGGGCAAAGGTTCGTCAGAATAATAACAGCAAATTGATTAATAATTGCGCACATAAAACAATCCGGAAAAATTAACTACAAATCGGATATTTAAATACGAACTATAACTAACGAACTAAAGAATAACCGAGCAAGCGAGGAGGAATAATATTTTGCATATCGTTTCGAGAGAGTAAGGCTTATATTTAGCGAATGACTCATATTATACAAACGGGCTAAGTTACTTACGCGTATTTTATACGCTATATATTTTACCCATTGGCGAATATATCGTCGTCAATTTGGACCAAGTAATAAATAATTATTACCAAATTTCATCGCGTTAGTAACACGAATGAAAATTAAATTGGCAATAATATTCTTCTCTCTTTAAATCCGTCAGAATCATTACATGGATATGAGAATTGAGATTATCAAATCCGCTGCAGCTGCAGTGATTTATTAGTTCATACGACGCGATGCATCTCGCATGAATTGGATATTCAATAAATAAATTGGGTATAAAATATCTGGTCAAATTTTTTTTTTTATTTTTCTGAAAATTATTGATATTAATCGTCTGCGTCTATATATATATATAGATTTATTTAATTAAGTACGCGGACAAGGCAAGGCGAAGTCGAGCCAAGGCTACGTGCAGCCAGTTGAAAGGATAGATGCATTGGATTACCGCAGCCAAGAGACGCAGACGCGGGGGTTTCTGCGTGGGTTTAGAATTACCAGTTTGTTATACTGCCCAGGGTTTTGCCTTTTATAGGGAGAGATCGATATTAGTATATTATACACACGCACACGTATATCTATACACGTATACGTATATACATTGGAAATTTTCAGAGGGGAGCGGCCCACGCGAACTATATTATGCGAATATGTACGTAACATAGGTACAGACGCTGCATTACGTTGCCACTTATTGCGTATCTTTGAATCATGTATTGGAATTTATTTTACATGAATTATGCGTGTAAATAAATTAGATCTTGTCTTTACCCGCTGCATTGTTTGATTATAGATAATTGCATTGTATGTTTAATAAAATTTTTTTTTTAAATCGATATCAATATATTTATATATATATGTTGTAGTGTATGAATTATTTCAAGTTTCAATCGATCGACAATTTACACATATAATATGAAACGTACATCAAATTATTGTTCAAGATTGATCAAGGTTAATTGTAGAAACGTTGATTCCCTTGTTTTGCAACGGTGCTTGTCTTCAATTGGACAAATTTGGTCGCGCGAATAACTCGTTTTATATCTTTATTATTCCTCCACTCCCGACCTACGATCAAATTCGTTAATTGACTGAGTCAAGAATTAGGCGATTCGTTCTCCAGATTAAAAGATAAAATTATTAGGCAGCTAGGTATGGGAAACAGAGATAATTTAATCCATTGAACAAATAATTATACGAGCAACGGTACATAAATGATGAATAATGATACACAATAGGCAGAAAAAAATAAAAATTAATGAAATACAGAATTTTCGCCTGTAAATTAATAGAATTTATATATTTCACTGCGGCAGACGGTGTTATAGTCGTCTCGGTGGATCTGGATCTGGACCTTCGTCGTCTGCGACCCAGATTTTACTTTGCTGAAATATACTTACCCTACTATACAACTGTTTCATATCGTCGTTGGCAAGTTGGCTAACGCAGACTTCCAGAAATACTACGCGAACTTTCTTGCGCGATCGGTATATGTCTTCGTCTTCGTCTTCGTCTTCGTCTTCGTCACGAGCAATCGTTGCTCGTTATAAGATTCGGTGGCTGCAGTGTGAACCGGACGTGTTATTAAATGAAAAAAAAAAAGATTCTTGTCGTAATTGAGAAAAATTTTGATATGAGAAGGAAAAATTAGCTGAAAAAATTATGAATTATGAACGGCAATGATAATCCAGGGGATGATACGGAAAAAAAATTTGAATACCGCTAAGGGTAACATATATACCTATACGTGCATAACTTTTTGACGTAACACGAATGTGGAAATAGATAACCACCTCTATTCATCTTTTCTGGCCTTTTACCAAAAGTTCGCACTTTCGCCGTGTCAAATTTCAATTGCGTGACAATTTTAAACTCAGATTTTTATTCACCGACTTTATATTACACCTGTATACGTATAGGTATATTATGCGTGTAGTATGTATCTATACGTAAATTTATATACCTATATAGATTGTTGATACATGTAGATTGTTGATTAATTGAAAACGCATTAAATTGCGATCAGATTATGAAGAGATGCTTTTTGTGCACCGAATCAGCAATCGTACATGCATCCGTCGAGAGCTGTTTACTCTTGTCAAAGTTTGTTATATATGAACGTTGAGTTAACAACGCTAACTCATTAGCGAGTTAGTTGCTGTTGCTGCTGCTGGTTACGTAACTAAATGATTAACACGCTCATCGCGAACTCGCTAAAACCCTCACTCGATTCTGACACTCGTTAAAGCTGACTGACATGATGCTTGTCACGTGTGTGTCTCAAGCTTCTTTATAATAAACAGCCCATCGCGTGTCTATCGCGAAAAATGAAATCGGGAAAAAATCTTTGGACTAATAAAAGGCCTAATGATTTCATGATTGATTAAAAATTAAGCCTTAATGAATCAGCTTTTCGGTTTATTCATTTTCTCGTCAAAAATTATCGAGCTCAAATTTATTTCTATCAAAAATTATTAGTTGTAAGTCGTAACGGTTGTGTAAATCGCTTGAATAATAAATCATGCAATTCGTTGGAACAAAGAAACGGATTTATCGAGCACGTTGCAAACCACACGAGTAAAGGTATCCATAGTTTGATATCGATTCACCCCCTACGAAAGGACGCTGGGAGCGCCGGCGTCGCGGTTTGTAGCCACGTAGACGCCGACGCGACGTCGTGCGTTTTTACGTCTTTCTCATTCTTCGGCGTCGTTCACCCTTCAATTTTATTTTCGCCCAACCAGCTAACGACGTAGGTAGGTAGAGATAAATAAATTCACGATACGACCCAGTTTCTTCATACGAGATAAAAATCTCACGTATAGCTCCGATTCAAATACGCCTACATAATATGGGTACAGCGAATCGCTTTAAAAATTTTTCACTTTTCTCTCGTTCAATTTTTGATTCTTGTTTCTGTTTTTGCCTCGCTTACGCCCCTTTATACTCATATCTCGCGTAGGTAAGCGCCCACGATATACTAGGACATTCAAACTGACCTACACTCTGAAATTACGTCATCTGTATTCGTATAGGTAGTACCAGCCACAATATGCTAAGTAAGTCACGCCGCATGCCCATAACTCACTGCCAACACGGTAAAGAAAACTGGCTTCTTCTTCGGCTTCGTCTTCTTCTTCTTCTTTGCATGTCCATTCGGGCGATTCTGCTGCACGGTTAGTCATCCGTACGTGAAGGTGTTGGCGTTACGAAATTCGTAGACTCTATGCCAGACTCGAGATTATTATATTAGGTCAAACGATGACGAATTAGAGATTTCAGGTTTTGTCATGTGTTCATTTTCCCTCTTCTTCATAAAACCTTCGGTCGAGGATCATTCACTTCTTCGAAATGATCTGTAACTATAGATGTATGATAATTTGCACATAAAAAGAGCGGAAAATTTCAAAAGGAAATGAAATACATACTGTCTTTTTTTTTTTGTTTCTTCTGACTGTTTTGTCGTTTTTTTTCTTCTTTTTTTTCTTTTTCACAACGATACACCAATATCCTGTAATTCATTATGACTTTGGCCCCACGGCGCGGCGGTGGATTTTGCTAACGTTAATCGCATCTGCTTACCAATGAATTGACGTCGTGGACAACGGAATAGTATTTATAGAAATTCCGTCATTCGCTATATTGGCTCGCGCGGTGTGGCTTTGGAGTATGTAGTACTGTATACATACATACGAGTGGGGAGGCAAACATACGCCTGCGTCAGTCGCGACGTGTAACAAAATTACGCGATAAAAGAAAAAAAAAAAAAATTTGTAAGATTTTTCTCACAAAATGTAGACATTTCATCAGATTCTTACGGTTTCTTCTTTATATAGCTATCCTTCTATTTAAATAATATTTTATTTCCGATTTGACGTAAGACCGAAAAGAAGCCCACGCAATTCGACGCTCGATAAATTTGTCGGACATATACATATAGGTATGTTGGCCGTGTGTAAGTATAGGTATACGAAATCCCTAGAAATCAGTACGGAACAGAAATAGAAACTAGGATTTTAGTCAGCTGAACAACCAGCGATTATTATTATTGTCAGGCTTTTATCGATCTCTTTAATAAATCAGCTCGAATTCAACTTGTCTTGTACATGAGGGAAACGTTCGCGTTTTATTTTTACCTTTTATGGCTGTTTTTTTTTTTTTTTTTTTTTTTTTTTTTTTCTATAATTACACAGAAAAAACGAGTTGTACCAATTTGAATTGGTCCAAAAAAAATGTTTTCGTTCCAAGAAAGATTTTCTTGTCCAAATAAAAATTTCTTTGTCCCAAGAAAATTTTCTGCAAACGCATTGGAAACCGAAATTATCATGAATCAAGTCAAAAATGTTCTCGAACCAAGAAAATTTTCTTGGTTCGAGAAAATTTTGTCTTGATTCAACATAATTTCGGTTTCCAATGGGTTTGCAGAAAATTTTCTTAGGCCAACAAATTTTTTTTTCTGTGTAGGGAAACTTTTACAGTCAATTAAATAATTACTTGGAGTCTATATGTATACAAGATGTTAAACGATCGTTTTGTTACTTGTTACAGGTCCACGCTAAACACGAGGAAAAATCTGAGAGCAAATCAGTATACAGGGAATACAATCGTGAATTTTTGTTGCCGAAAGGAACAAATCCTGAGAGTATCAAGTCATCCTTAAGCAAAGACGGAGTTCTAACGGTTGAAGCACCTCTGCCATTGGGATCTGGCGAAACGCTCATCCCGATCGCCCATAAATAAACATTTATTATATATTTACAACATCACATCCCCTTCGCCCTCTTTTATTTTTACCCGAATATCTTTCACTACCACAAGAATTATATAATAAAACATATCTCTTATTATAGAGATATGGAAGAAAAATTCTATAAAATCTGACACACATATTATGTATTTCGGCGTATTAGAAATTTATTTAAATTATTTACTATTATTTATTTAATGCTGAATATAAATACCCGAATTAGTATTTATTTTTTCGAATTTCCGATCTATTGATTTACATACATTAATTATTATTTACTTCGTTATTTTATCTTGTTAAAAAAGTATCGTCGATTTATTATATATTTTGTTCAGAGGTGAAATAAACAATTTGAAAAATGTCAAAATATATAAATATACATTTTTTTTCGAATTTTTTTTTCCAACGATATTAAATGTAGAAAGAAAAAGATTATCATTCTTTCCCGATATATTATACATATGATATTATGCTCGTTTGAACTGAGGAAATGATTATTTCCTATACTTATATGATATCCATATACGTTACGTAAAAGAAATTACAAAAAAAAAAAAATTCTAATAAAAATAAGATGAAGAAAAAGTATCACGTTTTTTCATTTGAATCTCTATTTGACTTGGAGCTCGAATAATTTGCTTAAAAAATGAAAAAATGAAAAAATGAAAAAATTAAATAAAATAAAAAGAAACAAATTTCGATCGTATAATATACGTTTTCATATCGCGTCGTTTTAATATTTGATTATCGTTGTTGTTTTTGAGCTTTTATTATATTATAAAGTAGACGTTTCATCAGAGTATATATTCGTCTAGACTCTACACATACTTGTGTATACAACGGGCGATAATAATATAATAATAGATACGAGAATTGAAAATATACTTAATTATTGAAATTTGATGACCAATGCAAAGAAAGCAGCACAATGATAATAGTAACGTGTTTACGATAATATGAAGAAGAAAAAGAAGAAGAAGAAAATTATTTATAACAATAACTTATATATATACATATATATATATATTATTATATTATATATTTACGTGTTAGTTTAGGTGTACCTTAAAAGACTAAAAGCGGCGCCTAGCATATATATGTAAACATATTACATATTATTAATATTATTTATGAATATTTTAATACTTTCAAAATGGCATATGATAATGATTTAAAAAAAAAAAAAAATGAACAAAAAAAAAATAAGGCAAAAATAAATGAAATAAAATCAAAGTTATAAAACGAAACAACGATCGCTTATGTATTACGCTTGCACCTTTAAATTCTTTTTTTTAACAATAGTCATTTTCATCCCTGTAACAATACGACTATAATTTATTATAGGTATATACTATTATATGCTTTTAACATTTCGATGTGACTCCCGTTTTATTATTCAATTATTATTATTACATACCTATAATATATACTTTGAATATTACCATTTACCCAACCCAGTGTGAAATCTCTCTTATTAGTTGTTGTTATTTAAATATTTTCTAATTTATAATGCTAAGCAATTATTATTATTGGTATACCTATATATATTATATATATATATATAGAGTGATAATAATAATAATAATAAGAAATGAGTAATTATATTTATTATCTTTACTTTATTCGCACGAAAGCAAATTTATTAATCAGATCGAAAAGATAATTCTCTATGGAAATATCGACGTTATTTGTGTGATAACATCATTATATTAATATTCTACCCTATTTATCATCGTAATAAAATTATTACATGTTTTACAGTATATCGGTATAATATTATCATTTATCAATAATTTACCCTATACTGCCGCGCACTAATTCCTCTCATTCCTATTCTTACATTATATAGGTATAGGTATAACTAATAGCTTGTTGTAAATTGTAGCAATATATATCACCTATTATAAGATATATAGGTAAAGTAGATAAGGTATTATCACAGATTTTCACTTTATTATACAAAATAGTTATTCATCTTATATACAGAATACAGAATATAAACGGTTACGTATTGATTGAAAAAAAAATAAAAATTCATTCATATACCTACATTAATTTATTTTACAAATATTGATGGAACGTATACGTTCTGCAAGATATAAACAATTTCATACGGTTTTTTTTTTTTCTTTTTACAAAAACCAGATTCATACTTATATATATCCAAGTTTCTTGTATAAAAAACACAGACAGATAAAACCAACAGATTTCTTTCATATTCGATATTAATCATTATTTTATTTATCTCTTACCTATGAGACGTAATTATTATTATATTTTAGGTAAAAATTACTTTTATTCTAGCTGAAGTCAACTGTAATAATAAAAGATTACAATTAGATGAAATTATCAGGGAAATCCTAATTCATCGTAAATCGTTTCTAATGCAAACTATAATGGACCTACATACATATTATCTTGGATAATCATACTGGAGATAAAAAAAATTTGCAAATTATATTATACATAGCATTGATTCTAGACTAGGAGTTCTATAGGTGTAGGTATTTCATATTATATTAATTTATTCATTCGTTTATTATTATTTTTAAATTATCTTATACTGTGTCTTGTCTGGTAAACATACTGAAACGAAGTCTATATATTACCTATCACCGATTTCGTCGAAAATAAAATCCTCTAGCGCACAATATTATCATGATTTGATTAAACGTGAGGTAAAAATCACGATTCTCTTATAAGATCTGTGTGTATTATAACGATATTGGAATATAGATGAGAAGTTTGTGCTTGTATAACAGCGTTTAAGAAAATATTTAATAATTCCAAGTCACTATCTATTTATTAATCTCCTGTTTGAATTTACCAAAAAACGAGAAAAAGAACAAACAAAATGATGAGAAAATTATATCAGTACTAATGAAGTATAATATTTGTACATACTTCGAAGATTACCAACTACTACATGATAGATAATTTTCATTTTGGCATTTAATCATATTGTCTATCGGTGATTAACAAATCAGTTTTGCTTTATAGAATAATCTACAGACTCGGAACTTGCGCTGAGAACAGAGCAGCCTCTGCGGCATTAAAAGCCGGGGGTTTACCTTCCCTGGCAATCCTGATTGCCTGAAGCACCGATACAGTGTCCAATTCTTTTTGGTTTGCTTTTTCATTATCCAAACAAATATCCGCAGCTCTTTTCCCAAACGGTTCTAAAACCTTGACTCTATAATCTACAATAGTAGAAACCGGGTTACCAGTCAATCTCAAATTCTCTAAGCAAGGTAAATAACCGACGTATTTAATCTCCTCGATATCCTCTATCCGGTTACAACTCACATCCAGACCTTCGAGCGAATACAATTTCGAAAACGCAGACAAGGAGGTCAATTTGTTTTGCGAAAGATCGATGTAAACTATATTACCCAGCTTGGTATGCAAGTCATCTGGCAATACAGTAAAACTATTAGAAGCTAGATGAAGCTCCGACAATCTCGGCAATAAAGTAACGTTGCATATTTCAGACAATACGTTGTTATTCAAAGTTAAAGATTCTATGTGTGGTAGGAGTCTGATCGCTTCGTCTATTGCCTCGATTCTATTGTTGCTTAAATCTAAACGAGTGACTTTAAGCCAGAGATGAGAATCGCTGGCGTTATTAATGTGCTTGTGAACTTCTTCGCACATAGCCAATTCTACTATGTTTCTGAGGGAAGTGTTATGGACTCTTAGCACCCTTACAGTGTCTCTCAAATTTCCCATCCCGTAAATTTTCTCCATAGGATATCCGTCTATGGTTAATTTCTCAACGTTTCTGAACGTAGAAAATTCAACCGGAAGTGTACACGGCGCGATATTGCTAGTACCGTAAAGCGTTGCGTTACCTTCAATGACGAGACTTCTCAGATGTGAATTAAAGTCCAGAACGTGACTGAAGTCAAATTTTCTGTCGACAACTTCGAGCGGTGGACGCGGCTGTTTCAATCTCTCGCTTATCGCGTAAAGCTGGAATGAAAAATTGGAAAATTATAAGAGGGAATGAAAAGGGGGGCGGAGAATCTTGAATTCTTTGACTCGCTCACCTGGACAGGATCGAAGGTAAAATCTAACGAATTTTCCAGCAGGCTTACGCCCTCGTTGAAAAATTTCAGCGCCATATTTTGGAGTAGAAAGAATATGTCGTACGTCTGGAGTTCGAGGAACAAGGCAAGTTCTCTAGGCATGGCTTTTTTGAGGTAATTATAAACGGAATTCATATAATTTTCTAGTGCTATTCTACGCTTTTCGATAAATATTTCGCACTTATTACCGAGTAGTTTTTTAGGCGGTAATATATCCTTTTCTACACAGTGATCTGACACCAGTATATCGTGGAGTTCCGCAAAGTCCTTATACCTGTGTTTCACTTTCCATTGTATAGACGATATCGTAACCTCAATATCGTAGTATGTTACATTATCCACAGTTTCTGAGTATGGTATTTTAATACGAACGTAGTCTTGGTTCAACAATATACATGCCATTTCGAGTATCGGGTTTAAACTAACTCTATATAGTTATTATATTGCGATATTATAACCCTCGACAATTTTATTTACAATATAATACGATCTTGGTGAAAGGTTACGATACTTCGATTTGGAACTACAACAACAACCGATTAATATAATCAAGTTACTAAACTATCTCATATATAAACTGCAGTAGAATAATATTTTTCTCTTTGAACAAACGGGACTCTCCTCCCCCCGTATTCTAGCAAGCCAATTTCGCGCATGAGATAGGTATCACACCGAACTGTAACAATTATTAACTGTTATCTCGAACCGTACGTCAGACATCTCTGCATTTCTTATTTTCGCCCATAATTGACACTTGCCAATTCTGACAGCTCATCGCGTCGTCTACACAATGTGTCATATTATACCTACTGCATCGCTCGCTACGCAGTATGTAGGTGTTAAAGTTTTACACCGGTAGATGGCGCCACCGTTCATTGTCGATGTACGTTTACTCGGTATTCTGCCGGCAGATGACGCCTGATGTTACTTATTCATAGATTTTGTGTCATCCCAGTTTACTGCGCCGGTTGATATATTGTGTATATGAGGCTGCGGTGTACTGATACTCGAATCTTTGAATACTCAAAGCACGAATCTTCGAGTTTATTCTTTATAACAATTGTATACACACATGTATAGGATACTGAGTTATGAAATGTAACATTATAATAAAATGCAGATATTTATGAGCCGTTTATTTTATTGAAATGAAATATTTTCGGAAACTATTACAATATACAGATGCGCAATAGATCGCCGCACAACTGTGTCTATTAGATGCATTATATCGTAGAATATACGTTATGGTATGAACCAGGGGTACATAGGAAACCATCGCATTCATTCCGCATACACGAGAGATCCCTTCCCTTCGTACAACCTGTTGCTGGATGCTGCGGCAGGAAATCTCGAGGCATGATGGCGGGCGATCTACCTGCTTGAAGCTGACCACCGCGTCGTCCCCCCACCGACGAACCTGTTGCCTATTCTCATAGCCAGTATCGCGGCAGCTATGGTGATCGTTGCAGGTGTTTTAGAGGATAAATTTTAGGCTTTAATTTACCTTATAGTATTTAGTTTTACGTAATTTTCGCCACTTTACTTATGTTAGTTTTTTAAATCGATCTAATACATTCTCTTCGACGCTTTATTGTATTATATCGGTACACCTGATTCATCGGTAGTGTGTTCTCTTGTGAATTCCATGGATAAAAGGAGCGTAGTTGATCATCACCTTTTTTGTTTTCATTATATCTTATACTCTACGTGATCTTGTAGTATGTATAACTTACATTATTACTTATCCTAGTTCGGAAGTGCTCCGAAAAACACATCGACACAATGGATACGCCGAGAGTTTCTAGCGTGTGGTGTATATTGATGTAATTATGATCAGTGGTTGAAAGTGAATCATTGAGAGTGTGGAGTTATATTGAAATAAAAGAAAAAAAAAAGGTTTTAAGACTTTGAATCCTCGTGAATTCACTCGGTACGTATACAATAATGATCGACGATTTGTATACCGGTGTTGTTCAACGAATTGTGATAGAGCCCCGGTTTCCTATTTCCTCTAGGAATCTATGGACCCGTTTTTTTCGTTTTCCTTGAATTCATGTGCTACGTTCAACGTAAACCGGATACGTATAGTTTAGTTGGAATCGAAATCTGTCCGTTTATGGGATTCAATTTGTTACCAAAGCTCCGAAAAGCTAGTACCTAACTCTTTAGCGACTGTCCTCGACTGAGTCATTCTCAGATGAAACCGAGGCCGAACACACATGGCGCGTGTAGTGTGGGCGTTCGTCGTCGTCGTTCGCCCGCATTCCCCCGCGTATGTGTACCTAGCCGTCAAAAGATTATTATGCTTTGCTCGAAGCGAAGGTGTGAGATGAAAAAATATCCGAAAAAGTATCGCGCGATTAGCTGCAGATCGGAAAAATTGTTCTACAATTGTTTTTTCTTTTTCAATTATTACGAAAATTTCGAGTCTCCCGGTATCAGTCGAATCGTATGGATATACTGTATACAAATCGCGCGAGCATAATAAACAATATAATAAAACAATAGCATTAATACCATTTTCACTGCATAGATATTGTGTGTTCTACGTATAGGTCAATACAGGATAATCATTTGAATGGAACGAGGAGAGAATTCTCGGGGATGAGAACGGAAGATGCAACTCTGTAAGGCCGAGGTGAGTGCCCGCCCTCTTTGGAATGTTGTGTAGGCTCGTGGATAGAGAGAGATAGCATCAAAGTGGGTGAGAGAGATAGAGCGAGTTTTTCGAGTGAGGGAAAGAGGGAAGAGCGAGAAAGATAGAACTAACGAACGCGGAGAGAATGAGATGAAGACTGTATATCTGTATAGATTCTGGTCCATATATAGGTCCTCGAAGAACCTACTGGCCTTGATAATCATTTCCCTGATCATCGATAGGATATTTCTTTTCGTTTTTTTTTCAACTAAAAAAATATTATTCACAACGTAATAATGAATACGGAAAATCTTCTTTTCTTCGGGCTCTTCGCTCTGAAACACATGAAATCATATACCTAGACATACAGGTACATTTATTCCTAAATACTTGACGATAAGCAGGATGTATTAGTTGTAAGAATGAACTAAACTTCCGCTGCCTTTCTCTCTTCTCCGCCTAAGTTTGTCTATATAGGTACATCGCACAGTACGGTGTTAGGTGTAGTCCTGACGCGAAGGCTTTATTCATTTTCTAGGCTCCGAGAGATCCTTTCATCTCTTTCATCACTTCTATTCCGTGAGAAGGAAGGCGTTGAGGAAAGTAGGTACTAGACTACTAGATAGGTACTTAGTCGGACTTTTTGGGTATAGTACAGTGTGCAGTACAGGCAGTTGATAGCTACTATACCCGGCTTTAGAAGAATCTTGTTAACCCAAAATTACGAAACTTTTCGCCGAGTTTTATACCTCGATTTATATGTATACATAGAGGCTTATATACTGTTTACTACAGGGCCTAAAAATCCTCCAAAGTTTTAATAATAGAATTCTGGCATTTTTTTCAGATATTTATTCGATTAAAGTTTCATCATTTTCTTTGGATAGTATATGAAGAAAAAAAATTAATAAATAAAAAGTACCTAGCGGATAAATTGAAGATGAATCTGTATACGTGCCGAATAATGGAAAACCGATACCTGTACATCGATAAAAAACGAAGTTAACAAGTGATTTTTCAAATCGAGTCGCAAAGTACTAGTAGAGGTTTTCCGCAATCTCGAAATCTGATTTCTTGGGGTCTAACTAAATTCATTATTATAGAATAACTAAAATTCTGGATTTGGTATTCTCGGATAAAGAATTATCACCGTTTGCCTATGTCTACTTTTAATATCTATCTAGTAGGTACAGTGAATTGATGAACACTATAAAAATACTTCGTATAAAATGACGGAGACTGGCTTCATGGGAATAATAACTATTCCATTTTCGATTGTCGCGCACTTTTCTCTGTACCTACAGTTGAAAGCGGATGCGCGGTCACCGGGTCCATCCGACAGATTCGATCTACGGGCGTGGTCCAGTGACCCGCAGTTTCCGTTCGATGTGGATTTGACCCGTGATGTAGAGGGAATGGCATGAGGGACTTCCGGAACGTGGTAGCTATTGTATTCGTAGGTACGGACGTAAAAGTAAAATGAAAAAGCGAATGGAAAGGGAAGAAATAAAAAATAAAAACCAATCGGAAAAATCGGGAAAAAATATATACCTGTATATGCATGCAAGATACATATCCGTATATATTTATTATGGAATAGTCATATATGATTTATGGAATAGAATTCTCGCACTCGGAATTTCAACGTCTGTCGATGAAACTTGAAAGGAATTCGTGTTGCTCATTTAGTCGCACGAGTGAAGTTCAATTGCTTGTTCGGTCCGAATTTCAGCCTGCGCTGGCCCTTAATTAATTGAAAGGTTACCCATTACCTACCCGCCTAATCGCTGTTCAACCCGACGACGCGGATAAGTGTAGCCGCTTACGATTATCCCTCGAGTTTCCATTAACCATTGAAAACTGTACTACATCGACATGTATAGGTATAACTGAAATTTATACCAACATATATTTACAAATGATCGTGGAGAAATGTGGACTGTGCAAGTTATTATAGTCTGCGAGCCGCAATATGTCACTGTCGACAGTCGGAGAGACGGATGGGGTAATAATGACGTTAGAATACGCAGACATGAAAGAAAATAGTCTTTTTCTGTTCATTCTGAATCAGTGAAGTGCAAAGATGCAGTTTTTCGTCAAAGGCAATGGGGTATTCTGTACAACGTAAATCCCTGTTCTGCAGGTTCTGCTGATTAGCCCCTGAAACTTTGCGGCAACTTCAAAGTTGGAAACTTAACATCGTGTGGTCGGTGACTCGCACTCAGATCGCTAAAGCATGTAACCATCTGTGCAGCGATTTAACGCACCCTAATCAAAAACGGTGTCGTTACACTGTGGGTTGGTTGTTAGTATCAATTGAAGCGTTGCGGTGGAGGCAATAAACTATAATTTGCGAAGATCTTCATGAGACACGCACTTATATATTATGCGGTTAGAAATATTGATAAATATGTGCGATGTTTTGCATGAGTTTTAATTTGCGCATCCTGCAGTACAGATTGCGGGAATTAGGCTCGTATGACGGATATTTAGGAGAAAGAAAAACGAGAGCAGGACATTTTTAAAACCGAGTAAAAATCGTCCTCTCAGGAATCTGAGCCATATTGCTGCTGGACCGGCTTCCGGTTCATGAACATCTGTAAAATGAGGGATGGATGCGTGTGAAATTCTCCGACAAGGGGTAGTTCCTCTCGCGGTTCAGCCGCGGGCGTTTACGTCCTTACCGCGATATCGTTTGGAAATATATATATGAAAGCGGTAAAAGGTTTAAAAATCGATGATGAAAGTGGCTAACCGAGTACGATGCCACTCTTTGACGTCACAAAGGTCTTTCAGAAAGAGAGAGAGAGAGAGAGAGAGAGAGAGGAAGTGATTCTCTAATGCCTGACTTAATATCTTATTCGACTAATTCTCAGCTTAGAAGGCAATTTGTAGTTTCTTTGCTCTGAAAACGATTTTTGAACCGCAGATTTCGACTTTTGAATTTCATAGTTTTATAGCCTGTTTAAATTCGTGGGGTTCAATGCGTTTTCCAATAATTGTAACCGGTTCTTGGATACTCTATTATCAATTGATTCGCCGCATACTCGATCCTACAGAAGTTTCTTTCCTTATAGTATAGAGTTCGTCTCGTCTTTGATAGAAGTTATACATCCACCTGGGATTAGTCATCTGCATAAGTCGTAGATGACGTTTAATCGTGTTTAGAACTCATCCAGCTAAAGTCTTGGGATGTAAATCGTAACCCTGTTTGATCAAGGGACCTGGATTCGTTGACGTGATTAAAACCGTCTGCTGCAGTCTGCGTTATATCAAGTTATATGACGTAGTTCCTATATCACTATATATATAGAGGCAGTTATTATCATTAATCGATGTTAATTATAACGGCCTATAGTTTATATTATACAGTCACTTTCATATTCATTATTTAACACTTCACATTCATTATCAACTAATCTTTACTGATATCACGGACTATTCCATTGACTAAACCCTCTAAATACTATCGCAAGTTCAATCGCGATTTATAATAGCCACCTAACCGCATCATAGAGTTTAGTTGCTTGCCTGAAGCGTTAATCAACGGCTTTTGATGTTCATTACTGATGCCGAGTAATGATTACAGATATTATGTATGAGAACTAGTTTACTGACACTTTTCTGATCTTGCAGTTTATAGCAAAATGATTGGTAAAATCTATACCTACAATAAATTCTGTTGAAAATTTTTCTCATTTCATTCTATGGATATATTATGCATATATATTATATACATGTATGTATGTTGTTTCGTGAAAATTTCAGCTGCAAATGTAGTAGCCAACCTGCCCCACGGTGGACGAGATGAATAGTTCATAATTATACATATCGCAGACGTGGATATATACAGTTTGAAATTTATTCCAAACTCCCGCTTTTTATTCCCACGGTATTCCATGCGGTGCCCAAAATCTCGGTTATACGGTGCAGTTGGAATGAAAAAACCTGCGATTCCTCTGGGTAATGTAATTCACGTCTTTCACATTTTACGTTTAGTGAAAGAAAAAAGTGAGAAAAAAAACGAAGAGGAATTATGAGCGAACTAAAAAGGATCGCATTTTCCATGCGACGATTCTATGATACGACTTGCACATTGCAGAGTGCAGACGGTAAAAATTTCAATATTTGACAAAAAGTGAGAAAACGAGGCTTCCAGCCTGCTGTACAACTCTTCAAGAATCGATCCTCTCCACAGGCTGGATATAAGAACGAGGAAAGCTGGAGTCAATGACCATCGTTGCAATATCCGTATACATATTATTATAGCAGTCTGATATCAATAATAGGTATCGTTGTAGATCTAGTCCTGTTTTTTTTTTCATTTATCAATTTTTTTTTTGTTTTTTTTTTCATCCGGCTGCAGTCCCGCGAATGAATCGCGCGGGGGTCAACACCGCGCATCACAAGCTCAAATTTATTCAGTCTGATTAACAATTATTGAATCGCCGTCCATATTCGTTCCAAGCGTTACGACGCATTGTTCAATCGGGACAATGAATTGAAAGGTTACCAAATAATTTTGCATTCAGATTAATTGGTTCGTATTCATTATCGTTCTAATTTGTCCATTCATTTTTGTATGCGGAACTGTGCGGGGGAATACTTTCGAAAGTCTTACGATGAAACAAAGTTATCCAAAATACATTTTTTTCTAGAGAAGAAAAGGAAAAAAATCATGTTTAACGAAACTGAGCCCTATTTTCGTTTCTTCTTTGGTTTTTTTTTTTGTTTTTTGTTCTTATTACCCTCAAAATTCGATTCGCGAATAACGCAACAACGGTGTATGGCGCCAACAGATCTGTTCGGTAAACGGCGCGCGATCAGCCGCGAAAAATAGGTGCGCTGACCGTGAACTGGTCGCGTTCGACTCGGTGACTCGTCGTTACGGTCTGCTAGTGGTCTGCGCGCGTGTCCGTAACGCCGTTCTAATGCTAATCGACTGCTAGTGCGGGCAGTGATTTTGCAGAAAATTTCTTTTTTCATTTTTCAGTATTTTCATCACCTTTCGGACAATTTATCTCGCGATGTATAGATTGTTCATAGATAGGTGTATGTACATGCCGAAGATTATAATAGAAAAGGTGAATGTTACCGCTGGTATATAAAAAGAATGAATATTACAAGTTTTTTCGTAGTTTTATGAATTTTTTTTGTTTTTTTTTTTTTTCAACGCCTCTGTAGATATACAGGAATTAATTTACTTAGCTCAGCGTTTAGCCATAAGATTGCAGATAATCGTGCCTGAACACAACTCATCGTTAGCATTGTGTGTACATAAGCGAAAATAAATCATGAAAATATATGTTTTGGATAAGAAATCGCTTGAATTTTACATGAATAACTATAAGGCCACACGCAATATGACTGCTTTGTACTGCTAACGATCAGATATTCTAGTACGTTACGTCATCAAATGTATTATACTTTCGTTCAGGTAGCTGCGGTTCTATCTTCAAAAGTAACTATGTGATATATTCTTGCGGCGAACTACGATTTGGGAATATACCATGATTACGCAATTTGAAAAAAGAAAAAAAAAAAAATTTGCATGTTAAGAAATTGAGGACCAAGAAAATCAACGTTTCTTGTTATTTCAGGTATTTTCCTCGAAGTAGGAATTTTGGTGAATATAAATTAAAAAAAAATTGAAAAAAGAGGAAGATGAGGATTGCTAATTATTTTACCAGTCATTCTATAGATAAATACAAATTTTAGAGCTTATTAAATCGAATAAAGTAAAAGTGACCAGCTAGACGCTGCGAATATATGGAACGATATCTGCAGTTCGTAAATTTTCATTCGATTGCCTAGATTCTATACGGATTTAATTGCATTTTTGGGAGAAAGATTCACCTCGTTGAGATGCAATTTAAATTCTATGTTCCACAATGCAATTTTGTTGGTGGATAGGTGCATACGTAATGCGTTGCAATAAAATTATACCTGAGAATTGAGATCTACCCCTGTTTAGGGCAATTGATATTTCAGCGATCTAGCTTTTCCGTATACGTGTACTGTGTACAAACCTCTATCAATTTTTACTC
Source organism: Tenthredo livida (assembly GCA_963992785.1). Lineage (NCBI taxonomy): Eukaryota > Metazoa > Arthropoda > Insecta > Hymenoptera > Tenthredinidae > Tenthredo > Tenthredo livida. The sequence goes on along the minus strand of OZ023071.1, from coordinate 5,815,741 downwards.
ATCGAAAAGTAGCGCGTAATCCCGAACTTTATACGAACGGTAAAAAATAGGAATATCGGTTCAGGGCGGAATGGGGTGGTGGGAAATAACTCGGATTCAAATCCCGACGTATCAACTCGATTGAATGAAAAAACAGACAAAAAAAGGGAGAAAAAAAGACGAGAAAAAGGGATAAAAATATATGTGATAGTCGAGAATGTAAATAAGATTTCTCTCGTATTTCAGAACGTTTAAAGTCTAGAACCACTCTGCGAAATGGCTTAAGGTACTGCAGGAGGTGAATACGGAAACTCGCGTTACACGCGATCGTACTTTTCCCTATATAGTTACGAGCACGGTACGTACCATATAGCTACACACACACACACACACATGCGGCGGAGATATAGTATATCTGCCAGGGGTGAGTTCTAGCTAAAATAAACGATATGTATGGGTATCTATAGACCGTGAATTCGAAGACGTAACCCGGCAGTAAGTAAAGATAAAGAAGATCCGGTTCCTCTCAAGGGATGTATTATATAATATATTTTTTTTCCACCCCTTCGAACACATAAGACCCACACCTTGTTTACCCTTCGGTTGTTGTCTTTCCTCTTTCCTATTTCCTATTTCCTTTTATTCCGTTTTACCTCAAAGACGCTGATTTCTGAAAAGGGTAATGTGTGCAGGGAATCGGCCCTTTGTAACAGAAATACGTGTCATATATCTACTATACGACTAGAAGCAATAGAGAAGTCGGAAAAAGGGGTTGGACTCCGGGGTTCTGGACAAACGAAGAAAGGGTTTCACCGACGAAGGTACTCTTTCATATCAGGATTCAGGACTTTCCATGGCTCCGAAATACGCAATTCGATTTGCAGTTACCTTTGATACTGTATAGAAGACATTCACGCAATAAAACATGGGAATAGGTAATACATTATACATATCAACCCTCTCATCTATGCTGATTGAATGATACAATTTTTAGGATTAATTAAATGCGATTGATAATCAATAAGTCTGACAAATTCATACCTCGTATACCTCGTATGTGTGGAGTGAAATGTGTGGATGTGAGTCGTAAACGTATTTAACTATCCCGCAGGAGAGCGTGACGAAAATTGTTTGAAACATATTATGTGGTAATTGGAGGTGATTTCAAGCTCTGAAGAGGTAGACAAGGTTTGGAATTTCACATGTAGACATATACTATAGTAAACCGTGTTCTGTTCACCTCGACAGATACGAGATAAATTTAAAGCTTGTCTAGAGCGAGACGACGACCGAAACTCAAAGGGAAGTATGTAATTGCAGGTTCTGCCTTTATGGTCGTTGGATTCGCGAGGTGCGCGAGGATTGTGCAAACGTATTTATTCACGTCTCGCTATGCATCTCTCTCTCTTTCTCTCTCTCTCTGTTCCTCTTTCGGGTTCTTTTTGTAGGCATTTATATACCCCGTGAGTCGAGAGTCGGTACTTTAGGCGGTCTGAATTCCGCGGACTAAAATTCCTTTAAATAATATTAATTACCGCAACCTCGAAAAGTATTTAAGTTTCATTTTGCACGAGGAAACATTCGAGTGGTTGATGGAGAAATTTAATTAACCGCTGGCATAGTCTTGCTCTCGATCCAAACTGTACTTTCTGCACCGAGGTTCAAGTTTTTTCTCAAATAAATTCAAGTTTAACATTCTGCAGTTTCGAACTCGGACATTATTTCATCTATCCTCGTACTGGGACTAAAGTATATTCGTAAAATTATAATATACGGAAAATTTCACATACATGAGGATATTTACGGTTCGATGATTATTTTCACACACCAATTTGGATTTAAATTAAACCTCAAATCCTCGGATCGGACGAATGAGATTTATCAATTAAAATTCATAATTACAAACATTAATGCCCATATATTCCCGGCGTAGGTACGTCAAATCGGTCGACGATAGATTTTTTAACAAAAACCTATAGGTACAGATGCAGCTGTTGCAGAATTGAAGCCTAATTGAATCATCATTCATCGCAAATATTACGTAGCATTGAATTTAAATTATTCTACAGTGCATCCATGTGGCATCGATTATATATTTCAATTCATATATATATATACACATACCATATGAATCGCCTGAATTAATACGTGAGATCGGAGCTAAAGGCTGTTATAGCAGTCGCTGGTAAAGCCCTACGGTCTTTAAACCCGGAACTGTAATTATTACGTCTTGCACACTGCCATTACTTAACCCGTTGACAATGGAAAACACATGTTCTTAAGGTGGTTAACTAATGCGATGCACGTCGCATGCAATGTCTCGATAAGGATAGGATAAGGATATACCTATATGCTGCACGCGTTATTTTCTGCACCGTTCAATTTCGCCTCAAAGTTTCAAGATTCGAATAATTTTCTGTTCAGATACTTATAATTTCAAGTCTTCTCATGTACTATATGTATTTTAAAACTTTGGTGCAGATGTTATGCCCGCATACATCCGATAAGTTTACAAAAATTTCGCTGTATCTTAGCGAGAGAAGAAAAAGGGTGAGATTTCTTAGCTCGAAGTATGCAGACAGGCGCCTTGACGGTGCAGCATCCGTCCTGGCAAAAACTAATTTTAACGTCTGCAGAGCGGTCATGTACGACGAGAAACATTAAGATTCGAGATTAATACATAAACGTGTGTATACGTATAAAATAATATAATTTTATCGCTCGATTTCAGTTCATTAATCAGATTTCTATAAATTTTAGTCTTTCATTTAATCGCGTGTAAATAATTATCTATGATTAATTAACAACATGAATAATAACGCGCAACGATTACACCTCTCATTATATACTATATTACTTCATATTCAGGTTGTTGCTGTATAATTATCGCCAATATTTAGTTTACGAAATATCTCTTTTTCTTTTCCCTTATATGTATATTAGGTATATTTAAACAGAAATTTTCTCTCCAACCTTGAGCCTCGGGGCACGGGTTTTCCGCTACGCAACGCAGCTATATCCAGAGATAAGGAGTACGTACTCTTAGGTTGTTGATCTGCTCTGCCTCCGCGGTAAGGCGTACTAAACAGTACGGGGCCTGAGATAAGGCCCTCGTTCCGTTGGTTATCTTGTCTCAGACACGAACCGCCGCGTATATATCTGCGTGTGCTTCCGCGTCTTTATTAAAATGATGTATATTCTTGGATATATCTATATACATATATATACATATATATATATATATATGTATATACCATTAAACACGAGCTTGCGGCGTATTTCTTTATAGGAGAAGAGAGTTAACGCGGTTAGAACAAAAGTAAAAAAATAAAAAAAAATAAATCGTTTTTAAGTATCCCTTTAACTCTGAGAGAAAAAATGTATAAAAATTACGTACTTTTTTTTTTCTTTTTCAAATTTCTTTTCATCATTTTACACTAAGAGATATCGAGAGTAGTAAATCTATAGGTATAATCGTTCAATCTGATCGATTAAAAAATGTCAATTACTCGGGCATATCCTAACGCTAATTAAATATGCTATTAATATACTGCATCCACATCCGGAGGGAACGTGGAGTTCTGCTTCTAGATAATTGTTGACTTATCCGTTAGTGAGCAGAGTTCGTCGAGTGTATAGCCTTCGCTTCTATATTATACGTCTGGCATATGAAATACGTATATAGGTATGAAATGTGTGCATGTATCCATGCAGACATATCCGAGGATAGAATGACGCGACACACGTGCTGCAGTGGTAGTTACTCGTGGTACTTCAGCAGAAACCCTTTCAGTAGCGTTTAGAATCTGGTCTTGGCAAGTCACGGGGATATCGGGCGGTTCTACTGCAGATTTAGGTGGCGAATGCTCCACCTACGAAGTCATTTCTGTTTTTTTTATTTTTTTATTTTTTCATATAATATACTTCCCGTCATCATAGCTTGACGCGAACTAATCAAATCCGTCGATTGATAAAAGATACTGACCTACGATACGTATGGAACTGTGAAATAGATCCCTTGGAAATATCCGTATAGACAAGAAAAAATAAAATACGCGAACTAGGCTCGTGTAAGGAAACCAAGATATGGCATAGATTTGGGTGAAATATGAGTTTCTTTGGTAAAACGATCGAGTGCAGATGCTGGTAGTTTCGTAGTTCGGCGAAAAGCATAAAATATCAACAAGGGAAGAAGAAGAAGAAGTATATATCCCAGTCTTGATCCATCAACTAGGCGAGTTTTGCACCCGTTGGGTAAAAGAACCCTGAGTTTCGTGGTGTGCAGGGGGATAAATTATTAAACTACTGGGGAGAAGTATAGTAGTGAGAGAAAAGGGCGAGAGATATCTTCCCTGAACGTGTCCGTACTGCCAATAGATACTGTATCAAAGTGTACCTAGGTATACAGAAGGGGGTGGTGCAAAATTGTACAGATCGCAAAAAATTCAAATAATTAAGAATTTTCTTTATCTTCAACCCCCTAAAACATATATCCGGTTATAAATTCAATGGCAAGGTGCTGCGAGTGTCTAGGACGTCGGAATGATCCAAGAGGCATTAGCGAGCCCTACGAACCCCTGGAGGCATTAGACGTCCCTGGATCTCGAGAGGGTAGCCGAACTCCTCGAGATCAGGTCAGGAAACTCAGCGTACGTTACGACGCGGTCAGACCCTGTGGCAAAAAGGAAAGGTAACGCATTAAATATTTCATGGTTTTATACTTTATGATAGAATTAGGATTAGGATTAGGATTAGCTACCAAAAATTGTAGAGGGTAAATCGTGCAGATATATATATAGAATTTCATACATACATAATCGTAATTTCTTGTGTGGGAATAGATACGTCAGATAATAATATACGTAATATGTACATGGGTAAGGGGATGGCGATAAGCCGGGAACCCTTTATCTATCGTATTTGAAATAAGCTCAACTGAGAACTGCGGGTAAGGAAGAAAAGAAGGAAGGATTCAAAGTTAGGCGCGGGAGTATAGGATTAGGGCGAAATATCCTCTCCGGGAGCCTTGAATCGTGAAAGAAGACCTTCTTCTTCTTTTTTCTACTTTTTCTTCTCTCGTTCCGGTGAATATCGCCGGATTTCATGTTACATTAGATTAAAAAATTTTCAAATCATGTCAATCCCGTATTTTCTCATTCGGGTTAATCGCTGTATCTGCAGAAGAGCATGATGAAATACGAAAATGAATGAAATGAATAAAATTAGTACTAAAAATAGGAAAAATTTCCGCTTTCACACATCATTCAAATTCGAATCAAACGGAGATATAAAAGCCCGAAGCACTCTTACCTGTACGATATGAAATGCGGATTTGAACGTCGAGGATATATACCTGGATTTTACTGTGTCTAGACAGACCGTTTCGCCCTAAATCCTAACTACGAAGTTTAGAGATGTGCGAAGAAGTAGCTCCTGTTTCTGTCCAGCATCGTATTTATCCTAGCCTATATCTACGAGTCCATTTACCCGTTGTAAATATATACGTATATATACGTATATGTATATATACCCTCACATAGGTAGCTAACGTGTGTGTATACCTTTAGTCGTGTAAAAGTTTGACGTTGACCCTGATTTAGGGACCAGCTTTTTCACGCGCTCGTTTATTATACCCAGAAGACTTCGAGAGACTTGATCATGAGGAACATTTTGGATGAGATGAAAGATAAGGTATGAAAATGGACGAGGGAGATGCCGGGGCGCCTAGTCAGCCGTTTTCTTTGACGTTTTACGTTTTTCAACCCCTGACAAAAGACGTCAGTTGGACCTCACGGTGTAAATTTTAAGCGGTCGCTTTTCCTATGCTCGATTAACCCCCAAGATAGATACATATTTTAACCGGGATAAATTTGTTCACGGGTTACTTCCTCCCCGTTCCGAAATCGTTTCGTTGATTATCCAATTAAGGGATGAATAAATCGTCGAATGAATTGATGCATCAGTCTGCACTGACATAGGGTTGCGAAGTCACTTTGCTTCTATTGAGTGAAATTATTGTTCTTTTCTTCTTCTTCGTTTATTGTTCTATATATAAGAAAACGAGACTTCGGAGTTTTGGACTTTTCCGAAAATTATTCTTCCACGTAAAATTTATTTCGTATAATATTTCAGGCTGTTTAATCAGAAAATATATAACCGGTGAAATTTGTGAGGCGGATATCTTAGGCAGAATTTCGCGTGTCTCCACCGAGTTTTACTCATAGAAATTTACCAGATTTCCTCGCTAATGATCCGGCAAGAATCTCTCCTCAACCGATGCGATGGGGTAATTACCGTAGGTAATCCGATTACCAGCCAACGGAATCGAGGATATAAATAATACGCAAAGATATGTTGAAAACGTCACCTGTCCGAACTTTTATTCCCATATTATCATGTCTATATGTTGAATAGCTTGTTTTTTGGAACCCGCTGCTGCAGTTCTCATAATCAATTAATAATCAAGTTTTTGTGGGAATGAGCGATTCGCTTGAAAAAAATCATCGAAAATCTGCACCTGTAATTTTGAACCTATACCTAATTGTTGTAGGTGAATACAGGGTATAGGTACCAACCTGACTAAGTGCTAGTGCAGCTGTAATATAGTCTGCGCGGAAGTATGGGTCTTTAAATAAGTGGTTCCGCTACGCTGATAAGAACGTTGGCTGGTGCTGTGCTAGTCGTGCATTAGCTTATGCAAATGGAACTCGTTCGTTGCTTAACCTTAAACCAAATTCCCGTCGCAATATTACTCGAGAGATTGCGTCAACGAGGAACGAGAATTTGCCAGGAACTCTAAAGCTCTCGCGAGAGCAACCGCACCCTTCGGGATTCGAGGCAGCCTTTCTGGACGTAATCATTCCGTTATTTCAATGATAAAGAGAGAAATAGAGAGAGAATTCATTTTTTCTTTTCTCTTCTAATCAATAGGAATCACGTTAATTTACAGGGACTGAGTGAGCTTTATTTTTGGGATTTTTTTTTAAATCAGTCCGAACTGTGAGGCGAATTTTTGGGATTTCAGGAAGACCAAAGCCTTGGAATTCCTTACGTTCTTGACAATTCAATCCCCATGATCGTAACTCCGGCTTTTGTAAAAGTTTTTGGAATTCGTCGCCAAATTCCGTATTCGCGAAGGGAACTGACTTGAAAATTTCAACATTTTTAGACAAACTTCGAACCAAATGCGTCTTCACGTAAATAGAAATAATTTGTCCCTTCTTCGCAATACATGAAACGAAATGGCAGAAATCTTGAAACTCAAAGTGCGGGGGTAAACCGCGTCGTCGTATAATATTTGCAGAATTTTTTTTAAACCCAACTCCAGGAACGAACCCCTCCTGCATTTGAAGCTACGATATTTGGGCAGAATCTCGTAATTCGCTGCTCTCTGTCTCTTTTCAATCCTCTATTTCCCTCTCTGGGGGGTTGCAGCATGCGCACACGCCGCCTCCAGCTCCTGGGACCGTTGTCGCGTGTCGTATTCCGCTTCCAAGAGTCAGTCGCGTTAAGGCGGCCGTATCACGACCTGCGCTTATCCGCTCACCGGAATTTTTAACACTCAATAAAAACACGCTGTTACGAAAGTGCCTATATATACGAGAATGCATATGGCTGAAGGATTGAATTGTGGATAAAATTCTATTCCTTATTTGAAACACAGCCGTTTCCGTATTCGTTTAAACTTGCGATAAGTGCTTCGGGTGTGACCCGCGTGCGTGGATATACAGATGCATACACATGCATACGTAAAAGTGTCGCGAGTAGATATACGTATAAGTACCTATGTTTGAAACGCGGTGAATCATTCGAATCGATATTCGAATTAGCATAGAGCGAAGGAAATTTTACAGAGTTTTCGTCTTCATTCGTCAAGTCTCATCCGTTTTTTATTGGGCTTAGTCTAATCTCGAGTTAACAGGACCTCTTAGAAGTTTTATTCCCGGGTAAAGTAATAAGGCATTCGGTAGGTATAAAAAAGACTTTGCGGAATTCGTGTTGCCGAAAAATCTAATAAAACCACTTCCGCAACTCGCGAAGAGGTTTTTAATGTTTCTGGTAAAAGTTCGCTGCTCGCAATTTCGAGTCTAATCATTGTTGAGAAGAAAAGTTCTCATTTCAGGTGAATTTTTAATCATTAGAGTCGCAGAACGTGTCAACTACGTCGAGTTGGTATAACACGAAGAGGAAAAAGGCAAACCTTTGTTCGTCACAGGACGAAAAATAAAACAGAGCAGGATTTGCGGTTTCAATCGGTCGCAGGAAACATTACGAATCTTACGGTTATACTTGGAGCTGGAATTCATTATCTGCGAAGATAACGTTTTATATAAATTCGCTCATATTTACGCGACATAAAACTCTCCGTAGCGAACAAAGAGATTTTAAATAATTTATAATATCCTTAATGAATAAACTCCTTCTTACACTTCAATCATCTCAAGCCTATAGTATATTCTCACAGTATCTTCAAACGCCAGCTAATACTCGGAGCTAAATTTTCAATTAATTAATTAAGTACTACTATATCATAGGCGAAATAATATCGAGGATAATTTATTGCTATCGGCGTAACGACATACAGCTAGGCGATAAATAATTGATAAATTTTACCAAATTTTCAATCCGCAAATTTCAAATAGCATTTGAATTATACAAAAACGACGTGTACTGCGTTTAAAACATGTACGAACTGTAGGTACAAAGAGTGTCGTGTTTTAATACCCTTGCCTCGTGCGTTCGAGGCTTGGTGCAGGTGAAAGTGAAAAATATTTGCGAAAGTGTGCACAGCTCGTTGCGTGCGAAGTTGATTCAAGCTGCGGGTAAAACTGACTGACGATTCTTCCTATACACTGGATACCAGATCGAGGTAAGCGAGAGAGAGAGAGCGAGAGAGAAAGATAAGGTATCAGTATTCAGTACACCGGAAGTAGTAGCGTAGACGAAAACGATCGAGTTTATGGTTTTCGAGTAGCTCTTTAGCTACTAAAAAAACGTGCCAAAATTAACCGCCCCATTTATCTCGGGTCAAATCGGAGGCTATAGGTGGATTTTTTGCCGCAGTATATTTCGCGGGTTCTTTACGGAATATCGTAGGTTGAAAATCGAACCTGGGTATTAGCGTAACGGCTCAGGGTTAATAAAACTATAAAAGAGTACGGGGTGTATGTATATCGAGATAATCTGCAGAAGTGCAGCATCATTTTCTGACCATTGCTGTTTCGCCCCTTTCAATTTGAGCTGATGAATCGAGGTCGCGGATTATATACATATATATACATGTATACCTATACGAATGTAAATCAGTTAAAGTAATATACGATTCAGAATATTTTCACCTTATTGCAGGACCATCGCACCAAGTAGACATGCGATATCTATTTCTCTGGTGCGCATTAATCATAGTCAAAGATGAAAATAAAATTTGACAATAAAAATACGTGTAAGGTGAAATAACGTGCGGCTATAACAGCAAGAGTGGCTGCTTAGACCCATTATTCTTGTAACATCATTCGCTCGAATCTCCTGGTGAAAAATTTGCAACAATCTTTCATCCCCGTATTATACGTATCGTGAAAATGTGTTTGCTACAAGTTTCAGGGTATCTCTGCCCCTTCCACGTTCGTTTATCCGACTATTCGGCTGCCCGATTCACCAGGAAATTAGCGGTTTACGATAGCCGGAGCTCGGGTTGGAAAATTAACATTTAAGGTGAATTTAGGGTCGAGGTTTGATGCGTAACTAAGTAAAAAAGAGCTGCGACATACACAGGAAAAAGAGCCTCTGGGGTGACGGACGTGAGCAGAAATTGCGTGCGAAAACTCTCGTTTCGATTCGGTTATTTTTTCCCTTTGCCATTTTCGTGGCACCTAAAAATGACAGAAATAGGTTTTACCTCGGCTTTAGTACGTTCTTTGCCACGATTACTGTGGCTTTGATGTAAAGACGTGGATAGTACTTTACATATAGATTATCAGCCTAGAGATACGTAGTACGTACATACCTACCTACTGTGCCAGGAATCGACGGCCAATTTGCACGAAGCTTGAATGCCTACGTTCTGCACCCTCATGAATTACCTAAGCACGAAGTAAAGTGAAGTTTGATTAGGAGTTTCGCATTTGCGGTCGGCTATCTAGTTCAGTTTAATTTTACCATCACACTGCAGCACAGAGAACATAGCGAACTCCTCCGTATAACTTTTAACCTAATAGCTGCAGATTTCTGGCTCACGAAATTAGTTCAAGGCTTAAAAGCACGCGAATTCCACATCCATTTTTTTGATTCTATTTCTTTTTTTCTGCTATCGCTGCAACTTTCTAAATGAAAAAATCCCACAGCTAGGATACGTTACTTGAACTTACATAGGTAGGTACTCAAGCCTTCGGTATCTTCGAAGTAACGTCTTTGCTCTTATACTGAACTACTGCAGACTCTGTCCTTTCACTTTCCATTGTACACTGAATAGCAGGATTGATTCTTCTTCTTCTTGGTTGTCTAGGTTTTCGGTTCTCGACGGAGTCCGTTTTCCATTTCACTAGCTCTCTATGTTTCATTAACTAGACTTTTCGTAGTAACTGCACGCGCGACCCTAATCGCGTGGAATAATTATCCGGTTGTTATACGGCGAGCGAAACATTTCACGTTTGGAATTAGCAGCTAGATTATAAGATTGAGTAGCCTGGTTAAACTCCTCGAATATTTAGCCCCGATTATGTTCTACTGTAGAACTGATTGAATTCAATGATTGAACAGAAGCTGGGAAATTTGCTCGCTAATTAATTAGCGAACTTGCGGGGTACTCAATTTAGGCGTTTAGCCACAGCTACGGGTTGTGCTTCTCTACCCGTGACGTACTCCGTTTGATTACACACATCAATTTATTACTCACATATCAGGCTACGTACCTATACGTATACCTATACGTGTGTAAGTACCTATAGATTATTATACATTTGTGCTGATGCCGCGTGTCTCAAGAGGCGGACGCACGTCGGTGGAGGGCCCTGCCTCGTACATACGTTATCTAACTACGTATTGGAATCTTACCTGCACCGCGTGTGTGTCAAGATGTGAAACAAAGAAAACGGTACAACAATATACCGGCAAGAATTCCTCCGCATATTTTACTATCAAAAGATCTCTCAAAGCTATTTATTACGCTACTTAAGGCTTCCTCTTCAATCTATCCGAGTATAATCTCGATATTATATTTTTATAAATTTATTTAAAGAGCCGGAGGGACCGGAAACGGAAATGGTACTCGATTCGGCGTCGTGCTTCAGTCCCGAAATTTATAGACACTTTTCAGCTAGAGATATTCTATGATTTCGCTGAACGCAGATTTGGTGAAATCGTCGATTGAGCTTGCTAGAGCGATGATCATTGCTCGGTCTTCGATTTCAGTATTTTCAACGAGCATTTTTGTAGCCTGAAACTTCCCGCTGGATTCAATATAGACGGCGAGGGCTTCGAGCCCCTTTTTTGAAACGCTATTTGGATTGAATTCCCGTGAAAAATTGCCTCCAAATTTACTAACGTTTCAAAACGAGATTCTTCAAAGAGAATTCGTCAAAGAGAGGCTCCAGTAATTAACACGGAATAATATGCCAACGTTCGTCAGATCTATCTTCGCGGTTAGTCCGTGGATTATGACCGCTACGCATTACCTTGTCGAATTAATCTTTTCGTTCCTTGGTTTGATAAGCTCGGAAAAAGGTTTAACTCATATGTATAAGTATACACGTTGTGATTAATTATTTTTTTTTCACTTTTAGCCTTTCATTTCCTATTAGCTGAAAGAGATACAAATTAATTCCTACCTTTTACGGAGGCTTCAACAACGGCCCTATAATAATTAGAATTTTGAAAAGCATATTGCTCCTTTGAGGCTAGTTAATTATCTAACGATAACAGTTGAGTGATGACAAAGTTCTACCTTGGCAGCGAAACTCTTGATTAAGTTATGCGTCAATTTTGAATTATGGAGCTTCAAGCTTTGAACTTTTCGTCGAGGTGTGCCTCGAATTGATGTCACTAAAATTAGTATTTAAAAATTTGGAAACTCAATTTACTTCAAAGATTAATTTTTTTCTTTATCAAATTGAAACCGTATTCAAAATCGTGACGTCAAACGATAAAAAGTCGTATATATATATATATCAGTTTGACGAAAACCCCTTTTCTCGACCACCCGGTGTATTCACCTGTGTATATAAAGACAGCAAAAGGATCCTCTTTCACTTAATTCGCTCGCATATATAGGTATAGCCCTGCGAAAAGAAGCGTTCTCGTATTTTTAGGTCTTTCGTGATAATCGTGAAAGAAAAAAAGAAGAAGAAGAAAAGAAAATAAAAAACCAGTTCTGGGATAGATGGGTAGTTTAAAATGCGCTTTCATAGGTGAAAAGTGTGCCACGCGATGAATGAGTTTTTCTAATTCAAAGGAATTCTTTACTCGGTGCTATTTCCACGCTGGTCCGTAAACGTCAATGAGGTCAAGGATTCGTTAAGATAGCAATTAATATTGGAGTAAAAATTTTTCAAAAACTTAGCCCACATTTTTTCGGGTCACTTTGCTAAATACGAAAGAGAGTCACGTTCGATAAACAGCATCGATGTTTTCTATACCAGAAAATTTCAGCGCCCGTAGCTTAAGTGAGATAAAGCGATTTTGGCAACGCGTTGCGAAGCGCTGGCAACACGGAAGTCGAAAAAGCAAAAAGAAACAGGAGTCGTGACGCAACGGCGGAAGGGGTTTCTCTACGCTCCCTGCAAAAACTGAAGCTACAAAAACACACAAACAACAATAATTTGTATTTTCGTATTTCAACGATGCAGACGTCCGTTTCACGTCACGTTCGCCCCTGCTTTAGCAGGCAACAAATATTTGCCCTGACACATCAGCGCGACACTTTACTCCTCAAGAGTCAAGAGTCCGATCTCTTGTTCGCAAACTCTTGAGCAGCTTAAATATTTGTTGATAAAAAGAAGAAAGTAAAATACTGATTGCTAAATTTGTTACGCGACGATCCGTCGTAAGATCTTGCGATCTCACCTCTGGCAAAAAACCCGAATTTCTTGCCAATGCCAGAGCAGAAAGTCGGCCACAATTTATGATTATCTTCATGTCGCGATTCGGAAATTTAGCTGGGTCTTGGGTCTTAAGTAATTTCTCGATGAATTATACACCGAACATTATAAACCTCTAAAATTCTCTTAGAATGCTATTTTCCCGGTGTATTATCCAGCCATTATAATTTATACCCTATCTTTCCGGCGTAATAAAAATAACAAAAAATAGTTGCAGGTTTTATCTTCGTAAATTTCTCTTAACACTTGCTGATTCATTGATGAATAATAATCCACGTTTTTCAACGACTGATCCGGCTTATCAATAATTCAACGTTTTCATGCTCAAATACTTGTTGGAATTAATTTCGGAATGTCAGTTGAGTAAAAAAAAAGAGAAAAAAAAATAGATCTCGGCTTAGTTTCGTGTTCTGAGGTATCTGGGAAGCCAAACTTCATCATTTTACGAATACTTACCTATCGTAGAAAGACACCTAGATGGATAGGTGTCCATAATCTCTGCCTCGTTACATAATTATGGTAAAGATTTTTACCTTTTTCCATCAGTCACCCTCTATGTGTCTCGGCACGTATTATATCCATGGAAGCCTTAGAGAATCGACGTCCCACAGTGAAGGAGCGAGGCTGACGCGAGGGTGCTGTCTTTTCGAGTCTAAAGTTAAGCTGCTTGGAAAGGGAGGAATTCAAAAACAAATACCAAGTTCTAAGCTCAAATTCTTTGATTTTCTGTTACACTCAGATAACGTTAAAATTTTATGTACCCAGATATGTAATGCCTCTAACGTTATCCAAAATACAGGTAAACTAGGCCTAGAGTCAATCACTGCAAATATTATACATAGACATAATTACTGATGGAGTGATAACTCACGATTACTCCTTCTACAAGTTTCGAAGTCTCATTTTCCAGAAAAAGAAAATGATAAAAGTATGTAGAGACATAGAAGTATAGGATCATGTGATAACAAATCATGGATCTTTATACTTTAGCTTGAGGGTTTGCTTCAGGCAAATATTGATCATTGTTCATTGATTGAGGTATACGTGCAGAGCGTCTAGAGAATAAAGAGGCACAGCTGTACATCATAAGTACGAGGAGACTGACTGCTAGGAAGCTGATTGCCCAGATATGATCCGTGCACGTAGATCCTGTACAAGAACCTGTATAAAAATGTGAAACGCGTTCAGATTTTATTAGACCTAAATTAAACGGGGTTTTTCCTCATAGGGGACAGATGCTCACCTAACCTGATAGTGGAGTGATGCAAATTTCACTATTCACAAGTGGTATCCAGCCGTTCGGACAAGCGCAGAAATTCTTTTCGTTGCAAAAAAATGGTATCCAAATCACGTCCGGACCTTGAGTTATGTTCGGATAGACGGTGCATTCTGACGAATGGTTGCATTTCTTCTGGTACACTAGAACCCATAATTTATATCGTATAAATGTACTTATGTGGGTATAAGTGCGGTAGATTCTGGTTAATCAATTTTCAAATGAATACTGAATGTGAAATTTCTTCGTTTATGATCAGTTCAAGGCGAACGACGCATTTCAGATGCAGCTATCGCTTTACAGTTATCGCAGAAATGAGCGTGAGCTCAAAACTGTGTCAGACGTTGCGTAAATCGCGATGGAAAATTGAGACGAAAAAGCAGACCGTACAGTACGCTGTATGTTCAACTCGGAATAATTTATTTTCTCTTACCCGAAATGCTGATGGCCCAATTTAAGCAGAGTACCAAGCACAAGAGTCGAAGTGCCGAACCGCACTGCATTTTAGTGATTGTAGTCGCGATCTGATCGCTTACTGCAAACTGCAGTGAGAACTGCAGCACTGGACGAAGACCTCGTTATTGCCGATGACGTTTTCTACGGTAAAAAGTGGGGATGTGACGTTAGCCTTACGGGTATTTCCCCGATGCAATTCTAATGATTCGCTTTCTAGGCCGTGGGTTTTAAACTGCAGGAGGTAAAAACGCTGCATGCGCGGAATTATGATGGATGGCATTTACTTTTCGCGATGATCTTATGCACATAATTCTATGATCCTAAAGCTTGTGCGCAAACCTGGATAACAATTGTAATATCGTTTTGTTACGGGGGCGAAATAACTTTGCTAAAGTATTGATGTAACCCCTACGTGCTCGTCCTCCTGCCCGCACCATTAGCGAGTGCCCACGATTCCGGACCCGTTATCTATGACCGGAAGTGGGGAAGACCTTCGTCAGATTGAGAACTCGAGGGCGCTCTCAAGGACTTTATAATTTAGCCTTATGGCGAGGCCGAGCCAAGAGGTTGTTTGACTCCGGGAAGAGACAATTAAATTTCTATAAAGTAACCGGAGACAAAGCAGCTTTCAAGTTTGTTAATGAAACGATAAAGTTCGGGAAACCCTTACATTCATTACTCAAAGAAATTTCCGATATGTATATCTATACTTGATATCATAGACCCATACCATGATTTTGTACCAAAATTTACTTCCGAGGGTGTTTGATCAATTTTTTGAGACAATGCAATTAAGATTTTAGGAAATCGTTATTGTTTTACCAAGCAGCGGCTTCCGGCTGGTTGGATTAGCTGTGATTAAAAAACAGCGTCCCTGAACTCTCGTCCAGTTCGGTAGGAAATAATTCATCAGAATATTTTCTCACGGTATTCTTTCATTTTTTGAAAATCATTGTGGTCGTGGAGGCGAACATTTTTTTTCACCTTTTTTTGTCTGCGTAATATTTTATGCAAGTCCAAGCCTTTTCTCGCCTATAGTCTGAGTACAGCGCTGAGAAAAAAAAAACGAAAAAAAAAAAATAGTCCTCATCACGAGGAACCTTGCAGTGACTTACGAAGTGCAAGACCAGACCGCTGCCTTCGTATTGAGCTTTGGAAGTGGTAAAACCTGAACCTGAACAACGTTATTCGGAAATTTCTTTTCTCGCTGTTTCTCGTAGGCGACAACTATACAGAATGAACTCGAGATTGCTTCGAAATAAACTAGAGACTCCGTAGTGATTGAGACACTGTCGATTGAACTGAAATAAAAAAAAATGAAAAAAATTTCAGATACTAGGTAAACGAGGAGAAATAGATGGAAATAGTTATAGTATTCAATATAGGTGATTGAAATACTTTCGAAGTTTTAGTGAAAAGTCATTTTGTAAGCAGTCGGTTCAAATGATTGCTAATAATTGAAATAAAAAATTAAAGCTATACAATTGTGGGCACAAAATTTCTGCTGTGAATGAATTCGGACAGATTCCGTATAAAGCAAAATAAATTATATTTTATACGGCTTGGGCATGTGAAAACCTCTGTGTCAAAGAAAAGTGTCAAAAAAGATTATTCCTTTGCCAGTTGTATCTCGGAAATATGTGTCTTATCTTTTCGAGTTTGATCTTTCCTTCATATTAGACGAAAACTCGGGGTCTCTCTAATGTCTGAAATATTACGGTCTCTATATTCTCGACGAATGGTTCATCAAATTTTTGATTCTCATTTCCTAGGAAAACGCAATCATTAATCTATGGCTTTTTAAATTTATGATATTGAAAGTTGTGGCGTAAAAATAAATTAAGAATCACTATAATGAGGGTGAATTATTTTGTAAAGACATAATTAGGCGTGTAGAATAGATGAATCAAGTGTGGCCCTGGACCAAAGATCCATTAGCAGATAAGGGTCGAAAATTGACTGACCATTCCGAATCGCAATGGTTCTCGCGGTTTTTTCTTATTTTTTTTTCTACTAATTTTTCTTTAGCTCTTCAAGTCCTTTGAGATTTTCATTTTCATTGAGTAAATTCCGACTGACCCTTTTCGAAATTAATATTTTTTACGCTGCCCTACTTCAGCGCTATATTCATGTTGTCGACCGTTTTTGTCCTTTGAGGATATACTTGTGCGTAGGTATACTTAGGGAGAGTGAATTGCCGAGATGAAATAATATTTTTTGTTAAAAGAGAAAAATCTCAGATAAATTTGGAGAAGGTATTCAGTTATTCCGAAAATGTAAGGTTTTCTTCCGAAATTATTATCATTATAACCCATATCTTCGTGTTCTGCATGAATCATTATTCACCGTTATTTAGCCGTAATTAGACATTCTCAATGGCTGAATATAATTTTTTGAACCAAGAAACGCGACCGTGGGACATAAAATACTCGAGTTTCGTGGCCTGGCCTGAAACTAGGATCGAGTTTCGACGCTCTTCGCTGGTTTCTTGGAGCGTGAAGCCAAGGCCACATGATTGGGCTAACTTTTCGTTAATCGCACAATTTCTGTAGGCTTGACGAAACCTCTGTATCCATAGAACCCTCCCTGTCGGACTCAATTAATTTTAATTCAGATACCCCTAATTACACGCAGTATCTAGCTCAGCTACATCCTATTTTTACGATGGATTAATTCTAATGTCTGCATTCTGCATCTAGGTACTAAAGCGTGAAAATTATTGCATAGTTTTTCCTACGCCCTTTTGCATAGAGCATAGAAAGCGAGCTTTTCCGTAGTTAAAAATGACGGGAAAAAGGTTTTCGCTGCAGCCAGAATAATTTTTATACTAGACCTTTTATTATATCTTAAAAAGCATAAAATCGCACCCGTATACGGGTTCCACTGAAAGTCATTAATCCTATGAGAAGAATTCTCATCTCGTTCTGAGAGCTCGAAGCTCCAAAGTGTAATAAACAATAATCCTCGGGCATTGAAATTCACCTTTTTATCTGTAATTAAATAGCGTAAAAATTATGGAGCCTCCAGGCTGGCTTTAAAAATGCAAGTTTTTAGTGTGCCTTGAGCCCTCGGGCTGCTAGCTCCGCAATATAACTGCACGAGAGGGAAGTGACAAGAGGTTGGGATGCGATAAAGAGAGTAAATAGGTCCAGAGTCCGGAATCTCGAGTCTGGAGTGGCTTGTAGCCTCGGTATATTTACAAGGGGTTGTAGTAAGGTGTATTCGTGTAGTAGCTGGCATTCCATCCCATCGGGAGATCCCTCTTCCGAAGAATACCTAATTCTATTCTTAAGCTTTTCGGGATATTCGCGGAATATGTAAAAATATACTTAGAGTAAACAACATTTCTGCGGATGTGAGAAATTCGGTTTATTCTTCGAGGTATAAGACCATCTACTCGAGAGGGTGAAAAGAGTCAGAGTTTAAGAGTTTCGAAGTGAAACATTCCCTCGTTCTAGCCTCTGAGGTCTTCTATTCTTCCTACTTCTGCTTTGAATTTTTCACGCATTCCAGTAGGAATGCCTTTCCTCTCGAAATAAAAACAAGAAGAAGGAGAACAAAAAAATAAAATAAAAAAAAGAACCAGACTACGACTGAGGGACCACGAAATTTCGTTCGTTTCAATCTGTTTTATTTTACACGACTAGACGAACTCTCAACCTGCAATATACTCCGGGCTACTTTGCAAGGGTGCTCGCTCTTGCGCCTAATATCCTGTTGCAGGCTACCGGATATTTAGCCATTTCCTGTCTTCCCACATGCCGTTGTAATTAAATGTATGAAATTCACTTTAACGAGTGATCCGCCTCCTCTAATACTCTTCGAGTATAGGTAGTACATACTTTCATCTGTACACGTAAAACCATATATGAACCACACATTGACATATATATCGAGGACTTTCCATTCTTTCGCCTTTTTTTTTTTCTACTCCTTGAATTTTCCTGACCCCGTGATTTCCGCAGCTCTCGATTATGCAGTTGTCACTTTCCATGTCCCTCGCCCTATACCCCTTCGATTCTTGGTTGCCGATCACGTTCCCTCGGGATTCCCTGGGGCTGAGCCCAGAGACCGGAGCCCAGAGCCCAGCTCCGAACTATATTTATGCAGAGGTATGTGTGCCACAGATATCTACATGTGTAATATACAGCCCTGTGACAAATGCTGGGTTCTCTTATCGGGCGGTGTGGTGATCTGTTCAACGTTATCTTAGATCTCCTTAATAACTACGTGTACACTTCACAGCGGGAGCAATCTGCGATCTGTTTCGGTCGGTCGGGTTTACGATAGAGCAATTGCCGCTGGTATAATACAGAGTCTAGAAGTGCCTTTGTAACCTGCATATTTATTTATCTACGATGTTCATTCATTCGACAACCAAATTTCATTCAATATCATCGGAGTTACCTTCAGAAATTATTATTTTTTATATATTTTTAAAGGAAACCGCAGACCAAAATCCTCATTTCTGAGTGCCGGTTCAAATCCAGTGAACACAAAACAGCCGGATCAGTCGAGAATGATTCATTGTTATCAGAGTCGTAGCTTTTTATTCGAAAATGATTTTCCATCAAAGAAATTCTGAAAAGGAATGATACAGGAGGTATTTTGGGAACGCGCATTATCGGTCAGACTAAGCTTCTCGAGCTGAACGCCATTTTGAAATATATAAAAGTGATAAAGGATACATTTTTATTATACGAATACGGCAAAGCTTCTCTTATAGTCGCTATTTTATAGCCTTAAAACGTTCGGATTTAGAATTTTCTTCGGAGTAGAAGTCTGCAGTCAATTTTGGATCGGGATATGGCATCGAGCCAGAAGTTCAGGGCCATTCGATATTACAACCGCTTTTCGCACCCTTGCAAATCTATTCCCTTTGTTCATTTATTTTCCAACGATTTTCTCCCAAAATTATCCGTCTTTGAAAACTATACTTATTATATCAATCTCGCGCCCCGATTCGACTACTCAAGATTTTACATCCTGCGGGAAGGGCGATAAAACTTTCATTAAACTTCCACGCTACGATGGTGAAATTTCAAAAGACAAACTTCCGAATTTCGGGCTACTTTCCTCGCAAAGATTGGATCAGATTTCGAAAATCATTACGCAAGGAGTCGGCTGTAATTTTCAATTATTTTCCAGATCAATTGGGAATTGGGAGATTCCCGAGAATTTGCATTTTTGCAGTGAACCAGTTAGTCAATTCTATGCTTCATCCATGCCGTTACACCTGGCTAGCCCATCAATTTCGCCGGCCATTTCCTAGCCAGGACTTTGTCGTTAGTAATTTCAAGGCGTGGTTCAAAGTTTCATGCAAATGCAAGAGACTCGGGGTACCTACGACTATAGCGGAACGGATTCGGGAAACAGAGAGAAGTCAGAGCGTTGAGGTAACTACAGACATCCACCTATAATCGTCGCTTCTAATTTCATGCTAATTACGAATCGCGCCCGCCACTGCAATCTGCAAGTCAGAGTGGTTTCTCCCTGTTTAAGAGCCTCACTAGCAAACCGGGAGTGCTCACAATCACCGGAAAGCATATTCCATCCGAGAGCTAGACCTAGACACAGCGACTTCCGGTCCCCAATTGTATCATACGTTGTATTATCCCGCATGACTAAACGTCGAGATACTAAAAAATGGCTATTTGGTCGAAACCGCGTCCTCCACGACTGGATGACAGTCTTTCACATCATATCACGTGTTTTCCCTCGAAGCTATACTCTCGGTTGAGACAACGCAGATCCTGACCTGAATTTAAGAGATAACCAACGACCCTTGACCGAGGGTATTTGTCTTACTACACTGTTAACTGTGTCCCTCGGACGTTCTGCCGGGTGAAACGATCGATCACACGAAATTTGACGAAAATTTGGACCGATTGCTATATCGTTGATTCTTCGCATGTAATATCGAGCGCGGAACAGATTATGGGAATGCAACAGTCCGGTTAGTCGGATTTCGGTCGAATTACAGTAAAATTATATGGGGATCAAATACCCATCTAGGTTACGGAACTGGCTGTTAATTATACGCGATAAATGTAGGTACCTACCCGGGAAATTAAGGCCTGTTCAATTTTAAACGGTGGATAATAAATTGCATATCGAAATCTCGTTACGAAGTGGGGGATATTCGCGTGTGAATAATGAAACGCGATAATCGCTGAGAGAATCTAGAAACCATCAGAATCCTTCTTTCACCGGTCGCATTGAGGCTTAGTACGTCAAGTATCGATGAGGTCGATTGAACTCCCGCAGTCCCTGGCGATCAGAGTGGGTCAAATTGTAACGAAAAACAGCTCGCCTACGTCAGCGTTTAGAATCTTGGCGGGTTTCCCGAGATTCCTGAGATTCCCGAGATCTCCCCCTTGACGAAGTAGTTTTGAACACGGCCGATCTACGGTTCGGAGTTTTCTTCGCTCTTCTTTCAGATCTAGTTGGCTCTAGTGGGTGGCCTGGGCTACCTTATGACGTAGGTAATCTACTCGGGGTCCTTGACAGGGTCATCGCGAAAATTCCGACGACCTAAAACCTGCAGAATTCAGAGAAAAAAGTTGCATTGTCAGATCCTGTTCCCAAGGGGCTGAAGCACGCGAAATTTTCTCCGATGTATAAAATATCAGGAAATATGAGTCAAGGGTCTGAGTCGCAAACGGGTATTTCCACAACATTAACATATCACATCGTTCCCAGAGTTTCACTGATAAATTGAATTTTGTTAATCTCTGGAAAAGCGCCTGAATCGAATCAAGCCGTTATTCCATCCATCCCTTCAATTATCCTTCGACAATTCTATCATCCCTGTTAATCTCGCGTGTCTATAGGTCAACTGATAGCAGCCTGCACCACATATTGATAAAAGAGTAATTTCCCGTTGCACAAAGTTTGAATAGTTTTTCTAATGTCCTGCAACGACTTTCGCGATGTAGTGTGCACGGTCTATTCACATCAATTATTTATCGATGAACTTATCAGGTTTGACGTTAACGCAAAGAATAATATTCCCGTGACATTTTTTTTCTCTCCTAGTTATATGCATACGAAATTATTAGTACTTGTCTTTTTCATTACTCGCAAGGTCTTCATTAATTGGTTGAATTCATTATAAAATATTATAGGAAGATTTCCAAAGAGTGACGGCATCAGTTTTTCTCTGGCTTAATCCTGTTTAACTGCGTGATTAATTGCATCGAATTATTCTCTCATACAACATCTTGACACTTGATGTTTCATTTTCAAATTTAAAGCTTGAGTTTCTTAGAATTTGGCTCCAGTTAGAGGGAAGTTATCCTGAAGGTATGGGCCGCAGAATCCTCAAAACTTTTCTCGTAATTTAATTATTTCCCGCGCCCATCTAATGATCTCTATTATTTAAAAATCCGGCTACCAGACTTATTCCGCGGCCCGAGCCGAGGAGACCTCTGATTATTTCACCTCTCACGGAAGACTTAATCCTCCCGAGTTTCTCAGGGACAAAAAACTGCTCGGTTCTTAACGACCTTTTGCTAAAAGCGATCCTAATTAAAGCGCGACCACACGACGCCACGGCCACGGCCACGACATGCCGTAGTAACTAACGCGTTATACTAAAAATATCTCATTCATTCAAGCTACGTCCAAATGTAGGTACCTACATAGAAATGAAAATGAATAAAAAGCAAAATTTTTATTTTTATTTTTTCTTATGCCTAAACATCGTCCCGTTTACTCCATGGACCGTGAAAAAGAAATTCCACCCTAACTTAATGGCCCCAATTCGGTCTGCCGACAACGCCCATGGCTGGTCGAAGACATGTCGTTTCTTACAACTCGCGGATTTCCTTTTGCACCGTCACCAACCTCCGTGCACACCCCTAAAGCCAGATGGATCGCTGATTCAAGTCGTTCGACGCGAAGCGACACGACGCGACGCGACGCCTCTCTGCAGGGTAACTTGCAAATAAGGAATTCTCTCGGCTATTTGCTTTATTATACCCATACTTCGTCGCGTACTCCTGATTTCTGGCTCCTGATTGTGGGAGCCGATTTTCACTGATCGCTTCCAGAGTCTCGACATTCTCACTCCTCCTCCTCCTCCTGGAGCTCATAGAGAGCATAATCTACTGATTGATTGGATTATCGGATCACGATGCGCATGACGAGTACAACGGAACGACGATTTCGACATATATCTGATCCAATATCAGTCATACCTGAAATTCCTGCCAATTAGGTATATCCCCGAAATTCTGGCTGACGTACGTATTCAGTCGGTTTATGGTACTCGAGGTAATTGACTAATTTAGTCTAGATTTTTCGATTGACTCTCGCTGGTCTTTAATTCTTATCACGAAATGGAATACTATATATCTAAGTATAATCGAGCTGTAGGAATTCTGTGGCCTGTAACGAAGGGGTTGATAATTTTTTGAGGGGGGTGAAAAATTACCGCGACGAAGACAGATAATCGGAGCGTTTTTTATTTTTTATTTATTTTTTCTTCTTACCCCGGAATCCTTCCTGGTTTATGCGAGTAAAACTCGGGCTAAGGAAACGGGTAAAAGATCTACGACCCTTCGCGGCGTGCGTCGAGACGCTGCAGGGTGTACTAAACGCCTTACCGGAGTTTAAGAAATATTTTTCGGTCAAATACTCCCACTAAAAAGTCGGGATTTATGGCCGGCTATACTTTTAAACTAGAACGACTTTGCAGTTGTGCGTGACGCGATTCTCACCCCCCAATAATTCATACATCAGTATCATAATTTTATTTTTATTTTTTTCATACGAATTAATAACGAAAGCGAAACAGGCTGTATTCTACTACCCGCAGATTAATATAATATTGCGTGTGAAATGATTCTCTTCTATCTTCATACTATACGGTGACACGTTCGCGCTTTTAACATTTAATTAAAAATTTATTTTTAGCATTATGTTAATAAATTTGATTAAATTGGTCACGCTGATCTTTACAGTCTGTTCATATTACATTGGTAGTTCAAAGCGATAAGACCCAGAAGTCCTCAAATAGGATTGAAGTTAAGAGTTAGTCTCACCCCGAGCAGTCCGGCTTTAGCCAATTAATTTTAATCTCCGAATTGTTCAGACTTAAGAGAATTGAAGAGGATATATAACTAAGAAATGGATATATAGGTATACCTACTCACTGCACAGATACACCTACTCAAGGATCGTTATTTTACTTTAAAAGAAATCATTTTTTTTTCGGACGTAGCTACACTTCGCGCTACCGAAGACTTCACCTTTCGAGTTTTACTCCGAAGATGTAAGGGAAAACTTTGCCTTTTATACAGCTTCGAGTCTTACTGAAATATGGTTTAAACTTTGACCCTACTATCCTGCTCTCCAAACTCCATCGCACCTCGGATACAACTTGTACGTTTCCACGACTTTATTCTTCGACAAGTCCATAGAGCCGAGCAATCCTTTTAAATATACGATTTTCGCGATGAGAAAGACAAGTACTTTTCTTCCACTTACCAGAATTCGTTATACTTTGTTTCCAGTTTCTTTCTCGACGAGACGAAAATCGAAAAATTGTATACATCTCATTTCTATGAAATTTCAAAAGTTTGTAGTTCGAGATTGCCGAGTAGGTTCGCAGGGATCGAAGACGTTGAAAGATGTCTTCGATCTCCTCTTCTATCATATGTATTATATGCCACAGATTCTAGCATGGGTGAGCTTTTCTGAAGCAAAGAGGCTTTCGAAATTGATTTCTGATCCAAGTATACAAGCGCGGATCTATACCCGGTTGCTGCATTTCTTTGAGCCTGGAGTTCCGAGAATTCTTTCCCAATAACCAGCCACGCGAGATTTTCTGTCCTCGCTGCTCCTCTTCCTCAGGGATTACGCCGGGATACAAAAGTCGAGGGACGAAGATTGTCGCGCTGAAGTATTGGTTGCCAGAATTTCAGAGTAAACCGGAAGTTTCGTTCTCTCCGACATGTCGTACGCTAAAATTCTGATTATTCTTCTCTGAAGAAATATTTCCACAGAAATTAGTCCGCGTTTAAACATGTTGCAATTTATTTTCATTGTGAATTGAGAATGGGAGGGAATCATTTCTCTGAGTTAGACATGATTTGAATGATTTGATGGAAAAATGATTTTTTCAATAGAAAATGGTTCGCCTTTTCTTAAAATTTGGGTACATACAATATTCAGAGACTTTTCAAACTGATTTGAAAGTCAGACGACCAAAGGTAACTTGGAAAATTTTCAGGTTGTAGTCTGCTGCTTTCCGTAGACAATTTTCGATTCGAGGAGACGCTATGCGTCGACGTAGGCATACGTACACGTGATAAGATATGTGCGAGGTATTCGAAATTCGAATCAAGTTTGAAGAAATAAAATATTCTGTGCTGGTTAACAATTATGGGATTTGTTAAAAATTGGAATTAGCTCATCTCTCTCTTGAAAACTAAGTGCTTTACACTTTCTTATCTTTCTCCGTTTTTGATGCCCGTAAATCGTTGGACGCGAAAGAATTTCTTCGGCGAATCTCTCGTCGACTTTTGGCCTCGAGTGAAAACTCTAATGCACGAGAGAAGTTCGTATCGTGCACGCGATATTCTAGGATTGAAAATAGAAGATAGGAGAAAAAAAAATGTAGAAGAAAGTGAAAGAAGAGGCGAAATATAAAGTCTGTAGAATCTCTGGGGCTGCAGGCAGTTCCATAATCTTTTATCCACCGGACCTTTCGCGTTTTATCAGCTTCTCACGGTCAGACGTTACAGTCGGATAGATTTAGATGCTATTTTTATGTTCGCGGTTGGGTAAACGAAATAATATGAAATTGAGGGCCGCTCATTCGGCTACCCTTGCTGCTCGTACGGATTCTTGCACCCGAGAGGTATAATTTCCTTCCAACTTTTGCCTCGAAATTAAAAGAAACAAAACGAAGAGAAGATAATATAGAAAGAAGAAGACGTAAAAGTTGTATCTTCGAAATGAATCTTTTCAAATCCTCATCCAACAAGCCCTTCTCAAGTAACAACTGAAAATTGGTTCTCCTCAGAAATTTGTTCGGTAGGTATAAAAAAAGAAAAAGCAACCCCATTCCCTTTCCCAATAGTCCTGAGGGATCCCAAAGCAGCACATGGCTGTTGGCCATGTTACTTGTAAGGGTCATTGAGTTCGTTTGAGTAGGAAGTGAAACTAAACACACACTCGAGTTTACGTGGTACATGACCAAATACGTCTGGAGTATACAACCAAAAACAGGAACTGAAAAGGAACTTCGTGGCGATTGACCGTTAGAGTGCATATTTACATTTTACCATATGTAAACCACGGCAGAAAATATGACAGCACATTTATACGTGTGTAAACGATTTTGGTTTTCTCTAAAATTGCGTACCACGGTCAAACCAGGTATGATGAAAAGAGTATGAGCAGGTACTCACTGCATAGACCCTATAGTTTCGAGTTTTTTTTTCAAAATTCATTTTTGCACAGAAAATTACATTGAACTTATACTTACTTCAGTATTTCAAGTATCACTCTACATTTCTTCAAACTCGTTAATCCCCCCCGTCGATATACCTTCTTAATTTAAGCTGATTGAATGATGAATTGGATTATTTCGAGTGGCTCTTTTTTTAACGTTTTGAATATTCCAACAGTCTCTGAGAAGGACCACGATACTTTATTCGTATTCCAAACGCGATGCGATTCTTAATTTAATTATAATATGCCTGGCAGTAAATCGAAATTTGGGATTCTGCAGGACGCGTTAGGAGAATGATTTTTTTTTTTGATTTTTTTTTTTTTTTCAATTCTCACCTTCCTGTACCAAACTGTAATAAAACATTGTCATAAAAATAATAATTAATTTGCGTGAGGCATTTGTCATATCTCTGGGACTTGTGCGGGGCAGATATCTAGACAAAAGGAAAATTAATCCATTACATAAGGCGAGACGTGAATTTCTCGTTAGCAAACAGCCGGCAGAGGAAGTTTCTTACGCTTTATGAATTGGTCTCGGAACTGCAGTATACCCACTACGTAACATACACCTATACCTATAGATATTAGACGTAGGTATGAGTGTATGTATAACAGTGGACGAAGCTGTTGCCCGTGGTAAATTTTCCCCACAGCCTCTCCCAGGTCGACCCAAGTCGTAAATCAAATCTCTAACGATCCGCGAACCTCAGAATAAGAATAAGGAAAGAAAAATTTGCCTAGAATCGATGTATTTATTGTAGAAAATGTGAAAAACGCTCCCGAACGCAACGTCCAGGTTTCTTATCCTTAAAATTGAATCACAACATCATGCGCGATAGTATATTATCTATAGGTATGGTATTCGATCTGTTTCTAACGAATGAATAGCATTCGCGGTTTCGATTGCTAATTATACTATTATAAACCCATGTATTCCTTTAGATCAAAGAAAAGCCCGTTTCTCCTCCTTCGCGGGATAAGATTGACTATCACAAGTTAAATTGGAAGAGTTTTTCCCTAATTAGAGTATCAGGAACTCGTTACTCCTCCGCCCACACATCTGACTTGTATATATTCGTCTATTTATAAAGGAATAAACGAATTAGTTAGATTTTTCCTCTCGTTTGTCTGCGAGTTGAAAGTTTAATTAAAAATCCAAGAATTCAACCTCAGACCAAAAACTTGTCGGGAATAAGAACCTCGCGTGAAATGTATTCATGCAGCTCGTTTCTAAGTAGAGATTACGACGTTAGCTAACGCCAGATAGGTGGCTTCTTCCGCTTTTGTCGCCTCAAAGAATGGCTGGCGGAAAAGAGAAGGAGGAACTGGCGAGAGGAAAGCAGAAGCATTAACATTAGTAGCTGCTTCGTTCAACTCAGAGCCAGCCAGGGTAACAACTAGTTAGTTCTACGAGCCTGTTATAGTCCCTAAACTCCCTTGGGTCTCGAAACTTTTCCTTCATATTTTTTCTTATTTTATTTATTTCCTTTTATTCCCCACTTCCATTTCATCTCATTCTCTTATTTTACGTTATCGCCTTTCCGTACCTACCTTGCTTTGCGCGAAATAATTACACTTCAATATCTTGCCGCGAGGGAATTTGTTCTCGTCCTTTTTGCCAACCAACGCGTATATATATCTGTCGCCTTCATTCCGTAATTCCATTCTTACGAGACCCTCAACTGGTGAGACAGATTTCGCACATACTTCTCCCTCGTTCGTACTTAACTTCTTCCATCATTCAAGACATGGCTACGCCGTCGCGTCTCTCACTCATGACACTAACGAGCAATTAGCGAAGTTTCTATGTTTCAAAAGTTCGGCGAGAAACAACTCTATCGTGAAGTACGGATCATTTGATAATGCTCTATGTATAATAGCACGTGGCTCAAATTATAAATCCGAAACTAAAATTACAGCAGGTCAGATCCTCCGCGGCACAAAAATAGCCCCGAAAATCGGCAACCGTTTCTTGTTTTCCTTTCTTCTTTTCCTTCTTATTTCTCTTTCACAGAAACACTTTGCAGAACCTTTTCCCATGAAGTTTACGGGGCGAGGTTCTGTTTCCTGGAAACTCAAATATTTCACGTCTCATGTGTCCAGCTAGGCAGCAGCTACTTGTGCCGTTGAAATTCGACGCTATTTCAAGCACGTTTTTTCTCTTTGTACTACCTCGCGAGTGACCAGGGCAAGATTGGAACTCGGAGTTAGTTAAATTTTGGGGATCGCGCCCAAGACCTCCGGCTCTTTCATAGTTTTATAGCCCGAGACACGAAGTGAATAATTTTACCTAACAAATTTCAGTACTGCCTACAAGCTACCAGGTATTTCTATTGAATGAGAAAACTCGCCTTGTCCTGCAAGGGGTGAAACGTGAGTTCGAGGAGAATTTCTTTTAAAACCAAAGTGCAGGCGTGCAATGGGTTTAATTCTACGCCAGTGTAGGTATATGTATACTTCGGGTATACCTGCGCCGCGGCGGCATCGTTGCCTGGCATTTTAAATTACACCTGACGAAATCCTCCGAGCAGCAGGTGACGTAGGTAGAGGTTTACAGCAGCTTACAGCTACGGCCAACTTGCCAGGTAAAATAATATAATCGGCCTCCTCCATTGTGCTCGAAAATCTGAGCCGGATATATTAAGCTCTTGTGTTTTAGCAAGACGCGAATTCTGGCTGTTTATTCTGTATTCATATGTATATGTATACATAGGTATAACCGTACGAGAGATTGTCCTTATGAAATATTATGTATAATGTACTACGAGCATCCCCTGGAGAAATTATTCCCTTCCTTGCGATTAGGTATACCTACCTATACGTTGAAGGTAGAAAGACTTTCGTGTATCAAGTATTATCTTTAATTTTCATTGTTCCGGTGAAAACTTTGATGGGAAAAGAAAAATTGGATGTGTAATTTCAAATTTCGGTATAAATCCCCGTTCATCCTCGTTCTATACAGCTTTTACAACGTTCTTAACACAGAATTCAATTGTTATGATCCGCTTATCTATTGCAAAGGGGCCGGGCGTACAGTAGACTCGACGCGATATTTTTTTTCAACGTCAATTCGTTTCCCTAACGGTATTACGTTTCGCCCTTTTTTCAGATCAATCAATTTTTCAATCGAGGGCAGCTCCAAAGTCCAGAGAATTTTCCCCGGCAGGAAAATTACCATCCGATGTATAGTTACGGATATTGATGAAAATTTTTTGGGTTTAGAAACAGAAATGTAAGAATTCTGGTTCATGGTTCGAACGAAGAAACCGTACCCTAATTCTCCTTTCTCTTCTCCAGAATTCAGCCCCTCTCGTTCCTTACCGGATCCTAGGTTTCCTCGAGATTTTGGTCGGTCTAAAAATGAAACTTAGTTTCCTCAACCTCGCCTCGCCTCGCCTCGGTTCGGTTCGGTTCGTCTAACTCTACCTTATTCAACTGGGAGGACACAATGGAAGCATACAACGGACTCGCACAGATGGACAGACAGACGTACTGAAGAGTCTTTCCGCCAGGGCCGGTTCCAATTAGAGAGATGCCCAATTTTAACCAACTTCGTTATATACGTTATACGTATACGTTTCGGGACTCTGAGAGCTTTTCCCGCGAGCTTGTTGCCCGGAAAAGACTTGAGATACAGAGAGGAGTCCCTCTAGTATGTACTATATGTATGTTGGGCGATCCTGCAGGAACCACGGAAACGAGACACTCGCTCAGTCCTCGAAGACAAGTCGCAGGAGGGACGAGAACACCGAGGGAAAGGATCCAATTTTGGCTGAGGCTAACAAAGGACAACTCGGAAGCTATGCGCTAACACAGAACCCGACCCGTGTGAACGGAATTTCAAATTCAACTTCTCGTTTCTGGAGTAACGCCAGTCTAAAGAGCGCAACAAATAGACAAACGGAGCGAGGTGTGATTTCGCCCTGAACCCATTTCCCCAAATGTTCATATTCATCCCCTAAGGAATTCTCTATAAATAATCTATGAATAAGAACGAGTTCTATCAGTAGGTAAACGTGTTTGTGTAGATTGTTATAATTATATCAGTCACATATACTACGTGTATTACTATAAGTTTTCGGACTAAGTTATCCTAGAATTTGATTTCGTTATGGCCGCGACCAGCCCTGAAACTCGAAGAAACAAAAAAAAAAACAAAAAAAAAAAGGAAGAAAAAATAATCAATAGCAAGATACTCTATGTTCACCGGAGAATAAATCTCCTGGAAAAAGTGCATCCCTGCACTTCGTCATCGTTGGTTGTCAGGAAAACTTCATGGCAGGAAGACAGTATGACCCATGTAGTCGGGGGGCTATCGGGGCGCCAAGGGTGCGAGGGTCTAGAAGGAGGGGGCTAGTGGTCATCCAGCGTGGCTCAGAGCTAGTCAGTTGCCCTCGGAACTCGTGGGTGGGTGGTTCTCGACAGTTAGTTCACCAGGAAGGAGAAAAAAGAAAAGAAAAAAAAACTACCAAAAACGACGGGAACAGTTGAACGATTTGGTTATTTCCTTATAAAGTTATTTTATTTTGTTTAACTTATTTCATTTTATTTTTTTCACAAAAGAAACGCTACGCCAAGTCCATTCCTTTATTTTTACTTACTCACGAAGCACCTGCTATGTTTCTTAAGTTTCACACCTTCCACGTCCTATACATATAAGTATCAAGTTCTAATCCTCAAACTCGAAGCAAAGTATAATTATCGCGGTTTTCATATTGTATTTGAATCTGCACGCAGTGATGAGGTGAAGTTTTGTTAAAAAATTGGGGGATAAATTTACCCTGGATTTTGGATTAATGGAATGAAATGGTCAGCTTCAAGAACTGCAACAACCCGGCTACGAGGTGATATAGCATCCTAATACCTATGCGTATCATACGTGGCCACAACGTTCAATTATTATTATTTTTCATTCGTGCGATTCTAATATTGGCGAAAAAAAATTTCTCCATTCGAACAGAATGATGCGTAATTTTGAATAACGCTACAGTTTTTTGGGTCCTACTGCCTACATTGGGATTATGAAATACTGACGCGTTATGGGCTTATGAATTTACCATTTCCTCATTACTTATATCCTCGATTCATTCGTTTCACTTATTTTCTACATCCCCCGAGCTTCCTGACTTGTTTAATCAATTTTATTCCTTCTTTCCTTTCCTTTCCTTTCCTTCCCGTATTACCGATGAATTTATCTTATCTTATCCCTTGGACGGTGCTAATTTCCGCCGGAACATCTGCCCTCCGATCCTACGCATGTATCGTACACACACACACACACACACACGAGCTTATTCACTTGTAATAATTACGTACCCTCATGCCCGCACATTCATATACGACAAGCGCACGTTCATCCTCAGCTGTTAGGCTGTGTAGTGGGGCACGAGGATGTCTGGGCTTTGTTGTATAACGATGCAACGCGTATATTACGTACACCTATACATATACACATAGATACACGATGCCTACTTTTATATAATTCATATTATTAATAATCTATCGAATAAATATATACTCTGTTTAAATAAAAACGGGAATAACACTATATTTAAAATTACATTAATATATTGGAAAATTTGAAACCCTCATGAGGGGTGTATGTAGTGATTTTCTTAATATCCAAATAATTGAGGATTGAGGGTCTCTAAAAGACTGGGGCATTACACATCGTCGAAATATATATCATACCTCGTTTAATAATAATTGACTGTTTATTATAATAATTGGATGGTGTTGTTCGCAGCGCTTACTTCATCACTATTCTACCAGAAGCTCGTTCAGTATATTATAAATGTATACTACATCTTTTTCGATGTAAAAATTTTCGATTCTTTACGCTACTATTTCTTTCACTATTTCACACTTTATTTTCACCTGCGCGTAATTAACCGGGGGACGGTACAGTACGCTCTACATCACAATTTCCGGCTGCGCATGGCAGATGTACGTTATACGCATTCGTTCGTAGTTATTTAACGCGGGGTGTGTAACCCGTGAGAAAAAAAGAAAAAGAAAAAAAATTGAACAAAAATTGGTAAAATAGATAATAATAATTTTTAACAAGAACAATTTTCAAGTGAAATATACATATGCATATGGAACACCCTTACCCTCTCGTTTCCCATGACGGATTATTTTTTTTTTCTATTTTTTTTTCTTTCCTCCCATTTATTATCTTCTTCCTTTGCATTACACCCGTTTATCACCTGCATAAGGCTTTACTTTTTATCAGTCTGTAAACAAACCCAGCTTCCCTCGATCAGTAAAGAAGGAAATCCTGCTATTTTTTACCTGTAAATTTATTTCTACATCTTATTTACACAGCGCAGTGTATCGCAGGCTACAAACACCGTGGGCTGCAGTAGTTTTTTTTATAAATTTTTTTGTACCTAATTTTTTTCATATGAGTTAAAAACTCCAAGCCTATCATCGATAGCGCTTATCATATACCGCCACGACGCCGCGTCGCGTCGTTCGCCGTTTATCTTGTTTCTTATTTTATCCCACGGTGTAATACCTATACATAGTTCAGTCGAAAGCGGTCCTCGTGCTTCTAAAAGTGTCGTTTTTCAACCGTCATATATATATTCGTTTTTTTTTTCTCTCTCACAGTATTCAAATAGCTATTAATGGTTTTTAATGGAGGAAGTTTTAACCAGCGGTAATGCGTAACGAGTGAAAGGGTTCTCTTGTATACCAGACTCTCCGAACTGTTCGGCGCCCTCGTAATATAGAATTTAGCCAAAGTAATCAAGGATTACTGGATTTAGACCGAGGTAATTGATTTTGATAGACTATTAACGCTTTCGGAAGTGGGTTTAACGAGATCAGCTAATTTCACGGTGTGATAACGCGGAGGAAAGTTACGATCTATACATATATTCCGCAAGAACTGCATTACGAGAATCTCATATCTCTTAAACTGGGATAAGAATAGAAGAGGAGGATGTAAAGACTCGCCGAGTTTTTCATTAAGAAATAATTTAAAATCGATGTGAAAAAAGCGACTATTGAAGGAGAAAAAATAAAAACTGGAGAATATATCTGCCGAGTCAATCAAACGTTATAAAATGATTACCTATATTACTTTTTACTGCGTCACAGTAGGATAGGTATATGATTTATGAAAAAATGATTAAATCGCTTCGTTCACGTTTATGAATAAAGTGTCTACCTATACCGGCGATTATGCTTGTTATGCCGCAGTGCATATTATCTTCCCCAATACAATGTTCAAAGATTACGAAACGATTAGATAAATGATATAATTAATTTCGTAGAAGTACTCGATATACCTATATAACAATCATTTTTCATTGCTCCGTTATAATTATTGCGTTTCACAATCAGCCATAGCTCTACCTTACCGGCGCTGATGAGCTTTCTGCAACAAAAGCAACGTTACCGTAAGGGGATGAAAACGCCGCATCGACCTTTTCGCTCCATACCCATATATTGTATACATGTATAGAAAACCCAGTTGGTAACTCCAAAAGCTCCGTGATGCTAAGCGAAAAAATTTTCGTTGGTGTTTCAGTGAACAGGCCACGCCGCATCGCCATCATCCGGGGACGCTGCGAAGCTCTGTAAACTCCCGGAAGTACCCTCAAGGTCATCAGCATCGACATGAACCTTCTATACGGCTTTTACCATCATCGCCGTCGGCTCATTTGTCGTCAACGTCGCGTGTCTGCGCTTTCCACTCGAGGTAAGCTTCCTGCAATTTTACCATCCCCTATTCTACAGCGCGGAATCGAGACGCCCGATTATACCGACAGTTCGTAAGTCGAGGAAACAACCCCTAGCGGTAAACCCTAGGTCGAAGAACGTTCATCGCAATGAGAATTATGCACAAATATTTGGATTTTGTACAAGTTTCTTATGGATTACAAATCTTAAGGGTTGTTTTTTGTTTTTTTTTTTCAATTTTATTCCAGAGCTACAAAACTGGGGTGAAATGATTGGGAAATTGTTTCTAATTCTGAGAGAGTTTCATAAATTGATTATTCAGTATAATCGAAAGATAATCTTATTTGGTATAAATATATTTCTTGTTTTATACAACGTAGCGAGGGTTGAATGACGATGATTTTAGAGGGTGATATATACTCCTACCTTGGTGAAGTGCTGCACTTTAGTCTGAACTGTCGTCGCTTCATTAAATCGGCTCTTATCTCTCCTGCATTTCGCGTCATTAATTCCAGGGTTTGGTTTACACATTGGGGCACGCGCGAGTTGCGATCCACGACGTAATAACGGGTTAAGCTTGCAGGCAGAAATGAGGAACATTCTTTATCCCGTTCCAGTCTAATCAACTAATTACGTATCCTCCGCGCCACATAAATGCTCGGATTAGTTTGTCTGCTCATTTCTATCCTCCGCAGCACAGCGCGAATTCCGCGGATAGGAGAGAATTGTTCAATCTCAGAGGAGAATTTATACCCCACACCTTTTTCACCCGGGATTGCACACTGCACATGAATCCACTTAATTTGAAATATGTGACGTCGACTTGCATCTACATTATAGTCGGGGTAAATTTTACCTATAATAATTCGATAAATCTGTACTATCAGAAATAATGGTTTTTTTTTTTTGCCATAAACGGTATTTTCGAACCCTGCGGGATATTGTATAGTAAACGTCATATAGATAAGGAGATAAAAAATTTGACGAGTTTTGTCACTCGTAGTCAGAAAAAGTAGCGCGGGACGGTGAAAGCGGAACTATGAATATCGATAAATTACGTTTTGCGAGGACAGTGCAAGGCGCAGTCAACACCTTTTAGCAGGAAACGAGACGTCGGCGGAAAAGTCACGCGATCAGTTTTACTCGTAAAGTAATTTATAGCCATATAGCCATACAGTCGAGGTACTGTACGGTTCATTGGGTTTAATCCTGTCACATCGGATCAGAGAAGGTGAAACGGACTCATTATAGAATTGAGGTACTTGGCTTTATCTGGCTATACTGAATAGCGGCAGATAATAAAAACGGACAATTGGCTTTCGCCGAGGAGCACGGAAAGTCTGCGGAGACCGGAGGTGCGGGTTTATTTACCGATGAATAAGCGAGGAGCCTTTCCACGGGGAGGAAAACCTACTTTGTAATTTCGTCACGGTCATTTTTCTAGCCAGAGCCGACGCGAGGTTAAATGAAAGAAACGCGTCACGACGTCGAGGGTCAGGTTATGCGGAGGAGAAACTCCGGGGCGTCGGGACGTCGGGGCGTCGGCCCAGGGTGGATGTGACAGATAATGGGATCGTTAATCACCGACGAGCATTCACGCGTTGAAAGAATACGATATGCGAGGTATAACGCACCTGTGTGTACCTTCACACATATGCATATCCACACACACACACACACCCCCTACATCTACTCGAAGGCATAAATAATGCACACACGAATAGACCGTATGAGGCGTGAGGCATGAGGCATGCAGCGTGTTGATGCTTTTACTCAAGTCCCAGTAGATTTTATAATAGGGAAAGAAGTATCGCTATAGTGGGGCTCGTGAGTTATTCCATGTACAGGGTGTAACCGAATTCGTCATAATCAATTGTCCTTTGGAGGGTGGATTCGCGGTAAAAAATAGGGCGATTTTCCGTCAACCAGGAAGTCGTGAGATTCCTAGTTTTCGAATTAGAGCGAGTTGAAGTTCACCCTCTATTAAAGTAAAGAGTATAACGGTCGCGCCCGCGGCTTGCCAATCAACAGCGACGGACGTCCGGCGCTAAGTTAGAGCTTAGCTCTGATTGGCCAACTTCAACTTACTCCCATTTGAAAACTACGACAATCTCGAATGTTCTGCTGATACGAATCGCTCTAGTTTTTCACAAAGAATGCATTTTTTCGAATTGACAATTGGATATATTGAAATATCGCAGTTCTCACTGAATTGTATTTGTTACCGTTAGATGCTCTCTATGTCTATGTCTATTTCTGTTTCTGTTACTGTTTTAGTTATTGTTATTACTTTTATTTCAAAATTGTGGATCTTATTCGTTTTATTCGTGCACCTGTACTCGCTGCAGGCTGTGTTGAATACAAATCGGAAACGGAAGTTGATCGATCTTTAGATGCTCGTTCTTTCGATGTGAGAGAAAAGCGACGAGCGAAAACAATTGGAAGTCTGGTTACGAAAGGCGGCGAATTGAAATGCTCCTCAAATTGTATACGTCTGCAAAAGTATGTAGTGCAGGTACCAGAGACAAAGAGAGAACGGGAGGAAATTCTCGATACGATTTCTGCTTACTGGTTTACCCCGCGTCTATTCGATTCATTAAGCATTTCCGATAATTACTGTTCCAGGTTTCACATAAACGATCCTCAGGCATGGTAATAAATAATAATACACGCGGCTGGATCGATCGTTTCACGCGTTGGACAGTAAATCACGGAAATGGGAGCAACGATGCGAAATTTGATTTCAAAATTGCTACACGTCTATGATATACTATACCCATACAACAGTTTGAATTGAAACGCAATCTTAGCGTAAGAAACTAAAAATGAAAATATAACAAACTGTTTAAAACAAAGGGAGTGAAAAACTCGAGTAGGTATTCGCAAGGGGCGGCAGGAGCAGTGAAATGGTTCTTGTTTTTCTTATTCAAATGAAAATTACATCGTAAAGGATTTTCTGCCGTAAACTCTGTCGAGAAACGACTAAAGTTTTACAGAGAACGCGTCACGCGAAGGTTTTGCCACCCGCTTAAATGGGGCTTCTAGGAATCTATAATTACCCCATGCCCAGAAGGGCGTATCTTTTCTTACCCATACCTACCGTCGCATACCGTAGTACCCTGGTGCAGCACTTCCTCGAAGGTAATCCTCGAAAAGCTTTTCACAACCCCGAAGGACACTGCAGGAAATAATTACCTTCGTTTTACCTTTAAAACCAAGAAAAAACAAAAAAAAAAAAAAATTAAGTACATAAACTATTTCACAAATATTAGCCCGAAAAATTGTGAAAATTAATTAATGAGAAGCTTGATGAATGCTGATAAAAAAAAATGTCGAGCCTTTGAACCACGAAGTATCGTGGTCCCTGCAGGTGAATTAATTATTTATCATTAGCAGAGAGGCTTGTGAGGCAGTGAATTTTTTTTTTTTTTTTTTTTCTTTTTTTTTTCTGTATGTATAGGGTTCGTGTTAATGAGACTTTTTGAGATTAGTTGCGATTGACAAAACTTTTAATAAGATATTTACTCTCGAGTTGTTAAAACTAATTCTGTCGACCAGTCGTGCAGACAATTTACTTAAGAAGCTAAATGAACTTTTGAACGTAACTCGTCGAGCTGTGACTTTAAGCCGAAAAATATTCGAAACAAAAGTTTCCGAGCTTAATTAGAACCGTATTTAACGGATCGCACAGCGCTTTTATAAATACTATCTCTCGGCTCGCCAAAACCCCTGCGGGTTTCCACAAGGAATTATCTACCTCATACCTACCTATATCCTGCTTGCCTGCCTGCTACATACTGCTGCAGCCCAAGATTATCCGTACCCCCGGACAAACATCTTCCTATATTCTACTCCACGCGAAAATAACCGATCGAAGAAAGCCCCGACGTACCTTCCTACCCTCCTACGTAATACATACATAGATACATACATACGTACATAACGTACGTACATACATACATAGTTTCTCGCGAGAAGCTTGCAGAGCTCCTGCAGGACAAGCGGTGCCGAAGGGGTGTCTCGTGTCTATAAATAACTGAACTCGTAGCGATATATCGTGTCGCGGCCCATTACCCGTCGCGGTTGGCACCACCACCAAGACCACCCCGACTTAGTACCTACGACCTACCCCAGACTATCGAGGTATCCCATCTTTTCTACAGCAAGAGCTCGCAAGACTTACCGACCCCGTCAGACTGCTGCAGGACGAAGACTCCTTGGACTTTGGGTATGGCGGTGGTCAGGGATAGTGCTTTCGAAAGCTCCCGCAGATTCGGTCCTTCGATTTCACCCGGATTTTTCCTGCCTTTACTTACTTACTTGCTTTCTTTCTTTCTTCCTTCCTTCCTTTCTTTCTTTTTTTTCTTCCTCTTTCACCCTTACTACTTTTCTTAGATGGTTAGGGTGTACCTACACACCTATCCTTATACACCTACCCTCACGCTTTTTTCCCTTGACTTCTTTATGACCACGATATTTTCCTCGGCTCTGAACTATCGCGCGAGGACCTTATCGCCGTTGACTCAAAGCTCTGGTCCATTTTGCGTCTTTCGGTATTTCGGCTTCGTGCGGACGATCGTGTATTTACACTACTTATAAAAATCGAGCAAGAACAGGAATCGCTGAAAGAAATGCCACCGAAAGAATCTTGGGATTCTATTTGCATTATTTAACATCGAATTCAGTAGTAGAAAATTGTTCGATTCTTATTCACACGATTCCTATATTCGTCTGGGTGTAAGAATCGTTGACTGTCGACTGTCAAGATCGTCTAGACGCTATATAATCTTCTTATTTTCATCCTCGAAGATTGTTCGCCACATGCTACGTCAAACAACGAAATTCAAATGATATAATAAAGCCCACGAAGATGTGGACCATTTTTTAAACATGATCTACATTTCATGGAACCTGAAAGGTGCGATAAAATTTTCAACTTCATCTTTGATTCATTCTTCGACCTCGAAGATGTGGTCCATCATAGGGGACCTTTAACCGAATACATCGCGTTACCTCTGACTTTACATTTCGGCGTTGGTTATAGAGGCCAGTATTTCAGTTTTGGAACATTGCGGTCCCTATTCGATCACTTTATCCTACTAAGTTTGTCCAGCCCATTAGGGTATAGAATCGCGTCTCTAATCCCTAGCCATAAGCCTTTCGGGGGAGATGTTGAAGAGTTGACGGTGTTATTTGTTGAAAAACGAGTAGCCAGACTCAAAATTGTGACATTTCCATTTCATCTTTCTCAAATCTGTCCGGTTGTAAACCACTCAGGATATTAAAGGGGAGGGTTATTTGAACTGTGAAATTCTCTCGGATAGGTATTTTCGCAAACTGACATAACTGATGCAAAAATATGAGAAGATTGTTTGCTCTGCTTATTCTTTCTTTTTTCTTATCAAGTAAGACGCTGCAAAGTCCTGCTCGTTTTTACCAGTGTAAATAATAAAATGAAAGCTAGTAGAATGCGAAATTTTCGTCTGAGAATCGCAAACAAAGTTCTTGCGGTCTTTCTACGGTAATTTTCGTTTGAGCTAGTTTTTACTCGCCTAATCAAATCTCTCGCACTTTATTCGCAGCCCGGACTCAAAGAAGAATGAAAAAAGTACGGAATAGTATATTGTTTACCGAGCGAGAAAACAGTCGATTGCGCGCCGAGTATGAAGGTGAGCACCGAGGCGAAGCCGAGGTGTTCTCAACTTCATACGAGGCGCCAATGACTGTTTTCTCCGAGGTGAACATACTATTTTCTTCAACAGCGGAGCGGAATCAGCGAGTTTCCATCCGCAAACGAGGACCGGCAATCGACTGGTTTCCATCCTCATTTGCGGATGGAAACTCGCTGGTTTCCCTCCGCTGTTGAAGAAATATATTATTCAAGCAATCTTGGCGTAAGAAAGAAAGAAAAAAAATGTGTAACTTACCGCAAATTTGAACGATTCCATCCCAGTTTTAAACTATTTTTCCTATACGCTGTATGCTCTGTCTATAGATCGAAGCCATCGGCTATATAATTCTCGTTACCTACTCTGTGAGTTATTATATAACCAAGGTTCGCCTTCGAGAAGTGGATGTTTGTTCGGGTGATTAAATTGACCAAACAATTAAATTTTTCAAGGCTTTGGATAGCGAAAATATCGCTATGACTACAGACTACGTACTGCGCAAGTCGAAGACAATCAAATTGATTGGAAATTATGAAGCCTGGAGTGCCTATCCAATTACCTAGAAATTATGAATTTAATACTTTTCTACTAGGTCGAGTGCCTCTTTCGTATTTTCAATCTGACCCGCGAACGTGACAGCTTTATATTTCGTATTTCTTACAGTCGACGCCGGACGTCGCATCGAGGCGACAAGGCGACGTGTCTGCGAGTCAGCTTCATCGTAATTCGCTACTGTCTTTTATTTCTTTTGAATTTCAGTGCAATTCGAATTTTTCTTTTTTCACGTGCAGACAGAAAAGCTTTTCCTCCGTATCTGCTGCAGCTACAATTTATCTATGTAATATGTATGTATCTATACATTGGTATATATATTTACAGGTTTATGTGTTATATCTATCTAGCTCAACAGGGTCGCTCTGAACAAGAAGTCGAAAGTATAATCCACCTCTGTAAATTTTACTCGTACAACAAACTGGGGTCTCGTTTGATGATTATCGAAAAAACTGTATGAAAAATAAATCGACATTATTTATTCTTTAGAAAGAAGTAAAAATTCGAAAAATTAAAATGAAAAGAAAGAAGAACACGTCGCGTCTACCTGATCGAATTTTCTGCGAGTGTTTTTACGCGGCGAAAATTTTGCTTGTTTTAAGTCTTGGGCCAGTGATTACTTGGGAGAGGATTTCGCGAGTGCTTTCAAAATGTTAGCAACGATGTATACCTATACACGCGTATATGTACTTTAAATATCAAATTAATATCAATCAGTGTGCAGTATTGAGATCATCTGCTCTTCACGAGTAAATAATAACAGCAATTCGCAGTCCGGTATAATACATAGGTAATATACATATAGGATTACGGTACTAGTTTTCAATTAATTTTCGTTGCAGAAATTAATCCGAGTCGAATGAAATTAAATCCGACAATCAATTCTCGTCGTGTTTGTCTTACGTTAGAATCCCGCTTGTATTCAATCAATGCGATTTTTCAATCACTGGCAACAATGCTGATCGAATATTAAATTGATGACCTTACTCTTATACATATAGGTATGCATAGTTTTCTGGGTTAATAATGCAAATAAAATGATAAATTTCATAAAACTTGTGCAGATGAAAAGTATCGTCATTAAATTTTTTCAGCAGATCAAGATAATCGCTAAATCCTTGCGTGAGGATTGATGTTAAGAGGTGATTAATAAACACCACGTAACGTTGATTAGTTCCATTGATTTGAGGCAATAAAGAAATTTGCGTGTGAGAAGGTAGGTAATTAAAAGTCATTCTTCTAATTGATCGGCAAAAATGTTGTTCTCGTTTTTTATAGTTTAATGATGATTACCCTGACATCATAACCCGAAACATTGCCCGGTGCTCGTAATTAAACAGTTGTGTTTAATCTGTAATCTCGTGGACGGAAGCTCGACTAGAGAACTTTCCTTATAATTAATATACTAGATGTAATTTCGTATCGAAAGATAAGAGCGCAGTTCAGAATTTGCAATAAGCTAAATGTACGAGTTGCTCATGCAAGGATATTATAGCGACCTTTATACCTATACAGTTGAAAATAATTGATTAAACTTGAACTGTTTGTCTCACCTATATATTGTTTCTTCTGAAAGTTATATATTGGTAAAAATTTTTCATTTCTACCAATACTGGAAGAAATATTCTAAAAACTTTTCTACAACTCTCAACCGAAGTGGGGTACCTATACTTGCTCGATGTGGTTTAAAATTGACACTTTAAACTTGTCTTTCGATCATAATATCTCTTGGAAATAAAGTTTTATCAATACTATAGCCGGATACGAGGGTGGTTAACAATGAGGCAGGGTCATGGGATAGACGGATGATGGGGTGTGCTGGAAGATTATATTATAGTCGATAAACTGACAAACAAAGCGTTGAATTATTTACTTTTCTGTCTATATTAGGAATGGTTAAAAGTTTCCGAATCACATATGTTTCGAAGTTTGATGCGAATTGTTGGTGGCAGTCCGCAGTATATTTCCTC
The DNA here is from genome assembly GCA_963992785.1 of Tenthredo livida. NCBI lineage: Eukaryota > Metazoa > Arthropoda > Insecta > Hymenoptera > Tenthredinidae > Tenthredo > Tenthredo livida. The sequence goes on along the minus strand of OZ023071.1, from coordinate 5,773,593 downwards.
ATTTATTTCATTATTTTTCGAAATATTTTCATATTTATTTAATCGCTGAAATGAACGGATAGAATCGGGTATATCTACATACGCAAGCGTAGATAAGTAGGTGCATACATGGTATCGGAACAATATTTTCAATGAAAATCTGCGCAGATAAAGTCATGAATACTCTCGGGAAATAGTAGACGTATTTGCTCTTTGAAAAGTAAATAAACTCTCCGGTATCTACCGTGATTTTCTGTGGACGCGACCCAGCAGGGATACCAACCTTAAACTCGTTAGCACCAGTTTAGCAACTCACTAAATGTTTCTAGTAAAATCACGAGGAATCGCTAGATTTTTAGTGATTTTACTAGGAAAATATAGCAAGTTACTAAACTGCTGCTAACAGGTTTTAGGTTGGCATCCTTGCTGGGCCGCAACCACAGAAACTCACGGTATATAACATGTATACGTATTCCTACCTCGCGACTGTTGGAGGAGTTAATTAAAGCCTTATGGATGGTTGAAACGATTTTCTCCAGGGGAATATTTTGATGCTGTTTCCATCCAGTCTAATAACCGAAGTTGATATTCAGTCGACAATAACAGAGCTATGAATCTGACACTGGAAACACGTCGTCCAAGTATCTGTCCAACTAGAGCCGAAGGGGTTCCAGGGATTCCCTGTTTCCGTGCGCTTTCCTCCTACTCGATTTCTCCACTTCTCTAGTTCCCTTGCTGTCAGACGCTTGTTGTGCTCGACGAAATAACGCGCTACCAAAGTAATTAGACCAAATAATTTATGGGATGTCCTTCTGGTCGGTAGTTACTTCACCACGTGAAATCTGGTTATCTGAGAGAGGGTAGGCATAGGATATTGCAGTGCTTTCTCCTTCCGTAATTTCCTTGTATCCAACGCGGTGCATCGATCCGCTTAATTATGATTAGTGTACATACAACTTTGCCTCGTTTAATCATAGATTTCGAGGGTTGATTAAAACTACAATGAACAAAAAAAAAAGTACCAAGCAAACAAACATACATACATACATACATGTAAGAGTTAATCTAACGGTGACTCAGTCTAAGTACGCGATCTTTTTCACAAAAATAAGAAACCTAAAAATTCGTTGAAAACGGGTCACTACCTATATATATATATATATATATATATATACCGAAACGGTACGTATTTGAGCTAAGAAAACTTCTACGTCTGGTCTACTTCCAGCTATCTTCTGTACAATTTATTTTCTCTTTATATATCTACAGCTCTACATTGACCTATATTATATGTTTGTCTCAGTTTCAAGGCATCAGCTACAGCAGTACCACACGTTCTTGATCCTTGATATTCTTTGTCCTATATATCCTCGTGTTCGATTTTTATTTTTTCTTTTTTCTATTTTTTCTATTTCGAAAAACTTCAATATCCTGTGAAAATGACAAGCTCCACGAAGCGCTTCTTCTACTCACTCACTGTTTTACTTTCGTTATAGTTTTTGTTCCTCTCCAGTTTCTTTTAAGGGCGGTTTTTAAGCTCAATTAAATCGTTAAATATAGCTCCCCAAGTCTCGCGAATCTGGCAAGTTTCGAGCCCTGATTACGCCAGGAAGGTGAACAGGTGTTGTAATTATAACCGACTGAGTATATAAAGTAAATCTTTGCTAAATCGCTCCTAGATTTTACTATTTAGTTTTGCGGTTAGCCGATACTTAATTTGCTGAGCAGGTGGTCTGTTTCAGTGGTAATTTTCACTGCGGGTTGGCAGGATACAGTTTCGGTAGGATTGTTAGAAAAATTCCAAGAATTTTATCCCCGATTCTATGCCTTTTATCTCTATTAACTTTTTTTTTTACGATATTTATGTACTCGGATAACATCCCAGACAACACAAAATTCAAAGCGGTCTTAAAGACGTCGCATGGGTGTCCAATGCGTCGATTTCTGACGTCGCAAAGACGTCTCAAGTCTTAAAGACGTCTTGGAGACTTTTAATTGTTGAAGACGTCTTTACGACGTCCGAAATCGACGCATGGGACGCCTATACGACGTCTTTAAGACCGCTTTGAATTTTGTGTTGTCTGGGATGCGGTCTTCCTTTTCGTTTGCCAAATGAAGGAAAGATAAAAAGAATATGAAATTTCTTTGACACCTTCATTTAGGGTTTCCCATATTTTTCTTTTTTTTTTTCTTTTGTCTTTGAAGATGATTTAGCGAAGTCCTAGACGATGCCGAAAAGAATGAGTTGCGAGAGGGTCGAGAGTGCTTTCAGAGCTCCGATCGAATTTTTTTTAACCATTTTTTTTTGTTTATTCTTTCATTTACGTTACATTTTCTGTGCCTCCGACTGTCAAAAACGGAGACGACCTTTGCGGAACGAAAAACGGTTTCTCCCTACACTCAGAGAAAAGTATCGTGGGATCAACAATAATTTTGCTTAATCAACAAAAAAATTTGGTAGATATACAGTCTACAAAATGCTTTGTTGCTTCAACAAACATTGTTTGCTGGCTGATTTAGTTTGATCAACAAATACACCAGAATGATTTAACAAAAGCATTTGGTGAAATCAACGAATGTTTCGTCAAATCAGTTAAATTACTTTGTTGATTCAACTAAATTTATTTTGTTCATAAAACCAAAAAAATACTGGTAGGTACATGAATTGAAGCTGATTAGTTTTACAATGTACAATACAGTATCTGAAAATTACCACAATTAACATAGTATCAGCTTTAGGGGGACTAACATATACTGACAACATACATATTTACAACACATAACCAATACAGGAATTAAGCGACGCTTAGAGAGGAGATCTTCTGCCACTATATATACTAACCAGCTCCTATAAGTGGTACTCGTGAGAATATCGAAAGCGATGGTCGCCGCCTTACGAGAAAATATTAAAGTAATGTACATGACCATGTAAAATCAAGAAAACATTTCGGCCTTCCAACAAAATCAGAATACACAAAATAGTGTTGTTGAATATATTCCACCGCTTTTGTTATTTCAACAAATTATTTGTTCATTCAAATAAAAACTACGTGACAGAATAATTTTGTTGTAGCGAACGAGCAAATCTCAGCCATTTGGTGATATCAACAAAACAGTTTGTCAATCCAACAGAAAAAATTTGTTGAATTGACTAAAATTGCCCACCAAAAAAATTTTGTTGGATATACCGAATTTTTTCTCTCGGTGTACTCATGCCAGTTCGCAATATTCTCTTGTATCTTGTTTTAAACTGACATACACTACGCATGTATATGAGAATGAAGGGAAATCTGAAATTTAAACGATCCGAGATACGAGAGTAAATTAATCCGATTGAAATAGTTAATTTCCTGCCTCTTCTTAATCCACTCGTCTGACCCTACGCAAGTTAAATCGCACCTTGGAAACGAGCGTCAATTCATTAATTGCCTTGTTCCCAACTGAGTATAAGGCTCCGAAAATACTCCAATCTAATAAAGAAAGCAAAATTAAAATAAACGTTCCAAACTTCAATTCGAAAGCGAATAGATCATTCGTTTTTTTTTTTTTGTACTTTTTTTTTGGTAATCACGGAATATTGAGTAAAAAAAAATCAGTATCGTGAATGCCTATAACGTTTCTTATAACATGCAGGAAGACTCCCGAATCCGTTTCGGCACTTGGTTTTTCATCATCTCACGTATACGATATACATATGTATAATATAGAACGGGGTGATTTAAACGGCGCCACCCCATAATCATGACGAATGTATAAAACAGTGAGAGAGAGAGAGAGAGAGAGAGAGAGAGAGAGAACGTGCGGAGTAAAATTCGAGTCATTTTTTACGTTTTTCTTCTTCTTCCCAACTCTCGCTATTCCATCTCGTAGATTACTGTACGCTAAGTAAATGTGTGCAGGATATACAACCAGAAATGTTCAATTTTTCAAAATCTCCTCAGTCTGATTTAGCTTGTATTTGTTGGGGTGTAAAAATATTTGACAAACATTATCCAACGATTTATCATCACGCATTGAACACGGTCCATATGCAGTTTGATATACTTTTCTTCGGAAGAAAATTCTCGATCGTAAAAAAAAAAAAAATGGTGTAAAAATGGTTATTCTGACATTATATCATTATCCAAGTGATCCAAACAAATCAAGTAAATCTACGTCTTGGAATTGAAGTTGATGACTCAGGCAGGTCATCGAACTATATACCTATACGAACGTGTGTATATGGATAAAACACAATAGTATGCACCGTGGGCTTATCTAATTCGTATTGTATGGTAAATAGAGAGAAAATTGGAGGCAGTGTCGAATGTTAATTATCAGCGTAAGGTAATTCTCCGGCATTGACTCCCGAGACAAAGGTTCACCTATGAGTAAAGTAAATACATATATATGGTTGTGTATGTGGATAATGTACATATATACCTTATACCTATATGAAGAAAGTGGATATCGCGGATATAACAGAGTCGTGGTTGACGAGAGCGGCGTGCGCGGTCTGCGTCGCGGTTGACCTAGGGGGTGGGTTGGCGTCGGCGTCGGCGTCGGTGGCCCGACGCAGTCGTGTCCTCGCCGCGACCCGGGGAAGCAACCCCACGCAAGTACGTCGTCCGCGCTTGGCGCACGTTCCTCGGAACGACGCGAGACACCGTTGTCGTTATCCCCGGGAACGTCTTGGTCTAGCCGGACGTGACGTTGTCGGAGTATAATGAAAAGTGCCTAATCAATCGAATTGGGAATTTGATTAAAAATAAAATATCGTATATATCATCCCTGTCGCAACCCTTAACCAAAATATCGCAATAATGCGATTCATTTAGCCCCTCGCTTTCTTTCCTCCCCGAAAATCTGAAACTTATTTGATTTTCAAATCGGTTATAACAAGGATCCTATAATCTTGTCTTAATCAAGAAAGGGGATGATGAAAATCGACGGTAAAATTTTACGGGGCTAAAAAAGCGATTCGAATTATTCATTCACGTTTGTCTGTAGGTACATGAAATCAGACAAAAAAATGTTTATATCTGATTAATGATAATCCTGCTGAATTACATTCATGTGTTTATTAATTGAATTAAAAAATCGTTTCAGTAGGTTTTCTATAGGAATAAATCGGAGTAGGATTAAAAATTGATGAACAAATATGAGAGGTAGCGAATTACTTGTTTTTTTTTAAAGTAAACGATAAAATATTTACGCATATATACCTACATATGGGGCTGCCGAGCAGCGGAATCACAGAGTGGCGAATGATTTCTCGTTAAATAACAGATGCAAAAAGAGAAAATTTTAAATTGCAAAACGAATGCGAATACGTAAATGTAACTACGTATACGCTATCGGAAAAACTGAAACAAAGAAAAAGAAAAAAAAAAGCAGAAAAAGAAATTAGCGAACCCCGTTATAGTAGGAGTAAAACAGAAATGAATACGTACTACATATGTGCATGCGTTAACGTAGATCAAGTTATTACCGTAAACAACGTAAAGCACACGTGAAAATTTTCCGATCACGATATTATTACAATATAAAAGAAGAAGAAGAAGAAGAAAAAAAGTAAAATGTCGATTTGATATTTAAAAATTCTCACGAGGTTTGATATTATAAACGCCTAATTAAAATCATTCGCTGTCGGAGTTTTGGGGGAAATGTGAAAAACACGTGGAAATAAAGAAAAAGGAAACGAGAGAGAAATTTCCATAAACCCGTTAACCACATCTGGTGAAAAGTGTCAGAAAATTTGACACATGATCGTCATTATCATGCATAAAGTAGAGAGGAACATACGCATACGACGGTGGAAAATATTGCCTTCGCATAAATATGCATAAAGTAATATTATACACATTTATACACGGGGTTATATTATATAGTATATACTATACCTACGACACGTTTCCCTAAGCATCGGTATTGTGATGTGAAATCGGTGGGGAAGGGGAGTTTTTTTTTTCCAACAATTTTTCATCCTCATTACTATCAAGATGTTCACCTGTCTGTGGAATTTCTTCGACTGGTAAGAAAATTTACTACCCTTATTCATACAAACTAGGTACTTACTGAACTAATTTTAAAAAGTTTGTCGTACCTGTATAGATTGTTGTGCAATGAGAAAAAAATAAAAGCCAAAATCTATATATAGGTATGTGTAGTTATTCCTAGGCAGAAATCAAGTTGGGGTAATTATTGGCGATCGATTGAAAATACACGCCCTTTTGAACGCCATACCATAGCTATTATGACGGAGAAGCATAAACGTTAATTAATTATTTCCATCATAGTCGTATAGTCGGAGTAACTGTGAAAACGTTTACCCCACTGTCACCGTTCATTAATTATTAAAATCCGATTGGTAGGGTTGCATTTATCCCTGTCGTGAACCAAGTGATGATGATGACCATATGATACCTAGAGATACGTATGCTACATACATATACCTAAATGTACCGCTGCGTCATCATATAACCCAGCCGAGGCAAGGGAAGATATTTTCATGTGAATAAATTATATCGAGGCACTCAACTAATTAACAAACATTTCCTGGCGTAAAAGCTCGGCGAAAAACATAAAATAGGTATCAGATATATACTTTTCCTACCTGTAGAATTACTCGAGCGTGGTACATATACGAGTATATCCTAGTATATTATTCATAGTGAATTTTATTCCTATCTTTATTTTTTCCAATAAAATTATTATTGATGCGGTGAGAAAAGAAAAAAAAAAAAGAAAAGAAAAAAAAACCGATAACAATTACGTATAATTTATTAAAAACTCACAGCTGAGGTAATAGTGATAATAATTACGTGGCATTGCTCAATTTCGAAAATTACTCGTCGTACACATTTTCGCGATCATAATTTGCCGCGGCGAAAAGCGAGGCTGTTTGTCGATGTAAAGTTAATCGATAAGCTCTACAAAGAGAATTACTTTTGCGAATACCTAATTCAATGATAAATTCAATCGATTGTCAAACAAACGAGTTTTAGTTTAGTCTTTAGATAAGGGATGAAATTTGAGGTGAAAATACGGCAAAGCGATGAAACCGGAAAGGCAGAATATTGCAGGAAGAAATTTTCCATAAAAAGCGAAATTAAACTCTCGAATTATTGTGCGGAAGGCTCGCTTCGGAGTTGAAATCCTCGCGTTGAAATACATACTGCTGTTTATTTTACCGCCATATGTTACGACAAAATCTGCACATTGTCGCTTTTTATTCACCCGTTTATTTGACCCAATTAACAAGGGATTAATTGCAAGTCCCACTTACGTCGACGTCGATCAATTTCCGAACAGTAAACGCGACCCGGACCCGAGCCACGCAAGGCAAAGTCTCTTGTGCATCTGACACGATTCGTTCTAGCTGCTGTCAATAACCGCAAGTGATGGAATCGAGTTATTTTATTTCTTATTTTTCATCGATTTGCATACGTCGACTTGTCTGCTAGTTATTAAAACTCTGTCATCTCAAGCACCGCGCTCTTTGTTGGGTTTAAATTAAGACTGGAAAACTTTTGAAGCAGTTCAATTTGCACGAGGCATGTAGCACCGATTATTATGCTAAACCCACGTATAGTGCGATTTTGATTATTCTTTACCGCGCAGCCAGCGTATACTGATTCGTGTCTGATTCACTTCTCACAATCAGAATCAGGACTGTTATCCAACTGCAGGTTCAACCACCAGCCTGATTCCGCGAGTAATATATAAAAAAAAAAAAAAATGAGTTGGCAATCGCGAAGCCGAGAATCGTTCAGAAATTTTTTTTACGTCTGTCACAGCGACGTTATTTTAGAGTTAACGTAATTCCGTCCTAACGTATGTTATTCTATCCTGCTCTTGACTTGTTATCTTACCTCGAGCGAGAATCGTGCTTCTGGCGATGTTCGATCTAATTCGAAAAGCAGGGGTTGGCAAACGGGGTTGGACCGTGGAAATTCAGTAACGTTATAGGTTCGATGGGTGTAAATTCAGCTCATTGATACACGGGTCAGTTTCCAATCAATTTGCGAATCGTGTGCCGAATTGTCGGCAATGTTTCCACGGTTTTATGCCAAATTCACTCTCCATTTATACCAACGCAGGTGACTTTTACGTCAAAGATAAATGATCGATTGATCTATAGAACAAACAGAAATTCGAAATTCCTTTCATCTCGTTTCATAGGGAGGTGGGCATGTGTCCCCTGGCTCCCAATTATTCTTTCAATTAAAACCCGAAACACACAGTACGTACCCCGTACCTACACACTTTTTCGATTTCATACCACAAAATTCACGCTGTTTTATAACGGCTCTCGCATATCTCACGTCGACGAATCAACTCCTTTAAAGCTCTCCACGGGACGATAGATCCTAGAGTAAAAAGGCCACGAGCCATTTACTCAAAGAAATTGACCGTATCAGATTTTTCTTTCGTTTAGTAAGACGTACCACCTCAGGGATCCCTTTTTGCATCCCCGTACACCGGGATGTATGCATTTATGACTCGCTGTGGTTTGCACACTCAAACGAGGGATGACGAAACGGAAACGAATGAAAATCTGCAGGGACTTGCCGGATATGTGTACATATTACATACGTATTACCACCTACGTTATCCGGCTAATATGCGGAGAATTTTGCGGTTTAATCCTCCATTTCATGCGATCTACTGGTCTGCATAAGAACCGAGAAGAATTCTCAAAATCCTGGGTAAATTATGCGTCGAATATGTGCGAATATCCGCTCGGAAGTAGGTACTCCTTGGGGAATCCTCGACGCTTTACGTTCCGCTGCAGTGGAACTGATTAAACGTTGGTTATGCATGGAGCCACTTTTTCCTGGCTAGCGACAGGGACTTGAGTACAGAAAATTTCAGCTGTTAAGCCCCAAAAAAATTTCTGCTAAATTAAACGAATCGCATTTATTAACTGAAGCTGCAATGAGGGTAGATTTTTTTCTCCAGATTTTTTATACAATATATACCTATGCCGAAATTTGACTGCAGCGTAAATTCTCAGGATAAGGAAAAAGCTTGCAGTCCAGTGGATCTGCACAGACATTGCGTTTACTGTACATACCTCAATCATTCATCCTTTGATTTCGAAGATCAAACGTACGGGTACGATATCAATTTTTGAGTTTTATCGTGCTTAGATCTCGGCATATCTCGACGTACTACATGAACAGGACTCTTGATCCTTGGTCAAAAATATTTAGGCAAGGTCCCTCGTCGGGTACACAGATAAAACGATATTGAATTCGCCTCGCGGGATAGAGCTTTTAGTACAGCCCTTCAACCCGGTTATACCTTTCGTTTTTAGTCTAGACCCGGGGGTTTAGAGGCAAGTCGAGCCGGAATATTATATATTAGGTATATTCTAAGAAAACAAATTCTAGTAATTTGATTCTACAAATCGGCTTTGGTTTTTCGAATCTGAAAATGTAGACTAGTCAGAAATCTCCGCGAATCGATATTCTGTGATAATTTATTAGTGCGCGCAAGTGTAGTGATTGGCAGGACGCAGCGAATTTCTCGATTGAATAATTGGATTTTAATAGTCAACGGAATAGAATGCATCAAGAGAATCGATACCAGCTCGGGTTCTATCGATACCTAGATTATGAGGTCACTAATGCCGTCGTAATCATCAATTATGAATATTTATCTACTCACTTAGAGGAATGAGGTTGGCGTCGCTATAGCTTAAGAGCTAACGTAAATCACTCTTTGATACCTGACTTCGAGGGTGAAAACCGTTGGTAAATTTTGGCTTAAAATTTAGCCACCGACGTTCTAAGCTGCGTTTATATTAACGTTCTTAAACCCCATTAATAATTCAAGCATTATTAATCCATCCGCATTAACGTCTGCTTCGTGAATATTTTCTACCTTCGGTATACCTACGCTGTACCTACCTACCTGCTATAAACCGCCGCGAAATCCTGTCGTGTTATATCCTACCCCTACGAAACGTGAGAAATTTCTATTGAAAATTCCTCTAGTTCTCTCTAAGGGTTTCCTTGGCTATTCCCTGGAAAAATTTTCACAAGGATCCTCTCGCGCTTTTAAAATAATGTTCAAAGCTCAAACGTTTCTTTTGAGGATCCCCGTTATACATGAGACGCTGATACTTATTTTATTCTGTTTTATTCTCTCTTACGCTTTTGAATTATTAATTTCATATGCGGATATGGCGAGGGTTAAGCTTTTATTCTGAATCCACTGTATTTTTTTTCTTTCTTTTTGTTTTAAATTCGCATATAGACGCGTTCCCAGAATGCGCTTCTTCGAGTTCTCTCAGGTGGAATAAAATCTGCGTTAAAAACTGACCTCTGAATAGCAATTCCTCGGCGTTCTTTCCACCCTACAGCTCAGTAATCAATGAAGAATTACTTTTTACTTTGCGGCAAATTTTTCGGCAAAATTTTCGATCAGTGGGTTTATATTCCTGCGGCTTTTCTGACGGGTAAGATGTCTGATTGTAAGACTGGTGTCGATTGACGCCGATTACCGTCGGGTAGCTGGAAAGACTTGATGAGCTACCGAAGAAGTTCAAAGTGCCCGGAGGGATGTCAGGCGTCAAGAAGGGATGGACGATTCCGCAGGCATGATCTTTCAAAGATTTTATCTTCGTTCAAAGGGGAAAAGGAAAAATTAGAAAAAAATAAAATAAAATAACAGAGACAAAGGAAAAAATAAGGAGGATGAGGTCAAAGGTCACTGGTAATAAGTATCGTTAGATAGCCAGAAAATAGTCTCTTTGCGGTACCGTATACGTATATAGGTATAAGGTACATATACTTGAATTTCTAAAACAATCGACGATAACGCGTATAGTCGTCGTAAATGTCGAAATGTTGAAACGACCATGTATATTATCTCACGCGAAATCTTTATTACATCCACCAAATTGTGTATACAGGATAATATATTTGTATCTTTGTATTGGTATCAGATGGGTTCAACCCTTTTGTGTACATATGGTACCAATAAAACTTATGGATTGTGTACTTTGCCTCTCTGATAGAAATCGTTAGCTAAGAATATATAGGTAATGAAAAATTGTATGCGTAGGTATACTACATAATTTTTTCGGCATAGGCATTGAAAAGTCACTTTTTGACGCCTGTTTTCGATCCGTAAAGTAGCACTTTATACGGCTCATTTCAGAATTGCCATAAAAAGTCTTTTTATGGCAGTTTTGATGCGTAGTCCGAAGTGCGCAATCCGAAGCTGCCATATAAAGTCTTTTTATGGCAGTTTCGGTGCGCAGCCGGAGTGCGCGACAGATCGCGCCCGTCATAACCTCACTCTTCGTTGTATCAAGTGCGAATCTCAACAGGCGTCAAAGTGACTTTGCATGCCTATGTCGAAAAAAATATCGTATGGGGCGCGCCCGTAAACCGTTTTTGACTCGAATAATGATTTCAGAACTCGCTTCCGGCTCGCCTTCGGCTCGCCTTTAGCTCGTACTGAAATCATTATCCTCGCCAAAAACACTTGGTTTACGGCCATGCCACATAAAATACTATTGTATGAATATCTTTTATTACAACAGGTATCTTGAAAAGTGAAATTTCTTTTTCCCCATTTGCAAGTAACGGGGTAGCTGGAGTGCGGCGGTGTGTCGCTTGTTTGCGAAATGGATTGTCAATTAATTTTACCTTCTCCCTTTTTCGTTCTTTCTCTCTTTCTCTCTTTCTCTCTCTCTCTCTCTCTCTGGTATAATATAGGCGGGTATATGTACCTATATGTTATATTGATACCGCTGTAACGTTTTTCAATTCAATTTATTCATATATCGTGGGGAGGACTAGCGGTGCAGCAGCTTCTACACTCGGTGGAATACAAAGCAAATTTAGTGAAACCCTTTTTATGTACCAAGCAAATAAAATCCGCGACTTGAACGTGCCATTTCACTGGCACGTCCCGAATTCCCTTTTCAAACTCTCCGCGCCGTATATACGTGTACTATAGGTACCTATGCTTGGAATTCAGGAAAATATGCGAGTGTTTGCCTCGAGCGAACCGGATGGCAAAATGGTGCCTGGATACAGGACTGCAACGAGAAACAAAGAACTGGCATTAATTACCAGAGTGTCGTCGTATCAGGAGTTTTTTGGTATACGGAACGCTGCACGTAGTCGTTACCTATATCTCTACCTTTTCTACATTGTACACAACTCTGCTGGCCAGGACAATGAAAGAACGAGAAAATAGCAGTGCAAGCCGCTCGTGTGAATGGAAATAAAACCATCAGTCGTAGCATTCATAATTCCTAATTGTGGGACACCGAAATTATTGTTATTTACACATTTTTCGGGTCCCTTCATTTACGAAATCCTGTGCGAAAGAAGGGGACCTCATTGTTAGAATGAATTTGATAATCTCATTTCGACCTAATTACATCCGAATTCATTTTAGCAGCATTGCTCGTGAAAATGGGACGCTCGTGAGGCGCCAAAAAATCGTAGTACCTACATACCTTGAATGAAATTCTTCATTTCGAATCATCAAAATTTTGTGTGACCATTTCTTACAGACGTGGCTGTTTCTATGCAGATATGAGTCGAATGTTGGAGCTTAAAAGGTATTCAACGATCTCTGTTCATTTTTTCACTTTCTTATGGAACGCTTTTTTATTTTTTTTTTTACAAAATATCACTTTCCATTCAATGGAATCTATACTTCAAAGCAAATCTCTTGAAATCCTCACTAAAGATCAGCGAAGACGTCTCTCAGAAATATTCAAACAGAATTTCTATGATATGTAAGATATGAAATCCTCCCTCGGTTCAATGTTCAGATACTCATAGAAAACTTTTTTTTTCTTCAGTCAGACTGGATCTTCTATGTTCACTGAAACAACATACCTATCTTACATCTCTATAAATTCCTTCAAATCTTCTGACTGCGAAAGTGACCGAGTGAAGTTTAAAATTTGTTAAATTAAAATGAATCTGATTTAGTTAGGTATCAGTTTGTAGTCTATATAAGAATAGATATAGGACGATAGATATGCTACTTCGCCACAGGTGCAAGTGTCATTTTTTCGCCGATTTTATCGAATTTATCAGCAAGGGAATTTAAAAGGTTTTACAATATGCCTGAGGGAGGAGTACGACACAAGGGGCGCGGTAGGAAAGAATGGAATGAAATATAAAGGGCGAAGGTATATATCCAGGGAGGTCGAATTTATGCGCTAATCTCCGCGAGGGGGTCGAAGGGAATTTTCAACGATGTCCCGGGCGTCCCGACGATGTCTCCCCAGCGCCTCGATGCGAGGAGTAATAATTCGTTTTAATCTGAGGCTAAAGAAAAGTAATAATAACAATGTGAAATAAAAAAAATCGGATCAAGTAATACGCGAAATAAATTTTGAGGTCATGTTGGTCGGCACAACGAACCTTCCAATAATTGATTTTCTCTAAAGAAAAAAGAAGAAAAGAAAAAACTGAGGAGGATCAAAGACCTCAGCGAACAATGGGCGTCGCGGTGTTCGCCGTCGTTTTTCTCCGAGACGATGACGGAGATAAGGCAGCTTCCGGGTCCGGGAAAATTTTCTCGTATATTTGTTTCTTCTCGTAAATTTCGCGAGCTTTTCCACCAGTTTTTTTTCCTCCTTTTGAAATTTATCTGTTTTCTTCCAAAAACCCCAATTCATTGTTAGCACTGCTAGCAACGAATACCTCCGTCGACGGAGATCCCGTCGCGATCTGTTATGCCTCGTTATACCAGTTTTCAAAGTATTAATTTCATTAGAAAGTTTCATTTTAAATTCGTCCCGTTTTTTTTCTCTTCTTTTTTCTTCTTCCTCATACTTCAGCTCCGCGGTTCGTCCACGTTCCTTCTCTCCTCCTCTCCCGTTTCCCACACTACCAAATTTATAAGTTTGATTAAAATTATAAAACTCCTCGACGACTGGACGCGGATCTCTTCCACAAAAGACCCTTTATTTTTTTTGTTTTTATTTCTCTCCCTTTTTGTTCTCTTAATAGAAAGCTTCACTCCTACAGGAACTACCCAAGAGGCTTTTCATTTTTATTTATCACTTGATCAATCGCGCGAAAACACATTATTGTTCAATTCGATTAGCCATTTGCTGTCTGATCCGATTCCCTTTTCAATTAACTCGTGCTGAACTAGGAGATTGACGGATAGGTACCTATGTAGTGCATGTATATAATATGTTCATACATTTGTTAAGCGCATTTGTGCCGGGATGCAAAGTCAGCTAGGTAACCACCACCGCCGGTGAATTACGTGTCGTTTGTTTAATCCACGTTAAGAGTAGTCGGTTTAACCGAGAGTATGAGAGACCCTCGCGAATAAACCGCCTTTGTACAATCTAACAAACGGCGTGCAGTCGAGCCTTCCGTGTACGTGACAAAAGATATTATGAATCCAAGTATAGACTACGTGAAATTTCACCGAAGTGCATTTTCTCCTCCAACTGGTACTCTCTTTTTTTTTCCTTTTTTTTTTTTTTCCTTCTTCGTTTCGTCAAGATGTAACGTAGTACATATGTATGGCTGTGTGTATGTCTACTGATCTACCCTTCAGCTCCTCTTAGCAGTCACTTCGTATTCTTCTTCCCACTTTTGCGAGAAAGAACCATCGCATTCTGCTAGGCCGCCGCACCCCTTCGGACTTGTTCGAACTTAACAACAGGGTTGTTAATTACATGAAAGGGGCGGTTGCCTTCTGCAGTTGAGTTTGCAAACTTCTCAGCCTTCTCTTACTACACAAACTTATTAACCTGCCTATACAGCTGTTACCTGTAACTAGATTCTCATTCAGCTCACGTCGGCGAAGCAATGACGTAAATCTAACCGGTAATTAAATGAATAATAAAAAACGAATCTTCGGCAATTTTATTCATTCGCTTCTAATCTGTTTGCAGGCTGGACCAGCCGGTGACCAGTTCAACACCCGATATGGACAACAAAAAGGTGAGATTATTGCGGAGTCAATTTGGTATTGGAATTATCAAGCTGCGGGTACCAATGAGCATTATTTCACCAGATTATCATTTTCCATAAGTTCATTCATCCGCGAGTCGCCTTTCACTGTATTTCTAGTTCAATTGGATAAGTGATTTTCTCGAGTTCGCATCCGCTAAATATCTGTTGGGGTTAAATACGTTTTATAGGAGCCTCGCCTCGGTCGAAAGGTTTTTTGGGTAAAAATCCCGGCGCTTTTATACGAGAATAAGTAATAATAACGAGTAATGATGATAATAATAGTAATAATAATAACGATGCTAATATTGAGCCAGTATATAACGCGGAGCGTAGTGACGTAAATTTGACGCAAGGTAGGTAGGTAGGTAGGTAGGTACCTACGTTTTCTTCAAGGTTGTAATCGGTTGGGTTGAAAAAAGGAAAAGAAAAAGAAAAAATATAAAGAAAAAATTCACCATCCACCTCTTCGTCGGCACATAATGAGCTCGGGTTCTACGCGCTGTTAATTGACTCCCGTCGAGGGCGAAATGAACCTTTGGAGTGGAACGATCTTTTTTTTCAAGTGTATCAAACGCCAAAGATTAATTAAAAAATTCTACCCTTATTCAACGACCGACGATGCAATGCATGTCATTGGTGGAACAAAAAAAAGAACGCGCCTCTTTCAATACCTGATTGATAATCCCTTGTATATTAATTCGCGAGTCATTACTCCTAGGTATTAAATATTCCAGTTATTATACTACCTATGTACATACGAAGCCGAAATGTCACAGACTTTCTACGTTCACACTGATCGCGTGGTTTCCAATCAGCTGAATTTTGGTATAGTCAGGCTTCGGAGAATTTTTTCTTTTTTTCTTCTTTTTTCTCGCACCTTCGTCAATACTTAGAAAAACTTTGCGAATTGGTTCGACTTTTGGGTTCGTTGAGTAAAAATCAAGCCAACTCAGCGGGACTTCGTTAAAATCAGATTCACCGATGGCTAGAACTCACTCACCACAAGTTATCATTTTTCTGTTTCCGAAGGGGGGTCGACAGAATTATGCAGTAAATATATGAGGAATAATATGATATATATATAATATACATTTTTACAAGTCGAATTATTATCCGAAATCACGATTTAATTTGTTTTCAATTCAAATTGAAAACGAAAGAAAAGCGTATGGCCTGCGGTCGAGTTCTTAGAAAAATGATGAAAGCTAAAAAGGAGAAACGTCTTCTTCGTCAACGTGCGGGAATTTAAATGGACCACTCGATCTGAACATGCAGTAAAGTTCGGGGCAAAGGGGAGAAGAGAGCCGGGAAAATACACGATGGGAATAAATTGAGGAACGGGCACAGGGTTTTCCTGTATATGGTGGAGCGAACCAAACCGTTCGCCCGCGTTCGCCAATATTCTGGTGGTCTGTGTATATGTATACAAGCATCCGGCTATATTATTCGTTATACGACCTCCTGCAATATCCATATCCAGAAACTTGAATTATTGTATTGGAACGTAACGGTTTCCTGTGGGAATTTTCTCGATTTTTTTCCCGCTCTTATACTACCTCTCTCTTTTTCTTTCCATTTTATATTCCGGCGTGACGCGTGTTTCAAAAAGCAATAGTGAAATACGACGTCGATATGTATACGTGGATCTACGTACAATCTAATACCTTGCATAAAGCCAGCTTCCTCTCCTTCTCTCTTTCTCTCTCAAATACTTTATGGTTCATTTTTACCGCAAGTTACAGTCGAATGTATTACGAAATACTTTCGAAGCTGACTGCTAGCTGGGTTCTTTTTTCTTCTTTTTCTTTTTTCCTAACAAAATTAATGTCGAAATATCTAGCCGTTCGGAAACCACCCCTTTGACAATAAAGCCCGTAAAATAACCGCTGGCTAATAGTCAGCCCCCCAATAACCTTTGAAAAGCTATTAATTGGCTAAATTTATCCTTTATACCTATAGATAGAACGCTTTTGTAAACATGAAATGATAAATTTCCGGGAATTTTAGTTTTTTTTCTTCTTCTTTCTCAAATCACGTATCCGCTCACATAAAATTACCAACAAAATATCTACAGTGAGAAAGAAAAAAAGATTCACCTTTTAGGGCACATAAAGTCAACGCAAATGTATAAACCCTTTGAACTAGAGGTGCTCTGATATCGTGACTGACAGGAATTCACTCCTTTCAGGAACTAGTTCTGCTACGTGTGTGTCCGTATGCGCATTTATGGCTTAGAACTAGGTTGAAGTAATCCAGACTGTTAGTCAGTAAAATTTCATACCACCTACTCGAAAAAGTGTCACTCGGTTGACTAGCATTATCTCGAAACATCTATCGACTATAGATTACTGGCCATTAGTTATTGACGGAAGTAAAACACAGCTCAAGACTTTGGCACAGAAAATAAAACTAAAGTGGATACATTAGGCTTAGGCCTGACTCCTTTGGCCTACAAAACAAGTCAATAAAACATATGCTTATACATACGTTCATGGATCAACCATTAAACAAATGGGTTCTGGGTATTGGGTCGTGCACGAAGGGTTATTTCATTTTTGATTTTTTCTTCGTCTTCATATGTATTACGTGGGTACTACACATATGTACTTGTATTATACATATTGTACGCTTACGTACTACATACATGCGCGATCTATAATATCTTATCTAAACGCTAGGGTGTGCGTTGCTTGGGGTTTCTGGGTTGAATTTCGGGTCGGGGTTGAGGTTCGGGTTGGAGTTGGGGTTGGGGCCTGGGAGCTAAGACGAAACTCTTATATGGAGCCCATCGAGCGGAAGTAACACGTGGCGGAAAGTAACCACGTGCCCATTTTTCTCCGTTCCAACGATGAGATTACCCCCTCTGGAGTTACGTAACCAATAACTTCATCACTATAGAAGTTCCTAAGTCTACCCTTGCCTCTCTTCAACACACGTGTATCTTTCTTCTCCCGTTCCTGCACCTTGTGTACTACAACAGCACTCAAAAAACACTTGATCGAAAAGCGTGCAGGAAGGTTAATCCGCATTTTGTATAAACCGAGGAAAATTTTCCGCGAAGTGAAAAATACTGTATTTTTTTAGAAATTTCGCTTATTCCGACCCGTCAAATTACCGCCAGATCGTTTGTTACCAGCTTAAGACTCAATAGCACGCGCGAAGCATATAATATAATATGTAGTGAACCTGGTGTGCAGAATCTCGACTGCATCTAAATTACCCATTACACGTTAGATAGACTAGAAATTTGCCAAAGCTGCACTGAAATTGAGTCAAATGAAGAGCTTTCGCCAAATTGATGTCGCTATCTAATAATTCAACAACTGGTCGTGTCTCCGATAGTTAATAGCTCGTGAATAAATGATCAAGATTTTCGTATAGCTATCACTTTGCTAGATCACTTTGAGCATTTAATCTTGTGCCCTGAAGCTTTTACGGCTTAGTTATGTTTGTGTAAGGGTTAGGCAAGGATACGTTCTAGGTTTAGTTAAAGGAGTAGGTAATTCCTGAACACGCGATCTAATCTAATATTTACGTAAGAAGCCCAAGGTCCGGTTGGACGGACGATTCCGGACCCAACGGGTGCTCTGTATACTGATGCAAATTTATCTGACGGTCTAGCTGCCCCGGTTTATTACCATAGCCAGAGTCCACCAGTCGCACCTGTGGCCGGGTGACCGATTTAAAGGCTTAGGGCGACGACCCCTTCGTCTGGGTCGATTTAATCCTCCTGCTTCTTGGACTCAGAAATGACATCGTCGTCTCTTACGTCGTGCACCAACCTCGTTCATCGCCTACTACATCGGGCGACGCCGACGTGCGTCGCGGAATAGTAACTCGATTTTCTCAGTTGAAATTCAGTTACTATCCTGAGCAAGGGATCTCCCCGCGCAATCTGCTATGCTATACCATTTCCTTCGTGTCTTCCTTCCTTCCTTCCTTACTTCCTTCCCGCTTTCCCGCTTTCCTGCTTTCCTGCTTTCCTGCCTTCCTTGCCACCACTACCTTCGTAAATGCTGCAAATTGTGCGCTAACGAAATTCACGGTAGGAATGTACCCGCGCGTATATACGCCTAAAGGACGAGGACGAGGACGTGGTACATACCTATCCACCCCTCTCATTCACCTCACTTCAGGTGAACTAAATTGCCTCGATTCGACGACGACGACGACGAGAGACAGACGTCAGTCTGCAGGGACTCTGCGAGGACAACCGGATATTCGTTCCGGTCGATTAGCGCCATTGTGTCTCGGCTGACTCAACGCGTTGATTTGAGCCGAGCCAATCCCTCATCAGCTGTATCTCCCTCGCTTCGTCTTTATCTTGGTATCATTTTTTTTTTTCTTTAATTTCTGGTATTACGAACCCGACGTGATTTCATTAATACGATGACAATATGCGCTGAATAACTAATCAATAGATTCCCCTCAAGAGATCGTACGATTTTCGATTAATTATCAAGAAAATTCAACACGCGATCTTCATACCGATCTGTTTCTCGATCTTTCAACTATTTCACATTTCATTTTACGCACGATCGCATGTTTGATCTCTGCGTCTCAGACCTTACGTGCTCAAGATTTATTTCTATCTATTATCATCCTGCTACCTCCTGTGTAAAACTGATACGAATTATACACAAACGTGTTCAGTGTTGAACATTATACTGTGTATAATTTGATCGTCAGTCCAATTTATCTATCATCTTCATCTCTCGTCAATTAGATGAACTTTACATACGTAGCACTTCCTGGGGTAGAAAAAAGCTCCCTTATCATACAGATTCGGGATAAAAAATGAAGCAAAACTCATCTGCATCATAGATAATGTCACAAAAAAGTCAGTCGTCTATCTCATATAGATAAATTTCTGCGATAATTATCTCATCTCCGCATATTTACATAACGTCCACCCATATTACGTTCTGCAACAGACCCTGTGTCTGATAAGACAGAGTTTGTCCGTTCACATAGTTGGGCAGAGATACCATGATGCTTTACCATAGTATCTATGTAGTCTGTCATCTGAAGAGCCCGCAGTATCCTTTGAGTATTTTGTGTGATCCTTTTGATCTAATTTGTTCTCTCTACGGTCTGTGAGACAGAGTTGGGTTTCCTAGGAGATGATCAAACGACTTCCCTGACCCGGTTCTTATTCTATATGTATGTTCTTGCAGTTTGAATCTTGCGATCGTTGATCAGACCTTTTCCTGTATATAGTAAGACGTCGGAGTTTTGGGAGAGTGTCTCACGGCTTAGCCTCGATCATCAAACTTTTATTATTCAGATGACGCGAGGGTCGTTCCGGTGGTAAAATAAGTAGAAGCATTTTTTCAGCTGCGGCTAAACTTTGGATATTAGTCCAAGTTAACGAGATAGGTAATGTGAAAGAGCTGAACAGAGTAGAGATGAACTCGGAAAATGACTACTGAGTCAAGGCAGAAATCCTATGATCCTGAGGCTCCCATCATTCTCGGATTTTCCTATACGCGGACATATGCATCGACCTGGATTATGCCCAAGTACTATACATACGAAACTTTCAAACTCGGAGAAGTAACAAGATTATCTTGAAACTTTAAAATCACGATTAATTCCACGCTACGAATTGCCTCGGTTCGACTAATTCAAATCTAATTTTTCCACAATTTGATCCCAGCCAAGTCGTCTGGGCGACTAATATATTAAAAGCTCAAATTTGGTAGAAATTATTCACCGAATTGGAGATTTTCAGCCGTTAAATCCTGCAAAGATCTTTCAACTTATATCCTTTTCCTCTTCACCTTACCCGGCGTACAAAACCGTACCTTATATAGTAAAAGGAATCGATACCCGCTCCGGTTCGCATATTTAGCTTCTATTTTGGCCCTGATCTCGCAATGCGATCTCATTTTATCTTGGTATCCTGAAATTCCTTACGGCCATGTACAACAGAGTTAATATACACCCGACAAATATTCGCATACTCAAGCGCTACCGGGGCAAGATAGGATTTGAGAAATAACTCAGCGGTGTCCCGTTGACTCGGGTGTCTCGGCGATAGGATGGAAATGAGGATAGGACGTGAAAAATGGTAACAGCAAAATAAAAAAAAAAGGGGGGGAATATAGAGATACTTCGAAATCTTGCTTGGCTAACGGGTAGAGGGATCGCGAAAGAGAGAAAGAAAGATCGAAAAAAATGTCCCCTGGCATTTCGCTTGGGGTTCCTTCGTCGTGACGGTCGTCAGTTTGTTCGATGTGTGTTTGCCGCTAATGTGTTTATACAAGGTGGTGAAAGTTCCTTACATTTTTCGTTTCTTCTTCTTCTTCGTTTTCCCTATTTCCCCGCTCTTTATTCTATTGCCTGTCTGCTTTCGGTTCTTTATTTTTCTTCGATCCTCTTACTTTCGTCTAGCATAGAAGCTCTTCCGCATGGTTTTATGAGGGTCGACCCATTTGGCTTCTGAAACGTTTTAGAGACCGCTAAAAACTAAAACGAAAGCAGTAGCTGCTCTGAGATTGCGTTAGGAAACCAATCGGGTCTCGCCGCCTAAAAGATCACGACTAAACTATTCTCCGTTTCCCACAAAACTATAAAAAGAATGATCATGTATCAAATGGGGGGGGGGGTCACAGACACGAAACATTATAATAATTAAACAGGTTACATAGGTGGGGAGAATCACCTGAACAATAATTGAGAAAAAGATTAGGAAGAATGAGTTGTACTTGATTAGTTCAGAGATTGACTGAGGAAAGTTAACAAAATATAAAAGTGAAGGATAATCAAGTAAATATTTTAGACAAAATGGGTCGGATATTAGATACATGTAACGTATAATCACAGCAATATGGAAAATTGAATAAGTACCTACCTAGGTACGTATGAGTAATTGAGAATAAATACAGAAATAGAATAATAAAGCAAACACGTCAAGCTGCTGAAAGTAATATAAGTCGGCAAAGTTGGTACGAGAAGTTGCATAATTTTTGATGATATTGTGTTTGCTTGGTAAGAAGAAAAAGCAGAAGAAAAAGAAAATGGAAAAGATAGAAAGAATGGAGAGCAAAGGAACACGAAGGAAAGGTAGACGAGAGAGCGAAAAAGAAGGAATTTTTGTTCGTAACAAAACTTTCGCAAAGATCTTTCCTCCACTCACAAAACTCTTAAGAACGAGGAACATTAATATTAAATTACTTGTCGAGGTTGGCTACCTGAAATTACTTCAACTTCCTATATCGTGTACCTTGGTTGGAAAAAGTTCGAGCCTTGATTTCCTAGTGCGAAATGTCCGCTGTTTCCTTCGCTCCGAGTACACCATCGCGTCGATATTCTCTCGCGGCAGAATATATTCAGATTTAATCACCTTTCCGAATCGAAAATCGATTCATCATTGTTGCAAAACTCTCACCCCACCACCTGCAGGCCAGGTTCAGTTAGTGCTTCGATAAATCATATAAAAGCTCGACTAAATATTTTCGTTTTATTTATTTCTCTGGGTAACAAGCATCTATGCCATGCCTATGACGTACCAATATCACCAGGTGAAGTGAAAAGGTGAAGGAAAAATAAAAGGCGAAGGAATAAGCCGGGCTCACCGAGGAAAAGGAATAAGGCGGAGAGAACGGGGAGCGGAATGATTACTTACCGTAAAATTCCGCGTGCCTTGTAAATTGCCAATTTTGTGGCACAATAAGTCGACCATAGCAAGGCGAAGAGAAATAATGGCGAATTTATTGATACACCAAATCGCGCTGGGAAAAGTCTCGAAAAATAAAAGAGGAAATCTCAGAAATCTCGCCTTTCAGGTGAAAATAGGACCGTGAGAATATAAGCATCGAGATAAATCATCGAAGGAATATCGATCTGAGCACGAAGACACGAAAATATTTCTGAGCTTATAATTTTTACTCAAACAACAACTGAGACCTGTTCAATTAAATGTGATGTTTCATATTTCAATCTGCACTTTTTGACGAAGCGACCCACAGCCGCGTATGAATAATAATATGATTGATGTGAAATGAAACGAACTTTTCTTATTTTCTGATCCTTCCTTCGTGCTTCGTCCGTATAAATTGTAATAATATTTCCCCGGTTCTTCCAGCTCTGGTTTTTCTTTCGCTTATCTTCTCTCCTTCTATTAATACTATCACTGGGACATTATGGGAATGAGATCGGCACGAAGCTCCTTCATATTTTTCTGTTCTTCCGCGCTGGTGACAGGTGTAGCTGTCGCTACGTTGAACTTGATTAATGTTCAGAGAATAACAGGAGACGCTATGGTCGTTTCGGTCAAGGAAGATGTCCAAAGTTAATTAGAATTCGTCGTGAATTCGACAAATATGCCGGGTGAAATTTATCGCGTTGTATGCCTACCTATATACATACCGATCCGAATAATTTACTCAAATCGTTCGAATCACTTGCTAATTCAAATTTCGAGGTTTCGCCCGAATTGTCTGAAGTTCAGAAGTTCAGAAGTTCAGAAGTTATAGGTATACGAGAAACTGGTAGACGCCCGTTGTAGGGTTTAGAGTGAAGTGGAACCAGCTAGGTAAAGGTACCAAAATCGGGTGGGAGGTAATCGTAATCTCACGTGTACACCGTGGCTCAATGGACAAGCAATATCCCGAGGATATCCTTTCGTTATTATTGGTTGTATCTGCGGTATTACAGTTTTCTAATATCTCAACGGTCCTTTTTTTCCATCGATATATAATATGTTGCACAGAGCTGCTCAGAAAGATACGAGGGCGAGTCTGTTACCGATTTCGAAAAAGGAACGAGGATCTTTTCAAGTAAAAGTCCGAAGCTACTAGCGCTAGCTGTAGATATATAGTAGGGTATACTACAAAATGTCGAGGACGACGACTTACCGCGAGAATAAAAAAGGAGAAAGAAACTAAGACGTCGCCCCATCTTTTCCTGTTTGATAAAACCGAGAGATATAAAGTTTCAGACAATCATCGAGGAATCCTGGAATTCTATACGATCGCTGAGCCAATACCTTGCGAAAATTGTATAGCTGTTTAAATTTCTGCAATAAATTTTGCCCAACCAATAATTTCTGTTCTTTAAAGAAGTAACGAGAAAAATTAAGAAGATGAAGAAAAAAACGAACAAATCAAACCTCGTAAAAATTTGAAACTATTCGATTTCTCGAGCCATCCTGTATAATAAACGTCTAATTTACTGTCTCTGCGAGGTCATATTAATAATCTTGCGGTTGAACATTCTGCGAGATATTAGATTCGCTTTATCGTTAGCCGACTAATTCCTTGCCTTAGTTATTCTCCTCGGGGTACGCGGATGCGAACATGGGTGGTTGGTGTAAACAGAGGGTGGCTACCCTCCGAAAGGTTAGGCAGTTCTCGGAGGAAACCTCAAGGGTTCTATAGCTACGAGGTAAGCACGCTGAATCGAGAGGCAGAAGACGAGATAAGTACGTGATGCTTCAAAATGGGTGATTAAATGAGGAAAATGGTCAGGTACGCCTTTCAAAGAAATTCCGCGAATCGTGATGATGTACACATCGTTGTTATTTTGGCTTGACGAGGGTCGGATGCTGGGTACATGCATGCGGATTCAGACTGTGGGGACCTTTGACGTATTCGTATTATATGTATAGATATATTTATCGCGTTTTGTGAAAATAATATTTAATTTATTTCTCTGAAGCCTTTGGAAGATGTTGAGTCACGGAAACAGGAAACAGGAGAAAAAAGAAACTGCGAGCGGTGTGAGATCTCGGATGCAGTCATGTTTGTTGAAAAACTCTTTTGCCAACGTATTTTTCTTTATACTACGAGTTTTTCCCCCCCAGAAGACAAAGGAATGCTTTTCTACAAATTGCCGAACGATATTTGAGCGCCAGAACTTACCTCCGAACCTTGCGACGCGTGCAACCGAAAAATAGCGAGACAAACAAGGACGAAAAATTGGTCGCTACCTTTCTGGATTCAAACCTCATTCGCTTTGGAATAGCAAATTCCCATCTTAGACTTCAGGATAAAAACAAGCATAAAAGAACTCGGGCTTGTGTCCCGATGGAAATGCATCAGCGCTTAGATTTCGATTCTGCTTTATAGCTAGCATTTATTGTCGTTGATTGTCGACGCTGTTTGCGACCCTGTCACAAATTGTTACGTCGATTTCTTGTATCCACCCGACTCTACACGTACATTTATAACATCTTTTTTTTTTCAAAAGTTTATTACAAAAGCAACATAGAACCCAGCGTCTGTATAGCTTATCGTAATATCGTTATTTAATATGCTTGCACAGGAGTTCTCGAGCCGTGACTCAGCCGGCATATTTATTCATCCTCGTATTTTCTCAACGTTGACGAGATAATTTCTCAAATTTTTCTCATCGTAAGCAAAAATGAAGAAGATCAAAATACATTCATAGAATCAAGTTGCAAACATGGTTACAGCCAACATGATACCTACATGCAAAGATGATCGAAAAGCTCGAACGTGAGTTGAAATCGTCTAAAAAATTTTGCATTCTCATTCATTCATGCCATGATCGGGAATCAGGTGTAAAAATTGACGTCACCTCGACGCGACTGAACTGTGACGTAATTTCTTCGCGTCGCATCGATCTACGCGAAGGAGACAAAGTCTGAAAAAGAAAACGGAAAGGAAACGGAAGACGGAGACTGAAGAGGGTCGCGAAGTCTCCCCGTCCGTTCTGGTAAAGGTTTTGGAACAGAGAACTGGGCAAGAAGGAAAGAATAGAAAGGTAGAAAGTGGGAGATCCTAGTGTGGAACGTGAATCCCGCAAGGGAATTTCATTATCTACCCCAACAATGCGTACAAACCCAATTGGGGCCCTTCAATTTTTTTTTCTTCTTTTTTTTCAATGCCAATTCGATGCCTACACCCTACAACTGTGTGAGTAAGCAAGTGAAGATATCGATTGAAGAAAATTTAAAAACAAGTCATGCACACTTTTTCCACCTCGCATAAAATGAGGATAAAATAAATAAGTTTACTTATTCTTATACCCTGACGAAAAGTTTCACGCGGTTTTAAGGGTTTCTTTTACATTTAAATCAACTCATCCATTTTCAGAGGTGAATTTTTTTTTTCTTTTTTTTCATCTTTTCTTATCATTTTTGAAAAACGAACCTCGCCGTTGAAATTCTGAATAATTTTTTTCAAACCTGTCTGCAGAGTTTGATCAGAATATTTTTTCATTTCAATTTCGGACGGATATGTTTCGAGTGTTATTTGTAACCAACGGAACACAACGGACCCGGGAAATTCGTGATATCCTACCTGATCGTCGATAAACTGTAAACCACGGTAATCAAAAGAAATTGCTCGAAAGGTTCTAGGCGGGTGCGCACCATCGCTTGAAACGTCCTCGGGTAGATTGAGAGCGTAGTCGATTGACTTAAAACGAGAAAACCCCTCGGTGTTACACGGGGACGAATTGAAACTGTGAATCTTCCCGCGTCAACGTGACGTTCGCGGTAGCGATTTACAGGTGTCACCTTTTCTTCGCTCTCGAAGGTCTCGCGCGAATTAAAGAAAGAAAAAAGGACAGAGAATAAGAAGAAGAATAAGAAATGAAGAGAAAAATTTTTTTTTTTTAAAATACCGAGAAAGAGAGAGAGGACACAAAAAGTTTGCTTGGAGTAATTTGCGAAGTCGCAGGCGTTTGAAAATAATCGAATCAGGCCAGAAGAAATTTGCTTGTGACTTTGAAAATTAACGCTTCTTTTTATTTGATATAAATTCGGATTCGATGCGGTAGGTACCAGTATTCGACAAATATTTGAACTGACATGTCTCGCGATATTTTTTCGTTGAATAAACAACCGCAAAAGATCAAGAGGCAGTAGGGTGATCACGCGAAAGTCGGAATATCGCTGGGAGTGACTCGCTCGCCCGAGGTTCATACGATAAAATGATATTTTCACCTTTACGCGACAGATAAACATAAATAAATGATGACGCCTCTCTTGTTAGGGAGGGTAGGTAGAAGATAGGACGCGGTTTACGAGGCTGGGGCGTAGCCGATGGATTTCACGCGACGAGGATGATGCGACTCAGCTTACGCACACAAAGGCTGTCCTACGATCGAATCAAACACCTTGAAATTGATTTCCAATTTATGTATAGCACGTTCTCATACAACAGACAATTTTCAAGACAGCTACATATCGACTCTTCGATTATTATTTAAAGCCCGATGATAAATAACCGTTTGTTTAAAAACAAAGAGTAATGCGGTACACACATAATGCAACCATCAAAATATGTGGAATAATTAACTCAAACGTCGCGGTAACAGAGAGTTGATTAAGTCATCCCCTGGTATGGGTACAGTACTGGTTCATGAGCCTGGAGTAATTCTGATTGGAGCCTTATGTGGTAGTGGTATCCATCAAAGGTAAATTAATGGAGGGTGAAGTATTTCCCGGAAATGTAATCCCCCTCATCAAATTCACTCAGCGTAACAATGTGGTTGATGGTAACAATTAAAATGATCAAAACATCCATATTAAGTCTTGAGTCACAAGCGTTTCAACCATTTGTATATTCGCATATGAATTTGTAGAATGATTTCATGCTCATCAATGAGGGACTAATCCAACTTTGGGTCTCGTAGGACTTAGATCCTTTATGAAGAGTCTAACTTATCGATCTGATACAGCATCCGCGGCCAAAGCACCGAATGCAACTTCCTCAGAAGCTTATATATAAATTTATTGTCTCCCACGGCACGCAGGTGCAATGTATTGGCAAAGCTATAGCAAATATGTTGTTCGAGTAAAGTTATAGTTTTACATTTCCATATAAATAGTTTGAAAAGTGGTACGACGATGCGGCAGAGTGTGAAAATAAAACGCGAAAAGACGTATGAAAATTGCAAATAAATATTGTCAGAAGGTGCACGGTGCAACGTCAACTGGCATCCGTAATCGATGGGTTTGAAAATATTGCGAATGGGTGTTTAAAATGAAATCGACGGTCTTTTTCGCGTCTAAGAAGCTGCAGAGAGTCTGGAATCTCCTGAACCCAAGGCCTAAGAAAGATTTGAAACACTCCGGACCCGTCGCAATTCTCGTGATCCAAGTAGCCGTATAAAACTGGCAGAAATATTACCTCCCTTTTTAGCTCATTCCTTTTCTTCTTTTTAAGACTGCGAGTAGAATTTGAGTGCAAAATCGTGCCCGACTTCTACGTAACTCGACAGTTTTCGCTAAAGATTCTCGATATTTCTTTCATTTTAGATTTCTATCTCCGTATATCTAGATGTGGACCAAAGATGCTGCCGGAAAATAAGGATCGTTTACTTTTCTCCGAAATGCGTAGGCGTTCAGTTGGAAGCAATATATGACGGATTGCAAATAGGTTATTACCACAAACACGCTTGCCTTGCTTCCACCTCTCCTCTCGAACGACAGAGAATGGAGAACTTTGGTTGATCTTGAAATTGAGTTGCCAAGCCTTGCGTTTATTCGGGTGATTTGAAGGGTTGAGGTCGTTGTTGCGAGGATGGTGGAATGACTTATCTTTCGCCGTCTAGATACGTCGATAAATTCGATTTCATCCTTTATTTTTTCTCCCTTACTCTCAGTGGCTCTTTCTCTCCTCCTCTATTTCAGCTCTGACAATCTGTTGGACGCGGTAACTCGGGGTTATTCTAGCGTGACGAGAAAAATGATTGGCTTTTGGCTGATTGCTAAATCGATGCCACAATGACGTCAGAGTCAATTCGGCAGGGATAAAGTACCTCTTTATAGATGTTTCGAACATCCGATACCTAGGTTCGTTCAAGCGAGGGAAAATAACTTGCCGATGATGATAAAACGGTTCGGTCACAACTTCGTAGAGTAGCTTCGCTACCTACCAAGTCGGAAAGAAGGATCAGGATGAAGACAGATTGCCGAGAAAAAATTTTCTGCCCTTTTCTTCCATCGAATGAAAACTTGATGACGTATGAACAAGAAAATAACACAAAACAAAACATGAGAAAAGAAGAGGAAGAAGAAGAAAAAAAAAATCGGCAAACCTGACTTATAAGGCCATGGGCCTGTTTGTGTCACAGACACAAGCAGGGGTACGACTGTCCACACGGTTCGCGGAAAGCTGACGCTCTGACGCTTGTCAGCAAAGTTCCTGAAACGAGATAGGTAGGTAGGTATAGGATGTTGCGAAAATCCTTAAATCCGAAAAAAGGTTCTGACGTCCCTTGGGAACTGTTCCCGGCAACTGGGCGTAAAAGCATAAGCTGTATCGCTGCTACGCGACAGCAAAAGATGCTTGTGTTGCGTGACGGTTGGATGGATGGGTTCTATTGCTGATGTAGGTATACGTAGGTACGCCAGTCGCTGATGAAATGATATTTTTTTTTATGTACCAAACCCGTATAAGTTGAGTAAACGTTAAAACGGTTCCGAGATGACAAATCCAAAGGGAAATGATGGAGTAGTATGATATTACAAAGCTCCGCAGGGGTTTTCTTGTCTCTTCTCTTTAGAAAATTTCATTTCACCGTGAATTTACGCCAACTCAAAAATGGTTATGGTTATGGTTATGCATAATATTAAGAAAAATCCTTGGTAATACGGACGGAGATATGCTTGATGAGAGAAAACGCTGGAAGCCTGCGGAAACCTGGACCTGTTTCAGAGGGAAATGTATCTCGTTTACCTTCATCATAAAGGAACGAGCTGACCCAATTAGCTTCAGGCTGACCAATTAAATTTACCAAAATATATGCTAAATTGCCCGGTTTTTGGTTCGGTTATTATTCATCCCCTCTATACGTACCCGAGTACTTGGATTGAGAATAAGGTAGCTGGAAACCACTTCGAATCGTATATCATAAAGGTGGCATTATCGATTTAGCGATCCGATTTACATAGATCTGAAGAAAACAGAGATTCAGTCGAGTCGTTTCGCACGAACATTGGTCCTTTGGCGTTTCTTTGTGCGAATATAATTTGATCAGAAGTCCAGCTGCATCATTTGGAGAAAAAAAAAATAAAAAATAATAATATTTTATCAAGAATCTGGGTTATCACAACGGGAAAATGTCTCCTCTATGTAAATTACTCTGTCTAGGGCTCTCTGTATGCAAATTTTGTCAGCTTGCGTACATCGCACTAACTACAACGAGAACAAGAGTGCAGCCACCATGAATAGAAATTCAAAAAATACTTCAAAGCCATGTCGAGGTATCATTATTATATGACACAAACACACCCCACAGAAAGTTAACCAAAGGTCTTTCCATGTTCGAGAAACACATTAAAATGAATTTTGGAGCCAAAAAATATTCCCTTTTCCAAACTTAGAATACGCCCCCCCTATTAGATCTTAGTCTAATGAGGAATTTATAATTTCTGTTCCAGGTTGTCCAAGGCGCTGGACCGCCAGCGTTGGTCCAAATGCGCCGTAAAAGTGGTGGCGGTGCAGATGGACCAGGAATCGCTGTCTCTGGTATGCGCCGCCGTAGTGGGCCCCAGGGGTTGCGATCACCAGCTGCAAAGAGGCCCCTTTCAGCCCCGGTCGCCCTTCAAGGTTGGCTGCACAAACAGGGTTCCGAAGGTCTTATGCTGTGGAAAAAGCGCTGGTTTGTCCTCTCCGAGTATTGCCTCTTCTACTACAAAGGTGAGTGGATTTCAAGTAAATTTTGAGAGTTTCATATCGCCGAGGATCCAATAGAACGTCAAAATACATCTACCTTTGTACTCAGTCAACCAAAACCAAATAATTACCATACCTATAGCAATTGTCAAACGCAAAATTTTCCTTTCCCTCCATCGACTCAACGCGATTTGATGTGGGTGCCTGATGTATACACCTACTCGAGTACGAAGTACTTAGGGAGAAATACACATGTGGTATTAAGCTGAGGGTTGGTGGTCAACTTTGGCTTGCATCAGTTTGTCCGTTTCACTTCGTCGTCACCAAATTCGGCTTGTGTCAAAGCCGAGTTGTCGTGTTGAATTGGTAAGGTCGTCTAATTGCCGCTGGTCCATTCAAAGAGTGAAATGATCGGAATGCAGAAAACATCAAGCGATGACGAAGTTGAGGTCGATCCAATTAGCAACTGCCCGGCCTCCTATATTAATGATTCACTTGTCCCTCGAGGACCCTGACTTTATTCCAGTTTCCCGTCACCCGTCGACGACATCTAGACTCGCAGGATTTCACCGCGTTTTTGTCAGTCCTCGGACGGTTGTCGATATCATATTTTAAAGCCCTTGGCACAGATTTTCTCACATCACCAAAGTATCCTCGTACCATTTTCTTAGCACTCCCTACCGTTGCCATTACTCTGCATTAGTTTTTAGCCATTAATCTCTGATCCTTATCTCGGTACCTTCTGGCGGTCGCGTATCCTGCTAGAGCTGATTATGAAACCAAAAGCCCATTACATTATAAGAGGATTTACTCCTCGAATTAAACGTATCTACACGCATATAGAACGTATGTTACTTGAGCGTGCGGAGCCACACAGACGTTTGGCAAACAGTTGTACAGAAAATATTAATGAATCCCACAAGAGGGTGAGGTGGAATGTATAAATTAACCAGGGATTTCATTATCCGCCTACGTTAAAAGTAAACTTGAAACCAGTACTCAGCTGTAGCGGTAGATTTATTGTATTACATAAAATGTTGAAAGCAATGAATGGGGGTACTTTTTATTTTTTCTCAAAAAAGTAATACAATAAAATAGTAATCCTCTTTGATGTACCAGTAATTACTTAACGGTGGCTAATTTCCGCTGTTGTTTCTCCTGGCTTTGTTCAACAATGCACTTAATTGTTCGAACAGATGCTTGGAACGACCAAGAAGACTAAAGCTAGGTTCAATTACATGAAGAACGTTCGCCCGATCTATATTACTGCCGCTATAACGTAGTGCTCCTTCGTTTCTTTGTTCGCTCCTGAATTCTGATACCTTCTCTTCCCAAGTTAAGAGCACTGATGTTTTTTGTGCCATTCAACTTGGCCTCTTACAGCAGCTCGGTTATAAAAGCATCGAATACTTATAGATTCAGAAAAATTAATCAACGTAAATAGCTAAATGAAGAAGTAGACACCGTTCACAGGGATTTTTAGAAATGTCGTTTATGGTATATAGACCCGATTTTTCATCCCCGACAACCTGGTGGTTACGTTCGTTTCCGTTGAATTTTGTAATTTTCACGCGAAATTCGGTAAAAGTATTAGACCCAAACGTGCCTTGGACTCGTTTAACTTTTCGCTAACTAGGTACTAGGGAGATCTTAGGTCTTGGGGTATAAAGTTGCGCGGTATCCACTGATCAATGTCTTTTTATTTCAATCCTTCATAGGGGAGCTTGCAGGCAATATACGGTACCAAATGCTCAAGGCGTTGTTAGGAATTGAAATTAAACCATTAATTCAACCAGAGACGAAGCTCACGATAATAAGCGTTCATCTGACATCATAACGAAATATATAATAATTGAGGGAAGAACAATGGTTCAATTGTGTGGTAGCTCTCAGTGCCATGACCCTCGAAAATCACGAAGTGAAGACTTTAAGGCGAGCTTTCGCCGGAAAATTTTTCACTTTTGAGGGTTAAAGGTCGTTAACGCTGAAAGCTTGGAAAGTCAAGGTGAACGGGGCGACCGGTATACCTGCGTCATTAGTGACAACAAACCTGGCCTCGGCGAATTGGTTGGCCGCAGGGTTGCTGGATGGTTCGTTTCTGGTTGGAAAGGATCTAGGGAAATAGGGACACACCATTGCCGGGTAGGAGAGACCCTCCCACGGGACTTGCATTAATAATGTCACCCCGGTCTTTGCTTTATTTTTATACGCCTTTGCTTCTTTACATCTTTGCAGACGGATCTCTTGTGGCAACGGAGAAATACGCTGTGAATTCTGTGCCCGAAGATCAAAGATCTTTTCACTGGTACCCATATACATCTATACACGCGCTCAGATTCTTTTATACAGCCTATTTGCACAACGATATGACCTGAAATCTCGGTCTGACTTTATTTCTTGGATATTTTATACTACAGGCTATTATACTCATCAAAGATTTGTAGAAATGATTTAAAGACATTATTGATCATCGAGAAGAAAAACGATATACCTATACGCTGTTGGAATTCACACCATGTAACGTGGATATTTCATGTCCTGTTTTACTATATTTCTACATTTTTCGATACCTACCTAATTTCTATGTTTACGCAAACAAGCTGATAAATGACAATCCGCTAGAATGGGATAAAGTTAGAAAAGGTACTCAGAAGCTTGAAAAAGAATTAGTTTCACAATAAATTGCATTGTAGTATATTCCAATCCCATCAGATCCGTGAATTGTAATAAAATTGTTTGAATTCTATCCCCCCTGTAGAGAGAATAGAATGTAATCACTATAAGCAAGTTATTGTATAAGCATATGAAGGGATCTTCTCCGTAGTAAAATTAATTGCTTCGTTAAAGGGAAAAGTTGTATCGCCTCGGGCAGATGGAATATCGTTTATGTCCGCAAAAATTCCGATCAGAAATTACATGAATGTTATACTGGTAGCTGGTTGTTCGTTCTTCTGTAAAATTGACTGAAATTGAAATACTGTCCTTAAGTTGGGATCGAAATAAGAAATGGAGAATTGGAGAAATCTCATTATCGGAGGAAGTAAAATAAAGGGGGAAATATTTGAAGTGAATAACGCGAAAAATGTGTCGTTACACTTTCGTTTCAGGTCCCGAAGAAGAAAAATTACTCGGATCGATTCTTTTGCCCTCATACCGTGTGACGGCATGCAGGCCTGAGGACAAGGCCAACAAGAAGTTTGCTTTCAAGGCAGAGCACGCCAATATGAGGACGTACCACTTCGCAGCAGACTCTAGAGAGAGTATGAACCAATGGGTGAACGCGCTAACGTTAGCGTCCTTGTTGCAGGACCCGAACCCGTAAGCTTTACTCAGATACATGTATATCTATATGGATTTAATTAGCACACTCTGAAGTAAGTTTCGATGAAAGCGGATCATGAAAGCGTTCGTCAGAGGCGAGCAGGAGCTAGAGCGAAACAGAACGCTTTTAAATGGGAAACATATTTCCAAAGCTTAGTCCCGGTACCCACTACTAGTTCAATGCTTCCGGTACGCAGAGGCGAAAGCTCGTCCTTTTGCTAAACAGATCAAACACAAACTATGATGTGTACCGAGAGCCTGGAACATCCCGCAGTTCTCCTCGCCCTCAAAGGGTCCATCAATAAACTGAGAACTTTTGTTCTTCGTTTACGATGCATAGGGGTACTCTGCCATCTGATGATCCGCTCTCATATCAAACCTGCAAACTGAATGTTGTATTGATTCTGCAGATTAATTTCGCAGCGTCCGATCAATACAGAAATTCAGTACGCTTTAAAACTATCATCACGATTATCTTAGGAACCAAATTTTCCTAAATTTCCTGATTTCACTTTCAGTGGCGGAGGCGAGATGGCGATAGGTTTAGAATTGGCAGGTCCAGCCGATGGCGAGCGTAGTGCTCGTCCCAGCGTTTCCTCGATATCTTCAATCTTGAATCAAAGTGCCGACGATAGTGACAGCGGGTTTCACGGGTTCCAATCAAGGGACGACCCAAGTCACGCGTCTAACAATAACTCGAGTCCAAACAGCGTAAACACTGCGTCCTTTCCAACGTCAAATAATAACCACGAGGTACAACCTCAGCCCGTTATCAACGGATGGATGCAGCAGTCTCCTCAGTACGGACAGCCTGGACCCTCGCAACAACAGGGACAACAACAGGCTCAACAAGTACAATACGCCCAACTTCCTGGACCATCTCATCAACATCAACCACAACTGCATCAGCACGTTGTCCATCAGCATAAACAAGCCCAACAACAACAGGGACAACAGCAGCAACAACAGCAACAACAGCAACAGCAGCAACAACAGCAACAAGCCCCTCAAGCTGGTCCGAGCAACGTTCAAACCGTGCAACCAATGCCACGTAATTTTGGTCAGCCTTTATACGCAAACGCTCCTCCAAAGCCTCGTAGATTGACTGAAGGTTCTAACGAGTATTCTACCCCATCGCCAGACCTGGATTCGATTCATCCAGACTATCGGAAGTCCCCAGTCTCTCCTGACGTTCGTGCAGCCACGAAAAGTCCTGCTTCAGAATACGACAGAGGAAGTGTTATCTACGTTACAAGGATGACCCAGCCTCCGCAAACTCTACGGACTGATAAGTCTGGGCTTAATTATGGATATGCACAGTCACAACCGACCGAAAGACGCACACCTGATACTTATGGGAGAAGCGCTAAGCCCAGGTCTTCGAGGGGCAACGGGGATTACGAAGATGTTTATGGAGCACCGCAACTTTATCAGAGACCTGCGGGGCCCGTTGGTTACACCAAGGGCCCGGCTCCGGCGCCTATTCCTATTCCTATTTATGCGCAACAACCACATCCTCCGCAGCATCAGCAGCAAATATATGCAGTCGTTCCGACGCATACAGGTGAGATAATTATACGTGACTGTTATTGGTCTTGTTATTTTCAATATCTTTTTTCTTGCTCTTTTGTTGGGAAAAGAAGAGTCCAAGTTTTTGGAATTGGTCCGTTTCTTGGAGTCTTCTATCTAGTTTTGGTAATAGGAACTTCGCGGAGTGATCAATTCCGGAAATCTAGTGAACATCTCGGAGTTTAGGTATAGCGGAAGAAAAACAAACCTGCGATGAATTTTAAACTAAACTGCAGTAGAAAAGATAGCTTTAAATCAGCTAGGTATCGACGATCTTGAGACTGGCTCTTATACGGTGCGGAGAAAACTCTACTCTATATCCTGCACCTACGTATATCCTAAAGTTTTTGAATCGTTGCGCACTTAGCAATCGTTATCGAAGGATCCTCTCCCAACTTGTGGATGTCGGAAAAACTCGGGTTGTTAAAAACCCCTAGAACTCAACGTCAAATCTCTAAAAACGACGGAATAAAACGCGTTTAAACGTCTAATTAAATAACATGATTTTTCCTCACAAGAATTTCAAGGAGTTGTGTAAAGTTCTTTCTCGTTTAATTTCTTCTTTTTCTTTTTTCTTTATCGGTCGACTTTTTTCCAGAATAAATTAATCGCAGACGGGTTAATTGTCCGGTTTTCCTTCTTCGCCTTCGTTCGCATTTGAAATGATCTTTGTTTGTTTTCCCAATGAATTAATCAGAGATACGATATCGACGCTGATTTTCATTCCAGCACCGATAATGAGGCAGCCTAGGGCACAACCACCACCCCGACCGCACAGTGCTGATTTCTTGGAATACGAAGCGACGCGGAGACCTCAACAGCAACCTCAAGTTCAATCTGGAACCATAACAGGCCAACAACGACGTCCTCAGCGGCCTAAATCGAGCCTCGACGTTGTCAACCCTTCCGATGTTCCAGTAAATGACGGCTACTTCTATTCCGAGGAAAGGTGAGAAAAAAAATAGAAATTATACACATCGTTTGGTGAAAAAAAAAACACAAGTTGGCAAAAAAAAAGCACCTGACTTTATGCAACCGGAACGACATTCCCGCAACGAAACAGCCAACTTTCTATTCGGTGTTGGTCATGAAAGATTTTATGTAACATATTACGTAGGAGACTGACGAACGATTCATTTTGGACAGTGAATTTTCAAAAAAATAAAAATGATAATCGTTCATCTTAAATTGAATTGAACTTTGAAATTGAACGTTGTTTGGTCATCTGGCTAAGGTATGCCGCGCAGATGCGTCAGTCATCGGTATACCTGCACCAGACGCCGCAGCATCACCAGCAACAACGAAATCAGTCGTTGTCGCGCGCCGCGACGCCCTCCAAGCCGACGTCCTCCAGGGAACGTGACGCTGAGTCTGGCGTTGGTAGTCTCAGCGAAACCTCGAGTTCTGCTCTTAGACGATCCCAAAGAGACCAAAACTCCTCGCAACTGCAGCAGCAGCAGCAGCAGCAGCAGCAGCACGTTATCTCGTCTCACTCACTTCAACGTCACACTGAGTAAGTTGCATTTTCAACCATACCTTACAGTATTAATCATAAATCATGCGGTTACGTCTGCAGGGAGTAAAACAAGAAGATAACGTTTACTCCATAATTCATGAATCATGATCATCGTTTCTATATGGCTCAAATTTATAAGAGCGTTGGCTAATCCATTACCCGTTCAATTAATTACCCAATTGATTACCGATGATTATGGTATTTGCACCGCGTCATTTCACATTTTCGGCATTGCATTACAGGCATTATTTCTCGATGAAATTCGAACCGTGAATTTCGGGTCATTATTAGCCATCGAGGACTGACATTAATGGACGATAATTATCGACGCGAATTTTCTCGCTGATTGCTACTGCAGTGAAAACAGTAAAAAATATCTCTATCAAACTGTAGTAATAAAATCGGAGAAAATTTAATACGCGCATAGATCGTATCCCTCGAATCTCGATTTGTGCGTCCACTTACTCATTTTCGTTTACCAAAATTGCTATTCTTGAAACGTTTGTAACGCGATAAGTAGCCAGTAGACTCTTAGGTATAGGTATCACGTGTAAAGGAACTTTACCACGTAATGAATGAGTCAACGATTCCGCGATGCGTCAAGAGGAAAGACCGTCACCGTTATACCTATACGTATACCTTTTGGAAGTTGGCCGAATATGTTTCCGGGAATTCGTGACTAGGTACGTCATCGCATCGGTAATAGGAAAATACAAAGAAAATGATGAATTTTTATCTTTTTTTGAATGGTATTGAAGCCGTAGTTCTTTTTCTATATTCGTTTGGCATGATCGCGCCCGAGGCAAAACTTGCGAAGGTCTTTATATTTCATGACGTGGATTTTACGTATCTTTATAGATACACTTTCTCACGTCGTGTGAATGAGCTAGAAACTGTTCTCGCTATACGTATATGAAAAATAGTTATTCGCTGATTAAGAAGACAATCAAATAAGATAAAGAAACGCTGAACTGCGGTGTGATAAGTGAATTGTACGGATTTCTAATTCAATACGACGAAATCTTGACGTGTCTAGAATAACAAACGATTCACTCGTGAGACGATCACTACGAGAAAGAAGCTACGACCAAGCCGCGGGCAACAGGGAACTTTTGTTTGGTGGTGTTCCGGGTGAAGGGGCTACAGTACCTCGACGAATACAACGCGATTCTAGAACTGAGTACGACACGTCAACTGGTGGGAGGGCAAGGCGATGGAGTGAACAGCAGTTTGCCAGGTCAGCATCGGCTCGTCTACCTCGTACACGGCATCAGGTTGAACGCGAAGACGACGATTACGCTGAACGATCATCTGGTCAAGATTCCCGTGATGGAGAACGGAAGATCCAACAGGTGAGTCGAAGTTGATAAATAATTCAACACACGCACACACAGAACAATTCAATTCAATTTTTCAACAAAATCAAAAATAAATTTTTTCAACACTTTCCACGTGATCTATAAATTTTTCGCGCCAAAAGTTGTGCATCTCTGCAATACGAGAGTGAAATTTCATTATTTTCTGGTGCGGAATTACGAGCGGCAAGATTCTCACTTCGAAAGTTTGGATAGCGAATGAAATCGTAAATAGTACTTGCGATAATATTTTCGTTTAATGATAACTACCACGTTTGTCATTTATCAGAATTTAGTGGGCTATCAAATAATGAATGATCATTAGGTAATACCCGATGTGTAGAATGTGTGGTCTGTGTACTGGGTATAATCGTTGTAAATAATAATTGTTCGATATAAATTTTCTGTACCATGCATATAGCGAATGCGACGTACTGCAATACATTCGCGACATACGTTGTATATAGGTACATACATTAGTCACGTATATTACAATCGACGAGAACATATCACCGCTGAATTGTTGCGTGTAATAATTAACAAATATATACACATCCTCGATTTTTCGCTGACTAAACTCCCCGAACGTAGAGAGTTCGAGCCAGTGTAAAATTAAAAAGTTCTCATACCTATATTTTCCACGCAACGTACTACATACAATACATATGATGTGTAAAATCGATCGCTATTTGACTTCGTATATACTAATTGCAATTTCGTGTCTATATTCTAACTAATTGTCATTGAAATTCGGAAATAACAGTATCGTTATTTTCATTGAGTGAGAAATTTCTAGGGCATATTCCCCGGATATTGAAAACACTTTTGCAAATCGTTTAACGCCCGGGAATTTCCCGGGAGTAATATCGCACTGATTTAAGGCCGAGTGCTCGGTAGCTGGCAGTTAGTGTCGCCTTTATTTTAATCGGGAACTTTGAGAGATAGAATAGAATTAGATAGAGAGAGAGGGATGGAGAGCCTTTAGAGATTAACTGTAGAATTGATTAATTCCTTAGAGAGAAGAGTCGATGAAGCGCCTACTCGAATGGAAACAGCGAATGCTGCAGAGTCCTTTGACAAGGAAACCCCCGGGTTCTGGAAATCGTGGAATAGCGCAGAACGAACTTTCGAGCTACTACAAGCAGCAGGCCTTCCTCGAGCTTGCAGCACACGAAGCAAGCGTTGCCGAAGCTCGACACTCCAGGAGGCGAGATGATGGACACAGAACTCATCCCAGAAGCAAAAGTACGGACGGTAGACGCTCGGTTACGAACAACGTGTCCCGGTACAACAGTTACTCAAGCGACGACGAAGGTAGGGATTCGTCTCCTGGTTTCATTATTTGAGCTTTTATTTGATAGTCGGTGAAAAATGAAAAGTAAAAAAAAAGAAAAAAAGAAAAAAAGATAAATAAATGGATTTGGGAGAACTTCATTCGTCATTCGTTTTATATTCTTTAACATACAGTATATTATATTATAGTTGTCTACGTAGGGCCTAATATTTATTTGGAAAAAAAGAAAAATCTTAGTTTATATAGTATATAGCTTTTCGTGTATTTAGATGTTTTTTTAACTCACTTAGTTGATTAGCTATCGTAGAATTATTTTCCACTCTTGTTTATAGCTCTAACAAATTTCACTATGTATACCTACGTGAAATTATCCTGTTTCTTGTTTTACTGCGTATTATACTTACCTGTGCGTATCTTCTTACGGTGGTTTTCACTAATTAACTTTGCTGAATAATATCCTCGAGGGTAATCAAACTTGAAGAACTCTTCGCGTTGCCTCACAACCTTGACTCTTCCAGTTTGATTACTGAGAAAGAATGGCCTCTTCTGCGGTGAATTTTCATCCTAACTTTTGTCATATTCTTTTTCTATCTTTATATCTTTCTCTTCATATCTCTCTCTCTCTCTCTCTATCTTACTTTTTACTTGACTCTTTCTCCACTTCTGCGTATTTCTCACTCATTTATATCTTCGCTCTCTTCGACTCTTACCTGCGCGTCTGTAATTCTAGCTTATCAGCGAACCGTTGAATCTGCCTTTATAAAATTAGCTGCAAAATCGCTCGATTAGATATATATGCGGTATAGCTGCCCTAAATTCGAGCGAAAACCGACCATTCGAAATACTTTAACAATAAAAAGAACCAAATAACGAATTAAACTATATCTATAATATGGTGTGGTGACGTGGTTCCGGTCTTTTCAATTCCCTGTGGGGTTCCACCTTGCTGTCAATGGTTTGGTGCTGGTGGTTGGACTGGGCTAGGGTGGGCTGGGCTGGGCTGGACCACTAACACAATCGAAAGCTACATATGGAAAAATGAGAAAAAATATATAAAATATAAAGAAAGAAAATATAACAATGTTTCAACGCACGACGCAAAGGCGTAGAGTCGCCTGTATAGCATGCCGCCGATAATCCAACTAACATTGGCTTACTCATCGAAGTCCTCTCGTGTATTTAATGCCCTCGTGATATAACATATTACTTTCGTATACTGTGGCTGCACACTAACTTAATTCCTCACACCTAATTACGAGCCAAGATCACTGCATAGAATTACAAGTTCGGAAAATTTTATCCCCTAATTATCCTGATTCAGAATCAGAATCAGATTCGTGAAATATTGAGTCACTTTTGCTCGGGATATTTGATTTTCTTTTTAACGTTTCACAGAACCGCGATTCGAGTCAGCTCCTATTAAAATCACTGATTTTTATCAGCAGCTAAGATGCATCGATCAAAGTTTGCTCAAGGTTTGTTTAACTTCGTGGAGATCATTACGGAAGTTGGTTTGCGTGCGGTTTGGTTCTGAATAAACTATGGAATGATATAGGTTGGCAGTTAATAGTTTTGCTAAAGCTTGTAGAAATAATGGTTATAATCTGATTAGGTTGAAAGTTTAACGTAGTGTTTATTATTGTCGACATTAAAAATCAGTAATCTTGTCTCGAATGGGTGGAGATCGCTTCAGCTATGTCGGTATGGCTTTCCTAATATTCTAGCGTGGTGGAAGGTTTACGTTCGCTACACTAGAGTAACGGAGAATTATTATTGTTTGACCATAACTCAGAGTTGGGCAACGTGAGGCACAAACGAACCCGTAGGCCCTCCCACGCTGGCAGAAACCCTCGACAAGTTCTGGACGAGCGGACGTCTTCTTCTTCTTCCGTTATCACATCCGCTACCACCAACACCACAACCACAACCACCTCGGCCACTGCCATGATCACCACAACCACAACAGCTACCAGAGTAAATAGCTACAACTTGACGCCATCCGGAAATTCGCGTTCTATCATATCCTCGCCATCCTCTTCCCAGTGTGAACACAACAGATA
The DNA here is from genome assembly GCA_963992785.1 of Tenthredo livida. Taxonomy (NCBI): domain Eukaryota; kingdom Metazoa; phylum Arthropoda; class Insecta; order Hymenoptera; family Tenthredinidae; genus Tenthredo; species Tenthredo livida. Next base: position 5,731,958 of record OZ023071.1, on the reverse strand, counting down.
TAAAAACGCATCTGTATCTTCCTTGTCCGGCAATCATTATCCCGGTGGTATACCGCCGGATGCTGGCTACGGTGAGATTGGTTTCTCCTCATCATCTTGTGACAATATGACTGAGAGGAAATCAAGCAAGAAAGAATATGCCCAGGTAGCTAGCATACCCTCGGATGAAGTAAAGTGGGAGCAGCAAAAGGCTGCCAAAAAACCAGCCGGTATTTTGAAACAATCAACACTGTGCAATGATCAGTTGTGTAAAACCGATCAAGGACGATTGAATACTCTCGCTGGATATATACCGAACGAGTCTTGGCACGGGCAGAAAAATGTACAGTGGAATGCAAGGAGCGACAAGGAAGAGTGGGAACTCAAGATTGACGAAACTAAAGTCATCAAAGAGTTTTCGTACCAGTATATCAAGCCTGATGATAATCAGCAAATGCGAGACGGACAGGACCTTACAACGCTCGATAACGAGTCGGTCAACCTTGTCCAGTCGAGGATCAAGTCGTTTGAGACGAATTTAGACGATACGCCAGCCTCTTTGAAGGAGTTACTTGCCATGCAGGAGCCACTCAAGGTTTCCCAGCCCCAAGCGACCGAAGCTCACGTTTCCAGGCTTGATTCGACACGGAATACTGCAGTCATCAGAGACTTTGCCCTTGGCGAGTCTGGCCTGGAAACTAGGGAAGATGTTGGGGTTGAAGAGACGCCGTTGAATTCCTCCCTGCAGGACTGCAATAAGTCGGTGAAAGACCTTCTTGCTGACTTTGAAAGAAAATCTCAACAAGCTAGGAGCCGGGATGACGAGAAGAACGAGGAACTTCAACATCGCGGGGTGTTTAGCGACACTGAAACCCTTCTCTATGACACTGGAAGCGACCTGGACCAGCCAGAAAATCTGGATGAAAATGATGGGGACCGTGAAATTCCGCGGTCGTTGACTACTGAGGAGAGTTATACCGGGACAATAAGGAGGAAAAAGGACTTTGTTGATAGACGAAGAAAAAGTAAGAGCTCGAAAGACGGCGATGCAGACAATGAACGCCAGTTGACCACCGAAAATACCGAAGAATTGGCAAACCCTGGTTATACGAGGCTCAGTGTAACGGAATCCTTAGTCACTCATGACGATCAGTTTTCTGGTGAAAGCGGACCGACCAGTCCGGCTTCTAAACCTGAGGAGTTTAATCCTGAAGAACATTACATGCCGATGTCTCCGAGAAAGGCTATCCTCGACCCAACTAACGAACGTCCAAATTCAAAGATGATGGAAAGTCTTTTCGCGAGTTTGGATCACGAGGAAAATTCCTATGTAGAAATGAGCCAGAACGGTATTGGCCATTCTCTGCTCGCCCCTGACAGTCAAGACCGAAAGCACGACTCTGGTGATTACTCAACCCTCGATCCACCCCATTACGAATTCGTATGTGTGGCTGATAACAAAATGGAGCCAGTTTACATGGAGGTTAGTCAGCTGGCCGATAAAGAAGACAAAGATTCACCGAGCAAGAAATCTAAAGCAAAGAGAGAAATCGGCGGTGAAATTCTACCGCCGAGACCCGACCTCCCCGATATTCTTACTGCCCTTAAATCAGACAGTTCTGACGCTGACGATGAGTCTTCCAAGGATTTAGACTCCCTCGATGCACCGCGTCATCCTCGATTCAGTCTCTCAGACACATTTCGGCCCGCCTCTTATTACCTTGGAGCAAGTCAAGCACTCATTGCAGAACTCCACGACTCCTCTGACAGCGAGCTGGTATCTCCACCGCCAATTCCGACCTCACCGCCCCCCCTGGACGACCTGGATTCATTGGAAATCCAAGATTCGTTGGCAGAGGTTAAAAAAGTCGCACCTCAAGTCGCAGCGAGTCGCGACAGTCTGTACAGCCGTGACTCTCCAAAGTCTTGGAACAAGCCAGCGGGACAGGTCGAGTCACACAGACCACCGTCTCGATTCTCGGACACTACGATAAGCTCAACTTTTCGAGATAGCAGAATGTCGTTGGAAAGTGCTTCTGGCAGTGACTCAGTGGAGCTCCGAAGTCCTGAGGAGGAGGCAAGACATCGACAATTAAAGCGGCGACCAGTCAGTGACGAAGTTTGCGAGGTCCTGGACAGTTTGGACGAGCTTGAGTCACTGGGCAGCCGCTTTGATGGGGCGAGCATCGACCTGGATCAGTACCTCGAGGAGCTTCAGGCGCGAGACGCTTTCAACGTGGATCTCTACGCGAAAGATCTGAGCTACAACAGCATCTACGGTTTTAACGAGTCGATGCTCGTGACGGATAAACACCTCCAGAAAACAACAAGCCAGGAAATATCCAGGAAGACAAATATAGCCTCGTACAACACCCTGGACCAGCCTTACCAGTACGGTGCAAGAACCAAGACAAGTTCCGCGAGCAGTTTGCCGTCAATGAGAGTGAGTGATCTTCCTCCGATGCATCAACACTCTCAGTCTTTCACTGGTGACGTGCACTACGAAAATGTTGTCAGTTTCTCGCCACTCCGTGGCTCTCCTGGGGTCAGATCAGACCACGGGGAAGTTAGAACGGGGGAAAATTACCGTGGTCAAAAGTCACAGCAACGTAACAGCCCGCTTGTATCTCACAGTAGAGACTCTAGCTATTCTCTCGTCTCGGGAAACGCTTCGATATCGACTTCAGTCGCTTGTCAACGTCCTAGCAGCGCTCAATCTTCTTCAATAACATCTCCGATAGGCTCGGTATCGCCTGCACCAGTATCTGTCGTTCAGGGATCAGCGAATACCTCATATTCCCAGGTGAGACATTCCCGAGAAACTAGCCAAGACTCGGCGCGGTATTCGCTCTCTCCGAATCACAGGTCTTCGGCTAGTCAAGATTCCGGGATTTATCCTCCGTCGACATCAACCGTCAAGGTAAATCCTCAGTCAGCGTATTACAACGTAAGCCAAGTGCAGAATGACCAGACCGGTGCACCGTATTATTACAGCGACTTGCAAGCTGGTGTAAGCGGAGTTGACGCACTTATGAATCGGGGATCGAGTTCTTCGAGGCTACCACAACTCAATAATCAACGTGGCGATGCGGCCTTGGGGGCTAATAAGAGAAACGATATTGGACGAATGGTGAATCCAATCCCAAGACAAATGCCGCGGCAAATACAAGTCGAAGACATTGACGAGGCGAGAAGGATTGCCGCGGAATTGAGAAAATCAACGACTCAGTATCTTGCGGAGAAAAAAGCGGGTCTGCAAGTTGATAAAAGAAATATTTACGAGGCTGACACTCTGCGGAGAGTTAAATCCACCGATCCTCTACCAGACGTACCGATGCTTCCCGATCTAAACTCCCGAAATTTGTACCCTCACGGACTCCGGGATAAAACTGGCGGCCAAACTCCAATAGAGGCAAGATTTCAACCGGAAATCGGGGCTCGTCACGCCGCTCATCGCAGGTCAAGATCTCTCGAGGGGCTACTGGATGATGCCGAACTTCAAAATCTCGTAGAACAGAGGAACAGAGCGAACCAGATGACTGTGGCTTTGGGTCAACGCGAAACTCCTATTTACCAACCCCCGGTAGCAGAGAATAGATTCGACGGTGAAGATCCGTGGGAGCAAGATTCTCTCTGGAGAGAAAGCCTACGCAGAGTAAGCCTCAGGCATGCGAGGTCTCTCGATAATCTAGAGGCCTCAGTCACATCCTCAACTACGCAGTCAGTGAGGGTTGTTGGCGTTCCCCAAGGGGCCAGAGGTCGGACGCGTATAACGCGAGGAGCTACCTACGTTAATGACAGCGTGATGCGAGGAGAAATCTCCGAGGAAACTGGGGAGCGTCAAAGAGTCCGAAAAAGAGCTGGTGGAGATGAAGAAGCGATTCAAAACTCCACGCGTGAGATCGAAGAAGAAGAGGATGATGAAGGGGAGGGCGGGAATGAGCCGGGTGATGATGAGACTTACGAAAGACTTGCTATGGACAGGATCGGGGCCGGTGGTTACATTTGGGACCCTGAAAATGAAGCCTATAGAAAACCAGGACCTGAACCTCAGGAGGCGTCTGATGATCATCAGAATTTTTTAGCCGAAGGCAACCTTCCCCCGGCTCCGACGATGGCGGAGGCACGCGGATCTACGGCAACATCCGGGTCGTTCGAAATCGATCGAGAGAAATTGCGCCAGTGGGACCTGCTGTCGAGCGCTTGCTTGCTCCAGGAACAGCAACGGACGTCAATGGCGGAATCGGGGCGAGGGTTGCCTACGACAACGAGGGAAGACGCAGATCTTATCGAGGCCCAGGGCGGGCCGGAGACGGGAGAGATCTCGGGGACAATGACATTGAGGGTTTTAACCCCCGATACGCACCGTGTCCTGGTTCAGGACCCGGAGATCGTTCAGGGCGAGGGCGAGGGCGAGGGCGAGGACGACGACACGAGGGCGACTCGCGGGGCGGTACAGAAAGCGGACATCTGCAGTGTCGCCGCTACAGGTGAGTGGCGTTTGAGGACTGGGATGTTGAGGAAGTAGGCAGAAGGGAAGTGTTCCAAATTGCCGCTCCAGAGCCGCTCGCGATCGTCGTCGTCCTCCAATACTCGTTCAAATTTAGGGGTAATAAATATGTGGATGCACCTTTCGATAAACGAATCAGAAAATTGATCACTTCATGTCTTCCGAAGAGATAAATCTTGGATCTCAGGGTATACCGAATCTTTCGACAGCTCAACAATTTCAGAGCTATCAACCTTATCTCATTTCACAAGACTAGAAAATTTTAACAGAGCTGCCAATGTCTTACTTTTGAATAACGCAGAGCTCGAGTATACTTTCTTAGAATAAATTTTTTTAAAGAAGGCGATCTTAACGTTCAAAATTATTTTTGATCAGCAGCAGCTCGTCATTCATTTATTTTCCAAATCCAAATTCGATTGATACGAGCAATAAAAAAATAAATGACAGCTCTTCACAACAGTAGAACCGATCTCAATTTTTCGAAAATTGAGAACATTTTCCATACAAAAATTACGTTCATTTAAAATTTCTAGACTTATTCATCGGAAGGTGCATGTAGCCCCTTTTTGAAGTAAAAACTAAACAAATACCTGCCCGCACAAAACTCGTTGCACGGGTTCCAACTCGCCGTTAACGACGGCGTTAATCGGACGAGTCGACTTCCTGTGTGCATCATGGAGTTCCACAAGAAAAAGGCAATCTTTCTTGGATAAATACATACACCTATATCCATATAACGTTACGAATTCGATTTATTTGGTTCTGAAGTCAAGATCGGCGAGTTGGAACACAACCTTGAGTCACGTCTGGGTGGCGAGGCTATGATCATTTTTACTATCCGTCCTAATCCGCGTTGTAAATATACATATACCTAGTACCAAATGGTGGGGTACTAGTTCTTCGAAATATAGCACCTGGTATAAGTTTCAAATATTTCATTATTAGACTATATATTATATACTCGTACATATACATAAAATCAGAGAGCTCAGAATCAGAGCAACCTGATAACTGCAGCCGCGACAGTATAATAAGTTATGGCTTCTTTTGCCTACTGAAAAGTCCGTAGAAGAGCGAAGAGCCAGTTCAACTTCTAGGCTAATTTCAACCTTCATCCTTGTTACCTTTTTTCAATTACTACCGCACAAAGGAAAGAGGCCATTCGGTGCAAATAACGCTCGTGCAAAAAAATAAAATAAAAAAATCGGCCAAGAAATTTTATTCCTCTTCATTCACGGAACTATTTGAGGCACTCCTTGCCGGAGAATAGGGCGAGGGAGGAGATATCTTTATATTTATCTTTGGAACAATCGTCGTCGAGTTAACTCGACGAATGCAATTTTAGTTTTTGCTAAAACTCATTAAGGTCAGTTTCAAGTAGCGTTACTTTCATTAAAGCAGAAAAATCTTTCATTATAACTTCGCGCCAGACAAATTGACTTTCGTCTCGGAAGTTCGGCGGGTATCTTTTTATCCGAAACAACTTATGTACAGTAGAAGTATAAAACACACATATACGTATGGCATAGGTCCATACCTACGTTTTATATAAATATATTTGTATGTTTTTTTTCTCTCTCTCTTATTTTATAACCGTATCATTTTTTTACTCTAAAACTTACGATTGTGTCATTCGATGTACTTATTTCACTAAATTGTTTCCCTTTTTGTTTTTCCTTTACTATTAATTTATACTTGGTCCTACGTAGCTTAGGTATTGTACTTATAAATATTCTTAAATATTTACTATGAGACGATTAATTAGCTTTAACTATAAGTTCTTTTTATTGTACATAAGAAATGCCGATTTTTGTACAACGGTATAAATTTTGTATATAATACACGTATACACACATATATATATATATCATCTATGCTAAATATGAAAACACACTGACTGACAATATATATATACATATACAAACCTCGAGTCTCGAGGCTAGTGTCTGACATAATTCGTACTACATTTTTTTGTTCATCTCTTCAACAAAACCCAACTCGATTATAAGACTAAGTTACAAATCTGCGGGGGGAGACATCTTTCGCAAGATATATTGCAGAAAGGTCAAATTCTCAAGCCACACTCAGCCTCTTGACATTCCGCATGCATCTTCTCGTCATTTCGCTAAACCGCGATCTTTAAAGCGCCGTCTAGAAAATCTATTTCACTCAACATGAAATTTTAAACAATCAACTAAATGTACAAGAGATTGAGTTGAGAGCATTTCGTACATTACAAATATGGTTGATTCATTCTCAAAATTGTCTTCCGACCTAATAACATGTTGCTAGCTGCACTTTATCCTGATTCCAATAACGTGTCATCTGTTGGCATCGTTCTTCGGTTCTATAACGCTTCTGACTCGACTATAGGCGGACTGCATTATTTGGTAGCGAAATATCGATATATGCATATACATTATACACCCACGTCTACAATATTCTAGGATATGTTCTACTGAATATTTAATCCGGTCCCATTCCAAGTTACGTACGTAGTACGTATCGCATATGTCTGACCGTAAAGCAGTAGGTCAGTTCGGTTCTAGAATTCGATCCGACTGCCGAGGAGGAGACTATTAAAATATACAAGAGTCACATTCTACGTATGCTGAACGAAGCCATTGTCCGTTTAGACGGTGTCGTTCTTATTCGAAAAAATGAGCGATAGTTTTTTTGATTCCTTTATCTTGGGAGATGATTGAACTGCGAGGAAAATTCAAGCTCAAGGTGCAGCATTGGTGTTGGGTCAGTCTTGACCGGAAAGATTGTGCTACAATTTTGCGAGCAATTTTGAACTGAAGAGTAACGAGACGTTGTGAAAACAGGGGAAAAAGGAGAGTATAATAGCGAGAGCTGGCTTCTCTTATATCGTAATAACTGGTAGAATTCTCGGAACTCTCGAGTATCCTATGGACCAAGTGATAAAAATGAATTCTGTGTAATCTACGTTGATTAACGACGAACTAGAACCAGCCAGCGAAGTACCTCGTGCCTTTTTCCAAGGGATGTGATACCGCGAGGGCGTAGCGAGTCACAATCAGTCCATTCCACTCTCTAATCTCTCTCGCTCTCTCGCTGCATAGTGCTTCAGTGTTCAGTGTTCGTTCGTTATCGCAAATTTTTCACTCACTTCGTATCCTCATTCAACGTCAACGTGTCCCATAGACTTTGGCTCCAAGACGTTTTACTCGAAATGAAGGAATCGGGTTTTTTTTTTTTTTTTAAAACAATTATTCGGAAAGTTAACAATACGCATTGAGCTTTTGTACTCGCGGTAATACGGCCTTGCCTGATCAAACTGGAGAATTACAAAAGCCATGAAATTCGGAATGAATGTGTGTCGCGGTTGAATAGATTCCGTAGTTAAAACGGCTAGGCATACACACTTAGACGTATGTCAATGTGTCTACATATACAAAGGTACATATATACGTACATACATATATGCGTGTAGTGTATGCCTATATGCTTGAACGTATGGCTCCAGTACCTACATAATATACTAACTCGGGACAGAACGAATCATATGCCTCTGCCGGACTCTCGGCGCTTGAACGGGTCTCTGAACACGGCAGTCACTCGTTGGCGCTCCGACAGCTACGACACGATTTTGCCGCCGCGTAAAGTAGCCACGTGTGTGCAGCGTCAAACGTCAAGCGTCGCGACGCCCCTGCACTTTACATACCCAACCCCCTTTTCTATATCTACTAAAAGAACAATTAATTAATCGATGAGATAAAGAGTTGAAAATTTATCGCTTCAAGTCTGACGAATAAATATACCAGACTGGTATGAACATTGGCTAGGAGGCTATTGGAGTAAACGAAATTTTTATATTTTTTTCATTATATTTGGCAAATTATTCACCGTATTGAAGAATTCTTAATCATCTTTCTATATACGTCAGTGGGATCTATGTCATAATATTTTTCAAACATGTTACGGAAGTAGTTTTAATTCATTATAATAACGTGTGTAGTATATTATGTAAATTGATTCGCTTACTTGAGGCTGAGTAAATAGTAAAGCTCTTCAGACCCGCTTTACATGTTTACTTATTTTACTACAAGAGAGTAAATAATTCATAAATTTATTAATGCGATTAGGCGGAATTTCGAAAATTCATTTTACGCGCGAAAATGAATTTGAAGAACGCGAACTTACATCCCATCGTACTAATTCAACAAACTTTTAATGCAATATATCAAATAATATAACAATTTAACGAAGCATTAACTATCCACGTCTTGTATTACAAAAGTCTGCGTGACCCAGACCCGTAAATCAAGAATGAGTACGATCTTAGCTGCAGCACAGAGTGAAAAGGACGTTTGATATTTTAATTAGTCTTTCGCTCTAAAGAAATGCTCGCTTTAAACCGTTAATTATTTCATCAACTGTGAAATAAGGTAATCAAAGACTTGGTTTACTCTTTTTTCCTTTTCATCGGCAAAAAGGCGAGCAGTCAAATCCAAGAACTCGGACCTCTTTTTATGGTAAAAAAAAAAAACAAAAAAAAAATAGAAATAAAAAACCAAAAATAAAGTGCAACGATCAGTGGTTATTTTCACAGTTATAAGATGGGAGGAAAAGTGGGACTAATATGCGGCAGCTGCTGGTCAGGAAAATACAGTACGTAAATATGAAATCTACTTTCTAAACATTTTACAGCCTTTTATACACGCAGGTATATCGTTAATTGATTTTGAAAAGAGTAAGAGTCATTCCTAGCGAGTAATGGAGTAATGGAGCTTTCGATCCGCGCAATATCGCGATTTTCGAACAAGTTCAATAAGTTGAGTTTCTCGCCTGAGCACATGCGATGTAACGAAGTGTTTCGTGGTCTATTATAAAATCTGGCTACTTGTTGACTAGCGAATTCGAATTACGCGCCAATACGAGAGTCGCGAGGCGCTTCGCGCGTTTTCAAAAAATTATGATATAGGGCGAAACGGACCGGGAGGGCAAAACGGACCGAGAGGGCAAAACGGACCGCCTGAAAAATTTCTTTGGAATTATTATAAAAAATTCAATGATGCATCGTGAAGGTAACCCTCGAACTTAGTAACATTTTGAGGTAGGTCTTAGTCAATCTAGTCGAGTCAATTATCCTTTCTAGTCGTTTGCGATGACTTGACTGAGTCTGACTCGACCTGATTGACTAAGACCGACCTCAAAATATTTCTAAGTTCGAGGGTTAACTTTACGATGCATCATTGAATTTTTTATAATAATTCCAAAGAAATTTTTCAGGCGGTCCGTTTTGCCCTCCCGGTCCGTTTTGCCCTACCTTCCCCTTTATATATGTATATATATTTCAATGCTGTATTGAATTGAATTCTTTCAATTATATGCGTAATTGATTCGTATACTTGAGCAAATTGGGTTTGAGGAGTGAATACTATGCCTCTTTGGCAACCTCAAATGGCTTTAAAGCACTTTGTGTTCGCGTGTACTCCGAGTGTCTCAATGATCGAAAGGAAATTTTAGCGAGAAACGAAGCGTAATTTCGGAGGAATAAGTTCTTCGCGTATATAGGTACCTATCTACGTTGTAGTACGTATATGTGTACAGAATCGCGAGAAATACCTGACTCGAAAAGGGCGTTTTGGGTTCGTTTTATCTCCATTCTTTTTACCAACGGTAGTCGTTTTGCTGATCAACGAACAGCATCTCTCTCTCTCTCTCTCTCTCTCTCTCTCTCTCTCTCTCTCTCTCTCTCTCTCTTTCTCTCTTTCTCTTTCTCTTTCTCTCTTTCTCTTTCTCTTTCTCTCGGCTACCCGTGAATAGAGATTCTGGCACGCCAGAAAACACAGAACGACGAATACAGTTTCGAAGTTGGATTCTAGCCAGCGAGAATTTCACATCCTGCATCCGTTCTTACCCAGCTCCGCGAGGCATCGCGATCCAAAGTAATGCGAAAATACTTTCTCGCGCCATTTTTCTTTCGCTGTTTTATAGCAAGTAATATACTAGAAAAAAAAAAAAAAAAGTTGGAACCTGCAGTCTCCAGCTAGCTCACAATTGAAATCGTTTCTTCGGTGCAATCATTCGCGAAATTTTTTTCCAGTAGTGAAAAAGAAAACTTGATGAAAGTCTAAAAAATGGAAACATATATTTTTCCAACTAAAATATTTTTACTACCCATTTATTATCCTACTGCACGTATACCTACTTTGGTCGATAGAATAAATTTTCGAGGCGGTATGGGCAGTCGTTTCTGGGTATTCCATTATACCGTTAAATTTATTATTTATCGAATATTTCGTATAGCTGATCGTAGATTAATTATAATTATTGAATAAGCAATCAACCGCGCGTAAGGAAAATCGAGTATATATATACCTATATATTTTATATATACCTGTGGGCTTATGGAGAGAAAAAAAAAAAAAAATTAATTATGAAATTTCTATCAGAAGCTGAATCGATCAAGGTGTAGAGATACCGTTTTCCGATGCGCGGAGAACCGGACTATGAAATAAATCGAGTCTTCATTACCGCGGATGATTTGTTGGTGCAATTTATGCGGGACTTCTTCAGCTGCGCAGATATGAGTGGAAAAAATGATTGGCAAAATTTCTGACCTTTTTCGCTAGTCCGAATGGTATAGAATTTAGCCTAGTAGTGAATAGCGCGTAATTCTATCGCCTCGTAAAGGTACACCTGTTACCTGCCTACCTGTACCTTGAAGCGGTCTTATATAGTTTATAAAAAGCTGCGTTTCCAGGAGCGCAAAAAACCGCGGATAGAGTCCGACCAGTCTTCATCTTGTAGTATACGAAAGGAGAATCGAATCGAGCGAGGAGAGCGGAAATTCTCGGTCTCCTCCTTGGTTAACTGGACTTGTAACGGCGGTTATTTGAGTTCGAAAATACTGCGCAGTTCCGAAGGGCCTTTAAATCGGCGAAAATCATCGAATGTTATTTCTATTTTTCAAATATTTTTTTATAATTTTCCGAACTCTGTCATATCTTTGAATGGGAAAACCTGCCGTTAGAAGATAAATGAAAGAGGAAAGAGGAATTAGGAACAAAGCGAGAACAAAAAGCACAGCTACCTGGTAAAAGAATATACAGAAACGTGAATTTTTAGAAGTTCGAAAAAAAAAAACAAAAAAAAGAAAAAAATCAAAAGTAGGTACGTCCACAAAAGTTCCTGACAAAGTACATTATCTTTTTTCTTCTTTCTTTCTTTCTTTCTTCTGCTCTCGTTTATTTTCGCTTCTTTTCTTTATTTTTTCCGAAACTTCGGACCGTTTCATCAGCTGAATCTGTCCCGTGATAAAAAGTTAAACGAAGCCAAAGTACCGTGCAGCCCACCAGGGTATCGGTCAAGGCCAAACAGTCAGTTGCCTTGCGTTCGCCAGTTCTTAAGCTCCACAGTCGTCGTCTTGTTCAATACGTATGTAGTAGTGTCTGAACTCTGAACACGCCGTATGCATGTATACTCAGATGTACAGTTCTGTGTATTAATACCGGCACGCATCATCGCGCAGTAGAAACGGACGGAGGTGGTCGGCCGCTTTGGCCTCTACCACCTTTGAGCTTCGCGCTAACGTATGCGTATGCGTATGCGTACCGCGTATGTATATATACCTACATGCATAATGTATATATAGGTATATTCCTATATATATATGAATTTACAATCTTCGTACAAACAAATAGACGGACGTGAGTGTACAGCGCAAATACGTGCACGAACGTATGTACGAAACCGCGGGATATACCTACGCCGTATACCGTTACCTGGCATTCACAAACTCTGGCATTGTCGTATACTCTAACTCAACTCAAAGTGCGATAATGGAATCTGCGCGTTCCGCGAAGGGATAGCAAATAATAGCGAATTTTTGTTTTGTTCTTAATTTTCGAAATTTTTATGAAAAATTTGTATATTCGACACTGTGGGCGTATATATGAATGAAAATTTTGAATCAAGTATCTGAAATTATTTCTGGAACTGTAAGCTACAATAATTATGTCTATTTCTTATTTTTGGATCGTTTCCTACGTTTCGCACTGTTGCGAATGTGAATCTTTGAAAAATTTGATTCGTCGTTCCGAAAATTTTATCTCTGCAAAAAAGCAACTCAGATTTTTCGTTTTTTACCATTTTTTTCGTGTTTTTTTTTTTCTTCCTATTTTGTTTTCACGATTCAACTGTATTTTATGAGTCACTCGTTAAAAACTTCGCCGCGCACCTGGAGAGTTACGTCATCTGGCAACGTACGTTTAAAACCGTTAAAATCTTGGATTGCTCAGTCTCGAAGCTTAGGGGAATATTAAACCCACGTCGATATATGGACGGTGATAAAAAAAATAGCAAGAGAAACGGATTCACGCAAAAAATACACCGAAATTTGAACATTTGGAGCAAAAAAATAAGAACTAAAAAATTCATTCAATAAACGTCGCGACGCTTTTCCAACTACTTTTCTTTCGCCTTCCGGTAAATAACCCCTGCAAAGTTAACACACATCTCGATATCATTGTTGGGTTGACAGTTGACACACATTGAGTGATAAACCCGGGGAAATTTGCCATTCTGTATAGGGGCCTTTAGATCGTTTGATCGTATCCCCTTTCTGCGCGTGTCCTGAGGCAACTTTTCCCGACGTACTGACGTCCCGACGCCGTCGGCCATCAAACGATCCACTTTTTTCGATCCTCCCCCTCAAAAGCTTTCAAAGTAAAATGAAAGAAGAAAAAAAAAAAAAAAATGAAAAAAATCTGTGTAACAACTCTCCGAATGTTATTTAGCGCGAATTAATAGAGATCATTTCAGGGGCCATGGATGAACAGTGCAGAAAATTTTTCTACTGCCGAACGCATCGTTCTATCGTTAAGGTACTTGTTGAACGCGATTTTGAAGACAATTCAAACTCGTATCAATCTCAATATACCTACATAGAATATAGATGGAATAAATGGGCCCATATATATGTATAATACGTATATGACTAAGTATATAGTTTGAAATCGATTTTACACGAAGATTATAAGCGGCAGTTCGAATGCAGGGGCCACAAATTCCGATCATGTTGTCTACGAGTATTTCAACTTTAAAGAGTTCTTCTTGAAACATCGTGAAATATTTAGTTTATCGCGTAAAAATTTTCGGGGGTAAAAAAAATCGATCGATAAATATGTAGGGGAGACTGGGAGACTTCTATCTCGTGCCTTAGGGTTATATATGCGAACCTTATGAAAAGGTAGCCAAGTGCCAACTGGGACACACGGCTATATCTATACGGGCTTATAAATATAACCGTAAATTAGGTCGCGATTCTTTAACAAATTTTTTTTTATACTTTTTATAACGTATACGATAGAGCTTTGAGGAACTTGTTTATCTCTTTGTATAATATCAGTCTGATTGATATAACAATCACTGATAAGAAGGAAACTAAAAACTTTTACCAATAAATATAATGGGAGATCGATAAGTGTCGGTTTTTATTAGATCTTGTCTCAGTTGGCTATTTATCTCTCGTGAATTCTTCACTTCGAATTGGGGCAAAACTTTTTGCATTGCGTTTCATCTTCAGATCTTCTCGTCGCATGAATACCGCTTCGGAATTGCACGTCCTCGTTCTTGCTTAGCTGCTTCAATTTCACCTTTATGCATTTCGAGCACAATAATATCGCGAAGTGAACAGATTAAAAGCGTTTATTGCGTCTGGGATTGCTGTAGCTATTTGTTGGACCGAAAAGTCGAGACAATTTGCATCTCGAGATCGTTTTACCGATATTTCATTCAGTCGATTTGTCCTGACATTCGGAACTTTCGACTCCGTAAAATGAAATTATAATATAAAAACAAAGTTAGAAAAATGGTCGTGCCATGGTCCTCGAGAGGAAGAAGCGGCGATTAGCTGTCTGCACGCTAATTAGGCAGGTCGTTACGTAACGCGCGGTGAGACGAGCTAATTACCTTTTCTCGGTCACGCTTTATAAGTTAACCGCGTGCAGTAAATTGCTACTTCCGGCCATGACCTACCCTCCGTTTCGTGGCGATCGTGCTTTACCCCATACGCAAGCTACACACTTCGTATAATACATAAATATGTATACCTATATATCCATTTATTTAATCGGTACATATGTACGGCCAATTTACACGACGATGTATTACGTGTTTCACGCTACCGCGACCGACATATTTTAATTACCTTTAATCAAGAATGCTGCCCAGTGCCTCCTGATTAAATTAACGTACTTATATAATACTCGCGACATTTCTGACTCGCTTTAAATCGAGGGAAGTGAAAAATAATTCATTCACCTCGTCAAAAATTGAGGATCTCTGTTTCATCTCTCTCTCTCTCTCTCTCTGTATTCAATAATCGTAATCACTATTATAGAACCTCATTTCTCATAAGCTTCGAAAATTAACCATTCAAGATTGCTTCTAAATACTTTGAATTTAAATATACCTACTCGGATCAAGAATCATCGTATGAAGTGTTTGTGTCTGGCTATCGTCACGAATATTCTCGACCATCTAA
The DNA here is from genome assembly GCA_963992785.1 of Tenthredo livida. Classification (NCBI taxonomy): domain Eukaryota; kingdom Metazoa; phylum Arthropoda; class Insecta; order Hymenoptera; family Tenthredinidae; genus Tenthredo; species Tenthredo livida. The sequence continues at coordinate 5,716,953 of OZ023071.1, read as the reverse complement.
AGATAACCAGAAACTTTGGCTGAACTCAGACAGGCTATGGGTAGAACTGGAATAGTTTTGTTCGGTTGGTCGAGGCGTGGCAATGCTCTCGGGTCTCTGGGTCATGGCCTGTGCTCATACCGTACATACATATGCAAAAAGAAGACGCAATTCGTCCTTTGAAGTACTTTTTATCTTTTCGAATGATTTTTTACTCTTCATTACTTTATGCTAATTGTGAGCTTAAAAAAAGGCATTAGTTTCAATTGAAAATGACTTTTCATCATTTCAACGAATCTTCACATTTTCGGATTTTCATCATTCGAGATACAGCCGGTTCGTAGACAGATGTCGATCTGTGTATCGGTCCGTCAGACAAACTCGGAGAATGATCTCAGAAACGGATCTCAGAAACGGCTCAAATTTATAAGATTTCACATTCGGATGATGAGCATGAAAGATTGCCATACCCATTAATATTTCGAACAATTTTAACGGTTGATAATACCCACGAGAAGAAAATTGAGTGTTCAATTTCGAATCTCAACCTTGTGATAACAATTCGTACCTATAATTACATGGGTTTGTGTATGGTAATGAAAAGTACCGTGAAAAACCACCTTTTTTTAATTTTTTTCAAATTTGTTTCTACATCAATTTGGAATGACCATAATTATTCATATTCGAAAGATTTGATTCGGTCTTTCTCCTTTCTGTTCTAATCCAATTTTACCCCGTTATTATTCATTCGTAAATTTTCCATGATGAAAGAACGTACTTCGACAATTTCTATGTGACGCGTTACTACGCGTGGGAAATACAAAGTACCCTATACGGTACCCATCGCGCTTCGACTTGTCCCGAATAAAAGCTCGCGTGCTATTCAATTACGTTTGCAGGCTGCCGCGCGTGCGGGCAATATGGCTGACGTATGAGATTGTGTTTGGTTATTCGAAAAGCGTCGATGCGTTTTAGGGTACGTGGGGCAACCGCGGAGCTGGGACAAACGCGAAGAGGTAAAGGGACGTAGAGTTTGACTTTTATTCGACGCACCGTTGTGCATGGACGTTGGGCCGCGTTTGCCATTGTGTCTCATTGTTCCCCATTCTTATTGTTCCCTTATGTAATATGAAATCAAAGACTTTTCTTCATCGTTTGTGAAGCCAGATTTTTTATTCAGGTCTACATTTTCAATTTTTTTTTTTTTTTTTTTTTTCCCCCAACTTTTCATCACGATCATTATTTTTATTATCATTATTATTATCGTTATAAATTATTACTCGATTATTCTGGTTTTTTTATTCCTCACAATTCGTCACGTTTACGTAACCGCCGTTTATGTAGAAGCTACTTTAAACCTGCAGCGTACGCAATAACGCCAATATATCTATACCTATATCCAACTGCACCATACATGTGTACCTGTATATCTATGTATGTGTGTACCTACTTAGACGCGTTAGACGTGCTTCGCTAAGGTCCTTAGTTCCGTTTTGCTAACTCGTTCTAATTTTTAAGCTTCTTTTTTTCTCGTATAAGTCAAGTAGAAACGAATACAGCTTACTTTGAAATATTACGACTTTATTTAGTTACCGTCGATTTGTTTGTACAGGTATATGCGATTGAATTCAACTTTGTCCAGAGAAAAAAGAGAAAAAAAGTGGAAGGATTTTACTTTAATACTTGAATGAATTGGGTCATACTAATGTATCCAACGAGTGGTATAGATCGCGATTGCATACTTAGACGTACACCTACTCATAGCTCTGACCGTATAAAAAGTTCGCATATTAGCTATAGCTGTTATAAACTAGACGTAGGTATAGGTTTCAATTTCAATTACAGTCAATAAATTACAGTGAACTTTGATAGTGTCAAGATTTATCGAAACTAGAATAAAAATAAAAAATTTAAAAAAAAACTGATATGTGAAGTATTGACATAAATTTTATTCCAATATCTTATACGTAACAAACTATTTTCTAAATTAAGTATATTCACCCCCATTATAAATTCAAGTTCGATACTAACGCAACGCAATGCAACTCGACAACATAATATGCAATTGGCACTCGGATATAGAGGCATACACCTATATACATATACATTTCACAGTATCTTTTACAATCGTATATGTGTAGCTACAGGTCCGAACTAGGGCGTTCGTAAATGATCTTTGACTGTTGCAGGTATCACCGCTACGACAAATAGGTCGTATCGTAAGTATAAGCTACAATAAATTATTATCGTATCGTTATCGGTTTTATTTAATGCCACGAAATGAAGGTGTGACGAATTATAAAAGACGCAAGAACGCAATATTTCAGCTATCGATTCAAAGCTCTCTAGAATCGAATCATATAAGTATATAGGTACTAGTATGATACGAAATAGTTAAGTCGGTATATATTTCTCTATCTGTTTCATGAAGTGAAATTCTCTTTATTAAATTCGTACGGCCGCGCTGCAGTCGTTCGTAATTATATTATTATTGGTTTCTCTTTCGGTCAATTATCGTATAGTTTGTGAAAAAATGTTGTTTTATTTGCGAGGAAAGCAAAGCCCAATTCAATTTTGCGCTCCAAATGAACACCGGTGGTTCACATATATTCGATTGAATTTTACCCCTGCAACTGCACCGTCGAACAACCTCATTTGAAAAGAGCTGAAAATCGAGCAACCGCAATATGCCTAAAAGGGCTTTGCATTGAAAAATATTTCATTAATCACTGCAGCGAGACCTGGTGCAGTTAGTGGATTAATAATTGCCATTTTTCATGTGCTCAATGAAATAGTGAAACCTGGATTTCGGCGTTCGCGGAATCCGCGTGTGGGCTAGCTTACGAAGCACGATGCCATTGTACGATAGTTAATTTACCTCGCGAAACAGCGCCGGCATAAAGATGTATAAATTTCTTATAATGTGAAGAATTTCGGGGAATTAAAAAAAAGTAGGTATTTTCTAAGTGTGTCCATTATGTGTGTTTTAAACTTGCATCTCATGCCTACCCAAACACTCAGACTCCAAACGGCGTACTGCATGCGTACCTATAATACCTATATGCAGTTGAGCGTAAATAGGAGTTTGCTACCTCCTGCAGGCTTCAGCAAAGTATGCACAATATTTCAAACCGCTTACGGTGCGCATTTTCCTACAACGGAATAACTTTCCTGAGTTTCTGGTGTCCCGCAAGGACCCCCGGCTTTTACAGTACCCGTAAAAGATAAAGGATATACGCGATAAAGGGACACGGGTATTGAAAACTTTCCTCACAATTCCAGCGAAATATGTATATATGCTGCACTTTTCATTTTTCAAGACAAGAAAAAGGAATGGTACTTAAGATGCATTATCTTTTATGCACCTCTGTTGTTTCGGCAACTAGACTATACCTAGATGTGTATTATATCAAAGTTGTTCGTGAAACAATTGTGAAAAATATACCTGCACATTGCTCGATAATAATTATATGATTTCTTCATTCTCCTGATAATATTGTCACGGGAGATATTTAATAACTAAAATAATGAAGCTAATTATTACTATGAGCTTTATACTTGTGGAATACTATGCAATATACGTGTTCAATGAACACATGACTTCATGAGTAATTGATACGTGTTCATTCGAACATTGAGAACTGTTATTGCGCGGAGGTAGATGGCTCCAATTTCCTGTTTCCTACTCTGTAAAATTGTAGATATTTCATCGGTTTGTTATTTCGTCGACAAAACACCGGTTATTTTCTTCTGTCTACCTATTGTGACAAAATCCTAGGGTATTATAGCTTGTAATCTACGTATCAACCAGCATTGTGTTATCTACTTAGTACTTACGCACGCAAACATGCTAGTGATCAAGCTAAGCAAACTATCGAACGAACCAGCGTATAGTTGAGTCCTTTCAATCGTATTATTACACGTTCACCGGATTTTGATAAAATAATTACCATAGTTATTGTCCACGGCGATTGGGGATGAAAAAGGCCTGGAAATAAATGCCGAAAGTTATTTTGAACTCGGCCGAATGAAAGTGGGCGAAAGTTAGCGATAGGAAACTGCGATCTTATCTGGTGCGAAATGGGGACTTTATTATTCAAATTTTCCAATTTGCTTAATTAATGCGCTCGGCACGTGCGCGCATTGGATCAACCTAAAATCCGTACCTAAGTATTCAGTTGGAAATGACAGTGACAGCAGCCAGGAGTCGGGAGTCGGAGAGAATTTAAATCGCTTTTCAACTCTGAAAAGCTCCGTAATCTCTGCACGTGGGTTTGACAGCCCTTTCATAGTTCAGTCTATTTTTCATTGTTACTAACTTCCGAGGATGGATAAAATACCCACATATACCTATATAGATCGGGAAATACTCTGACGTGTGTACCTATAGGCATACGGTATAATATGTGACGACTGCATCGTTCCAGTAAACTTTTTCTCTATTAGTACTTCAACCTCGTCGTTTCTTCAGCTTTTTTACTTTCATTATTTTTTCTCCATTTTTTTCTTTTCCTGTTTCTTGTTACTTGACTTATTTTTCTATACTTCCTTCTCCTTCCCGTCTTCTCATTTCACCTTAGCTTTTCTGTCGATTCCTCACATACCTATAGTACCTATATATACTCGGCGAGATGCTCTGGGATACGAGATCGTTAAAAATTGCAACGACTGCGATTTCTGCGGATGGAATAAAAATTGGAAATAAGATAAAAAAACACTTGGGAATATGTCACGTGGATTTTCCCTAACTTCCGGGTACCAGAAATTCAACTCTATCTATCTCAGACAGAAAAAGAAATGAAAAAATCACGATTTTCATCATTTTCTCAAAAACGAAATACAGGTACAACACGTACACGTCGTTGTAGTTTCGTGTGGAATTTTCTAGTCTGAAAAAAAAGAAAAAATGAAAGAAAAAAAATCCATTACCCTAGAGTAAAATTTGTTTAGCGACCACACTTTTAGACCAAAGAAACTTGGCGCCACTAAGCGACCCACAATACCAACGGATGCTGAGTTTAGAAATTGTGCAACTCGACCCAACCTGATCTAACTGTACATTTAGTGCTCTTGGCAGTAGCTACGTATCTCATACTTTGTGGACTGTGCATTTACCACATTCTTGTCATCATTTATTCCATTTTATTCCCCCATATCTTTCATACTTATATCTACCGCATAACCAAAGTCTTGCGTTTATATCTCGCCATTTTTTTCCAGAGATTAACCGTCTCTTTCATTCTCGGGAAAACTAATTTACCATTTCCTCGTCTCTTTTTTCTTCTTTATTTTACGGAAGATCGGTAATACCGTTCCTAGTTGATTCCAATAAATTTCATATCTACTGATCATTACAGCTCGAATAACTGTGCAGACAATTCGCAAAACTGTTTACCAATCAGCCGTAGGAACTTATAGATAATTGGGTTTAGTAGTCGCGCTGCATTGACAAAGGGCGTAAGGGGAGAAAATATAACGATCAATGTGATGGAAGATATTGCACCATTACCACCCCCTAGTCGTTAATGCATACCATGTTCTATACCTGCGCTAGCCATTGACCAATATAGTCGTTGGATGGTCTACATTGTCTTCCTAATGGCCTGTCAGGAGATACCTGAGTGCACCTAACTAGTGCATCCATTACTTCCGTCGTCTATGTAGCTGGAATATACATTGGGTGCATAGTTGCGATTTGCGGTAAGATATCCTGTCGTTAAACTAATAAATGAAGTTAATTTCATAATTTTCTGTAAGGTGAAAGGATTTAGGGTATTGGTATATCGAGCAGCGTCTTACCCCAGCGTTTAGATATTAATAACGAGTATTAATTAAAGACTAATTTCTCAGGGCATAGTGAGCAGTAATTAGTCGAGTAATTATTGCATCGAATTTGAGCCAGTAGATTACTTACGTATAACGAAGAATCTTGAAGCCCGAGGTTCGCTACATCGAAGAGAAGGCTTAGCTTTAGTTGTTAGTATATCTTAAGCGAACACCTTAATCCGCTTGATCTTAATTCCTTTACTTCAACCCTTGTTACACCAGGAAGAGGGTAAAATTTACCACTCCCTATATAATATACTCCCGTTTTTCTTGACAGTAAAAAATAATAAAAAAAAAAGGAATAAAACATGAATAAAATAATAAGGACAAAAAATGGAAAGCTTTTCTAACCTTGAGCGATGTTATGTCGCATCTATATGTATACGTAGTTGAACGTGTTTAATCTATAGCGTGGGAGGGAAGACCGTCTCGCCAGTTTTAAAATAACTCGTCTATGTTTAAAATATTTGAACGTTTATAGTTTCGAAAGTTTGGCGAGTTGGGCGTATTATAAGATCTGGATTTTTGCTTTCGGGGTCGCAAAAATGTGTCACAAATCTGTAGGATTTTCAATTTCTTGAAATATTGTGACTTTCTTCGGAATTTATTGCACAGTGGCGTTTTACTTCAACTTTTAATTGAATCATCTCTCTCAGACGTGTAATTAGCCAAATTGGGTGCATCACTATCGCACCTAAAAGACCTTGGCAGAACCTTGAGTCAACCTTGACGACGGTCACGAGTAATTCATTTTCATCAATTAGAGTTTCGCAGCATATTACCTCCTCTGGACCAATCTGCTTAATCCGCAGACCCAGCACCTGGGATCAGGGATCCAGGATCCTTTCAGCGAATTATTCACGTTTGTTACTTCTTTGTTAATTAATTCATTTATTTTTCTTCATATTGTACAAAGTTGAGTTAATTTTTGGTGTCACGTTTCGTACGACGCAACGACCCTGCCAATCGTCGGCGTACATACGCATATCGTGCGAAAGCTGTTGTTGCGGCGTCAATTTAAGGTACGAGCATAAATTTACATAATTTTACACCCTTGTGGGATGTGTAGGGTTTACGCGTCTGCAAACTTACCTAGAGTTTAGTTATATACATGCATATGCAAATTATAGTGACTGTCATTTTTTAAATTACTTTTATTACAGCGAAATGATTGAGAGGTCAGCGAATATTGATTGGGGCTTGACATTGCTAGTCATTTTGTCGATGGAGGAAAATTAATCTATACTATGCGCCGAGAATAAAGCTCGAGCTTTCATTTACTCTCTTCGACTTCCGATTAACTGCATCGGGCACTGCAATCAGTCGGCTATTAAAATGGCCACAGAATCGAATTAGTGTTGAATAAACGGCGTTAATCTCACCGTTGAGTCGAATGACGTTAAATTTGGTTGAATCTAAAGGCGGCTTTTGTCATGCGCGCTCGATTTAATCTGCCTTTTTTCAATTTTTTTATTACCTAAATCCGAAAAATTCAGTCGCTCTATTGCAGGCAAATTAACTCACGTTGTACCCATACACGTAACAACTCTATAACTACATGAAAAATATACTTGAAAAAGATGAAGCTTTTTGAAGCCGAAAAGTTAACCGCGAAATAGGCTTCCCAGCTCCTTTGCTGGGGTACTTTTCCCTCACTTTTCAATTACAGTTTGTGAAATTGAAAGGGTAGGTTGAAATAAGCGGAGGAAATGTAAGCCAAGAGGCATACGGCTGTACTCGGATATATATACCTATATATAGTATATACACTCGAGTAAATCTGCATCTCGAAAGTCGAGGGACAAATTATTGAATTCATTTGCTCGGCAACCCCCTCGCTAATCTAACGTTAATCCGATTTCATCGTTCCGTAGTTCGGCTCCTTTTTGCTTTAGTCGCGTGTTTATTTTACCAAAACGAGATACGGTGGACACCAGGGGTGATTAACGGGGTTACCAAAAGGGGCAGCAGGGGGGGATCGACCTGGCGTCAGAGTGTCCAGAGAGAAATGGAGTCCGCAGGTCCGAAAGCGGTTAACCTGAGGTGCTCTTGTGTCCTGATTCATGAGCCCTGACCCGTGTCAGCGTATACATTGTAAACTCCGCTACTTCGTTATAGGTACCTACTGGTCAAATACTGAGGTATTTCCACAGAACTTTTCGATCTGATTTTTCGCACATTCCGCGTAAAACTTTACGTATAAATAAGAAAACGGATTAGACGGAATGTCCAATCGAGGAAAATGGTTCTTCTATCGATCTATCGAGTGCTTTAACGTGAAACGTTCGGGATCAGTCCAAATAGGTGATTCTATTATTTAATTTGACGGAAAATTTGGCAACTTGATCAGAAAATCGAGAGCAGCATAAATATTTGATCAACGTTAATTGACACTTGAGATACTTCGGAGTAATTACCTACGTAGGTAATTATTTTACCGGTTGTGATTTAACACTGCAGGAAATGATCGGGAGAGAAGGCATGAGTGATAATGATATCCTGGTCAATACGGCCGGCCCCCCAGAGAAAGAAGAAGTCTCGCTGGTATAGACACGGGAAAAATCCTCTTCATAAAAAGTTCGCTCATTAGCCATTATTTTTGAATGAAATTCGTTCCCTGCACTCTTTGTTCTAATATATAAAGAGAGACTAGAGACTGCAGCGTATAAAGAGCGGAAAATTGTTATTCATAATTCAGCTAGCGAGTTGTTCCAAACCCCCAAACAATTTTATATGATTCTCGAAGGAGGGTATAATATTTGCGAGAAAATTCAATAATCGGCTTTCATTCAAATCCCAGGACGATTTTCTTCCCTGTTTTATAACCGATGATGTATAGTTTCATAAATAACAGGAGTTCCGGATTCTGAAGTCTGTTATGTTCCACAAATAGGTAAAGAGAGTCGACGAGGACGAAGGATTTCTGTTTCCCATCATTTGACAAATTTATTCAATTTTCTGAGATAATAATTAAAGAAGGAAGATAAGCGTACGTCCGACACTCTTTATCATTTATTCAGTCAGCGATTCAGCCTCGGTTCTTGGAACCGTTTGCATTTAATAATCTTAAAGACAGACGAGACTTTGAAGAAGAAGAATCGAGTAATCAGGTTCCATTTGGCGTCTGGAATTATTTACTGCGAAATTATACCTAGAAACAGAGGCTCGCTTCTCTGCAGTATTTGGAAATCGCGAGGCGTTTCTTGTCTGGTACGTGATTCGCCTAGGAAACGTTATCCTGTAAGGGAAGAGAGGAACTACCCTGGTACACCTCCTCGAAACACTGAGGACGAAACGAAACAACGTGACGCGTCATCCGGAATTGCAATTGACAGACCAGACGCGATATCGTTATAGTCTCTGCATTCTACGTCATAAGGATATGTTCGTTCTTTTGAAATTAATTGTTTCATGTGTGATGTGGCGAGACGTTCTTGCCTTTATTCTTCCCCAAGATTCTCACGGTGGAGAAATGAGGATAAATTGGTTCTCTTTCAGGTGGTAGTCGTTACTTTTGACCTCTATTTACCCGTCCGTTAACCTGACGAGAAAGAACGATCCTCGTAGCGGAAGGAGCGGATCGTTAAGGACCCCAAAGATCGGGACACACCCTTACCAGGGTATAGATAGAGGGGGTTGTCTAGTCGTTAACCACACTGGCTCGTGGCAAACAACCAACCATTAATTTAACCGCTTTGCAAGAAGAAAAACAAATTTTTGACAGGTACTCCCTGTTCCCCAGTTCACCTAGTTTCCCCTTTCCAGAGTCATGTTAAACTGCACTAGTGGCTAAAGACGAACAGCTGCGGTTTGCAAATTATGCCTCAGAATTCCTCGACTATACTTCAGTATCTACTAAAAAAAAGGATTGGTTTCTTTTTTTTCATTTTATTTATTTTTGCTAAGGAGGTACTCTCCATCAAATTTCAATCACATATTATTTCTTAGGGAAGGGTAGTTACACCTACGCATCACAGAAATACGTTACGTATTCAGTTTGCGTTCATTCCATTCGTGTGATCCAGCGAGTAATTACGTTTACTTTAGGGATTGAGGGCTCGAGCTTTTTCGAAGTTTGCTTACCGCTCGAGGGTACTACTGCATATATTTTTGGGTACAGCTATGTATCCTGGCCCTTGAAGTCTTGTAAATTTTTTGGACCATATATAGCGAGAAGCGTAATTGAAATTAAAACCTTTTTTTAACGGGGTGAAAAAGTGCTGCGAGGTTTCGGAGCGATTTTTAGTTCCGGTATCACGTTAAAGTTCCAGAAGGTGGAAAACGGAGTACTGGGATAAAGGTTAAGAAAAAATAAAATGAAATAAAATAAAATAAAATAAAAAATTGGGTAAGCTCCTAGCGTCTGCAATCATTGTTATTTTCTTTCTTTCTCTTCTCTGTTTTTCGTATTTTAGCCAAGTTCTATAGAAATTTACGATCCGCGCAAATTCGCTGTGACCCGAAGAGCCTTTTTCTTCTTCTGCTTCTTCTTCTTCTTCCTCTTTCTCTGGCCAGCCTCCTTTCGATCTTCCATTCTCCTTTGTACACTCGCAATAAAAGTTCACCCTCAACTTTTATCTTCAAGTTGTATAAATATATATATATATATACACCTAGAAAGTATTTATAGCCACTGCCCCCGCTTCGGAACAAAGAGAATCACCTGACTCTCAACGTCCTTTTTGTTTTTAGGGATAAAAGATAATTATTGATCATTCTATTCTATAGCCCCACACACACGCCATGCGAATGACTTTCTTTGATAGAATTAATCAAGAGATCATAGTTTCGGAATGTTATATAGCCAACCGAGATTGTTTTTCAGATAGTATAAGCTAAACAGAGAAAAGGAGAATCTTGAAAATATTTTACCCGCAAGTTTGAACAAGCGGATAAACCTTTGGTCCTGGGATCTTGCGGTGAATAACTTTCAGGAATGATAAACAGGAGTAAATATAAGAGGATATAGCTGCAAAGATGAGTCCTCCTGGATAATACGATCCCATAAATTGTGTATCATATCCACTGAAAAATTCATGAACATCGCAGCACGCGCGACTCGCGTTTCTGCATAAACGAAATATAGGTGAGAATATTAGAAGTTATTAAAAGCTTCGCGTGCCGAATAAATTCGTCGAGATGGAGGTGTGCCAGAGCTCAATTTCTTCGCCGCGCTTATACTCACACACTACTTGATTTTCAGGGATTTTCGAGGTCGTGTCATAAGTACAAAGGTACGGACATGCGTTTGTCCCTAAGGTCGCGTACCCTGCGGCAGCTGTTATCTCGTTAACATAGCAAAACCATCTTTGAGTCACAAAGCCCGCTTTTCCCCACTAGTTATGAAGATTTTAGACGATTTTACGATCCGCCCCGAGCCCATATCTAGACTCGAGTTAATTTCGGGCGTATACACTGCTGCTGTGGGATCTTGACGTTTCTTATTTTTAAAATAACGACACTATATATGCCATAGTCTTTATAAATATCAAGCTCGAATAAGGATATGAAATTTATCCTGCACGGGTTTTCGCTTTATCTTTACCCAGCTATAATAAACTCCGTATAAATGCGAGTAACCCCATTCAAATATATTCCTCGGTTGAGTGTAACCGGGTTAATTTGCTCCTCTCTGAATGCCATTTGACGTTACAAACCTAAAGTTTGCTGCTGAAGCTGCAAGCTTGGCCTATATAATTCGGCACGTTAAATCTACATCAGTTAGTTCGCTCGTCAATGTAATAGCTCTTGATACAGGCTTTCTCTGTTGTTCGTCCTCGGCGTTTACCACGATTTGACGTTCCCAGTAACGGTTGTTTTACGAGAAAACGTATCGCGTTTAGCCCCTTTAACTTTACTGTCTCTCGCTCGCTGGATGCTGGATGCTGGATGCTGGATGCTGGATGCTGGATATACTATGGATGGCTTGGTGTTCATCTCTTGAATTCACGTCAGCTTCGCATGTAGTGAATTATAATCAGGGTTCAGCTTTTTCCATGACATGTACATATACAAAGGGCACTAACAATCCAATCGTTTTTATTTTCCAATTTACCTTCATCTCGTTTTATTTATTCATCTAAATATACAATCCGTTTCATTACTGAACTGAATTCCGTAATCATCCAGCTAACAGAGTGGCCTAGTTCTTATTAATTCCCGTTATCCGGGAATAACTCGAGCTTCTGAAAAGATATATTCTCGCTTTTGCATCTCGGAATATTGCCACATTAACTCGTTTCATTTAACAGCTCACATCCGCTGTGTATACATGTTCTGTGCAACAGTCGTGTGAGCGAAAAGTGCTCAGTATTTTATTATTATATTTTATTTTTATATTTTATTTTTGTATTAACGAATGAGTTAGAGTCAGCATATGGTATAGTAAAAAATAGCCGTGAAACTTTAGTTCCCTGCCTCAATTCTATGCCCATACTGTATACACTCAAGAATTTGTGGTCCATCGTAGCTACCATAGACAACATTATTTTTTACAAGGTACCTCAACCCGTATACGCGTACGTTGCGTATAAATTGCCAAAGTTCTACGGAACTGTTCAAACGTTTAGTTAACGAGATATGGAACTGCAGGTATTAGGGAGAGAACAGAAAGAGATAGTGATAGCGAGGTGAATAGATGAGGGTAAAAAGTAAAGTAGTTTGAAAAAAACAGCCATTAGGGTAACTGTATATTGGCAGAAAGTTGATACTTTCAATTACTTAACAATTGAACAACCATATAAACGAAAACTTTCGCAAAGAATCAACAGACCCGTTATGGTCTCGAGTAAACAGCAAGTTTCCTGTTTCTTAAACTTCAGATGATGATTTGGAAGATCGCTCTTCGATCTTCCCTTCGTCAAGGGAATGCAAAGTTTCAGCGAATTATTTGATTCCTCGATGACTGCAGCTGTCAGAATCCATATCGTGTCCATATTGTATGAATTTATCAGCTATGTGAACTTGCCCCCCCAATATTATGGGCATGTTTGCGCCGCGATTACTTTCGTTCACACCCTCACCCTTCTTCAGTTATGTTGCGAAGAAAATTTTGGGCTAGCCCCCCAAAATTAGAATTTCCCGGTCCTTTTTTTTGCGATCGTTTGCGTTTCGTTTGCGCATGTTTGCGCCGCGATTACTTTCGTTCACACCCTCACCCTTCTTCAATTATGTCGCGAAAAAAATTTTGAGCTAGCCCCCCAGAATTAGAATTTCCCGGTCTTTTTTTTTGCGATCGTTTGCGTTTCGTTTGCGCATGTTTGCGCCGCGATTACTTTCGTTCACAACCTCACCCTTCTTCAGTTATGTTGCGAAGAAAATTTTGGGCTAGCCTCCCAGAATTAGAATTTCCCAGTCCTCTTTTTTGCGATGGCTTGCGGACGTTAGCGCCGCGATTACTGTCATTTGCGCCTTTACCGTTTTCTAGTAACCAGTATTATTAGTTAAAAGGGCACTCAAATCAAAGAATATCAATACCTATGTGCAGATACTTCCAGCTTACGAAGCGAGAACTTATCTTCATACATCGATGCTAACCCACACAGCACACATGTCCGATGGATGTCCTTAGGATATCCATAGGACATCCAATGGCTATCCTATGGATATCCTATGGACATCTATCGGACATGTGTGCTGTGTGGGAATATTCCAGTTACACCAAGATTGTTGACAATAATTTTACGAGTATTGAATTCGCGTTCCCCGACCAAACTTGGTTTTCTTTTTTCGGAACCAAAAGTAGTATTTTTCAGATTTTTTACAACCCCTTCCGAGCTTTCCGCGACTCGACCGCAAGATTTAAACTTAAAAATATTCTAAAAAATCCTCAATTTACATTGTATCTCGAAAACTATCACGCGTTCCCCGACGAAACTTGAGTTACTATACCCGTAGACTCCGGGTCAAACCTGGAGGGGTAGCAACACTAGTAATGAAGATGTTCCCGTTGTTTGAAAAAATATTTCTTGACATGACTGGAAAATGGTGAGGGCTCAAATGAAAGTAATCACGGCGCAAACGTGCGCAAACGAAGCACAAACGATCGCAAAAAAATGAACCAGCAAATTTTAATTCTGGGGGGCCAGCCTATAATTTATTTATGATATAACTGAAGAAGGGTGAGGGTGTGAACGAAGCTATTCTTCTTATTCAGCTAGAATAAAGCCCAGAGAGTATCGCCTCTCTTTTACTCTCTTATTTATTCTCTTCGTCATCTACAAGCTGAAACCTTTGCCTCGAGTTGTATGTACACGTATATAGTTAAAACAACGGAGTTTGGCACGTGCCCGGACTACCTTATACCGTAACTCTCGCGAATTGGTGACATTTTTGCCTCTGCCTTATTTGGAATATTTTCAAAACGCGTATCCGACGCACCTGAGGCATCCGTATCATATATCCAGGTAGGCACATTGTGAACCTTCTGCTCGACTACATGTGTAGGTACATCATTTTGGAGTACCGTGAAAATTCCACTCCGCTATTATACGTATACCAAAGGCAAATTCTTGTACCACATATATACATGTACATGTCTACGTATATTATGTATAGCATGTATATGTATTATATATACTACAGGAACAGGACAGATACCCATATGGGTATGGTATGTATATGGTGTAGTACATATACGTACGTATGTACATATTCTATGTTGGAGAAGGACCGAGCTATCCACATGGGCAAACCTCATTCTGTAGTAAACGGGAGTGTCTCTAGGGACACGATGTCCCATTTTAACTCTACGACAATAATTAGTCCCCTATTCAACGGACTACTAACTAGCTACCCTCTTTGGCAACCTAACCCGTGTATGTACATACGTACCGTTAAATAGTTAAACACGACTGTGTACAGGTGTTTTTCTTTCTTCTGATGTTCTAAGGCGTCCTTGTAGCCGCCAGAATCCCTAATTAGAGGAATAGCTAATGCCATTACGAAGCCACCTAATTATTTGGACCTTTTTAAATGTGGTAGAGAAATTTAGAACTCCGTTTTGAACTCGTTTTATGAGAACGTCATGTATGTTTGCAGTTATCATTATTCTATAACTTTAACGACAGTTGCCATAAGACAAAGGTCAACGTGATTTCAAACACCTGTTCATTCAACAGGATATTTCCAAGAAGATAGAACACTACTAAGGTAAACCGCGACGAATCGATCTTCTTTCTTTCACGATTTCTGTACCTATACAATGAATTTATATTCGCTGCAGTAGAATCGTCCGAGAACGTGGCAAATATGTTGTACAAATTTATAGGTAGTTATAGTCGAATAATCGTAAGTCACGTTTCTTGCGATTAGATTAACCATTAGATACTGGAATTTCTCTACTGACAAGTCAAACATTATGGCAATAACTTCGTGACTCGTAAATTTATGTAATGCGATAAAATATTGATTAGAATTAATTGCATCTTCTATCTTAATATGAATGTAGGTATGTATAGTTTTGTACGTCCAGTTTGTGTTGATAAAAATTTATAGATGTATACATGCGGATGTCCGTTTTTGAAAAGCGATTAAACCAGAAAATTTTTATGTTCATGTCCGAATTTGTGATCGAGGATAATAATCCATAATTAATGTTTGTTTCATTGAAATGTGCAGAAGCGTTGAATACCACGGTCCCATAGGCTTTTCACGTCATTAACGACTTATTGTTATCCGACTTTACGTTTCGTCAATCCTGCGCTAACCCTGCATTCTGTATCAGGGGCAGAATGCTCGAATACCCATTGCAACTGAACACGCATGCCAGCAAAATTTAATCGAACGACGGTGAGCACTCGGAAAGCGTAATGGCGAGTAATAGAATTTCCCACTTCCATTTCGCAGAGAATCACCACCGAGTGCATCCGTAGGTATATACCTATACGTATACTCACAGCTTCTAGTCAATTTATTGATTATTAACCCTTTCATTGCGAAGAGCCCAACGTCTGGCAGCTGTGTCGCGTCTCTGGGGTTGATTGTACGTTCTGATCTTTTAAAACGTTGTTGGCGATGAGGAAAAAAAAAGAAAAAAAAAACAAGGGATAAAGATAAAAAAGTAAAATCTATGGGAATCGAGCACACCGATTACGACACGGACGTTTTTATTCCTTTTTTTTATATTCCGAGTACCGAAAGTAACGATTAACGTCCTCGTTAAAACCAATCGGAAAAAACGATCAGTAAAATTTATATTGAACGAAAGGATGTAAACGGCGAAATGTAGCGGGGGCTGCAGCACCAGGACCAGGACCAGGACCAGGATCACCACCAGCTTGGAGAGAATACGAGGGTGAAGACGAGCCGGCGTTAACCCCGAAATTCGCGCGTCATTTGCATGTAAAATAATCCGGGCAGATCCTGCAAAGCGAATGGAATTACTTACGCACAGAGGCAGTAGAGTAGAGGCAGGCAAGTAGGCATGGTACGCAGGGCGACGAACAAACCAACCAAAGTAAGAGAAGGACGCGCAGGATGATGATGAGGAAGGTGAAGGGCCCGTTAGTAGGTACCTACGCGAAAACCCTTTCCTTACACCCATTCCACTTCGCCTCCTTTGCCATAACATGAATATTCAGCTTCACCCTTTGGCTGTTTGACGCTGGTTACCGACGTGTTAATTCGACCGGGATCTAGCGCCAGGATCCGATCTCACCTCCTTTGGGATTCGGGGGATGTCGTTGCCGGTCAACCTCCCTGATTCTTTTTGTCTTTTATTACCCCTCTTTCTTCCTTTCTTTCTTTCTTTCTTTCTTCCTTTCTTTCTTTCGTTCTTTCTTTCTTTCCTAATTCCCGCTCCAGGGAATCAAACCTCGCTTTTTCCAAATTCATTTCATGCGCAATGATCGATCGAATTCACTTCGAAAATTCATTCTAAATCTGATCTCATCTGCGACCAACTCGCTCCTTCGAACAGCTTCCGGCAATCGTTTAAACGTTAACGTCGATTCTATGGTAAAACGGAAATTGGTAAACTCGTGCATATAATATACGAGCTTGCCTGTGGGGGCAGTGATCTGAAATATCTATTCATATTATAATGATACTATTATATATCGGTGATTCTAGACACGTAATATAATGGCTAGATATATGTGAACATATGTCGTTTATAAGGAATTCGAAACTGCGTATAAATAAATGAGAAAAATAAATTCCCAAGGAGGGGACTTCGATATGGAACGAGAAGGTTCTCGTTTTTTATTCATACGAAATATATTTCTCCTGACATATACTATGCGCATACATTGATACAGGTGCAGTTATTTCCATTACTGAAGGTTTCGCGTGTTCTCGCGATCTTTCCAAGGGATTCCATAACACTGCTGAGATGTAGGGGATGGGGTATAGAGGCACTTCTTTGGGGAATGAGATCGCGTGACATGACAGCACCTAGAACCTGGTATCGATCGGTGCTCTCATTCTGATTGAATTGAACGGAATAACGTCACTACTCTGACATTTACGGGAAAATCGAGCCAAGGAATACCAGCCTCGCATCGATGATTATCGCTCGACTAGACAACGCCGTCGTCGTAAATTATTAATTAAAGGTCGAAGACCTTTAGATGCCAACAAATACGAGTGAAGATGATATATAGAGAGTAATTCCGCCCAATTGAAAACGGATAAAAGCCACATAAGTTTGACGGACCATGATATGAAATACGGAGGAAGTTATCAGATAAAACAACATTGAACTTTCGGGTGATCGACTCGATCCCGATCACAGCTGAACTTTTAGTCAGTGATCAAAAAATCTACAACGTCAAAACTTTTTCTCGTTTATTGGGTAAACTCTGAGTTTTATCGTGCCTGAGATCAGCTTCTTAATTCTTCATTATTATTTCTCCTTACGTAACTATATACAGCTTATGCGCGTCTGCTTTACAATTACTCGGCATAAATCAAACCTACGTAAAAAAGTGAGATGCTACGTGGTTTAAGGGTTGAAAAATTCAAAAAATAGACTCTCATCGGGTGAAAGTGAATTTTTTTTGTTTTCTCTTTCTTTCTTTCTTTTTTTTCTTCAACTGGCAAATCCAAACGTATTTCGATTTGTGAGCAGCTGCGGTCAGGATAAAACTCTTTATATTCCACCTCGTGGGAAAGCCGTTCGACTGATCGTGAGTAAACGTCGCGACGTTTAGACTTGTAGGTCCGATAAGAAGGAAATGGTTTCCCGATGACGTCAGCAGTTCGATACCCATAAAGTGTCACCCATTGTGTTGCCTGTCCTCTAAACTTCGTCGTTTCAACCTTCCAAGATTAAAGATTTTCTCATACCGAGCTGATTGCAATGAATCTGAACCATAAGAGGCATACACGGTCATATTTTTATCAAAGAAATTAAAGAAAAATCGAAAATCCTGATACCTAGATGATTTTCTTTATAATTTGTTACTAAAAAAAATGTCAAAAATTCATCTGGATCATCATTTACATATCCTTGAAGAATTCTTTCGCCATCTGAAAATACGGAATGATTATATCCTTCAAAGACGTGGCGATATCGTCGAAAATCTCCGACCTTTCAGGTCTAATTCTCGGTTTTATTTCAGCATCCGGATCGGGATCGGTGATCGGACGAGATCCTCTGCCACCGAGAGCTATCAGCACGTCGCAGCTGCCCCAGAGAACGCTGACGCAGCCTCCTCTTCCTCGGGGAAACGCGCACCACCAGTCGCATCCGGTTCAACAAACGACACTTCCGGTACCCCGGCCGTTAGAACGTACCGCCGCCGCTAGCGTCGGCGATGTCAGGATGACCTCCACCGGGTAAGTACTCCACATTGGATACGTTATTCCCCGGACTAATGGACATAACATTAACTCAACCCCGAGGGTGCTTTTATTTTATTGCTAGACACAAGTGTCACGGGATGTTTTTCAACCGCTCCATAGGTACATGATCTCTGGATGATCATTTTTAGTCGGATTATCCGCGGTCTAATGATTTTTTGACGTGTTCCAAAAAAAAAAAAAATGTTGCAGTACTGTTTATAAAAGTTTATAATGATTCGTTAGGTTTAAACGGCAATAAACATGAGGGAAAATTTAAAAAGCAATTCGGTAACGCCGCGAGGTCATGAAAAACTTTTGGGCATTAACGCGTTTATATGGCAGTTTAAGAGGGCGAGATTTGAGGTTGGTAGGTATAAGCTTTTAGAGGGGGGTGAAGGAAAAGCCTGGGGGCTACCAAGCTTTCGTCTAGCTGATCGCTAGATAAAGACGAAGAAACGTATTAAAGGTAATAAAAGTTTCAGCTCACGCTGCAGCAGCTCTACGTTCAGAGTATAAAATTTTGTTAGCTACTGATTCTACCTGTTTTACTTTGAGAATTGCCAATTTGTGAAATAATTGATTTCACGTTAGAGCCCATCCACCCTTACCCATCCTTCCCCCCTCCCCCCCCCCCCCCCCGCCTGGGCCCCTTTGAAGAAGCAATTCGAACGAAATTGAGTGGAAATTCCCAAGCGAAAATGTTTGATGTTCAATCGTTGAACGTATGCCAATGGTTTCGATATCGTAATATAATGCTTGAACATTTTTTCGGATCTTTTGAATCACGGGAATTATTCATAATATAATCACAATCATCCGATGTATGTTTCACGGAGTTTCTGATTTATGTCAAATAAATTGTTTATTAACCATTATACAGAAGTATAGAGAAGGAAAAGAGAGAAAGAAAAAGAAAGAAAAAATGAAGACAAACAAAAAGAAAAATAAAGTATACATCTACTTCGGCTTTTATCGACTTACAATCAACGGGAGACTTGGAGGGTGAAAAAAGAAAGAAAGAGAAAGTGAAAAGGAAAAAATAAAATAAAAAAATGATGATGATGATAATACTCATGAATTGTTAACGATATTAACGTGGCCTTTATTCGTCCACCCCCTATAGGTACTCAGAGACTCTACAGAAGTTGATAAATTATATTAGCCCCATAAAGACTTTCGTAGCTTTGAAATGCTGGTTAAATTGATAAAAGGAATCGGTGTAACAACTCTCGTTGAATAATACGCACGCAGTCTTCGGATCAGTTGGAGGTGACTTAGTAACTATATAATTGAATTAACAGACGTTTGTTTATTACCCCTGTTGCAGAGAGGCGAGAATCACGTCGCCAGGAAGTGGTCAGTTGAAGCAGGAACAATCTGTTCAGAGGAGGATGGCCAGTCCCGCTGGACCCTTGAGGGTCATTTCACCTAATGGACATCGGGTTTCGAGTCCGAATGATAGCGATTCCCATTCGCATAGTCCAAGCGAGTATTTCATTACCATTTTTGCCTATTATTATTATCATTATTATTAGCTGTACCATTTACCTTTTCACAATCAATCTCTATATCGCGACACATACACGCGAGCATCCATATACATTCGTATACGTATGTACGTACTTTGTACGTGATTCGAATCGCAGTAGCAGAGGTCGGGATTGAATCCGCCAAGGTACGATTGTCTATTGTTCTCAACGAACTTCTCGAACACTTGCACACAGGATCCTTGAGTATTATTGTTCCCATTGTCGATTGTCGTTTTCTGAATAGAAATCCCTATACCTATACCTACCTATATTCTCACATAATCACTTCAATTTTTCGAATCAAAAGTTATAGGATTCTAAATGAAGGTATAATAACTGGTTAGAAAAATACCAGTTTTCTAAATGACCGATCACAATCAATCCGATTCGATGTTGAAAAATATACTGCAAAGTTGTATCCGCGTGTTACTACTTTAAACGGACTTGTTGAACGTGAGAAATTTCATAGTAATTAATTAACGATCCCCTTTTTAGTATTGCCTGATGAATTCACTTCGTTAAGATTCTCTGTCCGTTATTAATGACTGTTTGAAGTACATAAGGAAAAAAAGAAAAAACGAAAACGAAAAAGAGAAAGAGAAACGAAAAACAACAAGAATCTCCGTACAAACAATCTCGTATAAATAATAACATTAAACTTGAGTATATGAACGATATGTTTATTCGCCGCTTTTCTTGTTATTCTAAAAAGTTCAATTTCAAACAAACTTCTCATTCGTATACTACCCTAAATTTTCCACGATGTTTGCGTGCTCAATTCGCGAAATTTTAAGTCCGGTTTTCTCGGGTGCGACTTTCAGTTTGTTCCTCTAACTACCAACAATGTTCATTCCGATTCGTTGGCGTGTATGTACAGAGAGTAAACTTGACTCGAACAGTGCACTGGGGAAGTGGTCAAATTTATTGATCTCTCTTATACGCAACTGGGAATAATATCCTAGGCATAGAGCA
The DNA here is from genome assembly GCA_963992785.1 of Tenthredo livida. Lineage (NCBI taxonomy): Eukaryota > Metazoa > Arthropoda > Insecta > Hymenoptera > Tenthredinidae > Tenthredo > Tenthredo livida. The sequence goes on along the minus strand of OZ023071.1, from coordinate 5,695,861 downwards.
TCGATAATCCGGGAAATGAAAAAGCGACGATCATAGGGAGGGAGGGATGAAGAGAGGAAGGAATATAAAGTGAAAACCCCATTTCCACAATGTACATAATAGATTCCGAATTTACCCTAGTTATTCTATATTTCTCGTGAAATGATCAACGCCTTGTATGTATAGCTAATAGCAATCCAGTCACGTAAAAGCGACTTATTATCCTGCGAGTGAATTAATAGCGAGTTGACGTGCTGTGCCAGTTGTCGAGAAATAGTTGCACTTTTTCTAAGGGTAGGTACCTACATTAGAAGGGGATAAAAAGCACAGAGTGCAGCAGTACTGCAGGAATTACCTGGAGTAATATTTTTTCTTAATTGTCTAAATATATGTTTTACCCCGAGGGGTCGAGCTGGGGTGTAAATTTCCGGCTAAACTTTTCTCTTTATTTTCTCCGACTTGTGTATGTGTCCCTCGTAAAGTCCGAGGAGGGCAAAGTGCTGTCGCGTTTTGGACGTAAGTCGCGTGTCGGGTTTAATTATTCAAAGGCCAAGCGAGGAGGAATACGGGACGTATGTCACCGCACCAGGTTGGCTCTGGAATAATGGAAAGGCGAAGCGGAGCCAGTGAATTCATTCGCTCCCTACCTACCGTAACGTTAAGGTGCGCTCAGGACTTTGTCCATTTTCATTCGTAGGGTTGAAATATTTATAAAACCTAAATGCGGGATGAAATTTTGGCCGATTTTTCGCATTTCAAAGTCGCGGTTGCGTTTTTTCCCATCTCCTGCCTCGCACATTGCGAGATTTTCGTTATAACAGCGACTTTAGCCTTGGCTTGAGGTACACCAAAAGCCAGAGTGGCTGGCACAGGAGAAACGATGAATAATTCATTGTTTGCAGTTGAACTGCCTTTGGCATGCAAGCATAATGGCTTTAGGCAGGAGACCTTACGAATCGCCTCGTTGATTTCACGAATTTCTCTTGAACGAACGACTTTACTTTAACCTCTTAAGCGTGGAAATACATTTTCCATTCTTACCGTTTCTCTACCCCTAGGTCCCCTCCCCTATTCACATCTCTCCCTCTCACCCTTCGCTATTACCTGCGGCAGAAATCACGCGTTTAAAACAAAAGAGATAAAATATCATCCCCTTCTAGACGACGCCTCAATTTCAACTTCCGTTTCACCAATCTAGTTAAATGTCATCTCCGCGGTGGGTGCGCATCGCGTTGTTATTCAAAGTGCCGAAATTTTATTTCATTATAATTAAGTACAGGTACTCGGAGAAGTTTCATCATGCAAACTGATAACCGAGAGTCAAAATCGTATTCCTCAACGAACTCTCGTGTACAGGGTGATAATCCAGGGACATCTCAGTACTGCGAGTCTCGGACCGTCAGGCGGCTGATAAATATGTGCGCGAAATTATCGGGTTCGCCGCTCGACTATTAGGTCGCTATAGTATAGTCAAAATTCGATCAACGCGATCGTAGCCACCGATTGTGGATGAGAAATAAGAGGAAAGAAAAATTCACGGCTTCGATCTGGGGCTACGATCGCGTTGATCGGATTTTGACTATACTATAGCCACCTGATAGTCGAGCGGCGAACCTGATAATTTCGCGCACATATTTATCAGCCGCCTGACGGTCCGAGACTTGCAGTACTGAGATGTCCCTGGAATATCACCCTGTATGGTTGAGTTTGTTTCTCATTCATTATATATAGGATCGAATCACTCGTCTAATCTATCAGTTGTTCATTTTTCCGAATGAAACAGATTTTATACCTTATAATACTACCTATGTCCTATTATAGTACCTATTACCGATTATCCGAGAAATTGAAGTGTATAATTGAAACAGTTTGATTTTCAATAAATACTTATATTTCCAGTCGAACGCACAATTGGTAGCCCCGTAGGAAGAGACTTTGAGAGAATTGAACGAGGGGTTGATGTGAATGGTCACGGTAGGCAAACCCATCGCAACACCAACAATCGGGACAACAATGAGCTCCTGAACAAAAGGGTGAGTCTTCTAAAAGCTATAGAAATATATATATATATTCCTATACACTTTATCATATATACCGTAAATCTTGGGGTGAATTATTTAAACGTCAAAATTGTCTCGGATTGATTTTCTTACCTTATATATAGGTATATACACCTATATATTGCCTATACCTATGTACATCTATACCGACTCTGCATTGCCCAAGTGTTTCATAGTATCCTGTCGATATCAGATTATAGAGGAAATATTAAAGTTAGTATAATATGTCGCAAGGAAAATCGCGTGACGACGATATTGCGTACAGAGGCAAAGTGCGTGTATAGCACCTATTTTAATCAATAAGATGTTTAATTAACAATCCACTTTATAATTCATTACATAATAGTATTACGTTATAAATAGGTACAGTCAAGGTTTCGTAATATATATATATAGTATATATTAATACATAGGTATATACCTACATACATATTTCAATACGAACAGGTGATAAAATGGAAATATGTAGATATTTTTTATTTTCATTTCTGTTATTTCATATACCTACACCATGCTGCGCATATAGATTCGAGAATTTCTTGTTAGAGATCAATGAAGAAAGTATACGATATGTATGTACGCATAACAATCGGATAACGATTGAGTATTCAAATATTCATAGAATTCATTTGTTCCAACTCCGTTTCCAATCTACTTCGAAAGCTTTCCGTCATTATTCATTTGTGAAAAACACCGAATATTCTAGCCTGACAACTCAATCCAATCAAGCTAGAGCTTTATACAGTTGATCTTAATGAATTTGAATAAATTTTTTATTTTATTTTTACATCTGGTATAACAGTTTACTACTGCGGGAAAACGGGGATTCTAGATTATGCTCAAACAAGCAGGTTTATAAAAACCAGAAACACGCTTTACTGACGGAAGCTGATATCACCCAGTTGCCAAATACAAACGACGTTTATAATTCTACGCTCGCGTGTTACGTAATTACTAATTGTAAGCGTAAACGCGCAATTGACGGTATACACGGTCTAATAAATATTCAAACTTCACCGCAAACATTTATTTGTTCTTTTTTATCCTTTTTTTATTTCTATTATATATTTTATCTATCCGATTGGTCTCTACCGTCTATTGCTTCGTACATACGCGAAACCGGAGTAAAAGATCGAAGTAGATACGCCGTTGAATGTTAATCCCGTACAATGATAAAGTGATCAAAGCCTGAATCAGGTTAGACTGAAACATTGGCCGAACGGGCGCAATTAAATTTCTAACTAACGGCGTGAAAAGCGGACGAGCTAGTAGTTGTTAATTGATAATTAGAGACATTGTCCTGACGAAGTTTAGTTAATTGATAGTTTGAAACAGCTCAGCGATAATTTTCTGTCGATTTTCCTGCACTGTTCCAAGGTTTAAATAGTTTATAACTAGTCGTTACTCGTGTTAAACAAAGCATTACCTACCGGTCACTGCGGTACTGGTTATACTTTCGTTAATTAACTAATTAATTAAAATGAAAATCACATTTTATGCGCCCGTCAAGACGCGCGTAAACTTCGGTTAAAGCTTCGAACTATTCTCGTGTCTCACTGCAAGGACCCTGCGATCACCTGCTGCAACTTTTTCAAGAAGTTTACTTCATTATATCTTTTTCTCAATTTTATCTTTATCTTGTCACGGCCACTGCTTATGAATAATATTATATTATTAATTACAAACAAAGGAGGTAATCCACTTGCGCGCTGTAGGTAAATAGAATAAATAACGAGGTAAGACTCAGGGGTGCGTGTTAGTGCCAGAAAGTGGAATTAAAGGGAAAGTTAACGAGCGGGGGTTCTTGATAAATTAAAAGTAGATCGTCAACTTTGATGAAATTATAAGTAATTATCACGACCAAATTTCGTCTCCACTCAGTCTTGACTCTTTTCCTCTCTTATTATACTTTCAACGATACGGTAAATTCTCAGCAGAAAACTTATATCTCGCAGAATATCTCTGTAGATGGTTTGGCTTCCCCGCCGCTATATACCTGTATCCAAAAGTTTTTCTTTCAACCTCAATGGGTAGAGGTGGAAAAAGTTTGGCAACAAATTATTACACCCACTCAAAAACCGCGAACTTTTGAACGATTGCCAAATTTGAAAAAAAAAAAAAAAAACTTCACTCATACCATATAGTACATACCACATCGAATCAATACAATGCCTCGCGATCACTTGTCTGCCTTGTTTTCTCATCCCGCAAGACCAATTCAACCGAGTACATATAATCAAATCGACCTCAATAATCAATCGACACAATTAACAACATTTAGTCACTTGATGAAAATAGAACGCAACGGAATTCGAATCAACGTTCGATCAATTCTGTTTTTCCACTTATTTTTCGTATCGAATAATCGTAAAGATTCGTATCATTCAAGTTTTAATTGATTCATTCTTATATATTGTTCACACGGATTTGTGTCTAGGTATGTAGGCATATACCTACTACACCTAGAAGTACAAGTCAGCTATGAGTGCGTGTCATTCTGTATACTGTCTTAACAATAATAATTTTTGTAAAGTTTTTTTTTTCCCTTTCTTTCGTTCTTTTTTATGTCGTCTGTCTTTCAGAGATCTTGTTTTAACCTACCCCCCGGGAAACAGCGTTGATTAATGCATCAACCTTGCTACATCAGTCACCCAAGCTCATAACGCCTTCCCGTCTACGCTCTGCATTAATTACTATATATACATATTAACTCGTTCCTCCGCGTCGTGATGCGATGGGAAGGTATTTATTTGCCGAACTATACCCGGGTATAGATATATATATAACATACAATATAATGCATATAGTATATAATATTCGTGTAGGTACATAGATACATACATAGATACATACACCTTGTCCCGCTTACAAATGTCGACCATAAACCATAGTGTTAGCTGGACTATAACGTTCTACGTTCTACGTTCTACGTATGTATATTAGGGTGGTTCATTTTGAACTTGTATTTTTTTTTTTTGTCTCCCACCTGATAATTCGGTGCCAAATTCGGAAAAAAAATTCTCCCTAAATCGCAGAGCATAAAAAAAAATATTTAGAGGTCGCTACCGGCAGCAAGTTTTTTCAAATTAGCATGGTATTTTTTCATTTTTGTTAAATTTTTTTTTTTTTTTTTATAAAAAAATTTTTTTTTCGCTCATAAGTCAATCATGAATGTTAGATCGAAAATGATTGTTGTTTTTTTCATTCCTCGGTAGCGACCTGTAAATATTTTTTTTCATGCTCTGCGATTTAATGAGAATTTTGTTTCCGAATTTGGCACCGAGTTTTCAGGTGGGAGATAAGAAAAAAAAAGACAACTTTAAAATGAACCACCCTAATGTATATACGCCGTTGTGCACTACCTATATTTAAATACCATAGTCCTGGAGGGACACAGGATGGTTCATTATTTCTGATGCAATCTAATTTTTGGTTTCTCTTTATCTTTTTTTTCTCCCATTTTTCTTTCACGTATAGTTTTATTTCCTTTTTTTTTTCAACCCCTCTACGAATTCATGAGATTAAAGAAGATCAAACAGCTTGAGCGACCACGTAGCTGTATATCATTTTTCATATTCCGTATATAACTTATTTTAATGATAATTTTTTTTGTCGCATTTTTTATTTCAATATTACAATTCACGATAGTTGTTCTTTTTCTCCAATTTTTTCTTTCTCCTATAAATCAGTTGATAATTAATTCTTTCAGAATATAATGAGACTCATTACCTACTAGTGACAGATTCTTATTTGAATTGATATTACCTCACGGTCTTTATATTCGTTTCTTTAATAACAACGGTGATAACTTTCACTTAAAATGTCCTGTGGTTATTGGTGTAATATACGTATATACTTATAGGTACCTTTATGTATATAATATATATATACATATATATATATATTCTGCAGAAAGGTCGTTCCCAAGCTCACAAGAAAAATAAAATACTTCGAAACATCTTCCGCGAAGATAGGCTGCACGCTCCGTTCACTTCACATGCTCCGATCCGGCTTGCGATTCCATTTCCAGGAGCTGGTAGTATATGTAAGAGAAATGTAAAGAGAAGTAGAATAGAATAATATATAGAAAAGTCGAGACATCGCGAAATACAAATATACCTAGTATATAGATATCCCTAAGAATATAAAAATTCTTTAAATAAATGGGAAAATAAATAATTGTTAAGACACAATGAAGTATAGAAACCTATACATCATTCTCACGAACGACGTTTTACATTTCTATTAATCTGTTACCTATACATACATAGGTATTATACATATAAAGAGCCTTACTCAAGTCTCTTTAATTGTCAATTTGAATTTTTTTCTCGAGTTTCCTTGATTGTCCAATCAAATAAAATTCCCGACTACCAATTAACGCGATCAATTCGTGCGCTGCATAGCTGTTGCCAAATAAATCTATAGGTATTTATATATATATATATACGAACATACATATAGTAGGTATGTATATATACAGATCTCGATTTTCTCGGCGTTGCATCGTGCCGAGAATACAAACTCTGGACTTTAGTTATACAGCCGCATATGTATTGGTAGATATCACCTATACATATACCTACATGTAGGTAATGATTGCCGTTGTTAAATTACGAGGTAAAGCCATGGATGTGGCCGTGATCCTTCAGGGTCGATGGGAATTCGCTTGTTCTACGCTGAATATTCCATGGAGATAACTAAATCCCATCTGCCTTGCAATAATCGACGAAGTAGACGCCGCTTGAATATAAAAATATGAAAATAAAATCTCTATACGTACTCGGCTAGGTAGTATATATAATAATATAGCCAGATGACCAAAGACAAATAAGGAGAGACAAATTTTTATACGATTCTTGTCGATCTGGACCAAAAAGAGTCTGATTATCTCCTCCTCCAACTTCGAAGTCGTATCTACGAAGCTGTGTCTGGGTAGACAAGTAATCAAGCGATATTATTATATTGATTAAGCGTACTTTCCCGATGGGAAAAGATTATCGGAGAAAAACCGGCTAACGATGTACATATATCGAACTGCGATCAGATATCCGGTGAGGTTTATTAGTGACAGATCAATGATCCCGGAAACTAGAGGGGTAGAGGTATCAAATCTCGTGTTGTTTCGATTTTTTATACTCAATTTTCTTCCCCTTTATTTTTTTTTTTTTTATCGAATAATAAAGCGAAACGAATGAATGAAATTTGAGTTTAAAAAACGAACAGTGCGGATATTATTTCCGGTATAGCACTTTGTGAAAAGAAATGCTTTGATATTATATCTGCAGAGCAGTGAACCTATTCACGAAGTGGTAAATGCGTAGCTCTTGAAAATCCAAATTTAATTCTCTTTGAAGCAAGTAAACTGTGCATTTGCTCTCGATTTTTGTTTTTTTTTTTGTTTTTTTGTTTTTTCATATTTTTTCAAAAGGGAAGGCATAAGTACCTGCGCGTTATATTTAAATCGCTTGTATCAATCAGGTTTTTATTTTCTCTCGAAGCAGGCACATACATATTATACTGCTAAGATTACTCATATTTTTATACGATTTAATCTTAATCCACTGTTCAACGATTTCCTAGATATATATTTTTTATTCTTCTTCTAATTTAGGCAAATATCCGCGAGTCAGTGAACTCGTTCGTATGAAATGATATCGCGTGGTTTTTCGTATAAGTTCAGTGATACGGATAAGTTATTTTCTCAATCCTTGCAAGAACCTGACGTATACCTATGTAAACGTGGGTATATACCTTAGCTTAGCCAATTGGCAACCAGCCCGAGCCTGGCTCTATCGTAAGACTAAGGCTAAGGCTGGACCAGACCTGCAGACTGGTTCCTAGCGGGGGAGGGCAAGGGCAGAGGCCGAAGTGAACTGATCTCGACAAAACACACAAAACGAATAAGTACCAAGAGTGAGGGACGAAACTGACCCGAGACTTGCTCGGCGAGACCAAGACCAAGACCAAGACTCTGAGTCCAGAGACTGCAGACATCCGTGGTTGCAGTTGCAGTACCGGTTACTCGGTGCAAGGAAATTTATCTGTATTTTACCGAATACCTTCAAAGTTCTTTGTAACAATAAGTGCGCGGGTGTCGATTTTCCTCATCGTTCGTCCCCTGCAACGTCGTGTTTTATACATATTTCAATCAATTTTTCTCCTGGTGTAGTTCTTCGGCTGCAGATATCTGTAAACGCGCTTTTCACAAAGAGCTGAAATTGTACTCAGGGTGGTGAATCAGCGTGTAATACTATCGGCTCTCGGCAGGTAAAGGATCAACGTAATAGCGCGAATTTTTATTCTCTCTGTTCAGTCGGACAGCATTGGCCAATTATTTGTGTATTTAGAAATTTTTCACGACTTTAGTGAACCGCGATTTTTAAGCCACTTTTGCTACCCTCGGTAATCAACAACTTCCACATGTTTGACTACGAGCAAATCCTTCGGAGGACCTTTGGTGCTTAACTATAATCTCGTACGAGCACGTGTTTACGCCGCAAACTTGATCCTGCAGCCGCGTAAGTCCTGGTTGTAAAACTTGGTGGATGTCCGTAAAGTCATTCAAGCACAAAGACAGTTTTACTGAGGGAGTTTAGCCGGAGAGAGCTACACGTTCAGGAATGAACGGCTTTTACAGATTACGCGGGTTTTCCTTAATACGTCCGTAGGCAACGTGCGTTGACCGCAACAAGGGAGCTTTCGGTATTGCGTGTATTATTAAACGAGTACGTGACGTACGTGGAAGTGTACGTACCTAGGATATGTATTTTTCATTTTACTACTCGCTCGTTCATCGTCCTTTCCATAGTTCCCATATTTTCATTTTTCGAGTCAGAGTTTATCTGGACATGAAAATTCTTTGGCTATAAATTCCCATTCCCTTGTTCTCTGCAATTTTACTACCCCCGAAGCTGAAGCAGCGACAGACCAGATAAAAAATGCGCATCCCTATTTTCATTTCTTATATTTGTTTGTCTGTTCGCTTACTTCCTCTCCTGTTTTTCAACGATGAATTATAGCAACGCAGTAAATATCTCAAGGTGTTAGCCGTAATCCACACCATAGCGTTATTTTATAAAGGCTTAGGCTCCTCGAAACTCTATCGTGCATTAGCAGGTATATCGTCGTCCCACTGCGAAAACAAGAAAAACTTGGGAGAAATAAGGGAGAAAATTTCGAAGGGGTGAAAACGTGTCTGAAAGAAAAAATTTAAGAGACTTTAAATAACCCTGCGGTCCTGCAACCTTTTTTTTTCTTTCTTTATGAAATCTAAGGTGAGGAAATGAGTTTGAAAAATTACGGCTAGATCATTGATAATAACAATTTACATATCAGTCGTTAATTTTCTTAAGGATATCGTCTAGGCGCCTAGCCGGTGGCCCTTTCCACACCGCTATAACTAAAGTCATAAAAGTCCAGATCATGTCCCTGTAGCAAAAGAAAGAAAGAAAAAAAGGAAGAGATTTATGAAACAGGCCCTGCTGTCAAGTTGCCAGCTATCCTTTAACAAATGTACGAAAAATCTGAAAAGTTTCGTAAACGAAGGAAAAAAGTTGCATTGATAAAACTCTTTTCAGATATATTTGTTTTATACTAAATATTAAGTTATAAGAGGTGAATTTTGATTGTAGGTATTGTAAGATAATCCAACCATCCGAGACAATTTTGAAAATTTATTTTAATTACAATCTTAATTAATTAAGAAAAATTTATCGGCCTTTTAACGAGGGGCTGTACAGGCCAAATAAAACCTCTGCCTCATCCGCTGATTTATAAGCTGGACCACTGGCTCCGAAAAGAAAAATGAAAGACGTGTGAGCGTGAAATTTTCTTTTGGAATTATTGCTATTCGGTGCTGAAGTCTTTTTGCACGGAATCGTGTGAAGCAGCTTAACTTTCAAATTTCGAGTGCTCAACGTTAGACTCAAGTTTATATCAGTAGTAAGTGGTCTAGCTCAAATAAAGTGAGTTTGTGGATGCGAGGAGTAAACCACTTGCATGAACTCACAGCCGGGCGAGAATCCTCACAGAGAACGTACGGGAGGATCTGGTGGTGACCTGGTTCAGGTGTCAGCCGGAGAATTGCTCGGGCGAACCCACGAGGAATTGGTTTTGCTACTGATCCAACTCCGTCGCCAAAGTGCGACGCTCTGCAAAGCGATGGAGACTTGTCACGTCGAAATTGAATCTCAGGTGTTTATTTTTATTTCATAACAGCGATTATAGGTGACGGTGAGAATTTTCCTGGGACTATCTTATCTCCGTTCGGGACAATGGACAATGGTGCTTCAATGGAAACTGACTAACCCCATAAACCCTGCATCATTGTATAACTAATTATCAATTAACCAAAGAGCCTTTAATCTTTTGTCTCGTATTCTCCCTCATCTTGGTCATTCGAAAATCAGACTTTAAAATTCATTTATCATAATTATTAAATGTCTGTCTTCCCTTCCCAACTTTTCGCCTCAATCATCCCCATCTCGTTTCATCTTGAGATCAATGTCTCCGCTGTTTCTGTTCGAAAGGTTCGACTCAATCGATATTAACTGACATCTGGTGTTATTGAATGAGCCTTGCGACTAATAAAAAAGATTTATCATCTCCGAATACTTCCACCTTTTCAGAATGAATTATCCAACAGTAATTGACTGAGTTGAACAATACCTCGGCGATCATTTGGGAAGAGGAAAAGAACGGGCCTCGGAATGAATGGAACAAACGGAAGTTATGAGAATTATTCTCACGCTGATAGAATTCATGATTTACGGCTATGACCGGTCGGACCGTCCGGCAAGCAGTCGCGTTTACACAATTACACCAACAATTCAATTCTACAAATCCGATTAACCTCGTGACATTTTTTTAACTACATTCTCACGAAATTAGCCAGATAATTGGAAACAGTTGAAACAACTTATCCGCCCTTTTCGCTCCTTCTTCGAATTTCTTTCATACGAATAATTTTTGAATAATTACTCATTTCAGGTTTCTCAAATATTAATTAACAGATTCAAATTGCCGAGACGTGTCTTCGACACCAATTACAAGTGAAATGCAAGAAGCACGTACAGGGCTAATGACATTGAAGAAAATTGCAAAAAATTGAGCTGCAATTAAAAGCACCTACCTACACCTACCTTTGCTTACCTACCTGCCTGCCTACCATTTTCTGTCCTAATTGTAAGGAAAGCAAATTAATTTCTTCCGACAAAAGAAGCATGGAGTAACAAGATTAAAACGTACAAAAGATATCTACAGCACTTGTTCACCTTCAAAAATGATTTTCTCTTTATTAAAGAGAGTTTAGACTTCGGCCTCTGGGTTTAAAGGACGAACTTTTAACTTTAATAAAGTTTTCTTCGAGCCAAATTCAACCGACCTTATTCACCTAAACAAGTTTTGAAAATTTATTTTCTGTCTGTGCCAGGCTTAAGCATTCATATGGCTACTGAGGCATAGACTTTCTGCCTGAAACCACCTTCTGGTCCATAACTATCTCGCGTCATTGCCCATTCCCGAAGTTTTTCTATGCTCAAAAGTGAAGCTGTTTCAGGGTTGAGTGAAACGAAAATTTACTCTTACAACTCTATAACTCATTCAGTATTTCTTCGCGCTCAGATTAAAGCCGCGAATATAGGCATTCACGGATCTGAGACCAGACTCGAGACTGACGTTTCCACCATCGGATCGATAATCTGATTCAAAGAGGGTGAAATTTCAATTTCAATTTCGAACAACGATTAATCATCGACGAGTAGGATTTAATGATATTCTCAACCCGGATTTTAGAACAATTTCCAGAGTCTAGATAACAGCTGCTGAATTTAAATTTTATCAGGACTAAATAATTGCAGAATAAAAATCGTCCTTTGAAACTCGAAACTTTAAGAACTCATCCTTTAGTCCTCGGTAAACGAAAACAGATTTTTCATTTTTTTCTATGTCTTTAAATTTAATCAACGTTGTAATAAGTTTGATAATTCCGTGAGACGTTACACCGGAGGTTTTGTTCATCGAAAAACTTCTCACGTAGTATGAAAACCTCGGCATTGTACGTAGTACATACGCACAATGAAGCAACAAAATTTATCTTTCAGTTAGCCGCAGTTTACCTACTCAAACATCCGTTAGCCTCTACAAATAAGGGGGCTCGGAATTAACAAAAGTGGCATGAATTTCGGGCCTGTATTACAGAGAAAATAAGTTATTAATTAACTCCAAGTTCACTGGAGGTGAATAAATGAACGGGACGGGATTGAAATGAAACGCAGAAAATTCGCTAACGTGTTGCGAAACGCAATTGAAATACTGAATTAAACATTCAGTCGATGGCTGGCTGTTACGGCAGTAGTCAATTTGCCGTACTTTCTGTACATAAGGTATATATATATATACAGGTATATATATGTACACCTGTTCACCAGGAAGAGTTTAAACAACTGTGAGCAATGGTTTTCACCGCGTTTTCAGGAAGCTGTACAATTAACTGTGACAAATTTCTAGTATTCTTACTCATTGCGTTTCGTACTATTCGGATTGTGCTAGGCCAGGCATGATTCTCAATTTTTTTCTCTTTCCTATTTTCTTTTTCCTCTTTCTTTTTCCCCTTTCCCTTTTCCCTTTTTCTTTACACACCTACCTGTTCCTGCTGATTCAACAGATTTGGTCCGGACGGTTCATTTTTTTTTTTTTCTTCTTCTTCTTCTCTTTTTCTCGCTTTACTCTATTTTTTGTTCTTTTCTTTTTTACTGGACGGGTTTTCTTCACCGGTACATCATTAACTCCCGTCTTGCGTCCGGAAATCAAACGAATCGAATGTGACGATCGCTTTAGGAAGTAGACTGCGAAAAGGCGTCCGATTCAATCTATCTCAAAGTTATACCTACCTCCGCGGATTTATTTCCATCGTCATTTTTCCGCGCTGATATCAAATCTAGAGAATTGTCACATGCAGTAGGGTAATTAACGATAAAATGTCGAACCCCATAATTCCGACCTGCAGTATAAATCAGATTTTTTTTTTTTTTTTTTTCACGCGATTCCCATGAGCTTCACTTGAAACGGCTTCGCATTGATTATCAAAGCCACAAATGGTCACTTTTTCCCTTTTCCTTTGTTTCTCTTTTTTCCTATATATCCGGCTACAATAGACTCAACGCGCACCCGGTCGCCTGACCAAATTAAAGGCGTCGGCCCACTGCGATCAGTAGCGGAGAGAGGCGATAGTCGTGGCACGCTAAGCCACTTACCGAAGATCGCGTTTGCCTTTCTACGCTAGTGTTCAGTAGAATAATGTTCAAGTTCGCGTTCAGTCGATGGCTTCACCTGTCTCGAGGCACGTGTCAACCGAGTTTGTCTTAACGCCCAGTTTCTAGGATCGTAAAACTTAGTGAATTCCGTGAACCCCGCCGAGTCAACGAACAGCAAAATGTCATATTCCAAGTTTTTCGATGAAAAAAACCGAGTTACGATCTATTGACATTTACTCCGGTCTTTTTATCGCTCAACATCTGGTCACCAGCATCCAGCATCTCGAATGTCCTTGATCAGAAACGAGGCTGTGCTATAGGAATTGAGTCCCTTCGCGAAATCTAACGTATGGAATAACGCCATGGCTGATCACCCTATCCTAGATCGTGAATATTAGGAAGAATAACATTTTTTAATCCACACAAGAATGGAACGTTTTCTAAGCAATCTCTCTGACCCATTAGCAGCAGTATTTCATCTCGATTGCTCGGAGAAATCGTAGACTTGCAGTGAATCGTGATTATAAATTCTTGCCTGCGGTAAGAAACTTTTAAGTTCTGTGAATCGTTTCGTGGATCGGCACACCACTCGCAATATATCTTTCTCTTCCTCATTATTCCACATCATGTATCACGCTCTATTCCTAATTTGGTGGATTCCTATCTGGTGCTATTGTGGAGCTGGGACATAGTTCTGGGACTTTGTGCTGTATAACCGATAATTTTCATTTCTAGATACAAGCTTATGGCGGATGCGATGCACGAGAATGTAATCATTCGAAGAACTAATGACCGTGTTTTTGTGTTTCGTTTATAGGCCAGACTTGCAGAACTCGATACACCAAGGAGGCTAGAGAATCTTCAAAAGCTAGAAGAACTAAAGAAACATCTAATGGATTTGGAGAAACAGGTAATTATTCTGCAACGAGAAATCATTACCTTTTTTTTCATTTTATTTATCGGGAATGAATTCATCCGTACTGCTTTTATACAAAAATAGGTTTTTAATTAGCGTTCAACCTGCTCGACAAACTCGATCAACTTGAACGATAAAAATGTGTACAGGTTTAATGGGTATAGTAATAATGCTCCATAGCTGTTTGAAAAAAGAAACAGAAAAATTGCTATCGGGGTTCATTTTTCACAGGAGGGTTTTAATTTACGGTGACTATAAGGTTTTATTACATATATACAGGTATCTATATACAGACGGCCACGTATCTCTTGAAATAAATTTATTTAACGAATTTCCAATATTCTGAATGATCTACGCTATCCATTATCCTCGGTAACATTATCTGGGATTAGTTGCAATTAAATTCCTCGCTAAGTTCGGTAATACTAATCCTTTATGCTGCAGTAGCGCATAGTGTTACCAAGAACCAGTGAAGCGTTCGTTCCTGAACTCTGAACCGTGAATCATGAATTGTTAACTAAAACCAACTCCTAGTTTGTACCCATAACGTACATAGGTACCTATGGTATATAACGAATTAAAAGTTACAAACACGTAGAGCGAATGGCCGTCCCGGCCGGCCAAAACCAGGTACAATTTGTACGCTTTTATGCAAATCTTGTTTACGGGGAGTATTCCTCTTTCAACGTCTCTGCAACTACCCGGCACGGCGTTTGCACCAACCCCCCAGAGTCAGTCTCGACCAGACGTCGACCCTGGATTCACTAGGGGTTCTGGTTCACCGCCCGGTCGCGGTTACTAGACGGTGAAATGAATTATGTACCTTGCCAACCCGAGCACGTAATAACGTGACACCTAGCTTAGAAACGGTTCCTTACCGGCTTTCGATGCACATTTTTACTATTGCGAAAAAAAAAATGGGGAAGAAAAAACTGCGTCGCAATTTGAAAATAAATCTCACATTTTTTTCTTCTCCCCTCATTTTTCTAATTTAGTACGAGAAAGGCAAGCCGATGGTCAACCTAGTTGACAATATGGTGAAGCTCGGATCATTGTACAACCGCGGTACCACGGCTAACGGTACCAGCGGAGTGTCAGGTTCCCGACACGACCTGGTCCAGGAAAAGACTAGAGAAGTACGAGATCGTCTAGAGTTTAATCAGCGAGTACAAGAGCAACGACTACTTGCCGAGGAGCGTAGAGATTGGGAGAGACTTAGCCCTGACCACGGACAGCTTCAGGTAAGAGATCTATACAGAAGAGGGTGAATAATAATCAGTTTTTTTTTTTGTTCCTTTTTCATTCTTTATTGTTATAAATTTTTTTAACTGGTTTTCGCACAGTGAGTGAAAGAGCTCTTTAAAAATTGACTGTTCGTGGGACCGGAAGTTTGAAAGTAACGTGGGGGGGTTGAAGTTGAAATAAAATTTTTGTCGCAGTTTCGCGCGGACAATGAGACAGGTAATTTTGAATTCGGTGTAGGTATATAGGTACATATGTACATATCAACGCGGTTGACAACGGAAATATTTCATTCTATTGTATCCATGTATGTATGTACTACGTGTGTATGTATACTGCGCTCAGGTTTTCTACCACGTTTGTAGTATTATATATGTATGTATATATATAATATGATGACCGCGAAAGCAGCGTAACAATGGAAAAATATATTTACTTTATGCAGCTCGCGAGACTGCGGCTAGCGTGTTTGATATTATAGTATTGTTTGCGGGCTGAACCAGTCACACGATTGTGTATATATATACAGATTTTTTTTTTTTTTTTTTTCTTACATATGTATAAACCCATTTTGAAAACAACAAGTTAATTGTGATATTACATAAAAGAAATTTTTCAACCAAAGAACCGAGTACCTACCTACCTACCTACCTACCAGTTGTTATTTAAGCCACAAACGCGCTGGTACTGTAACTGAATATCTCTGGGTAGGTCACACCTATATCGTAGAAACATGTAGGTACAGATATTACAATTCGCACGGAGTAGAGTAGTCGCTTGGATTAAATTCCGGATCAAACACGGAGTCGTTACCGAGCTGCACAACGTTCTACATATCTATTCTATCCAGAAGTTTCTTTGCGATTTATTGTGCGCCGAAGATTTCCTTTCTTCACAAATTGCTATATGTATAAAATTAGTTACGAAATTTTGCAAAAAGACTGACGTCACAAAGAGAAAGTTTTTTTTTTTCAACGAAAATCAGTATCTTTCTATTAAATTTTACCCGATTTTTTGCCTCGTTTGAGTTTTTTTTTTTTTTTTTTTTTTTATCTGTATGTTTTCTTACGCAGGCGAAGGTACAGCAGCTTTACAAACTGGATCGGTTACTTCAGGAAGAGTCTGGGACTCTGCACAGTCTCCAGCAGGATAAGGTGAGCATTTAGGATTAATTAATCGGGAATTAGAATCTGAGAAAAGGGTATTTGCGAATGATTATTTTATCTTTTGGGATCGAAATGCTTGAATGAAAATTGAAAATATAAAAAATATAGAATAGAAAGGAATAGTATAAAAGAAACGATTTATACTCGAGTTTTAAGAAAAAGGTGAGCTAAATTGTCGACATTCGAAGGGTTTGAGACGACGCGACGTTCTCGGTTCCTGAATGGGTAAAATAAAGCCTTTCTTCTTTTGTCGTCTGCAGGAAATATTGGAGAAAGCTTTAGGCGGATTGAGGAACAAACTACAGGGTAGCAGGAGCAATCCAGCGGAAGTTGAACGCTACCGGAAACAGCAGCTCCTCTTAGAACGCGAATTGAGTAGAGTCAGACTTCTGCTTGCACACAATTCCAAGGTAAAACTTATACGACGAGGCTCTGAGTGTCTCGGAATAATTGGAATCCCTTTTCGTGACGAAATTTTTTCATTCAATCAATTTATAATTGACATTTATTCTCAGAAACTTGAAGAGACAGTTGCCGAAAATGCTCGTCTAGAACAGGAGCTCGTTGTCCTCAGACAAAAGCTTCAAGCTTCGAGACGGTACGCCGGTAACGTGACCAGAGATCCATCCGGCACGACGGCCGCTCTTGAGGCAGAACTCAGACGAGTACAGCAACTCGTTGGTGATCTACAACGACAGAGACAGGAACTGAGTATCCAAGTTCGTCAATTAACCGAAAAATCCCACAGCCTCGTCCAGCAAATACGACCGCAGCACATTACTGGTGAGTTTTAACAAATTTGAAAACGTTGGATCCCTTCTTCTCGAAAAGTATCAAAATTTTCATGATTAAAGTCCTAATGAATGGGCCTCTGCACCGGATTAAAAGGAGCAAAAATCGTGATGTTCCGAATCTTGATTTTGACCAATTCGTTATTTCCAGCTCCACAAGTTCATCATCGTTCAAAGAAACGTAGTCACAGTTCGTGGCTGGAAACTGACCTAGACTCTGGCATGACCTTAGACCACGGTCTGGACTCACCAACAAGTCCAGTGCCATCAGGTTCGCCTCATAGTCGTCAAAACGGAAATTCACACTTGCAGAATCTGCAGCATACATCATCTCCGCAATATAAGGAACCACCAGCTCCTTACAAAGACCATATAGCCAGTTCAACACAGAGCAATAATCCGTCGTATAATCACTCGAGCGGCAATCAGCAGCAGCAGCAGCAGCAGCGTATTTCTCACTCAGCACAAAACCAAATATCTGCTCTCTCGCCACAGCTTCGCGAACAGATCCATCAACATCAACTTAAACAACAGCAACTTCGTGATCAAATGCAGGGCAAAGGAAGTCCCGTTCAAAACAGCGCCCCAGGTCCTCTTTACGTCAACACTGACTCCAGACGGCAAGGTATGTGTTGTGTGAAATTTTTTTTCAGGACCCTTTTGGGGTTTTTTCAAGGGTTGATCACGAACTTGATGATTTTCCTTTTGTTTTTTTGAAAAACGTTATTTTTCTACAGTACATTGACACGGAAAATAACGTTTAAACATTTTTTCGTGCTTCAAATGGTCCCTTGAACTGATCTATGGATCAGTTTGGTCAAAAGATTGCGAAGTAGGTAGAAGTAGATATCCGGATCTAAAAAACAATGAATGAGGGGTTGAATGAGGGGGCTGTAGAAAGAGAGAATGAACTCGAAGATGAAGGGATAAAAACGAGAAGCAAAACGCCGAATACGTTGAGAAGGAGTTTCTTTGTTGAACACGAATGAAGGAAAGAACCTCTGTACTCTCCACCTCTAGTGACAAATACTTTTTAATTTCTGAAAGGATCTCTCCGTCTCGTGAAGCTAGGTAGCGCTTCCCTTCGCTTCCGTCTTGATATAAGCCTCTGCGGCTCTCTCCCCTTACGTTCAGTTTATACTTTCGCCATTTGTCTGCCTTCGATCGAACGCGATATTACGAGATTTTCATCAATATTTATCAACATCATTCAACTCACTTACTTACTATCTTCGAGTACATAGGGAAAGATGCATCGCGTTTTAGATTTGAATAAAATTGTCTTTCCACAGACGCTACAAAGCACCTGCAGGATTCAATGTCTAACAATGCTCCTGTACCTCCTCCAGAGTACGTGCCTCCACCACCCCCTCCACCAACCGAAGAAGCTTTACTCAATGGGAATTACACGCAAAACGAAGACAGCAAATTTTCCGGTGAGTGCAAAACTGCATTTGCGAATCGCGAACGTTTGCGATTCAAAGTTTTCCGCGGTCTTGTATTTTATCCCGTACCTACCTACTACATGGGTGAATTTTTACAGGTCTGATACACAGCCGCGAAAAACAAGAGATAAAAACAGTGCGAATAGTGAAACGAGAATCCGAACGACGTCAAAGAGATCGCGGCGATCGGACAGGGAACATAGGCATTCCGCTGACCAATGGTTTGCAGGTACCTGGGGGTGCGAAGAGGATGAACGACGACGACTTCGGAGGATCTCAACAGTTCGAGGTAGATAGGGAGAAGAGATTTATAGACAGTATTAATCCGAGCTATGTGAACTTGGCCCCCCAATATTTGATATTGGGAAATTTGTCAGGTGAAAACGATTGCGCATCGTTTGCGCTTGTTTACGCACAATTTGCTATCGTTTGCGCCGCCTCAGTTTTTGAGTCAAGATAAAATCAAATTTAGGGGGGGGGGGGGTAGATTCACACTGCACCCCAACTTTGAATATCTCTTTTTTTCTTTTTGGCCACCGTTTGCGCATCGTTTGCGCATGTTTGCGCCGCGATTGCTTTCGTTCACACCCTCACCCTTCTTCAGTTATGTTGCGAAGAAAATTTTGGGCTAGCCCCCCAGAATTAGAATTTCCCGGTCCTTTTTTTTGCGATCGCTTGCGGACGTTAGCGCCGCGATTACTGTCATTTGCGCCTTTACCGTTTTCTAGTAACCAGTATTATTAGTTAAAAGGGCACTTAAATCAAAGAATATCAATACCTATGTGCAGATACTTCCAGCTTACGAAGCGAGAACTTATCTTCATACATCGATGCTAACCCACACAGCACACATGTCCGATGGATGTCCATAGGATATCCATAGGACATCCAACGGCTATCCTATGGATATCCTATGGACATCCAATGGCTATCCTATGGATATCCTATGGACATCTATCGGACATGTGTGCGCAAACGATGGCCAAAAAGAAAAAAAGAGATATTCAAAGTTGGGGGTGCAGTGTGAATCTACCCCCCCCCCCCCCAAATTTGATTTTCTCTTGACTCAAAAACTGAGGCGGCGCAAACGATGCGCAATCGTTTTCACCTGACAAATTTCCCAATATCAAATATTGGGGGGCCAAGTTCACATAGCTATTAATCCGTCTTATTGGTCCGTACAAATTGATATAATGCCGAACGTTTAAATCTGCATGCAGAAAGCTCAGCTGGACCGAGTGATGGAAGAGACAGCCCTGATTCACGCACAGAGCACTGTCCAGCTTTCGGAGATCGACGATGTGCAATTTCAACGCAGTATGTCGCTCCCACGAGGATTTGGCGGTCAACGACCACAGCCAGGAATTCATCAGGGTCCTGTACTTCCGCCACCGCGAAGCGACAGCATGAATGCTCTCAGGAACATGATGGTTCGTCGACACAGAGTTCGGGTAAGAACTGTTCGTGTAAATGGAAAGCTCTACAGCAGCTGACATGAGTCTTAATCCCCATTTGTAATTCCATCATGTTGTATTCTCGGGTTGAATCCTTGTTTTTACGCAATTTATCATTTCCTTATACTATCACTTTACCCTTGTGTTTTTATTTCTTTATTTTTTAAACCCTCCTAGTTTGAGAATCAAGACGGCAGTTCGGACAGCACTTTATCGCCTCATACAGAGAGTCCGAATACCGGTTCGCAAATACCGATCATAAGTTCGCCGAATTATTCAATGAGTCCTCCGTACAGTCCAAATCAGCGGAACTATTCGCCCCTCCAGTATTCGAGAGGAGGAATTCCGGGTCAGCATCTATCAGTACCGTCGCAATATTACCCTCAATACGTCGCCCCTGTAACGAACTTCGCTAATCCTTCGGGAATGATAAAGGGGAATGAGGTATTCTCGAATCCTGGTAGTCCAGTGACTACATCGCCTCCTAGTGCCCATGAAAGGTTGTTTGGTTCTGCCGCAAGCATCAACAGTCTCCATGACTCGCCCCAGTTATCTCCAGTTTTCAAAAGCGAAGCGGCTAGACAAATCATCAAGGAAATGGCAGAAAAAAGAGCTGAAGGTCCTAGACGAAGGTCTGTGCCAAAGGAGAAGAGGAGACACTACACGGTTTCCAGCAGTAAACCCATTCTCGATCTTGAAGACACCTTTTCGAAGATGGTACTTGATTTTCCTCCTTTTTATTTCACTTTTATTTCCTGTTTTTGATTTTTCGATGTGTTGTCTTTCGTTTTTTTCTCATCACTCATCCTCTCCGTATCCACTTAGAGCGTGCAGTTATGAAACGAACGCTTCTTTTCGGCGAAAATTTTTTCAAAATTATACAACTCGTTGTAATGGTGATTTTTTATCTTCAGGGAATGGGTCGAGCGAGGGATGATCTTGACATGGAACGTGCCCTGAGACCTCGTATTAATGCTCCCGACGTAGTGAGGTCGACTCTGAGCCATAAGGAACTGAAATACAACGAAAGTACCATCGACAATCTGCTCGGTACTCCGAATAAGATCCTGATACCTGAACGATACATTCCGGAACAGGTGAGGAATATTCTTTCCCTTACTATTCCGACACGTTTATGAATCCAAGGCTCTACTATGAACCGATTTTTTTTATAGACTCCGGAACTTACCGTCGAAGAACAGGAACATAGACTAAAAAAGGCTGAGTCTATCAGAAAAATGCTCTCAGAGACGACCGTGACCGCGTCAGAAGGTGCTGGTGAGTTGATTTCGTTTAATTCAATATGATATGTTAAGAAATCGTTTAGTTTATTAGAGAAATAAGAAATTCTCAATCAAATCGTTGCTTCGATTGATTTACAGAGGACGAAATTGATCACGAGAAATCAAACACATTGAAGAAGAAAGTAGCTGAAGAAAAACGACAGAGGGAACACATTTTGCAGTTAAATCAGATTCTTGCTAAACAAGTAATGGAGAAGAGCAAAATGGTAGCTGGTGAGTGTAGAGAAATTATTTTTTTAGTAATAATATATTATTGGGTATAAATTTTGTCGAATTTCATAGCGTTTGGCTTGATGCATGGCCCCGATTTTTATTACCAGCCATGTAGCTATAAGAATCTGACTAGCATGGCGATGTCGTTTTCTTTTTATTTTTTGCAAATTTTTTTCTCTTAGACATCGAGTGTTTATAGATATATATATTATCATTTTCGTTTATAACAATTGATTAGCTATTTTATTCCGTAAATCATTACGGGGATCGATGTGAGACTATATAGCAAATTTTTGAGAATTTCTTCCATTTCATTTACTGTTTGATATCTGTTCTTTTCTTTTTTTGAAGCCCATTATTTTTATAATTTACTGT
This sequence comes from Tenthredo livida, assembly GCA_963992785.1. Classification (NCBI taxonomy): domain Eukaryota; kingdom Metazoa; phylum Arthropoda; class Insecta; order Hymenoptera; family Tenthredinidae; genus Tenthredo; species Tenthredo livida. The sequence continues at coordinate 5,673,661 of OZ023071.1, read as the reverse complement.
TTTACATAATCGTCCTTTTCCCTTAAATCGAGCCTTTTAACTATCAGGAGTCAATGTCTTTCCTAAATTGTATTTAATTGTAGACGTACTTTGAATTTCATATGAATTTACACGCTAAAATTTTGCCAAAAATCAATGATTACCACAATTATATTTGATGAACCGATTATTTCGATTAAAATTACAACATATTGTTCAAATACGCTATAAATCATTCCTAAAGCCGTGTAAATTCATTGATACAATACCTAGGCGTATATGGCATGGCTTTAACGTTTACTATAACGTTTCGAGCCATATGAAATTTTGCCGAGTGTATAGAGTTGCTGGATCGTGTTTGTGCTGTGTGTAGGTAACCAGGCGCACTGACATCACATGCTTCCATCTCCATGTAGGACCACACGCCACATTATCTATTTGTCAGGTTTGTTTGTTTCATTTCGTATATTTTTCTTTCTAATAACTTATTTTTATTCATTTATTACCTTTTATTTATATCTAGACATACTCTAACACAAAATTTCACACACATTATATAAAATACCTTGTATACATAATCAGATCAAGGATTCGATAATAATTGTCTACAGGATAATGAGAGATTTTAAACAACTTATCATTTCCTTCAGCCTAGAATGAGCATCTTCTTATATTGATTATTATACATTAATTTCAAATTATTATCCGATATTTATTTCGTTAAAAATATCCCTACTGCATACACCCTCATTATAGATATTCATTTCAACGATTCGAAAAATCGTCTATTAAATTTATATTCCGTGATTGATAATTTTCTTTCTTTCTTTCTTTTCAATAATAAAATTGTATGAAAATTGTCGTGATTTTATCATTATTTTTCCTATGTACTACAATTTAACTGATCTTTTCGCGGGATGATATATTTTGACAGTAAAAGCACTGGCCACACTTCCGCTTCAAGCGTCAGAGCCAAGTTTCGAAGAAGATGACCTCTCGCCTGTAACTCCTTTACCGCTTTACCAGCAAAGAGAGAATTTTTACTCTTAAGCACAATGCAATTATTATTCGTTATATAACAATCGATGTATAATATTTAAACGTATAATGAAACCAACCGAAGCGAAATTACTGCCAATGATTGAAAAAATGAAAAACCTTAAGGTAATATACCTAAGTGTAATTGATAATTCCGTAATAAGTACGTTGATTACATAATTTACGGACGACGCTTAATCAATTATGCGTTATTAATTAAATTGGGGCTATGTAAAAAGAATCGTGAAGGAGGAAACGTGTACCATATAGAAAAAAAATATATATAAAACAATAATGTAATAAAAATGTATACAGCTGTAGGCATAATTATATATTATGTAAAGATTCGAGCACAGAATTTATACATCGCATTGAAATTAGTATGTGTACATGGTGAAGTATAGGAATTATTGTTGAATTAAAAAAAAAATATATATAGGTATATATAGTATATATATATATCAAAGGACTGAAAAATTGTATCATAAAGATGATCATATTATTATTGAATATAAATTATTATATTAATGGTATAATAGTAAAGATGTTTAAAGAAATGATATGCGAAAATTGGCCAGTATTATCATATTGCACAAATTTTATGTTTACCCGGTCCCAACAATTTTTATTCACCGTTTTTCTGAAATATTGCGCAAATTACGTGTAGACGAAAAATGATATCGTAGCTTCGTTGCGAGATGCTCGATAAAATATTCAATCAGATTCAACGATTCTTACGATCACAGTGCGACGAAAATTCGTTTATATAATATATTATTATATTATATATATAGTATAATAACTATATACCCAATAGCGTTAAGAAACGTAGATTGTACATTAATCATTATAATATTAATTATACAATATCGCCCCACGACAAACTACGACCATAAAAACGTCACAGTGAATCGCAGTCTTATATAGTAAAACTAATTGAAATGTGCCCAACACACATATTTGAATATAAATAATATCTATTATCTAACTGTAAAAATCAAAATGAAACAGAGTATTAATATAATATTATTACGGAAAATAAGAGAGAACATAAAATATGCGAAATTATTGAAATTAAATTATTTATCCAGTGCCAAACCCAGTATAAAAGTCAAATGCATAATTATCTTTATATCTATATCGAAATCACGGATTTTTCAATTTATAAAACGATTAATCAAGACTGTTTGTTTCTTTTATTTTTATATATGTATACTGTATAAATTTATAATATAAAAATTGATAAATTTGCGGCTTTACGGATTGTTAGATAAATCGGAAAGACGATATATAAGTTTAACTAATGAAATGGCAGATGCATAATACATAACTAATCAATATTATCCAATGTTGGGTTAATTTGTTAAAATAATATTAAAACAGTGTTTTTTCTCTGAAGATATTAATTTAATAACAACTAAATGAACGAATACATAATAGTCCATGTTATAATCGATGCTTGTGTGTATAATTACCTCAAATAGTTCATACATGCAGTATTTTGTAGTAAATGTTATATTACGTACTAACTAATAATCAATATTAGATCAAATTCTGAAATTACTCATTTATGCTTTCCTATTCGTCTATTGGCCGCTACACGTCAATGACTTCGGTACAGCTTTAAATCCCATAGCAGTGTACGTACGTCGTTTAATATGAATAATATATTAACGTTATATATTATCAGCGTATTATTAATCTCAGAAAAATGTTTGAGATTGTTAATATAGTGTAAGCAGGATGTTAATACCACGAAATATATTAGATTCGTCCTTAAAATGGTGATTTTCGAAATTTTCAAGGATCACCTCTCAATCGGTTCCAAAGAAAAAAGAAAAAAATTCATAAATAAATTATTTATTTGATGATAATTATTTTGATATTCATTGAAATATATTCTAATACAAGTAGATGAAGGCTTCTTTTTTCATTTTTAATGGCCAAAAGCAAATGAATAGAAAATTAATCTAAATAAAAAATTGAGTATTCAAATTTTTTTTCAGGGGATACAAATTCGAGAAAATAAAAGAAAGAACAATTTCAGTAACAATTTCACAAAGAGAAAGATAATTCTGCGGCACATGTTTCCGTTCAAATTAAGAGCTAAAATTTTGGGGGAATTTTTTTTCTGTATTTGGAACCGATTGAGAGTTCGATTTTGAAAATTTTAAAAATCACCCTTCAAAGCACTACTCTAATACACAATACATATTATATATATATAAAAGAGTCAGTATTGTACATACATCAGTATTGTACATACCATGAATCGCGATGAATCGTTCTGTGATCGTAGAAATCTATCTTCATCTCATTTTCACGCTATAATTTTTTTAAATATATTGCGCGTTATACACTGAATCTTGCAAAATAAAATTTCATATAGCGATTTATTTATAAAAAAGAGCAAAAAAAATTTTATCAAAATTCGTCAAAATTGTTCAGAGTTTATACATAAGCAATCAGCTACGAGGTTGTAGACAATCAATTTCATCCCGACGGTCGTCCTTATATTGATTTAAATTTTTTTTTACCAATCCAATCAATATATTCAATTTTTAATAAATGCTTATCATCTTTCATTATAAATTAGACAATAATAATAAGTATCGATGTGTTAGGCTAGGTGAACGTAACAAATTGATATAAAAGAAAATTAAAAAAAAAAAAAAATATGTATACATACTATATGATAATTAGTACACATAAATATGATGTATAGGGAATTATATCGCAGGTTGATTTCTAGGTGAAAAATTTTAAGTTATATAAACTAGACATACATAATATATATATTATATAGGTATAATAATGTATCAAAGTTATCGGTTCTGTAAAATATGATACAATATAAATATATTATTAGGTGTAAACATCGTGTAAATAATAATTATAATAAAGTATGAACATTAACATTGAATTAATAAGATCTAAGACGATATAAATATCGCGAGTAGGTATATCATATAAATATATAAATATATGTATGTTATGATTTATGTATAAGATCGAGTGAAATTATTATTGAAAATTGTTCAAATTACACCAACCGGAACTTACTGAAATAGCGTGTATAATAATTATTGTAATTGTAGTAGTATATTATATATACATATTATATATATATACAGGGTGGTCCATTTAACTCTGTCACCGCGAATAACTTGGTTATTGTTGATTCTACTGAAAAGTGTTATATGGAAAAGTTGTTGCATTTGAAGGGGGAACATGAGTTTTGGAAGTGAATGTCATCTGAAGGTCATATCTTGTGAGATTTCGGTATTCCTAATGTTTTTTTAAACGGGACTACCTATTTTTTTACTCACTATGAGGAAGCTGACATCGAAACGATTTCAACCATGTGCAACAACATAACATTCGAATGACTTTCGGCCCCACAATTTATTGAATTTTGGGGCAAAAATTTTTTTTTTCTTCTTTTTTTCCTTCATTTCATTGTTTTTTTCATTCAAATTCATTAATCCATTCATTTAAGAAACGTATCATCAATGCGTGTGCAAGTGTTGCTCCAAAAATCATAGGCAGGGCCAGGCAATTCCATCATTTGATCATAAATTTTGGGGCCGAAAGTCATTCGAAGGTCATGTTGTTGCACATGGTTGGACGCGTTTCAATGTCAGCTTCCTTGTAGTGAACAAAAAAATAGGTAGTCCCATTTAAAAAAACATCGGGAATACCGAAATCTCACAAGATATGACCTTCAGATGACATTCACTTCCAAAACTCATTTTCCCCCTTCAAATGCAACAACTTTTCCCTGTAACACTTTTCAGTAGAATCAATAATAACCAAGTTATTCGCGGTGAAAGAGTTAAATGGACCACCCTGTATATATATATATATATAATTTTGTTGATGAAATTCGCTTATGATTTTGAAACAAATTTGATTGAATATTATAGGTGACATTATTGTATAGTTATTATCGGAAGTTATATATGCGTATATAAATATTATACTATACATATTAGTTGTTAATATTAATATAATATAATAATATGTGTAATAAATACATACATATATATATATAAACACGTATGAATATATGTATATATTATAAATATTATGTATAATGGTAATGAGTTTTTTACTCGTGAAAACGTGATTTCGCAGACTTATCGCTGATCTTTTATTACTTATATACATAGTTATATATACCTATATATGATTAATCTATTGCGGATTATAACGGCAAAATGATAAATGGTAAATATCAATATACGATTATATTTACTGTATAGCGGGATCACGTTCGCAATGGTAAAATAATAATAATAATTAAAGATTTATATAACACCTATATACATATACGAATAATAAAAATTGTTCGTATTATAACAATCGCATAATCTTGAAACTCGCGTTTAATAAGAAAATAGAAAAATGATCACCACGATGTAATAGGTATATATAGGTGAAAATTTTGAGAAGAAAATAATAATAATAATATTATGGTCAAAATTTAGGCGCTCAATTTTATTGTTTATATATATACTAATCTGTTGATTATTGCATAGCTCTATATATTATACACTATTATATTTTTTAGTTTAGTAGAATATATACACCTATGTATACAAGCACATCATCAGTATAGTATCAGGTCGTTTTACAAGAATCGTATTATATTACTGAAGAAAAAAAGGAAAGAGAAGAGGATAAAGAATAAAATAAAAACAAAAATAAAAATAAAAATAAAATAAAAAATAAGAGCCTAACTAATAAAGAGAGAACACGAGGAAATAAAAAACACATTTAACGCGCGCTGCAGCAGTTTTGGCAAAATTACTCGAATTTACTATCGATGCAAAATTCAAATTCATGTTACACGCTATACTACTATATGTTTAAACGACAAATAAACAAACTGGTTTTCATATCTTCGTATCACAATAATTATTTTTATTCGTATCTTATACTCTACATACATGGGTATAATTCCTATACTTAAATACTTTTATATACTTATGCTGCATTCAAGACCGCAAAAAGTTGGTCCATTTCAAACTATAGCACCGTTTGAACGTGTCATCTGCTCGGGCAACCTGGGCAAACAGGTATGTATTCATACTCAAATATACGTTTTAATATTGCAGTTCGAGCCAACCTTGATTTTGATGTAATCATGTTTTATTTTTCATTTTATTGGGGTGGATGTCCTCTCGATTCACTGCTTTTCGGGTTCTCGATCTTAGTTGACCTAAAGGTCAATGACATCGAGCCCGATACTGGGCAAGCCCTCAAAGATCGAGCCGAATGCAAATATCTGCATGCATATATACAAATATATTTAGGTATGGTACATTCTGGTCCAATTCTAGCCTTATTTCAGTATGAATTAATTTTTCAAATGAACGTGAGGATTTTCAGTGAATAAATTTGTTTGAAAACTTTTACCATCAGATCATATCGTGTTTTATTATTTTATTCAAAATTAGTGATATTAGAATTTTATTCGGGATGGACTGGTACCCCAATATTTACTCGTACACTTATTTTGAAAAGTTGTTTTTCATTTCTACTTAAAATCTCTCGAAAAACTTTAGGATCCTTCTATTTTCAGACAAAAATCGCGCTGAGTCTTGAATTATTATTATCTCGACTCTTATTGCATAAAGAAAAAAGTTTACTTCATTCAGTTGAATTTCAGTTCACGTGACGTACTCACGAGTCCTTAAGCATAAACGAAGAAGTTGATTTTATGGAAATTTTTTCTTGGTTTTAGCCCATAACATTATATGCATAGGAGTAGAATTTTTCTTGAAAGGAAGGGGTTGAAAACACTCTTGCAGATATGCGATCAAAAAGGGGAAATAAATGAATAAATCTCGCTCCTCAAAATCATTCGAAAACAATTCCCGATTTTTTTCGGATTCTTATCCCAACTCTAATCCCTCCCACCAAGGGGGTGGATTACCCCATTTAAAATACACGTTATTTGGATATATTTTCAGTGTATATTTTATTGTTGGAGTAATGATTTTCAAAAAAATCTGTAATCGCGAGATTTTGGGGGGCATTGGTGCTACCATCTGATATAAAATTCAAATCATCATACCAGGCAATCTAGACGAATTGCATACCCTCTAAGTCTGACTTTTTTTTTCAATTCAACAAAATATAGTATCTGAATATGAAAATGATGAATGTTTCGTATTTTTTTTTCTCCCCTTAGTAGCACCAATGCCCACCAAAATGTCGCGGTTACAGATTTTTTTGAAAATTATTACTCTTATAATAAAATATACACTATAGCCGAATACACGTGTATTTTAATTGGGGAAATCTACCCTATCGGTGGGAGGGGTTAGAGTTGAGATAAAAATCTGAAAAAAATTGGGGAATTGTTTTTGAATTATTTGGAGCCGATTTTGGGAGCGCATACTCAACAATTCGTCCGAGCTATGGAATTATATATATGGATGATAAATTATCTTATCAAAAAGATATTATACTTTGGGAAAAATCCCCGCATCCAGAATTTTTTCAGAACGTAGCTACGTCCGGCATTATTATTTCATCTCGATTCTTGCCTGTTGATGGACACTTTGTGCATTCCAGGTTGAGTCACTGTCACCTGAATAACAATTTATGCGACCAACGAGATGAATTTTTTTTCTTTCTCAAAATAGAGGGAGATAGAAGACAGGTTTGCTCTCTTCAGTGGCTTAATCAATTGCACAAACTCAACTATTTCCCGGAGTCTTTATCTGTTCGTGATGTACGACGTCCAACAAACGAGTGCAGAATCTCAATGAATTTGTCAACTTTACCTGTCCCTGGAGTAAGTACAAAATACTCTGCGTTCTTTGGTTCAAATCATTCTTATAGTTGACAAATAATTTGATTTATTAAGGACGAAAAAAGTTCTGTGCAAGCCTATGGTACAAACCATACAGATATCTAATGAAAAAGTTCAATCTCGTTATCCACATGGTTTTTCTTTGCATTTTGTCGCTCATTTACGTATCGACAAATGACGTTATTGCTTGATTATAATTAACAGAAGAACTTGATCAGGTTTTTGCAAGCGACTTTACAATCTGCGATGTGCAAACTGTGCGATGAATCAACAGACTTTTTTAAAATACCTTGTTAGTGACATTTCACGCTTATAGGTATGTATATGCTGTGTATCGGAACTGCAAGCGGATAGATTGGAGCTTAAACGTTAATCAATATTTATACTAGATAAATATGATCGTAAAAAGGTAAACACTTCGATATACTGTGGAATGGATGATTTCAATCATGAAACGAAATAGAATAATATTTTCAAAAACGTTCATTTTTTTTTCATGCCAATGAACATATAATATCACTTCCATATAAAAATCACTCGGGGCACTAGGTGACCCATATGAACTAACGAGGAAGTTCATCAAGTATCATAATATTCGATTAATACATAATAACAACGGGATAATCAGTTTCCTCCATTCTCGGGTATTTTATTAACCAGTTTCTGAACGCTAAATCATGTATTAATAAGAAGAAGAGGAACCCATCTTTACGAAAAAGATTCCCAAGTGGAATGAATCAATAACCACGAATAGCACAATAATCATAATAGATAAATTCATCAATTAGTCCTCAAAAATCTCCCTACGAAAGACAAAGAAACAAAAAGAATAAAAAAAAGCTGCAAAAATTTGTGCAGAAATTAATTTCGGAGCATTCAAGTACGGTGCATTTAATTCTAATGGATCTTGCAGTAACGCATGTTGACAATGAACAGTTACATCTCCGTAGATATATCCACGATGCATCCTGTATTAGAATTCGCGGTTAACCAGTTTTTACTATCGCGACATCCCTTCGATTAGCGATGCGGTTGGTTGACACGTATGTAACTTGATGCTAGCTGGAGATGAATGAGATCAATGTTTTCAACTATTCATTATACAAGTTCTTCGAGAATGAGGAGGATGGATTATAGACAACGGTCAGCACTTGACAGCCAGGCTATTACTCGTTGAACATGGAGGGGACGACGATGATGCTGGTGGACTTGCTGGTGGTTCTTAGGTCGTCGAACCAACCGACCAATCACCACGACTCTGTAAGCCTGAATCCTAATGAGGCCCACGGTATATATTCGCTCACCCTCACATCACCTGGAGATTTTTCCAAGCACCATCAACGGGCAAGGTAAGTCAAGACCCATTTTTTCATCTTACGATTAGGGTCAACGCTGATCTTACTTCGTCTCAAATTTCTAGTTGTCTATCGTATCTGCAGCACATAATTTACCTCGAACACGTTCAATTTTTATCAACATATCTGCAACCATTTGTCATTTTCGTTTTGAAATAACCCATCAGAAAATGAACAATAGCAGATTTTTTTTCTTCACTCGTCGTTCACGATGGTACAATGTCTTCTGCGATATTTTGGTGAAGCAAGATGAACAAAAAATTGTTCAATCGAACACTACAATTCAATTAAATTCCAAGATTCTGTGACATTTAGGTCATATTTATTACCGAAGATACAACGTACGGTGTTATTTGAAACGGGTTTTCAAAACCAACTAAGAATCGTATATATTATTTAATTAACCGCTAAGATAATCTCTGCAACGTAACGATACACAGAACATTGAACGTCTGTTAAGGTGAGTTCAAAATCGATAATTACGAGAGGAGACTGTCAAATTTATACACACGTGTCTAAGTCATTTTGTGTTTACTGATGCGATGACGCACAGAATGTCACATCATGCTGCAGCCGCAGCGTTATTTGCGGTGCGGTTTTTAGATTTTAACTGGTTTTGGAGGATTTCTAATGAATTACTATCCAAGAAAAGCGAGTTCAACGCATGAGTAACGATTCCGCGAAGATACTAATAGTACCGCAGCGAAAATGTTTTTCAACCTGATACAAAAGCTGCAGCTAGCTCTTTCCGCCTTTGTATTGAGCTGACATTTTTATTGTCATTCGAACAATGACTGAATATTTTTTATATTCCGAGTATGTACTGCAGCTACCGGAATAGAATCCGAAGGCTGTAACAGATGTATGATGTATCTTGCATTCTAATTCATTTAAACAAACGGCCCTTTGTATAACATTTCTTTATAGTATAGGTATAGCCTCCGCGACAAGCTCGGATATAGTTTTGCGCTAAATATACATGACACGTTGAATAATTATTGAAAAATAATCGGAGGCGGGTGAAATTTGAATGTGATTCTCATGCGTGATGAAATAACGCGGAATAGAAGCTCGTACCTATTTTTCGGAAAAATTTAAACTCTCCAGGAAAAATGTTTAACTCAAAAAAGCTCTCGAGCTAGAGGATCAATCAACCGCGGAATTGTCGCAGCCTGATAAGTATCGTGCTTTGTTATAATTTGATTATGTAACATCAGAAGGGTAACGGGAAAGAGTCGCAACACCAGACAATCTCTCTAACCGTTATTGACGATATTTTTTTAATGGAAACTCACGGCATTAGCCGTCCGCGAATTGCGGTTTACCACGCGTTACGGTACTTCTTGCTAATCCTCATTGCATAATCAGAGCGGAAGTTAAATCGATTTGATGGTCACTGGAGATCCGAAGACCCTCCTTGTATAGGATTAATTGCTTCATAAACTATAAGCCGTAAGACTAGCAGATCAACAGCTTTATATAAATTAAATCCGAAATTCATTATCAATACCCCGTCAACAGGCGAGATATATACATAATTCGAATGACTATAGGTTGCTATTATTACATATAATAACAGTACCTACATGAAGTGTTTGAATTTTTTTTATTTTTTTACAACCTGTTGTCAGCAGTTGACAATTTTAGAAATGCCATCAATCATCGGAGAAGATTGTAAATGGTTATGATTTCAAAACGAGTTTTGAGGAGTGGCCGAAAATCTCCATATATTATATTAAATAAGCCGCTATGTTTATACCTGCAACTCTCTTTAAAAATAGTTCATTAATAAATCTATCGTATGATATGAAGAGATTGACATATACGTCTCCACGCCCACTATAAGAAAAAAAGAAAAACTACCGCGTGAACGAGACGCAAATAATATAAAAATTACATATTATAATCTAGTTTTGCATTACAGGAAATCAAGATGACGTGGATACCAGAAAAAGTGCTACTCTTTTTCGTAATATTCTCTGCGTCGTATTGCACTTATGCAATTGCTGGTAAAAATATTTCTTGATCTGGTAAAATTATCTAACGAGTTTTGCTTTTTTATTGATGACAATTCAATGATAAATGTCGTAATTTTTTCCTGGCTGCAAACGTGTTCACAGGTGACGAAGGACAGCCTGGAAGAGTAGTTTGTTATTTCAGCAATTGGGCGATATATCGTCCTGGAATTGGAAGATATACGATCGATGATTTACCAGCAGAACTTTGCACCCATGTAGTTTACGCGTTTGTTGGTGTAAGCAACGTTACCTGGGAGGTACTAATCCTAGATCCTGATCTAGACGTTGATCAGGATGGTTTCAAAAACTTTACAAATTTGAGGCTTAAATATCCAGGACTTAAAACTGAGCTTGCAGTTGGTGGTTGGGGCGAAGGTGGTCGAAAATACAGTAACATGGCTGCTGTTGGTGAACGGAGAACATCGTTCATTCGTAGCGTCGTGGGTTAGTGAAATATTTTCTCAAATTTGGTACATACCTACGTTAAACTGAAAACCACTTTCTCTTTGATTTTTTTCTTTTATTTTATCCTTATTCCTCGTCTGTTCTCGACTTATCCCCAGGGGTCGTAGCTCGGAGAGATGCGTAGTAAAAGGTAGATGCCTAGGTACAGTAAGAATAGCTCAAACTTACGTGCGTATACGATGTAGAGAAAATTAAAACGAAAAAATAAATGAGTCACAGTGTAATCAAAGTGACAGTCGTTAAAATCTCAACGCGTATTATAACGCTCCAAAGAAATGTCGTATATATTTCTTTTTACGCTCGAGAGAACCTGATGTGTTTATACGAGTATACGACATGCCAAAGACATGAATTAGTGAATTTTGTCAACTCAAATAAAGCCTGGAATTAATAAGATTGATTTATGAAAGCAATATGAGCCCAATTCTTCTGCCACCTATATCTGGTATAATATGTATAAAATAACTGGTTATTATGATAACCCAGGCCTTGATAGTTTATTTTTTCACTCATTTCTTCACCTTGATCATTAAACAGATAGCGTATTTCTCTCACAGTTATCAGTCGCACATATCGCTTACGCGCGCCCCCGTGATAAACTATAGAGCAAGTAAACAGTACGGGTACACGTGTATCAAGTAATTCACAGTTTCAATATCTGTATAGAATATTCAGACATGAAAGATTCTTTTCATGTTCTTGCGGTGATTAAAAATCGTTTTATCTACCACCCGAAGCACTTTATTATATCGCGTGTTAGGAAAGTGATGCATTTTTCATTTTTTTTTTTTCATTGTCAGAATGCACAAAGATCCGCGATCTCTACAAGGTTGTATAGTTTCAGCGGATAACGAGCATAAATATACATATACAGATATATACGGACATGAATATGAATGTACAACAATATTCTTATTTTTCTTTGTCACATAAATGTCGTATGCAATTCAAAAGATGCATACATATGGTTTTTTCATCTTTTTTTTTAGAAATAATGAACAAATATGAATTCGACGGATTCGACCTCGACTGGGAATATCCTGGGGCCGCCGACCGAGGAGGCAAATTTTCTGACAAAAACACTTTCCTATTTTTCGTCGAAGAACTACGTAGAGCATTCGACAGTGTGGGAAAGGGCTGGGAAATCACGATGGCAGTTCCACTGGCGAAATTCCGTCTACAAGAGGGCTATCACGTCCCGGAGTTATGCCAGTGAGCAAAAGTCACGTTTTAGTAATGAAGAGAGCGAAAGAAAAAAGAAAAAAACCAAAATTCCTTGCTATTCGTCTCATTTCACTTATTCGAAATTTGTCTGGACTACTCGAGGCCACAGAGACAAAAATAGACGATAAATTATGCAATGCTAAAGAAGGAATATGGGCTGAAAAAATTCTTTGGACAATAAATCCTTCGAGGAGTGGCTAGAAAAACGAAAAGAAATGTTCAATAAATTTCAATCTGCAACATCACTTTGCAGATAAAAAAAACTAAATCAAATTAAACTGAATCTAAAATAAAAAAAATAAAAAGACTGACACACATTTCTGACGTATTCAACCTCCAAGTAATCTACGGCATACATAATTTATCATCTCAAACATGCAGAAATCTAAAAATAATCGAAGTCTGATTTTTTTCTTTTTTTTACATCTCTTGCTTTTGGCAATTCAGTCGAGTAATCATCTCTCGATATGCAAAGAACAGAAATAAAGGAAAATAATTTCAATGTATAGAAATTTGGACGCCATTCACGTGATGGCATACGATCTCAGAGGAAATTGGGCAGGATTTGCTGACACCCATAGCCCACTGTATAAACGTCCCCACGATCAATGGGCATACGAAAAACTTAATGTCGTAAGTTATCGTCAGAAAATGTTCGCTTCGTTTGCGAATAGGTATTGTCTTTTTTTTTTACAAAGCTTGAATAATTATTTTCAGAACGACGGCATGAGACTCTGGGAAGATCTCGGTTGTCCATCAGACAAACTTGTCGTCGGAGTACCATTCTACGGACGTAGTTTCACGTTAAGCAGTAGCAATAATAATTACAATCCAGGTACCTACATTAACAAGGAGGCTGGGGGTGGAGCACCTGGAAATTATACAAGAGCGAAAGGGTTCCTCGCCTATTACGAAGTGCGTCAATACTTATTGCGGAACTTGATGGATGTAAATTTAAAATCCCCTCCATCTTCATCATTTTTTGTTTATTTCTGTTTTACAGATTTGCCCAGAAGTTCAAAACCCCAATTCAGGATGGACGAATAAGTGGGATTCAGAAGGGATGGTGCCGTACGCATACAAAGGTAAGATCATCCTACTTGATCAGAAATTTTTGTGGGATTTCAAGGTCGTCGGGAACGAATAAATACGCTCACAGTCCACGTCCTGCCTCACAAGTCAGACCCTTTTCTCCCTGATTCTAATTTCCATACAATGCCTTGATTCTCGTTATCTCGATCGTTCATCTCCTAATTCAATTCCGCTATACAGACCCTCCGACGCATCCTGACGTAAAAATGCCTTTGAAATTCGTCACTTGAAATATATGCATTGCGAAGATACGGTATCAAAAACCACTTATAATTTATATCACCCCTCAGAAACGCAATGGGTGGGATACGAGAACGAGAAGAGTCTCCAAATAAAAATGGACTTCATAAAACAACGAGGGTATGCAGGGGCCATGACGTGGGCAATTGATATGGACGATTTTCACGGTATTTGCGGAAAGCCTAACGCGCTCATACACATCCTGCACGGTAATATGAAGAACTATCGCGTTCCTGCTCCAAAGTACACCACAACTTCCAGGGTTAGCTACATTTTAAAACTCATTTGTATGCATGTAAAGTGGGTAGATTTGATTATAGGACCTCAATGCCTATTTAATGTTTAGCCTGAATGGGATCGGCCACCTAGCACACCTAGTTCTTCCGGGGGTAGTTATCCTCCGTCTAAGCCTAGCGCACCCCCAATTATTACGACTAAAGCACCCACTCCAGCTTACAAACCACCAGTGATTACTACAACTACGAGTAGACAAACCGAAGAAACTACTCAGCCCACGAGACCAACATCGGCAGCGACGCCTATAATTAATGAGATAGACGATACTTCGAACGAGATTAAATGCGGAAATGAAGACTTCATGCCATCCAAAGACTGCAAGCTGGTACAGTGGCGTTTTATTGATAATTATATTGCGGTTGAATACAAAGATGAGTATAAATCATTTATTTGTGTGCTAATTAATTGTCGTTTTTCTGTTACAGTACTATCGCTGTGTTTATGGAAAACCTCTGAAGTTCCAGTGCCGGGATGGCACTGTTTACAATAGTAAAAAATTCATTTGCGATTGGCCGAATAACGCAGATCGTTCCGAATGCCGAAAGATTTGAGATTATTAATTACATAGTTTTTAGTGATTTTTACCTTCTTTTGTTTCTTTTTGCTATCTTTTACACGTTTTATTTACGTTCCGGTATCTATGGATACAAATGTATCCAGGTGTACGTATTGTATAGGATTAATGGAGCCTGCTGCAGCTACGACTTTTGTTCTAAGCCATTAGTATAGTATAACAATACCTGACACAATAACAAGAATAGTTAATGATTGGTTTCACTAGCTCGTAGTTGGTTGAATTAACGATAATTCGTGGTCGACATACACATACATCGAGGAATATGATTATATAGGCCCAATAGAGTTTATAGAAAAACCTATTATCGAATTCGACTTGATAAATATTCTGCAAACTTTAGTCTATATCTATAATATTAGTATACCTATATAATTTAAGATGTAATTTAATCAAACATTCTTGAATTAATTATTAATTGACTGTGACATCATTATTAGCATATATCGACCTAGAAAACACTGCCAGCTGGTATTTGTGAAAGAAGCTATTGAATGCAGAGCACATCGCGCTGTTACTCGCTAACGTGCGTATAGGTATTGTATCTGTTTAATCGCTCTCGCGTCCAAGTGCGGCTTCTGTATATATATACGAACCTTGAATAAAACCTGTGCAGCATAAACGATAAAATTTTTAATTGATTACGATACCTTATAACAGAATAATTCTTATACATAAATAACTAAAATGTACGAAATTTGTATAATTTATTTCAACGAATAACATAAAATCATAAAATATCATATATGTAATATGATATCGATCTACGCACGTAGTGAACGAATCAAAAATAGCACAGCTCATTAAAATTTCATAGGTAGTCGCGTGGCGGGTAATAATTTCTCAATTGTAGTGCGCGTACCTATGAGCGTTTCTCGCCCTTCATTATAACGACGCTTGAATAAGTTATAAAGTACACGTCTGCGGTTACGTATATAGACTATTCCGCAAGGTTTGTAACTCCTAGTCGTATGAACATGACTGCATACTACATCAGTATATAACCCTTTGTGTTTATTATCGTACTTTGTATTAACGTTATTGATTCTTTAACGTAATTGATAGTTTAGCACGCGAATATGAATGTATGTAATAAAATATGATTTGAAATAAAATAGCGCTAGTAGTTCGCGTCTCTTCGTCTAGATTCGGTAAACCTCGGTTCACGAATCCTCGATGCTTCGGGTTTTGACGTCATAGCTCACAGACCACAGTAAACATGTCTGTAGCCTTCGTGGTATGACGATACTCAAATAAAAGTAAAAATAATGAAATTATCATATTCAAAGTGATTATCCAACGCCTTTACGCGTGATAAAAATTAACAACAAACAATGAGGGCTGAAACTAGGATATATTATACCTCAAAAACCTTCCATAAATAATTATATAACGGTAATACGATTAATATTCACAATACTTTTATTTTTGACAGATTCCATATTATTAACCTGCACAGCTTTACCATTATAACATCTTCTTTCATCAAAATCATAAAATATTACATTCGATTCGATCAAATATTAATAATTAATAATTATCATCATTTCTTTAAAATTATTCAAATAATATTCACGAAATAACGCGTGTAGTGCAGCCTAACCCCTTTACGAATGAATCTGAATCACGAAGGGTGTACCCAACCAAAAAATTATTTCTCCGAATATCTTCCGTCATATACATACTAAGTAAATGGGAAGTCGTTAAAATATACTCGATATATTATAAGCTGAGATAAAATACTCTATGAATAAATTATGGAATATAAATTCGTGCCAATATTTCAAAATACGATATTACACAGTGTTTCTTTTCTTCTTCTAATTTACAGCGAAATGATTGCTTGAGTGTAGATTATTGTATTTCAAAAAACTGTAAGCCGTTAAGAAAAATCAGAAAAAAACTAAAAAACGAAAAACAAAACACAACGTTTGAACAAAAATGTTGGCCAGAAGTAGAAAATACGATAACGAAACACTCGACGTTGTGAACAAAGGATGCCTGGATCTATACAACGGCATAGCCTGCGGTAGAATTAGTATTCTGACTCTACTTAGCGTCGTCACATTTCTCCTCATAGTTTTGAAAATAATAAAGTACCATGCCTGTAGGGACTCTCAGGTACATCATTACGCGATATTCTATGTTTCGGCGGTGAAATGCATCATTTGGTAAGTTTGAAAATGAAATAGTTAAGTAAGAAGGATTTTTGAACGAATTGTTTTGATCAATCTTCACCTCTAATCTATATACATAATTTTTTGTTTCAGCGCCTCAAGTTTTGTCGTCGGTATACGTTATCCCCAGATCGATTTCACCGCTAATTTTTTTAAACTTCTTCAGTTTATACTAATATGCCATCTCCATTGGTCAACGGCGGCTAGAGCTCGTCACAGAGATGATATTGTACAGCACGTTGTTAACCCGGTCCTTTCTCTTTACATGTTGTATTGTACGACTGTTGTTTTAATGGGGATGGTTGATATTAGCGGAACTTGGACAGAGTGCCTTCGTAAGTTACGCATTGTAGAAGAATAATTTGTCAATGATAATAGACCAATAATCATGAAAATATATTTTTATCTATAAGTCATAAAGCTATTCAGCCAATTAAGTTTGGGATTGATGAAAGTAGAATTCATTATCACTTGGAATGAACCAAATTCGAATATCGAATCATCGCTCATCACTTTTTTTCTTTCAGGTCCCTACTGGCTGATGCTATCTAGTGCGGACTTCATTTCTGTACAATTATTCGCAGTCGTTGCTCTGTACCTTACTCACAGCAACAATAGATCTGTTATATCTACGCTAATGCTACCTACAACATCAACTCAAACTAGAGATTTATGGCTTGTAACAGCTGTATACGAAGTCTCGGCAGTAGTTTCTGTTGTCTTTGACGCTGTTATGTCATTGTGTTAGTATTCCTTGAAATATTTCAAACGATTAGTCATTTCTTCAGATCTTATCCTCATTTTTTTTTTATTAAAAATCTGTTCCTTTTGGTTTTTTTTCGAGACAGAGTTGATCTCTTCAGATTTGATCATTTAATAGATTGCTTATTGCTATTCGAATCACTTTCCAGTGGGCAGAGAGGAAACTGGTTGCAGTGGGATTTACAATCACGTCCAGATCTACTACAGCTCATCCATTGTGGCTGTAGTTATTTTTAAGTATTTCTTACCGACTTGGACCTTGCTCTGTGTCTTTCAACCTGCTCGTATTAAAGCGAGACCATCTGAAGTGGCGCTTACCTCCCACTACAATACAGTAAGAATGATATACCCAATTTGTTTTAGAGATTGATAGGGGCTGCTTTATCTGAATATTTTATTCCAGGACGGAACCTGCTACAATCAGTATCGAAGGATGTTCTTTTCTCAAAACGGTGGACATCCTACGTCGATGTCTTACCCGACCATACCTTACCCTTCAGATCCTCCAATGTACGAGGGTTTCGGAGATTATTCTTATCCTGATAGTTCGCCCGATGCATCGCCTACGATTACCCAAAGAAAAGGGGACTTCGATGATGCTTACGAAAAGCATTTCATTAATATTGATCAGCGTAGAGATATGATTGAGAACCAATACAGGATGGATAATAACAGGCAAAATTTCGAGAGGAGTTTAAGCATGGAACATGAAGAGAATGAGAATGAGAATGAAAATGATGTTGTTAAAGGAACTGTTTCGAAAAATAGTAATTTAACAACCATTAGCGAAGAGGGTGGAAACAGCGTGGATAGCCCTCAAGAGTAATCAGTTGCTCAAGAAATTCTAAGTCAAATCCTACCTAGTTTTAAAAGTGCCTAACGCGGTTAGCGAGTTATTTTTTTTTAACTTTATTGAGCTGTTTAATTCGTTATCTAAATTATACGACAGCTACTTTGTATGAAATCGTATTCATTTGCGTAATCGATATTTTATAATAATATACGTTACGCGTAAACTTGTTAGCCAATTACTTTAACGAAAATAATTATCTTTGTCCTCGAGACTTATAGAAATGAATGAAATTATCTGATAGTTTTGAAATTTTTTTGTTACTCCCTGTAAGCGTGATCTGTATAAGTATGTATTACAGCGTATGTAAACATACGATCTAAATGTTAATAACGAATTGCTAATCACGGTAGGAATTTTTTACAATGGATTTATAATATTGACGATAGCGTTAGATAGGGCTTAACATTATATTAAAAGAGTTTTTGAAAAAAACTTTCTTAATATTGATCTGAAAATGAAAATATAAGACTTGCTTGGAGGGAAATTAGCGTTATTGTAGTAGTAGATTTTACGGATAATAAAATAAATTTTCAAATGCATCCAATTTATTGAATGATAAACAACTGATATTTAATCTTTGTCAGTTTGATGAAGTAAATATATTCCAAAAAATAAGCTGTGATTTTTTATGCTCGAAATTGAAGTATAGAACAAAAAATAAATAAATAAAAAAACAAAAAAAACATTCTATGAATCATACAAGTTTTTGGAATAATTTTCAACGGATGTTAATTAAATTGAATATGAAAATATTGATAGAATAATGTGATTGATTGATTGATTGATTGGTTGATTTATGCAGCTATGCAATTAGATAATTAATAATAAGCTGTAAGATAATTATGATTACCGATTATTAATATTCATGTCCAATTTAGATGAAAATATTTAGAAATACTGTAAGAATACGTCTTATACTTATGCGTATGAACAACGTAATATGCAACAAGTCCTGTTGCTTTATTTAAAGACTGTTTTCATGGAGAATTATAACTTATTGTTAGTATGAGTATAAAATACCGAGTCTGCTTTAAGAATCTCTGTGGTTAAATGTAAACAATTATAGAAAATTATATGAGCTAAATCTTACAATTTCATGTTGTATAAGTATATATATACTAAATAACAAAAGTTACACATTCGCGATTCGAAATAATGCGTGTTTATTTCTATAATATTGCTAGAATTTCAATTAGCATATATTATGATCAAACGTTATTACTTCATCCAAACATTTTTACATTTAGTTTGTTCCTGTTCATATATTATATTATTACGTAATAGATATTGAGAAAAATTCTCGTTTATAAGTTGAATAACAATAATATTTAGTCGAATTATAAACCCTCATAGATTACACGCATTAGATGCTAAGTGTAATCACACCGTAAATGCAAAATAAGATTTTTGGAATGCACTGGTTGTGAATTCTCTTATGTAAAGAGGATTAAAATTATAGAAACTCAATTTTTCATTATAATCGATACATTTGAGTTAAGAAATAAAATAAAGAAAAAAAATAAATAAACAATTCTATAAGACTAAGCAATTAATTTAACATGAAAATATACACGTATAAATATTTTTAAGTAAATTTTATTAAACTATCTAGATAC
This sequence comes from Tenthredo livida, assembly GCA_963992785.1. NCBI lineage: Eukaryota > Metazoa > Arthropoda > Insecta > Hymenoptera > Tenthredinidae > Tenthredo > Tenthredo livida. Next base: position 5,653,145 of record OZ023071.1, on the reverse strand, counting down.
TATTTGATCAGTATGTAGTTTTATTTTAGTTTTGTTCATTTTCTTATATTTCTTTGATTCATTAATTATCAAAAAATAGTTTTTCATTAGCATATTGATAGCCAGAAAAAATACATCCCTTATACTTTTAGAATGGTATACTGTACTATGATAAGAAAGTCTTTGTTTTTTTTTTAGCAATTCTTGTATGTATTGAGAATTTTTTTCTTCGGTATCGTAAGATCGAAGAATCATATGAATTTTATTAATAAGAAGCGTTTATAATTGTTGCATTTATTTGATCTAGGATACAAAAGAAGAGGAAAGAAAATTCTCATTATATCATATACCTATACCTATATGTAATTACATAAATTATTTTCCATTTATATTATTATATTACATGTTAGGTTGCTCGTATTGAAAAAAAAATAAAATAAATTGCTCATTATTGACTAATTAAATTTTTGATTAATTTGAAACGATAGTTGATCGGCCATTATCCAACTTAAATAAATAAATGAATAATTAATCAATTAATTAAAGTTCGACGATTGATTTTCAACTTTTAAATAAAATTGAATTGAAATTGAAAAAAAAAAAAAAAAATAGGTTAACAAGTTGCAGATAACGAGATCGAGAATGGGAAAGGGTTGGATAAAAAATTTCTGTTATATTATTACACGCAAAAATAAATAATATGAATGAATATTTTCTTTCGAAATTCTCTGTTTATTTACAAAGCAAAAATTTGACGTCATACCGCGAGCTACAGCTCGCTTACGTATAGATTTATAAATCATTGATAGTGATAAAAATGAGGTCATTTAAAATTCATAGAAATACAAGAAGAAAGATGATAACAATTAGGAGATATATATTCTGTTTTCACAAATGTGAAATAGATATTCTTCATGATTTTCATGAGCTGTGATGTTTATCAAGAGTGTATTCAAAGCCCCATAAATAAAGCCTAGATCTATTTCCGCGTATAGATACATATTTTCTTATTATCCAATAGCTTCGAAAAAAAATATACTTAATCACCTATCAATTAGCAGCAATTAACGTACGCACGTGTAATTATATATATACCTACGTAAAAATTGAAATAAAATAAAAACTATATACATGTTCTATTAGGATACGAGAATATATCCATCATTACCCATTATTCGCAAATATACCTACAGATATTATGTATCTTAATCTTAAAATTAACCGTCATATGTATTATGAGAATTGTTATTTTTTCTGCAGTCATCGGATCATTGAATCATAACAGTACGGTGGCGCTCATAGGTTTACGTATGTAATAACAATAGTAGTAGAATTTTATTCGATTGCATTCAGTATGAACTATATATTTCACGTAAACACACATTCGTTCTTTCTTTCTTTCTTTCTTTCTTTAAGATCGGTTCAGCGTGAATATTAACAGTTTATATTACTACTCTTTGAATCCGCGAGTTATCTAACTCATTGAAAAATGTCTAACATCATTAAATGACAATACAGGGCTAAAGCGTATTAAGTATTAATGAGGCGGCTTTACGCGATAATTCTTTATTCAACTGTACATATAACAATAAAAGAGATTCTTCAAAGTTGAACATCTTCTGCTAATTCACATCTTTCATTGCAGTTCAAATCTGTTTGCATTTCCTTTACATCCTTTATTTCTTTTCTTATTTTCTTCTTTTTTTTGTCAATCGATAGGATGTGTCATCTTTTAAAATTCTTATCAAATTCGAGCTGACGCCTTCAACATATTTACGTAACATGTAAATATTCATATATCAAACTTGACAGACATGCGCTGCTATCCGATTTATTCTAAATGAATTATTTCCCGCATCATGTTTTCCACAGTGATAATATCGCGGGTTAAATTATTATTTTTTTTAAATATCATTGATGGCTTGGTGAAAATACCATTTTTATTAAAAATAGTCGTCGATACCCTAACATAAAAATGAAAATACGTTTCTAACATTCTGCGAATCATAATTCCCTCTGTACAGAATTTGTTTTTGTGACCCTGAATCTAATCACGGGTTTAACAAACAGCTTTAAGAGCTTTAAGAGTGTATTGTTTATGTGATGTTTCGCGTACCTAAGAAAGTTACATTTTAAATGGCGTTTAATGTGCTGCATCACTTAGCAAAATATTGTGATGATATTGCGTAGATATTATTATACATATATAGTATATGTGTATGTATTCATATAAGTACAAGTGACCATGACGGTATAACAAAATATCTCATACATATATATGTATGATCTTCATACCCTGAAATGTTAGGAAATATTTGTTTCACTTATAATTTCTATTTAATGTGATGTAATCTTAATAGCGCTATCGAGTCTACGCAAATGTTTGCAATAAGTTATTATACAAAAATTGTTTAAGAAATTGTGGTAGCTCGACGTACATACAGTATAGTACGTCAGCCCGCGAGAATAAATGGAATAAGCTTATCGTAGTATATGCGTGTTTTTTTTTTCTCTTCTTCTTCTTCTTCTTCTTTTGTTTTTTCTTATTCGCCCCTTTTTTTTAAACGCAAAAACGATAACATACGTATACGTCAACTGGTATCAGCTACTAACAATAAGAGGGGAGTCTTCAAGCGTGTGCAGGCCCGATCTTAATAAATAAAATATCAGCTCGTAGTTATTCAAATTATTCAAGTCGCTTCGCGAGAGAACAACGCACGCTAAAATCGTACGCTATTCATTTTGCATACTTGCGCTTCCGCTCTTTAGTTTATTTCGTAATTTTTTTTCTTTATCTTTTTTCCTTCACTCACTTACTTACTTACTTACTTACTTACTTACTTACCTCGTGTCGCGCACCTCGCGTTAGCTTACCACATTTCCTTTGAATTCGAACACCGATTACCCGCGCCGCATGTCGGAATAACGTTGCAGACGACAATACCTGTTAAACAGTGCATTATAAAATGTTTGTGATCGTTATTTTTCAATTTATATATCACACAGCTATAACAGATGTGATTACTAATGTGATTATTATATAATGGACGTTTTATCACCTCAAATATTAAGACAAAAGTGTTTCTTCGTTAAAGTTATTTAATCATTTTATTAAACATGGTTCATCTTCGACGCAAGGTAGGTTATGTCAAAGTTCTCAAGGTTAATATCATTCACCACTTCAATCTAACCTCACCTTACCTTACCTCACGTGGCTGGTTTAGTCATTGTATTGTATTAATAAATCACTCGATCAATCAGCATTCGTTACTTTCTTTCTTTTCACATTGACTAAATTATTATCGTAAAAATCTGTTTTATGATCGTAACGAAACGTAGATGAAGTGAAAGATTTGTGAAATTAATATTTATACGATATAATTCATTTATAAATAAATTGAATACGATAGAATAATGACGAGAAAATAAATCTATTACATAGTCTCTCAAAATATCATTGCATCGTACATTATTCTGATCGGCGTTCGAATATTCGTTCAAATCTGCATCACTAACGCTTGAATATATGCAAATAAATTCCATCGAGTTAAAACTCTTTTTTAAATGTCAAATAGATACAGTTCGCAAAACTGGTGAATTTGAATATTCGAATTTCGACCAATCAACCTAAATAAATATTTCAAACTAGACTGATTATTTTACACTTATAATCACCAATGGCAACAACAAGTCGATAAAATCAATTTAAAATCGATTTCATATGTTTGAAAAAAAAAATTAAAAAAAAAAAAAAAAAAAACAGAATTCAAATATAAAGATTTTCATTTTAGCTTTTATCTCACGGAGGTCTCCTACGTCAGTTGAAACAAAACATAAGATGGAGTTCGTCGTTAAAAATAAGAAACGACGAGGTCGTTAATCCCGATCGTTCGTTTAAGGTGAATTTTCTCTAGCTAATTTCTTGACTGTAAAAATATGGATAATCTCATCCAATCTAAACATAGATCTAAGTATCATATTCAATCAATTTCAGTACGCCGATCTTTCCGTTCGTTTGGCCGGACCTCATCAACTTCAGCCGAAGCCTGATGTTAGCGCTTTGGCTTTTGGAAAATATTTCACAGACCATATGCTAAAAATATTTTATTACGAAGCTTTGGGTGGTTGGCAAACACCGGAAATAACACCCCTAGAAAATCTCGTGCTTCATCCTGCTGCCAAAGTACTTCATTACGCGGTTGAGGTGAAATTCTGATTCTACCATTAGTTGAATTCGAAAGACACATGAATTACCTAGTCGAGTTCGACCATACCTTAACACCGTTCTTGGGTTTCAGCTCTTTGAAGGAATGAAGGCCTACCGTGGCGTTGATGGTAAAATCAGATTGTTTAGGCCAGAGTTGAACATGGAACGAATGAACGCTTCTGCAGTTAGATCTGGGCTTCCCCCATTCAATGGTACAGAGCTCATCAAGTGTCTTAACAGATTAGTGGGTATAGATCAAGAGTGGGTCCCACATTCTGAAGCATCTAGTCTTTATATTCGTCCAACGTTAATTGGGATTGATGTAAGTATAGTAGCTAAAGATATCGCTTTAAATTACGATAAAATATTTTCAATTCGGAGTTTGATATTCGAGTATTTTTAGCCCCCCGAATAAAAAAATTCAGAGTATTTCGATTATTAATCCAGTCATTATTCATGGTAATGATTAGATAGTTTTATATTTCTGATAATGGGATAATATTTCTCAACTTCTTTCTCAGTGTTGCAAAATTACAGGGATAAACATCGCGTGATGTTGATTTTCCTGTTTGATAAGAAAAAAAAGAAAACAAAAACAAAAAGCTGAAAACCTTGGTTTCATAATTCAGGAAAACAAGTATATCATCAACTATTAAACTTGGCTATCTATTGTTCATAAATTAGCTTGCTACTTAATATTTGTACAAAAGTAGCGGAGTAATGACTCATATTCTGCAATATTAATATTACACACTTAATGGATGCGGTGGAAGCAACTAGCGAAAATCGCACACCATGCAATAATCTAATATATTACTTAACAATGTTATAGTAATCTTTGATTTCATTCATAATTCTTTGACCAATGTTGATCGATGATTGATTGTAATGAACATTCAATTGATCGCTTACCCAATGTTTAAGTTCTAAAACATTATTCTTGGAAAATAAAATATTTAGCTTGCCTTGAATGGTAGGTAGACAATGCAGGCCAATATAATAAACTGTTATTATTAATCTTGTGTCAGCGTGCAGCAACCTTTGACAATATTACGACACGCTACTCTCTGGCTAAGTAGTTTTTTAATAGTCAATTGTAACACACAACTTTATTAATTTTTACATATGATATAAAACGTGAGAGAATTGTGTCTCTGGCATTGGTGTTCAGCTTGCACAGTTCATCTTCAGGTTATCGATAAACTGTTTTGCGATTGCTATATATCTTATGTTTATTCAAAATCAGCTGTTATTATCTGACTGAACTTTCCTAATATTGGCGTAATCGTTATTGTTTATTTATAGTTTGCCGGGAGATAAATCACCTTTTTTTTCCTCCAATTCTTTCCTGTATTCGAATCACCTATATTATTTTTATCATTTTCTTTTTTCTTTATAAGATGAAAGTAAGTTTCTTAAAACTATACTTCACCGTATCAATTTTCTAGACCATTCCAGTATATACTGTTATCTCAACCAATGAGTTATTATATATAACGTTATGTTTTTCATTGAAATGATTTTTACTGAATCTCTGATAAGAATATTCTGTTGTACCATTGTCAAGTTAAATAATTTATACAAACACATTATAAAGTGATGATAAATTTCTATCAACTAGGCCTGAGTATAATCTTAGGAAATTAGTGGTCCTAAATCATTTATGTATACCTAAGTGGGAATACATCATTTTGATAAACTAATTCTAGTATCTCTGTTAGATTCTTACTCATTTCTCTAAGTAGTGTATGGATATTACTATTAAAGAAATGAGTATCGTCAGAGGGGATTTTATCGTGTTTAGATAAACAATAAAAACATAAAGTTCACAAGACTCTTCTTGCTTAGGACGTCTCTCCTGATTTTTTACATCCAATTAAAAACTGTCTTAGTAGTTAATTAAGTCCAATGTCAATGTTACATGATAACTTACCACTTACCAAGCACAAGTGATGCAATATTCGATGTATATGTCCTAATTATTATCATTCTCAAATGGTTGTGAAAATTACATCAAATTTTGATCTTATTGCGTAAATTGATAAACTATATATGTTGAAAAACACATACGCCATACTATTTCTGTACTACTATATGTTTCAATAAAAATGAAAAAACATTTTTTTTTTCATGATAATGCGATATGGCATAATATAAGCAAAAACGAGATCGTGTAAGCTGTTTATTTCAACAATAGAATGTTCTTCTATTTCAGCCAACATTGGGTGTGGCTTCATCAGGTTCAGCTCTCTTGTACGTAATTCTATGTCCTGTTGGTGGATACTTCAAAATATCTTCTGAGGATGAAGGTGTTTCGCTACTCGCAGATCCTAGATATATTCGCGCCTGGCCTGGTGGCTGTGGTGATCGTAAAATGGGAAGTAACTACGCACCGACGGTTCAAATACAAAGAGAAGCTTCAGAAAAAGGTCTACAACAAGTATTGTGGCTCTATGGTGACGACCATCAGTTAACTGAAGTTGGTACTATGAACATTTTCATGTTTTACATCAATGAAGATGGAGGTAGGTCAATATCTTCTAGATAAAATTCATACATAGGATGGGAAATAATTTTTCTATACTTTATACGACTATAAATCTACAACATTTTACCTATTTTACAGAAAAGGAATTGGTAACGCCGCCATTAAACGGGATAATTCTACCCGGCATTACTAGAAGATCAATCCTATCACTAGCTAGAGAATCCGGTCAATTTAAAGTCAGCGAACGATCGATCACTATGCCAGAAATATGCCATTTGCTGTCTGAGAACAGGGTAAGCTCTTTGGTCTAATTTATTGTTTGGGTTTAACTTTTTTCAAAAAATAACTTTTTCAACAATATACTTGATCCCTAATACTTTATCAAAAAATATAATAAATCTGTCCAATCACAATCCCTATGTCTTATACACCTTATGGCAAGCAACGGTTTTATTATCACCGATGTAGGTGATAACATATTCCGGCATAAAGTGTGATATTTTCAATGAGCAAAACATGAAACATAAATTATATGAATAATTTATTTTTAGATTTTTCTGGAAATTAATTCATATGTTGATTCAATGACTTGTGAATAATTAGAGATAACATCTTCTTTTTTTTTTCAGTTGTTGGAACTTTTTGGAGCTGGTACAGCATGCGTAGTCTGTCCTATTACATTCATTAAATACATTGAGGAGGGAATACACATTCCAACTTTGACGCATCCAGATCCGGTCTACAAAGTGTTTCATAAACATCTCACCGACATTCAATATGGACACATACAAGAACATTCGTGGGCTTTAGTACTAGATCAATAACAGGATGAATCGAAGAAACTTTTCATTTAGTGTACAGTTAAGATTTGTTATACTATAAATGATATCAAATATTTGTCAAATTCCAGCAGTTTTTCGAATAAACTGAATCGAGTTTTTATAAACTGCAGGGTTCTAGACTGTCTGGAGTTTACAATATTCATATCAAACTTATCAAATAAGAGTTTTTAGATAATTAAATAGAAATTAATAGAATGCCATAACAGTGATGTCAAAGACAATTTGTGGTACGTCTATAGAGCGATGAATTTCAAATGATAATGTATTTAATTTATTTATAGTTTTGAGTGAGTGACAATTTATCTGTGTTTGTGTACCGTTACGTACTATAACGTACTACTTTCAACTGTTGATGCATATTTTGTAAATTTTTAATTATTGAATCTCCGATGTTGAGATCTCATTTCAATACATTAATGAGCTGCTCCTTTTTTTTCGGAGAAATTCATAAATCTAAGGTAATGATATGTGGATCATTTGTTGGTGAACAACATTTTGTGACGAGTTCGATATCTGCCTTAAATATAAATCAATGTTAATTAATTAATTTTTCAATATCAAATTGAGTAGGCTTTGTTGTAAGAAATAATTACGGGCATACTTTGAATCGAATGAACCATAAAGAAAAAAAATCTATGCTCGTAGTGAAATTCATTTTTTAGTAAAAATTGGACAAAAAATCATTATAGTATTTATTATATCAATGAATAAATTATTTTCTCAATCAGTCATTTCAATACACATCACAATATATGTATACTATAATTGACGGTATCAAATTACCGCGTTTTTTTTCTTTTTTTTCTTTACATAAGCTTATCGTTATGAATTAATATGAATATTATTCATCAGAAAATGTTACAGTAGCAATTATACTGTTTAGATATTCTAGTTCCCCCTGAGTCTGTAGTGATAAATTCTTTCTTGCTAATAAATACCATTTTTAGGTAAACGTGACAACATTTTGATATTTTAGAGATCGCTAACCGCAAGCTTAATAATTGAGGTGATCTTTTTTTTTTCGGCAAATCATTTGCGAACATAATGAATTATGTTCGATTGATATTAGTGAAAAGAAAATTGTTGTTAAATGATGGAAACGCATGAATATTATAAATAGTTTATACAGTTAAAAAATGGTTGTGTTTATACAGATTTATATAGGTTTAATCTTTGATAAGGTCAAAATAAAGATGAAGGTAGTAATAAAAATAAAAGTCTTATTAATCATATTTGGAATTGAAATTTACGTCGGTTGATCATTATACACGGAATAACTTGGCAAAAATACTTTAGATGTTCTTTACTGATTACTACTTCAAATATGTGTGAATCATGAAACGAAGTGTTTTTTAATGAATTGGCTCTTTTTATATCTCACATATAATAATATGGGTATCGTGAAATACATTTTTTTGACCTATCATTTTGTCAATTTGTTTTTGGAATAGCGTTTACCTCCCCTATTTTATTGATTATATGACCGTATTGGCTACATCAACTTGTTTCGGTGATTTTTAACGCTAATGAAATTTCACACAGATTTCGATTTAGTGTTTCAATTATTGATTTCAGTATAGATAGATTTTGATAACATTGACAACATTAAATTTCATAATACAATCATTAGTTATTTCTATAACCTATACAAGGTGATTCCGTTTCACGATGAATATAATATACATACCATATTGTCACGACGAATTCTCAATTTGTCCTAACGGAAATTTGGGGAATTGATAGTTTTCGAGGTACAGAAGGTGTGAGTTGGGTGATCGCAAAGCTTTATACCCTGTGGCCTGTCGCGGTATTTGGTATAGTCGTATCTCGTTACGCAGCCCCCGTAGCAACTCTTCGACGCCACAGAGGCCACTAACCCCACGGCAGGTGCCAATAGCCTAGGTCAGTGCTCTTCGTCACCTTTCTAGTGTTGTCGGTGGGGTAAGAACTGGTATTGCCATCTCGCGGTCGTATTAACGAACTACTTTTCCCAAAAACATTAGCACGCCTCGTGATATGCAATCTGAAGCTTGACACCACAAGAATGGTATGCGACTTGCATACAATAAGGCGGGCTGATGTTCACGGACCGAGGGTACTGGCACCTCTTGCGGGACCAGTGGCCCTGGTGGCTGGTGTGCATAGGAGCTACGTCAACGAGTTACGACTTTGACAGGCAAATGTATGGAGATACCCTTAAGTTACTAATCTGTACGCCAGGAAACAAACGACAATAGATATCACATTAGTGGTAATCGGAATAGTATATTTATTATTGAGAAGCAGTTATACATTGTACACAAACGATAGCGATAAATGTCCCGCCCGATGATATGCAACCGAGGCAACATCTTCTTTTGAGTTGGCAATACCCTAGGCAATAGTAGATTTCTATTTTATGGGCAATAGCTGACTCGAGCCCCTAAGACGAATTAAAAATTCAATCTGTCAAAGCGTCAAAACATCAAGACGTCAACCTACATACCCTACATCCAACGCATAAATCATTTTCAATAAGGATAACCATTCAATCATTTATTCAACAATTTTATTTATTAAGCATAAATAAAAATAAATAATAATAATAATAATTTTAAATAACTTTACTTCATAATTACTTTTACTAATTAAATGAAAATTTAAATATACACTACATTTAGAATAGGGTAAGCCTAAGGGACGAATGCTGCGCCCTATTACACGCAACTCGCGGATCATTATATTATTCTGCTCATCTTAGTTCCGTAGTTCGTCACCCGATGGCGCCACCGGCGTAAACTGACCTACTCAACGGCGTCCTTGCCCCTCTCGCCCCACTCAAGGCCGCTCAAGGCCGTCAAGGATGGGGAGCCCAAGCAAACCGTTCTAACCGGTTTCAGTGGCCTTCGTGGCGCCGACGAGTGAACAGGTTTGTGACGTAGTAGACGTTCTTGGGAAAACTTACGCGCCGAGTTGACCAACGTGCGAGAAAATGCTTGACAGGAGGTACGCCGCGTCGTTACGAGTTGAGGAGGCGTAAGTTTTTAATATTCCGATCACCATTTTACCATAACCATAAATAATTATGAATTTTCCAGTCCAAATACCAGGGGAATGGCTATTATTGATGGGGACTAATGGCTTCAAACGGCTATTATTGTGTATAAAGTAGCATAGGAGTATAGTTTTAGGCTGAGTTCGCAATTACAGTTCCTTTGGAATCAGTTTTGGTAAAATCTCGAATCTTCTCTAATTAGATGAGACCAGATTATTCTAAATCCATTGTAGAAACTACAAGCGATACTCTATATTCACTCGTGATTATACAGCACGCTCTACCTGACTAGTTCATACGGTAATGTCATAATCAAACGAGGAAAAAACTTGTAATATCACGGAAGAGATGAGAATTTGTAATAGATTATGATATGATATTGATATAATTTAATAGTTGAAACATTTCTGAATATCTCGGCCAATAATATTTTTTATTAGCCTAATAACTTCATTGTACTTGAAAGAGGAGAGCAGTAGACACTGAAATAGTTGGATTAGCCATTACCGTATGAAATATTCGCAATATCTATGCAGGTAACTGCGCATAATACATGCATATACGATATACGTACGTGAATATACTTCACTCCTTTGTGAAATTGTCCTCAATGGATAGAGAGTAGACAATTCAGAGATCCATGAATTGGAGACTCTCATTAGTATCTTTTGAGAACAACTATATTTATAGAGTTATGAATTATTCTACTGTTCTCGTGGCGAAATTACATTGTTAAAGTATTATCGTTAACGAGAACCATGGTGAGAATAATGACTCGTTCTCTATTCGTATGGTGGTCTGAAAAATAAAAATAAACAGCTCGCTGCTCTCAACAAGACCGATATAAAAACTATCTGCTACAAACATTGTACTTGGCATTCTGTAAGATATACCTTCGTACGTATATGCATGTATTATCGTCGCAACGATTAGTTTAGAGTATAATACTAGTTTTATTATAGCCTACTTATAGTTCTAGCTAATCTCGGAACTTAAAAAGTGCCAAATATGTAGTTTTCAGTGATATACGAGATATATTTTATTCACCTCTCAACTGTAATCGCCACTTTATTGATCTGAAAAGCGGGCATAAAGTAGCATATTATTCCCTGTTATACTTTTGCGGGAAATAATGTTACATTATTCCCGCAAATACAGATTTGCGGGAATAATGTAGATTATTTCCCGCAAATCTGGATTTTGCGGGAATAATGTAGATTATTTCCCGCAAATCTGGATTTTGCGGGAAATAATCTACATTATTCCCGCAGATTTGCGGGCATAATGTACATTATTCCCGCAAAATTTATGAAGATTGATAAAGTGGTTACAGTTGAGGAGTGAATAAAACATTGTATGCAACATGGGAATAAAGTGCATCATTCCCTTTATTCCCACGTTGTATAATGTACTAATACATATTACAATCACATCTACAATTTGTCCAATCAAATATTCAGTGTTGTAAAAATTGTAAGTAAATTTTTTTTCAAGTGAAGTTGATTACTTTTAAATAACTATTTTATAATTAGTTGAAATAACTTTACTTTATAATTAGTTTTAATATCTTTACTTTATAATTCGTTTCAATAGCTTCACTTTATAATTCGTTTCAATAGCTTCACTTTATAATTCGTTTTAATAGCTTCACTTTATAATTCGTTTTAATAGCTTCACTTTATAATTCGTTTTAATAGCTTCACTTTATAATTCGTTTTAATAGCTTCACTTTATAATTCGTTTTAATAGCTTTACTTTATAATTAGTTTTCATAGCTTTACTTTATAATTAGTTTTCATAGCTTTACTTTATAATTAGTTGAAATAACTTTGCTTTATACTTACTTTAAATAACTCTACTTTATAATTACGCTGAATAACTTTACTTTATAATTACTTTTACTAGTTGAATCGAGTTTAATTACACATTACCAAAGTAATGGGTAATTAAATGAGTAGTTTCATCAAAAATGTAATTAGTGACTCGCAACACTGCAAATATTCATGTAATAATAAGATTGTTTATGCAATAAACATGTATCATTATAGTAAATTAGCACATTCTTGAATAAATATCTCTTGAAATTGTAAATAATCAATCGTTGAATCATTTGCCCCTGTCCTTTCCTTGCCTAAATATAAATAAATTATACTAAAAATTAGGTATCACCTGCCAGAATTTTAGGAGTGAATTTTCTGGCAGTTGATACCTGATTTTAGGAGTCGATTTTCTGGCAGTTGAAACCTTTTTAAGGAGTCGATTTTCTGGCAGTTGATACCTTTTTCAAGGAGTCGATTTTGACACCATGAGGTATCAACTGCCAGAAAATCGACTCCTTAAAAAAAGGTATCAACTGCCAGAAAATTCACTCCCAAAATTCTGGCAGTTGATACCTTTTTTTAAGGCGTCGATTTTCTGGCAGTTGATACCTCATGGTGTCAAAATCGACTCCTTAGAAAAGGTATCATCTGCCAGAAAATCGACTCCTTAAAAAGGTTTCAACTGCCAGAAAATCGACTCCTAAAATCAGGTATCAACTGCCAGAAAATCGATAGGTACGTGGAGCTCGAAATGCCTAAATTTCCCCTGGGGCAGAGTCTCAGCCAATCAGGAATAAGAATTGAAGAGAAATTGCCTATTTTCTTCGCGACTCTCGCTCCTGATTGGCTGAACTCGGCTCCAGGGGAAACGTAGGCATTTAGAGCTCCATGTACCTATCGATTTTCTGGCAGTTGATACTTTATTTAAGGAGTCGACTTTCTGGCAGTTGATACCTGATTTTAGGACTCGATTTTCTGGCAGTTGAAACCTTTTTAAGGAGTCGATTTTCTGGCAGTTGATACCTTTTTCAAGGAGTCGTTTTTGACACCATGAGGTATCAACTGCCAGAAAATTGACTCCTTAAAAAAAAGGTATCAACTGCCAGAAAATTGACTCCTTAAAAAAAAGGTATCAACTGCCAGAAAATCGACTCCCTAAAAAAAGGTATCAACTGCCAGAAAATTCACTCCTAAAATTCTGTCAGTTGATACCTAATTTTTAGTATAGGCAAGGAAAGGACAGGGGCAAATGATTCAACGATTGATTATTTACAATTTCAAGAGATATTTATTCAAGAATGTGCTAATTTACTATAATGATACATGTTTATTGCATAAACAATCTTATTATTACATGAATATTTGCAGTGTTGCGAGTCACTAATTACATTTTTGATGAAACTACTCATTTAATTACCCATTACTTTGGTAATGTGTAATTAAACTCGATTCAACTAGTAAAAGTAATTATAAAGTAAAGTTATTCAGCGTAATTATAAAGTAGAGTTATTTAAAGTAAGTATAAAGCAAAGTTATTTCAACTAATTATAAAGTAAAGCTATGAAAACTAATTATAAAGTAAAGCTATTAAAACGAATTATAAAGTGAAGCTATTAAAACGAATTATAAAGTGAAGCTATTAAAACGAATTATAAAGTGAAGCTATTAAAACGAATTATAAAGTGAAGCTATTAAAACGAATTATAAAGTGAAGCTATTGAAACGAATTATAAAGTGAAGTTATTTCAACTAATAATAAAGTAAAGTTATTTGAACTAATAATAAAGTAAAGTTATTGAAACGAATTATAAAGTAAAGTTATTTCAACTAATTATAAAATAGTTATTTAAAAGTAATCAACTTCACTTGAAAAAAAATTGACTTACAATTTTTACAACACTGAATATTTGATTGGACAAATTGTAGATGTGATTGTAATATGTATAATATATCACGTATATCACTGAAAACTACATATTTGGCACTTTTTAAGTTCCGAGATTAGCTAGAACTATAAGTAGGCTATAATAAAACTAGTATTATACTCTAAACTAATCGTTGCGACGATAATACATGCATATACGTACGAAGGTATATCTTACAGAATGCCAAGTACAATGTTTGTAGCAGATAGTTTTTATATCGGTCTTGTTGAGAGCAGCGAGCTGTTTATTTTTATTTTTCAGACCACCATACGAATAGAGAACGAGTCATTATTCTCACCATGGTTCTCGTTAACGATAATACTTTAACAATGTAATTTCGCCACGAGAACAGTAGAATAATTCATAACTCTATAAATATAGTTGTTCTCAAAAGATACTAATGAGAGTCTCCAATTCATGGATCTCTGAATTGTCTACTCTCTATCCATTGAGGACAATTTCACAAAGGAGTGAAGTATATTCACGTACGTATATCGTATATGCATGTATTATGCGCAGTTACCTGCATAGATATTGCGAATATTTCATACGGTAATGGCTAATCCAACTATTTCAGTGTCTACTGCTCTCCTCTTTCAAGTACAATGAAGTTATTAGGCTAATAAAAAATATTATTGGCCGAGATATTCAGAAATGTTTCAACTATTAAATTATATCAATATCATATCATAATCTATTACAAATTCTCATCTCTTCCGTGATATTACAAGTTTTTTCCTCGTTTGATTATGACATTACCGTATGAACTAGTCAGGTAGAGCGTGCTGTATAATCACGAGTGAATATAGAGTATCGCTTGTAGTTTCTACAATGGATTTAGAATAATCTGGTCTCATCTAATTAGAGAAGATTCGAGATTTTACCAAAACTGATTCCAAAGGAACTGTAATTGCGAACTCAGCCTAAAACTATACTCCTATGCTACTTTATACACAATAATAGCCGTTTGAAGCCATTAGTCCCCATCAATAATAGCCATTCCCCTGGTATTTGGACTGGAAAATTCATAATTATTTATGGTTATGGTAAAATGGTGATCGGAATATTAAAAACTTACGCCTCCTCAACTCGTAACGACGCGGCGTACCTCCTGTCAAGCATTTTCTCGCACGTTGGTCAACTCGGCGCGTAAGTTTTCCCAAGAACGTCTACTACGTCACAAACCTGTTCACTCGTCGGCGCCACGAAGGCCACTGAAACCGGTTAGAACGGTTTGCTTGGGCTCCCCATCCTTGACGGCCTTGAGCGGCCTTGAGTGGGGCGAGAGGGGCAAGGACGCCGTTGAGTAGGTCAGTTTACGCCGGTGGCGCCATCGGGTGACGAACTACGGAACTAAGATGAGCAGAATAATATAATGATCCGCGAGTTGCGTGTAATAGGGCGCAGCATTCGTCCCTTAGGCTTACCCTATTCTAAATGTAGTGTATATTTAAATTTTCATTTAATTAGTAAAAGTAATTATGAAGTAAAGTTATTTAAAATTATTATTATTATTATTTATTTTTATTTATGCTTAATAAATAAAATTGTTGAATAAATGATTGAATGGTTATCCTTATTGAAAATGATTTATGCGTTGGATGTAGGGTATGTAGGTTGACGTCTTGATGTTTTGACGCTTTGACAGATTGAATTTTTAATTCGTCTTAGGGGCTCGAGTCAGCTATTGCCCATAAAATAGAAATCTACTATTGCCTAGGGTATTGCCAACTCAAAAGAAGATGTTGCCTCGGTTGCATATCATCGGGCGGGACACTTATCGCTATCGTTTGTGTACCTTTACCGACGAAAAGTGACTCCGATTTACTCTCCACTTCGATCTCATCGACAGGTTCTTTGTCCAGCCTCATCATGATCTTCAAAATTGACTCGATTTCTGGACCTTTGGCAGTTGTTTAATTAACAGTACGTCGTTTACGTATTCGGTGACGTTCTGCTTGTCAAAAATGATTACACTAACTATAATATCAAGCTGGTTATTCATCACTCACCTGCTATTTTGAGGCAAAATTATTTTTCTTTACAGTGCCAATAAATGCACCGTGAGCGGACAGCGATCCTTATCGATAGCTAACTGTAGTTGAATCTAGTCCAATTAATGAACAGAACTGCGTCTCCTTATCCTGGGTCGACGAACGTTCACGCGAGGATCTCCTGATATGTATGGAATACCACTAGTAGTTAAAAACCAAGTACAAACAAAAGTAGTTAAGAACCAAGCTTATAGGATTATTACCTGGGAAGGAATAAAAATAAACAAGATTGGACATAAGATCGCTAAGTTTTACTTTTTGTGAAACTTACTTGAAATGTATATTTTTTCGTCTCTTTTTGCTGATTCATTTCTCGCAATCGAGTTCCTATAGAATCAAAATACATATTCAATAAGTCTTCACGTAATTATTGAGGTGTTGATTAATTAAAAAAATTAAGCAACTATAAAAAAATCGCTATTCTCGAAACACAGATAATGGCATGTTTCAAAATTTGTATCCATACTTTTAAAAATGATATGAGCCACACAGCTTTTACGTAAATGCATTATGCGGTCATTAGAGAAAACATGAAACATAATGGAGAGTGGAAAATTATATGTAGAGTAGAAAATAACGCATGACCAAAGATGCGTTATTACAGCTGTACAGCTGCGCATACGTAATTCAGCATTAGACAGTATTCAACTTACAAACATTATTTATCTAATATGAATCAACTTTTTGTACAGTCTGTGTAGCGTATTAAACACGATTTGTATACTTACAACCTAATGCATTGAAGAAAACTTTCTACGCTTTAAACGTTGTTCTGCCTAATGCTATACCTGACAATTTGAGGCCTAAAGGCAATTATATTCTGCGGCTTGAAAGATCTTCCAGGCAATGTGGTCGATGTATATACATACTATATTCAAAGTTTATAGCAGTCATACGTACACATGAATACTACAAATATTTGTAATTTTATTTATTTAACTACGAAAATTTATATTATATCAGGCACTACAGATTTTCAATCTTATTATTATCCTTATACATACCTACTATATTGATATTGTCGAAATGTTCATGTCATATCATATTATCGTTACTTTATCACAGTTTAACATTGCTTTATTCGATTCAACTTCTGCAAATACGTTATACTTTATTGCTTAGTTACTACAGATTGCACCCATATTGCACCATCGTCGAAAATCCATGTATACCTACCAAAAAGTTTATCTATCAGAGAATTATTTCTAAAATCTCTTCCCCATTCTCAACACATTCTGTTGTTACATACGTATTTTCAAACTAGTTGAAGTAATCTTATCTCTCGTTTCACGAATGTGTCTGTGACCTTTATTCTTGCAATTAGTTTTACTGCAAGGCTACCCGCAAGGCCATATCACGCAGCACTTATCATATACCCTAGCGAGGCATCGAACTGCTAAAAAGTCATAAACTCGTAGCGAGTGCATTCTCATCTGTTTGTTTACCAAACCCAGGCTGATTAGAAAGCTTAATTCGTATTCTCTCCAGTTCCTCGGGGGTGAATTTTTCAGCTCGATTAAGTGCTCGATTCAACAGATTGTTCAACATACTAGGTACCCCCGGAAGTTTGATAGTGTAGTAAAACAAAGACCTGTAATAGAAAATTGATGTGAAAAATGGGATCTTGTTAGACGTGCCTTCCAGTCATAAATGTGCAATTTTATGTGTAAGAGCGTAAATACATTTGTGACAAAAAAGTTGAGCTTACTTCGTGAGATTGTGGTTGATCCAATCTTTGTAGGAAAGAGAAGCGTAAAGTCTTGGCATTTGTAAATCTAAAATTTCAGTCAGGTAGAGAAGAGCAGTTTCGTAAGTAGCACCAGGTAGGAATACACCGACACCGGTGAATATGCATCTCATCATGTGTTCCCACTCAGGCGTTATGATCCGCAAATTAGGCTTGACCCACGTATGAAGAAAGTCGTGACTACGTTCTCGAATTTCTTCAAGAGTGCCACGGCAAAAGTTGTACCTAATATCGCAAATTAAATGGACATTAGGGTAAAAAAAACGAACGAAGATTCAACAAATGCAATTCTGCTCAACTTACTCGTCTTCCATTCCTAGTTGGTACCCTATGCTTCTCCACAAGTGACAAAAGGCTTCGAGGTCCTCATCTGTCGCATAATGAACCCCGAGAAGTTTCGGATAAGATATTATTATGCCAATAAAGCCCCATTGCGTGAGCGCCATTTCCGTCTGATTGATACCCTTGGGTCGATCAGGACTATTTCGCTCTGCCATGTAAGGGCACTGGCCGATCGCTGGAGGGTTACAAGTCTCGGAAAAATCCTTTAGCAAAATTTCTCGCGTGGGACAACACGCGTTGGGAATTTTTGATGCGGCATCTATTTCCGCGTTCGTCGAAGCCTCCAATTTACGTCTTACAGCAGCGTGCTTTATCCTCACAGTCAAAATGTCCTTGCGAGCGGCTGTCCCTTTTGCCCAGGGGTCCTCGGTGTACCAATGACGGACCCGCAGTCCCGTGGACAAATACCTTGAACATCGAAAGGCAAACGATGATTAGCGGGACTTTTAACAAAAATTCATTACTTTCAACCTTCTTGATCTTAGGTCACACCTTTTGAAGGCTGTATTAGGTGTGCTGGACTTTCCGGTTATAATCAATGGCTTCAGTCCATCCTCAAAGCTGAATAGAGCGAACAAAGAAAGCAGCTCGGAGAAATAAACTGGGAACATGTGATCCTGGGCAAATTTCTGGCCTCGACGGAGCTTATCCATGTCAAGCCAGTCGGGTTTTTGATCAGAAGGTCGACCGCAATCACCAGGACGATTTATTCCAGTAAGCAAGTGCAGCAATGAGTCCGGTACAGCTTCCAGTGCATTACGCATCCGTTCGACCCACACTTTCCGCAATTCTTCGTCTGTAATATCTGCATTCTGATATTCATCTTCGAATTTTGATTCCGATTTAGCAGCGGCCCTTTGCATTTGTTCAATGTTCAAAATAGACTGAGCTTGTCCTGCATATTCCGATTTGGCTAGGTCATACAAAATCGCATCTCTGTCATATGTGCCGTTTGTTATCGGTTCTGCCACGTGACATCCATTTATCTCGTTATTTACATCCGGTGTCACAGTGTCAAGGCGGTCTAGCGATCCTTGAGAAATTCCCACGAAACCGCTGTCATTATCGCTATCATCGATCCCCGTTTGTTCGCCTTCCAACGACGATAGTGACGATGATAAAGTCCGCTTGGGCGAAGGAGACGTCGACGTAATATCGCAGGCATCGTCAAAGTCCGAGGATTCAGTCTCCTCCCTAGTGTCGTCGACAGGTTCTTTGTCTGCTTTCATGATTCTTGCAATTGTTCGACGCGTTGATAAAGCCGATAAGTCACAACTATCTATCACAGTTTTGAGTTGCGCGTGATGTGCGTCGAATCTGAAACACGAACAGAATCTCACTCCAGGTTTAGGATTAAAAAAAAAGTGTAAAGGTTTTGTGTATAAAATTTGCTAAAAAAAAAGGCATTGATTTTCTATAAGCAAAACTTGGTCGTTCACGAAGAAACTGAAAATTGTTATCGAAGATTAAGTTAAACCTACACTATTCGTATGAAATGAAATGACAAATAGGCTGCACTTTTGGTTTTTTTTTCTAAATCATAGGCTTGTCAATAATCGTATATGTAGTACCTAAGCAAACTGACTGCAGAGATCGAATGTGTATTTTAGTTTAGTTTACTTATACGAATTTTTGAGAATTGATCAAAAACTTGCATTAAGTTTTATTTGAGGATAGGTAGCGGATCGAGCAGAGCACATAAATTGAATAATATTTTCATATACGTTTCATTTTATGCTTGTTCTTTGGCCTCGAAATTCCAATCTGATTTTTTGCTTACATCTACAGTTCGCTGAAACCTGTTTCCTCTTGTGTAGGAGAAATAAGTGGTGATTATTCACTCACTAAGGTGTATCGTTTTTCGTCGTTGACATCTTTACCGCATTTTGTTAATTCCAAAATATGCAATAATTATACCACCGATGAGATCATCCCGACTCAATTAATCACTCGCGAATTTTTTAGCAAAGTCGATTTTCTTCAGTCTCTATTATAGTTACACGCTTCCGACAAACACTTCTTGTTCTTAGGATCGCGAAACCGAGTCTGCCGCTACAACTGAGCTTCTCGCTTCAAGCGAATCAAATTGTAGCGTATATCCCCCTACTTCGGCAAAGAAACCGCTAGGACGAGTTTGCGGATTTAAAACATGCACATTATATCATGGACGTGGGATTAAAGTCTGATTAATTAAACCGACCTGGTATGAGTCTGATTATCAGAAAATCCCGCCCCGATTATGACAAAAAACGGAAGCGTAGAATTAATTTTTTTTAATAATTAGCAAACAATATCTCAGGATTTATTAAACACTTGAAAGTATTTTTCCATATACTTAAGCCCAGGTAATTTGATTTGCATACTTTATACGCTCCTCATTTGAACGCGGGTTTTTGCCATAGCGAAAAGAAGAACCTGGAAATTTTATTGAGGAATCAGTCTTCGTACGTCATAACAGGTAGAATTAAAGACTGCTGAATTTTGCTGATTACAATAAACTCCCGAGGCATTTATCTACAAAAAAAAGTATAATTATTGATGACTATACGCGTAATCAACGATTTATTCATTAATTTTTCAATCACAAGCGAATGAAAGCGCACGCACGTCTTGATCAGAAACTTGGCGATTACTGATCACGTTTACAAGTAATTACTTGATTATCTTGACACGCGTAATCATAGATCGATCATATTTGGGCCGTGACATCGTTCGTTATCTTCACTGACTGCGTTTTCTTCAATTCACCGACGACGGCTTATGATCGCATCATCGATACTGCAACTCGGAAGAATTCAAAATCTTCTATACGACGTATTGCGTGTAAAGACAAATAGCGGAAGTACAGTGATTACCGATTAATGTTGTTAAAATAATTCATCGTCCCTAAATTCAATTGTCGTTTTATTTCTGCGTTGTTTTCCACGCGAATTTTACGCTCGTGAATTTTTTACGTTGTGCTAAATACCGAGACGAGTTTTTTTTTTTTGTTTTCTTCTCCTCATCTTTCTTTTTCTTGTTCAAACCACACGGGAAGAGGAGTGGCGAAGACCTTTCTTCGGTTGTCCTACAAAAAAGTTCCGCATATATAAACCTAGCGTTGGACAGGACGTAATTTAGCAGAGTCAAATTTTGTTTATGAAAGTTATGACTCTCTTGCTGTGTTATAGTCGTTCGTCCGGATGCTAGGCGCTTGAATAAATCAAAATTGATAGAATGCGACATCTCAAGATTTCACTAAAAAACATGCCTACTGTAAAATTTGAACAATGTCATTTCTCAGCGTGATTAATCCACTCATTAATTAACAGCCCCATGGTCGACTGAAGAACGCTATTTTCATCATTGCTAGGTAAACCTTGAATCGTGAAATTATATACGGATCAAATTATATCAAATTATATACCGGGGCGAGGCCAGTGGCAAGATCACAAGGAGTTTGACGTCATTTCATATACTCCCGGGTCTTATAACATTGAATGTTACAAGGTGCGCTGAAGCGAGTCGCCTTGGATTCGAATCAGTGAAATGCCAACGAGATCATGAACGTCGATGAAAAGCTATATAATAACACAAAACTCATAAGAGCCACAAATCAGGAAGGAAAAAATGAAGATCTTCACACTAGAATAGAAGCACGAAGTGGGACAAAGCCAAGGTGTAGATGTGCTAATTGCTATTAACACCTGCATACAATAAAGCCAATAAAAAAAACAAACATGGTAAAACAACAGTAATAAATTACCGCATCAATTTTTGCGAACGTCTGATCTTAACTCATGTTTGTCATCCGTCTGAGAAAGGGTATATTAAGGTACTTGGATTCATAACAGCACAGCTTGGAATGAAGGCGCAAAATGCGGAGTTGCGATGCAAACTATTACCACCGCAACTATATTATTATCTTGTGATTATGAAATTTTCATTATCTTACGCGGTTTCTGTCAGTCTTGTATGTATATGTGTAGATATAGATTCATATACACTACACTCACCCTGTACCTTGAGACTCGCAATTATTCAGGAAACAAGCCGCATCTCGCCCCGTATTCCTATTCGAAATTTTCTACACAGGTGTAGAGAAGAACTCTTTAGGCATCAGGAAGATAACTGGGTCGCCACTTTTTCGCTTCTCAGTTATAACGCGTTTTACTTTTGCCTAGGCTAGTAGGTACCGTTTCCTACGCAGCAAGTCAAGCTTCACGGCTGCGGTAAGACTGGCAAGCCTTTATATAACACGTAAATTTTATTTATAAATTTACGTTTATTTATCCATTCGCGATTCATTCTCTTCAATAATAGTCTAGCTTTACGTTTGTTCGAATTCGTTATGAAGATATTATATTCACCAACGTATATACAGCTCTAGAAAAAATCAATACACACGAAGCGCAAATGATGATCAATTTAATTACTAGTGAAAAACTTGTACTGGTCTATCAACGAAATATCAGACCTTTGGATATCGAAGCCTGTATGAATGTCTTCCAAAAGTTCATCGCACCTCTTATCTAGCCTTCGTGGTCAGGCACACGGATCATATTATAATCTTATCAAGATTTAGGAACGTAATGACTGAGCTAGATCCTTCGATTCGTACAAATCGGAGCAGCCCTTGCAGCTGCAAAATATGAGTGAATTTAATGTCAACTCATGAAACTCAATGTATATTAAACCCATAAAATGTCGCTTTAGGCTTTGAACACCTGAGTACATCGAAAAGCTTAAAGAGCTCGACTAGTATGATAGGAATCAATTCACCCCAATTACTCCGATAAGTGGCTGAGGTGTAAGACCAAAAATAAAAAATACTAAAGGTAAAATATGCGTATGGGATTTCTTTATTCCTGAATCTGGAGAACGTTTTCAACGGTAACATTCAAATCGCAGACATTTACGTAACCTTCTCTTATTCATGTGGAGGTGGCAGTGACACTGAAAAAGAGTAATCTGATGATACTGCATCGTGGTATTCGTATGAATGAGGTAGCGTGCATGAGATGCTTGCTACACTGGTATTTGCGCAGACTGTAGGCTATATAACAGCTGGGTATAGCCGAGTATTAGTTTGCGATCACTTCGCTACTCAGACACCTCAACTTTAGCAAATATAATAGCCGTTGAAACGAGTTTTTTTTTATTCGTATTGATCAAGCATTTGAAACCGGTTACCATTACGTTGTGTGCGCCTTTACTCGTGTATCAAATATAGTACATACATGTTTTCTACACATAGGCGATAATTTTATTTCCATTAAATAGTTGTTAATTGCAGAACTGACCTTCACTGGCTAGCTGGACGGTCAAGACCTACGGAGTTTGGACAGTGAATAATTCCAGCAATAAAATTAATGCAAGGATAAGTTTCACTCGCAAAAACACATCAAATTTGCGAATGGTTTTTTTATTTCTTCTATTTCACTTTTCATACCTTAGAGGATTTTTCGATTTTTTTTCACTCTCATAAGTCGCTAACACATGTGGTAGCCTCTCGTTTTCATGATCGTCTCGTTTTAGCTTCAAATGAATATTATCTGGCGTTCAGAGATGTGAAACATATAGTGAAATGAAAACAGCTATAATAATATGTCACCTGATAAGTTTACCTATAACTGTCACTCTAACTTGAACTATTTAGAGTACTACCTAGCATCTAAGATTGGATTGGAATTTGTATCACACTTACTTCAATCCGTATCAATTTACTGATTATGTGAGCACAGCTCCGATAAATTCTTCCAGCCAAACCTGACCGACACCTTGAATTCAATGATATTAATTAGCCTTCGAATATACTCACTGGAATTGAACTCACTTGAGTCGAATTATCTGACATTAAATGAGCTATGAACGTGCAATACTTATCGCAGCTTTATGTTATCACATTGGCGATGGAGTATATTCTCTTATTTTTTGATGTAAGAATTATTAGCGATGTTGGCGAAAAAAAAGCAAATATGTAAATTGTGTATCAGTTCAATTGTCGTTCAAATGCCAATTTCCAGATCTTAGAATACCTATACCTCATCAACAAGCTAACGTAAGCAGTTATCTTTGAGTATAAATTTAGCGGCCTGAAAAATTCTGGATATGAAATGTCGAACTAAACGGATGCGTCGAAAACGATAAGCTAAATCGCGGGTCGTGTATCTCAGGATTCAATTTTCGCAAAGCCTCTTAGAACTGATTGGTTAGTCAAATGATTGATCGCATTAAGCGAACCGCTACCTACCGGATAAAATTTCAAACTCCCTTTGAACAGCTCCACTTCCGACGATGTTCAACGCAATTCTTGTTCAACCTCCGACCTAATTGTCAGAATTCGTCTTGTCTATTTCCTTTGCGGTTGAATCTTCAAATTTTATCAATTACGCAGCCTGGAATGGTCACCAAAAAATCAGTCAAGCCAGGGGGAAAAAAATTTTCAAAAATCAATTACACACTCGCGCGGAGAGAATCAATGATTGTATCGAATCAAAGTCTAGAAAGAAATAAACACGGTCTGGTAACGTTCGTAGATTTTTAAACCGCTCGTACTTGATCGCACTAATGAGAATGAGACCAAGGATTAAAGAACGAGGTAATGACGAGTGACGTACGTATCGGGGCAAAGTCAAAAAGTGGGAAATAATGAGACGGCGAGAACCACGAATAAAATACATGTGCAGCACAAGAGGAAGTCCATACATACATGAAAAATTCTCGACTTGTGACTAAACGATGAATGTTGATCATGCAACGTTTATAAGTCGAATAAAATGTGTCGCAGAATAGAAGAACGGTTTTACACTCTACGTTATCAGAGCGGCTTCCGCACTTCAACGTTAGAATCGACCGTCAACGATATAGAACCAGACCTAGGCATGCGCTTTGGCCAAACAACGAAATTAGACTGAAGCTTAAAATACTGTAGGTATACATACATGCATATCTTGTCCTAAAGCCACGTGAGCTTCTAGTGGACGATTGCTACACAGTTATTGCGCGTAATTCTCATTATTATATTTTCGCGAGCGCTAGATGTTCTGTACGAAACTGAAAAATTATGGAACGTTCGATTTTCAATGAAATTAAGTCCATGTAAAGCGACAGATCGCGAATCCAACGTTAAGTTTCAGCGAATTCAAATGAAGGGCTTGATACGAGTACGGGTCTATTCAACAGATCTTTGAGACGGCATGTCGTTTTGGGCTAAAAAATTTTTGTCAACCAATTTGACTAGCGTCTGAATGATTTTTTATCTGCTGACGCGCCGAGACCTCATTACAAAAATTCCTAATACCTCTTGATGTAGAATTAATGATCCTTAAATACCACTTGATGATCGATGAATAAAAATGACATACGACGATTGAACGGTGAAAAAACAAATCAACTATATTCGTAGCCCCGATATTTTATTACTACTATGTGGTAATTTCTTTTTGATCACTTCGATTCTAATTCAAATTGTTTTTATTTCTGAATAATATAGAGTAAGTATATATCAGTAAATGAGAATATAAATATAGACTCCAGTTGCATGAGTGCATAGTCCAAAAAATATTCACAACTTCAATCTGCAGCTGCAGCCAGCGGATTTTGTCATGTGTCTTTACAAACGTTGAAATAAATTTGAGGATCATTCTATTGCTGATACAACGCTGCCCCGAGGCTAGAAGCTTGTAGTAACAGAAATGCCCTATACTTCTTTTCTCTTTAATTACCTGAATTTATTCCTGACTAATTAGAGAGCTTATGAATAGTATAGCCTCGAGGTCCTCAGGGGTGAACTCCTCCGCTGGATCCAGCGTTCGGTTCAGAAGATTATTAATCAAACCATTAACCAGTTATTGCCAGTATAGTTTCATCATGTAAAATAAGTTGAACCTCTGATAAAAAATGAACGTTCAAAGCTGAATATTGTTAGAAATGATCTAACAATTTTATACGCACATCAGTTTTTACCTGTATATCTAAGTAAAGTTCAAGTATCCCACACGTCATATGAATAGGTAAAGTAATCGTTAGTCATGTCTTATAGAAATATTAAGCAAACGATGTTATTCAATTAGATTTGTTCTTGACCCTGCTGCGTTTTTTCTGACCGCTGAGAGAATCAGTCTTGAGTGATCATCAGCACATATGCAGATGCATCCCTACTTGAAGAAAATAGAAAAAGAGCCGAAAACTTTGCAATAAAAAAATTATAGCATACTTCATGAGATTATGGGTGATCCAGTCTTTGTGCGAAGTGTACATCCGTGGCATTTTTGAACCTGGAACTTCCGTCACGTAGAGGAGGTCGACTTCGTAGGTCAGGCCCGGTGGGACGACGCTAATACCAGTGAATACACATCAGACCATGTGTTCCACTCAGGTGTGATTTCTCGCAGATTAGGCTTAATCCATGTTTCAACAAAGTCGTGATTACGTTGTCGAATAGTATCATCTAGAATGTCGCAATCACGCCGTAGGACCATACCTACTATATGCAAAGAATAATGTTTTCCTCGTCTTACTCGTCTTCTATTCCTAGCTGATAACCAATGCTCCTCCATCCATAGGTGGCAAAAGGCTTCCACATTGGTAGCATAATGAACACTGACATGCTTTGGGAAGGATGTTAATTTGCGAATAAAAGTCCACTGTCCAAAAATCATTCCAGCCTGATTGATACCTTCAGTTCAGGTCGTTCAGGACTATTTAGCTCTGCTGTATAAGAACACTGACCGATCACAGGAACCTCGATAGCGTCTATTTCCTCGTTCGTGAACATCTCCAATCTCCGTCTTTAGGGATCGCCCACAGTCACCGGGACAAATTCTTCCCGTCAACATATTATGCAATAACGTATCTGATAATGCTTGCAGCGTTACTCGTACTATTATATTCCCAGTACCGAATGAGGTATAAACAAGAACACTTCGATACCTCCGCGGAATAACCGGCTATCTCAGAAGTTGCTTGAAAAAGCAGCTATCTCAGATTTTGCTTGAAAAAGCGGCTATCTCAGATTTTGCTCGAAAAAGCGGCTATCTTCAAATCATGCTAGCGAAATTTTGCGTCAAAAACGTAAAATTATGATTCAAATGCTGAAAAAACAGGTTGGAGCAGACATTATAATGTCTGGGCTTTTGCTCCAACCTGTTTTTTCAGCTTTTGAATCATAATTTCACGTTTTTGACGTAAAATTTCGCTAGCATGATTTGAAGATAGCCGCTTTTTCGAGCAAAATCTGAGATAGCCGCTTTTTCAAGCAAAATCTGAGATAGCTGCTTTTTCAAGCAACTTCTGAGATAGCCGGTTATTCCGCGGAGGTATCGACTTATCGTTTTTCGTATCGCGTTTCTGCCAACCGCAACGGCCCTTATCAGATATGATATTTGTTTAAAATAGAAAATTATTGAAATGTGATCGCATGACATTCAGTCATAAATCATATACATCAATTGAATGAATCAGATAGTATCATTGAGCTAATAACATAAAAATATACGATACATGGTTACTTATTTTCAAAATATCATAATTATATTAACAGAATTATGATCAAGTAACAAGATATCATAAAAATATGATGAGAATCGAATGTGTAGGTGTCTATAATTTTAATCGAGAATATATTCGTATCAGTTTTATTTTTATCAAATATTACTTCCGACTCTTCCAATTTTTATAGCTAATTATATTCAGAAATAATTTATCGGAGTCCAACGAACGCGAGTATTACTCAATCGCGATATAATAATATCTGCGATAGTTTTAACACACCACTACGCGCTGCGCCTGATGCTATGCAATATATATGCCTTTGATAAACACGAGATGCGTATCATCAGGAGTGTGCTAAAAAACTAAAAAGGCATATGTACAATCAGCCAAAGAGATCCTGACGCACCGTCGGTAAGGTGATCGAGCAACCGTACGTACACGTTGAATACACGTTTGTTTTTAATTGATTTCGAGTCTTGAAAACAATTAAATACGAACGTGTATTCAACGTGTACGTACGGTTGCTCGATCACCTTACCGACGGTGCGTCAGGATCTCTTCGGCTGACTGTATATAATTATAGGACTTTTTGGTTTTGATCATTTTTTTTTTCATCAAAATATTAATTCCAAGTTATTCCAATGCGATTGGCCGGTAAACATTTTATTTATGCCTTTTTTGGCATTAGAGACACGATATGTTGTTTGCCAAATTATTATTATTAAACTGGTAGTCTATCTCAAGATCCACACTTTCGATAATTTATAAGACGTACGCTTCCATAAATATGTACATAAATTAGCACACACTAAATTCACGAAGCGGCTATAGTCGTCCTGTTGTATAATTAATCCGTAATCTCTATTGCTGTGTTACTAAACTCCGATGACACGTCGCCAAACAATAATTATCTACACCTACCATACCCATACTTGACACGCGATTACCATATCTACCGATTTATAGAATAGATATAAACCAATAATTCATTCAACCATACCGATGCACATTCTTGACCAGGAATTGCCTGACTGCATGAAAATTATTGAAAAATAAAAAACAAAATAATGTACCTCATTGAAATGTTCAAAGACCGTCAATTATACAAATAATTAGAACTTTGTGAATTTTTTAGCAATTCAAAATTATGTTAATTTATATTTCTTTTTTTTTAACATTTTATCGGAAAAACATCGCATGAAGAACATATTATATAAAGTTGTATCCTGGCTAGTGGACCATTAGAGAGTGAAATAAGTCGATCTCCGAGTATATCTATGTGCGTTGTAACGTTGCGACCTACAGTACAAAGAAAGCGTTTCAACAACGCGTTAGTATTTTCGCGTTAGAATGCATTTACGTATAGCTTCGAATGACTAGCCATGGTGAACCCAGTTGCATCTAGCAGTGTCCCGTTCCCACGCTAATTCGTTGCAGTAATTCCTCATAAATCTTCGTACCGTATATAGAGACGTAAGAAATATTAGAGGTAAGTAACATTCCATGCTCTTCTTGCAACTACGTTCATCAATTATTACTTTATACGTTAATTTTGTTGCACGTATTCTATATACGTATGCATACCATGTGTGATAGCTTTATATACCACGATTTATAGTGGTCACTTACAATTTCCGCAAAACTTAAATGAAACGAATAAATAAACACCAGAAACTCATTATCTACACCTGAGGACTATTTCGTTCATTCTTTGCTGCAGGATATGTTGTACCTACACGTATGTTCAGTACAGCGATATCCAGAGTCTAGGGTTTGTGTAATTAGCTGCAACGCGACATGGGAATGTGGGACTGAGGGTCTCAGTACGGTTGCAAGGTTCGTGACTAGCAAAATACGTTGTAAAGGTTCACGTTCATGCCGACCCGACGTTCTCCCTGGCCTAAACAAGGAAATGGTCTTATTTTTCTCTGCTCTAGTACTTCTGAGACAATCGTGACAATGAAAAATCCGTCTCTTTCACTAAGAAAAATTCCACGGTCCATAAGATCAGCCTACCTGTTATTACACAAAATGATATACCTCACGATGTGAAAGGTCCTTCGTCGAGATCGTTGATCCTATCTAATTATCGCTCCTTTGTATGTGTTTGATCATGTCAACCACACGATGAGCGTATCCGAATTCATTGTCGTACCAAGCGACGCACTTTACCAGAGTATCGTTCAATGCCAATCCGGCTTTTGCATCAAAAACGGCTGATGCAGTGCTGCAATTTATGTCCATTGAAACAACGTCGTCTTCAGTGTAATCGAGGATTCCCTTCAGTTCACACTCGGCCGCGTCTTTCATTGCCTTTTTTATCTGATCGTAAGAGGTACGCTTCTTCAGTTTACACGTGACGTCAATTACAGATACATTCGGAGTCGGTACCCTGAACGCAATCGCGGTAAGGATACCCTTCAGCTCTGGCAAGACCTTGCTCAATGCTTTTGCTGCCCCTGTAGACGAGGGGATGATGTTTTGTCCGGCACCACGACCTCCGCGCCAGTCCTTCTTGCTTGGACCATCAACCGTTCTTTGAGTAGCCGTAGTGGCGTGAATCGTAGTCACCATACCCTCAACTATGCAGAATTTTTCGTGCAGTACCTAGGAATGCGAATAAAAATTCTTTGCAATTGATTGATGCGGTGCAAAAAAATTCGATGAAATAATATAGGCTGTACTTCCACCTTTGCAACTGGCGCGATACAGTTCGTTGTGCAGGAAGCACATGATAGTATAGACATGGTACTTGAATTGTACGTGTTATGATTGACCCCATAAGCTATGGTTGGGGCGTCGCTCGATGGTGCCGTGATTATGACGCGTCTGGCGCCACCCTGGATGTGGAGATTGGCGCCCTTCGTTGTGGTAAAAGCTCCTGATCCCTCGACTACCAAGCAGACGCGATGCTTATCCCAATTTATATTCTGTGGATCCTTTTCCTGCAACGAACAATTTTGAGAATTCCTATTCTGCCTTCGATGAGAGAGATTGACGTTCTCATTGGAATCCAAAATTAGGGATTTCCTATTCTATCATCAGTTCGTCGCTTTCATTATAACGGATATCTGAAAGTGTTAGACCTGGGAAACGGAGATACACGAGTTTCCGACGATTAAATGGTTTTCCTCGCTGGTAACATTATCGGGATAGCGACCATGGGTCGAATCGTACTTGAAGAGATAAGCCATTAACGCCGCGTCTTGCCCCGGATCATTAACGTGTCTGACCTCGATACCCTGCCTGAGACAAGCCCTTAAAACGAGTCTTCCGATTCTTCCAAAGCCATTTATACCAACGGCCCCCATGTCCGGTTAAAATTTTTTCAGATTTTACTGGAAATTAGGTGGAAAATCGAGGACGTGCAGAATATTTCCAAATTGGTATTTGAACGCCGATGAAACCAGTCACTTACGTTAGAAATGACAATGCATTTAATGTGGTACGGTACTTCGAGCACGAGCTCGTCAATGTCACTTCCAATTATATGTCACTATATACTACATCCCTATACTGGCGCCACGAGAATGTAATATAATCTGGAGTGGAGTGACCAATCCCTGCAGCTATAGGCGACATGAAGTTAATCATTTTTTAGACGAATGAACCCATAAATTTATAATTAAATCTCACGTGGTTATATAGAGAAAAAAGATAAGCAATCGTTGTTTGTAGATACACCGCGTGGTTGGTATGTATAGATAAAAGCTTTTATTGGTAACAGTATTAACATAATATGTATATATATATATATTGATACCTAGGCGGTGTGTATATCTAGGTATAATGAATTGCACTTGGCCACGACGAAGTACGGCTAGTATACACGGAAATTATAAAAACGTGGGGCAGGCGTAGGTGGAGTCTTATCCATGCATGGGAACGTTACTGCGTTTCTATAAACGAGCCTCTGTACGTTTCTCTCGACCGCGAGTCTTGGGAATAAACGAGAGGATACAGTTGCCTTTTCTTCCACTGTTCACCGAACACATATGCACCGGCATGCATGTAGCTGTGTTCGTGAGGTGATGCGAAATTCTTCAAAATTTATTTTCACCGCAGGAACTCAAAATGAACAAAAAAAAAACAGGAAATTTGCCTTCGTTTTTTTTATTCTTCTCCCAGTACTATTTCCGGACAACCAAATTGCAGTCAAGATTTTTGGATCATATTTTTCGCCAAAAACCCAATATCCAAGTTTTTCTTGGATTTTATCCTACCACGCAAAACCATCCGAATGATTCAAGATCGTTCCAAAAAAAGGCTATAGTCTTGTTTCGCTCTATTTACACTTCGGTTGATAATTGTTGTTGATGCAATCGTTTCCTCTCTATTGGAACAGAAGATTTAACAGACTCTAGAGGATTACGTGCTCCCGAAAGTAAATCTGGTGGACAAATATTCCGTGCATCGGCACGTGCCTCGTGATTAAACGACATACGTTTAACGGCACGTCGACGTCTGATCGATCTTCGACATCGACGATTTTATAATAGCATACATATATATGTAGGTATGTATAATGCGTATGGGGCAGCTTCTGCTCGAGATATTTTTCGGTAATAAGTTCCGCAGCCTCCATGTAGACTATAGAAGCCTATACTGCAGCTGGACGCCGATGACTTTCGTCTCGACAGCCACATGCTACCTCCTCCCACAGATGTGGTGGATGACGGGAATATATACCTGACTTCGATACGCTGGCGGCATAGTCAGAGGACAGGTGCATGTGCATCAGAAGGCGTGAATTCCGTCTCTATCCAACGAAACCACGATCAGCTATAACCGAAAAAGGATCCATTTGCTCCTACCAATATTCTGCAGACAGCATTGGTTAACGATTATTTATGACGGAGTGTAAAAAGTGGATTAGATATATAAAAAAAGAAATCCATCCCAAAATCCACGAGTAACGAATTTCTTTCGTTATTTATAATTATTTACTGCCATTTCCGCCTACTCGCGGAGTAAGAAACGTTCAACAAGCCCGTGTCTGAGGCGGAGGCAAAGCAAGTTCTCACGCCGCACTGCCACTTTGGATAGGTCAAGGTACGCGAGACCGGCTCAATTTGCTTCGATTACCATAGACAGTAAATTGAACACCCCGGCACGTGTCAACGTGCAGTAATTGTCGTTAGAGAATAGATAAATGCACCATTCTGCAGATCAATCCTCGACAGGGAAGATACTGCGTCTTCCTACAAGCGGAAATCGATTTTTCTGAGATTCTTTACCCACGAAGATGGTATACCAAGAAGTCCAAACCTCCACGGTGGTTCAAAAAATCACTTCTCAAAATATCAGCGTCCCATATTTTCTTAAAATTTTTAAGGTAGAGATCACATGGAACATACTCCCACATTTTGACCCAGAAGGCCAAGGGTTGATGTTCCAGGAGAAGGGGCAGCTGCGGTGGGGGTATTGCTAGATCCACGTGACCCACAACCGCGTGTTCAAGCTGCAGCTGACGAGGGAAAATCGGCTTTACAGTGTACCTTCACTCACCACGCGGTCGCCGACGGTATCGCATGCAACGAAACCCGGTGCAATTGTTGTTCAGTATTTATTGTCAAGTCGCGTTATCGACTCGTTTTTATTCAACAATTAGCAAAGATTATCTATCTTTGATATCGATCGTGTTTGCGATCACCTCGACTCAGCATCCCCTAACTGGACCAGTGATTATGGAGCTTTAAAGCTCGGAGTAAGAGCAAAACTGTTTCGACACTTCGTCAGTGCTGTACAAACCACAAAGCCAATGTCCGATTCGACCCACTCGAGAAATAACTGTTGCCATTTAGCGTGAGAATACTTTTCCCATCCATCTTCATCTTCATCTTCATCTCCATCTTCATCTTCGTCCAGCACAGAACCAGTCCCGCCCCCGCTAGTGATCAGGAATCTTTCACGCGTCTTTGCCTTGATCTAAGTGACAAGTGTCCACGTTGTACTTTTCCGAATGATATTGATAAACGGACGAAGTATTATGCTCCGATATTGATCATCTCGATTTGGAAACGAAGAAACTGAGAATTAAGTGTGGAAACGAAAAGACTGCATAAATTAATTCACCTTTCATCAATCTGCAATATGTTCTTCGAAACTCAGCGACTGACGATCAGTTTCGTACTGACAGCGTGTTT
Source organism: Tenthredo livida (assembly GCA_963992785.1). Lineage (NCBI taxonomy): Eukaryota > Metazoa > Arthropoda > Insecta > Hymenoptera > Tenthredinidae > Tenthredo > Tenthredo livida. Next base: position 5,619,087 of record OZ023071.1, on the reverse strand, counting down.
GCTGGCGGCGATTCTTGAGGTGAGTGATTTTCGGCAGAAATTGTCTAAACTTATATAAGGAAGTCTTATTACATGAGAAGGAAATAAGAAATAATGAGAACCTTGAAACGTTGGATAGCCAGGTGATCCTAATTATCTTTCATTCTCTTCCTCCGGGCGCTTCTGCCTTCTGCGTTCGGCCCTTAGATCCCAGCTACTCTAGGGTCATGCAAAATTGAGCCATTTATCAATTCTTTAAGGAACCAAAGGTGAACCAGGACGTTAATAACTAGAACCGTTTAGCCCCGGGGCTACTGGTCGCATGTGATCGATGTGATATAAAATTAAATTCATTCGCCATGCCAGTTTTTGTTGTTGGAATTTGAATGGAAATTTAATTTCTGAGAAATTTTAGGTACAAAAACAACGTTTTTGTTGTAAATGAATCCCGCTGTTTTCTTCTCATAATTTATAAGGTATATAATTTCACCAGATGAATATAAAAAAATATTACAATAATAATCTGCAAAGGCTGCAGCGAAGGAGGAGACCCACTGACGCCTAGGGCATTAGCGCAGCAGTCTACATCCAGGCAATGCGAAATAAATGTTAAACAACAAATGATTGCTGCGGCATTTCACGAAACACAAACTCTCAGAATCGCTAATTCCGTATTTAATGACTCGTTCTGCCTATAGTTTGTAGTTGTCTTGCAGAGACGCTTCCTTCTTACCTGATATATACCTATACAGGTATACGATGTAGCGTTGATAAAATTTACGATATTTCCTGTTGTCGTCAGAAAAATGTGACTCCGATAATGGTTTAAAGCATCGCGCTTTTTCCTGCGCTAATCTATAAATATTTTATTATGGTATCGGGAAAGTATCGAGGGAAAAGTTGAGAGGTCGAAAGCTCAGCGACTCGACGTCGTCGCTGAGGTCAAGCGTCATTTGGTGTAATTTCATCGTAACTTCAGCGTGCAGCAGGAGGCGTCGCTTTACCACAGCGTTTAATCAGCTGATACGCTTCGCCTAGCATGGTAAATAACGCAATACACACAATCGGTTTTTACGAAGGAAATGATTTTTTTCCAATCTATTCGTTGTCCGGCGTGATTCGGCGGTGAAATTAACTCGAGCGTAGAATTACCTCTTCGATATTCCTCCGACAAAACCCAGTCTAATCGTGAATCGAGCTCATCAACTAATGAATTTAAAAGTCGAAAGAAACAACAGAATTGATATACAACAGCTTCTTCGTCGTCAATACACGACAGGAAGTATTGCACAATGACATAAGAGTCATAAGTATCAGTTTTAACAGCTAATCGCAGTCGCCGTATAAAATGACCGGAAGATTGAATCATTATTCGAATTCACAATCACCGTAATCCGTAATCATACAAATATTGAACAAAACTCAGATATTATCCATTGCATCATCAAGTTATACTAGAATTCTGTTTCGTATGTCGAGTCGTTTGTTACCCCGTTCTGTTGCATTCCGTTTCTTTTCATTCTATGAAGCGTGTACGGAGCATGGGGAGCCTAGTTTGAGGGAGTACCTACTTGACGTTTAAATACAAAAAGATAGTGAAAAAGGTCCCACGATTAGCCACGGCATGGCAGTCGAGTAGTCGGAGTAAATGGGTATACTCTACTTATACCATATCTCGCTCCGGGTATTGTCATTAATAATGCATGAGAGCGGAGGGACGAATTGTTATACAGGAGTAATAACACCTGCCAACGAAGTAATTATAATTACAATAGCGGGCGACCAGTAGAAAAGTTGAAAGATAAAGGAACATAGTAATAAGAAAAAAGAGAAAAGAAAAGGGCACAACGACAGGCGATAGTAACTTGAATGACAGCCTTCGCTCGTTTGCGGGGCTTCAAAGATCGTTCTTATAAATTTCATTATCCGATTTGTGCATTACGTATACAGTATTGCTCGCTTCGACTAGATGCCGCGATCCGTTAACCATGTAGTAGGTACATGTAATTATATGTGTGTGAAATTTTCTGCAGCAATTTTTCTTCCATTTTGCTTTTGGGCCCCGTCCAATTCAAGACTTCCTTTCCAAGGGTCGGAAGCGGGAATAATTTGAGCGCGCAATTAATTTGCCAAGATCTTTGAGGGTGATTGCAGTGAGTTACTCAGTCTAGTTCTCACCTCGAACTTTTTTTTTTTCAACGATATTAAGCTCAACAGAAATACGCAACGGAAGACCGCGTGTAAGTTTAGGCGATTTCGGTGCACCGCATGCGGTGAAAAAAAAGTGATTATTATTATAGCATGAATGATAATTAGGGCCTTCAGACGGAAGGAACTATAATATAATGATATTATAGAACGAAAGGAAACGCAGAGGTGAAAATAGAAAAGGGATGGGCAGATGTTTCCAGCCGTTTCCGTAGGAGGAGGAAGTCGGAAGTCGGAAGTAGCGTAGCGTAGCGTGAATTACAGGGTTGGAACTATCTGCCTGACGTAATGACAGACGTATGTACTAAATAATGGGAATAACATGTCAATGCACGCGGGCGACCGCGAATTCAAATTCCAGAAATATAAACACGCTGGTTATTGTAATGCTGTAGGTACATGTTGTATGTAGTATATACTATACCTAGTCCGGTATATAAATGCACTTCCGATCCGACATTCATATCCGTGCACCTTAAATCAACGTTGTTGCATATGCATGCATCTACTTATAAATTCACCTACATCTGCGTGTAGGTATATATACATAATCGTATTCACGCGAGCGTAACGAGCCACAGGTGAATATAGGACCGTCGTAGCAACAGGTGCGGGCTAAGCTAATAACAAAATTTTTGTTACCGGATGCTTTTGAATATTTTCAAATTATTCTATTCTATTTTAGTTTTCTTCTTTTTTAAATCAAAATCGATTGAAAAATATGATACTTGAAATATTTCAACTGCAGACTGATGCAGTAGGTAAAGAAGAATGAAGAACGCGTGATTTTATATTCTCAAACTTTATGATGAGAATAAGAAAAACGAAAATCCTCGGTTAGATTTCGTTTTATGACCGCGGTGCAATTTTCTCTGAAACGCATCTGACCTCCTCCTCACTTTGTTGAATAGCTACCAGAATCGTTCGAAGAAATACTGGGGTTCAAGTTTAACCCGTATTCTTATATTGCGACGATTGCTTCGAGCTTTGTCTATAGTCTAGACTTCAGACGCGTATACGTATAACCGCAGCGTGGATTTATCGATCTATAGATCCCGCAAGGAAAAGCGTTAAAAAGATTTACTGCGGTGTACTGCTGCAGGTATAACCCGTCGTATTTACCACCTTTCTCTTGTGCAGACTAGAGTCCATCGTAATAGAGATTCTAAAAGCCAACTGGCTACGAAAACCGCGTTTTATGTATTTCTGCGTTATTTCAGCCGTTCGAATTGCGATACTAGGTGCAGTACAGGTGTAAAACCACCGCGGAATTTCGATCTCGAAAAATTCTTCTTCTCGAATAATCGTCTGCACTTATGCGTGCAGCGTTCAAGAGACAAGTGGTTCTCGTACAACTTGAAATAAGTAAGGAGGCGCCGTGTAACCAAGCTTCTTTTTGATTTTATTTCTTTTTCCTGTTCTCTTTTTTTTGTATTTATACGGGTATCACGAGTCGTAGTATAAGAACGACGCCTTTTCCACAAGTTTTTTCGATACTTTGAGACATCGCAATCTGCACCGATAAACAGTACCTATACTGGACCGACAATAAACTGCAAGGCTACATTAAGGCTGCAACTGCAGCCTATACCGTCCCGATCCAACCGCGAGCATCTGCTCAAGGTGTCTCTCTCGACTTTCCGAGATCAGTTTCGGACCAGCATCAAGGTGTTACTTGCATCTGCGTTTCTACCTCGACGCAAGTTTTATTCCAAGTATTTTCATACGGAATGATAACGACGCGAGAAACGAATAGGAAAATTATTTCTCGTCATTATCAACTGCTTTTCTGACGTATACATATGTGTCAGAAAGACAACTAAAATTTATGTAAATCCATAATATATTGTCTATTCATATGGATAGGAGACGAATCTCGTATTAAAAATACACGTATGCGTGTGTGTATAGTGAAAATATACATGTACCACTTCATGATATATAATATATGCATACGTGTAGATCGACATCAACGTCGGCATATATAGTCCAGGTGGAGAACAGGACCGGTAGAAAAGGCCCGGTGTTAATTCACCTGACATCTGGCCTTCTGAAGTCCTGACATTAAGATCGGTGGCGCGTGCCCGCACAATCCACTTTAACCAGCTGCCCGTTAAAGCCAAGAAGTTCTTTAATTGGTCAAACATAAATTGACTGACAACAGAATTATTTAATCTATCCTATTCCTATCCTATTCCAATTCATTTGAAAACTAATACGGATTGGTTTTCTTATGAGATGCATAGAAAGTCTCTCCGTTTTTATTAGATAAGCCTGTTCTTTTCTTTCGGGTACTATGTACATCTCATTGGCAATCGAAAATAGAAGATTATAAATTCCTAGTACACAATTTTTTCTAAGCTACTAATTATTACGTCCTTATTGAGATTCATTTATTCTGAGACAGGCGTGATAAATTTTGCTTATTGTTTTTTCACATTCGGCCATATAAGATGATATGTACGGACGTAGTATAGTGTCCATAGATATGCAAATACAAACACCTACGTGACTTCGAAACTTCCTTTCACGTTAGGAATGATCGTATCAATTCAAGTCGTACATATGCGAGCTAAACTTCACAGTAATCTGTATTTATACACTCGTTTCCTGACTGATTATTAATTATCGAACGTTTTCATTATCAGACTAAAGTTAAAGCGAGTTATGCGTCGAAATTAATGGCCCTTGCTGCTCACATATATTTTCCAGACCGTTGATCAGATCGAATATCATTTGATAGGTGATCGGATACCATATACGGGTATACACTATACAGTATATACTGTATAGTAATATATTACATAGCCACTTATTTTTATACGAAGAAGAAACACCCGGCCCTATATCTACGGATCCAGCGTCAGCTGCGAACCCTCGTATGCCTTAGGGGCTCGATATACCTTTGTAGCTTCGTAAAATAGTGGATGATCACTGATGTTATAACGACAACAGATGCGGATATACTAATATATCCATTGTTATAGCTATCTAGCGTGTTGTTGGGGGGAGCAACTATAATAATGCGAATAAGATGAGAGACGAGCATCCCTTCGTTATTCTGATTACATATGGGAGTTAAATTTCACCAAAAAAGTCATTATGATCAATGGAGCATTGTCGTATAAAAATTGTATATAAAATTCAATTCACACGCCCACAGAGTTATGAAATAACTTCGAATCACATCGTGCTATAGAGTTCGCTCTGTTACTGTACACAGAAAAAAAAATTTGTTGGGCCAAGAAAATTTTCTGCAAACCCATTGAAAACCGAAATTATCTTGAATCAATACAAAATTTTCTCGAACCAAGAAAACTTTCTTCGATCCAAGAGAGTTTTCTTGGTTCGAGAATATTTTTGACTTGATTCAAGATAATTTCGATTTCCAATGCGTTTGCAGAAAATTTTCTTGGGATAAAAAAAATTTTCTTGGGACAAGAAAATTTTCCTTGGAACAAAAACATTTTTTATGGACCAATTTAAATTGGTACAACTCGTTTTTCCTGTGTAGCAATGCACCTGCGGCTTTCAAGAATTACTTGAAAGTAGGCGGACGCTTACAAATAATAAAATTTGCGATTCATTTTTTAGTTAAAAATTTCTTCCGTTTGATTGTTTCAGTTGTCCGAAAGTCGACCTCACATTCGTCATCATCGCGGTGATTCCCGATGCAAACGTTGCGATCCAGGATGGGGTGTGATTACGCGATGTGCGAAGGGGCAGGACACGGAATGTGGTCTATGTACGAAGGGAACCTACAGTCCACATCACAGTATACAACCATGCTGGATATGTTCGCGATGTGGTCCAGGACTTTACGAAGCCCACCCTTGCACTGGACGTGCAGACACGGTGTGTGATTCTTGTCACCGTGCGCCAGGCGAGGCATCAGATAATTTTGATTTTCGGCGAAAGTGTAAGGGGCAAAACTTCTTCCTGGCTCCTGAGGACGCTAAGAATACCGGCGAACAAAGCGTCCTGGTAAATGAACCTAAGGAAAGGTTCGATATGGATGGAAGAGAAATGATACTCAGGGAAGATGTGGAGGCTGCTATTGGCGACTTTGACGAATAGTCAGCCCAACAAATGCAAAAACTTGAATCAAAAAACGGAGAAAAAATGATTCAAGTTTTTTATGTACAAATGAGATCTTTTCTGTACTGAAATCTGCGACGCGGATTAATCGCGTGAATAATTGCACTTCAGCCCGCGGCCAAAAATGATCTTTTGGGAAAAAAAAAAAAAAAAATACTTAATCATTCGATGTGTTTGATCGAATTAAATGTAAAAAGTTTCAATGAAAATACGCTAACGATATGCAACATATGCAATCGAGTGTATTACACCATAGTATGTCATACCAAATAAATGTTAACGCGGAACAATCGTCGGTGCTATAGAGTGGTCGTGATTTATCAATCATATTAAACTGTGAAAAATTTTTGTATATTTTTCTTTTTTTTCGATATCACGACCACTTATTTCTTTTTTTTTTTTTATATATATATATAAACCGGGTATTAAACATTGTATATGTATGCGGTGTGTATTTGACAGCATTTTCATTATTACACGATACAATTGTTTCCAATCTTATCATACCCGATGTTTGAAAATGTCAATTTCAAGAAGGTACGAAGAAATTGAGAATTTTTAGAGGCGATTATGTTTCGTAAAACTAGTCAAGAATTACAGTAGGTGTGTATGTTGTGTGTTCACAATTTTGTTCTTTTTTTTCTTTATCTTTATCTTTTTTCTCGTATGTGTGTGAAAAATGAAAACATATTTTATTCAACGTAGAAATAACTATAATCCAGGAGAGAATGAACGAGAAGTTTTAAACAGCAGTGTATATGTTTATTTAATTATCGGTTACAGTAGATTTTAATTATTAATTAATTAATATAATATGTAATATAGCACACGATTCTGGCTGCACGTTAATGTAACAATAATCAATGATCTAATTTGTGTGTCTACTTGATGGTTCCTATATGTGCTAAGCTAAACTCTAAGCTACATATGAATGTATAATATAACTATCCATTACCCACACAGTCATGTTATTATTATTATTTTGTTGTTGTTTTTTTTTTACCATTTTTTTTCCCCCTTTAATCGTGTACAGAAACATTTCATCGTAAGACTCACATTAAATATTTATCTACATTCAAAGGAGACGTTAGGTACAACAGCTGAGAGGTCCTATAGATACATATTTTCAGGAACGGCCACATCTTGGTGATTATATGTATAAGAATTGATTTCACTGTAGATATAGTATAGGTAATAACGTATACGCATATTATCACGCAAAGCCAGGAAAAAACAAAAACATTTGCACACGTGTTAACAAGTGCGGATATTTCTCGATTGAAAATATATCTGATTATTATTACTATAATATCTAAACAAACCTCATCCGTTTTATTGATTTTCAATATAATATAATATTATGTATTATTCACAATATCAGCGACTGACTAAAAAAATTAATTTTTATTTTTATTTATTTAATTGGTTTTCTTTCATTTTTCTCGTCGCCCATGTATACGGTATGTATATCTAAAAGATTCGTAATAAATAATGAATAATAAGGATTGATCAATAATGATGATTTCTATACCTAATAATTGTTTTAGCAATGAATTTCTAGAACAGCTATTAAACAGAGTATAGGTATAACTTCTCGTTAAGGTGGCTTCTACAGTATGTTAATGTGTATAGATTTTGAAAAAGATTTTGTCTCGTCGCGATTAGTGCTAAGATAAATACTTAATTATATAATTCGATAAGTCCTTAGGAGCGATTTTATTGCTCCAATAATAATAATCGAAACTTAGCTTATGAATTAATACCAATATATTACTCCTTACGATTTATATTTATAGCAATTTATTTGATTCATTGTACTGGACTAATATATTTTAATTACACCGTAACACTTTATACACATTTGGTATTATCTGTGTCGTACTATTAGATATTCATTCATTTATGTACTATGAGTAGTAGAAAATTGAAATTAAGATATATTCAAATACCCGGCGATTAATAAATTCATGTAATTTGTAGTTTGTTTGTTTTTTTCACATTCGTGGATAACATAATATCAGTTTTTGGGCTTCGAGATCTTACCAGAAATTAAAGAAAGAAAGAAAGAAAATAGAAATTATTGTATATATTACGGAAGATGGAAGATGTGAAATAATACATCTGGAAAAGCTATGAATTTCAGGAGATAAGAATATGATTGTTATATTATATTACGATGCTACGTAAAAGCAGCAAAATATTTCTAGTATATAATCGCGTACAATAACACAGATAATTTCCGAGCCTCTGCTGTTAAAAATTCTTCCCAACGCATGTACAATTATTATACATAATATTTCACTTTTATTGTAAATATATATGCCATAATAAGATTAACACTAGTATTTGTGTATTCCATTACATATTATTGTATGTTGTTTCTTCTTCATGAACATATACAACGAGCTATTGTCAATCCATAGTTACTTTCAATGCGTTTTCATTCACAAATTAACTATACTTAATTTACAGAAGCAAATACTGAGTATTATAGATGAAGTGTATATTGGAGATGCTATTTATCCGTTTTATTAATTATTTATTTATTTTTTATATTCTCTTTCTCAGTAAACTGAAATTCGTTATTTCTAGTTGTCGTTAATTTGATGCAGAATATCCATGACAAATTTACAATGATAATTAAAAAATTTGTCATTGCATATTATAATAGCTGTGAAATACAGAGATTACAATGATGAGCGCATTGTTCTTAATAATAGGTAAAGTAAATCGTTTGTTAACAAAATACGTTATTTTTATCATTTGTGGACCCAATGTAAACTCACTTGCTTTTCAAATACAGCAAATACAATGTCAAGCTGCATCACTGACATTACAACTATAGATGTAGATTATTTTATTTGTATTGTCCTAAGCAATCCGCTAAAGCTTCCATACATGGATTCAGTGATAGCAGAAAATGAATTTGTTTCTCAAAAATTTTTCTCAATCCACATAATTATACATACAAATACATTATTGTTATCTTATTTATGATCAAGATTTGAAATGATAATAATTTGTACATATAATAAAAATGATATAGATTATTATATCCGAATGTATAAAGCATCTTAATGTTGATCTATACATCTGTAAGCATTGAATCCATGTTGTTGAAAAAAAAAAGAAGCAAAAATTAATCAACACACAGATTTAAGAGATGTTATATTGTTTAATAATATAAATCAATGATGTCTTACAAAGATGTACATAGAGATCTAAACAATACAAAATAATTCAATATTAAAGAAGGAGAGAAAAAGAAAATAAAAAAAAAACAAAAAAGTCACACGTCTGCGCAGTTAATTATAAATCAGAAAATATAATCATAGATTTAAAAATCGACTTTGCTGCAGCGTTGAAGAAAAAAAAAATAATAATAATAATAATAATAATAATAATAATTAACGTGCTACTATGATTGACACTGATGTAATATAATAATTTCAATAACGTAGAACCACAACATATACGACTGTGACCGAGCTAAATAACTATAAATTAATTAGCTATGTTTACAGATAGAGAATTCTTTTGTACAATAAACGTGTACAAACTAGTACGGAATAAATGGCTTATTTTTCAACTGTCCTGTAGAATTATTTGATTACTTGATATCTTCAAAATCCATGACTGGTCTTTAGGAATGTGACTGAATATATGGCCACAGAGATATTATTATTATACATTTATAAATTCATTATTTGTATCTAAGAAGACTTCGAATATGGAAATTTATATTTGATGATATAAGAAACGGCACACAATAGGTCATCTAATCGTGAGATTCAATATTCCCTATTTTCTAGCCAGTCAGAGATAGACCTGCATGCCATTTATCAATTGGAACAAGTTTTAACGTTCTTTGAGCAGCTGCATCTTGTGATACCAGATGCATGAATAAATTGATTGATGTAAGTGAGTTATAGGACCGTCAGTAATTTAGTACTGTGACCATACACCCGACCACGACCTGACCAAGTATTTAATGGATGACAAAAAAGCAATAGAAATTAAAAATTTACACTACCATACATTCAAGAGAAAGAAAAAAATATACATCTTGATAAACGTATTCCGTTTTCTATCTAGGAAATAAAAAGCCTAAATAACAAGATCATAGAACAGCATTGCAACGAGGATTATAAGATTAGAGTTCTTATGGCTGAAAGTACCGCAATCTTTTTTCTTCTTCTTTGGCTGATCTTGCGTAGAAGCTAGTTAATTCAAGAACTTATTTACAATTTAATTAAATTTTACAATTTTCCGATTTTTACCAACACAATAACTGTCAGCTGTTGGTAGTTACGCACTGCTGCTGCTGCTGCATAATTCTATTAGTATTATTTAAAAAAACACAAAAAGAATCTACTTTTCTACCTACTACTGCCTGCCTCATCCTGAATCGCTTTATTTTATTTTTCTTTCAGTATACGCAATAAATGATGCATCATAGTTCAAAGTAAATGTGATCTTGTTGACAAAGTGATGTAATGAAAACTCGCGTTAATACATCATCAATTTAAAAATTATTCAATTATTATTTCGAGCGTGGATATTTACGATCACTTTTTCTTTGACTTAAATTTTTTAGTATATCAATAAACGTATGATAATAAGAATTCGCCAATTTTCTACCTGTCTTGTAAAGTATTTGTTTTTGTTTTTGTTTTTTTCATCTTTTCTATGCAATACTTAAACCAAGATTTCATATTTCATAGATATCTAGGCAGACAACATTATTATGACATCTAAAATATATTTTTAGATTATAATATAACATGTTTTGTTTTTGTTTTTGTTTCTTTTCAAACCAATATAATATGCAAACTGCTTTCGGCTTACATAAAATCATTTTACGTATCTTCAGAACATACTACTTCTGATATATCTTTAGTCTAGTGTACCAGCCATGGATTTATCCATTAACGTCGATTAGCTGAGCGACGGGTTGGTAAAAAAAGGGGGGGTTGGGGGCAGGGGGGGGCACACCGAAGCAGCAAGTTACAAGAAATCATTTGAGCTTCATTTAAGATGGATTAATGTAAATAATATCATACAGCTAAGGTAAGTTGCGTCCAATTCCACTCTCGCTTTTTCACATAGGAACAAAATTTAAAAATCAAATTCTCTCTGTTTTTTTAGTTACTTTTTCGAAGTGGAAAAGACGAATTTGATTCTCTGCTTCATATTGTTCATAAATAGAATAGAAAAATTACCAAATTCGGACACGTTTGAGATTAAAGAAGAAACTTATAGTTTTCTTTCCTCATATTTTCAAAGATGAAGAATTATTACTAAAAATCAATCTCAAAATTGTCATTTTTTTACACATAAATCATATCTGAAATACTTCGAAATAATACCGATGATATAATACCGATGATACAATAATACACTATGAATAAATGTTTTATCGAGTGTGAAATTGGGAACAACGCATTTTTCTTTAATGGATAATTAATTGATATAGATCGAACAACAGAAAATGACCCTTAAATCCAGTTAAACGTTAATGAATAATGAGTACAGATTAAAGTGGCCTTCTTTTGCTGTTCTGACTTTGTAAATAGGTAAGATATACAAGCCTGACATTTGGTCGCTTAGAATTGGTCCACAAGCAGGTCACAGACCTCTATGGACATTGTTTCTTTACTGGAACGCACTGTTAACCGGAACATCTGAAAACGCGTCGATAGATGAAAGGAAATTTATTAATGTTTGAATAAAAAACAATGAGAACTGTATCATTTCCGAAGATCAAATCCTCTGACTGTATAATCACTTTACCTGAGCTTGCTTGTTTGGCTCGAGACGTAAAAGACATCCAATTTGCTGTGCTCGCATGTGCACAATTCCTGCACACACAAAGTTATCAGGATTGGGATCGATTCCATCCAGTAATTGCATTCCAAAGCCTTGCAACTTTGTGCGAACCTGTGCCAAGTCCATTGCTTGCGAAGCTTTGAAGATCTTCTGTGAGCGTTGTTGATTAGCTCTGTAAAATGATATAAGAGAAGAAAAGTATTGATGTTGTATTTTTATTGAAGGATTAAATTCCTAAAAGATATTTACCCGCCAAGGTTCTTCCACCTTGCGAAGAACGACTCTCCATTCATTTCAGTTGGTTCAAAGAATTTGTTGATGGTCAGTGGCAGCTTCATAGTTATTTTTTGAGGCACGTTGTTGTACATGAAGGAAATGATCATGCTTGGAGAGTCTGTAAAGAATAATGATAGTTAAAAGATAAAAGTTATAATGGTAAGTAAGCGATCCTTTGATGTTCAAATATGATCCAATCAACTGACCATTGTAATCGTCGATACATTCAGCATTAATCATCTGTTGAATTTGTGCACCAGCTTCCAAGACCGCATCTACAGGCTTAACTTGTACAGAAAGTTTAGCCGCATCATCATCCGACCAAGATAATTGTGGATTAAAATTCTGCAATGCAAATTGCGTTTTGTTTCCGTAGAATAATCCAATCCGTCCAAGGTTTTGTCTGAACTCAGACTTCACACCGATTTGAATAAGATCATTTTCGAAAAGTACTCCATTATTTTTACAGACGAATCTGCAAAAGATAAAAAAGAACATCTTGTAATACAATGAACGTTCCAAAGGCAGACGAAGGGTCCACATTTTCGTTACTTACTTCTTAGGATTGTAAGTGTTTTGTGCACCGTTTGTAGCGCCAACGTTATTTGGTGCTCCGCTGTAAATATCGCTAAGAACATCCAACAGAACACCGGTATTACTTGTCGGTTGTGAAGAAGGTGGAGTAGACAAGCCCAATAAATCTGCCGAGCTATTGTTGCTGACCGTTGATACTGATATTGCGGAAGGTGCTTCTGTGTGGTGATTTGAATTAGGTGCGGGACTTTTACTCTCCCTAATTTCGTTCTCCGGAACTCTACCAGGCTTCTTCTTCTTCAATACGGCCAAAATTGATGATTCTCTTTCCGGGAATGCGGGCATTTCTTCTAAAACGGTAGCCTGGCGTGAAAAAATCAATCCATACATTAATATCGAATATATGATCAATTATATTATAAAGTTCGGTGTTTATCGCCTCATATCATTCTGACTACTCACAAGTACGTCTGTAGATGCGATAATGCTAAGCTGTAAGTACTCAGAAGCTCGTTGTTGCAATTCGGCATCAGCACTTCGAAGATTGCTATGTTGTTTGAAGACTTCTTGAATTTGACTACGAATCTCAGGGAATAAATTGACGAACTTTATGTAAGTTGATAGCAACAGTGCCCTTGTCATCGGAGAGCATAAATGATACTGTAAAAGAGAATATAATTAATTATATCGCCGCTAACTCCAATAATAACACAACATTGTTCGATTTCTAACTCACTTTGGAATGTAAAAGTTGAAACTGTACTAGAGGAGAAGACCGTTGATCTCCGGCTATAAGATTACCGAATTCACCAAGTATGTAGCCGCCCACTTTGACCATATTTTCATGACAAGCCGGGGCTTGTAGAGCCTGTAGAAAAGACAAAGATTGTTATTACTCTGTAGATTATATTCATACTTATTCAGATACTCCGTAAATTTATAAAAATCGAAAATATGATTAAAAAAAAATGTTAAGAGAATAAATTTTTACCTCAAATACAGTTTTAGCGGCGTACCCCTGTACATCGTCTCGATTAATAACGATTTGAATGACTCTGTACCAGACCTCTTCCGATACATAATCACCAGCTATCCTGATCAAATTGAGTATCACATCGACGTACCATGTGTAATCAGTTGCATATTTTTCAGCTAATATGGCTACTTTTAATACCATTTCTTCCCTGATTGAATAATCTGCAGTTTCAAGATAGTTCAACATTTCTTGAACAATTTCTTCGGCGTTACTTTTATCGCACATTGCGTAAAGTAAATCGACAGCTTGTTGTCTAACTGAGACATCCTTTTCCATTTTCATTGAAAGTATGACGACTTCTTGATGCTTTTTAACTGCCTCGTGAGAAAATTCTGACGTAGCAAGATGACACATGGACTCTAGCGCTAAATATCGTAAATTTGTCTCACGGTTTGATAGAAATTGACCCAATTGGTTGCAGGCACGAACTAATAAATTCGGTTCGCTATCGTTATGAATAATTAAACTTATTGCCTCAAAGAGAACCGCATTCTTCGCATTAGAATGTTGTACTTTCTTTGACTTTGGTGCCTCCTGAGCTTTGTTCAATATCGTTTCAAGACATTCGTTCAGTCTTCCACGCACCCCAGGATCCTCAGCTGAAAATATTAATCGTAAAAATTCCAAGCTTGTAGATTTTCTGTTGAACTATTCAAGACTTTTTACCTGGGGGAGTGTAATTTTGCAGTAAGCGAAGCAATTTTACTGAGAGCCATGGCGCAGGGACAAAGTAGTAGGTGTAATCCTGCAGATCTGTGTAACTGGATGTTACAATCTGTGGAAGGAATGTAACAATGTGAGAAGAATTCCTGTTACAGAATGCCCAAATCTTTTTTTCCGCATAAACTCCTCCAAAGAACTCACCCGACTTAGTCTGGAAACGGCGAGACTAACGCAGCCTTTGTATTCGTCTGGATTTCGCTTAACTAAGGCATCAATCAGCGACGCAGCTGCGGTCACAACACCGAGGTGTTGATCATTCAGTAGATGAACTATTCGAGACGTCCATTCTCCACCTGGAACCACCTCTGGCGCTGTTCTCAGCAATCTCAACAGGCAGAGAGCTGCGCTTTGTTTTACTACGTCCATAGTATCCCTGCGGATTCAATATATGGTGTAAAATATCGTGAAATTGGGTAAAAAAAAAAATGTTTGTATCGATACTGAAGATAGGAAAATTGTACTGAATGTGTTGTCTGTAATATGTTTTGTATGAATCGTGAAAATGTGCTCCGACCAATCGAGAAATATCAAGCTTCTTGATTTGAAAACTATTTATTAAAAATGTTGATAGATCAAATGTAGAAAAGCAGAGTTGAAGATTTAACAAGAGTTTTACGTCACCTAATATCCAGTCGTCTAGATCCATTGAGCGATTTAGAAATTGTGTAAAATTGTGAGAATGGTGTTGAGTCATTTTTTGCTTGTTATTATTTATGGACTTACCCAGATACAAGTAGTTTTGGAATTTCGTTTCCAAAAGCCTCCGCCATTTCTTTGCTTCCGATATTGGCGATGCATTGTAGAGCAAGATTAACGTGAATGGGATTTCTCGATGCAAGATCGTTCTTGATACTTTGAATAATTAATTTAATGAGGTCGCTGTTTGTGTTTACTAGTACGGATATGAAAAGATATCCCTAAGGAAGGAGAATTTCTCAATTAATAATAGTTTTGAAAGTGGAACAGTAGTTACTGTTCCATCTTTGATAAAAAAAAAAAACGATTTAAAAAACAATTCTTACAATTTGTTTCTCTGAGTATTTGTTCGATGATAAAAGGTTCACAGCTTCCATATGACCAAAATCAATGTCATGACCCAGCAGAAATATAAACAATAACTTGCAAACATATTTTTTCTTCTGATATCCATCGAGCGTTTTATCGCCTTTGAACTTGCTTCGAATGTTTGCAAGCTCTTTATTTATCCTCTTGATCTCTGCTTCCTTGCTCTTGCCTGCCAATAAGATATCGGTGCAAAAATTATACACTAAAGTAATTTGTTTATAACTGGAAACTACAGCATTTATCTCGGTATCAGAAGATGAGAAATTACATAAGCTAATAAAGACACAAGAAGAGACAGAAAGGGAGAGAGAGAGAGAGAGCAGCTTTAATATTCTCATCCTGCTAAATCCTTATTGACTTTCTCTATCAATGGCCATATGCTTCGCCAGGGTCAAATTGAAAATTCCAATCTCTATTGAATCCTAGATGATATTTTCGTCCAATCAAATTGCAGAAGAACATGTAAGACAATATTTGAGGAATTAAAACGCGAATTAAAAGATTTTAAAACTAAGAAACCCCCGACTACGATAAGTGTTATTACTATTATACAAAAGAACAGGCTGTTAACATTGAGCAAAAAAAAATAAGTTATTATAATTGAAGGGCTGATGGTAGAGCAAACTGCACACATGATACGATGACGTATTTTTTTCATGACCGTCCTGTACAAGAACGACTATAATTATGGCTACTTTCCCTCAGCTTGGTTCGCGATGTGTAATTAGAAGAATTCCTGTAAAATCTCTACTGAGTATAGATATAATAATAGCTGCTACTGATAGCGGAATTATCAAACCAGAAGATTCTTAGAAATATACTTTTCAAATACTCATATGGCTCTTCGCCATTTGGCATGGTAGATTATCGATATTGATTCATTTATATGCGGACTCATTTTTATCAACGATAAATAAGAATGCAAAAAATGAGTATAACATAAAAATAAGTTCTGATAAAAGTAGAAGAGAAATTATTAAAGTTATAAAATAATTATTAAAACCATTAAGAAACAGCTGTTATTATCAGATAAATATGCACAAATGACAAATCAATAGGTGATCTAAATTTCAGCAAGGTAAAGACATGGATAAATTTAAGCTGAAAAAAAGCCTTGGAAGAAATACAAATTTATAGTCTGTGTATAAGAGAGTTTAAAATTGACCATTATAATAGCTAGTAGGTATTATTGATTTCCTAATTATTTTTGATAAAGTTACTAAATATAAATAATAGAATGAATATCTCGGTAGGTCATACATATTTATAACATAAAGTAACTGAACTATCATATTATATCGTATGGGCCAGTATCACAGAACCGCCCCCATTCCCCCGTTCTACCGAAACGTTATATACGCGCATCTCCCTTAGTCTCAATGGCACTTTATCATTTCATCGACGGAAGACGCGTAATAGTTGGTCTGATAAGCGTGTGTTTTAGTCGGTATGAACAATACTGTTGTATGAAGAAAAATTCAAGGTGAAAATGGCGCATTAATGAATGTGCTTGATTAAAATATAAGTTTTTTAAATTCCTCATGAAGTCGGAACGCCTTAAATTAATCAATTAGTACAAAATCATATTCATATTCATGTTCATATATTCATATTCGTATAAAGAAGAATCTTACAGTTTCTAATGTCCGAGATGAACACGGCGAGCCCACGCATGCCATCTCCTCGCACGGCTGGCATCTTTGCCTCTTATTGCTCAGCCGACCTAGGATCAAAGTGATATTATTATTGACTCGTTGATTAAGGAGATTGATAAACAAAGGGGAAGTTAATGCAAGCCAACACATGAACAAGTAGATTGATTAAACCGAGGCAAGTTTAGGATCGATAAATAATAAAGAAAAAAAATAATGAATGAAACGAGTGGAAAAAAACAGCAGTAAATAACACATGACTAATAATTGCGTTGGATAAGGAATTGGTAAACACGAAAAGTGGGGAATAATAATTGATAAAAAAAAATAAAACAAAAAAATAAAAATAGTATTCAAGAATTGATGGGCTCTACTCTACTCTTTGATGAAGATTTAGACCTGGTTTATAGTTCGTGATTTGGAACAATATTATTGATTGCTTGAATTAATTAGCGCACATTTAATTTATCATCAGCCAATATGCCGTGAATAAAACGACAAAATCTATACTGAGATAAACCGAGGTTCTGGCTGCGTTATAGATTGCTGATAAGTACGCCGTCGCTGCATAGAACAATGTGGAGTACTAGCATGTGTTCGCTGCACATTAATAATGCGTAAAACCAATCAGAACGAAAATATTTAGATTTATTATCAGGTTGTTCAAATAACTGTAAAAATATGTAAAAAAAAAATAGAGAGAGAGAGAGGAGGAAAGAAAGAGAGAAAGAGAGGGAATCAAACCTCCTCGCTAACGCAACGAGGAAAAAATATGATAAGTAAAATCTGTCAACAGTTTGTCAAAAAGTTATAACAACAATTGGCCAGGGTGCCAACGACATAAATAGCCAACTAACAGATGGTTACACAATAAAAACTAATGGGCCAAAATGTTCAATTTGTTGATAATGCGTAATAAATCAAAGCTAATTACGATAACAAGGTGGATTTTGACAGCGAGTTTGATAGTCTCTCCTTCCCCCGCCCTCCCCACTGCCCCCCCTGTTTAAGACACCCCTGGAAATGAAAGATCGGTCTTTTATCCGTTTAAAATGAAGAATTAAATTGTTGTTCCGAGTCGAGTTTCGATATTAATAATATACGATAGGAGAAGAATTATGGGTGTTAGGTGGTTATTGATGAAACAAAATAAGGCCGTAGGGGGCGTAGGTTATTATCGGGGAAATAGGGGAAATCTTTTCGTGTAACTTCGGCAAGATAGACAGGCCCTCCCTTCGCTAATCGCTAATAAAATTATTAAATTAGACGAGTTAAATTCGCCGATATAAATGAATCGTCAGAGTTTTACTCACCAATATAACCGAGGGATAACCGTGCGGGTGCCGGAGTCACAGATATATTTAACGGCGAAAATTATACGCGAATAAGTGACAGAGATTTTGTGGCTGTCGCCATTTGCAACCGCTAAGCTGACGGCTCTATTCTACGCTCGACACCTCTCCATTCGCATTTTCCTGCGCGCCGCGGCGGCTCGGCAAACGACATCTTGACTTTTTTCTTTCGTCGCCATTTTGTCGCCCGCCAAACTTCAAATCTGACGTTTGGACGTTTTATTGACCTTTGCAATGTCCCAAATCATTTAATCCGCTATCGTACGACTTCTTATTCGCATTATCTAAAATACTATGCTTATATTCTATCTACCTTACAGAAGCGTCGATATTAGAACATTTCAACAATGATGAAAAAAAAAACTTATACAATTTTAATGTTTTATTGTTTTCACATATACGTAGGGTTACATCAGTCGTTTTTAGTCTGTAGTCTGTTGAATTTTTTCCAACAACATTTCGAGTCTGTCTTTCATCACTGGTTGACCCTTTTTCGTCTTTTTCGACAGTTTTTTATACTTCAATGCTTTTTCTTCTTTATATTTTCTTATAGCTTCGATTTTCTCCTCCTTTTTACGCTGCACTTCTTCCTTTCTCTGCTTCTTTTCTTCCTTTTTTCTCAAATATTCTTTATTCGCTGCGTGGAAAGCATTTCCTTTGCTGCTGCTAACGCTGTGATAATGAATCAATACAATTTATCAAATAGAACAAATCAAAAATAGGGAATTGACATAAAGTTAACAAGAAAAAAAAATACCCTTTCTCCTCGCTCTCTTCGTTCGAATCTTTTTTCAAATTTTCTGATCTTTGGGCACCATCCTGTTTATCCTTTTGCATATCTTTGTAGTATCTTCTAAGGACCGCCTTTTTCCTACGATCTTCCCATTGGTCGACTGAAATAATAAATTATTAAAACTAAAAAAAAAAAAATCTTACATCCAACGAGGTTTTTTAAACAAAGCGACCTACAGTATTGAATAAAATTGTAATAAAGCTGACCTTTATATTTATTGCTGTATTTTTTCAACCTCCAAGTCTTCTTATCAAACGGTTTCTTAGTTTGCGCATTTTTATCACCACCATGATCTTTCGTTGTTTTATTTCCTTCTGAGCCTTTCTTTGTCTTCATCATGAATTATCCTAACAACTATACGCCTTACAAATGACAATTGGTCTAAGATTATTATTGACAACTATAATAGAGTCATATTAGGTTATGTCGGAAGATTCCACATGACCACATGGGCTCTCGAACGAATCAGCTGACGTCAGTGATTCGTTAATGAGGTTGCCAGATATTAGGCGTATCATCGGCCAAGGTTCTAAGCCCTGAGGACGCAGTATGATGGGCTATTCTTTTATACGATATAGATATATGAGCGGATATGAAGTTCAGAAGAATAAGATAAGCTTAGGTAGTGTGTGTGGATGCGATACACACTAATATCTTTAATAGTCCCAGTCAAGCTAGAATTTCAATGAAAAATACAAATGTATAAAAATTCAGGAGATCGGGGAGGGGAAAAATATCTACGCTTCCTCGACAGATTTATTTCATATATAAAGTAATGATCAGACAGGCGTTATACATATATATAATGTAAACTCATTTCTAATCAATGCATTAGGAGTAAATTTAGCTTCTGAGTAGAAGAGAGCTGCCAAGATTTGTTGCACAAGAGGTAGGTATGTATGTGCTTATAGCTGTTAGAAATTTCTGCTCGCGGAACAGCCGTGTAGTTGGATACGACACGTGTCATTGTAATACTATGTAGTCATCTTATTCTGGTGTCGTGACGATTTTCCTGAAAATTTTTGCAATGAATAAAACATTCCCTCTCGTACGGTAGTCGCCAAGTTAGTGAGCGGCATTATTCAATCGAGAATTTATACAGTGTCCGTAGAAATTTTGATTCGAATATAACGAGTGTGAAACTTTCGAAAGATTTATTACGAGACGGACGTGATTCCATCTTTGTTTAATGATTGGTTCGTGACCTGCTCAAGTTTCCATTTTATAGGTTCGGTGCTAAACAGGTAGGTGTGTAGTTCGGTAGAGAATAATGTCACACCCTATATATATTTGTGCATGTAGCAGGACCGCGGAAACGAATGCAGCCCGTAGTGCAGTTTGACCGTCGCAGTAAATTTTTACATAAAAATCATAACATTTTGAGTAAAAATATTGACGTTGAACGTATTCTCGATTGATAAAATTCACTATAGTGTTTTGCGCGCGATATCTACATTAACGGAATAACATAACATAACATAACATATAACATAACTATCGATATAAAATATAAATATCATCTATTCGTCGATACAATAGACTTTATAATGCCCGCAAGTCGATTGGATGCAGTATACAGAAGTCTTTTACTGACTAAATTCTTCACGAAAGGTTGGGGAAAACCAGAAAATTTGAAAAGGTAATACGAACGAATAATCACCGCTAAAAATAGTTCATTCAAATTATAATCAACGCGATATGCATATATACACATATTTTTTTTTTCACCGCTTGAAGGTTCATTTTTTAAATAAACTCTTCTATCTCATCGATGTATCAAGTATAATCATGTTAAAATTTACAGAATATTTGAGTTCCGTAAAGTCGTCGCTAATCGGGAAGCTTGCTACAAACTCATACCTCCCGATTATCCGATAACAATTACAAAGGTAAATAATTATTGACGAACTCAAATCTGAGTTTAATAAATGTCGAAATATATTATTTCGCATGAAAATATTAATACTTATCCAACAACTTATTCTGATCTATGAATCGAAAAACTAACCTCATCTTATAACCTAACTTAAAATAAACAGGATGAAGAATGGTCAGACTGTCATATATTGGAGGGTTCGTTTGAATCACCTTTTGAAAAAAATCTGCCAGGTCTTATGCCGGAGGAGACAAGAACGGCTCATTTCCAAGTTGTATTACCGCGCAAATGGCAATCCCAAAAGGAAAAACCGATCTGTCTTCATCTCGCCGGTACCGGAGATCACGTAAGTTTTATAAACTCTAGTTGAGCATCAGCGTCGACTAAAATAACGGTGAAAATATTATTCAACAAGTTTTACTGGCGTCGTCGGAACCTGATCGCTCGACCTCTTCTTAAAGAAGCTGGAATCGGAGCTATTTTACTTGAAAATCCTTTCTACGGTCTGAGAAAGCCAAAGGATCAAATGTAAGAACTGATTCATAGATTATTCACCTTTTAGCTTGTTTTATAAACACATTATCTGTTGATAGACGATCGAGCTTACATAACGTCTCAGACATCTTTGTAATGGGTGGTTGTTTGATAATGGAATCTATAGTTCTTTTGAACTGGTGCGAACAACAAGGTTTTGGACCCTTAGGGCTTACCGGATTATCCATGGGTGGTCACGTCAGTAATTTTCACTTATTTAAGACATTTTTCATCCCGTTATTCTCATAAAACTATGCTTACCGCATCTATGAAGTAGATCTATTATCCTTCTCAGCTCTTTTAATGGCAGAATCATTTTTCCATCAGGAATTTAAAGGAACAATAATAGAAATATTACCACTAAAAGGGCTGATGAAGTAAAAAGTTGTTAGGTATGAATAGACTAAGTCCTTAACGCTTAAATCGTGGGGAGCATCGTGGGTGGCTAGTCTTTATTTCTAACAGATGACGGAACAATGTACAGATGGCCTCTTTAGCAGCGACGAATTGGCCAAAACCAATACCTCTGATACCCTGTCTTTCGTGGTCTACTGCGTCGCCTGTGTTTACCGAGGGCGTTATGAGCGCTTCAATAAACTGGAATCTTCTAGAGTCGCAATATTTTGCGGACGAAGTTTACCAGAACGATTTAGCCAAGATGGTCAAGATTGTGGCCCAAGATGTGAGAACCAGTTTCCAATTTTCGCAATAAAAATCAATGCACAAACTTTACGAATATAAACTCCCTCGCAATTTAAGTAATGAACTATTCTGCTTTGATGAAGCAATTAATATGAGAATGAATATTTATCGCAGGATGCTTTCTTGGCGGGACAACACTTCGCAAAACATTATCCAGAGAGTATGAACAGGATGAATGAATTGAAGAAACAATCGACCGATGTCGACCGATTAATACCTGGGGATTCTAAAAAAGAGCAGAAGATGTCGGGTGATAAACTTTCGAGAGGAGCACACAGCCTCACCGATGTTCAAAACAACAAAAACAGTACCGTTCTCAGTATAATAGATAATAATAAAGGGGATGATAGTAAAGATAAGACTGAAGGTGCGATTGGTGACTGGAAGAGAATCGATCAGGAAAAAGCTGCGGCATCTGTTTTTCCCTCAAATCTTATTCCTAACAAATTGAAACTCAAAGAGTATGAGCCGTTGAAAGGTAAGTTGGTCTATTTCCATGATTCTGTAGTCAGGCATCCCGCCCCTTTTACCCTTTCTACAACTGCTGCAAAGAGAATGACACGAACCCTAGGTAAGTCTATCTGCAATTAACAATAATCCATCAGTTCTTATCGAGGAGACCGAACATCAGACTTGGGGGCTTGAGCTGCTTAAAATTCCTGATTTTTTTATCCTTGCTCTGCTAACTACACAGAAAAATACCCAATTGAAGAAATCGAATAACATACAAGGATATCAAGTTCCTTTCATTTCTATTCTGCTTCTACTAAGTTAACAGATCTCTCGTTGATTAAATCGTCAACATTTCATTTGCTCGAACTTCCATGTCTCTTCAGCTTGAATACCTGCTCGTTCCCCATCCTGCCTGACAAATTCTAATTTCCATTTGCTGTGGGCCAGCCTGAGGACGAAACAAATCATAAACAGATGAACTAACAATAAGTTTCTACTCATATTTGAATCGATTGCTGTGAATTTTATGTAGCGTTTCCCTCAGTCTGGTTCAGCAAGACAATGCTTCTTAACACCTCGAGAAATGGGGTGTTAATCTTACACGGTATGGGTTGAATCATGAAATTTCAGGCGCAGGAGTCTGTCTGTTACCCGTCTCCAAACATCCGCTGCTTTCAGACAGCAAGTGGAGGGAACGAGAAGCCTTGCAGTTCATGCGTGGCGTGATGGACGAGTGTACTCATCTGAAAAACTTTGAAGTACCAGTCGATACGGAGTTAATCATAGCAGTATGCGCTCGTGACGATGCTTATGTACCTCGAGACGGCTGCATGGGTCTTGAACAAATTTGGCCCGGAGCTGAGATTCGGTTTATCGAGGCCGGTCATGTCTCCGCGTATCTCCTCCACCAAAAGCTGTTTAGGTAATTTCGAATTCTGGATGTATAATACATGTATAAGAATAAGGAATTACTCTTTTGTTTCTAATTATAGTATTTTTTTCAATTCATTTCAGATCAACAATCGTTGAGGCTTTCAAAAGATTCGTGAAGAAATATCCTATAGACAAAAGTTGACAATAAATATGTGATTAAATAAGGGTACGGAGCCTAGTCAGTGATTGTGCGCTTCATTTTCTAATTATATACAAATTAGATTTAGCCATATGTTCAACTATTGAATAATTCTTAAACTTTGGCATTGTGTTAAGCACCGATTATCAATCGGTCGTCACATGCCTGAGAAATAAATTACCGTAATTGTTAAATCTTGACTGTTTGTCGTTTAGTGAAAAAATTCATCATACAATGATACTAGATTCAATTGTCTAACAATTTGTCTTGTAAATAACGGTATTCGTCTATATGCCTTCAATTAATAACATGATGTAATCGATTTGGAAGTTTGAGAGTCTGACTAGTGAATGATAAGTGTTCAATTTACCTATTTGCTTGTAAATACATACTGTATACTGTATACATACATTAACGTTGTTAACGATCTGTATAATACATACGCATACTTGTACAATATTTACACCTAATTTACACAAATGTTGTTCAATATATATATATATATATATATATATATATATTATATGTACATATACATATTTTTCTATTAAACTGTTGTACAATAAAACAAACTCTATTATAATAACGCTCATACATTGTCTCAATAAATATTCGATTAATCAAAGCTGGTTTATCTTCTTTTTTACATTCATTCTATTTACAGTACATACTAAGTGCATTACTTAAACATAGCGTTATCTAATAAATAATAATCATTCATTCATCATCGATAATAGAATGTGGAGTTGTTATTTATTCTTTCATGATGAAGAGATGGTCGTAATGTAATACAATAATTAAAAAAAAAACGCAATTCATTGATACATGTGACTTATATTCTAGTTTCTTTTTCCTAGTTTCAATTTCAGTTCATAAATAAAATTCATTCATTGACATTGCGCAGATTCTGTGCTCGTTATAATATTATAGCGACAGTAATCTCGATTGATATTCTGTTAGAATTATATTTGAAGAATCTTCGAAGAGGTTTAAAATCTGAAATGATAAGTAAAACGAGGAAATCCGATTGCATGATATTATTTCATTCGAAAGATAAGCGCGTGGAAATCGCAAGGCATTCTGGGATCGAGTTGGTCAACGATAGTTTTGAAAAGTTGGCAGGAAATAAAGGAAACGTTAAGAAGGTGGCGCCCCACAACGTTGGTGTTAGCGCCGGGCGAACTAATCTCCACAGCCTCCTAAACCCCGTAAAATTTATTTCGCTCGCGTAAAGGCCAAGCGAGATTGAGCGTCGGCCACATGTGTTTTGTGGTAAAGTTTTCGTTGTAAGAAAAAACTTTAAAAAATGTCCCGTGTTTACGTAATCCGTAAGGATACAACTAAGCCCCACGAACGGTAGATCGTATTAATAATAAAAACCTGACGAACGTACTACTACGTCGATAAAGTGCGCGTGTGAAGTCTCATGAAATTTTCTGTAGGGAAGGTGCTGTCTGCTAGCAATCTTGCAGGCAGAATATTATAACCGTTCGAACGTGTTCGAATATATCCTTGATATTAAAAAATCTCGCGTAATATAATCACCGCTTAACTACGGCTAGACAAACCTTCTAAATCCTCGTTAATAAACGTTCAACATTTTCATTTGAAATACGCCGAATATTTCTATATTTGCTAAGTCAGCGTGTGTCGGTAACGAGGTATAGCCTGCTGCACCAGCCAGCCACGCGCTCGCTCATCCAACATGGACAAAGTTCGTTCTTTTATTTGACTTAAATCGTGGTAATATCCGCTAAATAATCCATCCCTTTTTTAATTTGCCGTATGTTTAATACTGGCAACGATTTAAACACCTACAAATAAACAGATCAGGTATAATTGATGGCCGACTGAATGTTCGAGGACATAATCGAAATCGTCGTTCTCGTCTCCGCCTCGTGTTTTTCTCACGTTAGCCGAGTAAATCCAATATGGCGGCCAAGGTGGCTCCGAGCACACAAGGCGGCAGCGTTAGTGGCGGCGGTCCTTCTTCTTCTTCTTCTTCTTCTGCTGCTGTTGCTGTTACCACTGCTGCTGCTGTTCCTCCTTCCTCTTCCTCTTCTTCTTCCGAGGTTGGTAACGAGGGACAAGGAATATCGTACGCAAGTGTACTAAACCCTAAAAACAGTGACAACAACAAAGAAAATATAAGCGACGTTCATCACGCGACAGGAAAAGATCGTATATCTACGACGGACTCGGGCGTTATTCAAAAAGGTAAATCACACCAGAAATCAACACCGCGAAGATACACGTCGCACTACGGAAGGCAAGAGAGACATTTTCATAACTCGCCTTCAAAGAACGCGCAAAACGTTGAACAAACTCAAACTCAAAATCAGAATCAGAATCAGAATCAGACTCAGACTCAAAATCAAAGCCAAGAAATTGTGGATAGAAAAGCGTTGAATAACGGGGAAGCAGAAAGTGATAGCGAGTTTCAAACGGTAGCTCCAAAAAGTGCGCGTAGAAAAGAAAAGCACAGAGAATCACACCGCGATTACCATGACCACAGGGAAAGATATCATCACAGAGATAGGTATCACCCTAGAACACAGCAGCACGGAGATGGGGGTGACGAGAGACCGCACAAAGATAGAAATAATGAGAAGAATATATCGTCCGATTATACCGTGGCAAAGGATTCTTCGTCGAGAGAAAAAGAAGAGACTGGAACGGAGTTGGATTTAGATTCTGAGCCAGTTAGGTACGTCGAAGCTCCTTTGCCGGTCGTTAATCCATGGATGAAGAGCAAAGGTGGAAGTGCTGTTCGAGCTCAGATACAAAATTCACCATCACCTAAAACAGCGCCAGCTACTGCGACAGTCGTCGCTGTTCAACAACCGGTTGAAAAATTGGTAGCAAAAATTGTCGAAAAGCCTATTGTCAACGAAAAGGAAAAACGAGTACTACAACCGCAACAGCAGAAGGGAAAAATCGGTGAGACATTTCTTTTTCTTACCATTTTCATTTAGCTGTATATAGGAAATATAGGAAATTCACTGTTCTGAATGTAATCATTATTTGGCGTTGGCCAAAAACTCTAGAGGAAAACATTTCATGTCTTATAATTCAGGTGGAGGAATAGAGAATCTATTATTATCGTTATTATTAATATTATGATTATTCTGCTATTTCACACTTTTGTTTACTATGTGATAATTGAAATTGAGGATTATCGATGAATCAGCTTCAGCAGCTGCATTTAACAGAGGAGATTAATTAATGTCGTTGTCAGCATTTTACAAGAAATTTTACCGGCTGGCAGTTGTATTGATGTAATTAATGAATACTTAATTAAGTATAACTATAGTTGAAATTTCACGAAGTAAAAAAAGGAGGAAAATAATTTTTAATCGTTCGTTTATTGGAGTTGAAAAAAATCGTGGACACTTGTTGCCTCTCGTTTATACGTGTATAATATAATATATATATATATATATATATATATATGTATATATGTATGGGTGTATAAGATTTTTTTATTTAGCTCCGCATGGCAGCGTTTATCCTTGATAAGCACGTTGCCATGTTACATCGATCTATTGCGAATAAAAATCAAATACCGTTGCTACGTATACCTAGAGTCCCTGTTATGTAGAACAGGTTTCTTTCAACTCTCACTTTCGGCCGATATCAACACACTTCGTATGCTTTTCGATGATCACTAAACTCATACAGTGAAGAGGAGAAGCAGGGGGAGTTATCTTCGTTTAACACTCCGCTCGTAAAAGATTCTAGATTCAAGATTCGTTCTTCGTATCTATATTTCATACCTTATGCGCGGGTTATCATTATTATTATAATTATTAATATTATCATTATTATTATGGTTAATCGTAAAAACTTTTTCCGAGAATTATTTCCCGAAAATAATAGTTAGCGATATGAAATTGAATAATATTACCAAAGAAGGTAACAAATATTTTTTCTTTGACCTTGCAGTGATCAAAAACTTTTATTCTAATCAAGGCAGTTTTTTTTACATACTATATATATATATACCTACGTATAAAATGACTAGCTATAGGGCATTGCGACGCCAATACCGGATCCGCAGTTTTATTAATCGCTTTAAGTCGAGCAGTGTAAAAACGCGAGAACCGTAATTTTCAACTTTGCGTATCGAAACTTATAATTTCAACATATTTTTCGAACAAGGTTTTCTCTCACGTCATTAATAATTTTCTGTAAAATACCTAATACAAATTTATGTACATAAATTAGATAACATATTATTTTCAATGTTTTTATTTTTATTTTTATTTTTTTCAATTCTTTTATCAGCTAACTAAATATCAATTAATGCATCGACAAACAATGATCGATTAGTATCGTAATTAAATCGCGATTTAAATCAGCCTAATTCCCACAGTTAATGAATTAGTAATAGTAACAATGAAACATGAAGAGAATTCATTATAGTACTCCAATTTTGGCTTGAAAATTTTTCATATTTTTCATTTTTGTTCCTTTATTTCTTAATCTTCACGCCTGCAGCGTGTCTTAATTTGAGCATCGGTGCAGCAGCAGTTGTCCGCGATTATCCGTCTCTGTTCGTCCGTTGCAGTTATATACGAGTCGCGAGAGAGACTTTCCGTCTTCGATGTCATTGCCCTTTATGCACTCTCGTATACCTCCTGACAACGGAGAGATGCATGTTGGCGATGCTGCATATCGTGCGTAAAAAAGAGAAGAAAATTTCTCGAACAGAATTAACTCACACCGCATTGCACCTGTTATAAGTATAATTTCTGTAATCTATTATGTCTACTTATACCTATACGTATACATACTATAATAGATAAGTACGCCTTTCGACGGGCTTAGGTGAAACTCGACAATCTCGGTTTCTACGATCGTGTGGATTACACGAGTAATTGTCGATCACTTGAAGCGTTAATCTTATCGGCTAAATAATGAGCTTCAAAGTTGCAAATAAGTGTATTAGGTGTATAAAATACGTTGAGAAGTACACTAGGAAACTTTCAACTATACCGACATTTTTTCGTAATTTTTTTATTTTGCGTTCATTTCGCGACTCGTTATCCATTTTCTCAAATTCTACCAAACAAACGGCTATACAACTGCGGTGGTAATATATCACATACATGTGGGCGCCAGACATTAGGAGGGTAAAATTCATATTGTATGGTATATAACTATTCGCGGAATCGCGGTTTGCCACGTGTTCCGGATACATACACATACTATAACGTTATACACGCAATATTCATTAGATAATTATTCTTCATCGAACGTATAGAAATATATTTCCATTATTAGTCGATTATTACATACTACTTCCTGTTTAGAAGAGAATACAAAAAAAATGATGAATGTTTTCGAATAAATTTTTATGATAATTATTGATTCAAAATATTTATATATGTACCTAGGTATATATATTTTTTTTAATTTTCTTATAATTTCGCAGCCTGTATTTAATCATCGCGAAACATTATTGTTTACGCACATTTTTACGCGTGATTCTATCTAACCCTTCTGTTCTGCGTTCTATTCTGTTCCGCTCCGTTCTGTTCTGTTCTGTTCTGTTCTGTTCTGTTCTGTATTGTTTTGCTTTTCCCTATTACGTAATTTGTAGCCCACGCACGCGACTGATGATCTTATAACATAGGTATAGCGCTCTCTGAGCTATTACGCATTAACAATAAACTACTGTTAAACTTTTAAAAAAGAGCGATAAATAAAGTGTATAGATACAAGATTTTATTTCTTCATCGCGATGTTGTTGGATGAGTGAGGAAGATTTTCGTACGTTAACACAGAACGATACCGAAATCAAAAGTGAGAATAAAAATGATTAAAAAAAATTATCAGATGAAACTAAACAAAATTAAAGTCGTACACAACGACATGAATAAAATTTGACAGAAATTTGAAAGATAGAAAATCGGCTAATATCGGACCAAAATTGAATAAAAAATTGAACTAAAACTTGGAGAGATTAGGGAGGAAGAGAGACGGAGAAAACTAGAGAAAGAATTAGCGAGATTAAAATCGTCTTGAGTTGAATAATAATAATGATGTTTATGGAACGTATTATATAATATTTGAATTAGAGTTACTTCACGATAATTTACGTTATTATGTATGTTATCAACGTATGTGTGTAATATAATCGTTGGAAATTAGTTGATTCGATTGACCTTGCGGATTTGCAGCTGTGAGAGTGAGAAGAAAATAATATTCATATGGGGCTTTTCACGTTACATTTGCAGCCCATTTCCCTCACCCCCTTCGATTTTGATCACATTTTTTTAGTCTTTTCATATAGGAATTGGAGTTTTTATTTTTTTTTGGACGGTCATAACTTTCTCAAATATTATTGGAGACAAATTAAAATCCGTCATATAATTAAGACTAAAATCCTAATATGAATGAATATATTGATTATTTCCATTACTCTATTATTTTTTTTTTTTTGTCTTCTAGTGTTTGTTGTTGTAATTATTTTAAACGGTTTAAAAAATGCTTCGACTGAATTTTTCACCCATGTGCTGTGCATGAACGACCCATCTTTTACACCAGCTGCAGCAGAGTCGCCTTACCTTAATCCCTACGCGATGTTACAGGCTTCACCTAGGGTGATGCATACATAAAACCTTTCGCATGCTTACAATAAGTGCAACGATGCAGATTTTTACACGTGTTCGTGTGCATCGTATTTTCAATATATTACATAAAAAAAAAAAAAAAAACATTGAAACTATAAGCACATGAAGAGCTACGTGAAGAACCTCTCCAGATACGGATTAACTATACAATATGAAGTAAAAAGAAGAATGCTCATATATTTTGGACACTATGATACGATTTTATCGTTGAAGATTAAAGATTGAATTCTATTCGAAGACTTAGACCCGATACGTGTGCCTCTCTTTCACGATATTACAAAGACACGATATGATGGGTCGCATATCTAGGCTGTTTTTTGAGTTGCTATTTCCGGCCGAAACTCAACCGCAAACGTTAACGACTATTCTTTCCTCCGAGATACATATATTATATCTTGTATCGGTTTGGAACCCGTGGAGGATCGAAAAACATTTTTACATTTTCTCTGATTTCGTTTCTCTCGGTTTTCGTTCATTTATAATATCGTTTTACTATTATATAGTTTATATTTCACATAGTGCATAAAAAATGATTTGTAAAACGTATAATACGTACGATATGTGTACCTATACCATATAATTTTTAATCTTTTGACAATAATCGATTCATTCATTAATTACTACTGCAGAGATTGCGCCGTTCGTTATTCAACACGACTCGTTATCTCCTCACGACAGGCAAATTCCACCAATTTGATACGAGACTTAACTCATTGTGTAATTCTGATGTTAAATCACTCCTAATCCTTCTTCCGTCCGTCTCGTCGTCGTCTCTCACTTTACATACTTCGACCACGTTTTGTTTGGCTTCAATCACCCTATGTAGGTACTAGTCAAGCTCGTTGCCTAGAGCTTATCGTCTTCATAGACACAGGCATACGGGCATCGATGTATAGCTTATATGCATGCGTCGGTGTTATCCGGGGCAATATCATCATATACCTACTTGAGTACGAAGTCGACATCGTGTCTTTGGTGTAGGTATATAAGAATAAATGAAAACCGCATCAATAAATACGATTCGATGGTATAGGTATAGGAAATTTTTTGTTTTCTTTTTTCTTCGAATCGATGAGAAAATTTGTACAAGATTCCATAGATTCTGAATCGGATAAAAGTTTTTCCCTGTAAAATCGTCACGTACTAAGGTACTACATAACGAGGATATCAGGATCTGCTTCTTCAGAGTTGAATATGCAAATGACGTTAGCAGGTGCCTTTCAAAAAACGACTTAGAATTCTGCTCTGAAATGCGCGCGCCGTTTTATAGTCTGCTGCAAAATAGGTGTGGCGAATGTGTATAGGTATATATATGTGTATAGGGTACACACACACCCACATATAGATAATATACATATACATATACATACGTGTTACCTACGGGTGAGCCCCGCGATGTAATACAAGTTCTCCGATGCGCGGTTGTATTTTTGCAACAGCCGAGGGAAATTCCCCTCCCTCTATCTAAGTAAACATCGAGCCACACATTTATCCCTGTTCTCCGTGAATTCAAGCTGCTTATATTTAAGCTCCGTTCACAATTGGTGAAAAGAATTTCGTTTTTTCGTTTTTTCGTTTTTTTTTTTTTTTTTTTTTTTTCCATATCGATTCGTTCAGGTCTTAAAATATTTAATTGCACTGTGTGTATTTTCAGATCGAACGAAGTATTATACATTATATATATATATGAAAGCATTACCACACTAACCCTGCATGAATATGGTTTTAAAATTTTTTACGTATATTTTTTTTTTATTTAAATTTTTATTACTCTAACCGAGACACAGTAACATATGTATAATACGGAAGTTTATTATTATTTAACATAAAAAATTGAAACTGATGTCGGTGTTTTTTCAATCTGTAATAATTATTTATTATTTATACAGCAAAAGTGTAATAAAAATATTGACTATTCGAGAAACGTATATATAATATGTAACCCGCTTATTGACCGAAGAGTTCTTCTCTCAATAATTAATTTTTTTTTCTCTCTCTCTTTCTTTTTGCATAGGTTACTTGTAACAGATTCGATTCAATATTTATCGATGTATCGGTGCTAGCTGTAGATAAGCTTCTAGATTAATTAAGTGTCTATAAGACCAGACCCGAATAAGTAAGGCAGCCTTTCTTGCAAACAGTTTATCTGTGTAAAAAAAAAAAAAAAAAAAAAGTTGCAAAATTAAAAAATTACGGTCATATAATCCCCAACCGTTTCTGTACACGTATATGCATAACTACATACATACGTATAATAATAATAATAATAATAATAATAATAATAATGTCGAGTATATTATATAGGTACGCCATATGGTGACAAATAAATGAATCGATTTTAAGAAACACCTATTCTTATTATTATCAACAATTTTTCACGTGTTTACAATCAATCTGCTATATATATATCAATATATTCGTGACAAAAAAAAAATAATAATAATAATAGCAAATACTTCGTTAAATATTTTTCACGGTTCTTCAATTTCTTCGTCTTTTTTTTCTTCAACCTGCTCAGATCAGCTGGACTGACTCTAAACCCAGCTGTGTAATCATCTATTTTTTATATTTGAGGAGTTTGAACATTATTATTATTATTATTATTATTATTATTATTATTATTATTATTGATATTATTAATGCTACGGTCATCGCAAGAAATACGGATACGGTAAGAAACGCCATTAATCGATATAGAAATTCACAATCCCAGTATGTTAGGCTCGCCTGCAGTCGGGTAATCGAACGGTCAATAAATTATAGCCATACGGTCTATCGAATGAATTCATCATTCAATTACGTCAGTATTTCGTGCAGTCCGATTCTTTGTTTTTTTTTGTTTTAATTAATAATACGTCAAAAAATGTTAAATATTACGCAACTAAACTTGACGTGCGTGTATATGTATATAGTAGGTATAGGTATACTCTGAATCAATGTGGTGAAAAATACACTTTCTGGTTTTTAAACAGCTCTTCAAATTCGCACAGCTTTTACTTATAAAAAGTTTGCAAAAGTCCGATTTGTACGTGAAAAATATACCTATATATATATATCTCTCTCTGTCTCTCTCTCTCTTTCTCTCCCAGGGAAAAAAACATCCATAAGGAAATAACGTGATTGGAAATTGTCCGTAAATTTTTCGATCCAATTCCAGATTAATATGATAAAAGGAGATAGGTTGACGATATTTTTTTTCGACAATAATAATGAACTGTTAAAATATATGTAATTGTCAATTAATTATCCACACATGCGTTCTATCTGATGAGCTAGTCTCGTTGCCAAAATGATGACCGTGGTTGTTTATTATACACCCTGTCGTCACTGATTAATTCATCTCTACGAATGAATCCCACCCAGTCAAATTGCGCACTAAAATTTCAATCAACCTCAGTATATAATCAACGAGATAAAATGTATATTCAATTTAATTCATACTTTGATAATATAATTATTTTTCGATTACAATGCAAACTCTAGCACAGTCGCATTACATCGCGACCTTAGATAGAAATTTGGAAATCCAAAAAAAAAAAAAAAAATCTATCATCGCTAGGGTTTTGCGGTCTTCTTCCTTATTCCTAACGTCGTGTTGGGTAGTCAATGGTGATCCGCGGGGTAGGTAGGTAGGTATTATTTCAGTTTATCTATAGCCAGAGGTACACAGAGACACGTATACAGTATTTACACGTATATCTACATTGTCGTCGTCGTTGACCATCGCCTCAACCACCAACGAGGAGGAAAGAAGGCAATATAGGTACGGAGTGGAGTTCCGCAGCCCGCAGCCCGCAACCGCGTCGTCGTTTTATTTAATACGTCGACTGTCGACGCTCAGTACAACGCTGGACTTGCGTGGCAACGGGTGCCAAGTAAACTTGGATTAGCTTGAATTGGACCAATTTTATTATTCGTCGGTATATTAATCCAAGTATACCAGCAGCTTGCGATA
The DNA here is from genome assembly GCA_963992785.1 of Tenthredo livida. Lineage (NCBI taxonomy): Eukaryota > Metazoa > Arthropoda > Insecta > Hymenoptera > Tenthredinidae > Tenthredo > Tenthredo livida. The sequence goes on along the minus strand of OZ023071.1, from coordinate 5,584,312 downwards.
GAAAAAAAAATAAAAAAAAAAAAACAAGTTGACTCAATTTCTTCAATTTCACTCTCCGTGGCCAGGCAACTTAAATCTGAAACCTCGCTTCGCATGCGATCGGAACTGATATACACTATATTCATTGATTGTGGTCTGTGGTGCGGTGTCTCATTGTGCTGTTCATTATATAAGAGAAGAATTATCGATATAATGAAATTGGAATATTAACCATAATGAAAATTAATGACAACGACATCGTGCCACGTGAGTTTCTCGATATCCTATATTTGAATTTTTCCTTTTTTTTTCCTTTTTTTTCTTCCTATTTTCCTATCCACAGGTACAGCATATGGAAAACTTTATAGACACATGATAAGACGACCTAATTGGGTTTCACAATTGGTCAAGAATAAATTATAGGGGAGAGCAGGGCAATATGGTCATGCGGGATAAAGTGATCATCTCAAATATTTTCCACTTGAGCAATATTTAAAAGGCTGTATTTGCACCGAGCGTTTGTGCCGAAGAACTTGCCGAAGTACTTCGGCACAAACGCTTGGTGCAATACAGCGTTCTAGAGTGGAAAATATTTGAGATGGTCATTTTACCCCGCATGACCACATTGCCCTGCTCTCCCCTACATATTTAACATTTTTTTTTTTTACGATTCTTACCAGGAATTACTAATTACGTACTTATGCATATCAATTCTACGAACAACTGCATCCGTAGTGGTGGGTACTAATCGTATACACTAGTCGTTACTTATATTTATCGTATTTTTTCGTATACACACACACACCCACACACACAGGTATTCATATTTCTAAGGTTGTTTATCAGCGATAAATAATTGTATTTGATCAATTCAGCTGTAATATAAGTGTTAGATTTTATTTATTGTTATAGATACGCAATAGGTTTATACAGAACACGTATATAAATACTATACCTATTCACAGAAAAATATTAATGGCGTATCGAAATTTATTTAATCACCGATTGTGGTTTGAATGATTTTTGTTTCTTCCATTTCTTCATTATTTTCCCGAATCAATCATCTCTTATATGATGTAGGTATTAAAATTCAGTTTCTTGTATTTCATTCACGAAAACAAATTAGTTTTATATAAATGAGAGGTTCAGCTGGCTTAGAGATAATTGGAAGGAAAGAAGGGTTTCTATTTTTATTATTTAAAAAAAAAGCGTCGTTTTTTACTTACTCTATATTATAGTCTCTTCGCACTCAATCATATTCATGAACTAGAAATACTAATAACAATATTGTTAAAGTTAGTTCAACGAACTACAGCTGTTGAAAGAAAAACTGTTGTAGGTATCAGTTGGAATGTTCCTTATATTACGTAGAGACCTAATTTCAAAGTCATTGTAGACTTTTGGCACTTCATCAAAAGTTTCGGATTCTTTACTATCCTCCTCCTCCTCCTCTTCTTCGTCGACGACTTCTTTATAAAGTGCCTGAGCCTTTGACGTAACACATGGATATACCTATATATATAATATATAATACATAATATATTATGTGGCTAGAGTATAAAATTGAAGATATATTTACGACAACTGAAACAAGGATAAATTTTTACAGCTGATATTATCGCTCTCGTATAATCTCATCGAGTCTGTATCCCAGCCCCGTTGCCTTGCCCACGCGAGTCGCTATTGGCATGATTTTATACACAGATCTGTGCGGCACACGCCTTCGCTAGTTCCGTCTTCGAGGACCAGCAGGGTCTCTCGCTACGCAGCTACGAAAACATCGATTCTATGTACATAGATATACACATGATACATTACAGTCTACATACGAGATCGTGGAGTTAGCTATCTCTTTTTTTTTTCTCATTCGCATTTCTGATTTCAACGGAATGTTTTATAACTCGTTATCAAGTAATAAATAGAATCGAATAAGGATGATGCAGTCATCTTAAACTTTTTATTAAAAAAAAAAAAAAATTAAAAAATTCATACCTCATTGGCACCTGCTGCTTTGTCTTCTTCGTTGAGTTAAATAATTTCTTTAGGTCAGGCATTATGCAGATAGATTATCGCTCCGCTGTTTTTCGTATACATAAACAATTTTCAAATAGTATAACGTGAGGTAGGAATAAAATTACAAACATTTTTTTTTTTTTTTCCTCAAGAGTGTTCATATTTTTTTCAGTCAAATTGAAGAGCAAAAGTTTCATCTAATGTAATATATTAATCAACGAATCGTGTATATTTAAAAATTTCTTGACATTTCGAATTTTATTGAAAATATCACATATTTTATCTTTATAGTTTATTTTCGCGCTGTTAATTAATACGATGCTCATGATCTTCAGAGAAGAAAAACCATTGGATTCTATACCGAGTATTTAAAAACCCAGAGTTACGACCCAGAGATAACGAATATGCCTCTATACCTACAGTACGTTGTGAGAAACTTAGGTACGGCTTATCGGTTTAAACCATATATTTATAGGGAAATAGTGCGCAGTGTCCAACAAGGAAACAATATTATATATGTGTGGCGCCCATCGCAAGCGCTCAATATAGAAATAAGGACGGTTACCTAAGGTCGTCTTTCAAAAGCCTCTTATAATTTGAAAGATGAAATAAGAAAGAGCTTCTTTGACTTTTATTGAAAATTTGTAACACTGCAGTCGTACGGGTTAATGTATAGCGAATTAGCAAAATAAGAAGAAGATATTCAATTTTCCAATTCATCTTTACCGAAAAATCAAATTCAATCAATATGTTCAATCTCCACTGTATGAAAAATGGCGATAACAATAATCGTTCATATAAGAACGATTCGTACTTCCATAGCGGTCGTAAATCGATGTGCCATGTGTTATAGATCACGACTATATGACGTCCAGAATTTCGTACCTTGATACGAGTTATATATGTAGTAACCGGTTTCCTCAGAAAAACTATAGCATCTATTAATCTGGCGAGACGAAATCTTTGGACCACCTGAAAATCTTCGTAAAGATTATATCCGAAGTTATTTTCAATTGAATTTTTGTCTCAATTATTATGATTTATTGCGGATAAAATTTCGAACAAATAAATGAAATAACAGGTCAAGAATAACGTTGTGTAATTGTGTTTTTTCATTTTTCTTTTTCACAATAAATAAAATCCAGTTTCTAAACGCGGAAAACGATCGGGAATATTCCGCTGAACTGAACTGAAAGCTGCAGATGTGAGTCAGCTCTTGTCCCCGCGTGCTTTCTTGTCTCACTAGTACGCAAGAACTGAGTTGCAGGGAATGATTCACCCCGTTAATCGCGTAAACCGAGTTTCGTAAGCGTCGCGGTTGTCCCCACTGAACGCAATAATAGGAAAATACACCCCCGCTGTACTAACAGGCTTGATTGTTTGTTGTTAAGACTCAAGGTGATGTCGTATACCTATAGGCACTAGTGTTCCTCGATCGAATTCGAAAATCATACCACATTTTTGAAAAAAGAAATTTTCATTTGGCGAATCGTTTTGATTCGGATGAACGAAGAGCGAAGAGATCCGATCTTCGTTCATCGTTCATCGTTCATAGGAAAATTCATTCTTCAAAATATTCTTCCCGTGGGATGATTTTTCAATTTGATTTGGCGTAGTTTCCGGTTTTGCAAATTGAGAATCTGTCGCTAGCTGCGGTGAAACGTGTGCATATCATTTTATAATTAGATGGAAAATGACTCTGCAGTGTTTATTCGCCAGGAATAATAATACCGCAGACTAGGGACAGGCATGAGTTCAGTTCAGTTGGCCCTAGTCAGTGGCCTAACTCTGCCCCTAGTCTCGATGCATTCTGCCAGGGCTGTTGTTTGCTACCTTTGTATTCCGACGTTTTCTATTTCGGTCTCACAGGCCCAGCAGCAGGCCAGGTGCCTATTTTTTGAAGCAAGAAATTTTCCGAAAATTCTAAACGGTCTGTTGAGTTGGGTTAAGCTATGAAAGCGAAAGAAGAAGAAGAAGAAGAAAAAAAAAAGAAAATCAACGGCTGCCCCGAAGAAGAGAAATATTTTTTGTATTCGTGATATTATAAAAATATTGGAAAAATATTTTTTCACTACAACGATTGCACATTTATTTCTCTTCTATATTTCTCCTAAATTCATATTCAGTATACTCAGATCGAATCTGTCTTCATTAAACCCGAATTTCAAACTCGTAGAAATTGCGTAGAGGAATTTTTGGCAGGCATAAGTAAAAAGAAAGAAAAAAAAAAAGAAATAATTCTAGCACATATGTTAAAACAGTTATTTCGTTCGTTCGTTCGTTCACCTGGTTTTATTCGATTGACATTCAACGATGCTGTTGATCGACTAATTGGCCCGAGGCTAGGGCTGGATTGTGCGAATAAAGGTCTTGCTTTCACCTTGTTACTTTTAATTCATTTGTCTTACGCTACGCGCCTTTTTTTCGATTCGAAAGTATGCACTGCATGTAGGTAGGTAGGTAGGTAGGTAGGTATACGCCAGGAATACTGCTTTTTCTTTCATTTTTTAATTTTTTTTTTTTTTTTTTTTTTTCATGGGAACAAAATTACGACATTAATTATACCTTATATGATAACCAGTTGGCATATAGTTGACATTTTATAGAATCAAAATTCTAACCATTTCTTAAAACTGCAGATAACTTTAAATTCATTATGAAAAAATTTCGCGACGACTCGTAGATCAAGATAATATATTCGACTACTAATGCTCGATGAATCTCGACATCTGTAGCAACTTATCCATCGGTTTACACTGAAAAGGGTAACACGTTACGTAACCATAGTCTTAGAAATGTCAATTTTTTTTTTTTTTTCATTTCTATTATCTAATCTCTATATCAGTTGCTAATATCAAGTTATATAGTTGTCAGACATTGAATTCCACGAACTCGAAACGGTCTGTCTTTCATTTTAAATTCACACCAATTTCTATATACATACCTACATCATACATCTAAAGATTGTACTTTCCTACGCTGCATAGAAAGTGTCTCAGGTATCTTGACCGTTTTCAAAATATCGACCTTTCTTTTCGGGTAGAAGAAGAAAAAAGAAAAAGAAAAAAAAAGTTGTCAACAGATGCCGGCTAGTATTATAACGGGGGTCTACTTTCAATACAGATACATATTGCGAAATTTTCTGTCTTCGTACATTTTTTTTTTTTTTTTGTTATCTCTCCTTTTTTTCCTTTTTTTTCCGAGAGGGAGTCACGAGGATTTAATAGCGACGTAGAATTTTTCCCAGATTAGAAATTGACACAGTTTCGTAAATTTATTTGCGGGAGTGCACAGTGCGAATTCGTCTTTGAATAGGAGAGAAAAAATGAGGATGGTAAATAAATAAATAGATAGATACACGTAATGATCGACGCCGCGAGAATCTTGGGACGAAAAATTTAAACAAACAGAAAAGCGGCGTATATATGCGCGTATATATGTTAATAGTTTAAATTTTGATCGTTGGCCTGAGAGCAGAGACAACACCACGCATGGCTGCCAAGGTTTTCTGTATCGGATTGCTCGACTAAAAATATACCGTCGTTCAAGTCGTGGATATAGCGATATCTAAAGTGAAAAAAACACATTAGTGCTATAACTTTAGACCACTTACAGATATTCCGAGCTAAGTAAATAATATACGTGACAACAAAAATGAACATCTTTGTTCCAGTTTTGGTGAAATTTAGACAAATTTTTTTACCCACTATATGTACGAGGTATCAGCAAAAAAAAATAATTCTACATTCTGGCGATATGTATTGATTTAATCGATAAACGAAATGTTTCTCATTAAAGCTCGATAACGAATTAACTTTAATGTACGAAAGTGCAGTTCGCTGGACATCATCGTCCTCCGAATGATCTTAGTTGAAATCAATCAATTATTTCGAATAAATCTCCATTTGGATCGAAACTGTGTGAAATTTTATGCGAATTTTTATAAGTTCCGCAATTTATGCTGTTATCACTTTTTTTTTTTTCTTTTTGCACTTACATCTACGATGCACATTAAATGCACATGAATAAAAATATGTACATATACGGTAACGATTACCGGGTTATCATCAATATAGATAACAAGAGGTGAACACTATACGAACGAGTCGTGTACGAATTTACATTAATTTAAATATCGTGTTTTTCGACCAGTTCTATGTACTTCGTTTACGTAATAATCGTTATGCACGCAAAGTTCGTCGTCTTATTTCAAGCTAATATTTTAAAGCAATGTACAATATCCTATTATGCGTTAAACAGAAATCAAAGAAAGAAAGAGAAACGATTTTTTCTTTTCTTATAATATGTATAAGCTTAGGTATGGAAATGAGGAGAGATTTTTTTTTCAACCAATCTAATGTTCCAAAATGAATTCGATCTATTCTAAATCACAATACGAAGAAGAAAAATTATTTCTACCTATACCATGCACGCAGTGTCGATATATTACATCCAATTGAATGTATACCCGAAAAATGTTTTCAGTTTCGATCAAATTGAACGAAAATAAAATTCATTCAAATAACCCACGTGTCGTCGTCGCAAAAAATCTAATTGATATTTTCTGCCATTATATTTGATTTCACGCCACAATCTATTTAACCGAGCTGGTTGATAATCTTCTCAAGGCTAAGCAATCCGAGTTGATAACGAGGCTGTTTGTTAAATAATAAGTATATTTCGGTAGCTAGCTGACGATAATTTTCTTTCTTCATTTCTTAGTTTTTTTTTCCTTTTTTTTCTTTCTTTTCTTTTATTCTTCATAGTCGTCAGATGTCGTACAGAAATATTTTTCAGGATAATCCCACCGAGCTCGTAAAATATATTTACGGGAAATAAAACGCTAAAGCATGAATAATGATTCAAACAATTACTTACTCCTTATTTTTTATCTTTACAGAAAATGGTCCTTCAACCGGTGTCCAGCCAACAATTGTCAAAGCTCCGAAAGACAGAAGAAAAATAAATCAAAAGGTACGTGAAAATGGTAACATCTCTACTCAATGAAACACTCCGCTGCTGAATTGAACATCAAACATCAATCAATCTTTCGTTCTGTTCAATTACATTAAATGATTCATCAAAATGACCAACAGCAAGCTTAGCTTAGCTTATATCTCACAAAAGCATGACATGACCTTATCGAATCCATGTTTGTATGCAGAAAACTTCGCGATCGAATGTCGGCTTATGTAATTTTTCAAATAATATCATTAGTGTGTGTGTGGCATGATATAATGACGTTGATTTTATGTTTGGTTTATTAAACTCTTGCAGCAATTAACACCCCGTTGATATTGGCGCAATTATTGGATTACACTGTAAACAGTGTTTTTGTAATTTCCACTATGTCTCTTGGGATAGTCTTTAAATAATTTCGTTTCATTATAAGTTTCATCAGACTAATAAGAGGCAATTACTATTCATTCATTCATCCGTTCTTTCATTCTTTCATTCATAGCCAAGGCAATTCACAATTTTCCATTCCCATGCACAATGACCAGCTTTTATGGCTTATTAATGCTCAACTACATTCGGGGAATGTTAAACTTATCCAGATTTTAAAATGAAATCGATTATACTCGTTCTCACGTCTGAATCTTGCCCCACAAAGAATTTTAGAATTATATCAAAGTCCAATGATTTCGCAAGTCAAATTTAATAAGAATTAGTCAATATAAACAGTTGATATGCATAAACTAATATACATTATAAATTCACTTTTTAATTGTACAGGCCAGTGATTTCACTGACATTGGAGACTGGCCGTCTCTTGGAGCTCAAGGAGAGGTGGGTATTTTATTTTTACATAAATTTAAACTCTAATGCTACATATAGAAGAAAATTTGTACATATTTGAAAATAAATTTCATTAAATTCAAAGGTGCAAAAGCTAGAGCGTACAGATTTCCACGCGAGTCTGTAGGTGTAGAACTTTTGCTATATTAATGGTGAACACTTTTATTAAAATGTGTGTTTATGGCTTGCTATTGTCTTGGCACTAATCGTGTTCTTACACTTTGACTGTATTATAATTCTTATATTATGCGATTATTACTTTGCATTTTCAATATGATTGATGAAAGTTTATTATAATATACAAATTTATTCAGACTTGATGAAAGATCTAATTTGAAATGCAGTCTATTGAAATTCTTTAACAATATTGTATTACACGATTTATTAATTGTGAAATCTTATTATTAATCATTAGTACAGTTAATGCCATTTTGGTTTAGAAGAAGCCTGCGGTAGTAACGCAGAAACAAAACGGTGTGATTGAACCAAGCCATTCAAAGGACAACAATGCACCGACAACTACTACAGAAAGCAAAGGAAAAGAAAACAAGGAACAAAATCATTGTCAAGATGATAGCGACGAACACACGGACGGTAGCGACAAAAAGAAAAAAGGTAAACCATCTAACAAAGGATATAATTTTTATTAATCTGTATTATACAGTTTGGAAGTATCACAGACCTCAGCCAAGACAAGGACGTTGAATAATGGAATTTCTAATCTTAATTTTCAGTCACAAAGCAGAAATGGGTTCCGCTAGATATTGACTTGGCGAAGAACAGAGGGAAGAGAGAAAGATCTCCAAAGTATCACGGCCAGCGTGAGAGAAACGGAGAAGGTGAGAGTTGGTATAATTAATTTCATTCAATTTATTATCGAATACTATTTCAATTCCACTCTTCTCTATTTTCACTCATCGATAAAAACCCACGTTTTGTTTTTTCAATAGAAGAAGAAAACTGGAGAGACAGAGATCATGACAGATCAAGTCACAGCTACAGAGGCTCGAGAGGCGCCACTCGATACCGAGGCAGGGGTGGTAGAGGTACTCGTGGTAGTACTCGCGGTGGTTTCAGGCCTAGGCATGATCCCGAATACCCTGATTATCCCACAGACTATACACAGGTGTGTAATTTTTCTTAGCTTTTTTCAAATGAAATTGAATTTCTTATTTTTATTTAACACAAGTGAAGAATTACTTAGTTTTTAAATAACATTGTGATTCTATAGAATCGGCGGACTTGTATGTCTAGAATTATCAATAGCTGATCTCCAGCTGATAGTAATTGCTTATGATATAATTGTATAAGCCTAATGAGAAATGAATTTTTATTGAATTACAGGTGAACAAGTTTGGTGGATCAGATGCTGCTTCATTCATGATGCCATACATGGGTACTTTCTACTTCAACAATACCAGCTACGTCAATTTAGATACACCAACGCTGAAAGAGTACATTAAAAAACAAATGTAAGTTGTACGCTGAAATCTAGCTGGATGTATATAATATGATTATACTAGCATTAGCTAGTAAACGGATGATGATATTACATTATTTTGTCTTCTTTTCCCGACATAGAAAGATATTGACGTGCTGATAAAACACTATCTGAATAGTTGATTAGAAACAGTCTTTAAAAATCAATATTCTTCACAACGCGTCACTACAAACAAACTTATTTACTAATATTCTAGCGAGTACTACTTCAGTGAAGAAAATCTAATGAGAGATTTCTTCCTGCGTCGCAAAATGGACGCCGAAGGCTTTCTTCCTATTACTTTGATAGCCTCGTTCCATAGAGTACAAGCTTTAACGACTGACGTTGCTTTGGTCATTGAGGCGATAAAGGACTCCGATAAACTTGAACTCGTCAATGGATTTAAGGTTTGAATACTTGCCTCTTATTGATTTATTTTTCTCATCCAATCGCACATTATGTTATTTAATTATTCAGTTAGATCTTTGGTACTAGCTCGATAATTACTTTGTGCTAAATTAAATCGAAGGATTCGCTAACACCACAAGGACAAAAATCCAATGAGTGGGGTTTGATAGTAGACCTTTGCACAAAAATTTTCTCCTCTTTATTCGATGCTGTATTTTATCCTGGTCATGTAAAGACATGAAATCTATATTATGTTGACGTGTTTTCAGGTCAGAACAAAGTACGAGCCTCTAAGATGGCCGATTTTAGATGCAGCTGGAAATCCAGTCTTTCCTCAAGCACATCACCAACAAATTCCTTCTCATTTATCGTCGTCGTCTAACGCGCATCTAGATTTCTATCCGGTAGCAGAACCCTTACTTGCTATTCCTCCGCCACCGATTCCTCGCACTTTGCGTATTCGCAATAACTCGGGTTCTATACCTGGAAGACTCAGCGAATCCGACAGCGTTTCATCCTCGATAGGAGAAAGCCTCAATCCTGATGTTCCAGAGTTTGTACCCATCATAGCAGCTAAGGGACACGAGTCCATTAATAATGACAAAGAAAATGCTCGACCCAAGGATCAAGACGAACTTCGAAAACAAAGCAGCTCAGTACCCGATCACAGCACCAAAGCTACCTCTTCAAATACCAAACCAAGCTCTGCTAGAGCTTCATCTTTCCAAGTTAACGGAGATAATCAGCCATCGATGGACGATGTTTGGAGAGAGGTGAACATCTCATATCATTATATGGTTTTACCCGCAAGCACAACTATCTATTTTGGCTATTTATTCTTTGTCGTCAAAAGATTAGACTGTGCGAGAGTATATATATAGTGAGGATTCGCTAACACCACAAGGATTAACGTCCGATGAGTGGGGTTTGATAGTAGACCTCTCTACACATGCAACTATTCATGTATTAAGGCTTAGTTTTTTGGAAATAACATGAGAGGGTTTAACTTTGGATTGTATAGGTCAAAAGGCGGGTAAAACAACCACCGAAGGACAGACCTGAAGATAAAGGAAAGTCTGGAGGTAACAAAGAAGAGGAACGTGAAGAATTAGACTTTCAGTTTGACGAGGAACTGGACACACCGCCACCAACCGGCAGACACAATGCATTTTCTGAATGGTAAATAGTGGCTCTTATGAATATCAAAGAATTTATTCATTCAATACGCACAACATGATGATTCTATCAAATTTTGTCTTCTTTTCCCGACTTAGGAAATCATGCTGAGATATTTGAATCTGATGTTTATACAATCCAAATTCTTCCGACTGCTATCCTGGCTTCGAATTGATATTACTCATGTATGTTTGTCTCTATATTCCAGGTCTGAGGATGACGATGATTACGAACTCTCTGATCGTGACATCAACAAGCTTTTGATTGTCACACAATCAAATCCTTTGTCGATTGCCATTCCATCCAGAATACCCAAACACGAAGGTCATGACCGTACAGGCGACTGGACTACCCGCGTCAAGATGTCTCAAGATCTTGAGCAGGCTATTAATGACGGATTATATTATTACGAAGAAGATTTATGGACTGAAGATGGACAACGGGTAATGAATAATCTCAATAATCTTAAACATCTTTTGTTAGAACTTACGTCAAATGATTGACACGAACTTATAATAACTATATTTCATTACAGATTGGATCTGTGTCGTCAACCGGAAGTTACAAGACTGTGAATTTGATCAGTCAAGAAGCTTTCGAGAAAATGGCACCTAAAGCTCCCCGCAAAACTAATCCTGAAGTTCCGCCACCACCGCCTACCACTGAAGACATGGAAGTGGCTCACTCATTGCCTACGCAGGTGAATATTCTTTATCTATGAATATTGCTACACGATTGATACGATTAGATCATGTGTGGAAGAAAGTGATATTATATTTTATGTCTATCGATTCTTTCACGTTTCTAGGTTCCGAGTGCGCCTGAGGGACGTGGAAAGCGTGAACGAGGCGGTGATAGGAGTCAATGGAGCGACAGACAAAGATCTGGTCAAAGCAGCGGAGGCAGAAGAGGAGGTGGAGCTTCTCGCTTCTTTGCTGTTGTCAAAGATGAGGCAGCTGTTGACCCAAGAACACCACGTAAACGCAAGACACGTCACAGCAGTAATCCTCCTGTTGAACATCACGTCGGATGGATTATGGACGTCAGGGAACATCGACCGAGAACTTATTCGACTGGGTAACTTATAGTTTTAGATGCAATTATTCAATTTTCGATAATTATTACATAGATTATCATGCAAACCTCTCGAATATTCTAACAATTTGTTGATTTTTTCATTTATTTAGAAGCAGCGCTGGTACCAGTCCTAGCGAAAGCTACTTGGCAAGCAGCTACGGTAGCGCACCTCAGTCTCTTCCTACCTTCCAGCATCCTAGCCACTCGCTCCTCAAAGAAAACGGTTTCACGCAACAAGTTTATCACAAGTACCACTCTCGGTGTTTAAAAGGTATAGAATTCTTTTTCATTTTTATAATTAATTGACTTCTGATGGGATTTTAGATGAGAAATTATTGCAGCCTATTTTATTCTGTTTTAACGTTAACTTTGTGCTTTGTGTTTTTATAGAACGTAAAAGATTGGGAATCGGCCAATCTCAAGAAATGAACACACTATTCCGTTTCTGGTCATTCTTCATGAGAGAAAATTTCAATCGTACTATGTACGAAGAGTTCAAATCTTTAGCGTTAGAAGATGCCGCTGAAGGATACCGCTATGGTTTAGAGTGTCTTTTCCGCTTCTACAGTTACGGTTTGGAAAGAAAGTTCAGGCCTCAGCTCTACAAAGATTTCCAGACAGAAACGATACGAGATTATGAAATCGGTAGGTCAAAATATATCACGGAGAAAATTTATCACATTTATACGCGATCGTTGTATCTTCACTTACGTCTTTCTCATTTTCAGGCCAATTATATGGACTGGAAAAGTTCTGGGCATTCATGAAGTACTATAAACATGCCGAGAAACTACACGTTGAATCCAAACTACAGGAATATCTTTCCAAGTTTAAGAGTATCGAGGATTTCAGAGTGGTTGAGGTGAGTACAGTTTTAATTCCAAAATTAAAGGACTTTCATATTCCATGTAATGACCTATTTTTTAAAGTACTGTCCTGTATGACTGAAATCTATTTGATTTCTTCGGCTCTCTTCAATGAGCTGTACTGAACAATTGGCTAACTTTGTGGACCTATTTGGAATCGGAGTGTTTCAAAATTGCAAGGACTTTTTATACTCTGATGAATTTCGATTGACGTAATTTGGACGTGACTTAAAAGCATTTTATTAAAAATAAAAGATGCAAAGTAACGAGGAATTGTCTATCGAAATTTTGCAGCCTCAAATAAACGAGATGCTGCAAGGATTTAGTGGGAATTTACGAAGTCAAGCAATGAAAAGGCGAAACAGAAGTGTTTCTGAGAGTGCAGGTGGCGGAGAAGCATCTCCGACAAGTCGGGTACGACGTTTGTCCGGTGGTTCCAGCACCGTGACTCTTCCTACTAACTCTGGTAATGCTAGTAATCACAAACGTTCAGATTCCGTTAATCTATCACAGTATAGAAGTAGGGCAGAATCTTTTGGTTCGGGTAGATTGGGTCGTACTAAAAGACGAAACGACTCTGCATCTAATAGTCAACGCGATCTCACTAAGCAGCAACCGAGGAGTAGACACAACTCTGGCTCATTTACCAGACCCCAAGAAGTAGCTAAAGGTCAGTCGAGACTCTCTGCTAAATCTGAACAGCCTAAGCCCAGCGTTTCTAAGTCTGATACCGTATCAGCGAGTCAAAAATGAATGATGAATAAAAAATGTCTGTCCTCAGAAAAAGGGCTCTGCGATTTATACTGCGACTAATAATTTCTGCGCTAAGAAATGTTTAAATGAAATGATACCAGTTTGAGTCAAAAATTGAAGCACCAAAATGAGCGGTGATCATTGTATAACGTTTAATTGATATAGAAACTTTTTCGAGTAAATTAATTTTTAAGATTTATCTTGATTTTTTTCAAATCGTTGTATAGTTTAGATACGGCTATTTCATAAAATATTTTTATTTATCTTTGTTTTTTTTTTCGATACCGTAGAAATGAGAAAAAAAAAAGAAAAAAAAACAACAAAAAAGAGAATGAAATAAAAAGTGGTTTATAATTTTTATCTAAAACATGAGATAAACAGTCCATATTGATATATACATTTTATGCTTTGATCCATATATTATACATTTATTCTGCCTTTACACATTTTAATACAATTGTTACTAATTTTTTTTTTTTTTTTTTGGCAAAGAAGATTAAAGAGTTGATAAGATATTGAAAAGAGAGAGAGAGAAAAAAAAAATTAATTAAAATAATTAAAATAATCTATAAAAGTGTGAACGCTATTAATAGTAGACTTAATTCAGCAGACTTTTTTTTTTGTGCGCATGAAAAATTCTATGCATAAATTTGAAATGTTTTCATGTTTTTTTTTATTTTTTATTTTTTTGTCTTCCTCATAATTGAAATTCTTATCGCATACGATATTGAAATTTATTTCCCTCCACCTAACGCTGTATAATTATTTCTATGTCGTTTTTTTCGTGTACTATAAACGGATTTGCACATATTTATAACTGTTTGGTAATATATGCGCATGTGAAGAAGAGGAAGAAGAAGAAAGAAAGAAAGAAAGAAAGAAAGAAAGAAAGAAAGAAAGAAAGAAAGAAAGAAAGAAAGAAAGAAAGAAAGAAAGAAAGAAAGAAAGAAAGAAAGAAAGAAAGAAAGAAAGAAAGAAAGAAAGAAAGAAAGAAAGAAAGAAAGAAAGAAATTATTGTGATCTTGGCTAATTTTGCATAATAATTATCTGAAGAAAAAAAAGATTTTGAATAGTCTAAAAAGAAAAACAAATCAGAAATCTGTGCATCATGTCTCAGAATCCAAAACTTAGAATGAAAATGTTGATCTATACAAAGTTTATTATTTTTTTCTTTTTTTTAAACCCAGCTGTGTTCCATAGACCATAATCCATTGATCCGAATCATCATCCAGTGTAAATTCCATATATAAATGAGAGAAAAATAATAATAATAATAATAATACGGTGCGCACACCATCAAGAATTTTTAACATACAATTATATAATTATATTAAAAAATAATTTGTAAGTTTAATTAATTTCATCAGTCTTATAATATATTATAGTAGGTACACATAGTAATGTTGATATCCTCGGGGAATGGGAAGATAAAATAGTTACGTTGCTTTACGATAACTATACCTAGTTAAACTTTTGATTATTCACCTCGGACACCGTGATAAAACTTACTGATAGAAACAGAATAGAAAAACAAAACTAAAAAAAGAAACAACAACAAACTAATAAAGAAATTTGAGTAATATGCAATCACACATCCAGCAATTGGTCGGTGCACATTATATTATTAATGCTACTAAGGTATAGAATTAATTTAGACTTCTATGTTATATAATATACCTAAACTAAGAAGTAAAAAAAAAAAAAAATGATAAAAAAAAAGATTTCAAAGTAATACGTTAATATTATAAAATAAATTAGAATGGTTAGATTTTGTGTGAACAATGGGTATATTTTGTGTTAATTAAGGGTGCAATCCCCTTGCCACAGGCTGTAATATATTGTTGCTAAACGAAGAAAATAACAATCAGTAAATAGCATTTTTTTTTGTTTTATTATTATTCCTGTGTTAGGTATAGAGACAATAATGATATAATATCGCATACAATGATTACACAATGTTGCATATTCGAATATCACTTATAATTATATTTGACCATGATTGCTTGCGAGGTAATTGGTAGAATTTCGAATTACTCTTGGTGATGTTACCTGTAGTAAATGTTCATATTACCTATTCAAACAAGCGCAAAGAATTAGCAATATAGATAACCAGCTGAAAACTATTTCAATACTTTGGAATCTTATACTTTTTCGGGAATTTCAATTTTGTAACTTTTAATAATTCTGAAAAATTCACAATGCGCAACTACGACTCTATACAAAATAGTAATGAAAAAAGTGTAGCTAGTTCTTTTTCGTACGTAAATTCGTAATACTTGAACTTCCATAAAAATTGCACTTACTATTACTTGAAATATGTTAGTGTAATAAATAGGTAGGTTTCACATGTTCTGAATCATTTGAATTTCATTTCTTATCAATCAGTATTAGTAATTAGAATATCAAGGATATAATTTTCTTTTTCTGTAATCATTCCATAAGTCGCATATTGATTACATTATCAAATAACTTCATAGTTATTATAAAAAAGTTTCTTTTCTCTTACGCCGTGCAGCTAGTACTGATATAAAATTAAGCAACTTTCTTTTCGTATATACTAATGCCCATTACACGCAAACGTTTTTACATTACATGAATTGATATTTGCAAAAATTAATTAAACGAAGAAAATGGTTTAATCTATCAAATAATTTCATAACTTTGTTGAGTTTTTTTGGTTTTTTTTTAATTTTTTTTTTTGTTATATATTATTCGTACTGTTGTTTAAAAAGCTTTAATAATTTAAGTTTTCTGTTGATTCTTTGAATAGCACAATGGTAACATCAGCAGCCAATACCTGCAGCAACAGATCAAAAATAAACTAGACAGTTCCTATGATAGTCTGTCAAATCTAGGCAACAAATATGAAGTTTACAAGATATTTAAAATATAATAGAACGAACGAAAGAAAGAAAGAAAAAAAAATCCCCAAGGAAATGTTACTTTTAATTAAAGTTGTTTTGATGAAAATTTATTTTGTAATAGATTAGTCATCGTTTTATGATAAAAACAAACAAAAAGAAATACACACACACATGCACAGACACACACACACACACGTTGCGGTGTATCTATGAACTTAATTTAGTTGGACTTATAATTATTTTTTTTTCATAGAAACTCTACATCCTTTTTTTTTAATTTCAAAACAACTGCCTGAAAATTGGGGTGATAAAGAGTTCTTTGTTTCGTCGATGACAGTGAAGATTTATATCAACGATTTAGGCATCACGATATCGTAAGGGCTAATGGGTGGTGCGGTAAAAGATTGATGAAAAGATTCTGAGAGATATATAGTTATGCGAATCATGAATAAATTAGATAGGCATCATCGAGTTTAGTGGGTTGATTAAAGCTTGGACGACTTGCTCAGTCTTGTAAATATAAACTATAACTGCTTTGTAGGCAGTTTAGATTTAACTAGTTTTAAGCGAGTGACTACCGCATAATAATTACCTATATTGATAGAAAATTAAATTTAACTTAAGATATAGTTACATAGATTCTTTATTATTAATTATATTCTTTATATAAAATAAGAATGCAAAATTACATATGTCGTAGCACGCTTTCACGTATAGTTGAAAATAATATTTATCGATTATAGCGGTGTGAACTAAACTAAACCTAGTTAAAACAATAAATATTATCACTTTTTTTTCAATGACTGTCTCAACTTTTCTCTTTCAAAATTTTAATCTCTATTCGTTCACTTCTATCTCGTAGAGTTAAACTATTGATATAAACATTTCATCTACATAGAGAAAAATGGAAAAAAATGAAAAAAAATAATAAGAAATCAGTGAAACGTAAAACACAGGGTATTCCTTAATAATGATAATCATCGTACTAATAAAATTACAAAAACAGACGCTGGTTTAACTAAAAAAAACAAAAAAATATATATTATTTCTATATTGTTTTCAAGATTTATATACCTACTATGTGTACTACATGTACATCGTATAATCAGATCTTTACGATAAATATAAGCGTGCTTCGACGGTGAAAATTATTTGCTTGTAAAAATATAAATAATACTATTCTACTCACACTGCTAATCTTTAATATTAATATTAAAACTAGTGCTTAATATAACGGGTGGGGATAATTTTGGTAAAAACCAAAAAAAAAAAAAATAAATAAAAATAAAATGAAAAAAAAACCAACAAAATAACAACAAAAAGAAGAAAAAAATTGCACATATTAAAATGGCAGTAACGTATAATAAAATACTAGTAGTATACAAATACGATAATATTGTAGTTGTGCAGAAGACTGCAACAAAATATAATTAAAAATTATAATAATAATAATATTAATAATAATAATAATAATAAACATAATAATAATCATAATATTAATATCAAACAGAACTCGCATAATATGTAGGAAAAAAAAAAAAGAAAAAGAAAAA
Source organism: Tenthredo livida (assembly GCA_963992785.1). Lineage (NCBI taxonomy): Eukaryota > Metazoa > Arthropoda > Insecta > Hymenoptera > Tenthredinidae > Tenthredo > Tenthredo livida. The sequence goes on along the minus strand of OZ023071.1, from coordinate 5,566,344 downwards.
ATCAACCATTTTATGGGATTATTATTATTAATAATTCTGTATTGTGGAAAATATAAAATATTGGCTTTTTATTTGGCACGCGCCAATCATCCTTTCTTCCGTTTTTTTACAGTACCTACTATATATGCCAGCCAGTTTAATTGAGTAAAATATTTGGGACATTGAATAGAATAATAAATTATTATACCGTCTACTAACTAACAATCGATTTCACTTTCGTATGGAAGATTTTTTACTTTTTTTTTTCTTTTTAGAAATTTTTATTAATTGAATTTATTATTTGCTAGATATTGTTTGAAATAAAAACAGAATGAAGCTTCTAATAAATTGGTGAATTAAATTTTATGTGAAGTAATGAATTCATTTTTTATAAAAAAAATAAAAAAAATTGACGTAATATTCATTATTATGGAGCGATATCACTAATGAGTATCCTCAAGTGGAGTTGATTCTCGAAAATTTTATCCACAAAATTCTATCTGTTATTAATTACATATATATATATACGAGGCTTAATTATGCTGTCTATGATTTTCATATCGTGTGTTAATATCGTGTCTCTCGTTTCAATAACAGACTGTTTAAGCTGATGATAATATATAACATTTCTATTCTAAGCTGGGAAAAGAAAGAAAAAAAGAAAAGAACAGTTTGTTACGCGTAATTACTGGATAATTTTTAATGGAAACCCCCCGACCCTATATATACTATATAATTTGAAAAGTTCAAATTAGTTGTCGAAACTCTAATGATTTTTTTAATTTGTAGAATAGGTGTGAGGTCCTTTGGAGAATTATCGAAAAACTTGATACGATTTATATTCTGAAGAAAAATAAAAACATTGAAAATTTATCGAAGGTTCTCCGAATCGTAGAGTCTTTTGAAAGTTGGATCTTCAATTTGTTTTTGTTTTTTTTTTCTAAAAATTTGAGTCTAGTAAAAAATTGAAGATTTTTAATATTGTCCAGGGCTCGGGATTCCTGTAATTCTACTTGTTTAGAATCAATCGCCTTAATGCCAGATGAATTAACGTGACCCGCGGACACAAACGATAAATTTATCACAGTATATAATGTCGTAGGCTAATGAAATAAATAATAAAATAAATAAATAAATAAATGAATAAATAAGTATCGATAACTATTTAGGTATAGATCTACTGATTATTAAAATTTTCCGAAACGGGACATGATGATTTCTCTTTTCTCGTCTTTTCTTCCTACCCAGTTTGCCCCACTATCAGTCATAGAAATTCGCGGAAATTAAAATCTACGTTTTAGGTATAATAGAAATCACTGCGCAGATATGAAAAATAAAATAAAATAAAATAAACTAAAATAAACTAAAATAAAAACGTGGAAAGGAAGAACCTGTAATTTTTTAAAACTTTATAATTCCAGTGCCTTTCATTCGGATTGGTTGTAACTTATAGTTGAACGCGAATATTAATTAACTATTCATTAGCTGTACCTAAACAAGGAAAATCAATTAACTATGTAGAGTGAATTGCGAATTGTTTAATATGATATAAACCTATACTTACGAGACTATTCAGATTTTTCAGAAAAAATAGAAATAACAAAATTTTATAACTTATTACATATGCACAAAAATAAAACTTAGGTGTTTCTCTTTTATTTTTTATCTTTGTTTTTGGAAATAAAAATTAATTAAACATAATATAAAAAACATTCTACTCGAAAATTTCACACCCAAATTAATGGAACAGTAGGTACATATGTAACCGCGATAATCTGATAATTATATATCAATCTGTAAATAATCGAAATAGTATTAAAAATAAGTTTCAGCCGATTAAAATAACCATTATCTCGTATAAATGAAAAACTTTAATACAAAATTGCCAAAAAAAAAAAGAAGAAAAAGAAAAAAAAAAAAAACTGGTATATATATATTCTCAGCCTGTAACGCAAGTTTGAATTGCGCTGGAAAAACACATGTGGTATGAATAATTAGTTGACATTAACACTCATTGAACTATATGAATAAACTGAAAACCTACCTTATGTAAATTTAAAAAATAAAAAATAAAAAACAAAAATAATTATATATAATATTATCCACGGTAAACTGAGGCGATATTTAAGCTAGAATGCTTGGACTTACATATTATAAATAAATAATTAACTATATACACATAAATATACATTATACATATATATACACCAAAAATATATAATCCATTAACTATATATCGGTAGATTTAGGGATATAATGTGTATATTCTGCGTAACGTTAATGTTGCTCGGATTAAGATAATACGATAAGCGATATATGTAAATATTATATAAGCTGTACTTTATAAAGAAACAAACAAAAAAACAAACAAAAATGAAGAAAAGAAAAAAAAAATTAAAAACAAAAAAAAAAAAAAAAAAACAAAAAAAATTTCAAAAATAATTTGCATTTTAGTGAAACTTCTCGTAAGTGATAAACAGCACCGTATATAGCAATATAATACATATGGGTAAATATTATATGCCCGTATAAATATATATTCCTGGTACTGTTTTCTGTGTACGTTTGGAACTTATAACATTTGTGAATATAAAAATAATAATAAAAAAAAAAAAAAACAAAAAAAAAAAAACCAAAAACCAAAAACCAAAAAGCTATATCCGAAAATCTGAAAACGCATTTTCCTTCTTCTTCATTATTAAGGAACGAGTAAAATGTATGCTTATATTTTATCATTCGAAGAAAGGACGTAGTGAGCTGCTTAACGCTGGTTAATTATGAAAATAAAATAGTATAGTCTGCAGCTATAACCAGTTAAGCGCAAAAACTATTATCTTCCTTGCTGGCATAGTTTAAAATAAGATGCAGCTTAAAATAATAAATACGTAAGACATCTGGTCTAAGATCCTACGATCCCAGGTACGTCTATAAGATACATAATGTGTATAAAGTCGTTCGAAGCTTTATGGTCGTTCAACTTCCGTTTCATATACTAGTAGTTCCCTCAGAGCTTAAACTTCTTTAAAAAACTATTACATACGTCCATCTATTCAGCTATCTATACCTATAATCATTCTTCATGCTTTCGGTACCTACTAGAATAATGCCAATTAATTATATATTCATTGAATTAAATATTGCATCGTGGAAACGATCTGCCGGATTTTTTAAATCGCGATTTACATTCAATACACCATTACACATTGGGAAATATACGTAAGACGTACTGCCTAATGCAAAGGAAAACTCGTGGGTAGTTGGTATAAATTTTCGAAGCGGGGGAAACGCGTCGTAACAACTCAAGGCTCGAGTAAATAAATATTGAGCTGTAAAGTATAAAGTTAAGACTTGAAATAGTAGCAGCGGGGCGTGTGGCTCCTGGTATCTGTTCGTGTTGGTGATTCGTGTTTTACGGTTATGACTCGCGCCCAAAACACATGGCCACATGCCCGAATGCACGGTGCAGTTCCGGTCCATGGATCATTTCATAGTTTTGTCGTCTTTATCCTTTTTATCTTTTTTATCCTTTTCTCACTTTTCCCAGTCTCTATAATACATCGGGGTTCAGATGCATGTATACTAATCTTCACAGGTTCATAGCTGTATCATGCATCTTTGCAAACTGATGAACATTTATGACCAGCTTCTTCTTGAATTTGCCATTATCAAATCAAACCGGAAGCTATCTTCGAATTGCATACAGAATTCCTGGAACAGGAGTGGATCGCGTTTTAGCTAATAAACAGACGGACAAATTCTTGATAAAAGTTTATTGCCCACAAAATGAGCTACATAGATACCTATACAAATATGTTTACGTGGGCCGTTTAACGTTCTGTGGTTCAACCTATACTATATATGCATATATTTTCATATTTGTAGAATCTTTTTCGATTGAGGATTTTCTTTTTCTTCTTTTTGAAACATGAAGAATACAGTTATGGGTACAACGAGTCATACAGAGGTTGAAATTTGTCTTAATCGGTAAATAGTTTTAAGGGTAGGAATAGTAATGTCTTTTAATTTTTTAATTTTCAATCATATTAACATGTTCCCTTTATTTATTATGGCAAACTTTATAACTCACTCGGACTCGTCCAACCTGTCCAGGTATTATCAATTTGTATAAATTTCCGGCCTGCAGATTTACTATGCATGTTAATTTTCTGTTGGGTGTAAGTAAGGGTGATTTTTGTGTTTCGGACCAAAAGTCGAAGATTTATAGCTTTTGAACGGTGATATAGAACCGAATCAACGATCTCCGGTATAAACGAGCGCAAAGTTTTAAAATGATCTCAAGTTTGGACAAATCCTTGCGGCGATATATATACTATATGTGAGAATTCTGGAACCTAGACTTTTTGGAAGAGTGCACGAAGCTCGCGACCCAAACGTGGCGAAGGAATGAAAGGCAGACGACGTCCAAGCCGGGGTGCAAAAGGTGGAGAACGCTGCTCCATGTCATCCTGACTTCCACCCTGGCCTCCGGTCAATGAACTGTACCCGTAATCTTCGCCTGACTCCCTGCCCAATCTTGGGGTGAAAACTTGCAGGGCGTGACGTTTTCCTCCTGCTATAAAAGGAAGAAAAATGAATGAAAGAAAAAAAAACGGGATGAAGAATTTATTCCGGGAATTTGAATATCAATTTTTTACCTGGAATGGAAACCAAAGCCCATGGTGCTCCGTTTATGACATCGGCGATTGCATTCGTCTCTTCGGCATCCATTTCCAGCTTTTCGTCGGATCGACGCTTGCGACCAAGACGTGGTCCAAACCACATTGAACCAGCTCCGTTCATGGGGCTACGTTTCGCACAACTCGATCCTGAGCATATGTTACTCTCATCCGATAACCGGGCGCCATTTAATTCGGATTCTCTAGTGTCTGAAATTTCGGGTTTTCATTTCACGAAAAAGTTGAAACAATTATAGACTTCTTAGATCGATACCTGCAACTACGGTCTATCGCTTCGGCAATTGATATCAAACGATTGAATAAAAATGTAGACAAGCACTGAACCGAACTCTCAGATCATAAATTTCATTTGACTACTACAGGCCAGTCGGAAGATTTTTTTTATTTCACTACTGAAATGCACTTGGTCTTTCCAAAGACCTTCTATCAGATTCTATGCATCACGTATTGACGTTAAAACGTGGAGCTTGATGGATTCGAAAACTTCACCTTCGGGTTTAATCACGGAGTAATCGAAGACGAAGAAGATACTAGATGAACAATTTTCTTGGCCTTAATCTAAATGATCGTGCCAATCTATAAATGACAATGAGTTTCATGCTACGCAATTATAGGCTTGTGAGAGAAACGATACGTGTCGAAATAAAGCAGTTAATGAATTTGATTGATTTTAAATAATTATAATCGACCCACCGTATTCCGCTGTAACGCAGGTGATGAGTAGAGCAAAGCTCGTACAGACACAGAAATACTTGGTAAAGAAAATCATGCTGTACACTGGATTGAACCTCTTAGTCGAGTGGTGTTGGGTCAAACGAAATCTCCGGGTTATATAGGAGGCGCAATCCCACGGGGAGGATATCGAGGTAGTGTTTACGGGGGCTGAAAAACCACCCCGCCGACACCCTGCCGACAACACCCTTTCCCCTACATTGACAATCTCGACGCCCCTGGTAATTTGTCTTCATTTGATCGGGACGCCGTGTCGCCAATACGGAATTAGACACGAAGTTAGGGCAAACCTGTCCGAATACCTATGTACGCTTACCCAGTACCATTCACAAGCCGAGATCATCCTGGTAACACAAATAGAAACAATATCTATCGCACTTTTTTGATCCACCGAAAATTTACGGATTTGATCATTTTTTTTCGAAATTCATACCATCAAACTTCATTCTTTCTATTATTGATAATCATTCTACAAAAACAGGGGAAACCATACGATGCAGCTACGACGTTTGTGAATTCCATCTTCATTAGGCTCTAAGTCTATTCGTTTGTAAAAAAATTATAAAGTCGAAATCTGCAGAATTCCAATACCGTATCACACGAAGTTCTATGATATTACTCGATTTGTTGTATCAGAAATTCATTCGTGCAGCGTTGCACCTACCCTTACCCTTGGTGAACACGTGTTCGCCAAGATGAGCTTATCCTGAATTCAAATGAAGCGTTCTGTTTTCCAAACTCGATGTTACTTTAGAGACAATCGCTCGAAGACAATCTCCGCGATGTTAAACAAACAGCTTTAACTCCCAACCGGCTTACCGCCCACCTAAATCGCCCAGTAATAATAAATGAATGAACAGAACAGAACTGAGTATCACCGCATGCAGAAGAAGGATGTCACGGGGTCATCTTATGTGGCTAATTGTTCGTAATATAGGGGGACAGTTTTTGTCGATTTTATAATAAAATCATGAACTCTCGTTGGGTACGTGAAAGTTATTTTTCATTTTTTTCAAATTTTCAAATTTTATTGACTGGGCTTGTGCAGAACACTACATACTGCATGTATAATGGATTCGTATTTCCGAAAACAATTGAAAGTTAGGGGGTGGGATTCTGCTCGTATTCATACCCCATACGGTGTAACGAATGAACAAACTAACATCGAGATTCGCACGACGCGTTGGATTATGTGTAACGATTTTCCCGACGATCAGTCCCGGGTTAAACTTGTCAATTATCCAATTCAATTTGGGGATCAACCAATCAACCTGTTCGACTATAAATACCCTTTCGAATCTCAGCGCTTGACCATTTCGAGTCGGACTTTCATGCGGTAAAGACTGGACTGTTTTTACCAAGAATTGTTAATTCTGCCATTCAACTTTAACCAATTTCTGGATGATATTGTATCTCTAATTTCTTCCCACAATGAACTTTATTCTTATTGAAAAATTCCAAGAGTTATGATGACTTGTTTACAAATTTGGAAAAACTCGTTCCTTTGCTTGATATAGTTACACACCGGCTTTTTTTAACATCGTTATTTAAATTCGTGGGCGTATATGACGGCTAGACGACACGCGGTATGCTGTTGCAAGTGAAATAAATGGAGATTAACGCTTTTACCAATTAAGGGGATGAATTTCTATATACAGGCATCTACGTATGTACACGCGAGTTCTTCGCGCGGGAAGCTAATTCTTTTACTCTACCCTCAGAATTTCGGTCGCCTTCAAAGACTTAGCGGCGAAACGCGGTACCGCCCGTACATGAAAAACTACCCCTAATTACACGAGCAATTAAAATAACGGTAACAGATCCAACATCCAAGACTGGTATCAAGGATAAGGGGTCGCGGTAACCCGACGACAGACAAAAACGTTACTTCTTTTTCTAATAATAGCGTGTCTCGCATAGTGTCGCCTGTTAGGAATGCAGATTTATACTCAAAGTTCATCAGGGTGCGCGAAGAGGTCTGCCTACATCGGGGTGGGGCACAGGGCTAACGAGAAAAGATTTGGCCCCTTTTTTTTTTTATCACATCAAAATTTGATTCAAAAGTCAAGAGATAAATCAATTTGGGTTTAATTCTCAGCTGTGTACATTTATTTCACACAATGTCCACACACAGTTATACACGATATCAAAATAATCAACGATATTCATAATTTGGAAAATAAATAAATTATACCTATACCTAGTTCTAATACGTTTATCTTGCATTCAGTAGGTAAACATCTACCGTGCAATCAGATATTATATACTCACGTATATCGATATGAATTCACTTATTATAATATCTACACATAAATCTCTTTAATACTTGACTATTATAATTATTATAGGTACTTTTAGTCACTAGACATATAATTATCATCAGGTGTTCTTTGCTATTTGATATAAACGAGTTATCGAATATTACTTAAGCTGCACCGTGGCAGAGGCAAAAGAAAAGTTTACTTCATATTGTGGAAAATATAAATTTTCATTAATCCTTACTATAAAAATTTGGTTAATAAATTCTATAGCTGCCTGCAGTAGGGGTACGTTGGTCGCGATGTCAATTAATCATTTGAGCGAACCATGAAATGACTTAAAACGTAAGACATCGCCTCCAATTATGACTTGAAGAGATATCGAATTTACCAGACCTCGGTAATTGATGTCTAGTTGAGAAAGTTAAGAGGAAAAACGCACGTACACGCGTATCAAGTATCTATTCCTATAAATTACCCTTCGTATAACACGGCAGTAAATAATTCCTATATACTTGAGACAATTTTAGTTCAGAAGAAAGCTGCTATACTTGGTTTTGATTCAACTTCAAGCCAAGTCATACTTTCTTCGATTGAATTTGAGCGACTGCATCCAATTTACCTTTTTCCTCCTTCTATTTCCTTTTACCTTATCTCTCGTCACCCGATTAAAACTGTGTTATATACTCTTCAAAAGACGTTTAGCGGACGTCCCGCTGTTACAGCGAGAAAAACGCATCTTGTTTAGCTCACCTACTACTCGTATCCCTAAGTAGCTGAAAACCAATCGTTTTGTTTTAGTTCTTGGAATCTATATTTCCAGTGCATCTTTTTTCATTCCAATTTACGTTAGGGAACAGGGATTTACCGGACCACCCTAACGTTCCTCAATAAATTTATAACCCAGTGACGCATGCCAGAGATCTTTGCTCGGGTAAATCGATGATGAATTGTTATTCCATCATTGAATTAGCGCCTTTGGTTGCCAAATTAATAACGAATTATCTCTAACGCTTTTATAAAACTAATATAAGACAGAAAATCTGCATCATGTATTTCCCATCGCGAATATATGCCTTCATATGTACATTCCTATAATTTTTGGTAAAAATATTTTGGGATAAGGAAAAAATGAGCTTTATGGAATAACTTCAATTGCACTTCGATGCAGTGTAGTATGTATTATCATTTCCAAATCGTTCTTCGTACTCCCGGAATTGCTATAGTCCCGGGGGTTGTTCTTGTTTCAATTCCAAAGCCCAAACGTGCTGAGGCCAACCCGTTCTTCCCTTAGTACGCCTTGTTTCTTCCCCAAGATCCTGAGGTATTGCTTCATGCCTGTGATCGACCTACAACGAGATTTACCTCATAAACTTGACTGAGTCATTAATTCCGCGAGTCCTATATAATCAGTGGACAAAAAACCGTCTTTATCCCAAACATTTTTTTCTTCTTCTTGTTTTCATTTTATTTCATTTATACCTACGTGGTGCCCAAAATATATCGTACAGCGATATTCAACCAACATCTAGTATAGCCAGTCAAGTGGTTCTTACTCGGTAAGCCTTATACGATTAGGAAACTTAGTGTTCGAAATTATAAAAGGGTATTCATGATCTTCCGATGGTCGTGCAGGCATACTATAATATTGGAAGCCACTTTCTTGGAAACAAAAATGGTAAAAATAATAGAATCAAAAAGTGAATAGAAACAATAGCGATAAGTAACTGATCTTTGAGTAGAGTGCGGTGTACTTTATAGAAATTTATCAAAATTCTATGTACAGGGTGTCTCGTGGTTGTGTAGTGCGAGATGCAACATTGAAATAATATACCAAAGGCGAGTAATAAAGACGCCATATGCATTGAGTGGTTTTTCAGTAAGATCTGAGTGCGCGACTTCAATACTTATCAAAGCAAACAAACGGTTGGTTCATAGTTTTTTCCGTCGCTATACGTATTTGGAATAAGTGTCGAGCTTCTCGTACATACAGCTACGGTAAATTGAGCAGCTGCTTTCGTTCCCTCGTATACGTGTATTTCGTTCCCACGTTAAAACCCGACTTTTAGGATCGACAGATTTTATTCTGTTTTCATTTTGGCTTACTTTTTTCTTCTTCCAATTTTATTTTCACACAGAATGAAGATTTTTGTAATTTTATTAGCAGAAAGAATCATAGCGCGCGTATAGAAAACGGAAGAATACCGAAACCACCCACGCTGCGAATTTCGGCGAAATAAATAGGCACATAATAATTGGACATATGCAACGGGGTGAAAACAGACGTGAAATATTTCAATGGGTATGATATTTCCGCCGTACACGTTGGTGGCCTCTAATGACGTTTTAAGAGCACTGTATAGCTATAATAGCCTCGGTATACCTCATATTTAACAACTGGAAATGACTATACCGAATAATCAGCGTAATTTTCTAGCTGTCAGCGAACATGCTACTGGATCTTTTTTTCCTGGTTGGGCGTGCGGGTTCCAGCCATTATCTTCTCTTCCGTTATTATATGCTTTGTAAAAGCACATAAACGATTTCGGACGAATCATATGTATTCAATTTTGTAAGAAAAACCAACCGGTGCCATTTGCAAAATGCTGTAACTTTATAGCTCAAAATGTCAGTATAATGTCCTGAATTCTATTCAGCTTTTAGATTCTACCAAATGTAGATGATCTTCGTCGAGTTTACCCCATATCAAGCAATTTGGAAAAGCTTTCACATGTACACAGATGAACGGTGAATCAGACAACATCATTTCAATCGCAGCAATTATCATGGTATAGAAGATATTGCGATTGATTCTGGCGCAGATATCTTCCCTATAGTGGGTCAAGATCGGTAAGACGATATAGAATGATTGGGTTTGATGAGAAAACAAGATAAGATAATATTCTCCGCGTAAATGACTTTGCAGGGGTTCGAAGTACCGCGACATATTGCGGTTTTGGGGTATATGCTCAGCAGAAGCTGCAGGTCCATTACTTCACCGATCAGTAATCAGAGTGCATTGCACTAATCCCTCCACCGATCTCTACGGCGAAGGGTGTTTATTAAATCATATCTCTGGTTCGAAGTTGACTTTGCTTGCACAGGATCGCAGTGAGGAATGATAAAGCCGCCATTTGTCGCTCAATTATTCACTTTTGCAAATTATAAACTCACCCCAGTTTGCTTCGACCGTCTGTTGCCGGGCATGAGTTCGGCCCTAAAGGTAGCCGGTGGTTCATCGCTGTCCAATACTGCGGTGAGGTATCCAATGTAGGAACATGCGAGTCTGAGAGTTTTGATTTTCGAAAGTTTCGTATCGGCGGGTACGTTCGGGATGCAATCCCTCAGATCGGCGAAAGCGTTATTAATGCTCTGGGTACGTCGTCGCTCCTTCTTATTAGCCGTGTTTCTTCTTTTGACTGGTCTCACCCCCGTCCCAAGTACGAAAGAAGAATTTTGGCCGATCGAGGTGGAGCACGGAACGTAATCCTCTTGGATTTGACCGTCTACAACGGGATCGTGGTACGCTACACCACTGTAGTGATGGGAATTTATACCGTGATGATTCTGATATGAATGAAGATGAAAAGCTGTCGGAGGGTCTGCTATACCCAGCTCCTCGAGGCAGGGTGGAGTGTCCGAAGTCCCAGGGCTTCCGGACCCGGAACTACCCCCAGAAATTCCTGTTGTATCCATTGGACTCCAGTAGGAACTATCAGGAATTGTGCAGTCCATGGTACCACCCACACTTCCACCTGCAACGATTACCAGGTGTTTTTTTCTCGCCCTCTCCGAATGATTTTTCTACAAATTTCGAGCACCCTGATTAGCGCTCAAGTTCTAGCGTTGATTAATTTGGACCAGAGACGTCAGCTGCATCCGAAAAAGGCGGGAGACTTGACCCCGAGTTTTCGCATTTCAAGGTCACCAGTGTGCACCAGTGGTTTGGTAACGCGAAAATATTCGCGTCGCGTTCTTCGATCGCTTTTTTTTCTGTTTAATCAACGATTTCAGTACCGACGTACAACTCTTTCCGTAGTTAGCCTGCGACTGGGTGATCGGGTTGTGCGAGAACGGGCGTTACCTACGGTATCATGCGAAGTGAGTATATACGATGAACGCAACTTGATGAAGATTGGTGAGGTCGAGTTAGGCTCGTACACGAGGAACCGTGGTGGCCTAAGAATAACGCAACTAAGGTGCTGGAAATCTAGCATGTTTATACCACTACCCTGTAGCGAGGAAACGATAGGTGTTCTGGCCTCCGTCACTCGAAGAGTTTACAAAGCTTACCGCCGCTAACTTCTACAGTTCTAGTTCTTCAACACCCTGAGGTCCCCTTCAGACGCGTGCCTAAAACCGCGGTCGCTCTTTTCCCGTCTGCGTTTCCCAACTTTTTAAACGTTTCTTCCTTTGATTGAACTAACCATATGAAATTACTCTCGATACGTATACTCCTCTAAAACTGCATGATCACTGATACAGCTACGAGCTTTTCTCGACGATACTCAGATGCAACTCGAGCGACGCGACGTCGAGCACAAGATCTCTTTCCACACGCGTGAATTGATTCGAACGGAAAATCATTCGATTACAAAGCTTTCTTCACGGTAATCAAACGGAAGGTGGTCTTCGGGTACCATAAGCAACGGCATGGTACCATTAGACACAGTTCCGTTTCCTACATCCAGAATTACAGTCAAAATAGTTCACTCACCTTGTCGAGGTATATGGTTGTAACTGTTTTGTTGATAGCATTGATTATGGGTGTAATAATCAGTCTGGTTAACGTATCCCTCCAGCAATGCCGCCATTAGAAAAATTTCCTATTTCGTTCAAGAACAATCAATTATCCGTCTTCTCGCCGAGGTGTTTCTGGGCTTTGTATACTAACGACACCGAAATTATGTTTGACACAATATTAGCACCACACCTCGTTAGTATTGTTAAAGGACAGCTAGATCGTTGTATGTTATACAGCTGGTGCCACACTCGCGTGCTTTATATCTACGGAGTTTTGACTAATGGATTCGCATATTTTGACACTCGTTTTTGGCACCTTGCCGACTGCAAGCCGCGGCCGGTGGCAATGTTTGAAGAAAATTAACGATACTTTAACGATTCAACGATTCCAACCAAGGAATGACTAATGGATGGTGCTTGCAAGCATCTGGATGACTTTCGAGTGACACCCACGGCTCCAGCCTCGAGGTGCCGCGTCCGCGTCGGGGTGCTGGGCATCGAGGTGCTATACGCGGCTCCATCCTCCTCATCCGCACGCGCTTCCAAGCTCCGCCTTTTCCTTTTATTCCTCCATATCTCTCGCGCTTTTTCCCCCTCTCTCACCATTACATTACAGAATTAAGCCCCTCTCTCTCTCTCGCACCCTCTATTCTCTCTTTGTCTTTATATCGTTACGTTCGTCATGTAGTCACTCCGAAATGCGCCATCACTCGTAGAGTAAATTGTCCGATGTCTTCATTGCGCCCATAAAATATTAGGGATGAAAACGGAGAACCGGAGCAAATAAGAAACCCATCCTGCAGGTCAAGGCAGCAGACGTTTTGAACGGATCTTTGGCACCAAAAGTCACATAACTTATCCTAGCTGGCGACACAAAGTTGTCGCATTAGGGTCAAATTTCTGCACAACCGTCGCTCCTGTCATGGGGGTCATTCTTTGACCAGCGCCCAAAAGACCCGCGGTCTAAAACCGAGGACAACAGTAGAATATGAGGGAATACACGTTTCCGTCAATGACAAATAGCCACTCTTTCCGGACTCATGACTTTCGGGAGTGTCAATTTGGTAATTGCCAATGTCAACTTTCCAGCCTTTTCATTAATTAAACTGATGTGCAACATATACGCGAGGAAAGAATCGGTTCCTTTTCTTTTCATTTCACATGGAAGTTCGATCGTTTGATATCCCAGACAGCACACATATCCGATAGATGTTCATAGGATATCCATACGATAGCCATGGGACATAGGATGTCCAGTGGATATCCTATGAACATCTATCGGACATGTGTGCTGTGTGGGATAGCGGCAAACGTTCACACGGTATGAGACAATTGCAACATATTGATGCACACTCGAGGACCGACTACCATAAACAAATTATAACATTAATTGGACATTGACAATATTATGTCATGATCAGTCTCTCCGTTACTTTGTGCCCCATAAAGTTTTACACTGTATGCCGTCCACACGATACATACACGGTGGGTGCATCGATGGTGACACACTAAGGCGCCACGCGATGAGGTTCGAAATATTTAGATTGGTAAGGACCGCTATCGACGACGCATTGAAAGCTATACGTCAAATATTTACTCGTTAGTCGCCCGATCTTTTTGCCTTTTTTGTCAAATATCTACCGTGGTTTTTATCCACTGGTAGTAAGTGTGTCCGCGTAGTTCAAAATATCCCAAAATCATGTGATGTCATTTTTTTTTTCTCAAACCCTGTACCTAAAAGTCTATGAATTCGAATCTACGACAAGTACAGAAGGAAACAGTCCCTTTTTACAATTGATACCCTCGATTGTCCCTTCGGGTTCGACGGTTTAAATTTCGGTTACGTCGGAACCCTGCAGGCGCCAGGCTCTGCGTCACAGGGGGCGGAATGGATCCTAAAGAAGAGTGTCCTTCAGTCTGCTCCTTGTTCCAGTTGTCTAATTCCTTCCTGTGGTCAGCCCTTGAAGTTAATGATAATTCTTTTGCATTTGGTAAAGAGTGACACGCACGAAAAGTGAGTTAAATTACAATAGGCGTTTAGAATCTCGGAGTTTTTTTTTTCACTTCTGTCCCCAGTTTCATATTCATTCTCTATTTTTAGCTAGAAAACAATGGGCTAACTGTGATGCCGCGATCTCGCGGTTAACTGAAACCTTAATATTATGTTTATACGTACGTGTCGTCGTGGAATTTTTTCTTCGTATACATGTTCGTTCGACCTAGATTGAAATTTATTTTACATAAATCACAGAGTTTCGGATTTATAAATGAGGCAGGCTACAGGAAGAAAGAAAATATAAATAACTAATATAATTTTATTCATCTTAATAGTAAATTTTATACAAAATTTTACAAATATGCATCTCTTTGAAAATCACGTTCTTAACTCTAGAGTGAAATCATAGTAATACTCTTTGGTAGGTGTAGTAGTATAACAAATACTTCTAAACATTGAGTCAAACTTTTCATACATGTATGTATACTATAGGTATGTACATTATACACGGGCAGTAATATACAGTCGGAATTATTTACAAATACAGATATTTTTATACATTTCAATCCCTCCCAGGCTTTTCAATTAACTCTAAGCCTGTGGTTCTTGCTTCAATTCCAAGGCCCACATGTGCTGTGGCCATCCAGTTCGACCTTTCCCTTTCGAGCCTTCTTCTTGCACGGAGGAAGTACTCTGGCCGGAAATCTCGATCTATAAAAAGGACGAAAAACGATATTTAGTATAATATTCGAAATGACTTCTTACGGTGAATATCTACACACTATGACTATAAGACATGGGTGGGGAAAATCGCGGACAAACTTCAGAATCCTTAAATATTGTACTTTCTGTCGATCAAGGAAAACGATTACGGAAGTGGTTTGACCAGGTGAAGAAAATACTGAAACTAATCGCTTCCTGAAGACCTCCCACCGCGATACTAACAAAAAAGATTTCGGAGAGACTAGACTCCTGGATCTCTTCCCGCAAAATCATTTGACCGCACAGGGAGATCGTAATTTGTGAAGAGGATAAAATTTCCGAGAGACACATGATGACATATATAATCCGTGAAATTATAGCCAGTTTAGTTGCAAAGCTGTAGCTGCGTTATTGAACGCAGGTCTAAATGGCTGAGATTCGGAGTCAGGTTCTTTGCAAGATAAAGAAAAAAAAAGAAAATAATAATCGCGTCAGAACGTGAAGTTTCTTCGTCTAGTTTTGTTTCTCTGAGGGTGAAAATTTCTTATAAAATAAAATTTAAGTCGCAATCACATCGTTTGTGGAAATACTATATTTTTTATTTATTTTTTGCTACAGAAGCTACGAGTTAATTATAACATGACTAATGTGATTTTAAGTAACTTATACTACCCATGGGTAGAGAAGCGTAAAGTATATCGAACCTCGTGCCACAACGAAAGCGCTTGAGTCAGCTTTGTGTTTACTTTGAGTCAGTGTACGCTAGCTAGCTGCTTTATTAAGTTGTTATAAACAGTGAAAAAAGCAAGAGGCTCACACTCGAGCGAGATTTTGTGAACCGAAGTGCTAACCTTCCCTCGAGACCCGGGACAATTTTGCTTCCAATTATTCTAATGCGATTTCTGGCGAGATTAAAGAGCCTGACCGATGGTCGATGTGCAGGTCGTATAGATCTTTTGAGATAAAATATACCCATCGGGTTGTATAGATCATCTATCCGATACTAATATTTAGGATGGATCAATTAACTCTAACTGCAGTGTGACTGTGGCGAGGGGTAAATTGAATTGAAGATAATTTGATTCCAGTGCCGACAATGAGGTCACGTATTTTTAATCAACCATTGTATATACATATAAAATCTCTGACGTTGTGCAACTTATTTTTCTCTTTCAATATTCACTTGTACGTGTTCGAGCCTGGGATAAATTGGCAAGCCACAAATCTAACGAGCGCTGCAAATCTAGACAAACAGCAGATTTTTTAAGGATTTTGAAATCCGTCTGTTTCGCAAAGCAGTTAATATCTCTTTCTTTCTCTCTTGGGTTGAAAAGCGTTGAAAAGTAACTTCAACGGTTGATAAATACGCGTGAATCACGTATGCACTTTTGAAACGCAAAAATCTTAAAGTTTCGAGACGTAAAAAAATGGCTTTCTTCATCTCCTCTGACTGATCAATCTATTTATAAATAAGAGCTTTGTAAAGTTATGGATAATCTGTACTTAGCTGTCACTTTAGCTCTGAACTCGTGTCACAGACCTTCCCAAGCTTGGAAAAAGCTCGACGTGCGACTCAACGAGCAAATGAATGGGGACGATAATTTTTTTACTTCCTTTGATTCAATCAACGAGCAAAGACTCGCGTCTGTGTGATAAATTTCAACTACGTATTACGATATTCATACGATTCGGTCTTTCAACTATAGTAAAACTACGTCAATCTTCGGGTTCTCAATTCTCGTAGTTCTTGTATTTCTTGGTCCTCGCGGCTACGAGATACAACTCTCATAAAGTGCCTCGAGATACTGCTTACACATCTTATTAGCTTTACACGTAAACAAATTATTCTCGCTTCATATACCCCTGACCCCTTTCGTAGCTATTGAAAATGACATAAATTTTAAGATAGCATCGTTCTCGCCGTTTTTTCATCGACAATGGGAACTCCAGCCTTCGGAATAAAAACTGACACTTTGGCCAAATTTCAGTATCTTTACGTAAAGTAAACTACTTTATCTAGTTCCTAAGAATTTATGTTCAGACTTGTCGATGATGAAGATATGGCGTTGAAGAACGCGACATAAGAGTTCATTCTAAAGACCTAATTTACTGTTTCAAGGACGATATACAAATTTATGTGAACACATAGTCATGTTAAAAAAACGTGAAAAAGGTTGAATAGCTTTTTAGAAGTGGGAACGAGTTGAGTGCCAATAAAAATGTCGTAAAGCAAAAGGAAAAAAATAAATTTATGGCAACTGCGTCGAGGGCCTGTACGTTTCAAGCTCTTGAAAAATCATCCATAGATCGCGGGATAAAAATCTACGCAGTTTTTCCGACGAGCGGGTAGTCTTTGTGAAGAAAGTTTTCAAAAACCCCAAAGACAATGAGACGCGGCATAATTGCCAATTTCTTATTCTGCGTAATACTCTGGAAACTGACTCACCGTATTTTGCTGAGACTTGTTACGACGGCTACTCGAGAGAATTTCCGCCCTGAAAGTTTGTGGCTCTTCACCTTCGTCGCTGTCGAGAACTGCCATTAAATATCCAATATAAGATGCTGCGAGCCTGAGCGTTTTGATCTTGGAAAGTTTCGTGTCTGCAGGTACGTTTGGGATGCAATCCCTCAGATCGGCGAACGCGTTATTAATGCTCTGAGTACGTCGTCTCTCTTTTTTGTTCGCGGTATTTCTCCGTTTCGGTCTCACCACCATTCCTTCCCGTACATCACGGAGATGTTGAAGAGGATCCGCCGACTTTAATACGCCACTAACGAACTCATTTTGACGAATAACTTCCGGTTGTGTTGAGTATATCAATTGGCCAGGATAGGACTGGCCTGCACTTGTCTGCATCTGGTGCACATTGTACTGATGGTTTGTCGAGTAATGAGAAGAATGGGATGACGGTGAATAATGCGACTCCTGTACCCCGATTTCTTCGATTAAAGGAGGCGTCGAAGCCACTGGACTTCCTGCACCCGAACTACCCCCGGATATTCCAGAATCTGCCGCTGCCCAATATGTCGAATGAACTTCTACAGGATCAGGAAGTCCGACTGGTCCTGAAACCAAGAAAAAAATCCAAAGTTATTGACCCGAGCTTGCGATTAGTCGTGAAGAAAAGAGCTCAAGAAAATCAGCGACGAAGAAATGAAAACAGTTTTTAACTCACCGTATGGCATTTGCGTCATGTAGTTGTAGGGTTGATGCCATTGCGGATAGTATTCTGCTTGCGCCTCGTACCCTCCCAACATATTGGCTTCTCGAGGGGCACCTTGGTGCGTGAAGAATAAGAAAAGGTGACAAACTTTTTCGCGTTTCGAAGATGAACGACCAAACGCTCAGCGGCGATTGATGATGGTTGTAAAAGTCACGTAGCACAATTGTTGAACCAAAAAAGGAAGTGGAAAAAAATGTTTTAATTAAATCGCAACGGTTTGTTTCACAGGTTGTCCTGAATAGGACAATGAGAAAGTCACGTGAACGATGTCCTCGTAGCAGAGGTAAATCCGGAACTTATTTCGATATGTTTGCGTGATTTTATTTGAAAGAACGCGTGCGCGCGTTTGAGAATGCGGTTGGAATGATACTGACGTTAGAATCGAGGATTAACATCTCCGTTGCGTAGTGATCCCGTGTTTTTACGAGCCCTCTGAACTTACGACGTGGGTGGATCTCCAGGAAGCTCCGCCTGTGGAGGCGGGAAACTGACTCCCACGCATATAACGTCCCGACGCAAAGCGTCGACGTATCGGCTGAACGATTCAATTAGTAAATTGGATTACACACTATACACTCTGAGTAATACGAAAGTTATTTTATTTTCCTAGATTGCTTCGGCCATACTGTTTTCACCCCCCGAGACTGCAGCAATAGCGAAATTATGTGTATGCGAATTTGTTTTATTAGGATATTTCAATGAAGGAAATATTCTAGTCTTTACTAGAGGATTTTTTTTTCAAGATTTAAAAGTTGCAACTAATTTACGTTCAGTTTTGAGCCAGACAAACGAGGATCATTAAGGATATGGCTATTCAAATAAAGATCGTGGGATATCCTTCAAGTATTACAAATTCGTTCAAATTACCCGCAACAGAAACAGGACGAGAGTAATAGAGTCACGTGTTTCCTCCAGGGGTTAAAACTTGTGTAAAAAGTGGAAGTCGAAAGCCGACAAAGTCTCGCGCCAAACGGTAGCATCTATAATATGAAAAAGAAGAAGAAAAAACGAGAGAGAGAGACTATAGTCGTGTCGTTACAACTCAGCTTCATCCCCCAGGGAATTTTCTTGTCCGCCTTCAACCTGTTCGCATAAATAAATTTATTTCGAGTTGGAATGAAGGGCTGATATAGACTTTCCTTCTCCCCGACAAAAATTTTCATCTCGTTTCATGTTTTACACATATCAACTGCATTTTTGTTCGTTGCAACTGATGAAAGTCGATCGCAATTTGGTTCAACTTCTCATCATTTAAGCCCACGTGATGGTAGAAATGACTTTCAACATTGCACAGGGTACTTTTCAGTGCAAATGAAAAATTTCATTACCAATCGAAACATTATCTTAAATTTAACGAAGGGATGAACAAGCCGGAGATAAATCAGATTGTATGTTTGGGTACAAGGGATAGTAATTAACGATTGCCGAGTAATGAATAAAGACAATTAGCGATAAGATGGGTATAGCGACCCATCAGCCTCGGAATGGGATGGAAACGTCTGGTTTCGAATCAGACGTTGCACAGGCGCAAGGCAATCATCTGCCAGAAATAATCGGCAATAAATGGTCTCGGGTTTTCTTTACTCTCGCGGCAGTAGGTCGTCATAGAGAACAGGGATGGTTGATTAGTCGACGACGTCTGTGGTATAACGTCGCGACACACGCCCCACGTCGCGTTACGTAATTGGCCCAGAAAGTGCTCGAGTAGGATATGGCGTGAAAAAATCTCGCAGGAGAAAATTTTTCTTCCCATGGTGGATAACTAATAAAAACTCATCAGTGGCGCCTCCGGCTGAATTCCATTCGCCGTTTCTTTTCACTGTTGGAGCATGGGTTGGAGATGGGTAAAAACGATGCTCAAACGTGATCAAAACTCACCCTTACAATCCTGAACTCTTTTCGGATACATTGATCACGCAATTCGTTCAAAAAGTTCGATTTTGTTATTGCAATACGAGTAACATGGAGGTTTACCGTGGATTGGGGGTTGATTCCGGTTCATTTCGATCTGAAAGAACCGGAAAACCGAACTACGACTTCATAAGGGATGAAATTCTTGATCACGAAGAAGTGAGACTGCGTGACTTTTACTAGTCAGTGAAAACTGAAGAGCATCTCGAGAGCCATTTTTTGAAGACTTTTCATTCTCTCCTTTGACCTTTCGGCAGATACGAGCGAAAGTGAAGTGGCTATACGGTCGCAGCAGGTATCTACTCTGGGCGAAAGCTCTCTCGGCCTCATCTCATCATGTGCATCTATATGCATATATCTGTACCGCGAGAGAGAGAGAGAGAGAGAGCGAGGGAGATTAAGAGTGAAAGAAGCGAGGGAGAAAGGTGGAGGAAAGATTCTCGAGCAGAAAGTCGGCAGACGTGAAAACGGGGGTGTGGGAGGCAACCCACTGTTATCAAAGAGGAACGCCGCCTCCGTCAATAAAGACGGTTTGAGGAGCAGCACACTTACGCTAACTAATTTTCATTCTTTGATCTTTTCGGTGCCGGTGAAATGCGGTTTAACTTGGTTAAACGCGCATTATTAGATGGCGATAGAATAAGCCGGTGGTCTCACGCGTCTCTCTAATCTCCACCCGCGCAAAAAGATTCCCTAAAAAAAGGAAAAGACGAGTGAAAAGAAAAACTAAAATTCCCAATTTTCTTCAGGAAAAGATCAGACTGGGCACAAAAATGATTAGGTACCCATCTTCTTGGATTAGCAACTTGTTATTTTCTTGTTCAACAAATCGTTGCCATTTTCACGACATATATATATCTCTGTGCATCACATACAGCGTCTAACTCAACTTATAAGAGCCGTGCTTGAGGTATTCTATATTTGAAGTCGTAATCGTGAGTTAAAGATGTCGCGTTCTGGTTCGATATGAACTCGGTGTTCTGGTCCGGATGGTTGATCTAGCCTCTGGCCCCGCGTGGCGGTTAACTGGAATGTGGCGGTGTCCTGGTGTCTTGGGAGAATGCTTGATAACCGTCTTCTATCTCGAGTCCCGTGGGGGCAGGCTATATCTATTAAGAAATAATCGCGATAACTAAGTGAACCAGGGGGCCTGCTGGATTTCGGTATAACTTCTATAAGGGATGATGCAGAGGGTGTCGTCGAAGTACAACACTACGGGCCGCGCGACGCAACCCAGAACACCGTATCTAGACGTGATATATTTCATACATTTCATATTTCATATTTCCTATAGGAATAGGAATAATTATTATCACTCTGGTCGTGACAGCCATCAAAGAATATGATTACTATACGTAGGTATGACTCTTAATGATGTACGACTCTCTCGGTGAAATATATGTTTTATTCACTCGCGTGCCACGTATAGGTATATAGGTATATATAATTGTATATATTATCAAATCCTTGCGACCCTCAGCCTGAGTATATGAGTTGACGACGTGACGATGGCTTCCTCGGTCCTTTATAATTATTATTTCCGTGGTTAAAGTAGGCCATTTTTTACTCCCTCTGAACTTTTTGAGACGTAAACAAAAATGTTGTCGGTGACCTGGGCTGCGTCGTTGGACAGCTTTTGAATTTATTTATTTTTTCAAAGACGCGATACTCCACCACCACACTCATATACTCTCTCATTTCTTCTTCACTTTTTCTCCATTCTTTAACCGATGTCCTTAACCGCTAAGCCCTACGTTATACAACTCAGCCGGTTTCATTCATAATCTTATTCCCGGATAAGTACATCAGGTCCATTCACAAAAATTGTCAAACACACGTTTTAATTTTACTAGTTTTTTCCTCCAACTCGCGTTGGCGCTCTTGCCTTTTCGATTTTTTTTCCAACCTTTGACTAAAAATAAAATGAAAACCAGGACTCGTAAAATTCTTCCTTCCTGTGGAGTTTGTAACAAAAAACGTAAAAAAAAGAGAGAGAAGACACGAAGTTAAACAATAAGGCATTTGTCCTAGTTTCACGAAATCCTTAGCTCCATTTCTATGCAGATCATTATCTGCCTAATCGCAAGTGATCTATATCAGAAATACAGCCTATAGGTAGAATTCCGAGGATACTGAACACTGTGAGGCATAATTCCGCGGTGACTTCATACTTTTCGACTCATCATCCCCAGAGGCGTCGTTCTTTCATTGAAAATTTTCATTTTTCTCGTTATGAATGAATCCCGCGATATCTATGAAGTAGTAAACGCGTATATATACGCGCATGGTGTATATACCCACGCGTGTATAAGATGCTTATAAAATACAGGGGACACGTGTCCAGACAAGGTGTTTACGTTAGTGTCTCGAGAACTGAACGAGGCTGAACGAGTCTATATAGTAGCAAGGAACAGAAGCCCAGCACACGCCACCCACGCCACCCAGGCAACCGCTGCACCTGCCATAAATGCTTCCTTCCTGTCGTTCCGTTCGTACGTCCGCCCCTCTGGCCCCAAAAAACCACCACTAAAAAGATAAAAAATTGAAGGAAAAAAGAAAACTGGCCGTAACTAGCGTTTAACGATCTGTATTCAAAGCGATGACCATTCTATGAGTTCGCTACAACTTTCAGGTATAAATATAGCCACTGATCGTATAGTAAAAACAAGAATATAAAAATTCTTTGTTTGTATATGATTGGGTAAATTCTTCGAAGTATAGAAGGAATTAGGAACTGCGAATCGGAATTGCGGAGGAAAAGAGTAAATTATTAGGTTTTTAATTTTTTTTTTCTTCTCTTTTTGTCCCCCACTATGGAACACATGCTTATCGCGAGTTACAAATGTCAGTTAACATGGTATATGCGTTTTTGAGAAGGTTGTAGCCAGGCGTTCGCAAACAGCGTTTTTGCACCCTACTAATTTTACGATTTTCGGTTTGGTAGCTACTTACTCGAAGTAAAAACTGGCAATAAAACGCGCTGCATAATTGACCTGGGACGTTAAAAAATTAGGATGAGATTGTTTAATGTCGGTGCTGAAGGGCTGTTTGAAATATTTTCCTACTTTTCTACGATGATGTATTTTATTTTATTTTTCGTCTCTTCTTATTTTTTTTCAAATATCTATACAGCTAGGGAATTAACAAGGAGTGCAGCGACCCACGTCGTCATGGTAGAAAGTAAGCCGCAAGTTATAAGGTTGAGCTTGAGTTGGATCCGGAGTTCCATTAATACTTGGTAACGCAATAAACTATTTTTATATACGACGGGGTTTGCACGCCTGCGCGTATCGTAGCCTTATACTTCTTCGTGGTATATGATTTGATATCTCGTTCGAGAGCCACATGGCCCCGGCGATCATTTGCTCCCTTCCTCTACGCCGCACCGTTTACCACGTACAGAACTGCAGCTCGAACAGCTTTCGAGGAAAGTGCCAAAAATGACACCCGCAACTTTCGGTCTTTGATTCATTGCTTTACATTTCTAGATTCTATAGCCATATAGTACAACTTGTTACAATTACTTTTCGAAAGTCATCGAGATAATCTGTTCCCTCCGAGGTGATAAAACGAAGGCCGAAACTTGTATTGTTGAAAAAATAAAATAAAATCAAAAAGAAGTTTTCGAAATCCGAACCACCCCCTAAGTCGTAAGCTAAGTAACGCATGCGGCTAAGACTTTGTAGAAATGTAATAAAAGGAGTCTCGAAGACTTGGAAAAGCCGTATTTTACTCTCGGAACAATAAACACTAACCCTTTTTGTTCGGGCGGTTCGTATCTTCGAAGCCACACAGTAGACCGTTGTTGAAGGAAAATCATCCCTGATCTAGGTTAATAAAATTTAAGACGTATTAAGTTTCACTTAAGGCGCCGACGGGCTTAAATGTACTCTTAGAACATAGATGATCGCCGGTATAAGTATACAATATACAAAACTGTATGGAGCAAGATTTTTCGAAATATCCTCATCTTCGAATGCCGGGAGCAAAACGGCAAAACGAGAGAAAAAGAAACGCACGATATTGCGGGTCGTGTTGAACAATCGGCTGTTTGCTCGCGGACTGATTAGAAACAAAGTGCTGGAAATAGATCCAATTTGCTTCCAAGCTAAATTAGCTTAGAATCTGAAGTGGGTTTATCTCAGTTTTTCCCAGGGTAGCGCCCGCGCTACTCAAGTGCTTTTTCTACTGGCAAAAACTTCCATGACACCCAGTGCACGTATATGTATCGCATGATATGCACACACAGAATCACTGACAACAAGTCACATGTACTCGAGATAAAGTTCCTATAATATACGCCAACTCTTTGCAATTTTTCTTTTTTCAACCTCGATTAATTATTATTGGCATATAATATGTAGCCTCGAATTTGATAGCGTAGATTTCATGACATTATATCTTTTCATTTAAAAAGATAAAGGGATAAAAATGTACAGTAGATCGTAAAGCCAGCAGTTCGAGCGATGGTCGAGGACGATGTACCGCCCGCCCTCGACCTGATCTGCCAAGTCCCTGATGGGCGGAACCCACGTCATGGAGATCTCTTACTCGAGAGTGTAACTTGAGCTTGTGTTTTGTTTGCAGAGATCACATTTAATACGATTCCCATTAACGGTGGTAAACCGATGTATAGTTTTCATGCACATTTGTATGCACCCAATTTTACATCTTTGCGAAGATGTCATACGTCTGCTGCCACAGGTATATCAATGAACATTAGAAATCGAAGGAAAAATAAATTCGACCATTTTTATGACAATCTAAAGCGTTCGTTATAGAACCTGATCGATGTGGAGCACTTTAGTCGTCGAACAGGACTACCGATAAGGCAAAAGCTATAGAGGGACCGTTTCAATAGCCATGAGCAATTGCGCCCACATATCGGCCAGTCGAACGGGCGTGTATCTTGAACACCGTTTACGATAAGTATAGAAATACTATGAATTGACGGGAGTACTTGCGATTAGATAACAAATGGAAAATCGTGGATTGCCGCAGTTCATATTGCATTGAAACTGATACATGCGGAAAAGTTCGCGCAACGAATCTATAATCGTACATTGAACAATTCCTCGAGTAATAAAAAGAGGAAGCATGGTGGAAAAGCCATTTGAAATCGGCAAACCACTGCTACTACCTCGCTCGATAAATCTGTCAACAAATTTTCTCGCTCTTCGTCCTAGGACTGCAGACAGCCAGGACACCCAGAGCATTTGCACACTTGACTCTTCTGGCACTTGGTCACTTAACTTCCCGATCCGGCTTTGTTCGTTTTAGGATACGATGACGGTTTTCTCTTGCAGTTCGACGGCCACCGCATGGTGGACGGCATACAACCTCGACTTTTGGATGGCGCCATATACAGGATCCCCGTATTTGGTGTTACGATTTACGAGTCTTCCTGGGCTGACATATTCGTATGGCGCTTAAAATTCTTCTTCAAAGCCCCCTATACGTACACGATTCCTACACTTGGTTGTATTTTCTTCCCTCGCTGACTTGACCCTCATCTCACATGCAACCACTTGAATATCTCGCTCTTGCGCCTCTCATCTTCTCATCGTATTTCACACCGCGTTCTTATCCGTACATCGATTCTTCTATTTGTCTTATTCACTGCGATGGGGGACTTTTTGTTCTAATCATTGTAACCACTCTGTGAGAACGGCGAATAAAAAAGCCTTCGATGCCTTTCTCGTCCAGACCATTTCGACACGGAGGTACGAAAGTCAGTCAGATGTTAGCTCAGAATTCATTTCTACCCTGAATAACATCGTCACACAAAATAACCGCTAACAAACGCCACAGCTCATGGATTCCATGTTATTTATCCATTTATGCATATGCATACCTAGATAGATAGATATCTGGGGTAGACTCTGACACAAGCACGCGTAATTACGTAAATGTCGTTTCCCGCGGGGAGAAATGACAGGTACGCTTCAGTGTTATGGGAAAGGCAACAATTCAATTTCCCTAAATACTCATCCTCTGTCCATTATTCGATTGGCGTCTTTATTGCGCAAATTAAGGGTTACTTTGAGGCCTGTGTCCCACATGCTTCGCCACCCCGTCGCGCGAGACAAACACATAGATTGTATTTACGACTGGGACCAACATGTGCGGCAACCCCGTTTAGCTTACCCGAACCCCACGTTATTACAAAGCAATAGATATACCTACTGACTCCAGAAGAATAGAAAATAAAGAGGACAGAAAAACTGCGGGTAACCAGCTACTGCAGGGGGGTAGGCTTGTTCGCCAACGGGCGCAGCAGTGTCAAAACGTCACTTTTCGCAACAGGAGCTGTCACGTCAACATATAAGGGGCCAATCCTTACCGAATTATTTATTTATTTATTTATTTATTTATTAGAGACAATCAGATTGTATTTCATTAGAAGACTTCAGGTATACAGGTGTCGATTCGTCTCTGAAATGAAGGGATGAATCGGGGAAAGCGGATTTCAAAAAAGTTCACGCTGCATCTATTAATCAAGCT
Source organism: Tenthredo livida (assembly GCA_963992785.1). NCBI lineage: Eukaryota > Metazoa > Arthropoda > Insecta > Hymenoptera > Tenthredinidae > Tenthredo > Tenthredo livida. The sequence goes on along the minus strand of OZ023071.1, from coordinate 5,539,598 downwards.
TTTTGGTTTCAAATAAAACAATTCAAGATTATCTTCGGTAGCGATAGATTTGTAACATAATGTGAACATAATATGCCTTTTCTTATAGAGCATTTGACAGGGTCGCAAAGATTTCGCGGACGTCTTGTTGGCGCCGACCTCCTGAGGACACCATCCGGCGTCGAGTATATTGTCAGTATATAGAATGCCGATGGCAGACGCGTGGGCCAAGGGATTTCTCTTGTGTTAACTGTCAGTTGGACCGTAATAAAGTGTAATCGGAGCTAAGGACAATGCAGTTACAGACAGCAAAGGACATCCCATGTCGAACTAGAAAGTCGCAATACCAAAAGCCCCGGAAATCGCTGTATCTTTAAACCTAAAACGAACGTTTCGGGGTTTGGTGTCTTTAGGTTTAGGCTATTTGGATTTGATTATGCAGCAGCAGTTTTCTTCCTTAAGTTTGATTTATCCAAGTGCTTTTCTCTGGATTTGACATTTTGTTCAAACCGAAATACGAAACTGACGGAACAACTTATCGTCATAGTCAGGTATAAACGAAACCTAAATATTTACAAAATCTGAGATCGAAATCCTTGACTTTAAAAATTGGTCCTTGCCATTTTCTTCTTCTCCAAAGTTCGAAGAGTAAACAACCCTACGTCATCCTCGAGTGTCTGGATGTTTGAGAGTCCAAATTTTCGCTTTTCTCGACAGCTAGCATACAAAGGATTTTATGAAAGGAAGAAATTTTAATTGCGAGAAGAAACCGAGAAACTCTATTTCATTAGAGAGAATTAACGATCCGTCTTATGTATTATGATATGTTACACTATACGTAAGTATAACTACCCCTACGAAACGTCACGCCTCGCAAGGTGCGACATAACGCAGAAGTGTGACTCTACCGGGTGCAAAACCACCCAACCACGCCAATTCCCACGAAGTTATTCGTTTCTCGTCTCGCCACCGTTCCTTGTGGTTCAGACGTCCCCTAGGAGTCGTAAGGACACGCGTCTCTCCTCCCCTAGAGATACCGAACCTAAACAGCTCCATTAACCGCTAACCATATACGCCACCTTCACCCTGGCACAAGTGTACCTCGTTGTTTGTCGAACATTTATTTGAGAGCGAAAATTTATGATGAGAGTCGATTTTTTCGGCACCCCTTCTTCTTAGGAACCTTTGGACTACCTAGTTTCGAGATTTGTAGTTACTCCGTATCGCTGTTGACGTGGGTTCGGTTACAAAGGGATTCTTAACACCTCTTTGTCACTTTTGGTTGAAAGTGTCAGAAGTGATTTTTCGGAAGCATCACGCCGCTTGATATAGACTCGAAGCTTGAAGCTAGTTCAGGAGAAGAACTATCAAGTAACAAAGCGGACTCTGTCCTGTACCTAGAAGTAACTGATATCCTGCACTCATATTTTAGTCAGATTTTGTACTAGGATATGATTTGAAAGGACGAAAAGGTTGACAGTTCTGTGACCGGGTTTTCAAGGAACGAGATCTGCAGCTGGGGAAGGGTCAAGTTTGCAAGTTATTGGAAAAACAATTTATTAATAAAGAAATGCTCAGCTTCTGTCTCTGTACAGACACAGACATACTGCACACACATAACATAGGTATAATAACTAATCAAAGAGAAAACTAGACTCTATAGGAAACCAACTAACTTATCTCTAAATCTACGTGATACTTCGATTTCTCTTTCGCACAGTTTAAATCGACATTTTTTCCTAATCCGGATTTTCATTCGATAACTTTTTACGTCTACGACACAAATTGACATTTATATATATGTTTCATTGCAGTGGGCGTAAAATCCAATTTTACAACTTGTTCTGATTAGATTAAATCGAATTGAAGGATTGTACTATTGTACTAAGAAATGTACTATTTACCCCAACTGCATCGAAAAATAAATTTACTGAAAATATATCATTATTATATACCCTGTATGCGAAATACGTAATTTTTCGAAGAAAATACATTTTATATATGTTTTATATATTTGTCGACATGTTTGGAATGTATTTTATTTCCATGGGGGTCAGATCTTCTCGATTGTCGTAGAGCGTTGTCCAAGACGATGAAAGGCATCTCAAAAACTAAAGCCACGACAAGTGAAAGCCCCATTACGAGAACCAAGTTGCCAAAGAACGTGTGTACCTTGAAAGCAATTATTTTACTTGATCAATCATGTATCTTGGGCCTTTAGCTTTGCCGAAGCTAAGCTAATCAACTTTACTCACCACTGTGTAAGGCGTAATGTTACCGGCGGTTCTTGCCATTCCATTGTTATATAAAAGCACTATGTTATGACAGAGGAAAGCACTGTACGTCAATTTTGCAAGCGGTATCCACCCGGGCCAAGCTAGAAGTCCGTTTATGGGGCCTAAATAAAAATATTAAAGCCAGGGTCGTTATAAAAAGTATCGTTTGCACCCTGGCCGTGCGTATTGAGTTTTCTCTTCTGTTCAATCATTATTGTATTATCTCAATATGTTGACTGATCATTTACCTGCAATTCCATTGACACATGCGAATATCATCCATGAGACTGCTAGGGCAAAACCTACCCTGTGGAAACCAGCGAAGAAACTTGCTCCCACTCGACTGTAAACGTGATCCTCGAAATACATTCCTCTAGGCCCGAAGACTGCTATGCCGAATAGTACTGCGGCTAGTATCCATCCGAAAATTGCGTATATCTGTAGAAAGAATTAATGAAAATTCTCAGGGAAGTGATAAGTGTTGAAGTTTTGCCTGATTTCCTAATACATACGAACGTCAATTTACCTTTGGTACTTTCAAGGATGAAGATTTAGTTTTGCCGAGGAAATATCCCATTCCCAGACCAATGATGTAGGGTCCAGCTCTGGCGTAAGTTTTCGTATAGATTTCTCGAAATACTGCTGCTAGTGCATCTGGGCTGATATTAAATTGAGAAGATTAAGTGTGATTGTGAGAAAATTTTTGTTACCTGAGAGAATCATGATTTTAAATAGCGTTCACTCACTCTCTGTAGTAAATGATAGTCCCTGAAAGTTCCATCAAGTAGGTGACGAGGAACGGAATTGCTATTGAAATGACGAGACCGATTCCTAAGATCACCCAGAAAATCATTGAGCGGGTAAACTTCAACATAGGCCAGAGAAACATTGGCGAGATCCAAACTAGCTGCATGTCTACTGCGAGGTACCAGGTCTGTGACATACACTGAAAGAATATAAGGAGGGGAAACAGTTTTCAAACTAAATTAATCATAATGAATCTGAGCGATGATTACCCACCATATTTTCCATGTTTACCATATTGTTGACGTAGAGCAAGTTAGCCCACCAATTTTCACGGCAGTAATCTCGGTTTGAGCCAACCCAAAGGTCCCATTTCGGTCCAGTACCAAGTTTGTAATAAATGGTAGCGTAGAAGCCGATTATCATCGCGTAGGCTGGAGTCAATCTGGAGAAAAGAATGAAAGTGATTGCTGAAGGAATGAGTCTTCTCTTTTTTTCGATTGTTTAAGTTTGATAATTCACCTGAAGTAACGACGAACATAGAGTTCAACCAGGCATAACGTTGTACCTGGATTCCTTTGCTTCTGGGCATATTTGGTATAGGTCGATAGGATACCACTTAAGAGGAAAAAGGTGTCTGTGACGAGGTTGCCGTTCAATACCAACAGCGTATTCCAATTCTCGTGCATCTGCAGAAAAATTGGATTCAAATACATTAATCTTAAATGTCAAAGCAGAGTTTCAAAAAAACAAATAGACCTGTTGTTTAGCAATCATACAAGTGCTGAATTCTTCTGCGCTTGCAGCAACTTACCAACTGAACTTGACTAAGGTCTAGTTGAGGCCCGGAAAGCTGTATAGAATGTGTGTGTCCATAAATGACCCAACATATGCTGATGTATCTCAATCCGTCCAAACATCCGATCGAATCTCCACGTCGCTTGGTACTGAACAATGCCTCGCCGTTCGAATAAAGTGAGAAAGAAGTGAGAACCATCTGTTTCATATCTGATCATGCAGAGGAATATTTTTGTTATAAAAAATAGAGGAGACTGGAAGAGAAGAAAAATTGCAATTCAATATTTCACCCTTTCGTTTCTCTTGGCACTTCTTTCGAATCATCAGGTCAATAATCGTGCTGACGATGGTGATCACTCCAAAAAGTAACAGGAGCGTACTGCGAACCGAAAGTCATCATTATAGCGGTCAAACTCACTTTTTTTCTATAGGGTTCGATTGTCCAGAAAGTGTTAGAATTCTTCAACTAATATTCTAGATCAAAAAGTTGTCGATTCGTATCGATCAAGGCTACCGAAAACTATCTGTCATTCTTTCCCTGATATTTTCACATTCTGTATTTTTAAGACAACGATAATCTTTCTCAAGAAAAAAGGCTAGTTTTGAAGGCCCCCATTTTACCTACATGTAAATCCAATCAGCGGTATCCAATCTCCTCATATCAGTTTCGAGTGTGTGACAGGAACTCGCTGTCATGATGACATCCATGTCAACTCTACCCTCAACCCGGAGAGGATCTAGTGAAGTATCGATCTTCTCCTGGATTTCTTTGAACGTGCAGGTCGACGGAACGCACCAAGTCCATTCATACTTCAGTGTAGTGCCACACGTCCAATTTGTTAGATCCTAATTGGGAAATAAATTAAAAATCTATCAGAACTAAGGTACATTCGGAATATATATCGTCAAATTGACGGATGTATGTATACCTACCGATGCCGATGCAATGCTAGTAAGAAGGTCTTTGATATCAGTATGATCCGAGGAAGGTGCATCTTTATGTAATTCGAAACTGACAGAGGCTGTGCAAGCTTGTCCGATAAAACCGCCGGGACTTGTCACCCGAAGACACTCGTCGTAGTTACCCAATTGCTTAACATTTCCGGTAATCACGCCTGATGGTATCTTGGCCGAGGCATCGTACACTGAAAATCAATAGATGTGTAACTTGACTAACTGCTATGTCATATCAAATAAGCCTGATAATAAATTATGCGCAAACGAGAACTATAAATTTTTGTTATACTCGTCGTGACTCTAAATATACAGCAAATCAACATTGTACTTCTCGCTACTTGATGTGTCGACGAAGAAAAATTTATCTTTCGGCTCGGGTTTGAGCAGTATCAGATCGGAGACTTAGGGAATGGAAAACAAAGTGTATAGCTGGTGAGTTTTCATTTAGAATTAAATATGCTTCCGTCGAATTAGGAACGAGACAAAAAACATAAAAATTTCCTGTGATAAAAATTTGCCTGCCAGCAGTGAATTTATCTCATCAGGATTCCCGGCCCATTCTTCCCTCCTTGCAATGGTTGTGCTTCCTCGTCGGGTTTAGTATTTATCGTGCATATATTTCGCTGCAACGAGTTGGGTATATAGATTTGCTAAATATGCGTCGACCTCTATAGGTAGACATAAATTGCCATGAACTTGGATTGGTAAAACATAATTGTTCCAGGGATTGCGAGGCTGTCGTGGCAACCAAGTGCAACCTAAGTTCCACGTTGGACCTTGACAAAGTTACCATAATAGTTATCTTTATTGCAGTATAATTATTATTACAAAATAATCAGCACCGCTCAAAGTTCTATTCACGCTAAATCAATGTCAGTTAATTAAATTAATAACGACTGCGTTCAGAAATTAATTCTGGCTTGAATGAAAATAATTCTGAATTTACTATTACATATATGGCTATCACCACCTGGCAAAAGAATATCCATTAGTTTCTTGTTCATTGATCGAGACCTAAGGTGAAAATAATTTATAGTGTAATAAAACGTATAGTGGCAAGCATTTCCATCTCATTATTTTAATTTGAAAACCAATGTGAAAAACGTGAAGCCCTGGTAATTTTCGTTCGTCAAAAGTTTGCTATATTTTTTTGTTAACCTGCCACATATTATGCCATTGACTTAATCATTAGTTGGAAATCATTGCATTCAATAAAACCATAATATACTATATAATCAAGCCAGGAAGGAATAGAACTCACTCTGTAATGCCCATGGGGTATAATTTCCAAGAGCAGTGATGTAAATCGCACTATCTCGAAGACATTCAGCTGAGGCATCATCTGTAGGAACAAGTGGCTGCCCAAGGACTTCAAGCAATGTAACTTCAGGACGAACTTTAGAACCAATAGATACAGTTGTGTGGGTGGAAATAAAGTAAGCCCCTATTAAAAGCATTCTGAACTTTGTCATGCTGTACATAATTCGTCGGTGCATGGTTGATTTGAAACTGACTGAAGACTCGTTAACACAGTCGCGAGGTACCCGAAGTCAAATATTAATTAACTTGCAATGGAATGTACTGTTCCGTGGGACAATCGGCACAGCTGATATATTGTGCCCTTTTTATGTCATAACACTAATATATTTAATTTATTGTTGGATCTCGGTTGCGTCAGCTTGCTCCTAGGAACGAATGAATCGCCTAGTTTTTACCGCACGGAGAATTTTCAAAGTTGAATAGTCTTCAGCTGGGTACACCCTTGAGCATATTTGACCCAATTTGCGCGTATGAACCATCTTTTTCCTTCTTGCTCCCAGAAGGAAGAAAGAAGACAAAGATGTGTGTGCGCGCAAATATGCTCAGGTGTGTACCCATCTTTCTACACGGAGAGAATTTTATGGTAGAGAATACTATAAAATATAGTACAAGGGTTTTTTCAATCAACTGCTATACGATAAACAGTTGATTACAATGAAAAAAAATATTGTTATACGATGAACAATTGATTCAGAAATTCTTGTACTATATTTTATAGTAATCTCTACCATAAAATTCTCTGCGTGTACTTTCGTGGGGTATTATATTGTATGTTAATATGTATTGCTATGACGATCTACGATATTTTCAGTAGGTAGTCGAATACTGAATGTTTGCATTGATGATCGATGTGGTCTATTTTTATTTAACGAGCTGATAATTTTGCTTGTTCGCTCGCTCACTCGTTTGGTTTTGCGTTGTCCCTCACTCGCTAAACTGTAAAAAATGATTCTGAATTTACAACACATTTATTATACAAAAGTTTTGCAGAATTACAAACACGATAAGGTCCAAGGTTGTTGAAAATATTAAAAAAGGAGGCAAATATATCGATACCAACGTTCTAATACGTCGTAACCCACGAAATTTCAGAAATTGACTTTTTGTTAAAAATTGAATGATAATAATGTTGTGCAGCTTATGTTCAAGTTTTAGCGGTCGAATTGTTGATTTACTATTTTTAAATGAATATTCCAATCCGTCAAGTCCTATCCTGCAATGGTGATAGTAAAACGTTTTCATGGCCTCCTGAACAATTTTACAAATGTGGGTTACGACGTATTAGAACGTGGGTATCGATATAGAGAAAACCGGTGTAAGACAAGAATAATATTTTTTGTGTTTTTGAGCAGTATGCCTCTGTTTTTATTATAATTATGGTATATATGTAGGTGGACTAACAAATGGCATACCGATAGATAAGTTCCAAGGTTTATAAAAATATAGTATGAAAGTAGAGTTTATTGGAAATCAAGCATATATGCATTAGGGTGGTCGTTAGGAAAAAAGTTTCCGGGCCGCCCCCCAAATCGACTCCAAATAAATCAAAACTCGTCCTGTAATTTTTTTAGATTTTTATTTTAACACTTGACCCTTTTGACCACATAGGATGAACTTCTCCATTTGAAATACACGGGGTTTTGCGGACTTTTCAGTTATTATTTCACTGTGGGTCTAATTATGGATATAAAAATCTGAAATTCTCACAGATTGGTCTACAGAATTGCTGCTCTGTGGAAAAAAATCGCTTGTATACTTCTCAGTGGCAGCCTGTCCACTTTAGAGTGCTATCAGCAGGACCGATGGGAGATTTAATCTAAGGGTAATTCGGGCCGAGGAGATTTTTCTCCTACGGGATTTGTTCGAAACGGCTCGCGCCGAGTCGTAATGCACTTGTGATAGGGTAAAGTTTGCAAGTTATTGGAAAAACATTTTATTAATAAAGAAACGCTTAGCAACTGACTCTGTACACACACACATACACACACATAACATAGGTACAATATTCGTATATCTAATGAAAAAAAAAAAGAATAAGAAAATACAGACTCTATAGGAACCCTAATAACTTATCTCTAAATCTACGTAATACTTCTATGTCTCTTTCACACAGTCTCTTCTTTAACTCTCTTAACTTTAACAATCTCTCTCTCCTTCCTCCCAAAATTTGCTCATTTTTTCGCTCACTCGCTAGGTACATTATATAGCATTATCATACAATCTGCGGCCTATCGTTAGAACCGAAGTCAACTGGACTCTACCAACAATTTGACATATTTACAATTATAAACTAACTAATCAGTTGCATCAACTTTTTCGTATTTTATAACGTTCAGACCTGATAGACTCGGTTATCAACGCCCAAGGTACAACGGCTACAGTTACTTTCTATCGAGCCAAGATTTTCCTCTGATGATTCACACCGTTTATCTTTTGAACCAGCTATTTTGCTCGTTTGTGTATTATAACTTCTCTCAGGTTGTGGACTGCCGATTCTTGACCCGATTATGTAGGTGTATATATTTTCATTTTTCAAACTTTTTTCCATCTGATCTACGTAGTAACTACTGCTGGGTGGATTGTTCGCGACGTAGGATCCGTCCTCGATTTTTGCGATCTCAGCTATGTCGGTGTAGATCTGTGACATCGAAGAAATCGACTCATCAATCGTCTTGTAGACTTCATGTTCGTTCTCCAACTTGGCCAGCGGTGCTGAGTTGGCTTTAGCCTCACCCTCGCATCTTCTCCATTGCCGTAGAGCGCTGTCCAAGGCCATGAAAGGCATCTCAAAAACTAAAGCCACGACCAGTGAAAGCCCCATTACGAGAACCAAGTTGCCAAAGAACGCGTGTACCTTGAAAGCAATTACTCGACTTGATTAATCATGTATCCTGGGCCTTTAGCTTTGCCGAAGCTAAGCTAATCAATTTTACTCACCACTGTGTAAGGCGTCATGTTACCGGCGGTTCTTGTCATTCCGGTGTTATATAAAAGCACTATGTAATGACAGAGGTAAGCACTGTAGGTCAATTTTGCAAGCGGTATCCACCCGGTCCAAGCTAGAAGTCCGTTTATGGGGCCTAAATAAAAAAAATGAAAGCCAGGGTCGTTATAAAAATTATCGTTTGCACCCAGGCCGTGCGTATTCAGTTTTTTCTTCTGTTCAATCATTGTATCATCTCAATACGTTGACTGATCATTCACCTGCAATTCCATTGACACATGCGAATATCATCCATGAGACTGCTAGGGCAAAAACTACCCTGTGAAAACCAGCGTAGAAACTTGCTTCCAATCGATTGTAAACGTGATCCTCGAAGTACATTCCTCTAGGTCCGAAGACTGCACAGCCTAACAGTACTGCGGCGAGTATCCATCCGGAAATTGCGTATATCTGTAGGAAGAATTAATAAAAATTAATAGCGAAGTGATAAATGTTGAAGTTTTGCCCGATTTTCTAATACATACGAACGTTAATTTACCTTTGGTACTTTCAAAGATGAAGATTTAGTTTTGCAGAGGAAATATCCCATTCCCAGACCAATGATGTAGGGTCCAGCTCTGGCGTAAGTTTTCGTATAGATTTCTAGGAATACTCTCGCTACTGCAACTTGACTAATATTAAATTGAGAAGATTAGTTGAGAAGTGAGGAAATTTTTGCTACGTAAGAAAATCTTAATCTTAAATAGCGTTCACTCACTCTCTGTAGTAAATCATAGTCCCCGAAAGTTCCATGAAGTAAGAGATGAGAAACGGAGTTGCTATTGAAATGACGAGACCGATTCCTAAGATCACCCAGAAAATCATTGAGCGGGTAAACTTCAGCATAGGCCAGAGAAATATTGGCGAGATCCAAACTAGCTGCATGTCTACTGCGAGGTACCAGGTCTGTGACATACACTGAAAGAATATAAGGAGGTGAGACAGTTTTTAAACTAAATTAATCATAATGAATCTGAGCGATGATTATACTCACCATATTTCCGACGTTTACCATATTGTTGACATAGAGCAAGTTAGTCCACCAATTTTCACGGCAGTAATCTCGGTTTGAGCCAACCCAGGTGTCCCATTCCGGTCCAGCACCAAGTTTGTAATAAATAGTAGCGTAAAAGCCGATTATCATCGCGTAGGCTGGAGTCAATCTGGATAAAAGGATGGAAGTAATTGCTAAAGGAATGAGTCTTTTTCTACTTCCGATGGTTCGAGTTTAGGAATTTACCTGAAGTAACGACGAACGTAAAGTTCAACCAGGCATAACGTTGCACCAGGATCCCTTTGCTTCTGAGCATATTTGGTGTAGGTCAATAGGATACCACTTAAGAGGAAAAAGGTGTCTGTGACGATGTTGCCGTTCAGTACCAAGAACGTACTCCAATCCTCGTGCATCTGCAGACAAATTGACTTCAAATTGATCGTACAAACTCGTTGAAAAGCGATTTGATAAAATAATCATCAACGTTTCTGCCGACTTTTGGAAAAACTGTGGATCTGTGTCTTCATAATTTATTTGAGAAATTTTCATAGATTTTCCTCCCCTTAGGGATGCATATCTTTGAATCATGGTATACGAAACCAGTTGTCCTAGATGCTGAAGTAACATTTTTTTCATATGCAATTCATTTCATTACCCAAATCCTTAGCTCATTCATTAGGATTCCGAAGAAAACGTCGAACCAGGTTTGAAAAAAACAAATAGACCTGTTGTTCGGCATTAATACAAGTGTTGCGTCCTTCTGCGATTGCAGCAACTCACCAAAGGGACTTTTGTAAGGTCTAGTTGAACCCCGACAACATGTAGATAATGTGTGTGTCCGTAAATGATCCAACATATGCTGATGTATCTCAATCCGTCCAAACATCCGATGGAATCCCCACGTCGTTTGGTATTGAACAATGCCTTGCCGTTCGAATAAAGTGAGAAAGAAGTGAGAACCATCTGTTTCATATCTGATCATGCAGAGAAATGTTTTTGTTATAAAAAATAGGGGAGAATCGAAGAGAAGAAGAGGGAAAGAGAAGAAAATTTTCAATTCAATATTTCACCTTTTCGGTTCTCTTGGCACTTCTTTCGCATCATCAGGTCAATAGTCGTGCTGACGATGGTGATCACTCCAAAAAGTAACAGGAGCGTACTGCGAACCGGAAGTCGTCATTAGCGGTCAAACTCGCGTTTTTTTTTCTACGGTACGAATGTCCAGAAAGCGTTAGAATTCTTCAACTAATATTCTTAATCAAAAAGTTGTCGATTCGTATCGATCAAAGCTACTGAAAACTATCTGTCATTCTTTTCCTGATATTTTCACGTTCTGTATTCTTAAGACAACGATAATCTTTCTCAAGAAGAAAGGCTAGACTTGAAGGCTCCCATTTTACTCACATGTAAATCCAATCAGCGGTATCCAATCTCCTCACGTCAGTTTCGAGTGTGTGACAGGAACTCGCTGTCATGGTGACATCCAAGTCAACTCTACCCTCAACCCGGAGTGGATCTAGTGAAATATCGATCTTCTCCTGGATTTCTTTGAACGTGCAGGTCGACGGAACGCACCAAGTCCATTCATACTTTGCGGTAGTGCCATATGTCCAATTTGTTAGCCCCTGATTGGGAAATAAATTAAAAATCTATCAGAACTAAGGTACATTCGGAATATCGTCAAACTGACGGATGTATATGGACACCTACCGATGCCGAAGCAATGCTAGAAAGAAGGTCTTTCATATCAGTATGATTCGAGGAAAGTGCATCTTCATGTGATTCGAAACTGACAGAGGCTGTGCAAGCTTGTCCGATAAAACCGACGGAATTTGTCACCCGAAGACACTCGTCGTAGTTACCCAATTGCTTAATATTTCCGGTAATCACGCCTGATGGTATCTTGGCCGAGGCATCGTACACTGAAAATCAATAGATGTGTAACTTGACTAATTGCTATGTCATATCAAATAAGCCTGATAATAAACTAAGCATAAACAAGAACTATAAATTTTTGTCATACTCGTCGTGACTCTAAACATACAGCAAGCACAACATGTCAAACATTGTACTTCTCGCTACTTGATGTGTCAACGAAGAAAAATTTATCTTTCGGCTCGGGTTTGAGCAATATCAGATTGGAGACTTGGAGAATGGAAAACAAAGTGTTTTCCAAAATTAATTGTATTTGGTCAGTTCTCATTTGGAATATACTTTCGTCAAATTAGGAACGAGACAGAGAACGTAACAATTTCCTATAATCAAAATTTGCCTGCCGGCAGTGAGTTGATCTGATCGGTATTCCCGTAGCCTATTCTTCCCTCCTTGCGAATAAATACTGTGTTACGTAAAGATGAGTGACGACATCACCAGTTTACTGTTGAAAAAAGTAATTGCGAGAATAGGCACGTTTTTCCATAACGATTTACGTCCAACGTATTTTTAATACGCGAGCCACGAGCGAGTGCATCGACCGATAAGACTCGCAATGGTTGCGCTTCCTCGTCGGGTTTAGTATATTTATCGTGCATATATTTCGCTGCAACGAGTTGGGTATTATATAGATTTGCTAAATACGCGTCGACCTTTGAGGCATGCTCAACTGGACAAGCTAAGCCAACGGGATTTTTTCACGTGTTATAAACCCCATCGCTATAACAAGGGTCACACGTTTTATCTGAGATCAATACTCGCTATATGAATTATTATCCTGTTTACGGATAGTATATCCGACTATGCACTCAGAACAAGCTCATCAACCTTAGAGTTATGAACATGCTTTTTTTTTCCTCATAATATAGAAAGTAAGTACGGAAATTTTCAATGGGTCATTGGCAGCGGCTTATTTTCAAACTCAAAGACTGTAAGGGGAATTATTATATGCATGCGTGCAGTAATCTACCTATAAATCGCCACGGGCTCAGATTGCTAAGCCATAATTGTTTCAGGGACTGCAAGGCTGTCGTGGCAGCCAAGTGTAACCGCAGTTCCACGCTGGACCTTGACAGAGTTACCATAATAGTTATCTTTATTGCACTGTAATTATTATTACAAAATAATCAGCACCGCTCAAAGTTCTATTCACGGTAAATCAATGTCAGTTAATTAAAGTAATAACGACCGTGTTCAGAAATGAATTCCGGTTTGAATGAAAATAATTCTGAATTTACCATTACATATATGGCTATCACCACCTGGCAAAAGAATATCCATTAGTTTCTTGTTCATTGACCGAGACCTAAGGTGAAAATAATTTATAGTGTAATGAAACGTATAGTGGCAAGCATTTCCGTCTCATTATTTGAATTCAAAAACCTGTGTGGAAAACGTGAAACCCTGGTAATTTAGGGCTGAATCAATATTTGCCATCGCGATTAAAGGCGACATAAATTCACCATCAACGATAAAAGTATCGAACCGATAAGCTGATAAAAATTTTCGTTCGTCAAAATTTTTTCACATTTTTTTGTTCACCTACCACATATCGAGTCATTGACTTACATGTTATCCCGTGGCGCTTGTGGATACTCGTTGATTTTTCGGCAGGAACAGATTTATTGAAGGTTTAAAATGAATGATTTAATTAATTGCTAACACTATCAGTGTTTGATTGAGAGCTGAAAATCTAACATCTAATTTGAACACCTGTCTCCCCATATGCCATGCTTACCGAATCACGAAGTAATTTTTATCCTGGTGAAATTCCAATTAAGGAAAATTCGCTCTTTGGTAATAAATCAACAATATTATCCGTTAGCTCGTTTCAATAATATGTTAATGTTATGACATTTCATACTTGCGTCATTTTATTGGAATAACCGCTACTAACTAGATTATAAATCCATTACTAATTTTTCCTGCTTTCCCGCGCGAGATAAAGTCTTTATTATAAATATACCATGATTCTAATTCTGGCTTATTTTTCCACGGTAAAATTTTTATGATGATATCATTATATAGTTGCGTCAGTAGAGCATAATTCAATACTTACTATATATATGAGGTATTCCACGCTGTTTCGAACGGTCGAAAAGTTGACCGCTCCGAAAAAAAAATCATAATTTTGTCTTATGAAACAAATATATCGAAAGAATGTATGTGAATTTTTTCAGAATTATCGGATCGCATCTGTTGAGTTTTACCGAATTCCAATTTTTTCTAAGTACCTCCGTATCTCAAAAGTATAAGATCATACAAGAAAATTTATAAGACAAAAAAGTTGGAGTTTCGAATCAGCTTTCTGAAAATTTTTTTGACGATGAACGCGGGTAAAATGATTATACGTCCATTCGTAATGCCATAATATATGAACAGAAACTACCCCCACATGAAACGATGCTGATCAAATGTCTATTGTGCCGAAATTCATATTCGGGGATAAGTCAGCCTCATTACATACAGTTATGATCATAAAGTTCTCGCTTTAAGCGATAAGCTTCATAAAATCTCATTGAAATCATCAGATCACCTAGGTAACAGAGATAAGATGAGATCTCCAAAGATGAATTACATTATAGACTCAAGAGTGAAAGCTGAATTATATTCGCGTGATCCTATCGTATAACCGTAACATGAAGGTTTCGTTTAAAAAAACGCAATTGGTATATATGTATAAGCAAGGTCGTTGAACCGTCGAACGCGTTACGTTAATCTATATGCATTATACTAGGTATTATATTTTGATGGTTGCCCTTAATGAAACCACCTTATCTCGGCGTTCCAGTAAGAAGTAGCGTATCTGCGTATTAAAATTATAAAAGTATAGGAGATATAGGTAGGTATACGCTGTTTCTAACGACACAGCTGAGATAAGCTTGTTTCATTAGGAGCCGTCGATTTGTCATCAAAAAATTGAGGGTACTTTTTCTTAATATTCAAAACTTTGTTCGGTTCGTGATTGTTGGCGGTAACTGAAAATATAGGCATGTGTCTAACTCAGTTTTGTTGTTTTTCAGTGGCGTTTATTATTGAATAAGTGATCAAAGATCATGGAAACTTATAGTTTCAATTGCAATGATGTTGATGTAAAACATCGATTGGCGTGCAAGCGAATAAGTAATGCAAGAGACGCAATTTATCCGGTTCATCGGGTCACTTTGTGTCAGGCGATGAAATTTATTGAAAAAATTGTACAAATCTAGGCCAAGATCTGTGATAACGTAATAATGCATGACTATATGCGTGACGCGTTCTACGTGCAAGTTGGTGACTATAAATCGTGTTTTCAGAACTCTTCTTGGTTTTTTATGGCCCGTTTGTCCATTCGCGTGAAATTAGGAAATTTCCTCTACCATATCTGTCAGTAATAGTAAATCAGAATTATAAGTATAGGTGCCAAGACTCTGCGGCATCAATTCTGTCCAAAATCATCATTTGAGAGGAATGCAATTAACGGTTTCATTCACTACTATGTAGGTAATTGAATTATCGTACAAATTAAATATACATTAATTCCCGTTTGACCTCTTAACATATTTCGCTTCTCATTATACACAGAACGTCTTGTGAAGCGGAACAGTGAAACGGCAACGCGTACGACAGCTTCCTTGAACTGTGTTACGCGCTTCTTCTCTCGCGATCTATGTGGACAAATAAATATAAATCGTCACAAAAATATATAAAGTTGTGATCGATCATAGGATATTATTATCGTACTGGTTTCCCCTATAAAATTTAGGCAAGCTTTTAACTGACCCTCTTCGCAAGACGGTCACGATATAAATTGAATATGCACTTCGTTATCTGGAAGAATTTTGTTTATCATGCTACTTGGCTTTTCTTTCAATGTCATATCGTCATGCATAATCATTAATCATGGATCACCATCCCCTGAACATTCATCATCGTATTTCAAATATCCAAACACTCCACGATTCCGGACTACATACCATCAAGTCGATCGGGCGACTCGAAACACTTTTGGGCACAAAAATGTACACCTAATAATCCATTTGAGCCAGGAAAAAGCTTTGTAAGTTCCGAGGTGACACCAATATTGTCAAAGTATAAGAAAAAAAGAATGGAAAATGGCAATTTTTACTTGACCCAGCTCTGGGGTGAATTTGAACAGTGGTTTAACTTAAATCACCCCTAAAAAAAATTTGTACGAAACAAATGTGAATGTCATGCGTTAAGGTTTTTCCTCTATTACTCGCTTCACACTTAACTTTTTCGCGCTTACTTTTCGCAAATTCAGCGAATTGTTTCTACTTGTATGAAAAATAATTTCGCTTCACAGTTTGAGTCTTGAAATTATAAACTGATCATTCACACGACTCGTGACATTGTGCTAATACCATGAAGCAATTTTTTTTTTTTAAAAATAACAAAATTAATTGTCAAGTTATCTCTTTTTTGGCTCATAAAACGAAGGCTGACTTCTACAGCCTTCAATTATTTTCGCATCAGCGCGCAAAGTGCTTCAAAAGAAATATAAATCTCCGCACAACGATACAGATAGTCATTTTTAAAAACAGTATTTCGCCGTTTTATCCATTTATGACGTCTTTTATATTCAGCTATAACTTTACTGTTTGAAGAATAAAAATTGCACAATGTTTCTTTTCTCGCGAATACATCAACGTACCGATGCAGCTCCTATTCAAATTCCACCCAAGATCTCAAAGTTGCGTCGAGGCACCACTTAATGACACAATGATTATTAATTTAGAAAGTAACTGAGGATTGGGCGGTATTTTTCCGCGCGTGTTTCTCCACAGACAATATTGACCAACCGCAAATATAATTGCGACATTAATCATCAGTTTGCAATCATTGCACTCGATAAAACCATACGGTACTATATAATCGAACCAGGAAGTGATAACACTCACTCTGTAATGCCCATGGTGTATAATTCCCAAGAGCAGTAATGTAAATCGCACTGTCTCGAAGACATTCAGCTGAGGCAGCATCTGTAGGAACAAGTGGCTGCCCGAGGACTTCGAGCAAAGTGACTTCAGGACGAACTCCAGAACCAATAGACACAGTTATGTCGGTGGAAATAAGGTAAGCCACAATTAAAAGCGTTTTAAACTTTGTCATGCTATGCATAATTTGTCGATGCATGGTTGATTTGAAATGACTGAAGACTCGTTAACACAGTCGCGAGGTACCGTAAGTCAAATATTAATGAACTCGCAATGGAACGTACTGTTACGCGGGGCAATCGGCACAGCTTATATATTGCGCCTGACAGGCGGAATCGTAGAGATGGGGGTCGTACACACATTGTCGTTCATACCAGGCTTCGCGGCGAATCGACTGACCAACGGCTTATCAATATCAAGATTCTGACTCCGTTGTACATAGATTAGGATTATATTCTATCTATACTCGTTTTGAGTGCCCCTATTTCAGAGGACTCTCCCATGCCCGAAATGAAAGTAAAAAAATCGGATATTTACGGAAACTACGATGATTGACCTGCTGTAGCTATGTATCACAATTTGTATGCATACATACTTCGTGGCGCAAATCATTTCAGTTTTTAGGCAAATCTTAGCTGAAGTAATCAATCGATATAATCTCATTGTCTGGATTCAATCCGGAATTGAATATTGATATCAGTTATTGACCTCCGTAAGGGGAAAACCTCGTTAGCTCCAACCTTGTACTTCAACTTCACTGTACCCACTTTTATGTTGACGTAAATGTTGTTTATCGTGATGTGGAAAGTTCAATAACCTTTACCTAATGATTATGTGCTTATGGGTATGTATACATTCGGACGTAAGGAATATTTGGAAATTATTGTGCGGCACATCGGAAGGGCGTCGAATAAAACAAGGTCGATTTGAGACATGCGAAATATTGGTGTAATCGATTTCGAATAAGTTTTCGCTCTTGCACAGGGATGAGACGATTATTTTTATATTCTTAAAAGCATATGATGTCTATATTCCATGGGTAAATGTTTCGTCAGCTTTACAATAGGTATAATACCACGTATACGTGAGTCAAACGAGATAAAGTTTGGGGGTGATACAGCTTTCGTGTGTATTTGGCTTTCATTCTATCTCTCTATTTCTCTAATGCTTTCATACACTCGTTTGGAAGTGTGTCTGCGATATGGCAAGAGCACGTGATATGGGATTTGATGGAACGACAAAGTATCTCTGTCCTATTGATTCCGATAACAACGTATAACAATTTACCGGTCAATGTGCCAATCTTAATATAACATTACGATAACAGATCGAAAATTCAAAAATTTGAACAATCTACGTAGACCAGTGGTCACAGGAAGCTTGACGACCCCCCGTACTGTTCCTGCCCATATTATGAGCCTAATGACCTGATTCAGTCATCACTCTTCGCGAATTCCATGTCTTTTATAAGTCCTGTGTATTTTGAACTAGCAATGATCGTATATAGAATACAGAATGTTAGGTCAGGGTTATTGCAAACTCTCACTTTCGAAATTCTATGACTATTACCGGCTTACTAGACCTAACATTCAATTTTCATTTCAATGTATCGTAAGTAGACCGATGTTTATGATCCTGAGTTTAAATTCTGGCGAAATATTGAATGATGTTTGATTCACGCCACAAATAAAGCCTAGTGACGAGCACTAATAATAGCGTTCAATGATGACTTTCTTATATGTCAATACAATATTGTAAATTCCAAGTTTTGTCTCAAATTCTTTGACTTTTCCGAAGACCTGAGAATCTTTCACACTTCGCAGCTTTCCAGGTTTGCAATAATCCTACTGACCCTGGTCATTTTATTATTAATGCTGGTGAATCCTCGATAATTAATCATGCGGGGTCGAACAATTTGAGATATTTGAATAATTAAAATTACGACATGCATAATATAGTTGACACTTTATAGAACATAGATTTCCAATATGAAGTTCTGAGATCATTCCTCGTTGATGAGATCATCCATTCCAATGACACAATCATCGATAATTATACCTAC
This sequence comes from Tenthredo livida, assembly GCA_963992785.1. NCBI lineage: Eukaryota > Metazoa > Arthropoda > Insecta > Hymenoptera > Tenthredinidae > Tenthredo > Tenthredo livida. The sequence goes on along the minus strand of OZ023071.1, from coordinate 5,520,616 downwards.
GTATGCTAAAGAAACTCAAATTTTGTAATGTTCTTTGTCCTTCACAAAGAGCGTTGACTTCTATTTTTTATACCCGATTGAACTGTATCATTCACACTCTACTACTCCGAAATTGTATCTTCGATTAATTACTACTTGATGATATCGACGGTATCATATATCGTGTTTAGATGGTTCATTGGCCGATAAAACCAATGACGCGTGTCGGATTAATGACTGCATGTAGACTGTAACGAGTTGAATAAATCACTCTTCCCATGTTGCATGTGTCGATGGGTCCGCGGAATAACCGGCTATTTCAGAAGCTGCTTGAAAAACGCTCTTTTTCAAGCAGCTTCTGAAATAGCCGGTTATTCCGCGGAGCCATCGGTATATTGAAGAAAACACGTAGAAATATACGAGGGGCATTCCATGCTAAATCGACTTGCAGCTCACCCTCGCAATATTCAATTTTTTCGCGTCCAGTATGCTACGAAGATTGGCGAGAAATGGATTTCTGAATTTGTATTAGATATTCTTGACCACCCGTTTAGATCTTGACTTATTTGCAAAATCTGAAAAACTAAAAGAATTCAGACGTTCATTTTTTCACTTTCTCCACAGCATTCTAAAAAGGAACAAAATCGAAAATAGTGAGATTCGGCGTTAGAAGCTCAATGCAGAGTTTGTAGAACGACTGAAGCGCCTTAAATCAGCAACTTGCATTACACCGCGGCACGTCGTGCTGCGGGTACACAGACAAGCAAACAAAATCCGGGATTACTATCGGAAAATTTCTAGGAATACAAATACTACAGGGATTCGTTAGTCCTTTGTTAACTTGTAGAATATATTTGATTGTTTCAGACTCTATTTTAAATTGTTGTTTCAACGTGGCCTAAACAACTTGTTGTCTGGTCTGGTTGAGATAAAAATTATTGATAACAAAATGCTTGACATTTAGAAAAAACCCAACAGCAGCAAATGATTGGCACGTTCATAGAAGAAACATCTACTACGTGACGGTGATAAAATATTTGCAATTGATTATTTGACGCTAGCAAAAATATAAATTTGCTACTCCTATGAAGCGCAAAACGATGGCTCCTTGTTGTGTTAATTATCTCCGAACGCCTGCTGTTGTATTATTCAAATATCCGGTTAATAAGCTCGTTTGCATATAACCCAATGCCAGAAATCGGGGACACATGATTTATTCCAAACCATTATTACCAGAGTTTTGTCAGAAATTGAAATAAAAAGTGGAAACAAGCGAAACAAAAATATAATACGAAGCTACGTTGTTCATAATTTTGAACTCTCTTCCCGCCACGATACTAGCGCCAAGTTAGAGGCGGCTTATTCGTTTTCTGCGTGATTCGATAATGTACTGCAAAGAGGTTTGAGCAAATAACGCTTTGTTTTAATGATTACAACATGAAGGAAACAAGCTATTAATAAATTCGTTTTATTTCGAACTTCTTTATTATACATCATACATATCATGTGTTTGAATAATATGAATCATCATGACTGTCAATTCGTTGTATATCTACATTATTCGACAATCATAATCATTTGGTTACATCACTAGTCTCTATACAATTATTATCATTATTATAATATAGTAAATGCTTCACGAATATCTTCTCCTTTTAAACGTCTTCAGTTATTATTCTCCTTTGTATATTCATATAACATATATATGATGTTCTCAAACATTTCGTAACAAATTCGGCAATCATCCGCCTACTATCGTTCATTATTATAAATAGTACAATGATTGAATAAATTCATTTATCTCAACGTCGTTTGAGATCGAATTCAAAATTCCGTACAAATCTGTACAGTCTATTATTCTACAATGAAATTGATTAGTAGATAGTTAATTTTTAAAGCTCTTTTCAAAACTAAATTTGTATATTAATTATGAATTAGTTAATTTGAAAGCGAATTATTTATCTTTTTTTTTCTTTTTTTTTCTTTTATTCACACATTCTGAAACTACTAAACTTTAAAGATTTCCTAAAATCTTTTCAACTTCCTTCCAAACTTGATCAGCAGTTTGAGAAGCTTCTATTTTATACACAAGTCCTTGACTTTCGTAATGGTTAATAATAGGAAGCGTGGCAGTAAGATAAGTCTGATATCGTTTTTTCAACGTGTCTTCGTTGTCGTCACTACGTCCGCTCCCAGCTGCCCCTCGGCTTAGGCAACGATCGATGCAAGTCTGCTCGGAACAATCGAAAAACAATACACCCAGAAGCTTGACTTTGTCAGACATAGCCTTATTCCATCCATCAAGGTTGTTATTATTCCGAGGAAATCCGTCAATTAAAAATTTATTCGTAGTCGCGGATTCCATCGCTTGAGCCAATAGGCTGCAAGTTATTTCTACGGGAACTATGGTTCCATTCACCATATGACCTTCGATTAATTCACCGAATTTTGAGCCAGGTTTCTGCTGTTCATCCCGTAGAAGTTCACCCGCCGATAAATGAACATAACCAAATTTCTTAACGATATTTGTACACTGTGTACCTTTTCCCGCGCCGGGTCCACCCAGTACGAAAATAACTTCGGGTTTTGATACGGACGACATTGCAATGTTACGTAAACTATTCACTATACGACTGTACATAGAATATCTAATTATCACAAGCGATTGCTTATAAGTGCTTCCTGAATAATGCGCCCAGCTCCACAACCTCGACGTCGACACATTATTATCGAAGAAGATTATATCGGCCTCTGTCAATGGCGGGATATTTCGTTCAACATTACGCCTATCTCCTGCGGCTATATACGACAAGCGATGTCCTATTTCACCTCTTAATAACTTGAAATACATATTAAATATTGCCGAGTAACGTTCCTTCATCATTTTTCTTCTAACATATAGAACAAAAGACGATCATTAAAAACTCATCGCACGAGAATATAAACTTAACATTTTACGAAACGAACGACCCTAAATGTACCTATAATCGATCATCGATATCTCACGATATTTTCAACGCCGTCTTCTGGTAAATCTAAACACCGGCAGCAGACAGACCAAAATAATATTAACAAAATGTCTCGCTAACCTTGAATATTTAACAACAACAACGACAACTCATTATGTAAGGAATAAAGTTTATTCGTCGATCGTTGTTAGCATGTTTTTATCATACTAGGTAAATAGATTCATAAGTATCATCTGCTTTATTCATGTTTTGAGGTTATGTTGCATCACATGTTAACCTCAAACTTGGATGTAATGATACAGCAAAAATATTTCAATATAAATATCAAAAAAGACTGAAAATATTTTATAATTTTTCGCGTCTTATTCACGTTACAGATACAACGAAAAAAACAAAAAAAAAAAAATACAAATCGAAATGCTGGTATCAGGGAGATGCCGGTCATTACCAGGGGCAATAATTCAACTGCTAAGATACCCCGTACGATCTAGTCAAAATAATCAGTTTAAATTATATCCTATAAGTTTCTGTCAGTGCTCACAGATACACACCTCTAACTCTGTAAATATTAAAAAAGAGTACAAAAGGTTTAACAAAGAGAGGGGTATCGGTAACTTAAGGGTAACAGGTAATGCTGTACAAAATTCAAACGACAATTTTATCCATAATAATAAGAGCGAATTATCGCAACGAAGAACGCAGGTCAGCCTTGCCTCTGCCATCGTTAATGGATCTTCAGTTTCTATACAACCTTACATGAAACTTATGAGGATAGACAAACCCATAGGTAATTTAGAACCTGATTTATGATCGATTATTCATTTCTTCAATGTTCAGATCTTAAAGAACGAACTTAATATGGTATTACTTTGTTCGTTCATCATTTATCAATCTTCAAACAGGATCATGGCTACTATTCTGGCCATGCGGATGGAGTATAGCATTAGCTGCGCCGGCTGGTGCAATTCCCGACTTACAAATGCTGGCGTTATTCGGACTAGGAGCGTTTATCATGCGCGGTGCTGGTTGTACGATAAATGATATGTGGGATAAGGATATTGACGGAAGGGTATGTGCCGTTGGTCGATATTGTGTTGAACAGTATTGAATTTGTAATAATCAAAATGTTTCATCAGGTTTCTCAAATCTTCGTCCTCATAGCAAATATTTTACTTCGATGGAATTCAATAATATATAAATTGAGTTGAGAACGGTTTTTATTACAGAATCAACTTATTCTTCAAACTAAAATCATACTTTAAATAATTCTTCCTCATTCTGTATTTCATTGATTGAATTATCATCGTAACTTTTAGGTAGCAAGAACGAGAGACAGGCCTTTGGTTAGCGGACAAGTTACTCAGCTGGAAGCATTGGTTTTTCTCAGTGGTCAGCTTGGGGTCGGTCTTTCAATACTCTTGCAACTCAATTGGTACAGTATTCTTCTTGGTGCTAGTTCATTAGGTACGTTATGTTATATTCTGAAATCAATGCGCTCTTCAAACTAGTGGAACACTTTGATCATTGAGTAATATCCACTCATACTTATGCATCTTGCAATAAAATGTTTTCGCCATGCTTTGATGCTACTTTTTCTAAAATCGAAGAGTTCTAGAATACTATGAAACATTTATGAATAGTAATAAAATTAATCAATAAATCATGGCTAAGAATGTTCTTCTTCTTCAATCCATTCCAGGTCTTGTGGTAATTTATCCATTGATGAAAAGAGTCACTTATTGGCCCCAACTTATTTTGGGAATGACCTTTAACTGGGGAGCTTTATTAGGATGGTCTGCTGTCCAAGGTAGCTGCGATTGGTCAGTTTGTCTGCCTCTCTACACGGCTGGTGTTTGTTGGACTATTTTGTATGACACAATTTATGCCCATCAGGTATGTTTGGTATTTTTATACAAATTTTTGTACATATGACTGAGAAAACAATTAATCAAAAAATTGATGTGTTTATGTGAATGCACTCTTTTTCCAGGACAAAGTCGACGATATATTGCTAGGAATAAAGTCCACAGCGTTGAAGTTTGGAGATAATACAAAACTTTGGCTATCTTGTTTTGGAACAACAATGATCGGTAGTTTAATTACTTCTGGAATTATGGTCGAGCAAGAATGGCCATATTATGCTACCGTTGGAATTATTGGAACTCATCTTGCCAATCAGGTATAACAATAACACAATGAGAGCCTAAACATTTTTTACAAATAACTTTCTTCATTTTCAGATATATACATTAAATATTGACAATCCTGCAGACTGTGCTAAAAAATTTACATCCAATCACAGAGTGGGACTCATTCTTTTCGCTGGTATAGTATTAGGTAATTTAATAAAAAATAAAAATCAGAAATCAGAAACTATTAGAAATGAGAATGAACACGCGATAGGAGAAAGTAAATAGAATAGAACGTAAGTCTCATAAGTCAAAGCCTCTAATCATATAGGATTTAGCCTGTGCCATTGTAGTTTACACTAATATTTCAGAATCAGTAATTGCAGTGAGATATGACTAATCCAACTTCAAACTATGTAGATATATTTCAAAATCCATACGATTATTTAATGACGCAAGTTTATTATCCTCACTATCTTGTCGAAGATATTGTTTTAGGTAACAGATTGTGTTACAGGTGTGAATGAAAATTGCGAATCCAAAGATAATGTGAATAAAAATAGAAAAAAACGAAAGGAACTTAGGGTAAATATTACATAATCGTGTTATATATGTAAAATAAAAAAAAGAACGAACAAAAAATTATAGAAATACTCCGATCTATTTATTATACGAGAATTAGTTTTATTGTTTGGTCTTACAAATGATGTAGATTTTCTGGTTTACCCGCTTTGAACTATTGTCAAAATAACAAAGTCAGATATATAACACTGTCTACCAGATTATACAGATTAGTCGTACAATGAAAATTTCAATAACAGATAATAAGCAGCAATAATTTATATCCCTATTAGAAAAAGTCATATAAATTTGTGCCTACAGTTTATGAAAACAAAAAACAAAAACCGAACTGCAATAGTAAACTGTAAAAGATTAAACAACGGTAATAAGAATTGAATTCTTAAAGTTTCAAATACGTAAGTAAACTAGAATTATTATTTTTTGTCCCAAATTCATAATTTTCAAGATTATTCAAATTATCAACTATCCAGCTGTTTACAAGACATTTTCGCGTCGTATAATTCTTGGGTGAGTAGCTCTGTGGTTAAAGTTTCGAATTTAATAATATTAGGTAAAGCGATAGCCAAATATCCCCCTCTGTGCGGTGGTTCTAATAAGAGCTGTGGCTTTTCAATCAGCGACTCATTGACCTCCATTAATTTACCAGTCATGTTACATTTGATTGAATAAATCATATCGTCCTCACATTCTATTGTACAAATAGTAGAAGAAGGCTGCAGAGGCTGCGCCCCGTGTTTACTTTTACCAGAAACTTTGTTCGAAGCTCTATCCAATTTATCGCTTACTTTAAAATTAATACATTTCAATTTTTTTTTATCTTTAACAACTTCGTGACTCGGTGCTAAGCTTATTAAACAAATACGATTACTATGAACCCAAATACAAGTATCATTACCAGCTGATTCCTCGTTTATACAATAATAAGGAGTTAGATAACGCTCTGTCACATTTGGAAACAAAGTTGTGGGTTTAAAACTGTTCAAAATATGTGGTTCCTTCGCATTTTCTATACCCTCCGTTTTACTTATGGGAATTATCAATTTTTCGCTACCATCATTTTCTACGCTATCTAAGGTAAGTTTTTTTCTCTTAATTATGGGTTCTAAAAAATCATCTGTTGTCTCCGCCATTATATTTCTATATCTTCTTGATGACGTAGAGTTTCCTTAATTCTCTTGTGCCGCTCTATGGATACTCGCAAATTTTCAGCCTGCCTTAATTTTCTCTGAAAAAATAAAGAGAAATAATTCATTCGAGTCGGATCAGTCGATCGCTGTAGTATGATATTCGATAAAAACGAAAAACTAAAACCTTGAAAATTTTTTAATTTTTTTGTTTTTTTTACCTGAGCTTTCATACAATTTCTGAATTGGGTGTGAGCAGAGGTGCAATAGCCGGTGAATCTACCAACGGGATGCTGTGGTAATAAAATAAAGAAAGATAGGTTATGTTAGTGTTATGAATGTATGAATCTGATTAAAATACCTCGATTTCGCATTCTTGAAATTTCTGAAATAGATCATTACACGCAGCATTGTGGGGAGCTAATTGATTAGGCATTGTCAAAATTTAATCCCGTCAATTATTAACCGTATTATGCAATTAATTTTTAATGTCAATCTAACCTCGTTAACATTAGTATTTCCTACGCTGGCTATCTGCAGGGTTGCGCGTTGACTTGCGTACGAGATGCGATTTTCAGTCTGAAGTTTGACGATTGTTGAATTGTTTCAGAGAAACTTGAGTACATGTACCGAGATTCGATATCGAGTATCGAGTGTCGTTGCATCGATAAAACAGAGACAGAGCTAATCTGGGATTTGTAAAACCAACAGAGAAAGAGAACAAAACAACTCGCAGCATCGCATCTATTATAGTGTCGGGAACGCATGAAGAGAATCGATAGCTACTTTACTACTGCCATCTTCGTTGACTTACATTTTTTTTCCGCATTTTGTTGTGATTTAAGAAAATTTATCATTCTGCGTATCTTCGTTGAACAAAAGGTAACGTGCGATATCTCATACCTAAAATATCCTGTATTTGACACTTTTTTTTTATCCAAGAACAGTAAACTTGAACCTCACTCTCCTAAACATTGACAGACGTTGATATAAGTCTCAATTTTCTACGAGTCACGATGTTTATCATCTACGCCGGTTATTCACTCTACCGGCTTACCGATTACCACTTAATATTCATTTTCATTTCGAAGTAGCTAATAGCGTATATAATACCATAACCTATTTCGTTATAAAGTTACAAGCCTCAATATTTAGGTAAAGAATTTTCGATTTTTCTTTATCTCCAAAATTTGGAGTCGTACTAAAAATGGGCGAAATTGCAATGCATACATAGAAAAATGATACGCGAATAAGATTCGCCTTTAACTTTAATTTTCTGTTTCTCTCCTTATCTTCCAGATATTTTCATACGTGTGTTTATTCCTTATTTTCAAGATCTTAAAATGGCTGCTCCCGTCAGTAAAGAGCATCTTGCACAATTGAAAGTATTCACGGACTTGTGTAAAGAGAATCCCTCAATTTTACACCTACCTGAGCTCGGCTTCATGAAATCATTCATTGAAAACTTTGGCGGTAATGTTCCCGATGTTAGAAGTTCAAACTCCACTGGGTACCCGAAGTTCAAACCTCAGGCCCCGAAGCCAAATATTCCTGTGCCTGAGCCAGAGCAGGAATCCGAGGAGAGCGACATCGAGCTAGACATGTCTGGCGTCGTCGGTATGCTTCACTTCTGCACGCTCTAAAAATATTGAGAAATTCATACGAACTGCTTTTCTTTTTCACCAAATGAGACGAGGAAAATGATTTTTTCAAATGATATCCACTATTTTCAGAACCGGATAACGACGCTCCGCAGAAAATGGGTAATCTGACGCTACAACCAACGGAGGAAGAGATGGCAGAGTCTCAGTCTAAGAGATCTGAGGCTGTTTCAGCATTTGTTGAAAAGGACTATGAGAAAGCAGTAGCTTTGTATACAGAAGCTATAGTGTTGAATCCGCAGGCTGCGTTGCTTTATGCTAAACGTGGTCAGCTTTACTTGATGTTGAATAAACCCAACGCTTGTATTAGAGACTGTGATCGGGCGCTGGAAATAAATCCTGACAGCGCCGCTGCTCATAAATTTAGAGGACGGGCTTACAGACTTCTTGGAAAGTGGGAAGAGGCCGCTAACGACCTTCGTCTGGCTTGTAAAATTGACTTTGATGAACAGGCTGATGAATGGCTGCGAGAAGTTACTCCTAATGTGAGTAGAAAATTTTTACATTTTTTCTTACAGCTTTATTTTCTTGTTTCTTCATTTATTCACCATCCCCGGTAGTTAATTTAAGGAAAAATCTTATCTATGCGAATATTTGTGCGCGGTGGAAAAGACCTGGCTTAAATAACTCGAACAAAAACAAAGATTTAAACAGATTTGAATGAAAATTGTTATTCGTTTGCAGTTCTGAAATTTTTTAGGTACGCATAATTTGAAAAAAGTAAAATTTTCACCCTATCTGTTAGCTTTTTTTCTTTTTCCTTTCTTTGTGTTTAAATTTTGCTATGAGATTAAAAGAAGTAAGTAGCAGGATGTGGTCCTTATAGAAAGGAAAGGGTTGCATATGTACACAAGTAGCGCTCACAGCACACATTCTTATTTAAAAATACAATTCCCCTAAATAATAACGACACTACTAATCTAGCAAAGTAGTCTTACTTAGCTTAGTTAATACATTGCTCGTAATATTATATTATTATATTTAATCGTAATTATTAAGGCGTTTTAATATCAATAGTAGGTAATAATAAAATTATAACAAGGTAACTTATATTGATACAACTAGACAAAATATCAACAATCTATTCCTCAGGGGGATTCGACCCGGTGATACAATTTGGTTTTATGTTTTTTGTTTTTTGTTTTTTTTTTCATTTTTTCATTTTTTATCTCACAAAGACACAAAGCTATTTTTCTATTTTATACATACATGACTGAGGTATGGTATAGTTCAGGGATGCTGTACTAACGAAACATAAATTTCATAAATTGGTATTTATAAAAAAATTTCAATGAGGTAAAAATTGATACCAATTTATTGTATTAGGTAGGTACCTACATTAAAAATTTCATATCTCATATTTCATTTCGAGAAAAATTTTTTTTACGCATACCGGAAGATTCAATCTCTTCAGAATCCTCACACAGCGGTGATATATGGGTGACATAAAACACAGGTGAAAATAGATTTTGTCAATTTTATAGCTTCCTATATACGAACACAATCTGCTTCATGACTCATGTTTACACAAGGTATACATTATATATTATTTGAAAAGCGGATGAAACCTTGAGAATAAATGATTCCTCTTTTCTTCTTCTTTTCTTAGAATGGAAGTATCTTCTTTATTTTTTTTTTTGTTTTTTTTTTTAATGTTATATATTTATATATATTATATTATAATTAATTATAAATGTAGATTCTGCCACTATCAGCAGTGGATAAAGATCTAAAGATATTATTCACAAGAACGTAACTTATACTGAACTACGTTCTGTAATTTTATATTTGGAAGAAAAAAAAAAATATATTTTAAATTAAAGGAAAAAAATAAATAAAAATAAAAACAACAACAACAACAAATAGAACAGTCTGTTTAAACTGGTGCACATATTGTGTGTTCTATATATCAATGTGCACAAACGATACGGCGGACATGGAGGCGCGGAGGTAGAGAGTATAATATGAGTACATCATTCACTGTCCGGTTTAATTGATTATTATCCTTTTTATTCCATTATTGAATAAACAATTTGATGTCGTTCGAAGGGGGAAGAAAAAAAAACACACAAAAAAAAAAAAGAAAAAAAACTTAAACCGATTCTACATAGATCGTAAATGCATTTGAATTTTATTGGACTTTAAGAAAATTTGAGTTTAGACAATGCCTTGATGAAATCGATCCATCTACTACATACATCTATGGTTTTGAAAAGAGATAAAATTTTTATTCATACTAAACGAGAGTATTAGTATATTGAGTGAATATTTAATTAATTTTTCGTGCCAGCTGCCCGCAGCAAAACACAAATTTATTACAATTTTGTTTTTCCTTTCCTTTTTGTTCAATGCTTGGTTTTCATATTGACCCTCTTTTTGCACCGTGGATATTAACGCGCTATTTCCTCTTTGCCTCCGACCTTGCCCATTCGTTTAACGGAAAGTCGAGATACCCGAAATCGGATATACTCGATTTAAGAGTACTTGTAGGCAACCTGTGCTGGATATCAGTAAAAATAGTTGTGATCGGTATAGGTACGCAGTTTTCTTTTATTTCTATGCAAAAATCTGTAAACTTGTATGGGCCACTGTTTTATTTCGCTCAGTATAGGAATAGTCTCGAATCACGTTGTTAATGTAATTTTTTGCGTTCCCTTTTTAAATCCCCGAAATAATTCAGAGACCATTTTTTTTTTTTTTTCTATAAGTATTTAATGAATTATTATTATTATTATTATTATTATTATTATTATTAGTTTTGTTTATTACAATTCGATCGAGAAATGATGAAATTCAGACTATTCAGTTCCTTATTTTCTTTGGTATCCAGCATTTTACCTCGTTTTTTCTTTTTTACTCTCGGGCTCAACTCGGGGGTGGACTCGTCTCACCCTCGTGTAGAGCAGCATCTACAGATTTTCTGTACTTTCCCACTAATTCTGGTAAGTCATAAGCGATCGCTATGTCGAGCTTGTTGATCGGACAGCCGCGGAAGTACGTGCACGTTGAACTTAGCTGTTGAAAATCGTAGAGCGAATTAAGGCGGAAGAAATCTTTGTACACGTCCGGGTCGGGCAAATCGTAACGCGATATATTCGTCAGGGTACTAAGGCCTTCGTAGATGTGATAGTCCTGAGGGTTTTCTATTATTTTATTGCTTGTGTCCTTCTTGTTTCCAAAGAAACTCTTGTGGTTGTAGTAAGTCGTCAAATAGCAGTCTACCATTTTCGCGTGGTTTCGCACTCGGACCTGTAAACATCATACAATTGAAATTTAGCCAAATTTCACCCGGACTTTGTCACATCGAATTATAATACGTACAGCGAATCTTCTAGCGCTTGCTATTTTGTGTTCAACTCTTTTGTCGATCGCGGATCTCAGATCACGAAGAAAAGCGCGTTCTTGTGCGTACAGAAGTCTGGTTGGTGCACCAGCCTCGTAAGGCAGTGACCACAGCGAGGTAGAATACATCACTGGAGGTTCAGCGCTAGACATTAGTGGCGAAATGTTCCATATCAGTGCTCCTTGAACCCTCATCAGTTCCTCCGGCTTTACTTGATCAGCTTTGTTCAATATGATCCTTGTCTAAAATTTTAGATGAAAATTAGGATTCAATTTTTCTGATTGCGAAAGTGATTACTAAACTGATGCTCCTCACACCTAGACAATTGACATACTTGATATTCTCGTCCTTTGAGTTGATCGAGAATTGCCTCTGTCTCAGGACCAACGTCCAGTTTAGCAGGGTCGTAAACAAGGAATATTATGTCTGCTCTATCAATGAACCATTGGCAGGCATCATTGAATGGAAAGAGCCTCTGTACTTGCTTACGAATTTCCAAAATCCCAGGAATCTCGACGATATTGACCTACGGTTGAAAGGGTAGTCGTGAGAATGCTGATGTTTTGTTCAAATCAAGAAACGAAACAACATTCTTCGCTTCAATTCAATTCAATTCAATTCAATTCAATTCAATACCTTTTCGAGGAGTTTGTTCTTGAGACGAATGCCTCGCAGACGATCCAGCATCCCTTGTCCAAACTTCTGTAGCCCAGAGAATGTCCAGTCTGCTGCTAGCTGGGTACCGTCAAGGATTTCCTCCTCTTCTCCGTGCATTAGGATGTTGAAGTAGGCAGGCGATGGCTCAGCTCCTGTGTTAGCCCCATTTAGCGGTTTGCAAGGCCCTTCGATACACTCTTACAAACCACCTGAACACTTTTTCTATACTCATGCTAACAGCGTGCAATTAGCATGCCACCACTTTTGATCTACTCATTATTAGACATTCGTGCTGTAGGATTAAACTAGTTTTTCTATTCACTTGAGGCAAGGTCTTACCAAGTCGAATTGGGGTTCAAAAGTCGAGAAACATGTTCATGCAATTTGTGGATAGTGTATAAAGGGACTGGGAAGAAACAAGGAACAAAAACAAAAATTCAATAAAAATTTACGATTTGTTAGTCAAGCCACGTACAGGAGCGACGTCGAGATATATGTTGAATAATTTTGGCAAAGAAATGAATTGTTGGTCGCAATAATGACGATGATTCGACATGTTCGCGTCCTGAATATAGCCGAACATGTTACATACCCGTTCTTAGAGAAGTTGGTTTGTATTCGTTATCGAGTAAGTAATTAACGATCGATGATTTTCCGCCACTCCATGGTCCCATGAACAAAACTAGTGGCTTTGAGAAAATCTCAGGATCTAGAAGTGAATAAAAACGTCGAAAATAGCCAATGAAAGATTACATATACATACAAGTTGCTCGAATAAACACAGAACGTTTCGAAACCTATAACTTATTAATACAACTGATGGACGTTCCGAAAAATACGAAATACATAAATTTTCTGAAAGATTCAAAATTCACCTCCGAAATGTCTGTTACTGAGGTCTCTGTATTTGTAGAGAGTCTCGAGCGGCTTGATCGCGGAATCGTAGAGACGTTTAAGATCGCGGAGGACGATATCAGCAGCTTTTTGAATAGCTCTTTCCTTCTCTTCATTCTCTTCATCCAGCTTTAACAGCTGATTAATATGCTCACGTGGCCTGAGGTTTTCTGGCACATCAATTTCTTGGATTAGATCCTCTTCCGGAGTAGGTTCAACTTCCTCGTCTGTCGGGTGAAAATATTACGCGGTATATTAAACTGTTGGAGATAAAGTGCGACTACCTTTCTATTGTTTATTGTCAAACTTCAAATCCTGTAAAAATCATTTTTACCACGAAACGTCTTACCAGAAGCTTACAGAACTTATAGCCATACGGTTATTCAATGTTCAAACAGTAATCCAAAAATCTCTCACCATCCTCCGATCCTTCGGACTCTTCCTTCTCGTCTACCTCTTCACCAGAATCAGTTTTTTCTTTATCGTCGTCTTCTCCCTCGGTGCTTGTCTTATCCTCCCCACTTTCTTTTCCCGCTTCTACTTCATCCACAACTTCTCTTCGGTCTCGTGATTTCACTTCCTCGCTTTCCTCAGACTTTGTATCGCCGTCTGGCGATTCGGCGGAGGTAGCGGCAGCTCCGTCGTCACTATCTTCGGTGCTTTCCTTGATTGCATCTTCGCCTTCATTGCTGGTTTCCTTGCTATCTTCTTTACTGTCTGCTTTAGCGTCTTCCTTGCTGTCTTCAATGTCATTTTCATCATTTTTCACATCATCGTCCGCATCCCCATCATCTCCGGTATTATTGTCGTCACTATCTTCCTCGACTTCTTCCTGCTTGCTATCATTATCATCGCCCTCTTGTGTCTCACCTGATTCAATGCTCGCGCCGTCTTTTTCTTCCTCGGAATTATCTTCCCGTGTTTCTTCAGCTACCGAGTCATCTCCATCATCAACTGCACTATTGGAATGATTCTCCTCCTCCTTCGAGTCTTCCTCAGGTTTGTTATCGTCGATTTTACCCTCCGAAGAGTAATTGTCATCGGTATTATCCTCGCCGGAATCAACGTCGTTTTTATTCTCGTCTGAGTCTCCTTCCTTCGATTCATCCGCTACTCCATCGTCATTTTCGACAGTGTCATCATCTTCTTTTTCTTCTGTGCTTCCTACGATATTCAAAATTCTATACACTATCGTTGATAATTCAGAAATTGAGAAGGTGATGTGATAATATAAAAAAAGTCTTACCATCTTCTGCGTCATTGACTTCGCCTTCTTCGTTGCTTTCCACAGCGGCTACGGCTTCGTTGTCTTGTTCTTCGCCAGTTTCTTCTTCCGCACCATCGTCGTCGGCTTCCTCAGTAGAATTTTCATCTTTCTGTTGATCGTCGTCATCGATATCGTCGGTTCCGTCGCTCTGGCTCTCTGCCTCAGTTGCGGCACTCGTTACCTCGACAGTTTCCACGTCATCGTTATCTCCGTCAGTATCCTCGGTGCTGTCTTCGGCAGGTTGATCAGCAGCGAGTTCACCCTCACTGCTATCTACTCCGTCATTATCCGTACCATTTTCTCCGCTGTTATCATCTTCGGCAGTATCTTCCGTCGACGTTTCCTTAGTGGATTGGTCAGAGTCATCTTTTTCCACTTCGTTATCATCGTCATTGTCAGTTTCCGTTGGCTCGTCATTCTTCGAAGAGCAACAAATTACGTGAAGAATTATTCCTATCGTTCGACTCGTTTATCCCCTATACTACAATTCACCTTTACCTGTTCGTTCAACGCAGTCACTTGATCATCGTCGTCCGCACCTTCGACCACCTCAGCACTACTCTCTTCAAGAGACCCTTATCAGATAAAATATTCTAAAGATTGCTGAGTTCCAACCATTTCTCTCGAATTTTTATTGTCTTACCTGTACCGAGATCCTTCAGTGCTTTCTCGATGTAGGGTCGACACTCTACTTCTGACGGTTTTTGGCTCACACCTAGCTCTTCCTCGCCTTGCACCCCTGAAATAAATGATTTTTATATCATCTAGCAATCAACGAACCGCTGCAGTTCTCTACGTTGCTTGTGTTTTGGACAAGATCAAATGTGTGTGTGCGTTTCATCTACGTCTCTATTCGGTAAGCCAAAAAATCAAGATTGGATAATCATCATCTGCAGCACGTGAGACAAAAAATGTGCCTATATAGATATAACACTCATTCTGATTACGAAATGAGTGATGAATGATATCAGACAGTTTCTGGGGGTCAGGTGTTTGATTGACGGTCTTTCGTACAAGTACGATGATTGACACGCGCCCAGAGACTATAGAATGTAGTATCGTAACCCAGTTAGAGATTTCATTCGGGTTGAAAATATGATAGAACCAAAATCGACGTGGGACGACGCGTAGCCTGGGATTAGATGGTTTGTCCGTGGCGGTGGTCATCCAGTCACCTGGGAAGCGCGAGATGCTAAGTTTAGCAACGGTGGGAGTCGACGACGATGACGACGACGTCGACGAAGACGACATAGGTTTCGGCGTCGGCGCAACACTCAGAAATATTTATACGTCGGTTAACCGCATCGTATTTTTATCGGATGTCGATCTGTTCGAATTTTATTAAGAATTTATTAGATTCTTCGTAAAACTCGTGGTGGTATATGTATACCTACAGCGGTGTATTCCTTCATCCACTCCAAAAATTCATGTCACACTTATGATGGTGATAACCGATTTCATTCCCTCATCTGTGACATTGCGATTTTTTTATCATTACGGACAATTCTAGTCCTAGGCTTCCGAGTTCTGTTAATTTTATAATCGCTTCGTCTCGCCTAGCCTATCCCGCACGGTTCAAGCAAAGACAATACGCTGCAGTATTATTAGACATGAATTTGCGAGTAGCAAGGAACGCGCTGGTTTAACCGTCAAATACCTATACTCGCTTTTTGCTTGCAAAACATGGTCCAATTCGCAGGCTTAAATTTATCCAAAAAATTGCAAGCAAGTATAGGTAGAGTTTACGATTATCAAGCCATAAAACTCGATAGCACAAGTATATATCGTATGAAAAATTGTACATCGCATTTGCTATTAGCACTGCACGAACTTCTGAAAGATTCTCACGCGAATATCTATAAGACGGTGTTGACGTGCGAATCACCGGCACCTTGATATGATCACCGTCTAATTCTCTTTGCTTTAGTTTTGGCCGAATTAGATATATAACATATATCCAAGCTCGAGAGGTCACTTCGTTAGATCATCCGCTGTTGAAACGGTGATTCATATTTTAGGAAATATCTTGGCTTGACTACCTGTCAAGCCTTGAGGACAATTTACCCTAACGAAATTCGCAGTCTTCAGAATTGCAGTGCATCATATGATCATATATCGTGTATAATCAATAGTACCTATACAGAATGTAGATAATCGCGAGATCAAACGCTGTAGAGAAATCCTTAGATCTGCGAATTGTTTAAGCCAATAGAAATAAGCAAGGATTTATAAATCATAAAAATAGTTATTGGCGTACGCGACTATATAACTAGCTCTAGTTCATTGACGTCATGACGATTGGCTGTGTGAAATTCTGCAAGGTTCTGTATGTAGCAGTCGTAAAACTGAGATGTAACCGTAATTCGAAACTGAGAAGGTTGCCGATTTCAGGAATGGAGTTCGTGGGTTAGAAAATTCGTTTGTCGCCAGATGGTGAGCCCGGCTGTTTCTCTCTCTCCTCTCTATTTCACTCTCTTATTCTAATCCTCTCTTCCCCTCTCTATTTCGCTCCCCCATACCGTGAGGAGGATAAAGATAGACCCGAAGTCGACGAAGGCGCGTGTCTCGCTTTCCATCGCAATGGCAACGTGGAAAATTGGTTAAACTTTATTAAGATCAAGGCAGCCTGCAGGACGTCACGGTTGACTTTCAAGATTTTCCACATTTTTCTATTCGCGGAGGGATGCGTTGTGAGAAATTTTCGAATCCCGAAAAAAAGAAACAAGCACGTATGCGCAATGTATTCGAAAATTGAATAAAACTGCCGGATATTATCTTCTCGCTGCTAAATTACCACGAATATATCTATCAGAATATTTTGCGAATAAAATTTGGCAGACGACTGCACCTCTACGAATGTTGATAAACGCGTGAATATATATGAATGCTGCAACCGCATGCACGCCAACGGGCTTATTTAATCAGCAGAAATATCGCCGCCGAATTGAAGATGCTGTCCGAGTGGCCGTTTTCGAAATATTCGAGGTACTCGTGTACCAATTTTAAGCGCTCTTTGTATTATGTAACTATTGTGGTTTACTAGTAACTTGGGGCAATTAAATTGTACCATTTCACGGCATATTCACCCCCGAGTCATATTGACCAATCCAGCAAGACCATCTTAGAGAAAAACCATCAAAAAAATTTAATAAATCGGTAAAAGTATTTCGAGTCAAAGAAAGCTGTGCTGCAAGATGCGCGTAAAGATAGGATGGACGATGGTCGACCTTAAGACTTTACGTAACATTGACCTTCGCTCATTGTACGTCCGTCATCACCGGTTGGGGATGACAACGCTAAGACCGGAGACTAATGATCCGTTTCAGTTGCCGAAGATTTGATAACTCCGGTTATCATTTTTTTGGAAGAAAAAGTGCACGTTTTTAAATCTGTTTTATTGGATATTTGTTCAATTTCAATATACTTGTATTACTAACGTAACTTTCAACCGATCGTGCTCATCGATTCGATCGCGGATGTCTACCTGTATTCAAGATTTACCCACTCGGCGCAAGAGACATTTTTTAGCGTTATCAAATTGAGCAAGAAACGAAAAAATAAAATAAAAAAATTCAAACGAATTAAGAGGAAACTATTTCATCGGTATGAAAACAGGAAAAAATCGAATCTCATTCTGTGACTCCGCAGCCATTACTCGTGGATATGAAACGATATCAAAGAAAAAAAATAGCACACGAATTCACAAACCGGTGAAAATGAATTGAACGATAAAAATTGTTTGATTTTTTTTTTTTTTTAATTATTAATTAAACCGGCATTTGATTGTTCGAAAATGCGTATTATCGAAGATAAGGCAACGGGTATTGGTGCAGAAACGTAACACCGGAAGTGAGGTGTGCTCTGAGAAGTGGGTGGAGGGTGATGAGTTCCGGGTTGGTACTCACCCTGCAAGGCGACGGCTAGGAGGGCGAGGAAGAGGCCCACGAGAACCCGGGGTCGCACCCGCGAACTCGTCATCTTAGATCACTTGGATCACTTGGATCACTAGGATCACTAGGCACTCCGCGATGAGCCACGCTGCTAGCTCGCTCGACAGTCGCGCGCGACTCCACTCGCGAGTAACTGGCGTCCCGACGCCCGCAAGACCCCGAAGACGCCCCTCTCCCAGGTCGGTGTTAGCGGGGAACCGCGTCACCTCTACCCTTGTAGAAGTCCGAGTCCTTGCGGGAGTTGCAATATCAAAGGAACATCGTTTATGATACACTGTGTGTAGCGGAAGTGTATATTATCCGACACGGACCCGTACGTAATCACTAATCATCATCGACCGTCATAAGTATAAAAAATGGTTGCGATTCCGTCGGTGAGAAAATTCGCGAAAAAATTATATTTTTCGATTTCATTACGTATGGTAACGAATCGGATTCATTTGGCGTAGGTACGTTAGTCGGTTATTTTGCCAAACTTCAGGAAAGAATTAATCGCAAAGCTTTGAGCTGCGGCCCGTATGGTCCGGCTGATGAATTCATATATGTATCAATTAATAACTCTGAAAAGCTACAAGGTTTCTTGCTAGCTATTCGCACGGTCCCGCGTAAGGCGGGGAACAGATGCTGCTGCAGAGTATGCAGATTTTTAACATCTGCAGCAATAGTATGGGGTAGTGTTAGTGCAGATTCGAGTAGTGTTGAATTTAAAAATACACCGCGGCCCAGTTTCGGGGCGCGTTTTATCTGGGTGACAAACTGGCCAAGAATCGTCAGAGGTCGTATCCTACAACCATTCTTTGTCGAGCATGATCTAGTTCAACGTCTTAACTTGTAGTAGTCTCGTGCAATGTCGTTGGCTAAATAGTTATTCTCCTCAATTCCATTACCACCGCGATAGAATACACGCAACCCTCTTTTACTATTGTTGTTTTTATTTTTACTATTATTTTACACCTTGACTTAAGATCTATCAGACTTCCGAGGGATGCGTGACGTCATTAACTATGACAGAACTAGAGTCGAAGTATAGGTACGATGAGACACATTATTTTTTTATCATGTGCGTAACGCGAGTACAAGGTCATAGTCTACCTACCCTAGAAATTGAGTAATCGTTTACAAATAAATATGTAAAATTCGAGCGAATTATTTCGATCAATCTTCATCTCATTGGCAAAGAATACCCAGCTGTTGTCGCAGCCTGGATCCAAATATATAATTTCATTTTGCAACTGGGACATGGAAAGGCAAGTGAAACTACTTTTTCGACGAAACCATCCATAGGGATGGGATTTTCGCAGAAGGATAACGGGGCGCTTATCATATGAAGATAAACTTAGGCTACTCATCCGCTTTTACTCCAAAATATCAAATTCGAGTTATTTTATGTTCATCTCATTCGTTTTTAACTAAAATGAAAAACTCGCCAAATCTGACTCCTGCACTTCGTCCTATACGTTCTTATCGTGAAAATTTGAGGCTGTTGAAAATAATTCCGTTTCCAGATGACCGTGTTTTATTTAAACATAAAAAAGGCTCAGGTTGACTGGAAAAACAAACAGGTATCCTCTCAAGAAAAATTAAAATAGGATCGGATTGAATGGGACGGGACGGGGTGGGGTGGGGTGGGTATAAACTGCAGAAGACGAGATTCTATCGTAGTATGTAATGGGTCGGTGAATAATGGCAAACAAAATAAAATTCCGACTG
Organism: Tenthredo livida; assembly: GCA_963992785.1. NCBI lineage: Eukaryota > Metazoa > Arthropoda > Insecta > Hymenoptera > Tenthredinidae > Tenthredo > Tenthredo livida. Next base: position 5,500,351 of record OZ023071.1, on the reverse strand, counting down.
AATTGAACGCGCAGTTCAGCCAGCTTCGTGTACTCTTGATGCTTCTCTGCTGGAAATTGAAGAGACACGATTTACCTCGAGAGATCTGCTCGGACAGAAGAGCGCCGCGACGTCGGGCGCCTTTATATTTAGACGGCCGGGCCGACGCCGTATAAGGTGGCCACTCGTGCATCCCCACCTCATCTATCCTCGAAAGAGATGGTCGCGCATAGCGTAGGTCGATTGTCCAAAGCCTTTGGAATCATATTTTCGATAAATGTTCTTAATCCTGTAAACTCATTTTCCCCAAAAAAGAAAATTCAAAATTTCGTAGCCATTTCGATCACCTCTGGAGCAAGAAGTTGCCTAAAGGTTTGAAAATTTGTCATTAAAATATCGCGGCATATGATTATTGTCATTGTAAGCTGTTCTCTTGTTCTCTTCAACTTGATTTACGATTTGTCGGATTCTGTTCTTGGCTGAAATTTATTTCGAAAAAAATTCCCTCGCGTGTTTAGGTGTAACACTTGCGAGAAACCGTCGAACATGTCACATCTATGATAGTAATCGTTCTTAAATTTGGCATAGTTCATCGGCTCCCGTATCTTTAAATAATTGCTTGACGTAGATTTTCGATCACATAATACCAGGAGCGAGCCAATTGGCTCTTTCGTTGGCCATTTCGTTGTCTATAATAAGCGCGTAATCGAGTAAAGTCAAGATGGACCTTGGGCGTCGATGTCAGTGCCATCGTGACTGAGATTTCAGCCCGTATAAATCATCACCGAGGGATTAGCTAAGGCTTAGATTTCCCAGTTGAATATATTTACGACAGTAGCTATACAGTTCGTTTCGCACTTAAAAAATCCACTTCTCCTTTTTTTCATTATTATTATCATGTTAAATTTGAATGAATCCGTACAGGGCAATGGACATTCGAATTTTATTCGTTTGGGGGTCTGCTCCAGGCAACGCGTCCGCGGTGTCGTTGAAACGACAGCTGTTGCTTTTGTCATACTATGCGTATTTATGTTATTTTTGGAATATTAGTAAATCTATTAGCTCGAGTCGCTGCTCTCTTCGCGCCCAGGGGTGTAAAACGATCCGAAACAAGTCTCAAAGATTTGGAGCTTCATTTTTTTTAGTATTTTACTTTTTGGCTGCAAGAAATCGAGCGAGAGATAAGAAATAAAACGAAAGCAGCAGGACGATTATATAGCTTAGAATATAAATAGCGGATATGTATCTGTGTATCGCTATAGGTTCCTCCTCTCGAACACAATAATTATTCTCGTTGTGACTTAGCTTTTTTCTAACTTAAGATGAAAATCCGAGCGTATATAGACGAATACGATCTTATTTTCCAGGCCCGAAAAATCGAGGAGCACAAACGCAAACAGGAACGTAAAAAGGTCGAAAAAATCGAACGCGAGAAAGTTGAAAGACTAAAGAAAGCTAGAGAGGATGCAAAGGCGAGGGATGATAACACTCGTCCTTCACAAACCGAGGGTGCAGCACCTGGAGCTGGAGCTGGAGCTGGAGCTGGAGCTGGAGCTGGTGGTGGTGCTCCTGGTATGGGAGATTTTTACCAATTTTTGAACGACCCAGAAGTTCTTCAAGCTTTCCAAGTAAGAACACTTCGATCTATGCATGCAAATATCTTTAAATTAAAACACAACGAATCCAAACTATGTAATAATTTTCTTTACTGCAGGATCCGGAAGTGGGAGATGCGTTTAAAGACATATCTGCAAATCCGGCAAATATATTAAAGTACCAAAGCAACCCGAAGATTATGGCACTGATTAATAGAATGGCTTCTAAGTTTGGGGGACCGGGAGGTGGAATGCCAGCAGGTATGGCTGGCATGGCTGGTATGGCCGGTATGGCAGGAGGCATGGGCGGATTTCCAGGCATGATGGGCGGGGGGATGCCTGACTTTGGTGGTACAGGTGGAGCACCGGCTGATCCATCAAGACCTACAAATCCTACGGATGATGTCGGCCTTGATTAAATTTAACAGGTACTTATCGATATGAATTTGTTATGATATAAAAATAAAATAGTATAATAAATTGGGTTTTATTTCTCTTGCATAAAAATTTCATATTTGTCTTATGATTTCAGGTATGATAAACGAGATGACGAAGGTTTTCTGTTTCCACTGTATATTTTAAGCTCAGATTGGACGTGATGACGCGAAACACACAGATTCATTATATTTCGTATTCGTAACCAATTTTCTATTTGTAATATTGTAATCACTCTAATCTTTCCTCATATACCTAACTTATCACCCTTGTTACGGTGATGATAATATATCTATTTTTTAGTTTTATATATGTTGTGAGCTTTCTCCTCAATCAAAGTAGTATTAAGTAGTGTACTTAGTACTGTCATTCAGTAACTATACTTCAGTCTAAAGAGGGCTAAACTTATTGGTGTTTTCTTTTTTCCGTAGTGGGTTGAAGATTACGCGTTTATCATTCTTTTATACGATATAAATATTAATGAAAATTAACTGAATGAAATGAAAATTGACTAAATTCAAATTCCATAGAAGTACTACTATCGCGATTCGCCACAAAAGTTTACCCCTCTTTTATAGCTACTCAATGGTACATAATTATGAAATCTTACTATCTCTAGTACGCCTATGGTTTTTTTTTTTAGATCTTCGCTCTACGAATATGTACTTTGGTTTTAAGTATGAAAGATCTATCGCTATTATATGAAGAAATCGCATTTCAGATCATTTAACGTATAAAATGTTACTTCAAAATACAAATATAAATCCCGTAAAGGTGTGAAGTGTAGTAATTGAACAATTTCTTAAACATGAAGGAAAATATTTCTGACAAAGTAACTCTTGCATGTAAGTTACTAATTAAGATACAATCACTATCGCTTTGTCTTGCTGAAAATCTGCAATCGATAGCGTTACCAAATTTCGTTGGAATTTTATCGAATATTATAATTGGAATGCGAGGCACGGTAAAGTTTTTCTGTACATACGCGACGGTTTTAGCAATTTGTAAGTATATAATGAAAATATAAGATCGACATAAATTCGTAAGAATATACGTTTGCTCAGTTTATATCACGCTAACAATTATAGTTTCGAACAAGTTTATACTATCGTCGTTATTTGCCATTCGGTTTTGTAAATCTTCGTAATTATTTAAAATAACTATTTGGAACATGAAGTGAATAAACTCAGCCACGTTCAAAATGCTTTGACATCGTCGTTAGTTGTATCTCACAATTTTATCCAATAATAGATAGTTTGTTTCGGTTATCAATTGAACATAAATCAAAGAAACGAAAAAAGGATTATACAATATAAAATTTATGTCCTCGTCAATCGTGAGTGTAAATATAAATTGGGCAGGCATAATATAGAATTCTATTTACACAATTATCTCAGACTGAAATCGAATATTGTAATTTCTATGAAAAAGGCTAATAAAGAAATCAGCACGACGAATACGTTTGTAATCAAGCTGCTTGGACTCCCCTATACGACGCAGCCGGACGTACACCGGCGTCGACATGCCTGATGAGTGTACATTTCATTTCATGATTACATATTTCATAATAAATACATTAGGCTCCTATGCAATACTTTACAACATATTAAGAATAATTCTGAAAGAAGGATTTTTAGGTACTCTGGTGCAATACAAATTGTTTAACATTACTGTGAATTGGTATAAATCATTTTACTACAGTAAATAGCCAATTCAACAACGCATAGGATTCATTCATATTTGCGGCAAAAGTAGTTAGAAATCACAATATTGTCATAGGGTGCCAAATGATATCTCCACACGCATTCGAATAGACCAGTACCAATTACATGTGCCGCGAACTTCTGTACGCCTCATTATATGCTATTTCGAGTTGAGCATGACATGCGGGTTGCATATGATGAGGCGCGCCGGTGTTTGCGACATCAACAGTGATAGTGACAGATAAATAATAATAATAATAATTTTAAATAACTTTACTTCATAATTACTTTTACTAATTGAATGAAAATTTAAATATACACTACATTTAGAATAGGGTAAGCCTAAGGGACGAATGCTGCGCCCTATTACACGCAACCCGCGGATCATTATATTATTCTGCTCATCTTAGTTCCGTAGTTCGTCACCCGGTGGCGCCACCAGCGTAAACTGACCTACTCAACGGCGTCCTTGCCCCTCTCGCCCCACTCAAGGCCGCTCAAGGCCGTCAAGGATGGGGAGCCCAAGCAAACCGGTCTAACCGGTTTCAGTGGCCTTCGTGGCGCCGACGAGTTAACAGGTTTGTGACGTAGTAGACGTTCTTGGGAAAACTTACGCGCCGAGTTGACCAACGTGCGAGAAAATGCTTGACAGGAGGTACGCCGCGTCGTTACGAGTTGAGGAGGCGTAAGTTTTTAATATTCCGATCACCATTTTACCATAACCATGAATAATTATGAATTTTCGCGTATTACAAAGTGTCGCGTATTTCAATCAGCGAAGTAAGTGACGATTGGAGGCCTTTGATTATTATTCAGGGAAGTAGGGAATCGTTCGTTTTCAAGTATATTGGTATAAAGTAGCATAGGAGTATAGTTTTAGGCTGAGTTCGCAATTACAGTTCCTTTGGAATCAGTTTTGGTAAAATCTCGAATCTTCTCTAATTAGATGAGACCAGATTATTCTAAATCCATTGTAGAAACTACAAGCGATACTCTATATTCACTCGTGATTATACAGCACGCTCTACCTGACTAGTTCATACGGTAATGTCATAATCAAACGAGGAAAAAACTTGTAATATCACGGAAGAGATGAGAATTTGTAATAGATTATGATATGATATTGATATAATTTAATAGTTGAAACATTTCTGAATATCTCGGCCAATAATATTTTTTATTAGCCTAATAACTTCATTGTACTTGAAAGAGGAGAGCAGTAGACACTGAAATAGTTGGATTAGCCATTACCGTATGAAATATTCGCAATATCTATGCAGGTAACTGCGCATAATACATGCATATACGATATACGTACGTGAATATACTTCACTCCTTTGTGAAATTGTCCTCAATGGATAGAGAGTAGACAATTCAGAGATCCACGAATTGGAGACTCTCATTAGTATCTATTGAGAACAACTATATTTATAGAGTAATGAATTATTCTACTGTTCTCATGGCGAAATTACGTTGTTAAAGTATTATCGTTAACGAAAACCATGGTGAGAATAATGACTCTGTTCTCTATTCGTATGGTGGTCTGAAAAATAAAAATAAACAGCTCGCTGTTCTCAACAAGACCGATATAAATACTATCTGCTACAAACATTGTACTTGGCATTCTGGAAAATATACCTTCTTACGTATATGCATGTATTATCGTCGCAACGATTAGTTTAGAGTATAATACTAGTTTTCTTATTTCCTAATTATAGTTCTAGCTAATCTCGGAACTTAAAAAGTGCCAAATATGTAGTTTTCAGTGATATACGTGATATGTTATACGTAGAGAGAGAGAGAAAAAGAAAGAGAAAGAGATTGGAATAAGAATAGAAAGTAAAGCATGAAAATATCTTAAAAATGATAAATAATGGAACAAAAAAAGGGTAAAAGAAATAGTATTTTGTGTGCATAGATGTATTGTAACTTAGATAAATCTGTAATGGATTGATGTTTGGTAAGGAGAAGAACTATTGAAAATCGTACAGCTTGGTTTAATTCAGAATTCTTTATTTCTCGTAATATGTCGATTATAAAATTTGAACTTATGTTCTTGAGACTATAAGTCGATTGAAAATTATATTTATTTATGATAAAGTAATAATGAGTTTATATTATGATAAACTATCTTGTTTTGCAATATTGTATACGGGAATACGCGAATAATAACAGATATAAATTGTGAATTTATTTCTGGAGTAGTACCTGGGCATTTAAAAGTATAATATATTTTTTTGTCAAAATTTATTGAATGTTCCTGTATAATAATTATACCTACTATTTATGATCCGTAAAACAAACAAAGGGAAAGAGAGTATTATATTATATTATATTACATCACATCATATAAAAGAAAAACACAAAGAAAAGAAATGTGTATAAGTATATTTATATTTAAATGTCTATAATATGTATTATAGTTTTATTGACCCAGTGGCATCATAACATTCGTTTATTAATTATTATTATTATTATAATCTATTCGATAATCTATCGAAGGTTTTTCAATCCTTGGGATTCATTCGCATTCCGTTTAATTAATTGATTAATTAATTAATTATTGCTAGAATAAGGTGAACCGGTTGAATCTAAGGGTAAACGGTGCGCCTTGTTACCGGCAACTTAGTTCTATATTTTTCCACCTAGTAGCGCCACTAGCATTAACTGACCTACGACAACTAGTCCTTGCCCCTCCCGTTCCTCGCGCACTGGGTCAAGGCCGTTGAAGGCCGTCAAGGGTGGGGATGTGGAAACAAACCGGTCTAACCGGTTTAACAAACCGGTTTGACCACTTTCGTTTTCGCTTGCTCTGTCACTCTTCAGAGTTCAGTGGCCTTCGTGGCGCCAACGAGTGAACATGTGTGTGGCGCGGCGAGTGGCTCCTGCGACAGGGATAAATTTTATGCGGCAAATTGAATATAACGTGCGAGAAAAATACGCTTGACAATTAGTACGGTGCGTCGTTACGCGTTCGAGGAGATTTACAGTCCAAAGAGGCTGATATCAACGAAAGAACGATGGAAATTAGTGAGTTTGGATTATTTCAGTAACCATTTTATCATAACCATGAATAATCTATCCTGACCCGCGAATAACTGTCTGAAAATCTGAATTTCTTACCAACATAACCTCTCAGACCTATTTTAAACACAACTCAAATGAGCGAGGTAATTTCTACGTGGTATAACCTCACAATAATGATCACCCTATCGTATTAACAATCGTATGATTCCATGTTCCTCGTACTCTAGTATCGTTTGCTCTACGAGCATATCTTGCGCCTCAGAGGTTAAACTAGTTCCGCGTGTTATTTTGAGTTTCTAAATGTTTTCTGGGAGAAGACTTGTTCCCCGATTTATTCTTTCATTCGATTTTCTGACAGTGTTATCAATCGACGGATATCTGAACAAGCATCGCAGACAATTTCGAAGCACAGATCCTGCGTACCACTTGGTCGGAGATGGACGCTACCCAAAACTATTCAGCTAGTCTTGGATTAATAGTCAACCAACATTATGGTGAGCTTCGTATCATGTCAGCCAAAGATCCTGTGTAACTACAAATGTACATCGACAGAACAACCAATACTGAAACGCATTTATCTACCGATACTCTGCATCTGATGCTCACTTTGTATCTTCAGCTGACTACGGGTGCTCCTAGCTTTCCTCTGTCATCACCGTACACCAGATACTCTCATGGGGTCTTGGTTCTACTCAGCTGCGAGGGAAACTGTACTGGTGCGACAATAATATACCCCAAGGCAACATATTGACGCAATTCGTGTGATACTTGGATATCTTATTAAAGGGTAAGTCCAGAAGACGAGGAACACTCAGTCTTTTTAAGCAATTATAACTTGCTTCTTTTCAATGGCAAACTCGAATCTTTCTGTTGTATTCACAACAGTAGTAAGAGCTTAATGAATCTCAAGAAAATTGTTCACTCGATTTGAATATAAATTTACCTTGTCGTCGAGAAATATCTGAATAATGAGGATCGAGGATTAAAGGTTTTTAAATAAATACAGGTATAAATTACTGTAGAATTAATTATAGGCGTCACATTTATTTTTCAAACATCGAACAGACTTCAATATTGGTAATAAATTACTTCACAGTCCCATTCTTTGGTTCTTAGTTGAGCATGTTTGCTTGAACAATACATTGAGTTAATTTATCCCATGTAACATATATTAATCTAGTTTTTATTTTCACAGGGGTTGTTCGTAGAGGGGAAAAAACATAGTCCTGCCTATCTACAAGAAAACCTCTTCAACATTCTTTATTACACCGATCAACGCCAAACAGTGGAGCAGTCCAAATACCAGGGGTATGGCTATTATTGATGGGGACTAATAGCTTCAAATGGCTATTATTGTTTATAAAGTAGCATAGGAGTATAGTTTTATGCTGAGTTCGCAATTACAGTTCCTTTGGAATCAGTTTTGGTAAAATCTCGAATCTTCTCTAATTAGATTAGACCAGATTATTCTAAATCCATTGTAGAAACTACAAGCGATACTCTATATTCACTCGTGATTATATAGCACGCTCTACCTGACTAGTTCATACGGTAATGTCATAATCAAACGAGGAAAAAACTTGTAATATCACGGAAGAGATGAGAATTTGTAATAGATTATGATATGATATTGATATAATTTAATAGTTGAAACATTTCTGAATATTTCGGCCAATAATATTTTTTATTAGCCTAATAACTTCATTGTACTTGAAAGAGGAGAGCAGTAGGCACTGAAATAGTTGGATTAGCCATTACCGTATGAAATATTCGCAATATCTATGCAGGTAACTGCGCATAATACATGCATATACGATATACGTACGTGAATATACTTCACTCCTTTGTGAAATTGTCCTCAATGGATAGAGAGTAGACAATTCAGAGATCCATGAATTGGAGACTCTCATTAGTATCTTTTGAGAACAACTATATTTATAGAGTTATGAATTATTCTACTGTTCTCGTGGCGAAATTACGTTGTTAAAGTATTATCGTTAACGAAAACCATGGTGAGAATAATGACTCGTTCTCTATTCGTATGGTGGTCTGAAAAATAAAAATAAACAGCTCGCTGCTCTCAACAAGACCGATATAAAAACTATCTGCTACAAACATTGTACTTGGCATTCTGTAAAATATACCTTCGTACGTATATGCATGTATTATCGTCGCAACGATTAGTTTAGAGTATAATACTAGTTTTATTATTTCCTAATTATAGTTCTAGCTAATCTCGGAACTTAAGAAGTGCCAAATATGTAGTTTTCAATGATATACGTGATAGATTATACATATTACGATCACATCTACAATTTGTCCAATCAAATATTCAGTGTTGTGAAAATTGTAAGTCAATTTTTTTTCAAGTGAAGTTGATTACTTTTAAATAACTATTTTATAATTAGTTGAAATAACTTTACTTTATAATTAGTTTTAATATCTTTACTTTATAATTCGTTTCAATAGCTTCACTTTATAATTCGTTTCAATAGCTTCACTTTATAATTCGTTTCAATAGCTTCACTTTATAATTCGTTTTAATAGCTTCACTTTATAATTCGTTTTAATAGCTTCACTTTATAATTCGTTTTAATAGCTTCACTTTATAATTCGCTTTAATAGCTTCACTTTATAATTCGTTTTAATAGCTTTACTTTATAATTAGTTTTCATAGCTTTACTTTATAATTAGTTGAAATAACTTTGCTTTATACTTACTTTAAATAACTCTACTTTATAATTACGCTGAATAACTTTACTTTATAATTACTTTTACTAGTTGAATCGAGTTTAATTACACATTACCAAAGTAATGGGTAATTAAATGAGTAGTTTCATCAAAAATGTAATTAGTGACTCGCAACACTGCAAATATTCATGTAATAATAAAATTGTTTATGCAATAAACATGTATCATTATAGTAAATTACCACATTCTTGAATAAATATCTCTTGAAATTGTAAATAATCAATCGTTGAATCATTTGCCCCTGTCCTTTCCTTGCCTATACTAAAAATTAGATATCAACTGCCAGAATTTTAGGAGTGAATTTTCTGGCAGTTGATACCTTATTTAAGGAGTCGATTTTCTGGCAGTTGATACCTTTTTTTTAAGGAGTCAATTTTCTGGCAGTTGATACCTTTTTTTTAAGGAGTCAATTTTCTGGCAGTTGATACCTCATGTTGTCAAAAACGACTCCTTGAAAAAGGTATCAACTGCCAGAAAATCGACTCCTTAAAAAAAGGTATCAACTGCCAGAATTTTAGGAGTCAATTTTCTGGCAGTTGATACCTCATGGTGTCAAAAACGACTCCTTGAAAAAGGTATCAACTGCCAGAAAATTGACTCCTTAAAAAAAAGGTATCAACTGCCAGAAAATCGATAGGTACCTGGAGCTCTCAATGCCTACATTTTCCCTGGGCAGAGTCTAAGCCAATCAGGAATAAGGTTTGAAGAGAAATTGCCTATTTTCGTCTTAACTCTCGCTCCTGATTGGCTGAACTCGGCTCCAGGGGAAATGTAGGCAATGAGAGCTCCAGGTACCTATCGATTTTCTGGCAGTTGGTACCTTTTATTTAAGGAGTCGATTTTCTGGCAGTTGATACCTATTTTAAGGAGTCAATTTTCTGGCAGTTGATACCTCATGGTGTCAAAAACGACTCCATGAAAAAGGTATCAACTGCCAGAAAATTAACTCCTTAAAAAAGGTATCAACTGCCAGAATTTTAGGAGTGAATTTTCTGGCAGTTGATACCTTTTTTTAAGGAGTCGATTTTCTGGCAGTTGATACCTTTTTCAAGGAGTCGTTTTTGACACCATGAGGTATCAACTGCCAGAAAATTGACTCCTTAAAAAAAAGGTATCAACTGCCAGAAAATTGACTCCTTAAAAAAAAGGTATCAACTGCCAGAAAATTCACTCCTAAAATTCTGGCAGTTGATATCTAATTTTTAGTATAGGCAAGGAAAGGACAGGGGGAAATGATTCAACGATTGATTATTTACAATTTCAAGAGATATTTATTCAAGAATGTGGTAATTTACTATAATGATACATGTTTATTGCATAAACAATTTTATTATTACATGAATATTTGCAGTGTTGCGAGTCACTAATTACATTTTTGATGAAACTACTCATTTAATTACCCATTACTTTGGTAATGTGTAATTAAACTCGATTCAACTAGTAAAAGTAATTATAAAGTAAAGTTATTCAGCGTAATTATAAAGTAGAGTTATTTAAAGTAAGTATAAAGCAAAGTTATTTCAACTAATTATAAAGTAAAGCTATGAAAACTAATTATAAAGTAAAGCTATTAAAACGAATTATAAAGTGAAGCTATCGAAACGAATTATAAAGTGAAGTTATTTCAACTAATAATAAAGTGAAGTTATTTAAACGAATTATAAAGTAAAGATATTAAAACTAATTATAAAGTAAAGTTATTTCAACTAATTATAAAATAGTTATTCAAAAGTAATAAACTTCACTTGAAAAAAAATTGACTTACAATTTTCACAACACTGAATATTTGATTGGACAAATTGTAGATGTGATCGTAATATGTATAATCTATCACGTATATCATTGAAAACTACATATTTGGCACTTCTTAAGTTCCGAGATTAGCTAGAACTATAATTAGGAAATAATAAAACTAGTATTATACTCTAAACTAATCGTTGCGACGATAATACATGCATATACGTACGAAGGTATATTTTACAGAATGCCAAGTACAATGTTTGTAGCAGATAGTATTTATATCGGTCTTGTTGAGAACAGCGAGCTGTTTATTTTTATTTTTCAGATCACCATACGAATAGAGAACGAGTCATTATTCTCACCATGGTTTTCGTTAACGATAATACTTTAACAATGTAATTTCGCCACGAGAACAGTAGAATAATTCATTACTCTATAAATATAGTTGTTCTCAAAAGATACTAATGAGAGTCTCCAATTCGTGGATCTCTGAATTGTCTACTCTCTATCCATTGAGGACAATTTCACAAAGGAGTGAAGTATATTTACGTACGTATATCGTATATGCATGTATTATGCGCAGTTACCTGCATAGATATTGCGAATATTTCATACGGTAATGGCTAATCCAACTATTTCAGTGCCTACTGCTCTCCTCTTTCAAGTACAATGAAGTTATTAGGCTAATAAAAAATATTATTGGCCGAAATATTCAGAAATGTTTCAACTATTAAATTATATCAATATCATATCATAATCTATTACAAATTCTCATCTCTTCCGTGATACTACAAGTTTTTTCCTCGTTTGATTATAACATTACCGTATGAACTAGTCAGGTAGAGCGTGCTGCATAATCACGAGTGAATATAGAGTATCGCTTGTAGTTTCTACAATGGATTTAGAATAATCTGGTCTAATCTAATTAGAGAAGATTCGAGATTTTACCAAAACTGATTCCAAAGGAACTGTAATTGCGAACTCAGCCTAAAACTATACTCCTATGCTACTTTATACACAATAATAGCCATTTGAAGCCATTAGTCCCCATCAATAATAGCCATTCCCCTGGTATTTGGACTGGAAAATTCATAATTATTTATGGTTATGGTAAAATGGTGATCGGAATATTAAAAACTTATGCCTCCTCAACTCGTAACGACGCGGCGTACCTCCTGTCAAGCATTTTCTCGCACGTTGGTCAACTCGGCGCGTAAGTTTTCCCAAGAACGTCTACTACGTCACAAACCTGTTCACTCGTCGGCGCCACGAAGGCCACTGAAACCGGTTAGACCGGTTTGCTTGGGCTCCCCATCCTTGACGGCCTTGAGCGGCCTTGAGTGGGGCGAGAGGGGCAAGGACGCCGTTGAGTAGGTCAGTTTGCGCCGGTGGCGCCACCGGGTGACGAACTACGGAACTAAGATGAGCAGAATAATATAATGATCCGCGAGTTGCGTGTAATAGGGCGCAGCATTCGTCCCTTAGGCTTACCCTATTCTAAATGTAGTGTATATTTAAATTTTCATTTAATTAGTAAAAGTAATTATGAAGTAAAGTTATTTAAAATTATTATTATTATTATTTATTTTTATTTATGCTTAATAAATAAAATTGTTGAATAAATGATTGAATGGTTATCCTTATTGAAAATGATTTTTGCGTTGGATGTAGGTTATGTAGGTTGACGTCTTGATGTTTTGACGCTTTGACAGATTGAATTTTTAATTCGTCTTAGGGGCTCGAGTCAGCTATTGCCCATAAAATAGAAATCTACTATTGCCTAGGGTATTGCCAACTCAAAAGAAGATGTTGCCTCGGTTGCATATCATCGGGCGGGACACTTATCGCTATCGTTTGTGTACACAAGGAGATCGACGACATTGATACTGGCTAATCTAAGAATTTATTGCTGCAGCATTGATACAATGGTATCCATCATCAAAGTTATGTAGAATTTGTAAGTTGTCATTGATTCTTGAAAATAAATATCTACTATAAATGGTTCGAGTGACTTCATTTGCTTCCTGGCATAGGAGTTATCATAAAATAAACCACGTCTGTGTGACATTAAGATCCTACTTAATATAATTAATTCAACAAAGAAAGACGAGGGTTATAATATTATTGCGATCAGTATTCTCTAAACCTTACGCATACTCATCGACGCCCCGAGAGCTACTGAGGACACTGAGGTTACTGACCCCGTAACAGGTGCCATTATTCCCGTTCAGTGCTCCCTGTGAAATCTACCTTATCCATGGTCACCATAAATTAGTCTAGGAGGTGGCGTCCTCGCTATTTTGTGGGCAAATTTACGAGGTGTTTTTTTCCGATAACATCGGCAGTCGTTCTTAAAATTTTAACTTTTCTCAAATACCATAACCTCAAACAAAAATACATCAATATTGCGTACTCTATGAATAAGTCTCTACGGCGCTTCCCTGATTCTCGATTTATTTTGTTTCTATCAATTGTTCAATACACATTTTGTTTACAAAGCAAATGCCATTAACTGCAGGCCATTGACAGGGCTAATTTAAAAAAAGTCAAATTTCAACTGACCCCTTCACCAAGAGCCTCACCTAACGAGTACGTTATAGACACGTGCGCGATTTATACTTGTTCGCTTAATTCTTTTAATTTCGTATTGTACCTGTACCAATTTATACAGGAAATTGCCAAACCTTATCATGAATAGAATCCACGAACTGGCTAAGAATGGTTCTCCAGAGTCAACGGAAGAGCGGTAATTAACGAAATATGAAAACCATCCTGATCAATTCTTTCCCACAGTACAAAGCGCGGTCTTCTATCATCGTTCGATCTATTTCCAGAGATATAAACCATAAAAGAATATCCTACTTAGAATGGGACGAATACTTTATGGCCACAGCATTTCTCGCAGCAAAACGTAGCAAAGATCCATGCACTCAAGTCGGTGTTTGCATAGTGAATAAAGAAAAGAAAATAGTCGGTGTAGGATATAATGGAATGCCGATCGGATGTAGCGACGATATATTTCCCTGGGATAAGACCAGTGATGATAAACTAGAAACTAAATATTTATACGGTGAGAGCTGGCTCCCAATGCTCCAATAAATATAGGCAAAACTACATACATTACACTATAATACAACAGGAAAAAGTTTCATCAATACTATAGAAACATTATTTCTTTTTTCCTCACAGTATGCCATGCAGAAATGAATGCTATATTAAATAAAAACTCTGCGGATGTTAAAGACTGTACAATGTATGTTGGATTATTTCCATGCAATGAATGTGCGAAAATAATAATTCAGTCAGGAATCAAAAGCGTGATATACATGTCCGATAAGCATGCTCATAAAATTGCAACTGTTGCTGCTAAAAAAATGTTTGATGCATCAGGGGTTGAGTATAGGTACATACATCAGAAATAAAATATTTAGATTATTGGCTCTTTGTTATTACGTTATTCTAAAACCAATATTAATATTAATTATTATATATTACTGAATAGGTACTAATGTGGGAAGTAATAGTAGAATGAAGATTTCTTATTGTTGTTAATGTTTCAGGCAATACATACCTCATAATAAGAAAATAGTTATTGACTTCAGCGAGATAAATTGGAACGAAATGACACAGCTACCACCGACACCGGTTAAGAATAATACAGAACAGATTGATTGATAGCAGTTTATATGATAAACGATATTATGTTCTTTATAAACAGATTTTGGATTGTTTTTTTTTTTTATTTTATTTTTTGTTTTATTTTTTTTTTTTTGTTTTTTTTTGTTTCATTTCATTTCATTTGACATTTTGTTTGTTGACCCTTTTCAAGTAGCGTTAACAACACTGTGGTGTGTTAACACTTATAAAAATGCGACTTGTGATATTGCTGGTTATTCTCATCCTCAAAAGGGATCAACGCATTGTATTTACATATAAAATATGATTAATTATATAGGTACAAATGCAGAAAGAGAGAGACTTTTATTATTCTCTCTTATTTTTTAGGTCTATACAGCGTTGTCTAATATTTTCTTTTTTTTTTCTTTTTTTTTCTTTTTTTCACACATCACTTCATGAAAATGGGGTTTAGCAAATAAATAATATGATTAAGATATTTTACTAGCAAAAATGTAACAACTTGGTAATAATACATGAATATAATATTACGGTATAATGACACAAGTTTTAAACTCTCGATTTAAATATTATACAAATGTAAACGCTTGTCAGGTATAATAATGATTCTACTCAAAACTAGATACCTACACTTTTTGCCTATCAATTTTCTATTCAATGGAGAGAAAAAAAAAAAAAAAAAAAAAACCTGGAGATATTATTCTGTTAAATAAATTTTTTTGATTTCATCGTACGTTATTTTCTTTTTTTTTTATTCCTTCCTTTTCTGTATTTTGTTTTTTTATTTCATTTCCTTTTACTATAATAATAATAATATTAATAATAATAATAATAATAGGTAATAATAATAATAAGAAGAAGAAGAAAAGAATACCTAAGCATAGAGTAGCTCTCTAGTTTTTTTCAAATTTAGGTATACAATTATAATATATAGTGAAATTAAAACTATATCTATGTATATATATTTATACATATATAAATATGTAAATAAATATATATGTATATATATAAGATGTTCAACTTGTCAAGTGAGGAAAAAAAAAAAATAAAAAAATTTAATAATTTCGATTGAATTGCATAGTATACTAAGATAATTATTTGTAGTCTAGTTTCTTGTTTTGTTTTGTTTTGTTTTTTGTTTTTTCTATTTTTTAATTGATAGAGAAGAGAATGTAGAAATACAACTTGCACTCAAAAACCTGTAAGAATTTGAATTTTTATACTATTACGAATACCAAGTGTCAGACAATCAGATTTATAATTTTTGTTCTTTTTTTTCTTTTTTTTTCCTTTTTTGTTCTTTAATTTCTTCTGTATTGACCCATCGTATTCTGCATATTTTATTTTAGAAGACAAGAGTAACCCTAATCACTAATTCGTGTGCAGAATTTAAAAAAAAAAAAAAAAAAAGATTTAGTATTTGTCGTATGAAGATGATACTTAAAAAAGGTGCAATGTTTTCGTCGTCGTTGGTGGTGGTGTAAGATAAACCATTTCTAAACATTGTACAAATATTACCACGCTAGCTAAGCAGCTCATTAGCTAAAGATTTATTATAATGTCTGTGATATTTGGATTTTTTTTTTCCTTTCTTTCTTTTTTCTTTTTCTTTTTCTTTCGTTCCTTTTTTTACCTAAACGAAAATGTAGCCTACACCTATTCTTTAATTTGTATACTTGATTCACATGTTGATAATATTTCATATATCTGTGATTCGTTATTGTATTCAACATGGGACACAGCCATGATATTTGTTATCAGAAGTATTAGAGAAAAAAAAAACGAAAAAAAAAAATAGGGAGTAATTCACAATAAATCAAATTGATATAGGTACGTTAATAAAGAATACATAGATAGTTTGTGACAATTTTTCATTCAGAAAAAAAAAGCGTAGAGATTTTTGAATTTTGCTATATATATTATATAATATATAGTCAAAATTTCTCAACGTTTAATAAATTGATTTTTAGTGGCACTCAACAGTCGCAAACCATTAAACATTCGACGTATACATATTTAAAAGAACAATGTCTATGTACCTCCATGTATGAGTAGTATTATATGTACCTATGTATAATAAATAGATGAAAGGAATCTGTGACCATGGCTAGTTTTATTTTTACTTATAAAACGAAAAGAAATTAAAGCGTTAAATTTCTTTTACCCTAAATTTCAATTTTCAAGATGTAATTTAGGACTGCAGTCGAAAATCATTACCATATTATAACATAGTATTATTAGAATAGTCATTGATTAATAGGTAAACTAAGGAGGTACAGAGGTATATATGAAACAGCTAGTGGTGCCATAAGTAATCAACGAATTATTAAATCTTAAGAAAGCAATAGTTATTTTTATACATATCAAAGGGAATGAAAACTGAATAGGAGTAATTCATTATTAAAGGGATAAAGATAGATAATTTAAGTCAACGATTGATTAGTCAAAGTTGAAAATTTATAGCTTATCATGATTATTGGCAAAGAATATGATTGAATTGAATCACTTTTTTTTCTTCTTTTTATAAATTTATGTTGATTTTTATTTTACGCGATCTTATGGTAAGTGAACAACATTCCCTAACTCTAATGTTTCAGTTTTAATTGTAAATTTATAAAGAAAAACTGTTTCTTTTTCTATTTCCTTTTTCCTTTTTACTTTTTCCTAATAGCCTAATTTTCAGTATAGTCAATCATTCGATAATAATGGGCTAGAGTTAGTCCACCTTCAGATATCAGCAAAAATCTTCAGTAGAAATTAAAACCCATCTAATGGCGACGATGGAGACGCAGGGTACAGTCTTAATGCTTGAATTCAATCTAGCTGCGTTACTCTACACAGTAGAGCAGTATTACAGGCATCGTTGGAGATATTAAACGTTTAATATCAAATACAAACAATTAATTATCCATGGAGTTTGGTGTAAATGTGTATGTGTGTGTGTGTGTGTGTGTGTTTTTTCCTCTTTATCTCTATCATCTATCAGCGTGTTAAGATGTTAACAAAGTTATTCTTTCTCTCTCTCTCTCGCTCTCTCTCTCTCTCTCTCTCTCTCACACGCCTTATAATATTTAAAACACTGCACCCTGTACACTAAACGTTCCACATTCTTAGCTCGTATATGTATGTGTCCGTAGGTAGCTCTTTTAATTCGAAGAGTCTGATTAATCTGTTTAATCAAATTAGGTAATATTTATTAATCTTAACTACGCTGTCCTTCTGTTGGTTTGTTTTTTGTTTTTTTTTTTTTTTTGTTTTTTGCTTTTTTGCTTTTAAAATTCTTGACTATGTTTAGACACAGTCTATATGTTTGTCATATTAATTTGTTAAGATTGTTTATCCAGCACTGTCCCGGGCACTGCTCACTTGATGAACTTAACCAGGAACAGTTTAATATATTACATGCTTACTGATTAATTATCCGCAAATTTATATAAATTCTAATTATACTTTACGTTATCAAACGCAGACCGATAGCTTCACTCCCTAACTACATCCCCGATATTAGTAGTCACAGCCTGATGGTTAGTAGCGTAAGATTCTGGTGGTCTAAATGCAGTCGCGTAAGGAAAACGCTTTTCACATTGCGTTGTATAATCCGCTATCGCCTCTTCGCAAACACCAAAATCTTCATTTCTAAGCGCATCCAATACCCTGGTGCATGTTTCTAAATTAACTCCTTCCAATCCGTCGATATGACTAGCCAACGACAGAGCTTTAGCTTGAGCAGATGGGTCCAAAAGGTGGAGCATTCGCGCACCTTGTAGTAAATGTGGCAAAGACTTGTTGTTTTTCAATAAAAATTCACTGTTCAATTGAGCAGCGTCGAAATTAGAAAATATTGATGTTGTTTGACGCTTTACTACATCCGCTACCGGACCTTCCAACGGATTTGCAGCTACATGTTGAAGGAATCTTACAAGACAAGCGTGCAAGTCTGGATCATTCGCGTCAAGATGATGAGCACGTTTTATCGATTGCAGCATCAGTAGTGTCCGACCTGTTGAAATAAATAAAAAAATAGATAAAAGGAATAGAAGAAGATCAATCAATCATTGAGGAAGATCTTTTACTACATATTTCTATACCTTTACGAAAGTATATCTCAAACGCCATAAGATGTGTCTCTATTCTATCAGAGGCCAGCTCTTGGAGAGGCTGCAAAAACTTAACGGCTTGTTCCAGCGGATCTTCGGACTGTAAAATAATTTCATATTTAATAACCATCAGCTTAAATGATTATAAATTCAACTACAAATTTAAAGTATAATAAGAAAATGAATATACCCTTTCTAATTTTTCTGGTATTAATTCGTCAAGAGTTGGTTGTTCGAGATCGGGATCAGCCTGTTGTCGAGATTTGTTGTGCTGTTCTCTCTTCTCTTGAGCATGAGCAGCCTGCTGCCTTTCAAGTTCTGCCTTCTTGCGCTGTTTCCTCTGCTTGTTTTTCAGCTTCTTTAATTCCGACGGAGCTAAGTTTTCTAGAAAAAATTTGTGAAAAAACTAATTAATCTAATTACATTTA
Organism: Tenthredo livida; assembly: GCA_963992785.1. NCBI lineage: Eukaryota > Metazoa > Arthropoda > Insecta > Hymenoptera > Tenthredinidae > Tenthredo > Tenthredo livida. The sequence continues at coordinate 5,480,960 of OZ023071.1, read as the reverse complement.
TAAATTGTGATGTATTGCAGTTATTTTAATTCAAACGTTTTATCATCATATTATCGAGATTTATTATACGTATTTTTTTGAAAAGTCTACAAACTCTATACGGAATGTAATAATAGATAAAAAAAAAAAAGAAAAGAACGTTTCATTCAGTTTATGCAACAAAGCAGAAAAGATAGGCGAAAATGAAAATTATACTGGTATAGGAGGATTCTGATTATTACGCTAATACATTCATTCTGTTCAGCGGGCATCACCGGTTTAATTATACTAACGCATTAATATATTGTATTATAGAATGATAATCACCCGCACCCGCTTTCCAATTATATAAGAAAAATATTCAATGTATACATATTATTAAAACATTGTGCGGATAGGCGTGTCATGCTCCGTAAATTCGTACGTAAATAGCGAAACAATTGCCCAAGACATTCCTATCTCCTTATACCAAGTTTCTTTGCCTTTTTTCGCTTCCTGACATTTCGCATTTTCTTACGTAAAAACTTATTACACTATTACGTGCTGGGCATAATTTTTATTCATTTATTTATTTTCATTTTTTATTTATAATTTTTAGTTTTACTCGTATTTTTGTTTTTAGAAAACTGTACATACATACATGCATGTATGTATAACTCGCTATAATAATTTCAAAATAGGTACTTTGACGAAAGGTTTTCACCACGCATATCAATTAAAGCATCGTGTTACGTATTGATTCGTTGTCTGATAATTTATATGAAAAAAATTACAAGAAGATAATTATACATATGCGATTTTGTGACGTACATCAATCCCATTCCTAGATGCGACGTGGGAATAAGAAAAATAAATGATAATAGATACGTGGGTAGGTATAGGAACGGCCGTGATTTATTCTATGTAATACTACCTTGAAGTCCGGATAGGTAATTAAAATAGTAATTAAATATAGATTTATAACGATCACCGATATATTTACATCGTTCAATAAAAAGTTGCATTTATAGTATGGACAATAACAGATTTTTTTTTGAAATATAGAAAAGGGTAAGAACAAGAACTCGTACGCAATGAATAAAAAGCGTGGGCGAAACTCGGGAGTTTGTGAAAATGAAATACAGAATATAAATGAATATTAAATAATTATAAAAAAAACGAGGTGTTCGTAATAGATTTCAAAACGTTTCCGTCTACCAACCCAACGCCTCGTAGATTTGACCGTGTGATAAATGAATTATATTATTTTCAACGCGTCTTTATAATTGTAGGTACCTACATACCGAGAGTTTTCGCTGAAACTGCTGACCCCCTCCCTGCGCCGAAACCAACACAGACACGTACCGCGTGCGTGAGGCTCGGCCGCCCGGCCGGACTATCTGTGTCGCCGCAGGGAGGGGGTCGGCAGTTTCACCGAAAACTCTCGGTATGCATGTATACGCAGAAATGAGATTTTTATCGTGGTCAGTGAACAGTTGCTGCTCAACATTGCCCATAGTAGGTATACGTATCGCTAAACAGTCCGATGATTTAGTGAATATGTATTTTTCTGGAAATATTGTGACACGGTAAAGAGATAATACAGTAAACAAGTGTTGCTATATACCTACTAGCGTCAAAGCACGCAAGGATCTCTCAATGTTATATATTATTACTCCGCATTTTTCAGCCTTGGTTTATAAGAGGACCTTGCACGCCTTATGAGTTTCTGCAGCGAGGAATGTGGATCAACCAGAATCATAGTGCATTCATAGTTTCATGCGAACCTCTCAATCTCACATATATTATATGTTCGAATGTGTACATACGAATATTTCATTGCTTATATATGTACAGAAATTAGTTTTATTTTTCAATTCTGACGATATTCGAGTCAACATCTTATATCAGAATTTCCCTCATTTAGGAGGAACATGAATTTTTGTTTCCTTATTCTTCGAATCCACATGAATTTCGATCCATAATTCGATTAAATTTCGTTACAAATAATCACCAACAACAAATTATGATATGGGATATCTGAGGGTTGGGCATGCCTGTAAGGCACTCACGTGCATTTATATATTTATATCTTGGTTGTTCACGTGTTGCATGCTATTTTATGCACGGGCAAACACAATTCTATCCTGTATGCAGATCAAATCTGTAAAGGTGCAACGTGCATCCGGTTTTGCGAGGGCGTAACTAATTCTTATTAATCCCAGTGTACATATCTTTCTTGTGATATCGAAGGTCGGATCGTGACGACAATTAGTCAAGTCAATATCAATGCGAAAATTATCATATAAATTATTTCACACAAATATCTACTCTAGGTATGGTTTAATGTTAAACTGAGTTTCTAAGATCCGACCAACTTTGCTGCATCCATTTACTGCAATTTTTAAACTGTTTACGTAATTCGACGAGAGGCTGGAAGGTCGCGTGAGCCAACTCAAAGAATTAAAGAACCATCTAGCACTTGCATTAATTTCAGTGATTAAAGGGTAGGAGAAAAAAAAAGGTATTTTAATAACAGCCAACATTTAACAACACTGTTTTATAGTCCAGAAAAAAATGTTGAACGACTAACATACCCAACTACAAATTGATCATAATTAGTTGTTGAATTTCGTTTTTTTTTCTTATTTTATTTTTCTGCATGATGAGATATTGGCTTGAATTACTCTTGTCATTATTTATCGGATAATGAGACAATATTGTTATAATGTATGGAGTGGTTAATCGTATTTCTAGTTTGCGCAGCCCACGCACGTGCGGTCATGTCATTCGAGAAGAATTGCGCCACCAGTTAAAACCACGATAGCTATAAATTGATATTTTTTAAGTTTTCATTATTATTTTTTTATTCCACGATATAGAGTAGGTATTGATTTCAGGGTATTATATAGTTAGATTGCGTAAACCGTGAACTCTACGCTTGCGAAGCAGCGGAATAGGCTGCAGGTACAGGTATACATACATGTAGGTATTATACATATATAGATAATTAGATTTTGGGTAAGAACTGACAATTTATAAATTCTATACAGTATAGAGCGTCACTCATTGTTCGCGAAAGAGATATTGCCGAAATCTATAACGAACCTGAATTACATAGCTACATATATGGTTACGAAATTTCCTTCACGTGTCTCGCCGTGAAAAATAAGATTAAGAAATAGAAAAACTGTACAAAATAGGAGGGAAAAAGAAAAAGAAAAAGAAAAAATGAAAAATAAAAAATTCCATCATTGTCCCGCAAAGGTAGAATACCGTGACTATTATTTACTTCGTTATTATCCTGTCACACCGATTTCCGAAACTCTCAAGAAATTGAATAACGAAAAACTTCTATATATGTGACGCTGTTTTGATTCGTACACTATGGTCGAATCTTGATTAAATTTCTAGTCTATACCTAGTCGAACAATAACGCAGGACCAAACGCCACGACCTGTGCTACACAGTTGGTTAAATTTCAGAAGCGGAGAAAACCACTTAATTTTAATGAGCCATAGAAAAAAGTGAAAATACGGGGTATGTAGGTACGCGAGTATGTATAGAGCGACTATACATCGAGTAAGAGTATTTCGCGCATAATTCACTTTCGGAAGTATATAGGTAGAGTACCGACACATTTTTCTAATTTTTGCACACCTTAATTAACGCGGTAAGTCAATTAATCGAAAGATTGACGCGGGTATAAGTTATAAATCACGTGTTTTTTTTTTCGCTTCTTTAGTTCCTAGTAAATCGCCTTGAGCAGTCTATAATAAACTGCGCACTACAATTACAAATAGTAAGTGTCGCTAATAGCCGGACGTTTTAAATAATTCAATCATCTTTAATTTTCTCAAAACGTTTAATTATACTCTATATAGGTACAACGGTATTCCATCATGCAGCAATTACAAATGCCTATAGAGTCCTTGGATTCTGAATAACAACAAATTGTTTTCTCACTTACTCGATCGATGATCTATGATTGGTCGCGAAAGTCATTAAAAGAAAATAAATTGCCGAGAAAAGAAGAGAGAGAGAAAAAAAAAAAAAAAAAAATCAAATGAAAAAGAAACTCGTTCCATTTTCGATACAGATGACAAAGGGTTTCCTCATAACTAGAAATTGTATAGAAACTGTAACGTTGCGATGCGGTTGTTATAGGAACGGGGCTATAGAACGGCAAGACTAACAATCATCAGTTAAAGGTCAATCAAGTATTATAACAACCACGTTGATCATCTGGAATAAACAATCTCCTTAAGGTATCGCCCACACTGAAAACGCCATGTTCATATACGTAGGTATAGGTATACAATGAAGGGTGATTCGCGAAATGATTAGAATAGAATCAGTGACCGAAGGCGTGGGCGTATGATTTTCGGTTCCCTGAACGAGCATGAAGGACAATAAATTAGATTTCGAAACTCTACTACCCGCTGTATTGTATCAAGTCTGTTTTTTTTTGTAATTTTTCTTCTTTTCTTTTTGTTTAAACAATAAAGGTAAAAAATATTTCTATAATATATAGCAAAGGAACCTGTTGCATAATTATTCGGTTTAATTTTTGTATTGAGCAGAATACTTATACCGGAGTAGTTTCGCTCGATGGAACAAAGCCAAGATGAAAGTTTGAGACCCGTGTGTGAGAGAGAAAGAAACAAGACTGAAATTTCAATGAGCTGATGATGATTTGCTCTTTAATATTATAACAGTTCCTCACAGCTCTATAATGATCCGAAAAAATCATCAACGGTTTAAGATACCAACGACTGTAGGTATTCTGCAATTAGTATTATACTATACCTACCTACCTACCTCGGTATAAAACCAGTCTATAAAGATTTGCAAGCGGAACTCTGCGTTCGCGCGTATTAAGGATCGTTAACCCGCCTGAGTACCCGACTCCTATACACATGATTGATTACACGTAACGCACAAGGTGATCGTCGAACAGTAATAGGTATGTATTGTGCCTTACACGGTGTATAGGTACAAAAACAGCATCGCTATATACCTATATAATAATATGCATAATAAAATCGCGATAAAATTAAGACCGGAACAGGTGCACGCAGAGAATGTATCAAAATTAATTATGCATAATTATATATATTTACATCGATACGTGAAGTTGGGAAAGAACGAAAAAAAAAAGAGAGAGAGATTTAAAAATATATATGTAGAATATGGAGAAAAACATTTCCTCAAATGATTCAGCATGTCAGCACATAATAATAGTAATAATAATAATGCGATATAAATTGCTCTGTGAAACTGCAGCAACAAGAAAAGTAGAAACGAAAAGAAGAAGATATCGAACGAAACTTTCGTTATTTTCACAGAAATTTTTGGGATTTATATAAGGATGAGAAAAAAATTAAAAAAAAAACTCAATTCAAGATTTAAATGTCCAATTATACAGATAAAAGGCATCAATCAATCAGCCTTGTTTACTCGATCGAACCGCGATGAGACACCAAAAAGTAATATCCTTTGCCCGTGTGCGAGGAGTGGAGGAGGCATTTCGGTGATCGTAAATTCGGCGACTAGTCTTTCCTTTAGTAATCAAGTCTCGTCTTATGTATCAGGTACGTTGTGTACCTGAGTGCAGGAGGGTGGGTCACGGCAAGGTTGTTATAAAAATAGATTTTATATGGCGATGCAGATCGACACCTGTATAAGGCCTTGAAAGGGTTGAACAGGATGGAGTTGAGATTAACGGTCAGTAGTTTGGATCGTACTTCTTTCCTTATTTTCTTGTTTTTCTCTCTTTTTATTTTCGTTTTTGTTTTTTGTTTCATTCCCAATTAATGTATGCAGGATTATTTTTCTGCCTGGGATCTTTTTATACACACGAAATACGAAACACGAAACACGATGCGAGAATTTCCCTTTCTATAGACATATGGCGGGAAGAAGCCATCCCATCAAGAACAAAGGAGACGTACCTACATCGCATGAGTTTCAAACTCGTGACATTTATACTGGAAAATTATAAGAGCGTATATAGGTATATACCAACAGCTATACTAGCGCACGCATTGAGGAAACTTGCGTGTGAATGAAAACTTAACGATTCCAAGAGGATCAACGGATCACTCGACTTTCCCTGTATTTTATATTTATATACGCATCGTTTAAAATTACGCACTTGAATTAAGCGAGGATCGATAGGAAATGAGGAAATGAAAAATTGACAAATTTTAAGAAATCTTCAATTTAGACAAACGGAGTAATAAGAGCTTGAAGAGAAAAAAACAGTAACTTACACAGCCAATATACATAGGTATAAGTAATTAGTAACAAAATTAATTAATTAATTAGGATATATTGCAGCGTGTATGCTGAATTACGTCAGTTTTATAGTACACGTGTTCATATAAATATACATATAATATACTACCCACGTGAATTAGTTCCGTTGAAAATTACCGCGGAAAAAACAAAACGAAAGACGTAGAGAAACAAAAAAAAAAAAATCGAAATAAAATGTCTGTGACGTCACTATTCTTTGCGTACTATATTGAAACATGGTATAAGACTTGAGACTGAGATCCGTTTCGAATATAAATATGATTAACATACACCATTAACCAATTCCAACGATTTATTTCCCGAGGCAAAAGAGTGACCCACGATCTAAATGAGACTTGTAATACTAGAGAGACAATCGTTATTACAACAGGTTTGTTATTGCGTCATTAATGTGTCTGCAGTATAAATGTAAATACATATATGTATAAACATCTGCATGAGTAGAAGTTGACGAAAGGAGAGAAGAAATAAAAAAATGAAAGAAACAAATTGAAAATTTAATGACAAAATTTTATCCTACGTTACATATTATCATATAGCGATACACATATCGAAGACGGGGAAAGCCATTTGGATGTATATAGTTTGTTCGAAAAGAAAAAGAAGAACGACCTGACAATACCACCTACACAGTATGAATAAAATATGAAATTGACCCGGGCAAAAGGTGCAGCGATCACGTTTTGCAGACAGAAAAGAAAGCCATTTTAAGACAGAAAATAGAAACGACCATTTTAAAATGCTCGCCCCGTTTCACGGCCGTTATCATTATATTACTTAAAGACTGAAACTTTCCACCTTTAGGAACAGCTGTCACTTGTACCTGGCTGAATCTAGAATCTAGGATCTAGAGTCTTAGAATCCAGAATCTAGATCATCAAGAACGCGTGTCGTATTGTTCTCAGTCTCTTCTACGTCTCGTTTCATATATATATATATATATTCATATATTATACCTACACCATATTATATCCACACCATGTGCATCGCGGGGAAATCGGGGTATTAAGGGAACCTGCCGCCCACGTATACCTACGCTGCATTACACCTGTCTAGCATATCAAATCATTGTGACGAGGATCTACGATCTGTTTAGTGGTAATCGCGGAGACGGAAGGACCCAGCACTGCACTTACCGCTGAAGTGCAGTAGTTAAGAGTATTTCAAATATCTCGGTTCATGTTGAAAAAGAATTTAAAACGGCATATAATTTAGTGAGTATATTCATTTTTAATTTCATGAACGATAAGAGGGAGATTTTTTTTTGTTAGCGTGAATAAGAAATTGATGGCTAATCTATTATATGTCTAGTGTTGAACCGTTAATCCGTTTTGAGAAAATGTAAAAGTCGACATATTTACCACGTATTAATTTTCATTCACCGCTTTCGATGTACCATTGTTAAGCGGCTAATGAGTACCGCGAATAATAATATAATTGTATTAATTGAAAACAATAAGTGCAGCAGCAAGCGCAATATGCGTCTCGGAAATATAAGCCAACTAACGCAAGTATAAAGTTGCGCCTAACTCAACGCTGTATATTATACCGCCGTGATCTTGAAATTAACTTACCTACTTACGACCCAATTCCCAGGCTATGGACAGGTAGATAGGTAGGTAGGTACCTATATAAGAGACAGCGTAGCGCGGAGTAGGTATTTTATATATTTAATTAATTAATTTTTTACTTTTGCTTTCTTTGTATTCTTGAGAAAATTTCATACACCGCTACAGTCAGAGAGATTATGGTCTAGCTACTGTATGTAAAGGTCTGCAGATATCTCCGCGCGGTGTCTTGAACTAAGAAAGTTTACGATCTTACGATTAGACACTTTCGAGTGAAAAATCACGTGCGAATTAAATTATCAACATTATTTTATACGTATAATCCAAGACGTATACCTACAAACAATTCGAAGCAATTGTTCACGACAGCAATATAAGTAAACGAAGAAGAGTTTCTGAACTTGAGAGGATCTTGAATCTCCGTATAAATTAAATTACTTACGCGCGATAAACATGTAGTAGGTATAAGCGGCATATGGACCACTACGTAACACACATCGCGGATTAAACATTCGTAAATAATGACGAGGAGGATTTTCTCGTTGCAGGATCACTGAATCATTGGTAGGTATGTATTAAAAATAAATACCATTCGACACCGTATAAGTATAATTTTAACCATGATCCCGGAGAAGTTAGTTCTTGGGAAAATGGTCAATACGGTTCCAAGCTCGTATAGTGACCTTGCGATGATTCAGAAGAATCGGAACCCGCTTGGAGTTATGAAGAATCGGAACTCATCTTAGTTTTTTTTTTTTTTTTTATATATATATATATATATATATATATATGAGGTATATAAAAGAAAAAGTCACAAAATTCTCCGTCATAACTCGACAATTCATTTCTGCGTCATAATTTAATTGACGTCACAAGATACGGTCATCATCATCGATCGCGACTATTGACTAGTATATTATATGACTAGTTTTGAAAAAATTTTACACTATAAACTAACAAGTGACCATATTCGGATGATTCTATCTAATTTTTCTTTTTTTTCTTCATCATTCGCACGAGGTGAAAACAGCTGATGAAAATTATAATAAAATAACTATCAGGGGAAGTTATCCTTGAAATTAGTTTGCTGATTCAAAAATAGCCGTGAAATTATCTAAAATAGTTTAGAACGTTGCATCCGCATATGTAGTGCATCGCTATTACTGCAGTTGCTTTCATTTATGGAAATCGATGATTTCCGGTCTGTAAATTGCAGTTCAGTTATTACATACATTTAACGTATCAACCTTTGGTGAGAAAAGAGATCGACGAACGTTTTCTAGGCTCATTGGCCGTGACGTTTTCCAGAAGTTAGTAGATATACGCGCGCTTGTGAACGTACGTAGAAAGTTGCACACATATGTAGCTATGCAGTATTTATGTATGTATGTATGTATGTATGTAAGTAATTCTAGTTTAGTTTTATAGTTTATCGTCTAGACTCAGCTAGTTTCATGAAAATTTATTAAAAAATCGTCAAAATTTTAACACGATCAAAAAACTAAATATATCTTCACATCTAAATGATATGATATCTAAGTATAACAACATATTATATATACGTGGGTATAGCTAATAATATTTGAGTGTTGAAAGATGAAAGGTAATTTATTGTTTTAATATATGTACCTTCTTAATTACCCGAAATTGCTCAATGAAAATACACCTCGAGACCTATAACGAAATATACTTTCGTCGACTGCATCAGCGACCCATTACACCCATTCGGAGTTAGTTTCATCAATTAATCACATAAAATCAATTAGCTGCATCGTTAATACCGAACGATATACTCAAATCGCATATAACATTGTTGTTTGTTCAGTAATTATCGAACGATATGTATCCAAATAATTAATTATCAATGATAAATAAAATTGAAAAATTCATTTCGTTTAATGATGATAATAAATTCAATCCTTATATACCAGGCGATGTTTAGACCCGTGTATTTTTCTCATCTCGATAAATTAATCGACCAATTATGCTAATAAAAATAATACCGCGAGGAAATACCACGTAATTAGGTAAAATACAAGTTATACACAGAGTTCGGTGCAGTACTCGGTTATTTATTTAGTATAAGCCTCAAGCCTTAAGCAGTGGTTTACCTGGGGGATAAAAACCTGCAACAAGGAGGGAAAAGCCCGGACGGACTAACTGCTGGAAACACGAGGTAGTGTAGATACCTAGTGTTTCGCGGCAGTCAAAGACAGTCGGCGACCAGCACGCGACGTACGTCGTCCTGGGGCTTATATTCCTCGCGCAATAATAAGCGCGCGTGATTTTTTTTATAGTTAAAACTTAAACTTAAACTTAAATTTAACGTTATTTTATCGAACGGTCGTCTCTTTGTGCCAGTTGGCTTAATGTCAGCCAAAGATTTATCATAATCCGCGTAATCCGAATTATTATACTTATTACCTACAGTGAAGTGCGCGACGTGTAAAGACAATTTTATTATTCTTTCTTCTAGTGTTATGGAAATAAAGAAATTCACACACTAGAGCTAGTATTCAGAAATCAGAGTTTCGTGGATATCACCGAAGAAACGAAAAAAAAAAAAAAAAAAATCCCCTCCCCAAAAAAAAATTAAATAGAAAAAAAAAAACACAACAGCTTCATGGTAATGAACTTTTTGATTAAAATTCATCTTATCGTTCAAATCTTACATCGCATCAGAGTCGAGGATATATATGCGCACAAATTTGCAGGAAATATGTTGAAGCTATAAATTATAATTTTTTCTTTTTTTCTTTTTTTTTCTTTTTTGTTTTCCCAGATAGGATCATTATATTAACAGACTCGAGTGTATAATATATATCATTAAGTTATCAGGCATGTGGTAAAATCAGAGCTCTATAGTGCCTATAAGACGTAACTTGGAGTAACTGGTGCACCATATAACTATCATATCTTATAGGTATAATATCGCCGGGTAAATTTGTTTCCCGTAATCGTATTGGCATAGGTACTATAAGAAAATTAAAAGCGGAAATCCTGTCAATACCATGAGCTAGTCTTCCCATACAACAATGACTATTTACTCATTTGTTAGTAACGGTGTGTGCCCTGCAAGAGACTAGATATACTTAAACTAATACCATAGGTAGTGAAACTTTCACTTTATCAATTATGTATCTAAGTCTAAGTATATTGTGTCGTATAATAATAAAGAAAATATCAAAGTTATTAGAAAAGATACAGAAAACGTGTATCGTATAGTAGTTAATCGATTGATGGATAATTATAATTACTGTAATTATTATTCCCCGATTCGAGACTCCGAAATTATATTTCAACGTTCTGCAATTAGCAGATCAACAATTGTTGTCGGAATAATTACAGCGACAAAAGATTTTGTAATACCTTTTGCCAGAGATTAAAATACTCACACATATGCATATATACCTACATAGCATGAGGTTTACCTATGTGTGTGAATAACGTACGTATGCGAAGAACGTGTGAAATTTACCGAATGGAGTAATTATCAGATTATAGTAAGCCTGAATTGTTGAGAAGACAAGATCGAATTGTTGTCGCGAGCATTAAAACTCCCATGCGAGAAAATAGAATCCGTTGTGCAAACGGATTCCGTCCGATTGTCTAACATGTACCCTATATATGTATTTTATTCAACCCATTGAATAAAAAGGTCATACAGAGATATATAATAATTGGGGAAAATTTTCAAGAACATTTTTCGATCATTTCCTCATCAATATATCGTAGCTAATTCAATATTGTTCGATATTTTATTGAGATAATTGCAGAAAAAAAAAATTAACGAATGAAATATAGCGAGGATGTGAAATCAGAGCGGGGGAAAAAGAATGATTTGTTTAACGTTAAATAGTGACTTCGCAAACTAAGGCCGGTTATCCAGCTGTATAAACTTCCTTGCGTATGGAGATATGTTGTGTAAAACGGAAGACCTTTCAAGAACGCATGTTAAATACTGCAACAGAGGGGACATATTTAATATCTTTACCTGCCGCATATCGAGTCATATGAAAAATAAGAAGAGAGAGAGAGAGAGAGAGAGAAAAAAGAAAAACTTCCAAGAAGTATTACAATGAGGTATAAAAAAAAAAGTTGAGAGATCAATCTTTCGAAATCTTGATATCCGCGGTAACTACTATAAATAATATGCATACCTGTCTAGGTTGATGATAGGTATATAGGTATACGCAGAAAACGAGGGTTATAATAAAATGAGAAGATTCCAAAGCGATTTGAAGAGAGCATTGAACGTAACCGTGAACTTGCGGACATTTGCGATTGCGAGAGATATTTTTCAACTGATCCTTACGAAATTGAATAATCGCGGCGTAGTTATAACTGTAAGATGAAACATGAACCAGAACGTCGCATACTTTTTATTAACATCGATTTACAGTTACTGATATCGGTGTTCAATAGGATCTACATTATTCAAGAACGAGTTGTTCTCATACTGCACACTTTATTGCTCTGATATGAATATCTTTCTATAAAAAAAGAAAAGAAAAAAAAAAGTAGGAATTGAACAGAAAATAATGTTTAGCGAATGTTATCTAGTTTCTATATAAAGCAGTAGCTACATTGCATATAAAAACTACATATTTCACGGCATTATATATTGTGTTATAGCAAAACTCAATTATCTTCGTTTAAAAATGACTCGACGTAGGTACGTAACTTAACAAATTACCAGGTGTGTTATAGGTATAACCGGTAGATTCTAATAAACGTGTAGTGTCAATTATACTTTATGTTGTGTTTGCTGCAGATAAATGGAAAAAAATTTTCAGTCATCGCGTCACTATATGATATACCTACCGCGAATTATTTTTTCCCTTAGAAAAAAAAAAAAAAAAATATATATATTCATACAATGCGAAAAGTTAGTGACTATAAGTACGTGATTTGAGGCGATACTGTACTTATTATTAATTATCAGTGCTTTTCCATCGAAATGGAAAATCGTACCACGTGAAGAATATGTTGAAGAACGAATTTCCATACAGGAAATTGTTTCGATTTGAAAGACGGTCATAAAAATTGCGAAAAAAAAAAGATTTTCTCGAAGGAAAATTCGTTCTCATAATTATATTCTTCTTGTTACATGATTTTCCATATTGATGTTCAAATTGGTGAAAAAATCACCGGCACAGCATCGCCTCAAGGCCTCAAAATCTGCAGCATCGCAACACAGTACCTTATACATATAAATATATAATTAATGAAATCATTCATTCATTGAAAATTGCAACTCGGCACAATTTATTGTTTAGCAAAAATCTCACGTTCGATCTCCTCCTCACACACAGTAGTCGGATGCAATTCGAATACAAAAGTCACGTACATAGGTATATCAAGTAGCTAGATAGCCTCCGGGCAAATAATATTAACACGCGTCAGAATCGTCATTAGCGTGACAAATGGACTCTGGTAATAAAAACCGCCTGTAGAAAGAAAGTGGGGGGAGGGGGATACGGGGTTTAATAATTGGGTCAAATGTCCTCAGTCACAATCGCGATTGACATTTAAAAATACATAATCTAAAATGAATGGGCTCGATTAATAATGCATATTGGCAAAAAAGCAAAACTATCGCGACCCAATCGTTTCTCACAGAAATTTCTATTTCTATCGAGGTTCCGCACGGGCCGAATGCAATTTTTAATGATCGAAGGTCAGGGGTGTGTCGATTATACTTTCGCAAAGCTATACATCGCCGGTGCGCCGTCCCGGTGCAGAATTAGCAAAGAGATATTAATTGTAGCGCGAAGGTTTAGCCGCGTAGCGGTTAATACGATCGCGTAGTTCTCAGGTGTCGTTTGGGTTTGAAACTCTTGCCCAATATAATCCTTATAGTCGAAGCGTATAGATCTAGGCAGGTATATGTAGTATATCTGATACCTATTCGGTTCAACGTTGACCAGCTTATAACTTACTTATCCAAGGGCAAATCCCAGAGCTGGCGCTCATAAACCGCAAGAATTTTATCTTATAACGCGAACCAACTATATATGTCGTGCAATACGTTATTTTTATATTTAATTACCGTTGTTTCGCAAACCTTTACATACTACATATATTTCTATATGTAAATGACTGAGAATGAGACAAAGAAAATAAATAAATAAATAAATAAAATACTAAAAATAAGATAATAATAAATATATTAAGGTTTTTCGGTCAAGTAATTAAACGGGCTGCAAGGTGTATAGTTTTATGAGCTATTTTTTCTTTTTTTCTTTTTTTTATATACGAAAGAGAAACAGTAGGTATCCACGGTCATAGATCGGAGGAGGCAGTAATAATTGTACTCATAAGGTAGCTTATCGAAAATTTAGTATTCAAATTTGTTATACATATTATATACGGAGATGAGAAAAAATATTTTAAACTAAGAAGAAGAAGAAGAAGAAGAAGAAGGAAAAAAAATAATATGTATATATATATATATATAAAGTTGCTCAACGAAACAAACACGCACTAGTTTCAAACCGGGTCAACAAACTGGCTAATGCTAATTACTTGACACAACAGAGACACAAGGCTGATGTGCGAGTGCATATGTACATAGTTGAAAACTTTGCGCGGCATTAGACGTTATTCTGAGTTGTTGAAAAAAAATAATTTACGTTCAATTTTGTAAAAATGATATCGAGTTGGGAATAGGATGATCGCTGAATTTTAGTTTCGAATGCAAATCGCAGGTCCTCCTCGTTCAATACAGCCTTGAATTGATCGCTGCGATTTTTCGGTTGATTCGATGTTGAATATAACAATAAAATAAAAATAATAAAAAAAAATGAAATAAAAATAAAAACTAGTTATTTACAAGCCAGTAGGTATTATTACTGCGACACGGTAATCAGGGTCAATAAATTTCAAAACTCTATCGCAATTTAACACGGACGAAAGATCCCCGAGGTTTGCGTTAATCGATTACAAACGCGCTCGAATGATACTTAAAAATTGTATTTTTTGTTGTTGTTTTGTTGCTAATTTGATATACGTACAGCTATTCGATCGCTACATGCCTAAGTGTAAGATACACTCGATCCCATATCTATACTCGTATAAGAAGATAAATATTTTCTGAAACCCAAGCCCAGTTTCAATATCCAGAAGTACCTAACCGCGCGGTATTCAACCTTATTATACCTACTAAACAAATGAGCCTCGAGAATTATTTACAACTATAACGAATAGCGAGATCCTTGAAAGTTGTAAATTATTATTTTGAGACAGTTTATAAGCGAAAAGAAATTGAAAAAGAAAAAAAAATGAAAATTTTGTTTTCGTGAATAATTAAGCTACGATATGAATCAGACTAGCCATAATGGGGGAAAAAAACGAAGGAAAAAATAGAAAAATAAATAAAATAAATAAAAACCACGAAAAATAATGAATCGCACAGTTTTGCGAGTTGCAATTTATTTCGAAAGCCACGCGAACAAGCGCACAGTTCGCATTATCGTGGGAGTGCAACGTAATGACACTCCGTGAACGTCCAGTATACGCAAGACAATTTAAATAATATATACTAAGAGCTGTATACTGCATAAACATGTAACCATGAGTTATATGCGGGTGTGCAGCTTATTTAGAAGAGGTAAAGAAGGGGGGGGGGGGGGGTAGATACTTGTCTGCTGCTGCAGTTGCTGCGCATCTTTGCAGAAAATAAACTATTAAAGCGAGAGACGAACGCGAGGTATATAGAGAGATGGAAGAGCGTGTAAGAGACGAGCGTATTATGCAAGAGGTAGAAGCAACCCGGTCAATGCCAAGGTGATCTTCTCTCTCCCGGAGGCTGCAGCAGCAGCGAGGATCTAAAATCTCCTCCGTATTATTTCCTCGTAACTTTTTCTAACGATCAGATATCACCAAATCATTACGGAATCAATTTCAACTCTAATTAACCCGTTATTATAACATTCATTAATTTGACTTTTAAACCCCAGGCGATAGCAATTTATTTAGTCTACCCGTATAAAAGTAACGTTCTCCTATACATATGCGATAAAATAGTTATACTTATTGACCGCATATTTTGCGGCCATTCATCTAGCCTCGCAACAAAGGCAGGACTAGGACTAGTTTAGTCAAAATATCCCGGGGGGACGTCGAAATTATTACGTGATATCGCACAGCATGCGCAGATTTTAAGATCGAATGACCTCGCCGTTAGACAATTTTTCAAAATCCGGTATTCGATTGGTATTTTCTTTTTTTTTTTTTTCAATTTTTTGATATAGCTAAGCGCGATGTAACACGCTTCGCGAATTGCTCCTTGCAGATATTTTCTCGCTTTTTGCTTCCAGTTATTGTCAACGATTTTCAAATTTATTGTCAGTTTTCAAATTTTTGTGTGATTCGCGTATATGTACATCAATTCTATAGATAAGTTTGGGTTATTTTACTCTTTCTGTATTTATGTTAAAATTAAATGAATTTTTATTAACGACTATGCGATGACCTCAATTATTTTTCAATCTCAACCGATTAACGAAGTCTGGTGAGAAAGGGGTAATAATAAAATAAAAAATGATAAAAAAAAAGATTGAAATAAATGAAGAAAAAGACAAATAACTGCCTCTAAAAAAGGAATACATCGTAAATTTTTTGAAGAATAACAATTCGAGTCTATAATACCGGTTCGTGGACTTGAGTATTATGAACATGACGTAACTGAAGTCGATTTTTATGATCGGCTCTAGGTTGAAACAATCATTTATTTTATCCAGCAGAAAATGTGTTGCAAAAAAGGTATTGCACAGGGCGGTCTAGAATCTAGATGACGCGTTATAAGCCCGGTTTTAATCTTGATGGATTTTGTATGGTTATTTAAATTTTGACATTCTGATTTGAAAATGTCAAGATCTTGATCACATATATTATTATATGGTCATATTATACACAGCAGCATAAGTGGATCTCAGTTTTGTTGTAACAAAGAATAATAATAAATTTGCATGGATACAGCGATAATAATAATCGACATATTTCAGACGGAAAGTGAATACTATAATTTTCTGCGATGTATTATCGTATCGGATGTCCGCAATGACGTTCAGCCTTCGCATATCACGCGTCAAAATTTAATAATATTATAAATAAATAAACGACGTTAGTTTTTTCCGCGTTTATATATATATATATATACGTCACGGAAATGAATGATTAAAATGCACGACGGCGACGGCGACAACGACGACGACATACGTACGTAACGTCTAACTTTCGCACGGTTAGTCGAAGCTGGTTTTCCACAAGATCTATCGATCTTGAACGAGGAAATAAACCGAGAAATGACTAGTATACAGAAGAAAGACATGAGACGAGAAGAGGACTAGCTGCAAACTTAAATATTTCTCACACGTCAACAATTTTCCTAGCGACACAATACAGCGATAGGTGAATGTCGCTGATTGTACCTGTATGCACAGTAGAGTCGCACGTACGTCTTCCCTCTCGTTATATAGTTATATTATGCAGAGCATATTACGAGCCTCTAGACTCTATACCTTGGTATATACAGTAATATCTTTGTTGGCGATCTATTTTCGAAGGAACGAAAGTAAACGCGTATAGAACCTGTTCCTTGAACCTAAACGAAACCGTGCTTTGAACGAAACCAAACCGCACCGCACCGCACAGCATAGGTCGTAGAAAATCTTAAATCCGATCAAGGAGCAAGGAGCTTATTAAATCTGTACCAATTTAATCCGTAACAAAAATATCTCCCAGTCACTCTGGTATACCTATAGGTAATAATCATTGATTCACTAATTTCCTATTATTTTTTACAACTGTATTACAAACGAGCAGTAATAATTATCCTAACTGTACCTATACACGTGTTCTACGCCCATGTGCACCCGCTAATGATCGACAAGGTTTTATCCGGATCCGGGTAGCTCTGCGACCACGCGGTTAGTCAGTCAGTCAAATATCGAATACATACTAATCCTCTCAAGGCTGACGACGAAAAAAAAAAATTAAAAAAAAACAAAAAAAAAAAAACAGAATTGTATAGAAATATAAGACGAATTAATTGATCCGTTACCTTTATAAGAATACTTCGAGAATGGGTGTGAAAAGAATGAAAAAGAAAAAAAAAGCAAATTGAAAAAATAACATGAAAAGTATAAAAACGGTTGAGAAATAATAAAAATCTAAAGAACCATCAGTTTTTCTATATAAACATGAATCATGACAGACTATGGTATATACCGAGTATTACGAGAACTATAATAGTCATGAGAGTCGTATATTTTATACTCGCGTCGAGGCACACGCCGGCCGGTGCGTCGAGTCGCGTCGCGGCGCCTCAAGAGTGGCCAGGTTATTAACGACTGTAAGAAATTAATGCTGTTCAGTGAGCACGACGTGAAACGAGAAGGAAAGTAGCTGAAAGCGTAAACTAAATTAAATAACGTTGTGGCCCGGGCTTACACACGTACCCTATACCTACACATAGGTATAGGTATAGGTATAGGTATATCCATGTACGTTGAGTAAACGTCAAGTCATATGGTAGTCTAACAGATTTTTTTTCACTTGGCAAGTGATTACGGAAGTTGAAATTTTTTAGGCAATCTTTGAGGATCTGAAAGGAGTAAATTGACCAGTAGATGTAAACCAAAAAAAAAAAAAAACTTTGGCTTCGGTCCATATAATGATATGAAGAAAAACTGAAGAAATGATGTATAGGAAAAAATGTATGTAGGTACTATATGTAGTGAAATTTCTTTTGCCAATTTTCTCACGATTTAAATTTACGTATTATATTATATATATATATGTATAGGAGACTGCGGCATACCGACAAGAATTTGCCGACCTTTTGCCCACCTCCCACGAGTTTAATTTATTATCTCTACACTCGTACAGACACAACTTCCTCTCTCGATTCAGGGCTGGTGGTAATTGTTGTTTCATTATTACATAGTTAAGATATTGAACTGTATCAGCACAATATTAGCCACTGCGGAATCTATTTAGTTCTAAATCCAATTCGTGATATAGGCGTAGTCGCGTATTATATTATACACACCCTAGCGGTACTTATATATCGCGTATGTATCTAACATTGGCATTACTCCGTTTCATTTGTAATATAGAAAGTGAACGTGTGAACGACATGGACCAGTAATTTTTATTCCACAGCTGCGGTTATATGAACACCGATTGTACTATCTCATCCGAAAAAAATTTCCAGATTGTTAAAATTCAAGTCTTTCAAAGCTCGCGCGTTCAATATTTTATTCATTTCCGAATAAATTCGCCAAATGAAATTCATGTACCTCCATATCCATTTTATTAGGTATGTAGGTACCTAACTTTTAGGATTAAGTAAAAAAAGAAAAAAAGAAGAAAAAAACAGAAGGTCGCTGTGTTATTATATACCTTCGCAAGAGGTAACTAATGAATGAGCTATAAAATGGCGAAATTTATTTTTAACGTTCTACAACAATAGAGCTAGTTTTACATCGACACTGAGCTGGTTCTTGGGCACAATGCCACCTGTTGTGCCAGCGGGCCTTTAAGCCTAGATCTCGTTGCGTCAGATCTTCGAAATTCGTTCGTTCGTTGCCTGCAGCATTCATAGCTCACGAATACACGCTATAAACTTAGTCCATGGGTATAGTATATAGCTATACAGAACAGATTTGGAGAACGTTGCAGTAGACACTTTATAAGCTATTCGAGAGCGGGGGCGTGACTTCGTTGATTTTGCAATTTTTTTTTTTTATTTCGTTTTTCTCTTTTTCTTCATATAAAAATTTTACGCATAATCACTGCTCTTCCGCGGTGCAGAGAAGAATTTTTGTATACGGTTGAAATTTAAGGAAGAGATAATAACGAAATAAATAATCTCGAGTCACTCCCTGACGGTGAACTTTGATACCTATATACTAGTTCCTAGTTCTCTGAGTCAGAGAGGTGTACGCCTATACATATGTAGGTATATATATGTACGAAACTTGGTCGGAAATCGTTACCGGCGATCTAATCCCGTTCCATCGTCCTTGAGACTTAACTTAACTTCGTGGGAACGCGAATGAAAACCTGATCTAGACGAAGCTAGTAATGATCGCGGTGCATTTAGCACGTGTTTGTATCATATTTACACATTACAATATATATACGCGATCTATACCCCGGTACAGATTGTACTACATATTTACACGTGTCAAGGATTCCAGAGTTCCAGAGAATATTGCAAAACTGTACCAGTTCCTGTTTCCTTTTTATTTTTTATTATTTTTTTATTTTTTTTTCCTTTTTTTCCCCCATTTCGTATGTAGACTTTAATAATAATTACACATACCGCGAAAATATACATACATATATACGAGAAGAGAAGAAATTGAACACTGAAAGGTGCAGTCGACTAGAATTGTCAGTCTTACGTGTCACGATTTACGAAGCAAGGAAAACGTGACCTAATACTAATATACCCACTCGATAAGATATAGATATACGAACTGTATAGAGGCACCTGCATATGTTATACCTATATACGTTTCTATAAATTTATACCTATATACCTATACCTATACCTACCTACACGTGCGGCAACATATTTTGCTCACGGACTCTTTACTCGAGTGCAAGTCATTACAACTCGGTCCACACTCTAGTGACCTGTGAATGTTTGTCGACCGGAGACCGGAGACCGGAGACCGGAGACCGTTCACCGAGCTTGCCGTCTAGATTTATAGGGAAAGGCGTGGCACCTTAGTATATTTCAGCATTCCTTACGCTGGTTATTTCATCGAAAGAATTATTGCTCGTAATAATACGGAGTCGAGAGTCGCCGCAAGAATTTCGAAAAAAAAAAAAAAAAAAAAAAAACTTTGTATACCCACATTCTTCTCATCTTTTACCCGAAAATTGAAGAATATACATTTTTACTATCTGCACCCGCACGGAATGCATAAATCTTTATTATCATAACGTCGAAGCGACTAGTCATTGCGCATATATTTGTATACTAATGTCGTTATCTTTGACCCTAAACCAATGAATATTCATTATTAATAATTAAGACGCGATGATTAATATGATATTGCGTGATGATAAAGAGTTTATATCCTCTCTTGTTTCAGATGGGATTTTACTTCCGCGTTAATACCATGGTGGTTATCGTGATAGCTGCTGCAGTATGTGCATCAGTGGCTGCCGCCTCTATACTAGAAGACGATAAACAGCTATTGGATAAATCAGCTGGTGTTGACGATACGGCGTCTAGTCAATATACAACAACCGATAAAATAAATTCAAAATCGTCGTCTTTGTCGATAAAAAATTTGACTTCGGTTAAACAGGATAAAAAAATGATGCACAGACTCATTGGTGGTCATGTGAAACTCTACCCTAAAATAACCGAGGCAAATGATGAACGAGAAACACCACCAGTAACGTGGGACGACGATGGATTGATGATGTCGTCAGCTGGTAATGGGAAAGAAAAGACAGCAACGCAGCAACGCCGCGATGATGACGACGAGAAAAAAACCCTATTGCAACAAGTTAAAGAGGGAAAATACGGGCTTATACAAAACGAGATATACCCAACACCCCCGAAGAGACCAGGGATAATAAGCTACCTCGGTAATCCCGAGGTGCCGAAAGACACGGCGAAAAATTTCGGCGGATTAGAAGAGGACGAAATATGGCTCGCGGAAAATCATTTGCTCGTTATTAGGGGCGGTAAATTTCCCGACCATGGTACGAGGACGGTCAAAAATGGGGGAAAATGGCCACCGATCGACGACTACAAGGCGCCGTTACGACAGGTCAAGATACCCCCCAAGCCCAAGGTTCCGCCGCCCTTTCCGGTCCAGCTCACTGAAGGGGGACCCGTTCAGATCATCAGAGCAAACGGGTCCGTTATCAACGTCACACTCAACGACACAATCGATTATGACGAGTACGCGAACTACCCGGAGGGTTTTTTCCCAGGGGAGACGCCGTTTTATCCGTTTTCATCCAACTCCACGGACGTAGGATACCCAGGCAATTTTACAAGCGATAACGGATCGTATCTACCGCCGGAGGGATCAGTGGGACCTAATTATCACGCATTGCCACCAGGCGCGGTATTTTTACCGCCTCCAAATAACCAGTCGGAATACGACGAGGAGGATCAGTCGATCTACTACCCGCCGCCCTACAGTTTTTACTATCAACAGAATAACGCGACTCCTGTGCCACCGGGACCCTTGGTACCTGGCATAGTCCTACCACCTCCACCAAACTTCTTCTCTTCATTACACGAGGGTAACCCCCAGGTGAAAAACAGATTCGATAAATACCAAACCACTACGACTACGAGCACCGAAAGAGAAGAAGAAACTACGACGTATCCAACGACGACGTATCCTACGACTATAACGTATCCTGCTTATACTACCACGGCTCACACTCCCCGTCGTAAGACTGTTTCGAAACCTTACAAGGCCCGTTTACCTACGACAACAGCCGTAACACCGACATTTTCTACTCGCACGAGACCTACGACCAGAATTCAGCCCGAAATCGTGAAAAATATCGGCAGGACTCAGCCCAGGGTTTCCACCACTGACCCTACGCCCACGTTCACGTCGACGCCAAGCTACGTGGAAAGCACTACGTCGAGACCAGACAAACCGACGACGATTAGCGACTATTATAACGTCAAAACTGAAATAGAGAACCACCTGATTGACCTGGGGGCTCCGCAGGGAGGAGAGTGGACAGGTATTGTCGGGAGTACGGCGGTGCCTTTGCTAGCTTATTACGCGACGACTTCATCCCCTTTGGATCGTACTAGGAGTTCAGATGAATCGAGGCCGATTCATGTGAAAAGTAACGGCGAGGATATCAGCGCTAAGAATCAGGCGTCGTATTATTATTACGAGCAAAAAGACGAGCAGCCTATTAGTACTACTACGAATTCGCCTCCGATTTATTTCAAGAGTACAACTGAGGAATCATCTCGGTATTACAACGTAGAGCCGATATCTAGACAGCGAGATCCTAAGAAGCAGTATTACAGCGTCGAAATGATACCTTCGCAACAGACAGCCAACGATTATGACATAAAGTTGAGTTCGCTGATTAAATCAACGCAGAATTTCGGCCCCTTTAACGGTCGCGAAAATCTGCGAAATATGGCTAATTACAACGTGGACAGATTCAGGCCCCAAAGCCAGCGAAATCCGGGCGAAAATACTCCGAGATATTACCAGCAGCCGGTTACGATAAAGCCGTATTTTACCACGCAGAGACCTAGGTACTACTATCAGACTTCGCAAAGTGAAAATTACGACTACAGGGAGGAGCAGGAGCTGAAACCCAGCCCGGTTTATCAGTACAGTGAGTACGAGACAGGTGAGTTCGGCGGTAAGCGAGAAAAGGAAAGGTATCGGGAAGAGGAACCGGCTGGCTATGGAGACTATCGGCAACAACCGGCGAGTACCAGCGGTCAGTATTACGACTACGAGACCCAACAAGGTGTTGGAAAAGTGGCGAAATCTGAAGAGTTACCGTACCTGGTTGGTCAACGAGGCAATTCTTACCCGGTTAGAAATTCCGGAGCGATTATTAACGCGACTCCTAATCCCCATCACGCTTATTACACGAAACAAGACGAGCAGCTATTGGACGATGTGACTAAACAGTACTTTACTATATTTGGCAAAAAGTTGCCAGAGAGTGTATTGCCGAATACTACACCCTTGTACAGAGTCGTTGGTACCACTACAGAAAATCCGATAAATAATCACAACGTCAACACCTACGTGTCTAATCAGTATGACGTGGTGCAGCAAAGTGCAGGTCAACGTTACAAGCCACCAAAAGTCAAGGTGCATTACGGGGATCAGACTCAGAGACCGTATTCATTGGAGGGTGATACCTTGGTGAATTACGAAAATCCTTTACCCCCGATAAATCCAGACGCTGAGTATATAGACGTGCAGAATAAGCCGATACCCGATTCGCAACGACAGATTTACAGAACGGAGCAGATATCGCCGATCGGTAATAGACCAGCCGGAAATTACATCGCGACTTCTAATCACCGAGAAACATATAGAGGAAGGTATAACGGCCCGCCTATTTCATTGGCCAACGATATTGCGGTCAACTATCGCGATCCAAGGCCGCCAATAAATCCAGATGCAGAATTTATAGCTCCTGTTCAAGGACAGGGATCAAATCAAGGAAACAGAGGAGGGGGGGGCTCATATTTTGCTTATCAATTGCCGGGTAACGGTGGACATTTTTATTTCCTTACACCTCAGGCTATTTCGCAAAGACCTACAAACGTTAACGTACCAGGTGATTATCTTTACCCGAAATCTTCTACGTCTAGAATAATAAGACGTCGACGTATCACGACGTCGGAAGGTTGACTCGATAATAATAATAACAATAATATACCGTGAGAAATTAAAGCCGCAGGAATATAGATATGCCATATAATGAGAAATTTGTTGGATATCGCAATTGAAGTGGGTGTCATACACGTGCAGTTTGCTGTATCAGCACAACGATCCTTAATATTTATTTTTGTAAATATAGAATATTAAGTTTATTATTATTATTATTATTATTATTATTATCATCATTATTACTACTATTATTATTAATATGACGATTGTGTTAATCTTTTATTTATATTATATGTATATATATACATTATATTAGGGTGGTCCTAAATTTGTTCAATTTCAAATTTCAATGCTTTCCAAGATACCTACTGCTATTATACGTAAGATGTGTACGGAGTTTCAGATTCAGAGAAGCGATAATACGATGGGAAGTAAAAAATAAATCCAAAGTACCAAAAATCGTGTGTTATTTAAATTTAAAAGTTCAAAGGCGCAAGCGAAGCGGCAGTACTTAAAATTGAGATAGAAACCTGGAGATTTAACTACATGTTTTTTTTTTTTTTGTATATATTTTGAGACGTTCTGGCCTATGGGAGAATCGCAATTCAAAAATGAATGACCGAATTAGGGACCACTCTAATATACGTGTAGTATGTACGAAAGCAAATTTCTATTCAGATACTGTATGCGTATCTATGTAGAGAAAGATTTTATCAGCCGTATACTATGACGTAATAATATATGATGATCGTTTTTACGATTGTGATTCAATTTTATTTACCTATATATATAAATATAAATATATCTTTATATTATCTGTGATTAAAAAGGTTTCTGTTTTATTATTATTTCTTTTTTGTTTTTTTTTGTTTCATTTTGTTTTTAAAATATATACTACTCACAATTATGTATGTTTAATTTAATTTAAAACTATCAAAGACTTCCGTGAATTTAATAAAAAATATGTAATATGTATACGTATATTATCCTCGAAATAACGTTTTAGAAATTAATATAGATAGGATGAAGGTAATGATATTCTATGTCAGAAGATCCGATCGTTTCTAACAATGGTTGTTAGTGAACGCAATGAACAACATCCGTCGATTTCAGGGGTGGAAAAAGATTTTTCTTATTTCTTATTTTGATAAAAATCATATCGGTCTAAGAGCTTCAAAGCTTGTCATGTGTATTTTTATGATACACATCTAATTCTCTAATGGGAAGAATGACTATTAGTGATGAAAATAAAATAAAATAATTAAGAAATTATTTGGTTCGAATAATACCCAACAGCCCTGAATTCGATTTACTACGTTTGTCTAACTATCGAGTTACCTATTTGATGTTAAAATGTATATCGACGAGTCCAATTCTACCTAGTTTACAACTATTCATTTATTGTAGAGGATAAAAGCAGAAGTGTTTGTAATATTTATGCCAGTTTATCTTACCCATTATTAAGAATGTTATACGTAGGTACTATTATATCGAGGTAATGCCTTAGCTCTAAATTTCCTTTTAGTAAAGAAAAAAGAAAAACTGTAAACCGTACCGTAGCCAGTTAAAAGGATAAAAATTGTAAGCAGAGATGTCGATTCTGTTATTTTTTTGAATGTAAAATATCGATAACTGATGTGGAACGAATTAATATAAAGACAAGGTAAAATTGTATGAATAAAAAATAAATACCTAGATAAAGAAAAGATAATAATAAATAAATATAACTCACCGGTGTCGCTCTCTTGTGTCTGCGTAGGATCTGGTAAAGGATAATCATTTAACCTCAGGTAAACTTCCATCGCACACTTTGCTGCTTTGAAGTAGAACGGATGCGACCGCAGAACATCTTCTAATCTTAATAATCCAACGTAAGAACGTAGCGTCATTTTTCTCATACAATATGTATGGAAATCAAATTGATCCTCCATGATTTCCGAAAAATGCTGGAAAGGATAAATCAACAATCATTATTGGATCAAAAAATTACTTCGAGTCTTAATTAAACGATAAAAACGGGAAACAGATAAAAGACGAGCTCTAAAATGTTCGAATATACCATAAGAGAATTTTACTATCAAATCTGTTCGCTTCTTATCCTCAATAACGCGTTTTTTTTTTTCTAAAATATTCAATTATCAGAGAAAATTGAATACTAAAAGAATTTCTCACCCTATCAACTTCGTGACACTTTTTCAAAGCTTCTCCGTACTTCCCGAGGCGTTGATAAGCTCTAGCAGCTTCGGTTTGGAACCACATGCACTGCATTTCGTTGAGATTTTCCATCGCTGGAACACCTTCTCTGGTAAATTTCCCGCAAGTTTCTTCAGCCTCTTTAATCAGATTGGCGCGTAGCATGTATTTGGCACATTTTGAATTGATGTAACGATCCGCGGTATCCAGTCCCTGCGCTTCGTCCAGCCACTTGTACGCTTCTAAGACATTTCCAGCGTGCTAAACGCGGGAAAACAATTCATGAAGTTATATTTTCAGCCCCAGTAGTCAGGGATCACAAATTTCACGCATAAAACAAACGAGAAATGAAATCTGTGCGAGAACTCACTTTATAAATTCGCCCCTTTGTAACAAAGAGCTCAATTAGAGTCGGCGTATGATCAATGGCGGCGTCAATTTCCTTCAAAGCTTTCTCCGTGAGACCAAGATGGTCGTAATGCTGGGCAAGGTAGTAGTAAGTCCATAAAAGCGCTGAAGCTGGTTCTCGAGGGAGATCTCTATCGTTATCGCTAAAGTGGCCATGAGCCTTTAGAGCATCTACGTACTCTAGTAGCAACGATTGTATCGTGTCTACCTTTGGTTGATCTTTGTACAACGATCTTAGATTGACGAACAGCGGAGGTACGCCTTTGTGAAGACCTGGAGAAAAAATCAGAGGGTTAAAATTGACGGAGCATTTTCTGTGTGTTGGGTACCTAAATTCAATAGAAAACATCAAGCCGGCTATTATTTTATCATAGATAACATCAGACGAGATTATTCGTTATCTTTTTAATAGCCGGCAAGTGATAGAAGCTGTTTTGCAATATAAGATAGACGATTTTTACAGCTTTTATACCTTTCCTCAGGTACTGGTCGACTAAAGCTTTGAACTGTTCCCCCGTTGCATAATTTAATTGTAATCGTCTTGGAGCTAGAGCTCGAGGAAACAAGTCTTGATATCGTTGAAGCATGTCCAAAGTTTTTTCAGGCGAGGAATGTCGCTCCGCTTCAGCCAGTCTTGCGTAGTACGTCGTATTCTCAGGATTCAAATTCAACAAGTCATTAAAAACCTGTTCCGCTTCGGTGTATTGTCCCAATTCTAGTCTCAGCTTACCTGGAAACGAAAATCAAAATCAATGCACAAATAATATTATATATTTGAAACAGTTACTCCGCGTACTTAGATCTTTTGCAAATGATTGATGAACAATAATGAATATCACGTGATAAAACTCACCATAAGTTTCCTTGACGGTAATTTTGTCACAAATTTGATCGCAGTATTTGTCAAGATGTTTTAAGGCCTGTTCGCTTTCCCCGGATTCTTGAATCACCAAGTTTTGATACAGGAGAAGTTCGCTATGCTCGTAGTCGTAGCAACTCTGATAAATAAAAACAGTTTTAGTACATAAATTGATAGACTAATTTAAGCGAAGAGTTATATTCTAGTTCGCAGGCTTAATTAAGACTTAAAAATGTGTAGAATAGACATCGTAGCCCTCTGCGCTTCATTGCTCTCTCATAATACGATAAGTTTTCATTAAATTTATGAATTATGAAACTATCTTACCATTTGTGAGTTACGAAAAGTGTCTAAAATCCTTAAAGCCATTTCGTAGTCTTTCAACAAATGATACGACATGGCAAAGCCGATCCAAGAAGCTCGCTGAGTCGGGCGCAACATGAATAACTGGTACCTCGTATCCTGAAAGATGTAATAAAAATTATTGTAAAAATTGACTTTGAAGTTAATAAATGAAACAAACCTTGTAGCCGTCCAAATCGCGCATCTGAATTTGCAGCAGGGACAAATCTCTAAGAATTTGTATATTATCCTTGTCCCATTTAAGCGCGTTTCTATAACACTTGATAGCTTCGTCATACTTTTTGTCGGATCGTTGAAGCAGACCGTAAACATGCCAACAGACATGAGATCTAAGATCGTTTCTAAGCCCTCGTCTAACATGGTCGTAAGCTTCCTCTTTTCGGCCTAAACAGTTTAACGTCAGACCCTTCATAGCGAGGGTTTCCCCATGTTCGCTATACTTTGGATTGGACAATATTTGCTTAGCAAATTTGAGGCCATTTTTGTATTGCTTATGCTCGTAGCATCTCTGTGTGAAATAATACGATATTTAATGGAAAAATAATTCTCTATGTGTGCAGTATAAGGCGATGATGGGTAAAGCGGAAAATATGAATCTAGACAATCATAAATCGAACATACGCTCGTACGGGGGTTAAGATACGTCGGCGAATTATTGCTACGGGATTTTTTTTACATTCATTTATAATATTACGTAAATGCATCCTCGACCGGTCCGAGGTATTTTGTAATGTTTTTAAAGACTGCTTCATCATTAGGGCATGAGCAGGTATACGAGGCATGGGAGCCGGGGAGTGGGGTGCAAAACAAGAGTATTTTGGTCGGGTGTTACTCACCAAAATTCGCTTGAATAAGGCATTTTCTTTGGGTGGTAAGGGATTGCTGGAGGGCATTTTTGTATAAATACAAAAATAGAGGGCCTATTCCACCCGGTAAACTTAATTTTCACCGCAAAACCTCGTGGCCACAAACCAAGAAGTCGATCTTCGATCACGTGATCATCCGCGACAATGATGTTCCGCCGGAAAGGCTCGTCCCACGGAGCCGCGCAATTCAAATTAGGCGTAATGTCGTTGAGTCTTTTTGTATTCTTTATATATAAAAATTTACGAATATAAATAACGGAGAGATACTCGTCTCTATTTTACACAATTATCAAAACTTGTGTGAATAATAACATCCATATACTATTTTAAACATCTAAACTATCTACGCAAAATCCGAATCAACAAATATAAATCGACACGGTTAATTTTACGTAATAATCTTTTTATACATGCAGCTCTGCTGATCTAGAATCGAAATAAAATTCAACGTAAATATACGCCAAGTGAATTAAATAATTATTACATAAGTTTGTAAAATCATTCGAAACGCGATACGCTGAAATGATGCTTTAAGTTGGTACGATTGTTGACCGACAATTATTCCCACATCCAGCATGTCGTTCATAAATTCTCCGCTAGATGGCGCCCTTAGATTAGAGTAAGGAAATAGCTATTCGCTTCGCACACGTCAGATGGCGCCAACGCGAACTTTTGAGTTTATAGACGAGAAGTTTTATGTCAATAAAATTTACAACATTTTCAAAATTTGGATTTTTACTTTTTATTCTACCGCAAAAAAATTTATTACCGTGAAGCTTGGAAGAGGCAATGGATATTCATAATTTATTTTTGAATTACGACTTTTTTTTAACAATTGCAATCATCTGGACAAAATTGTCTTAATTTTACTGTATTATTCGAAATAATAAAAACCTCGAAAAAAATAAACGATTTAAATATTTTATACCTTTTTTTAAGCTCCTCTAGGTTCACTAAGCGCATATATCAGCATGTTTATCAATTATTTTGGCTGTACGCGCGTTATTTCCATAACCGACTTAATTTTCTTTCATTTCTTATAGTATTAATGCAATAATTAATCTATTAAAGGGGTAGTATTCTCATTTAACCTCTGCGCATTCTCCAGCCGCGCCACTATCTTTCAATTCATGCATGAATGGATAGGTTATAAGTTATTCCGCATTCTTCTGCAGCGCCACTATATCTATATCTCATTGTATTTATGAATGTACATAGTAAAGTGGTAGTAGTTTTGTATGGCTTCTAAGAACCGGTTTGATGCGCCACCTGCAACTCCTTCACGAATACAATGAAAGGGTAGTAGTTTTTTTCTTACCCCACTTCCGCATTCCTCAGTTGCACTGCTATCTTTTCATTCATAATTTAGGTACGTTAGTACCAAACCATACAAACTCGAAAAACTTGTGCTACAGCGCCGCTGGTGGCTAAAACTTGAACCTCTTTTCACCGGCGTGTACTTCGGTCTGCTGTAACTAACCTCAAAAAGAAAATGTTTATTCGGTGAGGTTAGCGAGCGTGTATAGGTTATATATACTATTTATATTTTTTATAACTAATTTTATCAACCATTTCGAGCAATTTAAGAAAATAATATGTCTTTACACTACTGTAAATTGTGCTCTGTATTATTGCTGGAACATTTTGGTCCGATCGTGCAAACGGTCGGTGAAGATTTATTAAAATACGATCGAAAGACATTAGGGGCTATAAGGCTGGGAGTAAACTTGCCGTTAAATAAGGTAACTAACCGATTCAATTTAATCCGTAAGTTAAAAAGAAAAAAACAAAACGATACTTCCACAATCAGTGATTAATGATCCCCGTCTGGCCGCAGGTTAAAGAGGTATTATGTGTGTTGATAAAATACGGCTTCGTCGCACATCATCAAAACGAAAAATTGAACGAGTACGCGATCATTCCAGACAGAATTTTGATGATTCTCCGATATCCCAGGTATATAAATTACCACTAATCGCATTAAACTTCCTATCGTATTATTAAAACACGAAAAAATATTTCAGGTACATGTTTCTAATAAAATCTCTCTTGGGCGACGAACAGGAAATTATGCTTGAAGAACTTCTTAGACGTGGCTTCGAGACGGCTTCTCAAATAATAGTTAAAGCTCATCAAAAATTACAGCAACTTTCCGGTGAGTATTTTCACAAAGAAGATTATTCACTCGCGTCTGTTATATGAAAAAAAAAAGAAAGAAGAGAAAAAAACATACGAACCTTCTATTTTTCAGTCGACCGTCACCAGTCGTTAGAAACGTTGAAAGAAAAGTTTGAGTCGTTGGTAAAGAATCAGTTTTTCTTGCGATGCGTTAGTTCGGAACACCCGAGTGATCCAAGCGAAAAAGCAGACTTTAATTTACCGGATCTCAATCTCCAGGCACTTTATCGAATAGTAGATGGTGCCGCTGGTGATCCCGGAGACAATAAAGTATATTGGAGAGTTAATTTCGACAGATTTACCCAGGATTTGAGGTGAAATTGGCTAAAATATTGTTCAAATTACCCAATGGACTTCATAACTTGAAAATTTACTTCTTTATATTTCATCATTTGCTAATTCAGGGATCAAGTAATGGCTGCTGCTATAACTAAACGGCTGGACGAAAATGCGGGCGAATTAATGAGGCAAATGTTGAATTTGATGTACCTGCGTACAGCCGAATGGGAAGCCACATCTAATCCAATACCTTATATAGAAATAAAAGACGCGGTTCGAAAGCTGAATTATCCATTGTTGATCCAGTATCTGGATCAGTATCTCTGTCTTATTGGTGAGAAGAAGGTTTTAAGCCAATTTTCATAAACCTAGAATCGATTTTATTGTTAGTCGGTTTGAGAGTCGGAATCAATCCAGGTTCTGGAAATTGGAAGAATTTATGAACGGAAATAATATGCCTTCAGAATATTGAATCTATAATTCCAGAAAAATGAATACAAAATCATGTAATTCCAGAGGAGGATTCTTGCCAGTTTTTAAGAAGAGTCGGCGATAGTGGAGGAGGACAGTTTAGCATTAATATGAAAGAAGCGTTTACACAGCTGGCATGGACAACCCTTGAAAATATTGTTTTAGAACGATTTGGATCAAAAGCTGCGAGGATCTTTAGGCAAATATATTTAAATCGAGTTGAAATATTCCTTAGAATAAAATTTCGAACTTCAATAACAAAGAAAACCATTTCCGCACATAATATAATACATTACTTCTTACAGACTTGTCCGCACGAAGAAGTATGTGGAGCAAGAGCAGATCCAACAGCTTGCAATGATTCCTGCAAAAGAGGCAAAGCACTTGACGTACACATTGCTACAGGAAAATTATCTACATGTCCAGGAGTTGAAGAAAACTACAGTTTCTAACGCGCCGACAAAAACATTCTTTCTATTTCACATTGATCTTAATCAAGTTGTTGGAATGGAAATAAATCACTGTTATCACGCACTTTACAATACTATACAGAGGCGAGATCATGAGAATACAGTAAACAAAAGAATGATTGAGAAACATTTACGTGTTCAAACTCTGACCAGTAATTTAAAGGAGCATGGAGCTACGGAAGAACAGTTAAACGATGTGGGTATCTTGATTTGAGCATTTCTTTGTTTGTTTTTTTTTTTTTTCTTTCTGTTATCCCAAGATAATTGATAATGGTTTACAAATGTTTGTTTCGATGTTACAGATCGCCGAAATGATGACCCCGTCTGAAAAATTAGAATTAGGCAAAGTACAAGATATAATAAAAAAGCTTGGTGCTAGCGAGCTTCAAATAGATAAAACCCTATTTTTATTGACAATGTATTTACGATATCAATAAATAATATTTATGTTAATTTATACTCACTTGTTCACGAGTTATTACTGTTCCTTCTCTCCATTATCTTCCGTGGATTGAATAAGATTGAAACTGCGTAAAATTTCTGCAAGTTTAAATGACGATTTAAGGAAAAATGATTAGTCCATGAAATCACATGACTGAATAATTCTTCACGTTACGTTTATAGATTTTTATCTAAATAGAATTCATTATAGATCAAACAATATGGTATGAATAATGTAGAAGTGCCTCGATCAGTAATGAATGATCAACTCTAATTTGTTTTTATAAATAGTGATAGTGATAATAGTAATAATTTCTCTATCGATAGATGTTTTTTTTTTTTTTTTTTATTATTATTATTATTTATTTATATAGGTAATTTTATTTATATGTAATAATGATTACGCATGTAAAATACAAACAACAAAGAGTACCTAACTTTTAAATTATTATAATAAATATAATGATATATATCTGTGTGTTTATAATAATTATAGTACTGATATCTCTAGATGTGATACAGTGCAGCGTTTTTATTATTTATTCATTTATTTCTTTATTTCGTTATATTTTTAAAAATGTAACAAACTGCTGGAAAGATCGCAGTTTAATTATTTCTGCATACATCACGTTTTTCGAATTACAAAACCGAGCTTTAAATATTATTTGACTGATTTTGAAGAATGCGTCGAAAAATTCTTTCGCTCGTGAAATTATATTTATACGTAAAAAAAAAAACAAAAAAAAATAGTAAATAATTATTTCGCGCGTTACAACGTATGATAATGACTTTGATAATTATTATTATTATATCGGTACATTACTGATAAATGATAATATCACTTGACCCCCAATCAGCATTTTTTATTTTATCTCAAGTTTCTGATTATCGAACCATTAATACGATTTTCAAATTATACGCAAATTCAAATATAATTAAATAATTATATACATAATAAAGACTTAATGATTCTCGATCTCTTAGTTATACCCGGCGACGAAATATATACATAGGTGTGTATATATGTATTATTTATGTATAGCGATCTTTCCACCATTTCGTAAAATTATTAATATTAATTATTGTATCATCCACCCAAACACTATATCTTACCGAATAGTATATTAATACATTTATATACTCCCCTAGGAACAAATTAATTAAATACTAATGCGTAATGAAAATTTAAACACGTATAACAAAGATTAAGATCTAAGAGTTTCTAGCAGCGTATAATCCGATCGTTTAATATAATAATGATAATAATAATAATAATAATAATAATAATATCTTTTGATTTGATGCCTTTGATTTATTCTTTCATATGTTATTATAATTATAGAACAATTAATTAAATAATTACGGATAATAGTTTTTCGTTTTATACTTTTTTCGAAGGGCCGGGAAGGGGGGGGGGGGGGGGGGGAGAAGGGCGCAATAAGTGTTTAGATGAACGTTATAACGTATTTTACAAATGGTAAGAAATAAAAAAAAAAAAAGGTAAGTAAACGTTTCACAAATGCATCCGGCCTTACTAATATTATACTAGTATTATATTAAATGTATTCAAGTATCAATTTTCGTATCTCGCATTTTCCATTTATCCAGTCAACTGCAGCGTCTCTTATAATATTTACATATACACCTACTCATCCACGCAATAGCTATTTTATTTTTTATTTTGTTAATATTATGCTAAAAACTATGTCTGAATTTTATAGGTGAAGCATTACTTTTGTTTTTATGTATATGTTTTTACCTATATAATATATGATATTTTTTATTTATTTATTTTTATTTTTTTGTATTTTCTTTTTTTTTGTTTTTGTTTTTTTCTTTCAATATAATATCATTAACAACAACGTATACATGTAAATGATCAATGTGAATGCTTGGAATATCGAGATTGGTTGTTAGTGTTCATTTCATACGTTATAGGTAGTATTTTACGTACATAATAACATTAGTAGTGTAATTCATTTACAATTTATTATTCTTACATTTTACAATCGCATATATTATATTTTTCATTAGAAATTTATAGTATAGCGAAGGTGAACCCCGTGATGCGTTCAAAAGTTTGATGAAAAACATAAAAACTGAATGAAAATAAATAAATTTAAAAATAAATTTGAAAAAAAAAAAATGGAAATAAAATTACGGAAGTAGTCTTGCGTTGGATTTTATTTTTACCCGCTCGAACCATTTAAGATGACATGCGATACGATTTTTCGATAATTTTCAAATTTGGTTCCTTTTCACCGGAAAGTTCGTATACATAATATTCAACGAGGTGATATAAAGGCGGAATAACGGTGATAATATATGAAGTTAAAGCTTAAATAATCAATGATCATCAGTCCCTTGACGATATTTAAAATATGGCACATTATATAGGAAATAAAATGCAAAAAATTCGACAGGCATTGAATTTCTGTATTATTCATATCGTTTCCCCATTTCCTGGACACCCTGTAAAATATGTATATTATAATATGTATTTGAATAAATGATTTTTCTAGCAAATTTGTTTCTTTTTTCCTTTTCTTTTACCATTCTTTGTTCACACCATATAAGATAAATAAAACATACTTTTTGCTTTTTTTTTAATTTAAAACCAATATTTAGGTATACTACATAAACGCGTTGAGTGAATATAATATGTAGATATTATGGGCATAAGTATAAAAGCGTGTAATATGTAATTTTCATTAGACGTGAACAATTAATATTTTCAAATATATGTATCCGTATCTGAATTTCATTTCGTTTCTATTTCATTTCATTTCATTTCATTTACTCTGATAATTTATAAATATATATATATGTAATTATTTATTATTTATTAATTATATGAATTAGAACCGCGGATATTCATCGCGGTATAATAATAATAATAATAATAATCATGACATAATATATGTGAGGGGCGGTCGGGAAGGGGCGCGTTTTTTGAATCGGTTTTTTTGTTTCTTTTTTTTTTTTTGTTTCTTTTAATTTTATTGAGTATTCGAGTATCGAGTCTGGCATCTCTGACCATCCAACTTTTGCGTTGTCGTCTAGACTGGCACATATACAACCTTTCTACCCCTAAAGTTATTAAAAGACTAATTAATAATCGCTTAATAATGATAATAATAATAATAATAATAATAATAATAATAATAATAATAATAATAATAATAATAATAATGATAATAATGATAATGATAATAATAATAATAATAATGATAATAATAATAATAATGTTGTATTTGAATTAACGATATATACTATAAACTAGGTATGTCAAGTAATTACACGTATAACTACGTAGGTACATCACAATTAATATAGTTACACTGTACATTAATAATATTGACGTAATCATCGGTTTGCGTATTCGTATGTTTTTTTTTTTTTATTATATATATATATATATATGTATACCGATGCGGTTCTAATATACCTGTATATATGTATATACTATATACGCTCGCGAATAATAATCCTTTATATACATGAAATAAATATTATCAACATTTAAGCTATCCTATACATATACATCTGTCACCTATATATCTGTCAATGCTTCAAAGCGAGCGTAGTCTCTTATGTGAAAACAGAAAAAAAAAAAAAAAAAAAAAAAAAAAACCTGCACGACAGTTTTTTTTCGTTTTTCCTTTTTCTTTTTTGTTTTCGTGTTTTTTTTTTTTGTTTTTTTTTTTGGGTCAGATTAATCCAAGGATACTGGCTCTCTTTATAAAATTATATTAGGTACCTTGTATATAATTGCACTGATTATACATTATACATTACACATTATACATATAAATAATAAAATAAATTGTGAAAAATAATAATAATAATAATAATAATAGTAATAATAATAATAAGAGGAAGGAGTTAAAAATTATTTTTTCAATCGATTAGTTGATATATACCCATATATATATTATATTATATACCATATATATATATATATATAAATACAGTATACATATATATGTATACATATATGTATATTAGGGTGGTTTAAAAAAAGTCGATATTTTTTTTCCCATTACGTGAAAAATGTTAATATATAATATGGTACAAAAACAAATTTCTTCAAATATGAGCTACCCATATGGATTAATTTTAAAATGAAGTTCAAGCCATTTTATGCTCATTTTCCTAATTTTTACTCGTATCGATATTATGGCTTTTCATATTTTCAATAAAAAGAATTATAGTAAAATGTGTACAAAAATATATTCAAATATCAAAATATATAGCAAAAGAAAGTATGGAGAAAATTTATTCATCATTTGCTGTTTGATGAAAAAAGAAAAAAGAGAAAAAAAAAACTACTAATTTAATTTAAGAATGAAAAAATTTATTTCCTTCTATTTCATAATGAAAAAAAAAAATGATAATAATAATAAATGACTTTTCTCTATAACTTCGTTATGTATTTCGAGACCAATATTTTTTTTAACACATGTTTCAAAGATTTTTCATATTGAAAATGTGCAAAACCATAATATTAAGTCAAATTAGGAAAATAAAATAAATATGGCCTGAGCCTCCCTTCTGAAATCAATCTATAGAGCTCATATTAACAAAAAAAAAAAAATTAATTAATAGGTTTTTTTTTTTTTTTTTGAACCAACCTAATGTATATATCATTCGCCAACGATCAAGGTGGCACAATGTTATTGTGGCTAAAAGAAGATTTATTATAATAACGAACTAAAAGGCTCATCTGCAGATCGCGATTTACTGCACATACTCCCACCCTCCCCAATCCCCAATCCCCAATCCCCATACCCCAAGACCCCGTTCGTTACTCCTCGAATCTGCTATTTGGCACATTAGTATTAGATATCACATCAAGTTTCCATCGTCGCGAATGCTCGGCCCTTCGATATCGCATAGTCGAGGGGCCGCGAATCGCTCGAGAATCGTCTACTGCCCCTAAAACTTAGTAACAGATCAACGAATTTCAAGTTCAGAAAGCGACCTGCAGTGAATTAAGCAAAGAGAGAACAATAATGTTCGAGTTACTTTCAGTTGATGAGACTGTTGTTTTTTTTCTTCTTCTCTCTTTCTACCGAGTAAACGATGAAGAATATATTATAAATTAAAATTTATTATAAATTTATTGTTAAAAGATAATTAAAATGAAATTTTTAATTATCAATTTCAATTGTCAATTCGATAATCTGTTACTTTAGGTTTGTTTGAGGATACGATTCGATCGAACGATTATTACGTATAATAATATACGTAACATATTATAAAAGAAAGAGGAAAGAAAGAGAAAAAGAAAAAGAAAATAGTAAAGGAAGAAAGAAAGGAAAAAAAAAGAAAAAAAAAATGATAAAGGGCACGCTCGCAAAGATAAAACGATACAACATCATAATATAGTATATGTAGGTAGATAATAATGAATTTGATTGATTGTTAGTCTATATCGATTAATAAATAACACTAATATTAATTTTTTTTTTTTTTTTTTTTAATAATAATTTTACAGTAACAATTCACTAAAATTGACGTCGCTCTATATATCTTGCCTTACCTATTAATCGCTTAATAATATAATTAGGTCAATAAATTAATGATGCGAATACTATAAGTACTAAGACGTGTTTTTTTTTTTCTCTCTTCTTCTTCTTCTTCTTCTTTAATATTATATTATATGTATATAGGTGCTTGTGGTATATATGCAGGTGTGTGAGTAGGCGGTGATGATTGAAAATATCACACCGCTTCATGGAAAAACTGCATTTAAATACATTATGTATATAATACATGTTTAATGACGAGCGAATATACTATATTATCATATTTCCACTAAAATCGAGAGAATATGATAATAGTAATAATAATAATAATAATAATAATAATAATAATAATAATAATAATAATAATAATGATAATAATAATAATAATAATAATAAGGTAGTTGAATTGTATACAGATTTCAGATCACCGTATATAATATATATATATATATGCCTATTTGTATATTTGTGATGTAGAATTAAGATGCAAATGATGTTTTTATTCTACTTATTCATCTTCAATATTATATAATATATATGTATATATATATTATATACGAATGAATTCATAATCCGTCCGCGTTAATTAACGCGACAACTTTATTATATATATATATATATCTATACAATGTTGATTGATTAGGTGATGAGATAGTGGGGATGAGATGGACCAGTTTCAATAAAAATTCTGACGTTATTATTGTTAACATCGGAGTGTATCATATCGATATACTGGTAAGGATTAGGAACAAGACTTTTCTCAGCGCGGAATCGGAACCAGTTAATATTACGTCCGATTGAAAATCGACGGATGTTTTTTTTTTTTTTTCGTTTTTTTTTTTTCTAATGCGATTTCATTTCCCATTCGTATTATATTTCCCAACAGCGTTTCACCGCTAAATGCTATGACACCGCGGCTGTGTAGTCCGCGCGAGTAGGTTCATATATACATTTATGTAGTAGGTATGTTGTTAGGGTGTTGGAACGAAGAAAAAATCGCCCAATTTTAAAATCACTTTTCTTTTTCTTTTTTTTTTTCTTTACTATTCTCAAAAACTTCAACTGTTATATAATATAAGAAGTGTATATATTTTTTTTTTATTGCAAATATCCACGTATAACTTTTCGAATATTCAAAGAAATTTGTCTTCGAAAGACTTTTTCTATTTTTCTATTTTTTTTTTTTGTTTTTTCCCCCGTAACAGCGCATTATATTATACTCTTAGATAATTTTCTAAAAAAAAAAAAAAAAAAAAAAAAAAAATAATTATTAGTTTTACCGCAAATTTCTATAAAAATTTGGACAAGAGTGAATCAAACTTATATATATATCGGAAGAAAATATTTATATTAGAGAAAAAAAAAAAAAAAAAAAACGAAAAATAAATAAGAACGATTTTCTTTTTATATTCACACACCCTGTTATTCATATATATAGTTATATGTATATATTTATTTGTTTTATAGGTATAGGTGTAGGCGCAGATCGATATTAATTATATTCATATTTTATATATAATAATGAGTTAACATTACCTACGTACATCCGTATAGCACAGTAAAGCAATAACGTTTACCGCATCTCGTACGCTGTTATATTACTTTTTTCCCTTTTTACGTTTTTTTTTTTATTATTATTTAAATTGTTTGGGATTTTGATTATTGGATCTGTACATGTGAGGAGGTCATTTCGAATAATTCATATCTCAACTCTTTCTATACGCGCGTTCAACGCATGTAATCGCTGCATATAATGCTGCAGCAGTGTTCGTCTCACTACGTAGGTACAGGTACGTACCTATCATCGTACGTCGTGTACCCAAATATATGTACCATAAATGTACAAAGGTATAGTCAGAGGCTACGATCGCCTCGCGTATAGGTATTACGCAATATCCTATCCGTTAGCGCGTGTTTTTCTATACGGGATCGGGAATCTATTTACTCTCTCGATGGCCAGCCGAAGAGTTATCCCAATCCCTTAGCGAATATAATATATATATATATATATATACGCAGGATATAGATTATCAACGTGAGAAACGGATAAACAATGTAAAATAAACCCCAGTAACGAATATTTTATCCAGGTTACCAAAAAAGTTCGTGGGCGAGTCTTGCAGGCGCTCCGGGTGGCCACGAAGGCTGACCCGGAGCCGCGGCTCAATCTTCGTCGTGGTGCCGTGGACTTACGTCGTAACCGCCAACGGAGCCCGGATTTTCAGGTGAAAAGTTCATCATATCACTCGGCGACAAACTGTCCTGAGGATAGTAAAACGATGCATGATCAGAACTTGGACCAGCTGCACCGTTCAAAAGGGATGCTGGGGGAGACACCGATGGTCTTGCCGATGGCCCGGGGTGAGAAGAACTCATCTCCGAACCGACCGGAGATAGGAAACCCATGTCTGGTCCTCCGTCTCTGCACCATAGTTGTCTCATCTCTT
The DNA here is from genome assembly GCA_963992785.1 of Tenthredo livida. Lineage (NCBI taxonomy): Eukaryota > Metazoa > Arthropoda > Insecta > Hymenoptera > Tenthredinidae > Tenthredo > Tenthredo livida. The sequence goes on along the minus strand of OZ023071.1, from coordinate 5,440,222 downwards.
GACGACGCTGACGCATCAGTGATTTGTACTCTGATATTCTCATCTTTTTACCGTCTACTATGCAGGTCCGTTTTGGACGAGGTCTGTATCTGTAGTCGGGGTGTTTCTCCATGTGGAGTTTTGATAATCGCGATTGTTCCTCGTAGTAGGGCTGCTTTTCCGAGTTCGACATCGCTTTCCACCTCGCGCCTGAGGACGAAGACAAAATATGAAGAAAAATCGTGAAAAACTTCACCGGGTTTGTTACGAGTCCTACTCGTCCGTGTTGAGAACGTATCTAGGGGAAGATGTAACTTACCGAGGATTTTCGATATGTTTGAATTGTGCATGTCCGGGCACGCCTTGAGGATCTTCCTGCGCTCGTCCTTGGCCCATACCATGAACGCGTTCATAGGCCGTTTGATGTGCGGCTTGTTTTCACCGTCCCGTTTCTGCTGCCTCACCATTTTGGCTAAATATAAACGAAGCATGATTATTTTTAACTCGTCGATAATCGGAAGAATAGTCGAAGAGCGTTTATTCGATAGAGCGGAGGAGAAGGAAAGAAAAAAAAAAAACTGAGTGATCATCATCATAGTTTTTGAAAAAATGTCCCGGGGACTAGAACAATCTTCATATGCGCAAAATAATGGTCAGAATTTTAAACAGCCTAGTAAATCATCTTGATTAAGTTAATTACCTTTTTCAGTAATATCTTCCGGAACTTTGTAGCCCTGCTCTCGGCCCCACACTAAAACACAATTAAATGATTCGTTGAAAATTAATGTCTAAATACCGCAGCAGCAGTTCGACTGTAAGCTCGAACTTCCCCCTATATATTCTGCAGTGATTCATGTGTCGGTATGATATGTCTTTCGACACGTGTGGTCTTGATGAATTTTTTTCTTTTCATAATTTATTTCTCATTTTTTCATCTTTAATTTCATTTACGTTTTCATTTTTTCGTTTTTTTTTGGTTCCTTTCTTTATCTTTTTGTAATGTATAGATGGACCTATTATTGGCTCTAGTATACAGTATAGTTTCGGGTACGAATCTGTAATACGTAGAAATAGACGTTTGATTAGACCCAGCAGCATCCTGACGTGCTGTCCTATGGTATATTTCAAAAGGCAAGAATGAAGAGAACGAATAGCTTATTTTTAGATCACTGGGACTGTATCAAGTGGTTAAAGGTCGAAGACCTTATAACCACAAACCTAAAATTTCTAAGCTAACCCGACCGAGTTACCACTACTACCACTTATAAAATTGACGATCAGGTACTATTGTCGGTTAAAAGAATGACAAATTTACTTAACATTTGCATAAGACTGAACCAATGACTTCATACACCTACTAGGTAATAGAAAAAGGAAAAAATTAAAGAATATCTTGAAAGCGAACATAATGACGCACAAACTTTGCTAAGACGTGAGAAAAATATAAAACAGTATTTCAACGTCACCATTTCTCTTTTCCTTTATTTTTTTCCCATTTTTTTTTTCTCTTCTTTATTCCAAAGCGTACCTACATAGGTAATGAACTAATAAAGGTACGAAAAAATGGGAAAGTAAATTATAGAAAAAATACTCACTGTGAGGAGATGAGAGAAAATCCTGTTCCTCTTGAGAAGGCTCATCCCGATTTCCCGAATGCTTCATACCCCTTTGAGATTGAGGCGAAGGAGGCATACCTCCGGTGCTAGATGGCATCCCGTAGATACTGTGCATAGCAAAATGTTTTTCAGCTGCTGCTGCTGCGGCAGCCACGGCGGCTGATCCTCCTCCGGATTCCTCTTTGTTCATCACCTTGCCCACTGAAACATTAAAGTGATAATATTGTGGGCTTTTGAAGAGACGTGAAGTTATTCCGCGCGGCACTGGAGTATAAGCAAGTATTATACCGGGGGGGTGGTGGTGGTGGGTGAATGTTGGACAAAGTGTTGGTATAATGAATTGAGAAACGAGTATAAAGAACGATCTGACGAGAAACCGCCGCGGTGACCATCTTGGACCGTTCAATTTCACAACGAAACATCTGGACTCGCAGGGCCTTGAGCGAAAGCTCAACTCTGCAGCTCTTGTTTTATTATTATTATGGTTCGTTTTTTTTTTTTCTCTCTTTTTTTTTCGCCTTTTTATTTTACTCCTTCTCTTGCCGGATTCAAAGTGGCAAGTAACCACCTCTTTGATCTTGAGATCACGCGTCAAAATTGTATATAAAAGTTGTGGGCACGCGATATGTTATACCAAACTACCAAAGCTATAACTACGCTCTTCCAACACTCGATGATGGTGATCTGCTGCTATACGCTCCTCGGAATTCTCCTACTCTACAGATTGGTAGTCACTCGAATATAGGAAAGATTCGCGAAAGCTAAAGAAAAACGACTGACATGCATTCAACTTGATCATTTTTCTCTTCTTGTCTTATTTGATTCCTTCGAAAGCGAAAAAAAAAAAAATTGAAAAATCAATGTTCATCATTCTTCTATCCATGTATTCGAAGCTGCGGCCATCACATTAATTCGCAATTATGTATTTCATCCCGATTTCTATATCCAATACCAAATCCGATCCAAAGAAAGAAGAATTTCAATATAACACTCACTGGGGGCGGAGAGGTTGCCCAGATGCGGTGGAAGTCCGCCATAATGTAAGCTAGGAAGAAAACTCCTCGGCATTTGAAGACCCGGAGGAAATAGTTTCGGTGCGGTAGCTGTTAGCGGTTGTTCCTGATGACTACTGCTCCCAGCACCGGTAGAGTGAGAGTCACTCCCTGGCGAAGAGGATGCAGTTTGTCCGGATGAGGACTTCGGTTTCGTTAAATTTAACGGTGTGTCAGGGTCCTGGTGTGGTGCAGCGGGTTGTTGGGGTGCAGAGGGTGTCGGTGTCGGCGAGGATTCCTTCTCCATCTGCGTGGTCATTTGCGCTAGGTGCGCCGTCGCCCAGCTAGGTCCGTCCCGGTGCCCAGTGATCATCTGTTTGCGACATATAAGTTACTTTTTGGTTTTGCAACGTGCAACGGGTTCTACGACGACGAGAACATCTGGACTTCTGGACTTTTATTGATACAAAAATACCGACGCAACTAAGTCGGGGGCTGACCTCGTTGAAGAGAGAAAGACAGAGATAAAGATAGAGCTGGAGATGGAGAGAGGACCGAGTCTCTTCCTGTTCAAATATTATCTCTCGTGCGTTAAGAACCTTGTAACAAAGTTATCACTCACACTGGCGATGGAGTTGATATGCTTGTTGCCTGTGGTGGTCGTCGACGTCGGTGGAGGCATCGAGGGTACTGGTAATCCACGAAATTGTTCGAGGAATGGAAGGAACATCAGAGACTGTGGACCCGGAACTGTCACCTGTCCCTTACCAATCTGGGCTTGCAGCTCTTGGATGTTATGTTGCATTATGTGTTCCTGTTGGCGTTTTAAATGCTCTGTTTGTAACCGTTGCATGTCGATCTGCTTCTGGGTCTCGGAGTTTAGTTGCGTGGGAAAAGACTGTAACGAAAAATAAAAAAAATGTAAGAAAAATCATGATGAGTATAAGAATCGACGGATTCTGTGGGCAATAAATTGACGTGTCCAAAGAGAGGGCCTTTCAGCATCAGCTGCAGCGTGTAAGAACCTAGAGGAAATATCACAGACACAAAATGTTGCCATATTATTTAGTGTACCCAACGCTCGAGCAAAGTTCCGGTCATCTAACGGTGATCACAGAGGCATACTTCATTATTCATTTACGAAGCTCTGCAGTTATGCCGATGATACGTATCCATGACAGCTATACCGCCCACAGTAGCTAAATTTAAATAGGCGGACTGCCAGAGGGTTCCATTCACATTCACGTCCACAAACACAACCAACGATGCAGTTTAGTAAGTGAGCATAGCAATATGAGATTGCGCTGAATATGCGTCCGCGCATTGACGCCAACTGCGACGCCTAAATTTAGCCAGGCAATTACCGAACCATAGGTATGCCTCCCATAATCGTTGCCCGATGCTACAAAATGTATCATCCTCGCATCAGGACTTCCTACAATAAATTATAGACAAATTTTGTCACAATGTGACACATTGATATCTACACGTTCCGTTCACCTATTATGTCGTGTGTGTATTGGTATAGATTGGATGGACCATTGATCAGACGAGCTACAACGAATGGTCAAAGATTATACCCGGAAGGGGGAAGTCGAAGACTTTGACGAGATAGCAGGTCGTTGCATGGGAAATGAGAAGGGAGGATGTATTGGATAGGATATGCGATATGAGAGCGTGTGATATTTTTGGATATCTTTATTAGATGTTTATTATCTGTTTATCATCCGTCATTCCCATGTATATATCTGGTCCTTTTGATACCGTACGTTCGATAGATAAACAAATTGCATATCTAGCAGTTTCTGCAAAGCGATATATAGGCCATATATAATATTAATAAATATAGTATAATTTCTGAAGCCTTGCCGGATATTGTATAATGTTAAATGTATATAACGAGCGCGTCTTAGTCGGCATTAAGGAACGCTGTCTCGCCTAGTCCGTCTTTCAGTTCATCCGTTCGTCAGGGTGTCTCGAGCCAAGCTCTCTTAACAAAGAAGACTTTGTCTTGATTCAGAAGCCTCTGGGTTGTCTTCCGCTCTGTCCCGTCTACCAATTGTCATTTCCATTTCATGAAGCCGATTTTTTATTATGGTTATTGATTATTTCCTCAATATCAACGAGAAGAGACATATTGACGCCGTTGTTGTCGCGAGGGTAAAGATATCGTAGTATATATATATAATATATAATATATATATATACACCGTCTTACAGCAGTTTGATACTTAGAAATCAACTCGAGCGATGATAAGACTGGCCTTTACACTGACACCACGAGCTGCTTTCATCTTACGGTCCAAATAATTCTGGGTTAGCTAAATTAAATCACAATGGGTCAAGATGTCGTCGCTCGTCATTGAGATAGCAAAAATATTATAATTGCGGAGTAGAAAGGAGGAAGAGAAAAAAAGAATGAAAAAGAAAAAAAAAAGAAAAAAAAAGGTATCGAATCGAAACGCTAACAAAGATTATTGTTATTATTAGATAAATAGTCGTATGAAAATTCGCAAGCTCTTATAACTATTATATTATAATTCTGGCATGAAAATCGTTGGAGAGTTGGCCGGCACACGTTGCATCTTCAATCTCATCGCGTGTTACTATACGGTCTGTTATACATATATCATGTACCTATACGTATTTCAGTATTTCACACGGTTATACAGTTGATATGCGCACGCTGTGCAGTAAGATATTTCCTCCGAATCATCATTCACACGTACACGGAGAAAAAAATATCGCTCTCAGAGCTATACTGTATCGCTACAGTAACTATACGCAGTTGACTATCTATTAGATCGTTACTGTAGCTATCTGGTAGATAGCTCTGAGAGCGATACGTTAGATAGCTAAAATAGCTATACGGGATGTACATACGTCGTTGGAAGAGCCATATGCTGCGCTGTCGTGTTGCGCGTTGACATATTTTATAACCTCAAAAATTTGAAGATACATTTATTTTGTCGATCATTATTGTTTAAATGACCAACATTACATAAAATACTATGTATGTATTTGAATTTGAGTCTTTTAAAAGGTAGATTTTCATAGAAATAATTAATCAGATATAGTTAAATAAAGGCCGTTGAAAAATGTGGTATAGCAATTCCAGCTATCTAACAGATAGCTGGAATAGCGATACCGTGTTGTTACCATAAGAAAACGTATCGCTACAGTAGCGATCTACGAAGAGCTATCTATTAGATAGCTCTGAGAGCGATATTTTTTTCTCCGTGTAACTCACGCACCGAAACTTAGATAACACGTTATCCACGGTGAAAAATATTTTCTTAAAAGTTTTAAAAAGCAGTCGAACATCAAAACTGTGGTAGCAATATTTTTTTTCTAAAAAAAAAAAATAAAAAAGGAAGAGAAAAAAAAACGGCGGCTGAAATCTCTAGGTCAGAAATTGAATTTCAACATGTGTGAAAGACAGGACACACACATGCAAAATTAAGTTATGAACAACCAGCAGTAAATTAAGTTATGGGGACGATCAAACAGTAGCATCTGTGCCCCGTACAGGAATATTAGATACAGTTGACTGGTGGACAGAGAGCAACAGGGCGAGTTATGTCATCAGAATTCATTTGATATAGCCACGTGACACGAGCTTGAAGTAGGGAGAAAAAAAAGTGTATTTATGTATAAGTACCGAAGTTGGGGGTCGATGAAAAAAATTTCTAACTTATGTGGATGTACGAATGCATTTGAGAGTAGTGCGGAGATTACAATATACTAACCGACAATGAGATAATTCGAGTTTATTTTATATCTAGATAGTGGATAGTGCATGACTGGGTACATATTAATGCAGAGTTCAAAGCTGCATTGAAACGTATGTGTGTTAATTACTTTTATTGAAAGTTGGCGACCTTCGCGCACATGAGAAGAGAGTTTGTCTTTGTGAAATGCAGTATGAGCTAATTTTGAAGTGTATAGACATAGATTACTGGATTTGTGATAAAATTTGTTTAGCGGATTTGACAAACGATATGAAGATAGAGAGTACTAATTAACGATAATCAAGGGATATGTTTGTTTCCGAAACAAACACACACGTGGTTTTATCATAGTCACCCCTGAACTACGACAACGACGAGGACGACGATCCTTCTTCGACGCGAAATTGAACGTCAATATTGCTTCCGTCTGAAAGCAATTGAACACATCAGGGGCTATTCCGTTCTGCGTCGGAATTGGCGGAGGAAAGTTTGATAAAATTGGGACTTTGATCGACTCCCTTCGTTCGCGGACCCCACCTCCTCGGCACGCGGCACTTTTTATGTTATTCAGTGGCCACGGGGATCCATTCCATGTCGTACTGGCACAGGCGTACCGCAGAACGATTAAGTGGGCGAGGGACCGTTTGAGATATATATATATTTTTCACCGAATATCTTTTGTTCTATATAGAGTATAACGAGTTTATTACGTATTACGTTGTATGTGTAATGTGTATATACCTACCCACACCCCCAAGTTCCTACAATAATCCCAGCACTAAAAATATAATCATCTGCTCATCTGAAAAGAAAAATTCCCGAACATTCCCTCGGACGTTGATATACTTGCGATCAGTTAGACGGCTGTCACTTATATAGAGTCGAAGAAAATCTGTTTTCCCCCTAGCGATCGTTACAACATATTATCAAGCGAGACTACATCCTCGTAAAAATGTTGACGCGTCTATATCTCCCTATTCTTGACACAACAAAGCGGTATCCGCGTTTAAGCTATCCTAAGAACGAATCTTCTTCCTGACCCCTTAGTGACCTGTGCTATAAGCATATAAGTATATAAGTATAAGTATACCGATATAGGTATGTACATATACCACTTGTACCTACCAGAGTTTAGTACGACTACTATATGCTTGCGGCTAACTAAGCTTGCGGACTAACTAAAGTGAACCTCTCTCGCACATATATATATCCGTGGATATTAATAGCGTAAAACCTATGCCGTGGGCGGGGGTATGTATAACCTACGGGGAAGAGAGTGTCGCAGGATGAACGAGCCGGGACGGCCGCACGGGCAAGACGTATAGGTACCGTCTACCGATGATCAACGCCTGTAGCTGTATAGTAAGAAGTTGCACCCTCTTAAAGGCTCAACGTTATATAGTATGGTGTGTACATGTATATATATATGTACGTGTAGGTATATAGGTAGGAAGCTACTTGTGGGATCGAAAAATAAGCCACGACTGCAGAGACCAACTGTCAAGGGGATTATTGTCCCTTGGTTCTTATCTCCGGCGAGTTTTCCTCTCCGCGGGTATCTCCCGCGGGACATTCGTAGACGTCGAGACGTCAGTACGCGTCTTCTTCGCCCGTATACCGTCACCTCTATTTCCTTTCCCTTTGTCCGCACCTCCCTCTGGGAATGACGTACCAACTCGTAGGTGGTTTTAGTTCGGGGGTAGGGGGATCGGCATCCCTCGTCGCGGCTACGTCGACGTACCTACATCGACGCCTCAATCGTTCCTCCAAAAACACAAACTCGTCTCTCTCTTTCATCTCTTTCTATTTTTCTCTCTCTCTCTCTCTCTCCTCTCTTTCGTCGTCGACGTGCCGGCACTCGACAACCGGGCGACGACTATAAGGTGTCGAGAAACGAAGCCCGTTTTCACTTTTGGCACCGAGGTACCCCCTCCCAGAACCAGTTCCTGCGGTATATTTTTACCGACTTTTCACCGCGTGGGTGTTTACGGTAAAAATTAAAAAAAATATCACTTGCTCATCTCGTCTCATCTCACTCATCTCATCTCTCTTCGGTGAACTCCGCGCGCATATAGCCACGTGTTCTTTAACGTACGGAGGATGGACACCTCGCGGAACGCATATCAACGGTCTAGACTTAAAATGGGTTTTTTCCCTTAATTTTATCCTTCCTTTATACAACTAAATCCCGCACATACCTATACATAATCGTCGCCTAAAATTCTAATCGGATAGACGACACCGTCCCTCTTCTCTTCTTACTTATAAGTACTTGGCAATTTTCTGCTGACAATTAAAATAACTCGTCTCTGCGGTCGCACCAGCACCACCCGACGAGCTAGAAAGTGATTAATTCCTTAACAAGGCAAGTCGGGTGGGTAGAGTATATATAGGTACTTGCTACTTGAACGTCCACGCGTCTCCGCATCGGAGTTGAGAGAGGCGGTATATGCGACTACAATGCGTAATACGGGTAGCTATGAGCTAGCTGTAGCTATACGTTGGCTCAGCGATACGCGGGGGGTTACAATTGTTGGCTCTGCACCCCCTCAGGATCCACCGAGTTTAATTAATGTTGTATATATACCCACGGTTACAAGGGAATCATAAAGTCACCGCGGAACGATCATGTAGTATATACCTATCGTTGTGTATATACATATATATATACGTGTACATATAGTACCGCGGTGTTGCTCAGCGGTTGCGGTTACGCTGCCGCACCCGGTTCGCGTTATACGTACGGACCCAAGGTGGGTAGGTAGGTATACATATAATAGTATAAGCTGAACGCGCACACGGTGCTTCACGAACCGTGCAGATATCTGCGTCCGAAGAACCACTTGAAACGAGAATAATGCGCCCGGTGCACGTGGCCCTAATTCTCCACCTCCTCTTCGTTATTCCTCGACGTAGATGTGCCTGGTCTGGTATGGTGTGGTGTGGTATGGTATGGTATGGTATGGTATGGTATGGTCTGGTCTGGTCTCTACCTACGTTCGTTCGTTCCGTTAGGGACTATACGCTCATTTAATACACGTCGGTAGAGATATAGTATATATAGATATGCGTATAAAATGAACAAATCTGACCAATTCCGAGCGTGTATCATACACATGGTATAGATGTATATTGTATACCTACGTACGAATATATGCGACCATCAAGTAGAAAGAACGAGGTGTAACGAAACGCGAAGAAGAGATTATATATGCAGAACGGTTGTTGTAGAAGAGTTGCAGAGACGACGATGGCTATAGGTATACATACATACGTGCATAGGTACAATATATGGTAAACTGATATCGGTGGCGGTCCAGTACCGAGGGGATATTTATTGCTATGGGAACGTTTGGAGAAATGTGAGAACCGCAAAAGCAGACCACGAGATGATATGTGTATATATGCACTCGGTGTAGTATATGGAGAAGGCGAGAAGCTACTGTGCAGCAGGTATAATTTCAACGATTCAGGACTCTCCAGTGGGAAGAAGACTTGATTATTTATTGTATTATTTAGGTAGGTAGGTACAGGGGATTCTCTGAGCCAAAAATGTTCTTCGTCTTAATTGTTTCACCTCATTCACAGAAAATGAGAAAAGGGAGAATGCAATATACGGTGAACGTTTCCGAGAGAACGTTAGTGGGTGGGATGAGCCTTTGAATACGCGAAAAGAAGTGACTGGCAAGGTTTGTGGTGGTGTTGAGATGGAATGCACAGCTGCTGCACAGGTCCATTCACATTCGTCGAAATTCCTGGTCTCCGCGACTTCTTGAACTGCCATGCGGTCGGGTCCGCAGTCCGCACACCCGCGCGTTATACTTAAATAGAATTCGTGGGGCATGACGACGGTGTGATTGTCACTCGATTGTCGCCCTTATGTATGTATGTATGTACGTATATACAGATATACATGTAAAAATCTAACAGGTATATATTTAGGTATCGTACCTATATATTTATGCCGTTCTACATATATACCTCGCGGTATATAAGGTGAGTGAGTATTATATCTACTGGGACGGATACCAGAGGCTGCAGAGTCTCTCCCTCTCTGACTCTCTGGACAAGATTCTCATTGACACCTTTTGTTCGGATGAGGAAAAGAAGAAGAAGATGAATTTTAGTCGTTTGTTATATCGTTGCCGCGAATTTGTCCAATTAGAGGTGACCCCGGCTTCACCTCGCTTTGTTATATTCATTCCATGAGTGCGAACACCCCGGTACTCGTCGTGGGGTAGCGGAGTTACCGCGGCTGTATTCCACTCGTCGAACAAAATTCGTTCTTCTCTTTTTTTTTTTTTTTATTATTTTTTTTATTTTTTTATATGGAATCATTTCTTTAATTGGATCAATTCTCGCGTCATCGATGACTGCAGACGGTGATGGGTGCCGAACGCCGCGCGCGTTGCAAACGGCACGCGATACTCATTCGCATTGTTCTCCCGCACGAGAATAATAAACCAACGAAAAAAAAAAATTCCTTCCCACGCTCTAGCCTTTTTTTTCTTTTATTTTATTTCATTTTTTTTTGCTACTTGCACTTTTGAGAATATTTTTTTGGGAAAATTGATATCAGACAATTAAGGCCTTCGAGAGTGAAATTTACTTCTCCGTTTTGGGTCTAAAGGGAGAGGGGTAACTCCAATTTTTCTAGATTATAAAGATGGGTAGGTGCATATGGCAAGTATATAAGTGTATATTTGTAGCAGCTGAAAAAATTGGTTTTTCTCACTGATTATCACTCATACACAGGGAGTATTTATTTTAATCTATTCTCGTCTGAGAGACGTGAACGCATTATAACCGAGGCCTTTAGTGAAGCGTGAAAGAAGCGCTATAATATTTTAGATAAACATGCAACAAAAATATTTGGTACAAAAATAGGTGGAAAGTGAAAAATGACAACTAGGAATTTCTTTGATTTCGTTGATGGATCGACACACAGCTATGCACCTAGGTACCCACAGACATAACACCCGCTCCATATGCACTTGCTGCATCGCGCGTAATACTCATCCGCTCCCTTCCGTTTCCATCACGCGGCTCTGCTGCAGCATAACGAATTACGTTTACGTTTATTCAATTAACTGTACCTACTTCGCTGCACAGACGAACGAAATCAAACGTTTTAACGTAGCTTGTGGATATTTACACATGTAACGTACTTAATAAATCGGTTCGCCTATACGTATATATATATGCAGATGTAGATATAGGCGCTATATGTATTTGTATGCACAGTTGTATCAAACCTACGACGAAGGGTTGGAATATTTTCACAATCCGCAACTGCAGAGAAATCAATTTTTTTATTTATCTATATAGGATAGAATCGTAAGACGAAATATATGTCTGCAAGTGCAAAGAGAGAAGATATTAATTCCTTATCCTCATGTTAGTCAGCTCAGCTCATCAATCTGTGTTGAGAAGATATATTTTTTCTAAATACAGCTATGCCGAAGAGGTCGACACTACACATGGCATATTATATGGGATTCCGTCAGTTTTGGTAGGTGAAATATGCCCGGGTGTTTCAAGAACACATTGCGACGTAGCTTTTACATATTGGACCGGAAGTCTTGGCCCATTTTTCTTGGGGGATGTTGCAGGGGAAGAATAGATTTGTATTAGTTACTTTGCTTCGGTAAGCTCCCTTATGGCTGCTGTTCTGCACCCTGAAATCCTCAGGCTAGAAAGGCAGCTGCGACAATGGTAGAGAAAAAGCGCGCAAGAAAGAACCGGAAGTGGTGATAATATAATACGTATAGAACTTAACTGAAGGCAATTAGCGGGAGTTTTATGCTGTTTTCTTTAGGTAAGCTTTGCAACAATGCATATTCTTATGTGATTACAAGGCGAAAACAAGGTTTCAGATTTTTGCGGTCGCGGCGTTAACCGAGCGAGAGGACGCTCGGCTGTTGGATTAAGGAGTAAATTACACCCCAACAGTGGCGGCGTAAAGGTCTTGGTACTTGTGATGGAAAAAAAAAAAGAAGTCTTTCTCTTAAAGTAACCGCGCGCACCGGAATAAGATTACTTCAGTATTATAATAATTATTATAATTTCCACCTCGTGCAATTTAAACCTAAAGCACGTTATTATTTTCGTCGTCTTGTGCGCGCGCTAACGATCGTGGAAACAATGAGGCACAATGTTAATGAGAAAAGTAATTATATGAGGATTTTTTCTTTTTTTCTGTTCTTTTTCTCTCTTTCTTCTTCTTCTTCATCTTCTTCATCTTCTCTTTCTTTCTTTCTTTTTTTTTTTTTTTTTTTTTTTTTCTACTCGCAGAAAAATCGGCCGAGAAAATGGGAGGCTGCGAAGGTTCAGAGAAAAACTTTGAAGAGCCTCACCGCGGGGGGAAAACGTTGTGAGCATCCAAGTGGTCCAGACGTTATAGTCGACGCAGGGTTGCACCTGCTTCATCTGTACACTTTTCTAAGCTGAATTCACCCCTGCACGAGACTTCTAATTGTTAAACCCAAAATCCCGGAAGGCTGCATACATAAAGTCAATTCTCTTATTTTTCAATTCACCCAATTCCTCGTAATTAAACAACCCCGCTGCACCCTCACGTACTTCGTCGCACTGCCCGACTACCAAAACTAAATTTCAAATTCCACACGGATATCGCGAACTATATAAGGATTAAGGGTAGGTATATATAGTGGCTATATGCGTAACCAAAAGCAGCATTTGTGATATCAGAATATAACAATTTGCGTACATCATAGTCATGCATGCATGAGTGATATACAAGGAACTTCCTTGAAGGGGTTGTTTCTCCATGAAGTAAATATAGATCTACCATATAGGTATATGTGGCACGCGAACCCTGTTATATATATATAGGTATGAGATAGATAATGAGAAACGGAGTTTATATAACACAGACACCAACTAAACTAAAGCAGTTAGGTATAAGATCATTTGTTACAGAAGAGGCTTGCAGTTATAATAATTTGTTATTTATATCAACTCGCAATTTTACGGATGAGAATAATACCGAACGTCTGCAAAGCCGAAGAGACAGTGTATAAATATTTGAATTATGTATACCGAAGCGCATCGTTACCCTTCATCCCCTAAAAATTATCAACCTATTTTGTAAACATTGTTGAAATTTCTCTCAGCCTTTCCCTCGAGCAATAAAGTAGGTACGAGTTTAAAGGATACGAAGATAAACCTGGAAACCTCGAAAGGGGGATATAATAGGGAGAGAAAAGAAACCCTCGCGAAATACGGGGGCGTAAAGAGACACAGACAGCTGATGTGTAGGTATATACATATAAATATATAATATATATGTATTTATAGTCTGAGAGGGATGAAGAAGAGGGAAAGAGAGAAAGATAAAGAGAGAGTGAGAGAGAGTTGAAAAACGCGATAGAAGTAGAAGGGGGCGAGACGAGTGAGTTTATGAGGTAACAGGGTGCAGGGTGCAGGGTGTAAAGGGCGAAGAGGGAAGAAGGACGAGAGTGGCATCAGTCGACGGGTTTAATGAGGTTAGCTGCAATTACATGCATTAGTACTGTGCTCGACTGGGGACGGTTTTCCTCGTCGAAGAGATACCTACCTACCTACCTACCTATACCTTCCCACCTATTGCAGGGTGAACGACGTAGCGCGTGGCGGAAATCCATCCGTATAGAGCGGGCGAGTCACTGACTGAGAATATATCTGGCGAGGGGAAGGGGTGGATGCACACCTAAATGCGTGAAAGCACTAACCGTTAACCTTTAACCTTTAGCCGTTAACCGTTAAGCGCCAAGCTCTGGAGTTAGTATAGACTAAAACGAGCACCCACACATCATCGCATGTGACCGTCATCGTTACCAAGTGTATAAACGGGGTACAGGTACAGGTATAGGTACAGGTACACCAACGAGGAGGAGCGAAGCGTCCTTACGCCTCGATGCGTCAGGGTGGTTGGTGGTGCGTTACCATCAAACGACGCCGTCGCAACGCGCTTTGATCGCTCGAAGAGATAACCCGCACCACCTACGCCTGATGGGGATAGGGAGGAACGGGGATCGTATTCTAACACGAGTCACTCACCAGATATATACGAGAAATCGCAATGGCGCGCGAGTGCGGGGTAGGGGATATGATGTATAGGGGATGTATGTATATGTACGTACATGCATACATACACCCGTACATGTGCTGCTTAAAAGCACAAATCTATTTAGAGGTGTGCAGGGGGTCCTCAGCCGTCAACTTTACCTCGTATGTAACGTAACTTTGTTAAACAGAAAAGCAAATTATTCTGTTTTATATAAATTTTTTTCTTCGACGACCTTTGACCACGAAGACAGCTCCCTCGTCCACAGGATCATTCTCCTTTCACGTGCCATTTAGGATCTTCATTTTTTCCTTCATTCTATTCACGTCTCTCGTTATTCAATCATGTAGGTACTTTGATTTTTGAAATTACCCATACAAACGATCGAAATGAGTAATCCATAAATTAAGAAACATCTCTACTCCGATATCTTTGCTTCGATGGAACATCGAAGAGTTAAAAATACCGACTTTTTTTTACCACCCTTAAACGCATGCGGATATTACAAAGTAGCATTCAGTATTCATATGGAACTGCAGGGGCTGGACCGCGGACCGCGGTCCATCCGTCGAATGGAGTCTGGCGGACGATTATCCTCCGTGATTAATGATGATATCGGACTATCGGACGCACGTCGACAAACAATCCCCCTTTTTCACCCAGACCTAAACCGATGCAACGAGCACCGAGAGGTACACTAGATACACGAGCTTGTAGCCCACAATTGGACAGCCTCCTCATCCCTCCACCCTGCCAATGGTACTCCAACGAATACTGGACAATGTACCGCTAATTCCCATTAAACGTAACGGTACCTATATACCTACCATATGTGTATGCAAACTGACTGACTGACTGACAGACAGACGGACAAACGCGAATAGCTCGTACTGGGACTGACTACCTCTCACCCCTATTTAGATACATCAATACCTACAACCGAGTGACCGGTTCTAGTATATTGTGGTTTAATCCACGAATGACTTTTCCCATTCCACAAAATCCCATATCTGTTTCGGGCAGTGAATTCAACGCAATTTTAACCGGGAATGCTAGTATTCCAAAATGTCAACAATTCATGCTATATGAAATTATGATGAATGTAATGATTGGAGATGAATATATCTAATTAGTCGCTGTTTTATATTATAGGGATAGTGCGGTGCAGTTTGAGTTTGGGTAAATGGATGCTTAATATAGTAGATGCGATAACGTCGTGCCTAACGCATAGCGGCCATATTTCTTATAGTCAACTAGTCGTGGCTTAGTTCCAATAATAATTAGTCAATCGGATTTATACAGTTGGCATATGAACAAATACTATGTTCGAGAAGATAAATTCACATTTTATCCGATAAGGACGTTTGACAATATAATTAGTTATCAATCAATGTCGACGCCGATAAACTTCTGCATGTAATATTCGGCTGGTCAAAAATTTAGAAAGTGATAAAGTGACCTTAAATTTTTTTTGCAACACGTAATATACCCTCAGGTATTATTATATGGAATTCTGGAGAGACTGGAGCGAAGTGGGCACACGTCAACTGAAAATTGATGAAATTTTTTTTTTTCGTTCTTCACGTCGAAAATCTTTTCATGCATTGACGTATTTTTGAAAAAATATCAATTTTCATCCAACGAGCCTACTTCGCTTCGATTCCCCCTGACATAAAATTGATCAGGACGAAACAACGAAAGACGAACGCGTGCAACCGATTACCATCGATAGTCGATCGTGATTGGAACGTAGGGGCAGGTGCAGGAGGCCTATAAACGACGTCGGGACGCCACTGGCGCCTCTTGTCCGCCGCCCACGCCACGCGATAGGTGTGTAACTCGGGCAGGCGCGTGTGTAAATGTATGTGTCAGCTCTTTGTATACAATGCATTTAAACGTATGTATGTATACACACATGTGGGTATCCTATGTATACGTAAGTGAGTACTATACGATACGATACGCGTATGTGTATTGCGTAGTATATGTAGAGAAACGAGCTCGGAGAACGACCGCAACCAACATCGACGCATGGTGCAAGCGCACACCTGTATTCAGCTGTGCCAATGCTGCAGGTAGCCGCATATAACAGGTGGAAAGGTGAGGGTAGCCTCAGCCTCAGCCTCAGTTTGAGGTTGAGGAGGAGGAATCCCCACCACAAGAACCACAACGCCCTCCACACGCGGTCCAGGAAGAGGTAGAGTAGGAGGCCAAGAAAACTCGCGACCGCCTTTCCACCTCCCACGTATAACCAGCGGGACCGCCACCGTTGGCTATCTTATATAGTCGACAGGTATAACGATCGGAGATTTTTCAACGAGCATTTATCCACCTTGGTATAGGTATAGCGTAATGATCAGTAAACCGACGACTCATAAAAGAGAGAAGAAAATCAGATGCATTTATACTCGCGGTCTTCGCGATTATAGAAAATTTCAAATCATTGCAATAATGATGCCTATCATGCCTGTGCTCCGGGAATAGTACATTGTGTATCAAGGGCGAAAAGAACTACATTGCGAGTGTGCAATATGTGGCACGAGCCGAAGGCGAGTGTGCTGCATGCACACTCGTCAAAATAGCTTTGCGTCCGTGATGCACACGATATTTTTCTTAACGCCTGCTCTGCATGAATGCCTCTGCTGGACCGAGTGAGGGGGCGCAAAACTGGCCCGAGGGCCGGAAAGTCCTGCTTTGCGCCCGCTCAAGAGGTCGCAAAGTGGCATTTTCGGAGCAGGTGTGAAGAAAATATCATTCCTATAGGTATGTCAATTGGAGTGACGCGAATTATCACCGAACATATTATAGGTATATGCGAATGTACTCTTGATTGATATAGGATACATAGAGCTGCTACAGACGTCAATCTGCGTGATATTGTTCAGAGTCAAAGACACGCACAATATGACGAGGAAAGACGTGGTGAATCCCGTTGAAGCCAGTATATAGTCGGACGCATTGCCTATTAATAATATCTCTAAAATATCAATGAAATCGAGATCTTGGTAGGTATGTGTCGGATCACTGGGATCGGAACACCCGCGGATCAATAAATCTTTCTAGCGTATATTTAGTTATCGGGGAATCCCGGCTCGCACGTCAATTCTTATGTGTTATCTCACCGGTATTAAATGATCGGATGTGATATTTCGACTGGTTATATTATACATTATGCTGTATAACCCCTGTGACCGGTTGTTTAAGGATAAAGGTCTGTTACTTGTGCTGGCGATGCGTTCGCCTGGCATTTTAATGCCCTCTCGTTTCCTCCTCTATATATCTGCGATAATATTAATAATCCCTGAACGAAAAGAGATTTCAATATTTTCGCTGGTATAGGGTATAGGTATAATGTCATTCGGTAGCTACATTATTGTACAAGTCAAGAAAGTAAGAGCTGCGCGCATACCTAGGTGTATGCGGTAAAGGAAACTTAAATGATCGGTAAAATAAAAGTTAAAAATTGTGGATCGGTGTATAGATATATTATATACAATATATGTCTGTACACACACATGTATAAGTTCCGAGGGAGGAGATGACGTGTGGGCAGGATATGTCGCCGAGTCTATTACTATCGCACCTTGTGTTACCGGTTCATTAGCTGCTCTCTTGGTTCTACCCAACCGATTCCTACATACGCGAGTAGGTACTCGAGAAGTAGATGGAGAAAAAATTTCTCCTCAAGTCACGCAACGAGTATCATGAGTTTGCGCGTAAGTATATGTACAGCCATATCCCCGTGAGTTGTAGTCGTCGTCAAAATCTTGGTTATACTTATACTGCATGTGGGTAAAAGTTATCTTATATTATAAAGTCAGCGAATTCCTTCCTAATTGTATGTGCATGCGTATGCGAGAAAACTTGTTAATTTCATTTGATTTTTTTCATCCAGGTAGGTATATAGAAACGCGTTTATATAGACGGTGCAGAACATTATATAATGTCGTGTGATCTTGCGGCTTGATTGGCTAAGTCGTATACTAATAATTAAGTCCACAACTAGGCGGTATACTTAGTTGCAGATCATGTTATATCCCCGGTTCAGTTTAACGCAGTAAACTCTAATAAGCTGAAATATATACACCTTATCTAAATAGTACCGCGTAATAAAAAATCGTACGGAATGTAGGCTGCAGTGCAGTTTTCCACTGCGGAGAAACGAGGAACGATAAACGAGAAATGAGAAACGCAAATTCCTGCTATATTGCAGAGATACCTATAAGAACACATGTTTATCTGAAAAATCGATTCTGAATTTGAAGAAATATACGAGAAGTGATCAACGCTCGATCAAAACCATTCGAAAATTGATACGACGAAGTGCATGTGTATAAAATGTATAAAATGTATAAAACGTAGACGTTCTTACCTTGGTCTGATCCTGCTGCTGCAAAAGTTGCTCCCTGAGCATTTGAAGCTGTAGAATCATTTCGGATAGTCGTCTTTCTTTCTCAACAAAATTGTCTGCACATAGGACTCTATGAAGGGCTGCAGCCCCGTCCTGGTGTCCTTCCGTCGCCGTGTTCCTGCCCGCACCTTGCGACGGCGCAACACTATTCGATATACTGGTGCTGCTGAAACACGGATACATACGGTAGGCGGCATTAAGCTTCGGTCAATTTTCATCTAGCGAAAGAAGAGCGGAGAGAAGAGAAGAGAAGAGAAGAGGAGATGAGAGGAAACAAGAGAAGATGACAGGTCTTTACAGTAGATATACCGTATGGCATAGGTAATATACATGTAGGTACCGAGGTGTCGTCTCAGGGAGCCAGAGAAGGCCAGCTGGGGTCGCCCGAGCCGTGTGAATAATAAATGGCTTTCGCGGTCGCGCAATCTCAACGGGGCGAGTGTTTGCCCCGGTGATGGGCCCCGGGCACCCTTTTTCCCTCGCTTCCCTTATAGAGTCCGTACGGCGAAACCATCGGGTGTTTTTAGATCCTCGTGTATCTTTTATACCGGCAGGAACTATACCGCGTGAAAAGCGACTTGTTTTTTCATTCTTTCTTCCCTTTTTTTTGGATTTTAGTATTTTTCAAATGATTAGCTAATCGTGCACCTAGGTACATGTTAGAATGAACTCGTAGGAGTTCAGAGGAGGATTTGCCTAATGAAAGAACGCGGCTGTGTTTATGACCTTCTTTGGCAGATCCTATCGACGACGTGTGTGTAGTACTTATATAAGTACGTGGTACTGCAGCAGCTAGCCCGCGGGAACATCTCCCTCTGTTCGTGCCCAGTGACCTCATTGACCCCCGTATATTCCCCCCGACCCTCTTTAGCCAACAAAAGCCTCATTCTGTTATTATTTATTATTATTCTACGCAAGAAACTAACCGAAGGGTTTATTTCCTACGAACTGGAGATAAATGCTATCCTTATTTTCATTGAAGATCTTTCTTTAGCCGCTGCAGCATCAACCGACCTCTCTTTCTCTTTCTCTTTATCTTTATCTCATTTTCTCTCGCTCGTTATACACATAAAATATATACCGCCTCGTTCGCTCGCTATACTCCCAACTCTCGTCACAAGATCTTACAAAGTTCTTCAAGTCCGTATACCCCCATACAGTATCTATATTATACGCGATATACATTATATGTGACAACGAGGGCGATAAGGTATCCGCACCACCGTATAATTGTCTCAAAGTATAAAGAATATTTTTCACCGCTTAATTAACTCCGTATGCGATTATTATTCCCTTACTTACACATACATACAACATACAACATATGTACCCTACTACCGCGCACTGATATATATACTTTTCTTCACCTTATTTCATTCCCATCGTTAGTCTCGCTACTTTCGAGTAACTGGCGAGCTTTATTCTCCAAGTAGGTATATATGGCTTTTATTATTTATTATATAAGCTACATACTTTTATATCAATATTAACTCCCGATAATCGGGAAACATTCTAATTTATTCGGATATAGTTTACATATATATACTATATATATTATATTCCGAAGATTGAAGTCCATTGATAGAAATATACCTTGTATTACCTACCTACCTACCTACACCTACACCTACGAGTAAATAAATTCATTCGACCGATTAATCTCCGCGCTGGTCTATCGGGAGACTATTGAACGATTTATTATTTCCTGTAACTAGATAAAATGAAACTTGTACATATTTAAGGTTGGATTATTATATATATTATATACGTACTATTATGTATACGTAAAGGAAATTCTCCGCGCACCAACTCCGGGAAACTAATGTATTAGGATATATATAAAGTACGAATCTAAGAACAATAATTATCGAGTAATTAACGATAAGAAGCAATTAGTGATCAGAATTATCCGTACGGAGAGACAACAACGTATATGTACATTATTATACCGCGATGTGTCGCAACCTCAACTATAATATATACTCCGCGACTATTGCGAGGGCGAATGTCATCACAGTGTCTGCAATCGACTGACTCAGACTACTGACCCAACTGAATATGAATGACTGACTGACTGACTGACTGACTGACTGACTGACTGACTGACTGACTTGCGAAAGTCCTATCATGATCTATAATATATCATTTCCGATTCGATCGATTAGTGCGCAATAGTTGATTAAGCGAGGGGATGAATGGCCCGCGTGCAGGACGAAAGATCGCCTCCTGCGTTCTCTTCGATAACCGATAGTAAAATTTGACGGTGATTGTTTTTGTTGTTTTTGTTTATTTAATTTAATTTAATTAAATTTTTTGTATCCGTCAATGGAGAAACTAACTAACCTGTGGGAGTTGTGTGTGACGTGTGTATTCGGCGTTGAAGAAGGTGGGGGTGTCCGTCGCGTGGCATCATCCTGTAGCGAGAGTGAACCGCTATTCATCTTGCAGGTAAGCCTCTTGAGGACATCGTCCATGGACCTTTTTCCACCAGCGACACTTACGGTACCACCATTATTGTTATTATGGTTATTGTTATTCTGTGTGACGGTATTGTTGTTGTTATTATGGTGGGGATTTCCATGATGGTGATGATGGTGGTGGTGGTGGTGATGGTGTCCGTAGTAACTATCAGCTAATAACGGGGTGGGGGGTGATCCGCATTCCGAAGAACTTGCGGCTTCTAATATCGCGCCTGTCGACGACGACGTATGCGTCTGATGGAGGTGGGTATACGCCAGGGTGTCCTGATTAGCGAGGAATACCATCCTCTGGCGTTTAGCTGCTGGGGGTGAATTTGGCGATGGTGATGGCGAATCTCGGGGATCGTGCTCGCTCGGTGTTACCGGTGACGAACAGACGGACGATTCGCAATCGTCACCTCTTTGAAGAGGGTTGTAGCAATCCTCGTTGGCGTCAACGGACGCGATACCTTCGTCTAATATACTGGCCTCAGTTCCTCCTCTTCCTTCTCCACCTCCACCTCCACCTCCACCACCACCACCTCCACCTCCACCTGGTACACCTGATTGCAGAATACCAGTATTACCATGAACCAATGCCGCGGTTGTAGTTTCTTCCTCCTCGTCGGTGCCCCCCACTGTACCCACCCCGCCCCCACCTTCCGAAAGCTTCGTTGGCGGCGACTTCCTCTTCGAGGACATTCTTACTCTGCGACAGAAAGTAAAAGACTCCGGTTAATTCGGGAGATCCCATGTAAATCCATTGGTACCGTCTTTATTATACTTTGATTTCTACTTCATTTCATTTCATTTCATTTCATTCCATTTTATTTCATTTCATTTTATCGTTTAGACAGAGTTTATTCAACCTGATAGTTTTTTTTATTTTTATTTTTTTTTCCATTTCGCTCGCCCACATATCCCGACTTTTGGAAAACGTTCGTCGTAGCATCAGACGCGCAAGGAGCAGAGAAGACCGAAATTTAGTATTCTATAAATTTGGATTGGAAGATAAACTTCGTTCCTCATTATATCGGTTTCGAAGTATAATGTGATAATTATTCCTCGAGGGATGACAAATCGCTGTCTTATCAAAAACAGGCCTTTTCAATCTTCTCTGCTCCTATATCGCTCTCGAAAATTTAATTTGGAAACGAATTTGCAGCTCGCGAAGGGGGCGGGAGGGATTCGTTCAGACATGTATGTATCAACGATATTTTGGTATCATAATTAACGGGTCTAAGATTGCTAGGTACACATGTATGAATCAGCGTATTGACCGGAAGTGGAGTTCGGCAAATCCGTAGCTAGTACAAATTGATCGAGAGAAATCAAATACATATATATCTATAATCCGTGCGAATTAGGTGTGTATATAGGTATATAACGTGGTATGTACGATGGATATACATATAGAATTCTCGAGATCTGTGTTCGAATATCCGATTCATCCCCTTAGCTCCTGGGTGAAGGAGCAGCGCCCGAAGGTAGCGTATGTACTTCTAGTATATCTAGATATACTCGCATTACCCAGTCATTTCCTTTGCCAAATTACATCTAAATCGTGTGATTAGAAGGTATTTCGAATGCTCAAAATATAGAATGTGTATATATAAAATAAATACCTGCATATTACTTGTTATTCACGCTATCCGATTGAGTTTCTATAAATCTGAATTTCTATACGGCACTTATAATCGTATTATGTATTTAAGACTGCAGAAGGATAGAAATCGGAACGAATGACCGGTCGCTGGACCCGGGCCGAATTAAACGATATATTGCGTAAGAAACGACAAGCAGTTAATAAAGAAACGCTATCTGCAGCAACGCGCCTGATGTGAGTATCAATAAGAATTATTGTGTTAGCTGTACCTACATATGTATAATGTATATATATATGTGTGTGTGTGTGTGTGTGTGTGTGTGTGTGTGTGTATAATATGTGTTGTAATATATTCTTTCCGTTTCGAACCGTACCGAACCGGGTACCCGATAGTAAGACGGCAGAACGCGCCGCGCATATTATCCATTATCTTCATATATCGGGCAAGATGAGGTTGAGCCCGGGGTCAGAGCCTGCTGTTATAGCCTTAGTTTTATTATTCTTCATAATATTAGAATCGAGATAGCCGAGAAAAAGAGTGAGAGAGAGAGAGAGAGGGAGAGAGAAAACAGAGAGAGAAAGAGAGATAGAAAGAGAAAAAGAGAAAAAGAGATGTCAGCCGTTGTACATTATAATATGTTAACGAACGTAACACGTCGCGGTGGAGGAGGGTAAGAGGAGTAAGGAAACAGACGATCACGTCGAAGGCGGCTGTTCGCAAACTCCGCGTGTGTATCGCTTGATATCGAATACCGTATATACCGTATAGTTTTAAATACGCGAAAGAATCGGAATAATCGAAGAATATTCCGAATGATTATAAAAAAGAAGATGCAAAAAAAATTAAAAAAATTTAAAAAAAAAAAAAAAAAACCGATTCGATCGAACTATAATCGAATTGTGTTGTACGTCATAGATCGGAATAGCCTATTTCTATTATGCAGAAATTTCGAACGGAAGTTCAGACGGATATTTGAAAGGGTCAAGGCTTATTGCAGCGATGAAATTTTAGAAACGGCCGCGATATGTAGCGACTCGTTATCTACTATACCTACTATAAAAAGGCGAATTTCGCTGAGGGTTTCTTTATGCATATAGTAGGTATGTATGTTCTTCTGTGGGGTATACGTTTCGATTGTTTTCTAAAAGAGAATGATAAAAATATAAATAAAAAAACGAAGAAGAAGGAAAGCAAAAAAAAAGAAAAAAAAAAGAGAAAAAAAAAAGTAAGGATCGGTAGGTACATAACAGGTCCTGAAATGCTGCAGGAGAGCGCAGGAGAAGAGACAGAGGAACCCGCGATTGGCTACCCGCTGGGATTCTTTGGCGTTCCCAAGTCTCCAGGGTAATTAATAGACCCCGCCAACTATAAGTTACGGCTGATAATGTCCACCATATTTTATTTAAATGGGATTCCCCGCGACTCCGTTTAGCACGGGCGACGCTCGGCCTAATTGCGACCGAATCTGCAGCCGCCAGCACCGTGGAAACTGATTTAATATTCACGACGACCCATTGCTCAACGGTTAATTACGGATTAATATCTATTCGAATTATACACCATATAAATACCTGCTACCGTTCACAAAAATTCACAAATTATATTCAATTTTCATACAATATAAATACATGATATCGTTTTTTTTGCCCGAGACTCGTTTTCGTTTTAAAAAACGTGAAATAATTTCATTGCTTCATTTTCATAGAAATGTTTTGATTATCGTGTTATTAAACATGAAATTAATCGCGAATCTTATTATTCGAATATGATTTTGCTGAAGACCGCATATTATAATATGAGCTGGGTCCGATAACGCGATATCAATTGTTGTATTTTGCAAATTAAATATGTTATTAATTCTGCGTCGTAGAATAATTTAAACTTGACACGATCAGAGAATTACATACTATATGACATTAAAGCGTACGTGATTTAATTCTTAAAAATAAGTTTTACGTACATGTATATGTATATCTCTAAAGATCAGCGCATGGAAGAGACATATGGGAATTACAACTAGAGATTCGTTGATTTCAATTCTTTCGATAAGGAAATTATGCATATATCTACGTAACGATAAGAAAATTACGATAATACAGAAGAGAAACAGAGAGAAAGAAAAAATGAAAAAAAATAAAAAAAGAATAAGGAAAAATGAGAAAACGCCTCGGTTGACAAACGTCGAGCAGTTATTGTCGGCGTGCAACAATCTATAGGCGTTTATTAAACCGTGAAGCGAATAAATCATCGTATGTATACTGTAATACTATATCTGCTCAAGCGCATATATATATGTACTATATATCATGGTTGTATAATGTATACACGTTTAATCGCGATGTATGACTTATCGGGGAAAGGTCGAACATCTCGGCTACACTTACGGCTGAGATAAAGTAGTATCATTGAAAGCAATGTTATGGCTATATTTAAAATCACGACTTGGTATCATCAATAGCCGCAACTAGCAGCTATACGACGGTGTTGAATATAGACGACGAGCGAACACCATCGCATTCGCAATTGTCGTATTAATAAAACATCATTATATCAGATCATTTAAAAAGAAAAAGTAGAAAAAAACTATAAGCTTTTATGGTAGACAGATTAAAAATGAATCTCGAAGCTCTTTCTGGGTCAGAGATGGTATAAGGGTTGATAATAATTAGAATGATTCTGCTGATGTTTTCCGTCCAGAAAATAGGAATAGTCATTTTCCACAGCGTACGTAGGTATAAGAGATAAGATTTTTCTGGGGCGAAGAGATGCCATCTGTTTGGGTTCAAGTGGCACCAAGGGTTGCAGGAGGGAGCCGTGGACCTTGAGTCGACTTCCGTCGCGTTTCAGGGGGTGAGAAAAAAAGCTGCAAGAACGCTCTTTCCCTGCGCTTGGCAACGTTAGGGTGGTGGTGCCCATTCGCCTAATAAGAGAAATAGCTGCAACATCGAACGAACGCTGAGTATCTATAAGGTAGGTACGGGGGCTCGCGAAAGTGGGTTTGCGGAAGGCTGAACGTCGACGGAAGGACAACCGAGCGCATTGTAATCCGTTTACGCGGTGAACTTGGTTATCGAATGACGCAGGGGCGATTACCTCCACCCCCTATTTCACCCTTCAGGAACCTCTTCCGGCGAACCCTTTACGTTATATATGATTTTACGATTCAATTCCCAGCTCTTCACGCGCATTGTCATATAGCCATGTATATATGTATCTATCATTTTTATTTTTTATTTCACAAGGTCGGATCAATCTGCCTTTTATTTTAACGCAACTAGCCTGCAGCTATGACGTTGAGAAAAATCTTCGTGCTTTTTCATTGAATTCGGAATTTCATTTTGATAAACGAATTTTCATTCAAATAAAAACGATTTAAGTAGTACTGGGGGAAAGTTCGTTCTTGAAAATATTCTTTCCGTGAAACTGCAGGCAGGATTTTTCAATTAGATGGGATTCAAATTTTCTTGCGAAGAATATTACTATACCGATCAGAAATAAGTATACATATGCGTTGTCTACTCAGAATAAGAAGAAATGACAAAAACCACATAGTTGAATCTCTTTTTTTTAATGATGATCAGAAAATCGAAGAGCTACGATTCATCGGAATCGAGATGACTGACGGTGATTCCCAAATGAAAAAGCGAAGTAAAAAAGGAAAAGAAAAAATCGTAAGGTCACAATAATCGAGATGAGGTCTGGTGGCTCTGCAGCAAGGTTCTCGAAAACCGGGGGTCGCGGCGCCGGGGGGTTGTAGGGGCGTCGCGGGGGCGTCGTTAGTATTCTTTATAGAAGACAGAGCAGCAGCGTGGGATACGTTCTACATAATGGAGTCCCAGCTAGCGTCTCTTCTTTTGATGCTGAAGTTCCGTCGACCGTTCTGTTGTTTATGTATGAGCGGACTACACCCACGCCCCTGTCGTCGTCGTCAACCAGGAGATATGTTCTACGTACGTACGTACGTACGAAGGTACGATGTGCAGGGTACCTGCTACACGCTGTATCACACATTTCCACTTTTTCACAAAGTAGACTATAGTAGTACACCGCAACGTTATACTATGAGCTGTAAAAGCAATATCTCTCGCACGAAGACTTCCGCAATCTAGTTCTCTTACACCAACGATGCCAAAGGAGAAAAATCCCGTGTACCATACCCTCATTTCTCTATTTTGTTACCAATAAGACCATGTTTTGTGTTTACACATCCTTTACTTTTCTCCATCAAATCGCTCCAAGTAATTCAAATTTGCGTTTAACGAAAAAACGAAAAAAGAAAAAGCAGAAGAAAAAACGTCGTATGTATATCTATTATAAACAAAAGTTTCTATACACTTAAAGCAACGAGTTGCACATCAGCCTCTGATATATACTATAATACGTTATCTCGAGATGAATGTACTTCCGGCGTCACTAATTTGCTACGGCTGGTAATGGTATACGTTGACTAATTGATAGCCAGTTGGAAAAAAAATAAAAAAAACCAGAAAAAAAAAAGAAACTCGGGTATTTCGTTCGAGATATATAGGTTTTTGAATCAGATCCAGAAGAAATGAAAGAAAGAAGCAAACGCATAGTTAGAGCATAGAACGCCAGCTTGCTGCAGCTAGTCTCAACGGTTGGGGGGTTTCGGATTTCGACTCCGTTTCTCTGTTCAAGCGCCGCTGCAGCTTGGGTTTCGTCCGAAGGGAAAAAAACTTTTTCCAAATATTCTTTTGGGGGTTGTGGCTTTTTTCATGGCTAATTAAAGTCCGCGGAGAATATATATTGCCCGGTTCGAAATGCTACTAGGTAGGTATAACTGAACGGGTATAAAAACACTAACTGAGGGAATATATATATATATATATACACAATCTGTCTGCGATTATACTTGAATCTCCTGTATTTTTCAAAGCCAGCTGTACCTCCTTCGTGACTTTTCGAATGATCCATCCATCCTCGGCTGACTTTCATTGCGTTTCAATTCATTACAAGAAGATTTAAAGACTCCGAAATGTTTATTCGGACATAGGAATTTACTGAGCTAAAATCAAAGCTGGGAAATAAGCCGAGACGGGTCGACTTGTAAAATTTTATTATTTTCCAGTATAAAATTGTGAAGAGATAGTGAAATAGTGAAATTTTTTGAGATTTGTATTATTTAGGATAAAATGCGAGATTAGAAATTTTTAGCGAATTTTCATAGTACCTATAGCGAAAACACACATTGTCGCATACATAATGTACAACCTAGGTATGAATTTATAGCTCAGTTTTGAAATCGTTTACACAGACCCGAGAGCTGGTGTATTTTTACTTTTAGAATTGACAGAAAATATATAGTACATGTAGGTATTTATACCTGTATTCATTCTACTCAATTTGTTGAACTTTCTTCAACTTTTACGACACTCGTATGTTACACGCTCTATTCTTTTTTCATTGTTCAGCAACATTATTTGAAATTTTCAATATGGTCAATTTTCACATTAAAATTTACGAGATAAGTGCGGAATTCCCGATCTGAAATAGAGTGTTCGAACACTCGTGCAGCGTGGGTATTGCGACAAAGAAAATAAGAAGAAGAAGAAGAAGAAGAAGAAGAAGAAGAAGAAGAAGTAGCAGCAGTGGAAAAAGGAAAAAAATAACTAATATTCACCGCTCGAGAGAGCACAATGGTGATTAACCTTGATAAAAGGGAATGAGAGGTCTTTTGTACACTTATGTTAATCAATTATCTGTCTCCCCTCGCTCTCGATTCCGTAATGCCAAGAGCGTCACTAATAATAAAATGAAGATTCTTCCGCAATGCATAAAAATAACCGAGGAATGACAGCTGCTGTGAGTCGCTGGCGATACGATCCTTTCTACTGATTTTTTTTATTTAATACTATTTTTTTTTTCTTTTTTTTTTTTTTTTTCTTTTTCATTCTATATACCAATTTTTAAATATACGCGTATATATATATTTATTTTATTTTTTTCTACCTCAAATCAGTTTAGTCAATATTTTTTCTCAATATAATATGAATTTTTCCAACAGGACAGGGGTAAATAATGTGACAAGGACTCCCACCTCCTAATCTCCTATGTTATAAGAGTTACCTATACCTACACCTAGTCGCCCGCGCACTATTCCCCTTTAGAATTCAATCAATTAGTTCTATTTTTCTTATGTTTCTTGTTTTATCATTCTATAAATAAAATGTATTAATACACAGCTACGTCGTTTAAATTTAGATTTCTGGTATCTTCCTGAACCCATTAATAGTTTCTCGTTGGCTTTGCCAACGTTATGAAAATCTTCAAGTTTTGCATTCAGATCAACTGAACTCCGACCAACTCTGACGCCGATTTATACATATGTATATATATAACTATGTACGATTCACATAATGTATTATATTTAATTAAAAAACGAAAATGAAAAAGAAAAAGAAAGATAATTAAATTCATGTTGCAATTTTTCAAACAAGAGTTACCGATAAATTTCATTTCTCGACACTGATGCTTAATTACTAGGTCGAAGGTCATCGAGATCCGTATATAATACCATGCGCAGGGTGAAAGTTTTCTACGAATTCCGTAGTACATGTAAAAATGGCTTTTTAGTGCCTTAAAAGAATAGGTATATAAACATTTATTAATCGCAGGGTCGTTGGAACGCGTGACTAAGAAATCCTTCGAATTCATTTGAATCCAACGAATTCCGGTTGACTCAGTCGAATTCTATTCACCATCTCTCTCTCTTGACCTCTTCTCTTCTTCTCGCATCTGAGAAGAAGCATCTCAGCTAAATCTCTTATAACTATGCACATTACGTATACTATACGTCTCTGTCTCCATACACAAATAAATCTGTTTCTTCTAGAATAATGAAAAAAAAAAAAAGGTAAATTTTTTTTCTATCATTTCTTTTTTGTTACTCTACGAGCGACCCGGCAATCACCCAATTCCGAACTCTGGACGCTGCTATCGCGGTCCGAGAACGCATTTAATCGTATCGTATCGTAACGTGCCGTCACCTCACGAGCTGGCAACACAAAGCGATCCCTGTGCTCGAATTGTCCACGTCCATCGGCGACCGGAGGCTGCAATGGGTCCACCAAGGAAGACGCGAGCCGAAGCCTTCTGGCGAAGGCGACTCACGGACAGATCGAGAGAGAAGGAGAGAAAGAGAAAGAGAGAGAGAGAGAGTACAGAGGGCAAAGTATAATATAGGTTGGGTTAGGCTTAGGCCGAAGTGGGGCCATGTGTTCAGTGTCAAGTTGCGCTGGAAGTTGGTCGAGTTGGCCGGGTTCCTCGATGGTCGCTGGTTCTTAGTCGACTGTAGTCGTCTTCTACTGATGCTGGTGCTGATGCTGATGCTGATGCTGCGTCGATGCTACACGTGCACCGTCCGCGGTTGTGTGTAACTTAGAGCTCGTCGCTTGCTGACTATGAGAGAAGAACCGAACGTGTACAAACGAACGAACGAACGAACGAACGAACGTACGAACGTACGAACGAAAGAACGTACGAACGAAAGAACGAACAACGTACGTACGTAAGTTTCGTGCTGGGACCTCGCGCGCACGTCTGGGAACAAAGCTCTCAGCATCTGGAACGCGTTAGAGGTTCCCCGTCTTCCCGGCCTCGCAACCCCCCTTGCGTACCTTCTTCTCTTTCTCTTTCTCTTTCTCATTTTTTTTTTTGCTTTTTTTTTCATTTTTTTCTTCTCTCTGGTACGCTTAGCTCTGGTATACCCGTGGACCGACACCACCCCCACATCTGCGTATATATCTCAAGAAAGAAATATGTAACCATCACCTTATTCTAAACTGAATATAATATAGCTATATACTATATAAGCTTGCGGACCATCAAACAAAGAACTAAAAGCTTAGGCGTAGCTCTTGCATATTATATACATAATATACTTATGGATAATCGATATATAGGTATATGACTCATTATTGC
Source organism: Tenthredo livida (assembly GCA_963992785.1). NCBI lineage: Eukaryota > Metazoa > Arthropoda > Insecta > Hymenoptera > Tenthredinidae > Tenthredo > Tenthredo livida. The sequence continues at coordinate 5,409,418 of OZ023071.1, read as the reverse complement.
GGTATGTGATTCTCGTTTGACAATATTTATACATAATACCTATGTAGTATATCACGAGAGTGTAAAATAAAAGTAAGCTTTTCCGCATCGAATTGGAAAATCATTGCAGGGTAAAAGTACTTTAAAGAGCGATCTTTTTTCTTCTCTCAAATTTGGATGGGTCTGAAATTTTTTGTTCATCCGCTCTTCGTTCGTAAAAAAATCGGAACGATTGATCGAATGAAAATTTGTTCTAACGAATAATCTTCCTAATTAGATGGAAAAGCACGAGTAGGTATAGGTGCGGTCTCACCTTTATAAGTGGGACAGGAAGGTTTGGCTTCTTGACGAAAAATTGAAAATAAATGTAATTCGTGTTATGAGAAGCAAACGTAATTTGTTACGACTGCCAGATAAATACTTGACCAATTTGTTATTTCGCTTAATGGACAGGACCAGATGAACGATTGGACCATGGACAGAAAGTGTCGGAGAGTAAATGATCACCGAGCAATCGGTCAAAGCAGAATAGAGAACCATCTAGGTATTATTTGAGTGTCTTAGTACCTACTATGTCAAATTTGACAAGTTTGGTCGCTGATTGCTCGCCTATAGTTAATGACAGGTTGAAGATTATCGAATCCCACCCCTGTAGCTGATATAATCAGTCGGGAATTATGTAACGTATAGGTAGGTATATGCATATGAGATATATATGGATGGTATAAAGAAGCGCGTACTTTGGTAATATTTATTGATGATGGAAGATGAAATAGAGTTTATAGAATAAAGTAGAGACCCCGGGGATTGAGCGAAGGATGTTTGAAAAGAATAAAGCATAAAGAGTCGGACGCACGCACGCGGGCACGCGGGCACGCATGACACCGTTTTAAGCCTTCGTTTGATGATGGCGTATGAGTTTAAAAATAGGTTTAAAATACCAGGACACATTAGTCGGCTTGTGACTCTAATATTTACTGCCCTTGCAGTCAATTCTGAGATTCGCGTTTTTGTGTGTAGGTATAGACTCATGGAGATGAAAATCTAACGCGAAGAACCGCGCGCTATACTATACGATAGGTATATATTATTCAGACCGACTGGAGAGGAAAAGAAAAAAGAAAACTTCTGTGTATAATATAGAACCGTCGGTTATATACTTCCCGGTTCTAAGTTGACTTATATATCCTTTGATTATTAACCTCTTCTGAGTAAGTTAGTCTGGCGAAAAATTGACTGGCTGATAGCTAGTAAATCGAGTCAAAACTCGAAACGGTTCGGTCCATATATATTATCCCCGGCTGAGCTCTTTACCCTATCCGCGTTCGCTTGATAAAACAACAATCAAACCGCAATTGTGTGGGTATAACTACGCGGTCTTGAGCTTTTTCACATTCCTATGAACCCGCAGCAGCGCTATGTAAAATAAATATCTTTTGAGAAAAGTGCCTCTTTGTCGATATTCACAGGATTTTCAGAGAATTGATCGACTTCGCTCGATTCGATTCGCGTCGTGTAAATAAAGAGTTCCCTTATAGTGTACAGTCTGCCCTTACTTCAGATCTGTGATTTATCACGAAAACTACCTACGATTCGACATTTTTTTAGGTTTTCTATTTTTCCATCGTCAGGTTCTGACTGGAGTTCTAGGTAATTGCGAAAGATACAGAAAACGAAAAGTATCGAAGAAGAGAAAAATCGATTTCTTCTTTTTCTAGTTTCTTTCGCTTCTTTTTTTCTCCAAAATGTATACGATAAATTACAAAGCCGATGGTCCAAAGTTTTTTTAGTTCACTTCCGGAAGCTGTTAGCACCTGCAATACGGTCATCGACGCCCCCGCAGTTAAATTTTTCCTCGCGATCGAGGCTTCGGTCTCTATAGAGCTGTTAGAGTCGCCGTATCTCGACCACCGGAAGTCTTCTTTATATATTTACCTATCTTTCCTAGCTGTTTTATTAATTGTCAAAAAGAACACGACGAGTAACAAAAAAATATGGGGGAAAAAAAAATAATTACACTGTATTACATTCCGCAAAGAGAGAGAGAGAGCGAGAGAGAAAAAAAAGAGAAAATAAAGGGAAGCAGGCCAGCGAATCATCGGTAGAAAATTATCTCACGTTCTTCACTTGAAAATTACTCATCCCAATCCAATCCACTCCACTCCGACCCTTGAGAATTAAAAAATGATCATGTAGCGCCGAATGTGGGTACAGATCATTAAAATTCTCCGAATTGCACGCGCTCGCTATATGACATCGGACAATATATTGTTCGGTGGATTAAGCGCGTCTATGGAGAAACGGATGTAGATACGAAGTAGGATTAGCTGACAATACGTGCCTGTAATAATAAGCACAATGTCAAATCCAGCTCGCCTTATATGAATAATTGAATTAACAGCTGCAGTCAGAGCGAGTGGTCAAGCGGTGTATCATCATCTATGCTCGCGTCTCAATTTCAGACGACCGGGTCCCTCTTCCTGCAGCCCTTGTTTTAGTTTTACTGTATAGCTACTATTCGGACGAAAGTTTTCCGACCGTAAAGATGCGAGACGAAAAGTTGATAAAAATAACTACGTGGAGGGTAAATTATAATCGGTGACAAATAAGGGCGGGTTGAATTTCGGGGATTAGATTTGTGATTAAAGCCGTGTCGGTGACCCGATAAATAGCCGTGTAATCCTTTCGTCTAATAAATATGAGAAGATGCGATAAGAAGTTGGGAGTTAAGTATAACCCTGCACGTGATGAAGAAGCGAACTAGGTATAACTGAATGACGTGCGGGTGACATGTCGTCGCGGAGATTGAAGCGTTTAATTTATATTGTCTAGCAGTGTGAACGTCACTCTGTTAAGTTTATGTTTCAAGTTGGTTGGATTGTTTGAAACACGAACTGTAAATACCGTCGGGTGAGTTACAAAAGTCTACACAGTAGTCATTATTCTTTTTTACGATTTCAGGCCTATTTTAAAACAACAGCATTCCCCTTTCACCGGGAAACCAGCAGGCTGAGAAGAAGTCTGGTTGTATAGTATACGAGCAGCCAAGAACAGGGAGAGAAGTATTAGGGTCCGTGTAATCCACTACGATATCCGGAAACGCGTGCAGACATACTGTGCAGCGTGCTTTAATCCCGATCTGTTACACGCCGAAGAGGAGACTCCCCTTTTTCAGCACTGCTGATAATTGCGATTATATATCGACGAAGATTTCCGTGCGGTGTAGCAAAAAAATAATTAAAAAAATAAATTCCGGGGTGAAGGGAAAATAAAATCCAAAAAAATGGCGAATGAATTTTTACGTGCAAGCGTTTACCGTTGCAGAGGGGGGGTCACTGGGTCATATGAAAAGCGGGAAGGTTCAGGGTCTCAATTTCGTCCCCTCGTTGCCCGGAGTGCTTAGCACATGGCGATGTTAATAGCTTGGCCGAGTATCATTCTGTCGATACTGTGAATATATGCCTATATCGTGGACGATTGTGTTTTCGACCAGTGTCCACTACGCCGCGTCAGGTTTATAATATATCTATACAAATTGGCAACGAGCAATAGTATCGTTCCCATTTTGAAATCCGAACGTCACACGGCTCCCGTTTCCAGACTTACGTCATTCGCGGCGCTCGGCCCGGTCCGGTCCGGTCTGCCAATTTGGTACAATGTCGGTATGTACCGCTTAGGCATTTACCTATATGACGCTCAACAGTTTTCTCAATACCTCGGCTTCTGTACCCATTCTATACCGCACGGCATTAGTAAAAGCCTATCATAGTATACGCGGACGTTTATATCCGCGCCAAAACTTACCTGCCGATCGCGTTCATATCATACTGCACGCCGCTTGGGGGGTTCGCACGGGTTGAGATAAAGCGCACTCTCACCACCGCACAGGTCTCACTCCGACACTGATTTATCTATGTGTGTGTGGGTGCGTGTGTGTTGTGTGTGTGTGTATGTGTGGGGTGTGTGTGTGTTGAACATACAGTCCGGAGCACTTAGGGGATGATGTCTTCAATTTATCCCCTTATCCGTATGATGGTTGTTAAATATTTTTGATTTTTTTTAATTTTTGTTTTTCTTGTTTTCTATATATTTTGATTGATTGATGGATCGATTGATTCTTTACTCCGTTACTTATTTTCATTGGGTTATGATATCTGTATCGCTTTACGTATATTACGAGTATAACATAACGCCGGTACGTAACACTCGCACGCTGCAACACTGACCATCCGCCCCCCTGAGGGGAGGGGATTCCCCGTTGATCGGAAACGTTTCACTATACTGTAACTAGCCACGCGACGCGAGGTTGTAAAGGTCCGCCACACAACGTTCGACGGTACCACAACGGCGACGGCTACGACGGTTACAACGACGACGGCGACGACGAAAGGGGGTGGCGGGGTGATCGGGGGCGATCTCGAGACGTCGCCGAAGGACGCTACAATGGGAACAATCGCGACGTCAGAGCGTCGGCTGACTGACTGAACCCGCTAGGAGCCTGGCGGTAGCGGCCACCGGGAGATCAGTTCAGCGACGTTGCGCGCCGCGTCGCGGCGCCCCACCCCAGGCGCCGCGATGCCCCGTCGCCGCGGACCACACCCCCTTTCAGCGCCAGGCTCCGCCCTCGTTCTCCAACACCCACGCTCGCCCTCAATATCTCTGTCCTCTTCTCGCCGATGCTAGTTTACTCTCGCACAGCTTCGTTACAACATCGCGACAATACAAGCGCAAGACTCTCTCTCTCTCTGTCGCGAGATATACACACACATCGCGCGCTCCCTCCCTCTCTCTCTTTCTCATTCTCGGCTTCGTTTTCTTCGTACAACGCCCGGTGCGTATATCTACACCGCGATGCGTTACCCACCCGCACACACGCGACTACGAGCCGATATATAACGCTATAACGTACAGCGAGAGCGAAGCGTGCCTCGCGTCTAGTCAAGGGAGTTGCGGTCGGTGCGAGTGAACGCGAGTTCCTTCGCTCTCGCGTTAACGTTACGTTTCGGTGTCTCGAGGGGGTCTGGGTTAAGAGTAAGACCGATAGTAAGAGTATAGCGCAGCAGGTGCGGTGTCCCGGTTCCTGAAGACGCCCGAGCCCTGATGCCTGGTGTTTTCTGCGTGGTTCCAGAGGGCGGTATCGTAGTATCGTAGCATTGTCCCGTGGGAAAGAATCATCCCTTTAGAGCCCCGTTGGTACCTTTGGTCGCCTGGCGCCGGGGCGCCGGGGCGCCAAGGAGTGGGGGTGCACGGCCAATCCGGTACGCGGATAGGCGCCGCGCAAATCACAATGCTCATTGTTGACGCGGCCCACCCTTGCGTCGGTTTCATCCGCAAGGAACATGCCGCCGCGCATGTGCCGACAAAGGGGTTGAGGTTGCTTGACGTCAGGCACCTACCAACCCCTTCCTTCCTTTCTCTCTCTCTCTCTCTCTCTCTCTCTCCTCTTTCTGTTCGTTTTCGTTTTCCCTCCTCCACCTCAATGTACCTGCCAACCTACCTAGCCAGCCAGCCAGCTAGCTAGCTAGCTAGCTAGCAGCTACCCTGGATCTCTCTGGCTCGCGGTATCCTCCTTTAGCCTCCCTCGCACCTTCCTGGCGTGCGCGCCTTGCCTTCTCCGCACACACACCGCGTGTGCACGGTTCAGTTAGCTCCGCTTTTCTGACGCGGGGGGATGCTCGTTCGTTGGGGCAAAACCGGGTCCTAACGCTACTGCAGGGGTTCGCGGGAGGAGCGAGGAAGAGACAAGAATGGCGCCGGTGCGCATCCCTTTCATGTCCTCCGCAAACCGTTTCAACCTCCCTGTCCTCCCCCTATACCCCCTACTCCAACTTCGTCGTCATTCCGTTCTACCGTCGAACTGAACTTCTCGTCGTGTACTCGCGGCGGATGGTCTCTTTGTCGTTAAAACACCGCGGTAACATTTTTCAACCCCATTTCCCCTCTTGCCCCTATCTGCGACATCCCCTTTCTTTTATACCTCGGCGGGAAAACAGATCTTATAATGATTATAAATATGATTTTAGACTGAAATTTATGAGATTTTATCATCATTATGCTGACCGCATGACCATTGTTTAAAACAACAACAACAACGAGAACAAGAACAAAAAAAAGATAACAGATCGATAGTCGTTTTTGAAATTTATCATTTATTCGCGAATTTTTTCTTTTGCACGGCCGTGCTGATGCAGGTGCGATTGTAAAGTCCTGATTTTACAATAATCTACGTAATATGATGTTGAAATGAAAAAAAAATATATCCTCGCCGACTCGGTTATTCTTAATGCTCATCGCTATACCCGTCTTATCGCCGTTGCATGGTGCGAGCTACGCCGAGAACTTCAAAGGGTTACCGCGATTTCACCGTGACGTGGGGCTGTCAGATAAACCGGTGACTTTATTGAAAATACCGTGAAGAAGAATACTCATTGGCGAGCAAGGTACCAATACTCGGATTTCAGAGTATATTACCTATTCTATAATACGTTGTATCCTTTATACTGCACCTTTTTATTCACGCAGCTGGGATCAAGACCTGAGGTAATTATCTGTTATAGATCATTAAATATACAATAATTCTGCGTTTCGTTTGAAATATTTGACATTCGCTAGAGAATTCACGACGAATTTAACGTGAGAACCTAATTAAAGCAGTTTGTTTTATCTGATTGAGAAAGAAAAAAAAAACGTCTTTTCGGATTATCTCCCGTGATTAACAAATGCAAGAAGTAAATTAATGGAATAAGCCTGCAGTTAATCTTTGGTATAGTTTTGTCGGATGCAGTTTTATCTGCAGCCAATATATCTGAACTAGAGAATGTTCATTTTCAGATTTATAGGTATAAAGTAATTGTGTAAAAATATAGGAAATAAGAAATAAATCAATCTATATAACAATAAGAATATATAAACGGATAGATTCTAGATATAAAAGAATTCAGGGTACAATATACCTATTCCAAATATCAAACGGGGTGAAAAATATCGACTCTAAAACGTGCAGAGGAATAGATGTAGTGTTAAAATCCGCGAGATCCACTTGCGCGCCGTACCTACTGGTTCCTCTACGTAGGTCTGACCAGGCAGGCCTTCTACTACTGGCGAGACTTTAACTTGTGCATCGTGCCTCGCACTATCGACTCTAACACGCTTGGAAGGATACCCAGTCTTTAAATCCGCGAGGTGCACTCGCCCGCCGTGACTACTGATTCCTCTCCGTATGTCTGACCGAGCAAGCCTTCTACTACTGGCGAGACTTCAGCTTATAGGTAGGGTAAATCGTGCCTCGTACTGGCTTTTAGTTAGTTCTACGATAAGATATCATACGCATGTCGTTAGATCGAGGTTCTAAAATTTGTTGAGAAGTAAATTTGACCTAATGATAATATAAAGAATTGTAGACAGTAGTAAAAGCGTTGTATGGTCAGCCGCGACCTAGCGATAAAATTGAGTGGATCTTAGTTTGGAAAGTAAAACGCGTTGTATAATTCTGTGTTTTACGATTATTACTGTTTGGATTTTTCCGACTCGGTTTAAACTTCCGGAATTATGATACCAACTCGTATATTGGGTTGTGTGGATGTTGCACAGTATCTTTTGGATACTACGTCTGACAATGAGATGATCGTGGCGACGACTGTTGCGTAGAAATAGAAATACTTCCCGCCAACCGGTCTCGCCTGCGAGCTTTCTATTTACAATCCTCGACAATAGTCAATGGTGAAGTAGCGTCGGTTGGTTCATCTTTAGGCAGCACGATCTTGACTCCCGCCCCAAACAAATGACGCCTCTGCGAGAGCACGTGTTTGACTTTGTTCTTAGAACTGGAACTTCTGGTGGGCTGTCAATCTCGTGAGAAGGAAATTTACTTGATTTTTTTTTTGTTTTCTGTTTTTTTTTTTTCCAAGAATTCTTGTTACAAATAAATATGAACTGAGTACTCTGAACAGTGGTCGTTTGTTGAAACTTTATACCATATATATATTATACATGTAGGTATATATATACCCACAAGCTTATTATAACCTGATTTATAAACCCCGTGTGGTCATCGTTATTATACAATGACTAATTAAACGAAAATTACTACTTATATCATTAGTCTTGACTCCCGAGCTGTCCTATCTTAAGACAGATCTATAATAAACGGAATACTCTGTCAAAGGCCTTGCTATACCGCTGCCAACGAACTTTTAACTTACCGAGAAAGTCTCGAACACGGGTTTTAACACGCTGCAGGTTGAGAAATGGATAGCTATTATAATTCAATCTCGATAGGTATAAAGACTTGTTCATCTTATCTATCGATCAAGTACATTTTCTAATTGAGCAAATTTTTACCGTGACTCGTAACACCTGGATAATTAATACAAGTATCAGTCCTGGAATGTGCAGTCTGTCTGCTACGAAACCTAGAGCTTAGGCACCCAGCTCCTCGCTGATATCTATACCTACTCTGGCCAACTCGATCCAGGAGTAAAAATAATCTTCACTGAAAACTCGGCGTTACCTTTTGCTTTGGCACGGAATGGTATATACACGGTGAAAAGCTGAGAGTGTTACGCCACTGAGTTTTATACATTCACCTGTCTATTATACCCGATCGTAATTATACATACCTATACCTATATGACATAGGGAACGGTTTTAAAACCCTGGAGTACCGAAAACAAGAAATGGATAAATGATCAAGAAGACCCGAAAGCAATTCTTGCCACCTGCAGTGCAGTGGGACGAATGGGATATCCAAGTGACTGAACCGTTGATGTTTATTGTTAGCCTGCAAGCGTAATGAATCCGAACGTTCGAATATCTCTTCTCGACCGGGAACGACGATGCCGTGTTTCGGTTAGCACGACGAAGAGGCTCGGAACTTCAGCCCCAGCACTAGATATTATTCTATTCTGGTCGAAACCGCGATCCAGACAAGAACAATGAGTGTTGTACCCCGGGCGTAGAGTTGTATTAGTGATCTTAGCTTGCGCATATAAGAGGTTGCGGGCGCGGGTGGTTCAGTGTATGATATGTTGGACCGAATTGGTGGTAGTGACCAAGACTGAAGAGTGCAAGAACTCGACCCGGGGTGAAGTGTAGAGGGACGGTACGCGGGAAGAGATTTATGCACGACGGCGGCAGCAGCGGTGTTGGGACGTTTTGCTCCCGCTGCTGGACGTCGTCCGCTACAACGACAACGACAACGCCAACGACAACGACGACGACGACGACGAAGAAGACGACGACGAAGATGCTTGTGAATGAACATTGGCTCGCGAGCGTTTCCGGTGGCTGCTGCAGTGCAGAGTCCCCCGTGTTCTATCTTCTTTCCTCTTTTCCTCTTATTCTCCCCTTATCCCTCGCGCGCTCACTCTTGATCCCGGAGCGTGCGTCGCCCTCGTCCGCAGGTCCGTCCTCTTTGCTTTTCATGAATGAGTCGACGGTCGCTTCTCCCGTTCCGATTACCGAAGCTAAGCGACAGCTATAAGCCAAGCGCGGGAGATGCAGCGTGCTGAATTTAGACCACGGTTGAGAACGGGCGAGCTGGACTTCTTTCCCTTCCTTCCTCTTACCTCTCGCCTCTTGCCACCGACGATATCTTCTTCTTCTTCTTCTTCTTCTTCTTCATCTTATTTTCATTCTTATTCTTATTTCGCTGCACCGGACTGGCTGTGCACCGTATAACGGTAGCGAAGAATCTTCTTCCCCGCAACGTTGGTTCCATTATTAATATTGCTGTCCGCGGTCGCGGGTCGTCGCAAAACTCCTCTTGCGTCCCCCCCTCATTCTTTCACTCCCTTCGACCCTCCTGTCCTCCTTCCCTTCCTCTAAACTTCTTCGCGTCTTCGCAGCTCTTGCAGGAATTATAAATAGGTGCTTTTTGTCAGCTATACTATGCATCGCTTTTGTTTTCACCAAACTCACCCGAAAGATTTTTACATTTTCACTACACTACCTACTCCGCGATATATAAACTAGCAGCAACACTATACACCAGTAGCAAAGACTGTTAATTTCCTTCTACATCACACTATATACCTACTTTAAACAGCTGCAGATAATGAAAGACGTATAGAAAGAGGCCGGAGTCAACCTCGATGCAGTATATGTTAATATTAAATCGATGTGACGTAGCTAGTGTCAGATATATCATGTCCCGTCTCTCTCTCTCTCTCTTTCTCTCTTCATCTTTCTCTCTCTTTCACTCTCCGGCGTCCTCATGAATGAAATCGTCAAGCACTACGGACTGCTGCAATATTTCGTTCTTAGGTGGGAGGATAATGGTCACTCTGTAATCCGCTACCAGGAAATTCAATACACTCTATACAGCAGTTGGGATAGAGAGACAAAGATTATTCCCTATATAGGAGTAGGTTAGGTATGTGTATCGCTGGACCGTGGTACTTATAATTATCTACTTTGTTATATATACCGCGACGATATACGCATGCGAACCAGAACGTAGATTATCCTTCTACATATAATACAGGCATAGCGGGAATAATAAGAACGATTATTGACTTATCAATGTATCAATGTGTGTATATGTTATAATATCCGTGGATGATAAAATGAATGATACACACATATGCATGTACATATATATATACATGTGATCAAGAGCGTTATACCGTGTAGCTGTGTAAACAGTATAAGCTGTAATCGGGCTGCAACCGTATAACATAATACGTAGACATATGTGTCTGTGCACTGGGTCGGGGATTCAGCCTCTGCACAGACTAGACGAGTTAATCGTCTGCGGAAGCACAACAAACAGCGAGATAATAAACGCCGTGTCTGTCCCTCCGTATACGGTTACGATAATAATGCCTTCTATCGATGCGGTGCTGCACAGCCGGTGTTGCACGCATGAATATGAAGATATAGGCATGGGTATATGGATATATGGGTATATGGGTATGGGTACGGGAACGGGCCGGGATCGGGACCGGCCAAAGGCCGCACGGGAACGACAGCTAGAAGGTTCCCCTCGCCCCCGCAATCCCCCTGACTAAAAATAGGTCAGGATATGTAGTACGATGGAGACGAAGCGGCCTCGCCAGATACCTACCTCTACTCCTCCTCGCGACTATACACTCTCTTCGGTTCGGATAGTCTTGGCGTATTTCAGAATAAACGCGCGGCTCGGATCTGTCCCCTATATACCTATACCTATATACTTATACTATATACATACATACTCTCTCGTCCCGCAACTATAACCGCGCGCGCTCGCTCGGCTTGGCTATTTCAGCTGACGTGTGATCAGAGAAGAGAGAGCTGCTGCAGTTAAGACTTGCGCCGAGCGAATTGGATATAGAAACTTTCTTCTTACTGCCGTAGTGCTGCAGAGCTGTACGTATTATTATCCTATGAAACCGGAACAACTACGGAATAATATATGTAATTATAAGTATCTGCATGATACAGCTTTTCGCTTATAGGTACCTATAATACCATATCACAGAAAAATGACAAGAATCTTTTTAAAAAAAGGGTTTACTTAATTGTCATTCGATGTATAAAAATCGTAGCATTATAGTCATTAATTGGCGTTACACAAGGTGTAAAATATTCTCTTATTGTTATAGTGATCACCGGAAGTACGTGGGAATTAGCAAGATCCGAGGATCAAGTTGTATAGGGAGTAGAGTTGTATGGTTGAATGGCGGTAGAGAGCCCCCTGCCCCATCTCTCTGCAGTTGGAATGAGAGTAAAAATTTTTCAGTTAATTTTTTCGACGGACTTGAGGAGTAAAGACGACCCCTTCAGGCTTGAACAGCAGCTAGCGTGTATTCATATCAGGGTGAATTTGGCCTTCTAAAAGATCCCGAAGTGTTTCAACCTTGAACTTCACCTACATATCTAATTTAGTAGCCATATACATTTAACGGGCCGTATACCGGAAGCCCTTAAATTTTTTTTCTCCGCTCCCTCTGTATAAAACTTGTAGATCATCGTATTTACGGAGATCTTCAAAGACCTCGATATAACAAGCTTCACTGATTAATGCGGATATATATATTTCTTGAAAGTGGAACAATATCGGTGATAATGTGTAACAGCGAAGAAAAATTAGAAAATTGTATTTATGTGTTCCAAAACTGAAAACGAGTAGGTATTATACGTGCAGACGCACGTACCAGGTGTGTTGAAATATGTGATAGCGAGAGCCCTTTTTGAATTCGATGATATGGTAAATTAAACGAGATATAGAAAACCGCACCTATATATGTGTATATATGTACGTATGAAATTAGACGGTAAATTAACGGATAAAATTGATCCTTGAAAAAATGCCAGAATATTTGGCCAATTCCGCGAGCTTTTCATATTTGGAATTCGCGAATCCATTTACATGTATAGACGTATTATACCGAGACCGTATAGGATATGTAAACTCGGTACTTCTGCCTACAAGCCATAAGGGATCGTAGGTACACACATTCACTCGTATGTATAATGTACTACGTATTTCTATATACACTAGCATATAAACCACCAGCAGACCAGCCAAAGAACCGACGAATCAGGCAGCCATAGGCAACCCTCGTGATTCAACCAACCCCCAAACAACCTCCTCTACTCGGTGTCTAAGCAGAAAAAGAATGTAACGGTGTGGCAAGAGAGAAAGAGGCGAAGAGCGGAGAGGAGAGGAGAGGAGAGGAGAGGAGAGAAAATGAGATGAGATGAGAGGAGAGGAGAGAAGAGGAGGGTTGCTTTCGTTGGCAGTGCCAAGAGGGGGTGAGGTTGCGGTGACAGGAGCGGCCTGGCGCAATGATTAATGGCTTGGAGCATTAACAGGCTATTGACAAACACGTTTCCCATCCCCTGGCCGAGCACCCTACTCGGGGGCACCCTTGGCCCCTTGGTCCCCGGGCCCCCGAGTCGTCGTCGACCTTCTCTTCGTCTCACAGAGCCGAGACCAGGGTATATAATCGTTGAATGGGAAGAAAGCCGCGAAAGAAAGCATCCGCGAGAGCGTGAGGTTGGGTCTTTCTTAAACGCCTCCTACCGCCTATACTCTATACTAGCCGGAAAAGAGGTGCGGGTGAAACTGACGAGCTACCGATGAGATGGGGAGAAGGGGACAGGGAAACTGGTGATGGAAGACGGGCAAAGAAGCAAAGAAGCCGTTTCGTTGGTTCACCACGACAGCGAGGGTTCAGGGTACCGTTGCAAAAACTCCCTCCCTGACTCGGAGATCTTAGCCCTGTAAAGGACTATCGCGTTCACCTCTCGATAACATTCAAACCCCTACACCCACCACGCAGCTTTCGACCCCTTTAACTTTTCCGAGATTTTCTTATTCTCATGCTAAGATGGAGCAGAAAATGTCTCTCATTGAATAGGAAATCGTTTATCGTCTTACCAAAGACCTCGCGGATAGGAAGAAGAAATTACGAGATATATACATATATATTCATCAAGGATTCAGTTTCCGATGAAGACGATAAACGCGGAGGGAAGAGAACAGAGAAAGAACAAGAAGAAGAAGAAGAACAAGAAGGAGAAGAAAAAAGTATTCTAGGGTCCTATAGCGTGTTCCGAGAAGTTGTTTGTGTATTGTCCTAGTATTATATCTATTTCGGTGTTTTAGTTTGGTAATTTTCTTCGAGGATGAGACTTCGGTGTATGACGATTTGTCAAGCGTGTGTTTCGTGTCAGCGAGTCTATCTGTCAGTCAACCCGCGTTTCTTCAAGAGTTGAGTAGTTAGCTAGGTACAAAGAGTGAAGCTGCAGAGCGACGACGTGTGTGATGATGGTAATACACCGAACCCCGCGGTTTTCGATAAACTTTTTTTCTCAAGCTTCTCGATGTTACGTTACAGAGGAGCCAAAGCGACCGGCAACCGGCAACCGGCAACGAGATACGAGTGTTGAACATATAGAAAAACGAACTTGGCCCAGAGCTTAGCTGCGGCTAACTGGGAAGCTTTAAATATCACCGCGGGGGCCCCTAGCTGTTTTTTTAGCTTACACGCGTTTAAATAAAGAATAACTAAGTTCGTCGTTAATTGTTTGCGGCACAGCGGCCATTGATAATCGTCGTCATTGACAGATTGGCTCGACGTAGTCAGCTTCGTTTCTCAAGACATTTTAACCGGCAAACACGTCAAACCAGAAATTGTAAAGAGAAAAAAAGAAAAAAAGAAAAAAAAAATCAAGAATCCGACACCTTGGTCTTATTATACAAAATTTCCAACATTGACATAAGCTAATCTGTAATCGATGTAAATTAATACTATCGTATAATTAACGAATCTCGATCTATATCGCTTCTATTTTCTTACCTAATTATATGCGACTGTAGAAATGCATCTTCCTCGAAGTGATCGTTCGCTTGCCCGTATAGGAGCTTCACCTTCACGGAGATATCATCATCCGAAGTAACATTTCTAGATTACTATACATATTGCCGCTTACTTACAGCCGGTTTGAATACAATTTATGGTGGCAGCCGATTGAATTATGAACCGATAACGTCTGTCTAATTACGCCGGTAGCACCGTCGCCGGAGCGTGTCACCGCTGGTCATTTCCACCAAGGATTGTGTGGGCAGCCCGGTTAGCCAGGTGAAGAAAACACAGCTTCGAGGTGCACTTGTGTGTGATGTAAATTTGTCTAGTATGGGTAGTTTACATCTATTCGTTTCTCCGTATGTATAAATGTACCTGTACATATTAGTCTATGCGTTGCGTAAAAAGTGGTACATGGTGTATATATACGCGTATGCGATCCGCATAATATAATAACGACCGGAAAAAAGTTTCAGGTGTGCATACCTATGATATATGACTAGAAAAAAATTCTCTATGATATAGGTTTGGTTTCGAGTCTGTATTTCGTACGTAAGTTCTTCGTATAAGCTCTTCGATATCCATATGAAGTCACGTAGGTATATATTGATGCGTATGAATATGTAAAAGCTAAAATTCGACCAACATACATGCATATAGGTACGCCGCGCCGTCTGAATTTTTTTTCTCTCCTACGTTATAGGTATAGTACATAGATATTCGTCAATAAAAATTGAAAAGGTATATAGGTACCTATGTAATTGAATTTTTTATTTTCTTAATTTTTTTCATAAATTTTCTAATTTTTTATTTCTTCACTTTTTTTCTTCTTCTTCTTCATATCGTTATATTCACTTGAAAATTTTTATTCAATTACCGCAGACCGTACGTATGTACCTATATGATGATATGTGTGCTCACCAAAACGGACGGGTCGAGATCCTTCCAGGCTTCTTTTTATACCTCCTATACTATACGTCTATACTATACGTATATATATACACCTACGGTACGTCAAGGTACACATATCGGGATGCAGGTAGCTTTGCTGATCAACGAATCCACTGTGAAGCGCGTGGCTAAACCGAGACTGCGGGCAGGTAAAGGCCTGAGTCATATAGCACAAAGTGATTCCGTGCTCGAGCTTGTATTTATCCATACATCTATACGTATACGTATTATACATACCTCCATCATATCCACAAATACGTATCCTGCACACACATATGGGTTTAAATATATGTATATATATATATGTACGATCGGTCGCGTTCGGCGATGGTGCAGCAGCGGGTGCCGGGTAACTCCTTGTCGGTAGCTGTAGTGGGTGGTTTGGCGGTTCTGGGAGTAGGATGAGGAGATGGGGTAACGGGGTAGGAAAAATAGAGGAGAAGGACGCGGCGGTTCAACTCGTTCGCTCCATTCATATAACGATGAAAAGGCCGCGCGCGGCGAACAGACGTCGTGAAAAGAGAAGAGAATTATTATGATTATTATTATTACCGTTTCTATAGGAATGATTTTCCCTTTTCCATCTGTCTTCAACTTTCGGTATAACCTATCTATATATAATATATATATAGGTATATGTATATACCTTGAACAGATAAAGGCTGCCAGAGATTCCCAGAGAACCGGGACGTGCCCAACGTCGACGACGCCGACGACGACGACGACGACGACGACTACCTTCATGATGGGGAATCCTGGGATACTATTATAAGAACTATGTATACCTTCATATGAAGGAAATATTTCCAGATATGGAATACTTGTGCGAGAAAATATTCCGATAACTTACGTGACCCGAAAATCTTTACTTTCATAACTACGTTATATCTCAGGCTTTAATGACACCTAATTAGACCTGTATATAATAGTATATTGTCAAAAGACAATATATTGTATCTGTAAATACTGCTATAGAGCTTTTTCACGGATTAGTCGGGATCGGCTCGTAGTCGAGGGTACACGCGATCCTGAATAAGAGAAGACTATAAAAGAGGGTCTTTCAGGATATCGTTGTTAACACCGTCGACAGGATTGACCCAGGGGGCTGGTGGGCTAGCGATTTTTGTCTCTGCGTCTTACAGAAGGATCACATGCTTTCTATTTCTTCACACGCGAATTTGGAAGTAATAAATTTCAGCAGGTTTCGATTTCAATTTCCAGTATCTCTGGGCGAGTAGGTACCACTTGATATATGATAGTCCGTAACTCTCATTGATGCATACAACCGTATTGATACACAGCATAGTATGAGTAGGATTTGGATTTGGATCGCTAAACGCGAACGGTTTAACCGCGCTTACAAAAAGCGCGGTATATGCATAATATCGAGTTTGCCGCGGTGGACTGCACACAATGAGACTGTTGTTTGTGCTGGTTTGCCATGGGCCTCACACGTGTCGTGCCACGAACAGCCCTAGCTGCTCGACTTGCACCGAAATCCCTCGGTCGAGGTTCACCTTTTTTCTTTTTCCGTTTTTTCTTTTTTCTCTTTTTTTTTCAGAATTTTCTATTCAAAACATGTGGCCCATATTAGCAGCTTGGGGCGGCAAATGAGAGGGGCTGTAGGTCGTCGACGACGCCTGATCGCTCTCTCGAGAGTGACCGCCGGTGATCCTCGCTCTTCGCTCTTCATACGGTGACCGAAGCCGTTTGGCTCAATTATATTAGGCGACGTTGGAATATAACGAGCGAACGAGTGCCTTTTATTTCTTCCATATAATATAGTATATACCTATATGTATATACTACTAACTCGCTCCACTCCCCTGCGTTGCGTCGACCCCGCGTCTTCTTCGCTGGCCTTTCTCTACCCGTTGCATACATGAGTATATATATTTATGTATATCGCGCACAAAGAAAATCTCTGTGCGATTATTAGAATTTCCAGAATTAAAATTAAAAGTTTTTAAAAGTAGGTTGAAAATATTGATTAGAGTATTTTTAAGATAGGTATATACTATGAATTGACGAATAATGAACCAACTGTTTCATTATCATCAGCAGTTCTCGATCCTGAATAATTTAATTTAATTATTATACAACTATTCTCTAGTGTAGTGGACACAGAGTTAATAATACTTGAAGTTAAAAGTCCCGGAGCAGTTTGACCCTATAGCCTCGGAACCTGGGCTTATGGAAAATAATTAGAAATTGGCTTTGGCGCGGAGAGACAGTCTGCCATAACGCTACGACGCCCGTGTCTCGTTTGGTTAAGAACAACATCGTCAATCCGTCACTTGGCGTGTAATACATCGCTCGTGGTTCGTCTCCCTCTAGTTTCTTCCCCAATTTTTGTCATTTTCTTTTTTTCTTTATTTTTCTTGCAATTTTTAGCCATCGTCATCAACCTCGAGCGCAGTAACTGTCCGGTCATATGTGTACGGGCTTTCTAATCATCTCACCAATAGCTGGTAATTCTTTGCTCCAGTGTCAGCAGCTTATAATAACATAAAGAGTGTTGGGGGTGGAGTAAAGTATATAAGAAAGTATAAGAAAGTAGGAATGACAAGGCAGGATGATGAGCTATTCCGGTCACGGGAGACTCGGGGAGTCCTCGGGGCTCCCGGGGGTCCTGGTAAAGAAGGGAGAAAGGAAGAAAAAGAGGGAGAGAGGAAGAGGGATGCTGCGGCCCGGCGGGATCGTCTCATCTCCTGGTCTTCTATCACGTCATAAAAATAATCAACTCCACTCAATGAGCCCGGGGACACTTTGATCTCGCGCATTTGTTTCTCCCTCAACGTTGCCGCGTCCTTATTTTTCTCCATAGCTGACGGGAGGACAGGAGCCAGCAGCATCCCACCACCGAACGAGTATCAGCGACCAGGCGTTGTGTACGGCGCGCATTTTTCAGGGGAAACCGAAAACTTTTACAAACCACCAAAAATTTTCGTGCTTTTCTGACTAAAAAGTTAATGAGAAAGGGGATGCTATTTAGTCGGAGCTGATGGGTTCGAGTTTCGTGTAAGAAACCCGGCTTCTCATTGGTCTCACCGAAATTGAGTTCCCCGCAAATTCCCATCCACCTAATACGACGACGACGACGATGCAGGGGCTGAGGCCAATATATATTGCCAAAAGTTTTTACTGTATCTGCACCGTTACTTTATTTGCGATTTCAACCACAATCACAATTCTACAACAACTTCAATCAAGAAAACTCTGATTATTCTACCCAATAAAGATCAAATACATATATTTCTTTCAACGTTTTATATAAAACGTGGATAGGATGGATGTGTCCCCCTTGTATCTAGAAATTTTCTCCAGTTTTGTGCAAATAGAGATTTTGACTGCAGATATCCATGACATATGCATATATCGCGGCGAGATAGCCAGGCGGGTGATTCAAACACTCAGTGACCAGTTCGTGTCTATATAACTATCCATTGAATACAGAGTATCGACTACACACGGAACCCCCCGGCCAATGAGAGCTGACTTTGCATAATGCATTGCTGGAATATATCGCAGTCAAAGTCACAGTACTGCGGTTCCATCACCAGTGATAACGCACACTGTGTAGACCTAATAATTATAATCACTGGATGCAACGGCTCATAATATGCCGCGTTGCATTCGGTCCATTGATCAGTCCCAGAGCGAAAGGATTAATCAGCGTATGACAAATTAACGTAGCTTCTTGATTGACATCACGGTCGCTTAGTTTATGAATAATTTCTGTTTATGCTCGCGCTGCAGGTTCGTTCATTAATTGACTAAAACAAAAGTGAAAAGCCCTTTTCAATTCATTGTCTGATCATATTTTTCATTCAATGATCTGGTTCCGATAGGGCATCAAAATTTAGGTCGAGAGTAATTCTGGGTCGTACGGTCTCGCGTCTTTTTCGGAATTTTCATGTCTGCTTTACCAAACGCGAAGCAAATTTCTGGCATCTTGTTAAATTGGCATACATACGTGCACGCGATATATTACATCTCTTTCTGCAAAGTGCGTCTATATCATATTACAGACGTAAGTCGTTAGACGTCGTCGGACGTCGATACCGGATTATAAACTCATCACATAATAATGACCTTAATGAACTCGAGGGGTAACAAGTTCCGTCGTCGGGTGTTATCAAATATTCAGACCGAATCAATCCTGGCATAGTAGGTACGACGGGGTGGCGAGAGGTCGTAGAGGGGCTGATTTTGAGAAGTGGAATGAGGCCGGGGTTGGAGAGGCGGCTCGCTTAACCCTTGAGTTTGCGGCCGGGACTAAAGTAGTTACGTTTGTCCTTTGAGTTGATAGGGCGGCGACGCCGAGGGCGACCCGACTAATCCTTCCGAGCATGGGAGGAAGGAAGGAAGGATCCGTACTGCTAATGGGGCCAACCTTGCCTTGCCCAGTGCCCTGGACCTTGCAAATAGTTCCGAAGGCAAGGCGCACCTGGCAGAAATATCGGACACACGGCATCGTTGCACCGTATAAACTGGACACCGAGACGTCGGGACGTCCCGCATTCAATATTAAACTGAAATTCAAACTCCGGTCACGATTTCAGATTTCGGTTCGAATCCTACGACCGCAAAGATAAAGGACGACAGTTTTCAGATTTTTACTCTCGAAGAAAGAAAAAACGGTCAATCATCGCGATTGGAGAGAGAGAGAGAGAGGGAGAAAAAAAAGGGAATAACTCCCACCCGTTCCCCGATGTTTCGTAGAGGTAAAACGCACAATTAGCGCGATGGTCCTTCTCCTCGGGGCCACTCTGGGATCACCAAGTTGTTAGGGCGAGAGAAACGAGCAGCCAGGCTAATGACTCGCAGAATGATTGATTCGCCGTTAGCTTTTACTCGCTCACTCGCTCACTCGCGTATATACCGGCTCTCTACCTTTATCTTTCATGTTGGCTCGCGCGCGCGCGTTGCTGTCGCTATTGCTATTGCTGTTGCTGTTGCTGTTCCCGTTGCTGTTGCTGTTGCTGTTGCTGTTGCTGCTGAGTTCATTCGCTATTCAAGGCCTGTCACGCCGCCAGCCGCAACATTCAATAAATATAATATAATCGCCAGGATTCATTCAAAGAGGGCCACCTACTCTTAGAGGTGGTATATACATGGATATATATACACATACATATGCATAAGTTATACCGTCGATCTACCCGCGCATATGTATATAATATATAATATACCTACACCATAAACTCGGATAGACATATATTTCAAGTTTTTCACCCATCAGATGACGCTACGGACTTTGTTCAAAGTCTGCTGCAGTGGTATGTGCAAACGAACTCATATAGAAGTTTCCTTATCTGCGTTAAAACTGCACCAGCAGGGTGGTGATTTGAAAGCGTACACGGTTATAAGTTTATCCCGGTGAATCTTCGAGCCAAAGCTTTCGTTAACGAATATAAATGATGGGACGGACGAATTTGTACTACAAAACGCGTGGGACACAAGTTGACAAAAAGCTGAGTCACTTATCGGCGAGCTTTCAGTCTATAAGTCATGCATATATAGCCTATACGTTCTACACCCTGTGTAGGTATATAGTGACTGTACGCTCTTATTTATTACTCGCGTTGGTTATCGGCCAAGGCTTTTAAAACTCACCGAATTTTCATACGATTCAATAATCTCAACGCACCTACCTACCTACCATACGCTAATGTTCTTTTTTTCCTTCATTTTTTCCTCATTTTTTGGTATAGAAAATTTTACCGTTCAGGATTGGCTGGTATCTACAGCAATTATGCCAGGCTCGCTGAATAAGACCCATGTTACATGTTGGTACCTATATAATATATGTCGATGCCAATTTTACCCCAGAAGTGTAGTGGCTCACCGCCTCCGCTCGGTATCAACACATTGTAAGCCTGTCCCGGAGAGATGGATTACGCGGTAATATAATGTACCCGGTGTCAGGAAATAAAGGGCATTTTGTGCAAAGGGATGACAGAGTGTTTCACCGTATAAGCCGACCAGATCGCTGTCGCACTGCAGGATCACCTAGACAGGGAAATCCTGGCTATATACTCCCGGGTAACATTCTACACGATCAGCTCACATAGGCATGCCATATTAATGCGATATCCTATATATGTCGAATCGCTACCTGATGGCATATACATTTTTTCTTTCATTTTCCGCGAGATGCGGTGGAGTCGGAAATTTTTTCGAACCCTTTAAGTATGTGAAAGGCTAGAACGATTTGGTACAAAAATCAAAATTTCGAAAGTTCAAAAATCGTTGGGTCAGACGTTTTTTGAGATCGAATTACCGAGAGTTGCGATCGAGTCAGCGATTTTTTGAAAAGGAGAAAAAAAAAAATTTGGCCGGCTAGAGATATTCAGTTCGCTCGTATTTTCTTTTGAATTTCCAAGAGTTGCGGTGCAGGATTGGAAAATTTTTGCACAAAACATTAGGAATATATGGGTGGGTGTAACAATTCGGTCGAATGAATGAATGAATGAATGAATGAATGAATAAACAATATAAGATGTAAAATAAGGCACGAATAATTTTAAAGGCTCGTTAATTTCCCACTATAAGTAAGTGAGGTAACTCGACCTTGATTGAACCTCGTTACTCGTTCCGGATTTGTGTCGTTGTACGGTCGTTCATGACAGCCTCGCTTAATCGGGGGCGTAGAATAAGGGACGGAATGGCTATATACCTAGGCGTCGGCGTCGCCCAGGTCGTCACGGAGCGAGTCCCGCCGCCGAACGGGCACGCGACCCATCAAAGGGAATAATTCAAGAGGCGGCTGTATTGTTCGCGTGGCTTGGGGGCCGCCGAGGGTCACCGTATAAGGGCTGTCGTATACCGTAGGCACCTGTTCCCGATCCCGATCCCGATCCTGATCCCGCGGGACGCTGAAAACGAATAATGTCGAAATAGCGGTAGATTTATACATACATAGGTACATAAATACATATATACAATATACAATATACCCACATACATACACGTGTATCAGCTGAGTGTATTATAACGAATCGGGAATTAGGTACATACATAGGCGAGCCGTTTCCGACCCGTGCCTCACCCGTGACCCTTGCCATGTGCGACCTCTGTTCCATTAGTCCTTTTTGGCCATTCGAATTGCATTAAAACGGGAGCGTGCAGTTTAAATTTATATGTATGTAGGTAGGTATATGCCGGAACGATAGCCAGCGCTTGTTTTTCGTTTTCCATTTTATTTATTCATTTTTCTATCTGTCTAGATATACATTTGCCGATTTCTGGGTAACCCACTTGTACCCAGTCGTGCGTTCACTTAGTTAATTTGCACGCGTTATCAACACTTTGAATTACCGACGCTGTTCCACTGAGCTTTTACCGTCAATTGCGTCTATGTCATTTTTACTAAGAATTAAAAAAAAAAGGCACATTGGACGACATTTACAGATGAACGGATTTTTGAAATCGCCCAAATATATAAATTTTTGAAGACTTTCACAAACCTCATCTTAGCTTATATCTCAATTATAAGTGATGAATAAAAAGGGACATGGGTGTGAAGTTTTTTTGAAAAGTTGATAATAATCGCTACCACGTATCTGAATTCTTACAATAGAAATCGGTACCCCTGAGGAGTTCTTGGTATCGAAAATTTTTCAATAAATACGCATGAGTCGAATGTTTTTCTCTTGTTCTTTAATCGCAGAGAAGAACGAAATTATTGCGGTAGCTGAAAATGCGAATATTTCGAAGACTAATTAGATTCTATACGGAAATAAAGTACCCATAATAATTAGACATGTTTAAATTCTGTCATTCCCTGCGATGTGAATCCAAATTTTACTAGGGACCAGCTGGGTTGTGTACTCCTCATAAAGCAATTCCGTCGATTCCTGGGTCCGCATGTCACGCACCGTAGTAATTGGGTGTCGTAAACCTGACCGTTTATCGCAGTTGCTGACCTCCGTGAGGATTATACGTATAGTCTGTCCTGTACAGACCACAGGGGTAGGGGTACGCGTGGCGAAACTCTAACACCAATTCTGCACCCTCATAGTGCGCGTAACGTAACGTGACGTAACGTACCAACGTATACATATTATAATAAAATCTCGAGTGCGATTTTAGTCGAGAAGGGTAGCGTCGGCGTGGGTGTGGGTGTGGGGGAGGAGGAGAAAAAGCAGAAGAAAAAGCAGAAGAAAAAGGAGATGGAGATGGAGAGCCGGCACAGGGATCTACTTGGAAGCTGCTGTACGAGGACTTGTCTGGAAGATTAGCACCTCGCATAAAAGTATGTAGTATATGTACAGCGTAGACGTAAGGGAGAGAACGTATTTTCTGTAGCAAGAGCGCGAGGAACGAGGGATGAGAAATAAGAGGAGGAGGAAGAGGAGGAGAAGAAGAAGAAGGTGGAGGTCCTTCCTTATACACGCGCACAAGCTCCGGTGCCCCGCGCGAGCGGAGGAAAATTAGTTTTCAGAATTTTCATGAAAGCGTTGAAAAGAAACTGTGTAAGGTTCCTTTTCTCATTGGAGGCTATTTTTGTACGAGCGAAGGCACGGGGAATTCAATAGCCTTTATTTTCCCTCGTGTTAACTCATTCCACTACCGCGCACCAACGACTAACCGCGACGCCCCGCGACTCCTTTTTATACACCCACGACGAGTGTCAAACGAAAGAAAGGTCCAGGGTGTATTATTTATCACGATAATTATTGCGACTCTAATTACTTTCGAACAACAGCCAAGATCTTTGCACCATGCCCCCCTTCTCCCACCCCCCTCCCCCCGTGCCCTTTTTTTATCCTCAGCTCGCAGCACAGTTTAAATTACGCAATTAACTATATTATTATTATCATCTTTTTCCATATATATATATACTCGTTCCCGTGTCTTCTTCGGCTCCCAAGTCAACAGGCCTTTCCACTGCACTTGCAGTTTTTGTCTCGCACCCCACCGCGAGTCATACACGTGTACGTATATACATATATACATACATGTCATTCACGAGCATTTATCTCCCGCTTTCGTTGCTGCTAATATCTACGTTAATTTTTTCATTCCAAAAACAATAGAATACATCCTGGGTAAATGACAAATTCTCATTGTTCAGTCTCATCTCCTTTCATCTGACACACAGAGATTTTAATTCTGAACAATTAGAACTGAAAAGAAGAAGGAAAAAAAAATCGTTCCACTCCAAGAGTAGCTATTTCCGGGGGTCAGCTGACGTCAAATTGCTCTTTTCACGATAAGTTCCAGTACAAGGATACCGAACAGGATACCCAGGAATCATGAACATGGTAACAGGGGGTGTGGGAGGGTTACATGTTATATAGATGTACACCCGTTCCAGGAGTGTGGCTGGAAAGCCGCGTCAATACGCTTGCCCGGACGTAGGCAGGGTCGTTGGAGGGAGGAAAAGGAGAAGGAAGTATGGTGCGGGGGTGGTGGTGAGTAAAGAGGACGCGAGTAAAGCGTATAGTCTGGGCCTGAAGTTCTACTAGGAGGACGAGGACGAGGACGAGGAGGAGGAGGAGGAGAAAGAGGAGGAGGATCAGGAGGATGAGGATGTGGCGGCGGCGGTGGTTGTTAGAGCCGGTCTCTCGAGGTGGAACGAAGATGAGGAGGAACGAGTATGTAGGGGGTGAGAGATCACTGCTCTGCCGATATTACTGCCAGCCTGAAGATTACCAATATCCTTGAGAGCGCGCTAGTCCTGTCATAAAAGACGAAGCTTACCAAGATATTACGGAGACCCCCGTAGTACTCCGCGTTACCCCGGCTCCATACCTATCTCTATCTACCTATACCGATACCATCGAGCTCATCATCAGCCTAGCGAGTGAACGCTGCCATCCCCTATTTTTCCTCGACTTGTTATAGTACGGAGAAAATTTGATCCACGATTTAATAACCAACAACCTGCTTGGACACAATGACGTATCGGTCATAACGTTTTTGCTAAAAATTTCAAGGGATGAATAATTCGGAAGTCAATTTTAAGGGTGATAAAAGAAGAAAGAGAGAAGGACTTTGCTTGTTGTGTCCTAATACCTACATTGGCGAGTAATAATACGAGATTGGGTATGAATATTGCCGCGGAGGTAGCGTCGCTTTGCTAAAGTATATACGCATATAAGGTCACCCAAGGTTGCACAATAGCGGGGGTCCATTGTGGCGACGCTTTGTACAACACAAAGGTTTAATCCGCGACTGGATCTGCTAATGTCAACATCATTCTATGCCCGTGGTTTCATAGGCCTATACACGTCTACCACGTCTATATTTAACCAAGTATTTCAATGTGTGGGTACACCCACCATGTACATATCATAAGAGATGTGTACGTGTATACACGCATGTGACAACGCGTAACTACGACACTAGCTTGATAGTAGCATATCTATCGGTCGACGGGGGGGAAGGACAGAAGGTCGTCTCAATAAGAGGACGGTAATCCACCCCAGCTTCTATAATCGTCTCTTTCTCCATCATTCGTCCGTCATTGTCCGTATTATTGTATCACTTCTGTCTAAGCGCGTCTTTAAAAAAAATCTCAGTCCAAAAGTGTAAAGATCCGCACGAATACGACATCTCCCACGTTATTGTGGCTGCGAAAAAACTTGCGACAAAACTTGCGACAAAAACTGACGAGTTATTAATGTCAAATCTTATCTTCCCGCGACGATTTGCCGGGTTATCGATAGACGCGTAGACCTGTCGAAGTAAGGCGTCGTACGACTCGTCGTTGTCACAATGTAATTACTCCGGTCGGTTCGCGGAGGCCGCCTAGGGATTACGAAAAGCCGACGAGTCGTTCGGCTTATTTCGACATTCTTATCGCAGAATCTGAGTGTGGTAATCCCTGAGGCGGGTGCGTAATCTCCCTCCTGCCCCCCGGCCCATTTTCTACCCCCCCATACCTCGACTCTTTTGCACCCACTCATCGCTTCCCCCTTGTCCATATTATTTCTCCATCCTTCCCATCCCTTACTCGCGTCAGGAGGTCCGTCCGTCCATCCGTCCGTCTCCCTTGATGGTTTTCGCGTAGTATAGGCATCAGCTACACGTACCTTTCTAGCTACTGTACCGTAATCTACTATTAATTGCCACCACAAAGAAACCCCATGAGGATATAAGCGTATATACGTTCAAAGTCTAACGCCCCAACTTCTTCTTCCCCCTTATCACCGTATCTCGCTCTAATTTAACCCCCTACACCCTGTTTAAGCATAATCCCTGTTATTGTTGTATAGGTCTCTGAGGTCGTTATCCGGTACTTTCGGCACTATCGCCTCTGGAATTGAAAGAGGTATTACGCGTTACGCGCGGGAGTAAATGGTTTACAACTTTTTTTTACATGATGAATATAGGTATAGTTATACATGCGTACCTATATGTGAAATGAATATACCTGCGTATCCACGTGGCGCGCGCGAACTCAAACGAAAACGCGATCTGTCCTTTACTTTACATCTCTTCTCGTGGATGCGATTGCGAATTCCAGCTACATGGGTATACCTCTACCTTTGCCATTTCGTGCAGCGATGGTTAACGGAGCGCATCCATGCATGCGGTGCAGTGGTTTTAACGATTCGCATGTCGTTTAATTTAATTTGACGATTGCTCGTTAAAATTGTAGAGCGAAGGCGGGCGCCATCCAGATATCTCGCACCTCTGGGCTCTCTGAAGGCGTTACAACGTTTGTCGAGCGTCGAGCGTCGAGCGTCGACGTCGGCGTTGGGTGTCAGGCGTCGGGCGACGCGACGCTCTGCATCGTCGCGGTTGATCAACCTTTTGTTCTTCGCCTGTACGCTCTACACGGGCTTTTCTTATATGCCTCGTTTTCTCTTCTCCGTTATAGTAGGTAAACCGTTACGAGTGTGTATTTTTCATTATCTAAAATCTCTTTGCTGATGCGCGCGACAACGACGGATCCCTCGGCATTTCTCTTCGGTAAGAGGTACCTATATACCTATATACCTATACCTCAGTTGTAAGCGAGACTCGCGGAGAGAAATTAGGCCTTTGCCGCGACTAATTTGGCACTTGTGTTGAGTAGCGGAGCCAATCATTCGCTGCTACTATACGAGGCAGTGATTCTTGAGTTATTTTGCTACCGTTTCAGCAGCGTTTCGATTATACGTAAAAATCCGAAGAAAAAAACAAAAAATAAAGAAAAAACAGAAACACAAAAAACAGAAAAATAAATGAAAAAGGTACGACAGAAAAAGGGAAATATATCACAACGTACTAACAGCTGACGAAAAATCAACATCATATCTGTGCGATTTATACTAAACTTCAAAGGATGGAAACCACTTCTAAGCCGCTTAATGAAACATTCCGAAAATTCCTTCGATGTATACCCACATATTACTTCATATGTTCGTATGGTTTTGCACGTAGAATAAAATCGTGGAATGAAAAGAAATGTATCCTTTCAAAAAATCGGTACAGAACGAATTAAAAAAACGCCTTTTGTACTATGTGGAGAATAACTTCCAAACAGCTTTACACAAGTTTTTCTACATTTTTTCTGGCCGAGCAATTTAAGAAGTGAAGCTCGTGAACGATTCGATCGAAATAGAAGCCCGCACGCGCTAGGCCTCGAGTATCTCGAAGTAAATCTGCCTCTCATCTTTGAAATTGATGAGTCTTGGTGGCCGGGTGTCTCTTTTTATTTTCATTTTGTTACCCCAGTGTTTTCATTTCTTTTTCTTTCTCCTCCTCTCTCTTTCTTATCTCAAAACTTATGGGATAAATTGCGTAGGGCTTGGCTGCGCCGAACCTGCTCCAGCAGCCGCGGCGTGTGGCTACGTTAATCGTTGAAGAGCTCGACTTCGGCTTCGACTTCGAGCTCTAAAGTCATCGTCTGTGATGCACGAGGTGCGCCTGCAGCGAAGACTCCACCACCACCGCCTTTCCAAGTCACGTTAATGCAGCTATCGTAATAAATATCTCGCAAACCCTTCGCGCGTCTTCGATGCACGAAAGGCTTCATGCTCTTCCATGGGGATGTTTTACGTTGCATCCGGTGATCAGAGGGAGCACGTGCCAAAAGTTGAAGCCCTTCTCCCTCTTCCCATTTCCCATTTCCCTATCTCCTACGGCATGTAGCCGAGAAACCGATCCGTAGCTGCACTTGTCCCTAATTATTGTTGCGTCTGATCGCGTTCAGCGTGACACCTAGCCACCGTCAGGGCTTTCCTGCGCTGCATAGCGCGCTCTATTTCGAGGAAGGATGTACTCAGCTCGGAATTAGAAACTGAGAAAAGGTTGTGGCGAGCGGGTTAAGCTAGGTCAGGGCCCAATTAAGGCCCAGCAAAAAACGGCCTCAAAAGTTCGTGCCTATTTTTGCCCGTTTTTAAAACAACCGAACGAGAAGTGGGGGACGTGTTGGATTTGGGTGGGCTGGACGGATTGATGAAAGAGTTAAACACTTGGGCTTTCAAAACCTTTTTCTATACACCAACCGCAATGAGCAGCTTGTCGAGGAAAATGAATTTTATTGAGAAAATTTCATGGAAAATAATAATGCGCAGTGTATCCCGAGTCTATTTAGGTGATAATAATTTTCTGTCCTTGATAGTTGGTGTCTGAAAATGTGGAAAAAAACGTATGTAACCGAGTCAATTAGATGCCGACGTCTCTGCATTGTCGTAACTTTCGTCGTGGCTGCAGTAGGATATAATATTAATCTCAGAGTCGCGCGTATGCGAGGATTAAAAAGCTCGAGTCCATGTTTCGTATGAAATATAAATGGTCCTCGTCATATTTTAATGGAACATCGTTGTAAATTCATCGGCTAAATGGCAGCCTACCTAAACCTCGAATTTTGTTTAGCTAGAACAGCGACGGACGCACGCACGAACTCACGAACTCACGGACTCACGCCTCACGCACGCAACCGAACGAATACACGCTAGTGAAGCAACGCGCGAGTTATATTTCAGACAATAATAATTCAGACACGTGTGAACCATACGTGCAGGGTTATACACCCTGAACGAACGAAGTGGCATCGCCGATGGATAGACACAACAGGGGCGAAAGGCAGGGGAAGGAAAACCCACCAATTTTTAGGCTTATACCATGGGCTGGCTGTATCGTAGTACGATGGCACGCGACGCCGTACATACATGTACGTTATACGTACACTTTGCGTTGAGGAACTCACTGCACGTGTCACGGATGCGTCGCTAGGCTGACACCTTAGTTCGTCGGCTGTCTCTCCGTGCCCACATTTTTCCCCCTTTTTTCCACATTTTTTTTTTTTTTTTTTTTTTGCTCCCCCTTTCCATCATCGTTTCTCCTGGATCTCAGCCCGCGCGAGATGCGAGGCCCTTTAAGCCTGTCGAAGAACCATAGCCCTATGCGTAGGAAAGACATCGGATTTATGGATTTATGCATGATCTCACTACTCGTGAGCCCTGTTCTCTCTTTTCTTTTTTATCATTTTCTTTTCTTTTCTTTTCTTTTCTTTTCTTTTCTCCATCCCTCATAGTGCGTATTAAAAACTATGCTTTACTGTTATGCTCCTGGATCATGTTATACCGGAAGACCACCGTTGCTTACAATTAAACCGAGTTATTGCCATCGTACTGTCGGTTTAAACCGCTTAAACCACTTTATGTCCGCTTTTTCTGGAAGAAATTATTTCTCGCTTTTCAATTATACGCCATTATTTTTCAATCTCTGAAGGCGTTAGATACGATTAGTTAATTATATAAGATATTATATATATACATATATATGTAGGTATATGGTCGGGTCTCATGGTGCAGATAAATAGACGGGTATAATTAATGTAAGAAATAAATGAAGGTGAAGAAGATCAGTCAGGTGTAAATCTATGGTTTACGAGGAAACTAGCTGGTTTCTGGACTGAGCCAGAGACTGGTGTCCTTAGTTGCGGGCTTCAGCATTGACTGTAGAAAGGAAGAGGGGATCGGCTCTCAGACGAAGAAGCAAATAAATACCCATAGATGTAATCGGCGGAGGAAACAAGCTGTGGGATTGTTCAGGGAATAATTGAAAGCACCGCGGCGCTTAGCATTGCCATTCCGGTCGTCGGTCTCCGGTCTCCAGGAAGATGCTGGCTGCCTACCTTCCTCTTCTTCGTCTTCTTCGTCTTCTTCTTTCTCCTTTTATCTCTCTCTCTCTGTCGTCCTCCGAAGGAACTATCCTCGCAAGGCTTCGTACTCCGGTACCCTGGGCTGATCCGATCGCTACGCTGATCGGTGAATTCTAATGTATGCGTTTATGCCGCGGCGACTGCCTCGGCCATCCGTAGACCGCAGGCTCGCGACTTTTCGACCGCCGATCCTCATTAACGCCTCTGCAAAGCCGCCTGTATAGAAGAATCGAGACTCGACCCATGGATATAGACCTCATGTTTTGTCCACCAACGACCCACAGCCGTGCAGACAAAATAAACTAAAACGAGTCGACAGATTTCTGATAATACAGCTCCACTTCTGGCTTACGCGCTCCTCTCTGTGTTATACTGGACAACAGTATCTCTACACGTGTATATAAGGTACTCCGATCATACGTACAGGGTGTTTTCAAATTACGTCTCCAATCCTGACCAATAAATTGCTTATAGAGTGTATGAACCACGATCACCATACGTGTAGGTATCTGCGTATGCGTATATCTATAAGGAAATTCGTTTCCCAGGTTAAAAATTTGTCCTTTTTTAATTGCACTCAAGTATTTAAATTTCCTGTAGTATATTAGCCTATACTGGTTTCGTTTTTTTTTTTAATTTTTTTTTATTTCTCTGTTATTTCTTTCATCGTTTATTACGCGTGATCATTGCGGCAATAGTGTCGTACGCAATATTCATGTGTATGTAGATTTAAGTATGCAAAGGTAGACGTAGGTATGTGTGACTACTAAAATGTGGGGCCCAAGGGCCCGTTTACTGCCTTCGAACTATACGAAGGTCCATAAAGTGTGTTGTGCGCGGGTTAACGGTACGACGGAGGAATTTTATTCATTTTCTATTTTATTTCATTTATTTTTTTCCATTTTTATCTCAGCTCGTTCTTTCCGTCATTTTATAAGCTTGTATTGTCGCAATATCTGCAGGAAGAGCGCACCACATAGGATCAGGCATTTCTCAAACGGTACGTGATTAATTTGAATTATACATCGCGTGCTCGCGTGAACACGTAGTATAATATGAAAATTAATACCGGAAATATCGAGTAATGAATGAATTAGATATAAATATCTATACGAATTTGAATGTTTAACGGTATTTGAATAATTCATATCGCGCTGTTCGGCGCATTATAGAAACTTTCTAATTATCCGATATTTATTTAATTATTATACCTATACTCCTTTTATTTCTACATTCGAACTACCGTTTCTTACCGATTTACATTCGATTATAAGACTGACTGGTCGTCAGACGCGGTTAGTGTCTCTTATACAGCGATAAATAAATATCTAGATAAATCAAAGAAAAGAAAGAGAAAAAAAGAAAATTTCTTTATCTATTTCTCCAATCGATTTCCTAAAAACTCGGACGAAAATCCTCAAAGCCCAGAAATATTTGGATATCACGTTTGCTCTGCCTCCTCCTGCAGGTAGGTACGAGAAAAAAATAAAAATAAAATAATATAAAAAAGCATTGCGTTATATTAGGTACTTTGAAATGATTGTATGTATATACATACATCTACCGGTGTTCCCTCGGGACATGAGAGAATGAAAAATATACGAGAGGAATAAAGGGGTTGTGATATAAAAAGTATAAAACAGTAAAAATTGCAAATTTCGTACGAAAATTACGAAATTGAAGCATTCTCGAATCCGACTCTCTCTACCCTTGATGTCGTTTCGTTGGACGGGAATGACGAATCTTCGATGTTTTACAAACTCGTATTACCTACCCCTATATGTAGACCAGGGCGCGGATCGAGTCGCGGTATAACCGAGCGACTCTTCATAAAGGTATGGTGAATATTTTACGAACGTGACTCTATACAGCCTCGGTCACGCTTGCCCGTCTATAAACCGTATTTTATTGTTTCCCCCTGTGACCACCCTCTAAATTCGTATAAAAGAACCGATTTGCGTCTATCGGTGATACATACACGCGTACGGTATGTGCATATTCGGCTACGTGTATACCTAGTATAGAGAGGCCAGGAGTAACTCCGGTGTATCTCTACGAGGGCCGGTCCTTTAATAATAGAGCAGTCGGGAAATTGTGATCGAAGGATACTATTGGAAAGCAATACTTTAGCCGGTTGTTGAATAAGTAATGGGACAATATTTTTAAAACGCCAATAATTCGCAGCCGGGCAGTTCTCCACCCTCCTTCTATCCACCACCGTATTTATCGGCCCTCAGAGTATATAGATATAACCCTGCAGCCTCCTGCCCGGAGCCGGAGCCGGAGCTGGAGCCGGAGCCGTATACGTATCGCGGGTATAGGTTCCAGCTTCTATCCACCGGGAAAGACGAAAGGGCGATCATTTTCAAACCGACTTTACCAGAGTCGAGATATACCTATGGTCCAAGACTCCATGGCGAATAGTACCGGAGAGTTAGATGCCGTGCCTAAGGGATATAGCCGCCGGTCGTAATAGGTCTTTCCCTTTTTTAGCTCGGCTTCTACCGCATCGGTACAATTGCAGTAGGTATGCCATACATCTCTCTTTCTCTCTATATCTTTCTCCTCATCTCGTATATACCATACCCATACACATGTAGATATATGTACACAACACACATGCGTATATGTTATACGTGCGTATAAGTGCACGACGATCCTTCCTGCGAAATCAACTTCACAACGCATCTGCAGTACAGTGTACCGTATGTACTACGTATGTAGGTACTATACATGCATATAGGTAGGTATGTACGTATAACAAATGTGGTTATACGTAGGTATAGGATGCGGGGACCACCCGTCGTTCGAATCATTATTCCCCGAGTGTCCGTGCGCAATAACCCAATTACACTTGTCGCTATTTTTATATATATCTAGGTATACATACCCACGTAGGTATATAGCGAGATCACGATCCGAGAGAAACTCGGCTAGCTCCTCGGCTGAGTCTTAGAAGATTAGATAATGCCAGTAGATAATATATTTTATCGAAATATATTTATTGCCAAGTGATTTTCCAGCGATAGGGTACGAGACTAGTTTCGAATAGACATTGATAGTTTATTGAACTAACTTACATGCAAATATATAGCAGAGTTAGGATCGGAGTGACGCGGTGACAAGGAGAGAAAGATATAGGTACTAGATGAATTGAAGAGCAAACGATCGCTGCTACTTATTATAAGTTTTCATTTTTTACATCATTTCTTCTCTTTATCGAATTCAAACTGCAGCAGGTAGGTTGTGAAGGTGATTAGATTATTATACTAGTTTTAAACAACGCTCTGGTATCTAAGATATACATACTATAGTTTTACGATTTCGATTGCCTATAAACACTCATCTGGCTTTCTATTCGATTGGTATGTATAAGGCGGATGGACCAGGTACTTTCTCGTGCCCGCATTGGACTGCGTGAAAGCAGGACGCACTTCTTGGATACGATATGCGATGGTGTCCGAGGGAATTACGTTCCTTTTGTCATCTTGGACATTATTTCTCATCTCTAAATCGAATTTATAACTCGACTATAGGTAGGTACCTACGTTTAGGAGGCGAAAGTTAAGAAATCATTTTTACAACCCGACGTTTGCTCTTCCTAGTTGTTGTACAAAGATATTATAGACTGTACCGCGGTGCAGTTAAACTTCTGCAAAAGTAAGTACCTACAATATATATATATATATGTACATATATATACACCCGACTTTTGCGGAGATACACTCTGCAACGTATGCGCGACACGATCAAGAGGCTGGAGGCTACAAAGCCTTGTAAGACGTAAGAAAAGTTACGGGACAACAATGGTAATGCTAAACTTTCCAAGTCAGGAACTGCAGCGCCTGGTATCAAGACTTTTTGCCGAGGTCTTACGACTGACAACTTCAGGGAGCGCGTGTTCGAGCTTGCCCATTAACTTTTAACAAAAAGAGTAAAAGAACAAGGAAAAAAGGAAGAAAAACCAAAACAAAAATCAGACCACCGATTGAATGAAAAAATTCACCGCGGGAAATACGTAAAGTTGAAATTCGTCAGCGTAGTAAATGAAATAATGCTATGGCTGAAATTCTAATGATCATCATCTAAGATAAGAAAATCACAAGCGATTTGTGGAGAAAAACGAAAGAAAAAAAAAGATGAGTAAAGAATCATATCACGTTTTTTTGGTTCTTTTTTTTCAGGTGTTCCAACGTCTTTGTATATACGCGTATCGTTTTTATCGGTATTATAGTACATAGGCATGCAGAATTGATGCGGTTGCAGAGTGTAAGTATATCGGATGCAAAGTGGTCTCTGACTACTGTTCGTGGCTTCGTATGAAGTGAAGAAGCCCGTGGGCATAGATTCCGGTGGTAGAAGTTACGGGTACGGGTACAGGTACGGGTACGGGTACGGGTACGGGTACGGGTACAGGTATAGGTACGTAGAGCATACTACTAGCTTACCTACCATTAGCCGTAGCGGCAGCCCCATCATCATTATCATCGTATCTGCGCTAGACATCAAAGACTTTCATCCCTGCTCCGTGGCAGGGTATACCCACGTGCGCGGTAGCTGCTGAACCGCGGCGTCGACCCGAGAAATGACCATTTGTAAATTACTTCATCTTCCGCGGCTGAAATCTGTTCGAAAATGATACAACGTAAGGTTATCTCTCCTCTCTCCTCTCTTCTCTCTCTCCTCTCTCCTCTCGCCGTATCTCTATTTCTATCTGGCTCTTTACCTCGTACGCGAGTTTTTGCTAAACGTTCACATATATGTATACGTGTAAGTCGAAGTGGGAATACCCACTTGGAGAGAAGTCACGCAACTGTAATTCTAAACTTGAAAAAGAATTACACGCCTTTACCTGTCGCGGTATAAATTACCTTCAAGATTTCCTTATCTATAACCAGCGGGTAGGTATACGAACTACCTGAGTTACTTTACAAGCCTGCATAAGACAGCGACGCATAATTATTCGCCTGTGTAATCGTTACTTAAAAATATATTATATTTGTCGCATTCAAGAGACACACGCGTATCTTACTGTACCTACATAGGTATATACTTATCCGCAACCCCCAACTTATAAATGTGTTCACACATATGTATGTATGTGTCTTCCTATGTGTGATCGAAAATACCTTGGGAGATTAATATCACGACTGAGAGGGAGAGTCTGACGCGTGTTTCGCACAGGTATTGTGTCGTCGGGGGGGGCGACCAGTTTTCTCACAAGAATACACCAAAGACTTTTTGGGATCAGAGTATAGTTATATAGAGTCGAGAGCGAGAAAAGTGGAACGAGAGACAAACGGACACATCACACATGTTACACACTCGCTATACCGCATCACCATATTATATGTATACCATCGTCATCGGCTGTATAGAGAAGAGTCCGAGTTTCGTTGGTGTAGTTCGAGATGAGAGTAGCCTAACTTGGTCTAACCCAACAGTGAACAAAACCGAACCGTAACGACACAATGGAAGCAGCAGCTGCTTGATAGATGTATTAACCGGCCAAACGTTACTTTTTTTTTCCTCATCTCATCTCATCTCATCTCATCTTCCTCTCACTCTCCCTCTCTCTCTCTTTATCCGAGCGTCTTCTTAACCGCGGTATTTTTTCGTTGACCTTAACCGTTCACGGGGTTTAATTTATTCGTTGTACGTGACGACGAATCAATCGACGATTTAAATTCGGTCCATTTGATCCAGCGGCAAGAAAAAGTATATAAAAAAAAAAAAAAAAAGAAAAAGAAGAAAAAAAAAACTGTATACACTGGGAATCAAGACGTTACTATGTTAACGTTGGTTGAAGTGCGGTGTACTATAGGGGAACCCGTGTGCGTGGACTTTGAAGACAGGAAATGCTCAACGTCCACGTGTTCGACCGAGATGTTTCAGCTGCCGTTTTTGCCTCACGTTATCCTGCCTCGGAGTTAGGGGTGTCTCAATCTGGCCCCCGAAAATAAAAATTAAGCTAAATATTTCTGGTAGGTATACAATACAGTTTTACGAATAGATGATCATTTTGAGTTTTATCTTGCAAATTTGTATTGGCTACGTGGCCGAAAGGGTTCCCACGAAGTAGGTATCATTTAAGCATTGCCGTCTCGAGTTAGTGTAGCACGGCTCGCTCGGACGGGAACATTCTGTGCATTCAAGTATCTCCCATTGTTATCTATTTATTCTTATAAATCCTTCCTTATAATCGTTTAATGCTCACATTCAGCGAGACCGGACGTATTGTGCGCTAAGGCCTTGGTACGCATGCGCGGCAGCGTACTTCACAAGAGGCTTATGGCGTCGGTAAGCACCCCGGGATATGGTAAGACTAGAAACTACACGCGCTAAGTCCATGTAACTAATTAATCTCCGCATGGAAATTCTTCTCGCCTAAACTGGCCATTGTAAAAATCTTCCACCGCGGCACGGAGATATGCGGTATAATGGGGTACGGGGACGGGGTCGGGGTCGGGGTCGGGGACGAGCGTCGAGGTACGACGTGAAAAATGACCCCGTGCACCAATCCTCCTTATGGTTTCACCGTTCAGAGTTTCGACTTTAGGACGACGTCGAGGACGCGGAGGATCCACAATAGCCAGAGTTCGGTGTATGGAACCTGGTTCTGTCTTTCTTAACGTAGAGGAGGAAGAATAGACACATGTGTGCTCGTATGAATATCCGTGAAACGGCACCGCGATAAGTGTGCAACGGGCCTGCATACAGGGAGGCAAGAGTATAGAGAGAGTCTTTGTAGACGTTCAAAGAGCACAATGTCTATATGATCGCTTCTGCGACAATGGGCCCTCAGCTACAACTGGATAATATCAAGGTTGTTTGACGGGTGGCCAAAGCTACCGCGTGGTTCTGACAATCTCCTATAGCGGCATAAGGATTATCGATACATACCTGAATTGACAAAAAATTTTCTTATCAACATCCGGTCCATGCCTGTTCTTCATCCTCCACCTCATCGCCCCCCACCCTCTCAAAGCCATTTCATTTAATGTATCTAGGATACTATATAGGTGTATGCATAGTTGGAACGAAGGGCGCCGATCCCCCCGTATATCCGTAATGAATTGCATACATGTGTCCTTACGGAATTATCATCCTTATCGGCGACGATCTCAAGCCGTGAATGCATCGCACGGTGTATAATTCAAAAGGGTCGAGGTGGTGGAGCCGGGAAATATAGAGTTTGGCCAGGACGACGCGGGAAAGAAGAGAAACAGATATACATAGAGAGAAAGAGAGAAAGAGAGAGAGAAACAGGGAATAGGAGAGAGTAAGAGATATTGTGAGGGTTAGGGTAAAAGGGGAGAGATTTTGTCCTCTGGGGAGCAGTCAAAGCGCGTGGCCCTCGTCGGGATGATCTGAGCATCAAACGCAATGGATGCGTCGCGGTGGGACAACGCGCTATGGTCATAGCGTAATGCCTAGCCATCGCGATGAATTGTGTGGGTAAACTTTACAGAGAAGCTGCGTATTTGCATACGTGTACCAACCTATCTTTGTATTTGTGGGGAGATACGTGAACTTGATCTATACGTAACACCCGTGCGTTTGATCGTATGTATTTGTATGTATATACTTAGCGATCTGGTTCCAATCCGATGCGAAAATGTTTGCTTTGCATTTCCGATATCCTATGTCCTATACCTATATAACCGGTTGAAAAAACATCGAAATTTCATCCCAGAGGTAATTAGAATTTATTAATTGAACTTTGCTTGGGTTCAGGAAAAACTTTCCGAGTTGGAAGACGGCGTTACGCGGCGACACTTTTATATCTATAGTATACTCTGCACTGCGCGAGATCGAGCTAAAAGGAGCAGGGACGAAGCCACCCCGTTCTACTACCATAGTCGTCGTGTGTATATCCCACGAGAGCAGCAATTTATAAATAATTGACCCGAGTCCGGTAAAAAATGAATTACGTCTCCCTATGCACAATATGAGGAGTTACTTTACGGTAAAACGAGGAGAACTCGCGTTCAGAAGGGGGCAGAGGACACCCGCGAGACTTGGCAGGGTGGGTAACATAAGCCGCATCAATTTTGCAATTGGAGAATTTTACGTCGCGCTCGGTAGACATTTATTATTAATGGATGGTTCGCGAAGCCCTGTTATACTCGACAGTCTCTACGTTGCAGTGCCCACGGGTTTCCCTTTTGCGGAAAACCTTGTCTTTTTCTTTTTTTGTCTTTCTCTTTTTCTCTTTTTCTCTTTTTTTTCTTCTTCTCGCACCCCAAAGATAAAAGGGTGAAAAATTCGTCGTCTATCTCGTATCTATTTTCCTATCAGATCAAGCCCTTCGTTTGAAGGATCAAGCGAAATTTGAAGTGACATGGCGTGTGGGGGTTACCGCATATTCGTAATGAACGACATAATTAAAGGGAAGATTTGCGCTTGAAATTTCTGACTTTTGGAGTTGCAACAACAGTTATACTGGTTAGACATGAAAGACTTTGGTTGCAAGAAGAAGCGTCGCGACGTCTTTGGCACAGTACAGAGTCTAACGCGGGTATATTTTCCTCTTTAGTCGCGTAGCAGCTATACTATGTACAAGATTCTTATATTCTTATGTACTTATATATATATAAACCTTGTATACATATATAAATACTTTTTTATTTTTATTTTATTTTTTCTGTTTCCTTCACAAACGATATAAAGAAGCGACGTCTTCTTGACTTAAAATTAAGAAAACAAATACAGAAGCAACGATAAGAGATAAAAGGGAGACCAACACAGCTACACCTCTGCATACCTACCCACCTACCTAACTTCCTCCCACCCAACCTACTTCAGAAGATGAACTTAGTAATGCATTTGAGTTTTACGCAAACATCATTTTTATCCCCGTTCGGGGGTCGCGTCCGTATTCACTCGGGGGAATCAGGGGGTGGAATGAAGAGGGAGGAATGACTTCCACCGAGGCGAGTAATCAGCAAGACATTATTTCTTCTTTGAGTTGTACGCAAGTACTTTAATGCGTTGAAGACATCGCTGAGGTACCAAATATAGTACATACTGTCGTTTGTTTGCAAATAATATATATATGTATACCTACTTCAGTCATTCGTTAAATAGATTTGCGTTATTCCTTTAAATATCTTAATCCCAAGTATATAGTGGTGAAAGTTATACATATGAGTAAAACATGAGAAAAAAAATGAAAAATAAAATAAAACGCGAGTCGCGTAGTATGTAAAACATATATGGTAGATTATACTGTCTGTATAGGTATGTATACGGAATTACGTACTGCATTACGGGGGCTATTGTTTTACCTTAAGGAGTTACGCAAGTAACTCGCCCCTTAACGATTGTTATTGCTATTGTTTTCTAATTGGCACAAGTACATATACACATATATGCATATATGCATATGGAAAGGCGAGGTGTAGTGTGGTACGTATGTACCTCAACCTCGGAATAAAGCCTCGTGTCGACCTGGCTCTAGTAGAGGTATTAGCTTGAGCAGCTTTACCGAGGGTTACATAAATATCACCGAGGCGTGTATAAATAGTTCGCCGAGATTTAGATTACTCGAAATCCACGCCGAGGTATAATAATGCCATTGTAACAGCAGATAATCTATTTCTACGTAGAGAGAAACGATATACCTTAGGTATGGGCATAGGGTGAGAGTTGGACGGATAGACGGAGCGAGAGAGGGAGTGAGGGAGTCGGAGAGAAAAAAGGAGAGAGAAGGAAATAGATAAAGAGACAGAAGGAAATGTAGCAAAAGTCGTGCTGCTGCTGCTGCTGCACACGGACGTCTGGACCAAGACAGACGTAGCGAGGCTAACCTAATGATGGAATCTGCAGAACTACCTTCAGTGGGCGTGAACGGAAGCCTGCCGATGCCGGCCCAGAAGCTACCGGATATTTCGAACGCATCTCATATTTTATTTTATATTTTGAAAATATCAAGAGAAACAGTTTTTACACTGAGGGAAAGAGAGCGTCGAGCGGGGGAACGATACGCGGACGCGGCGTTCCCCTATTTATTTTACATCTTCCTCGCAGTCTCGGTCACCCACTCGTTTCGCGGTTACTTAGTATATAACATACCTATCTACCTATATACCTATAGATCGTAGGAAAAATTAAGAACTGAACTGCGAGACTTCTAATTTTATTCGAAATAGGCGTCGCTAGATACATACATGCCGTAGTAGTTTCCTTGAGCTCGTAAAAAGCCACTCGTCGCCAAGTATAAATCGCTCTGAGATTCTTCAAGGAAATTGACTGTCCGAACGTTTAGCGATATGGGGGCCATCTTTGTTACCAGATCTTGGTAATCGGTCAAAAACACCTAGCAAATGGTCGCTTGGCTATTTAAATCCCATTTATTTAATCGGCGATTAGGGAGTATGATAAAACACCAATGAAAATTTACGTACTACGATCGAGATGTAACGCAATGCATTATGTGGGTGCACATAGAAATAATTACTGCATAGATTTACGCGCGAAATTCCAATTCCCTCGTCTTCGATCTATAAGTACGTAATAAATGGTGAAATATTTCGGGTCCACGCGCGGTTCTCATCGGGGACGTCAAAATCAACAAAATATTTGAACAGCTGACGTTCGATGGACGTCGCTTATGGATTCTTGGATAAATCAAGAAAAGATTGATTGAAAAAATATTGACACATTGCTGCAGAGACGAAAGACTCGGATTTAAGTATAATTAAGTCATTCATCGTTCGGATTTTCACTTCGTTTGATATAAAGAGGATCATTTCTTTTCTTTTTTTTTGTTTGTTTTTTCGATATCTTCTCTTTTGCGAATGAAGGCATCAACCAATTTTGATAAATGAAAGAAAATTGAATAACACAAAGCGACGCGGGAACCGTTCCGAGGATTTACCTCAATTCGCGCACCTATAAACTTATTGCAAATATATTTACTCGTATAAATGTGCATAACTTTATCGGCTGCAGTTAATATACTGTGCAGCGAAGTTTCAGATACACGATATTCTAGTTGGGATTATTGTTGTATTTACAAACACGAGACAAGCTACAGATTACTGCTTGTAACCGATCCTTGTGTGCTCAGAGTTGGGTTGGTAGAAGTAAGTCAATACGCCTTTCTATATACCTACCTACCTGCCTACCTACCAGCAACCTACCTTCCCGCGTTTAAGGTACGGCACAATCGCGTTGCGTAATACGACTTCAATACAACAGGAAACGGATTGTCTTTTATGCATTGGAGATAAAAAGTGCAGTTTACAGATAGACAGATAGACATATAGGCTAGAAATTTCCACCTTTATATTCACTCGGGTTAATTGCAAACCTTTCTAATCTCATTCAGGCGTCGAATAACTATACTGACAAGTCAATAGCGAAACTGTAGATAAGTTAGCAACGTAGGTATAACTCATTCTATAAATTACGAATTATAATGTTGATTGAAAATTTAATTAGAAGCTTATGTACTACAACCGCTTACATACACATATCTATAATTTTTCACGGTTTTATATGCCGATTGCTTTTTTTCTTATTAGTTGAATTCTTCGTTTTGCAATGATTTATGAGACGTATTGTCGAAAATCTTATGGCCAATTATATTTCTTTTGAAATCAATTTTGCGTTCGAATTTAGCACACGATTAAATATTCGGTTTTTTCTTATTCTCACTATAACGGAGAAGAACAGTGGATTATTCTACGCCGTTCGTAACGGTTTTGAATTACTGCTGCCATTCAGAACTGTACAGTGATTATATATTTCTATATTTTACGGTTCGAAAATAAGAATCGCGGATTATAAAAGCAACACACTATCCACGCCATGAACGAACTTGAAAAAACGTTTCGTAATCGTTAAGCAACTCGAGCCGATCCGGCCGATCAAAGATTCGTTAACGAAGGAAAATTGATTGAACATCAACCGTGCGGTTATAGGCATTAAAATACCGAGGCACAATGGATGTAATATACGATATGGGTTTTTGAAATTTTTGTATAAAGTATCTTCACACATATACCTATGCATATTGCATATAAAGGAGAAGACTACAAGGGAATATAAATTTTCCCTGAAAAACTGCGGCGGATGGTCACCTGCACCCCACGAGCTAAGAGGAATCTGCTGCAGTTGGAGCTGATGCACGTATAGGTATATAGTTTCGTAATACGAAAATAAATCTTGTGGACACTCACCGCGGCAAGCAGAGAAGAGGGACGTGGTTGCCTGGACTCTTGTCACCGGACACGGATCCCTTGAACGACTGCAACGTATCCCGTGTAGTGCAAAGAAGAGAAGAAGAAGAAGAAGAAGAAGAAGAAGAAGAAGAAGAAGAAGACGAGAAGAAGAATGAGAATAAGAGGAGAAATAAGAAGAGGAAGAGGATGAAGATGAAGAAGAAGACGGCTATCAATGGTTACATTATACAATCGCACCTCAACACCACTACGCGTTATTTCCATATGCACGTGCAGTACTTGGACCATTACATCGAACAAGTTTACTTTACGGACTGCACTGGGCGAGAGATCGGGTCGCCAACGAGGACGCGGTTCTTCTTCAACATTGCGATTCGAGAACTTGACGACGATCGTCGAGGGGAGCGGACCAAGAGGGGATCTGATCGCACTCCACCCTATTTCCTTCGGTTTACTTTGTAGACCGAGTATTTTACAGATTAGATATCCCCTGGCAAACACTGGGTTCGATTCAGGTAGGCACGCATAAGTCCCATATTTATACTTGACTCGTATACGTATGTGAGTACATCCGGATACCTACATGCGGGATAGACCTTATTTGATTATAGACACACATATATTTACGCAATATATCTATGTATGTGTATAATATACTAGTATGTACTTATAAATGAAATATTTTACCGAGAATGAGATATATACACGCGGGATACGAGTTTTTTCAAATACATATATCTACACCCGGAGTACCGACGACAACGCTTGCCGATGTCGGAGGTCAGTTTGCACTTACATTAGATTTCAACCGGAGGACCCCTCCGCGTGTTTGTCATGAGTAAACAGATTCTTCATTTACTTTTATTCACCTATATTAGAGTTAATTTTTTCAAGTTTACCGGATACTGATACTGCAGTCGTTAGCTTACCGGATTCAACTCTTCTGCCCAGCTGACTTTCTCCTCTTTATCGGCGATGCGAAC
This sequence comes from Tenthredo livida, assembly GCA_963992785.1. Taxonomy (NCBI): domain Eukaryota; kingdom Metazoa; phylum Arthropoda; class Insecta; order Hymenoptera; family Tenthredinidae; genus Tenthredo; species Tenthredo livida. Next base: position 5,365,911 of record OZ023071.1, on the reverse strand, counting down.
CCATCCACCGTTGGAAGAGTTTTTGGAACATCAGGACTAGTCCGTTTCTGAAAACAAGATACCATACAGCGCTTAGTTTAAATTTGACTAGAAAAAGGAAGAAACTTTCGAGAGAATGTTTCAACTCTTGATAATAAAAAAATACAGGAAATAATTTATTTCCATTCATCTCGAAAGCTCAGTTCATAAATCTTTCACCATTTACTCGTATTTTATTTCACATACATCATCTACGCGGATTACAATGAAATCTCGTAATGGAGCATATGCGTCATATTTTAGCCCGCAGAGTTCGTCGACGGACATCGGTCATATATTTCTCAGAAGACGTATTTCGTGCAGGAGGTAAATCCCCAGACAAACAACGACTTGCAAACCCATACGGCATTGACCACACGTTATTTGAGCCCAACGGTAAAGCAGAAAGTAAAAAAATAAAAGAAAAAAAAAACGAACGAGAGAGAAGAAAAAAAATGAAAAGAAGAAAGGCTGCGCGGGCATATGATACGCACTTAAGCGCAACTTTGAAATTCGCGTCAAACACTTGACCAACTATACTTAACTAAGTACAGATAGATTGTATAAATACGTAATTAAGAGTTCAAATAGTCGATAGGTACGTTCGCAGACTTCCTCTTATTTTTTGCTGTCTCATTACTCTCGGGTAATCGCGATAATGAACTTCCTTGATTGTTTCCTTCGCAGAATACGTATACCTAACTGACTTTTGGTGACCCATAGTAATTTTGAGAAAATAATAGTCTCAAAATTTTTAATACCGGAAATATTTTCTGTGTATAAATGTATCGTGTAAATCGATTGGGCATTTTAATGACCGGTGTTATTCGTTGTTAATTGCGAGATGGGTCGAGGAACGAGGATAGCTTAAGTCCGTTTACCGGTACGAGGTATACGGTATAGACCATGGAGAAGGTAGGTATAGGTAGATATTGCTCACAAAATTTCAAGAGTTCAGTTAATTAATACGTGACTTCTTTCTCGGCTTATTTATAGCTATATAGCATTCTTGAACGGCGGCAAGTTTTGTACTCCTTTTTTTTTTTTTTTTTGGTTTTTTAATTCTTTTTTTTAAATTTTGTCTTTTCCTTTTGCTTCTTTCTTTTACGGTCAGAAGTTATAATAAATTTTCTTTTAATTTCAGACATTAACCCGTAATCATAGATCCCTAATAGCGTAATTTAGGCACTAGCTCCGACCAAACGGAGCAGGTATACATATGCATGTGTGTATGTAACCCGATGATGTAGTACATGGTGCATAAGACGAAAAACCCGGCAAACGATTCAAATTCCAACTCGTAGTTGGCGGAAAACATCTCACCAATTACAGTTTACGAAATAATCTATACGATCTATAGATCCTAGATCCTAGTGTGTGTAGCAGGTGGGAAATTAATTGGATGCATGTATACATAGGGTATATATATTTTCAAATAAACAGTAACGCAGGTGAACGTGTTTCAATTGTGAAATAAAATCAACTTCAAATCCAGTTCCATGAAAGTTCTTTAATTTTATTACGGCATTTCCTTATGCGGATAGTAACGCTTAACGTTTGCAGCGCCAGCTGATGGACCGAGTTACGAAGAGAATTACATTTTGCATCCTCGCATTCGCGCTGCCGTATTAGGTGGCGATGATCGCGTTCGGCTGTTTCGCAGAACCAATAATAAGCCATACAATTTTAAGATAATGGAAAGTTTCGCGTCATTCATTACCGCAAGCATGAGACTATACCGCTCTCGGCCGTCCTTAATTCGATAATAATTCGCGGAATTATATTAGCGATGAATTTCGTTCGAGGAAAGCGTGTCGATTACTATAAGATTCGTAATCAGGAATTTCCATAGCGGCTACCTATACTGAAAATAATTATTGTCATAATCGGTAATCAATTTACCGAAATGGTTGGCTTTTTTCTTTCCATTGATAACAATTTGGTAAAGTAAAAGTTGGAAAATTCCGATTCTCCGTAACGCAAAGTATCAACTCCACGCTTCACCACCTCCGCTAATTGGATCCTTCGACCAATATCTCGATTGTAATTAACGCCTGTTGAGTTTATACAGCTTTCTTGATGACTGGACCTTAGCGCAGTGACTGTCGTTAAAGACTGAGAACTGATAACTCAACCAGCGAGAACTGAGAACTGAGAACTGAGAACTGAGAAGTAAGAAGTGAGAAGCGAGAAGTGAGAACGGCAGGTAGTTGGCTCTATTAATAGAGTAGATATGATCAATTTCGCTCCGTAGACGTTGGTAGGCCACGTGGGCGTGTACCTGGATGCTGGAGGATTGCTCGAGGTTAGAGAACCAGGTTGGATAAGTTGGCAGGCAGTCAAGCATTCACCAAGCTAGGCGATCGGGCGAATGAGCGAGGGAACGGCAGGTAGGTGGCGGCTACATCGCGTCGTGGAGCGATGCGGACGACGGCGTGGTCAGGTGGCTGGCAAGGACGCGAGAGGACGATGACCCTAGCCACGATCCGGTCACTCCGCTGCGCTGGCCAGCTCGATCTCAGCCTCTTGCCGAGCCGCGTTACAGCGCGGCGCTCCGCGGCCCTGTTTCGTATGTATCTATCCACGTGTATGTAAGTATCGCTCGAGAAAACATGTATAGAAAACCATACGTATATTTTTATATATATATACATGTATGTATATATGTAGTATATACCCCCAGCCACGTCTTTCATCTATGTATGTACGCACGTAGGTGCTCTTCAACCAGGTTATACTCCATGTATTATATGGTAGAGTACACATATGTGTGGATCTATAGGAAGAAATCACTTCAACTCCTATTCTGGACCAGAGAGTACGCATACCTATGCAATCAACATTTTTGTCCATTAAGGGAGAATTTTTGAAGGATCGATCTACGTAGCCAAAAAATTGAAAGATTATTTTTCGATGACCCAGTTTTATCGCACCAATCCCTACTGCTATATTTCGGTAAAAGTCAGAAATTCAGCCAGTTTTGGCATGATTTATTAGAAATATCTGTTCAAGTTATCCCCTGGAATAATTTGAAAAAAAAAAAAAAACAATTGTTTCTTCGGACGATCTGGTTAGCTCCTATTCCTCTAAAGGTATAGTTTTCCGGCGAGAACTTAAATAGCCTGACATATTAGCGTTGAGAAAAATACATCGCGTCGGTGACGCGATGTAGGTACCTAACTGAAATAATATATACGTAGGGTGTTCGAGCGAACGATTTCCCCCCCGGTGTTTTGGCGAGGGGTATGAGTTAGGCACCTAATCACAGGGTGAACGACGACTCTCCCGTTAACGCACTGGGAAACACGCACTTTGGTAACTACAGCGCGCGAGAGCACACGCGTAGATTTTTAATGTACGTGAGTATACGTATAGACGCATACTGTGGATATAGGCGGCTGATAACCCGACCTGTTATTACATTTCGTCTGGTAATATTCGCCCTGTCACCCGCAGGAAATAAGAAGCTGGAGAAATCTCTCTTTGTTACCGTTCATTCCCAACTTATATTCCTTCCTTGTAGCTTGTACAAAGTTACCCGCGCGACCTTCGACCCAAAGTTCGGGGTGACACGGCCGGAGTTATACTGGGTACTGAAGGGTGTTCGCGGGGGAGGCGATTGAACAGAAATTGAATGATTGGGGGCGAGCTTCGAGGGCGCTTGATTGTTCATTCAAACAACAATCGTAATTGCGTTACGCGCCTCGCGAGGGAGGGTGCCGACTGACTGACTGAGTGACTGAGTGACTGAGAGACTGACTTACTGACTGACTGACTGACTGGCTTGGCTGGCTGATTCCAGTCTAAGAGATCGCTGGCGCCTCTAGTTCCACTGCCACGCGAGCCAAGTGCCACCGAATAAGCAAACGATGAGAATATATGGAAAAAAAACCTTCCAGGTTCTACGGCTAGTAGCGAGGCTGATAATTGCTAACAGCGATACCCTGGGCCAAAGTGCTCTTCATTCTTTAGCGCGGTCGAATCCTCGAGCACTTGACCGTCGTTATAGAATCTCGTCAAACCACGTGCTGAGAGCTATTGTAAACGTGATTTCATAGTCGTTAACAATAATTATTACATCGATGAGAAAGGATCTAAGGTCTATGGACAGGGGGGTTGAATAGCGTTTGGGAAAAGATCGTGCGAGATGGAAATAAGTGAATTTTTATTCCATGGATAATGGGGCGATGTGCTCAGGTATTGACTAATTGTAATTTGTAACTGAATACGTGGCACGTGGGAATGTGGAGTATGTGACCGCAAGAGTTTGAGACAAAACTATCTACGTATAATACTCGTATAGGTATAGTTGAATATTTGGATCTTATATATAATGATTTGTCTACATTTGTAAAATTTGTTCGGGTTATATGCCGTAAGTGTGATAATAATAATAGATATGTGTTCTTTTGAAGCCGCCACCGAAATTGAGGTTGACGTATTGTCACTGCCTTTTTGTGATTAACATAATAATGCAAACACAATGAGACAACACTCGGCTTCGTCGTGTTTTGTTTGACCAGGTGAAAATGGCTCCACGCTCACCGTTAACTCAAACATATGCCGCCCCAAGGCTTCGTCAATGGTTCGGTAGGTACTGTTGTAACTTAACGACAATATAATAATTAAAATTTGAAGAGAAAAAAGGTAGAAGAGTCAGATGCTATATTCTAATGCGAGTTGAATTGATTGAGCGTGAAATCATTTCCTGAACTACGGTTCATTTATGTGGTGATAATACTGGTAATAATAAATCGCGAAGATAATTATAAACGTCGCGAGTGTACAGTACATGTATTTCGATTGATTTTTTAGGCGACGAAGTGCGGCAGAGCCTTAAGCCGGGAAATCCGTGAATCGTTGAGTCGAGCAAGGATCAAAGGGTCGTTTGTACCTTCCATTGAATCGTCGAGGCTGATTGTCGGAGCAAAAGGTACACCGAACGGTGGAGATTTCTCTCATTTCCAGATAATCAGTTTACAATGAGCCGGACGAAAGTGCTAGCTGGGGGAGCTAATCCTTCTGTGAAACCGTACTCGAGGGTTACCTATATCCTCCCCATTCGCGTACTCGGGCGAAAATTCTCATCCTCTCATCCACATTTATGGATGACTGAATTTCCCGCTGAGAATTACCTGTATATATACGTATGTAGTAGGTATACGCGCGACACGGTATGTCTGTCTCTCCGTGACTGACTGATTGCATTCATTTTTTTGTACCGAAATTTTATTTTTGTATTTTTTTCAAAATAGAAACGCGCCAATATACCCAAACGTTATTATTTCATTATTATATCTCTGATCCTCAGCTCTTGAAAAAAAAGATTTTGTTATAGCCGCATGCATATACTCAACCCTATAATTTGAGGCGAAGTTTGATTAGAGACAAAGTTCTTGAGGCAAGATTGAGAGGTGGAAGTGTGTTTTATCAGTCACTCTGAATCATTTTTTATTTTCGTTTCATTTACATTTTCTTTCTCTTTTTCTGTCTCCTAATCAGCAGAAGAAGTAAAAAAAAAGAAAAAAAGAAACGATAGAATTTGAAATCTGTAGAAAATGTTCGCATACCTAGGTACGTCGGATTTAGCCGTTGGCCGAAACCCTCGGCGAGATGACGCGATCGATCGAGAAGCTTGACCATACTGAGAGATAATCGGTAATTCCATTATATCTATACGCGGATAAGACCGGCGGCTATCGGTAACCACTAGGTTAAGATGGCGGGTAGGATCAAAACGTTCTGACTACGTACGTTTCACTTCTTATTTAGCGCTCAGATATATACCTACTCGAATGCCATGAGCTAAACTGGTTCCCGAAGAAATGCCACCGATTTCTTGTCACCTCGATATGTTGTCTCGCCACTATAAGACATAATTCTCAATTTGATATATGAAATTCTTTAACAAAGATATAATTTATCTTATATATACCTATATATTATATACGATATATAAATTGACCTACGTGCAAGAACGCAATTTCTAATATCTTCCCATACCTATGATACATACTAGGTATATAAGAAGCGGATATTAGTCCTTGTATATTTTACCCCGTAGATCAAAAGCGACGTCTGCAGTATGCCAATGACGTTTTCATTCCTTGTTAATAATCTTTTTCCTTTTTTCATTTTCTTTTTCCTTTTTTCATTTTCTTTTTCCTTTTTTCAAACCCTGACGACAAGGACCTGCGACGATTAAGGGAATACATCCAACGATCGATTACCCACGGTTGGACGCGGCTGCTTGGATGAGGTACTACCGTTACGTAGAGCTAGGGAGACGGATTCTGTAGGGGTTCCTCGCGTATACTCCTCGTAGTCGTGCAGGGTCGTGTGTAATTACCGTCACAAACATAGCGATGAGGCGACAAGCTCGACAGATGAAACTCTTAATCGTAAAAATAATTGAAAATACTCTGAAGCCGGGCAGAAAAAACATCGTCCGCCGGATGTAACCCGGAAAATGACAATTACTAGGACGGATGGACCACCGCCTGGACTCAACGACGCTGTCTGACGTCAATGGCTAAACGCCATAGCCTAGGGCGACTCGGCTTCCTCTCTATACTACCCATAAAAATCGACCTTAAATATTGCGAAGCCTCAATGAACGAGAGTCCAAAAATTCTTGACCCCAACTTCATTCTTTTCGATCTATTATCACGTGATAATACTCCCACTTTACACGTGGATGATATCAAGTGCCCAATACATGCAGTGGGCATGTAATAAGCGCGGCAATGGGTGAACGAACGAGGGTACTGGGGGCATCGATTGCTCTTCACCGAAGGGTTTGGTGCTACGAACGATTTCCTCGTTATCATTGAACGCTGATATCATAAATAGGCGCAGGAAAGAGAAATCGAAGGATATAAATCCTCGCGAATTTAATAGGGTACGATTTTTACCCGTTTCTAAAACACTGAGACACGAGTGTTATCACCATGTACGGATTTTTTGATCGTCAAAAAATCGCGAGATCTGCAAAGCAGAGGTACCATCTTCTCCCTGGAAAATGATTGTATGTGATTTCGATGAAAAGGTGGGCCTCGCTTTATGTTACTAAGCAAATCATTTCTTATTAGCTATTACCTGCTGCACCTACTCAATATCGCGAGGGTGAACATTGGAATGGTACAGAAACGTCCGGGCGGTGGCTGTGCAATAATGGAGACGTGCGTTCAATGGAAGCTTTGAATTGCTGAGGCTGCTTGTCTTCCACAGTTCGATATACGTGTGCATGTACCAAGAACGTATATAGTTTCGTTATGGTTCGCGGGCATATAATATATATACACATATATACATATATGTATGTGTAGGTATAATATTGTAGACACATAGTACCTATGTGTGTACTGTAAGGCAACGCGAATACGAAGGGAAATACTGGGAAGTTTCTGTCTTTGCGGATCTCGGAGTTCTGAAAGCTCGACGTTGCTTGTAGACCAGAGATGAGTTGGCTAGCTGGCTTGTCATCTTGTGTGAAAAGAATAATATTCTCTTTGAAACATTAGCAATTCTATGATTACTGGGGGGGTTTATTCAGAAAGCTTTTCTTATTGCTATATTTATATTTATATGCATATTGTATACCCTAACGTGTCGTCGTGCGAAAGTAAAATCTTTTTCTTTTTCTCTTTCTTTTTCTTTTTCTTTTTATTTCTTTTATTTCTATACCCCTTGTTACAAAATAGTTTAATTAATGATTCCTTGGAACAAATTTACCTTCGTTATTAGCACATTCAGAACTTGCGCTCGCTTATACTTACGTATATCCAAATGGACAAAGGCTCCATTGTGGAGATTCATAAAAGACTACTGTTCCGAGCAGCTTAAAATAATTCAATTCAAAGAATGTTTTATATTATTTATAACGTGCCTTATAACTCGGGCAGCTTTGCAAGTTAGAGATTTATTATTTTGCGGGGTGCACACACACAACGTATACTTTCAAAGGTGCTAAGGGCTATAATAGCTGGGGGGTTAATATTCTCATTACTTATTATATCTAAAGAAATGACAAAGCCAATCGGCATTATAACGCCTCGAAAATTCGATCGTATAAAACATCAAATCGAATAAAAATCTAGTAAAAAAATAATTATTCCTGACATTAGAATCATTCTAGTTTTCTATAAATATTAACATTTTTTCTATCCAACGCCACTTATACGCCCCCGCATCCAGAACTTTATTTTCAGAGCTACGTTGCTTTAGAAATAATTTATAAAGGTGTAACTGAATGCTCTGCACTTTATTGAGTATAAATAAATGAATAAATAAATAAATAAATAAATAAATGAATGAATAAATAAATAAATAATGAAGCGTAAAACGTTTCTTGATTTTATGGCTGTAAATATATACACATCCTTCTCATCCTTTGAGAATAAAAATTCTCAATTCCTTCTTTATGATATAAAAGGCCTTATTCGAACTGGAATTATATGCTTGACACGTAATTAGTTCCATTAGAATTGGCGTCAGCAAAGATTATGCCTTTCACAAATGCACGAAGACATTCCTCTAGATTCCAGATATATTACATATGATCGTAATAGAGAGGGCCATAAAAGGAAGGCATTTCTATCCTAATGTCCGTATCGGATTGGGTCAATTTAACGGAGATTGCTCCGATTAACGTTGATTTTTCAACTCTCTTTCCGGTCAATTATAACTTTTTTGTTTACCGCATATACCTATATAGGATACCGCGTAGTTTATGAATGGGCAAGAAGACATGCGTGATATAACCGCGCGGGCTTAAAATGCGTCTCATCGGTTGCCTGCGATGCAGGCGGTACCTACTGCAGCCGGTTCTAAAATCTAATAATAAGTAAAAAATTTCATCGGTTGTCATAGTCATGTACATTTTATACTATTTATTTTAAGAGGCTGCAGGTAAATTCATCACGCAAGCCCGATTATGCGCGATATTTCGTAAATGATAATTCAGGCTTATTACGCGGAGACGGATAATTGTGCGTCATACACTCAATCTGTTAATGAATTATTCGAATTAATTCGGGGGGGGGGGGGGGGGGGGGGCATTGGTACCTACATCTAACTTCTATCACGGATGCAGTATTTTGGAGACGATGATATTTGAGAATATTCGCGAACGAATATATTCTTCGTTTGCTCTTTAGTCGAGAGAGATATTCTAATATTGTAAGCTGCACTGCAGGAAGCTATTATATATACCAACGACGCCATGGTAGCTTAATTCCCGCATAACTGCACAGACTAAATTTGATCTCTCCGCTTCGCTCGTATACCCTCTATCTTTTTTACAAAAAAAAAAAAAAAAAATAAGAAGAAGAAGCAGAAGAAGAGAAAGAAAAACGATCAAAGGGACCAAAACGACGATGCAACATACTTCGCACTTATCTATGTACATCAGTTTTACGTTGTACTATCAATTTTTCGCTATCATATGATAAGTTGCTAATTATTATCAGTCCTATTCCCACAATTTAAATGATGTTATAAACATTTCAAATACGCATACCTACCCGTGGCTAATTTTCACCGATACCTACGTTACTCACTCGACAAATAATTATCCTAATTTCATAATCAATTACTTGATTACTTCATCAATCAATGGCCTCGGGTCAAAGGTATATTCTGCAGCTTTCGTTTGGTTAGGCTCTTAATTATCATGGTTGAAACGTCTCCGCGTCGATTCTCTCGATATTAATTAAAAGAAGAAAAAAAACAAGAAGAAAAAGAAGAAGAAGAAGCAAAAAAAAGGTTTCAATTTTCAAATGAGCTGCTAACTTGATGATGTTTTAATACGATAAATACTTAATCTTCATGTATATCTTTTGTTCGATTTAAAAGATGTGAAACGATTTGAAGAAAGAATCCTGCTTGTGTAGTATGGCTACCTCCTGGAATATGGTATCCACACATATCAGCTTGGCAGAGAGACATTCTAACCGCTAGCTAGCCCTGCCAAAAGGCCGTGGTTTCCAGTGGACCGATTCCAGTAAATTACTTTATCGCAGCTCGTCCATCTGTCCCTAATTCTTTTCAACCTCTGAGAGCCGAATTATTAGGAGTTAGTTGTCACCTTTGATCAATCCAAGTCGGATCTAGATTTACGTCGACTAGTTTCGTAATGTATCGATCCATCCGGCACGGGATTTTACGCTTTTTTTATTCTCAACCCGTTCCAGCACATGCTAGACTGATTTCTATCCCGCTTTCCTAGCCATGATAACATAACGGCGTCACTCTTCCATCGTTTAATTAATCATCAAAGAAATGAATAGAGGATAAGAAGGATCAAAAAACGGAATGTAACACTTTATCAAATTTCCAAAACGCAATACGTGTGACTATAATGAATCGACTATACCTACACGTATAGGTACAGTGTTCGAGATTTTCAAACAGAACAACAAGGCTAATAAGGTCCATTATTTTTCCCATTGATCAAGCTTATCGATTTTGGTTTGACCGCGCTTTGGCAGGTAGTTTCTTACTTTTCTCTGCCCACTCGAAACGGGTCGACCTTACAATGTGCCTTTATACATACGTTCACTATGTACTATATAGGCATAGAATTGTGGAGGATCAAAGGCACACTGAGGCAGCTACTATAGCTAACTACTACGCAAAGGAACTAGCAGCAGCAGCAGCAGCAGCAGCAGCAGCAAAGGCATCAGCATCAGCAGTGATGCTGTCTTTGTTATATGCTGCCTCCGTTATAGACTGATGTAGATGGAAGGAGGCCCCCGTTCTGCTTCTCCTCTTCATTTCTTTTATCATTTTTATTTTCTTTTTTTACAGAACTGTAGGCGAGTTGGTCCGTTTGACCCGAGCTTCGAAGCCTAATTGTTCATTTTAATATATTCCCCTTTTAATTTCCGGATATTAGTTTCGTTGAGGGGCAATTAATCTTTCCGTTGCATAAAGACGTGGTTTATAATGGTACATAGGTACATTACGTACTTGTGTCTTCGAGAAGTGCGCACGTTCGTTGTTCGGTTGCAAATTAAAACAACGAATCGAAATATTAATGCAAACAAAAAAAAGAAAAAAGACAACAAGATTAACAAAAATTAATTTCATAGTCATCATACCCGAAACATTATATATATATCTTTCTTTGACGATTACGTGACGCTTCTTAATTTTGTCGCTTTTATATTATTCGCAGAAATAATTGTAAGCCTCGGTGGTTTTTGTGCAAATTCAGAAAAAAAATCTGAGGAGAATTAAGGAGAAATGAAGGATTTTGTTTAATTTTTTTTTTTTTTTTTTTTTGGTTTTGGTGGTATTTCTCCTTTTTCCTTTTTCCTCTTTTTCTCTTTTAGTTTCTTTTCTTTCCTCCTTTTATCACGCCACAATTTACGAATGAGAATCAATTAAGAGTCGAAGCTCGGCTCGGAATATAAATCCTCTTTCTAAGGCGGGCAACGAAATGAGACGGAAAGAATGAACGGAAAGAAATAAGAAAAAAAGAAAAGAAAAAACGAAAAAACGAAAAAACGAAAAGAAGAAATAAAGAAAGAAAAATAAAAGAAACAGGGAATAAAAGAGAAGCAAAGAATGAAGGAAAAAAAACGTCTTGCTTCACGGAGAGTCAAGTTGTTGGGCAAGGCTCCTTATTTACTTTATTACAGCCTCCAGAGTCCAGTAACGGTATCGGTCCAGCTCTCCACTCCTCATCTGCCCCTCTTCCTCCTCTTCACTCTTTCCCCTCTTTACTCTCCACCTCAAGCTTCTTCGACTCGCTTCGTCCCTCTCTTTAACAAATTCTTCTATCGATTCATCCCAAAGGGCTACCTACTCCTGCCGTCTCGTTTCTCTGCTTTCTATACTCGGACATTTCGCAAATACAACGTTCCGCAGTGAATTCTACGACCGCAATGAATCGCGAAATATTTCGCGACTCGTTATACCCTTATAATTAATCTTCGTCAAATTCGGTGATCAAAATTTCAGGTAGAATTCAATTTTTTTTCTTGTCTTTGTTTTACAAAAATTTAGAAATGAAGGAGAGAGAGAGAGAGAGAGAGCTTATAGTTCAACGAACATGCAGAAGAAGAGGGAATGTTTGTTGCCAAAGCTGTATGACGGTCCGCGCGCGTAGGTGAAAATAATTTATTGTTCAAGGCGCCGTTTCCGTCGTAGGCGCCGAGACGCTCCTTTCGTCGTTTATCTGCACGAAGTATAGGCCGGAGTGTATAGCTGCAGCGTCGATCTCGCTGGACCATAGAAGAATAATAGAAGAAACTATAAGGTCTCTGGGATATACAGCGTGGATCTATACGATACGCGTTTAACCCGTTTCTTTAAGCGGTGCAGGAATTTAGAAATCCGTCCAAGTTATTTACGAGCTACTTTAGCGGGCATCTAACGCCGATAAGATGCCGAGTCTCGCAATGACCGCAGTTCCCTAGCTTCTATGGGAAACTTAAAACTATATGTATGCACGTATTTTACCTATTACCGCTTCCAAAGCCGTTTTAATGGACCCAACAAACAGCGCCCACGTGGGGACGACGCAGGACTTATTTCTCATTATTTATTCCCGTACCGATATACATGTAGGTATAGTATCCCTTCCCTTCCCTGTAAGATAACTTCGCGCCTCAATTTCTACCAATAACGGATCAGGTAGGTAGAGATATACAGGTATACAGGTATATAGTTACCGTTTACATATCGTTTAGAAATATATTCCTCCGCGTCTAAACCGCGAGAATTTAAACATTAGGTGTATCCACCAATATACGTATATATATCTAGATACCTACATGCTATATCGCATATTACATATATGTAGCTGTATAGGTGTATATACATATGGGATCGCTCGAAGGCGTTCAAACCAGCTCGTTAAAAACAAAAAATTCAATTACAAATTCTTTATACATATCTACCATATCCGATGTATATACAATTGATTAGGTATAAATCTAAATATCTACAACGGAAATCGTATCGGTATATAAAATCGCATAATTGGTATAATATGAGTCGGATTATAATATTCCTTGAAATTTAACGACCGCGATATACAGGCAGTACCCGGCTAAGATCTGACGTGAGCTGCAACGAAACGGTGAGACTGTAATGTTTGAAATTTCAAATCGCGTTCTAAACACTAAACATGAGTAGGTATCAATATTGCCCGAGGCTCTGAAACACCGGTGTGGTTAGGTCAGTCTATTTAATATATCTAACCGCAATATGATTAGTGTAGGTACCTTAAATAATTCCGGTCCGCCGCGTCCCCAGCATCGTTCCGTATAATTTTGGCAATTCATTTCCGCGCTGCAACATCTTATAACTTAACTAATCGCGCTATTTCGCTGTAGGTAGGATACGTGTATATACCTAGGTATACCCGTAAAATACGAGATAGAGTTGACGATCAACGCGCGCACGCATCTCGGTTGACAGCAGCTGGTTTTGGTCCAGCGTCAAGTGCTCCCACCTCTCACGCCCTCTTCCTATCTCTCCATCTTTCTTCCTCTCTTACTCTATTTTTTTCTTCTCTCTTCCTCTATCTCTCTCTCTTTAGGTATATCTATCTCTCTTCAGCCGTTTCCCCATCCCCCGACATCCCCGCAGTTGCCCAGTGTGGTCCACCCTGATTTACGTTCGCTCACCTGTTCATCCGTTTCAAGAGTGGCCCAGTTGCCGAGTCTTTCCGGCTGCCCGCGGACTTCGTTTGCGGACTTCGATCGAACATCGCGAAGAAGTCCGGCGCCTCGATCAACGATTATTGAAACTTAATGTGCTTCGACTGGCATATACTCGAATGTACATTCATTAACTCGCTCGTTATAACAAGTAAAGTTTTAATTTTAACTCGTCGATCGAGTTTAAAAATTGATATTGAATTCCGCGAACGTATAGTGGGTATGGGAAAAAGACATTGTACCATACGTATGGCCAAGTTCCACTCCGTACAGAATTGGTGCAGTTGAGTATTTCAGAGGAATTAAAGTATAATGAGAAACAATGAGAAATAGGTAAATCGGTAAACGTGCGGGGCGAGTGTCTCCGAATCCCGAGTACCTATACCTATACCTATACCCATAAGAACGAATATGCATGCATGGGCGATGCGGTTGTAAAATATAAAGCATTAAGCGTTAATCTAACCGGTGGACAAGATAATGCCCAGAGAGTCGAAGTCGGCTTCACGTGAGAAGGCCTTTGAGTGGCCATTTATCTCCTCTTTAAATCGATTTGTATGCTAATCCCGGTGAAATCCGCCTGCGTACATAAAACTAAGGAGGCCTACAAAACTCGCCTCCTGAGATTCCAGATATATACCTGACTAATTAGGCTCAAACTCCCCACCTATTTACTTCTTACTCTTTCCTTCCTCGCCCGTAGGTAGGTATACACTCGCTACTATAATACCTTCTCGACTATTTTAGGCAGAGCAAACCGAGAAACAGAGGACACCGGAGGATGGTCAAAGAGATGCCTGTTCGCGCTTATACGCGAACTATTTCTTTTTACCTTATTTCTATCGTACACCTACGAACGCACTCTTACACGTATATACGTATAGGTGCGTAAGTATTTAGGATTCCGGTTGTTATATATGTGATTTTTGGTTTTTTTTCTCATAATTTTTCTTTCTTCTTTTTTCCTTCTCGGCGATAAATGCGGTTTGAAATCTAACCGAGCGTATCGATGATATTAAACTATGCGCCCGCGGATAGTATAGTGGGCTGCATAGTAGTTGTTGGTAGGGCGGAATTAGAGGTATGGGAAAAAGGATCCGGGCACGTTTCGACGCGGTCGCATCGACGGCCGTTAAACCGTGATCAATCAATTACATTTAACGGCAACGGACGCGTTAAGGTGCTCCTCCTCAGCTGAGAGCGGTGTAAGTTGTAAGAAATCCTCTGTATACCTGTGTGTATAGAGTTAAAGAGAGAAATAGGGGGAGACCGAGAGAGCAAGAGAAGGGAAAAAAGGAGGATCAGGAAAGGACAATTATATACGAACTCATGTGTAGGTAACATGTAACTACATCGATAGGCGGGAAACACGGGACCAGCACCTGTTAAACGGGTACAATTCTCCCCGCTGTATACCCGCGATGCAAGCGCATCGCTTGCGAACCAACCAACTGATTTATTGGAACAATGTCGTAACTCAGAGACGAGAAATTCTCATCTAATATAAGGTGAAAAATAATTTGCGCGCCTTAGTGAGTCACTGCGCTTAACTACCATCCCCGCTATACGCACGCATGGTTAGTCCCTGATCATTATTTTCGGTTATTCAAAGTCCGATTCGATCAGTTAGTTCGTTGAAATGATACTAACTCGTTAGGCTGGAACTTTAATCGATATGACTAATCGGAACTATAATAATAAATAATTTCTGACACATCGTCATCTTGAGAATTTCGCCGATTTTGGAGCTTACTACGTGTATAAAACAAAAAAAAAAAAAAAATTTATGACGTTTTTAATTCTTTTTCTTTTTTACTCTCATCTACAAATTTTACCTCAATTTTTTGACCTCAGTTCGTATGTACAGAGAATACGAACGATTTATCATTCACGATACCAAAACCTCGGAAGACGCACTTTGTACTAAGTGTATGAAGTTTTTCTCTTCTTTTTTCATTTCGTTTTTTCTGTCACTTCCACTTGCATAATCAGCTGTGAATGAATCCAGCAACTATTGTGATACCGTGTCCGTACATATGTTATAACCGAAGGTGTAATAGTTCATAGTATTATTTGTATTTCATAGAAATTTTCAGTCAAGTAAAAGCAAGTAATCTTCAGTTTAGAGAGCCGCGAATTACGGGGAACGAAGTTTTTACGTTAAATGGTATACCTATACGTATGGTACACGCATGCAGTGCATAAGGAGGATGACCTTTACTTTAAATGAAAAATATCAGCGACCGCTACAACCTGTAATTATTTACAGAGTTTATAATATTCACTTGGATAGGACGATTATAAGTACGCGTACCACGTGTACTAGGTATAGTAGGTATACTTGAGTAATAGCCTATAGCGTTTAAAAAATGAAAAATAAAAAACCACCTTACATATTTTCTATTTGTTGTTAAATTTCTTTGACTATTTAAAATCAGCGTTGACGGAACACCGTGTGCATGGAAAATATATTACCTAATCACTCCTGAATATCGTTGCTGTAACAGAATTGTGTGTTACTCCGTATACTTCGATTCTTTTTTTTTCTTATTCTTATTCTTCTTCTTCGTCTTCATCTTGTCTTTTATCTTTTCGTTTCTAATGCAAGGATAATAGAGATGGTTATCGCTCGTTTGGTAGACAGCTAGTGTAAGTGATAAACAGACGCAGTTTGTAACCGTTGCGTATGGTTGAAGAGATTTTTCTTTTTTTTTTTCATTCTTTTTTTCGAACTCACCTCACAGACGCGTCATCTTTATTATAATGATTTATAAACTGTGCACTTCGTCTCGTATGTATACGGTATACGGGTATAGGTACGCCTAGGTATAATACGCGTAATAAAATAAGCGAAGTGTTCGTTTACTCAATACCTAGTAGAAACAACAATTTATTTTCAAAGATTTTATTACTCGCGCTTCTTCATCTCATTCTATAAAATATAAATGACTCAACAATGAATCATCAATTTAACCAGTCATCGCGAGTGCAGTTTCCGGTAAACGCTATGCATACAAAATTCGTCGAATATTTTGAAATTAATTTTTTTCGAAGATTTCATCCGCAACGAAATTCTGTTACGCAGCATCATCCCATCGTAAGCATTATTATACAATACATACATAGGTGGTATATGCTAGCTCGGCGGTACACAGATTTGACATAATTATACACACATATGCGCAAATAGTACATATAGTTACGTTAATTTTTTGACGTTCTCAGAAATGTTTACCGTTCTTATTATATCTAAGAGTAAAATTAATTCAGGAATATAAATTCCAAGGGAAATCATATGCGGAATCCGATGTCGCATCGTGATTATCTGATTAATGTAGAAATTTCTATACAGGTAGGTACCTACTATACATATATATATATATATGTCCTCGCGGTTATTATTGTACCGCTTAGCTATTCTATCGATAATTTTATTTGAGAGTATAGTAGGATAATATCGTTGTGAATCACTGCATATGTATGTAAAAAATTGTTTTTTTTTTTTTATATGAATTATATCCATGACGTTTGTCATGTCGTTTAGTGAAAACGATCCGACTAGTGTAACCCGCAGATCAAACAGATCCTATGAATACTAGTACGCCGGATTTTGGTTCATCTCGAATAAACAAAACTATCCGGCGCGTGTCGTTACTCATATCAATTATAGCTTATACCTAACCCCCGGGTGGAATTATACATTGAGAAAATAATCTCATAGAGAATAAAAAAAAAAAGAAAGATTCCAAAGGAATCTACGCAGTCGAGTGACGAATTTTCCAGTAATATCGCGGTTCGACTATACATAGATCTTGACGTTGGCGACAGGCTATGTGCTCTCTCTGGTCTCTACTCTAGCCAGATCGTAAAAACCGATTCTATTTTCGTCGATATGTAAGTATAGTTGCATGATATGTGTATAAAATAGAAAAAATTTCGCGAACGCATACGCCACGTCTTTCCGGTTATTCCGTATTATCGTTGTTAGAAATGATCGTCGAGTAAGGTGGTATAGGCATAGATAGGTACCTATTATGCCAAATACCACAGAGGTGTATGCAGTACAGGTACATAAACGAGATTCATTTGACCGGGAATATAAATGAAAATTCTAACGATACTCACGTAAAGGTAGAATTCTCTTTATATTTTTTTTCTATAAAATAGATACCTACTTTATACCGTAGGTATACCCAGTTTAGAGAGAATATTCCGTATATACATATACCACTTTGCACACGGCCAATTAGTGGAAGCCTAATACTCACCGGTGGTTACATCGTATCTTAGAACCGCCAACTTTAACCTGCGCCTAGATTGTGAACAAGTATTGAAAGTTATTCCTAAACAGGTATGATTTATGTACATTTATTTACTCGCAATACGACAAAATGCACAAGTCCGTCCGTATTCATCCGATCTACCTACCTACCTACCTACCTACCTACCCCCGGCGTTCGATTCCGAGACATTTGTTATTCCTTCTGCATACAGTCATTCGATTTGTACTTTTAGTCTACAATCCGCATTTTTACACTCGCCGATTTGTTCCGCAAGAAATTGCGGAACGATGGAAGAAAAAAATTCTCAAATTTCGCGAATATTTATTTATTCTCAACAAGTCAACGTCTGCGCAGGTACCTAGTCGTGACACTGAGGAGTAAGACGATCGTCCACTACTTATACTCAGAGGTAAAAAACTGTCCGTTTTATATTCTCACTATCCGGGAATCGTACGTTAGTTAATTATATTACTCTTCGTGCATGCGATACCACAATAATGTTAATAAAGTCATTATATTCCACACGCAGCTATAGGGTATAGGATATAGAAATAATGAAAATTCTCGACGGTTAATTAAGTGTTAAAATTTCAAATCTATACTAGTTTTTCTACAGGTATACTCGCACACTTTTAAAACATTCTCATATATCTACATAGAGGTATACCAACATATGATAAGAATGGTTCGAAAAATCATTTATTCAAACTTATGACAGACTTCGGCACGAGGAAATAATAATCTACAATTTTAGTTGTCAATGGAATAATTTCACAATTAGTCACGTATTTATTTGAAATAATTAAGGCGCTTTCAACTTTGCGAATAACTTCTTCTCAACCGAACCATTTAAAAATGGCGTTCATTTGTGGTATTATGCTCACTGAACAGTTTAAAGACCAGGCTCATGTCTGCAAGAGCAACAGTTTTGTGCAGTCTTTATTTAAAAAAACAAAAAAAAAAAAAGAAAAGAAAATTGTACGCACATGTCACCTACGTGAGGATATTACACATTGTACTATATATTACGAATGGGTAAGAAACACACGTGAACATGATCGCTGCAGACTTTACGCTATGTTTAAACAAATTGGTGCAAACAGACGCTTCTTCGTAATATTATCTCGCATATTGTCGTAATGATTAGAACAAAACGTTTCAACGCTTGTTGGTTTTCGTATTTAATATATTATACATATTATATGGTACAATACTTATAGCCGAATTATATACTCTTGACTATATAATATGAGAAACAAGAATGTGATACGTAATTTGAATTTGGAACAAACAGGTGGTTCGATACTTGTTTAAAAACGAACGCTTTTATACTCCGAAACGTTACAACAGGTATAGCTGTATGTAGAGGTACGCGTATACACGACCGGGACACCTTCTGTTTTATTAACTATTATAACTAATTGAAAGGGAGGAGATTGAAGCGACTTACCCTGACTTTGTACCACAATTTCCATGTAAATGTATTATAAACGTTTCGGAGCACAATCCACTTCTGATCACAAGAAAAATTTGCATGAATATACAAAATCACGTGTAATTGGTTATACGGTGAAAATAACGTTGATATCAATATATATATATATATATTTATATTTTTTCTTATTTTTTATTTAATCTTTAATCCTCACACTTTCGTTTCATATATGTAATATATTTTCATCTCTTTTTTCTTCTTCTTTTTTTTTCTTTCTGTTTCACACACTCAAAATGTTTCTTCTAACATTACATCGATAACTTATCATCATATCATATCATATCATATTTTATAGTAAAAATAAATTAAAATCATATACTTTTATCACATGTATAATCACAAATTTTCTTCTTTAATATCTTTTAAAATTATTATTCGTTCACCTTGATGGAGATTGAAATAAAATTAAAAAAAAAAAGGAAAAAAAAAAGAGAAAAAATAACTAATTGAGCAAATCATCCAGAGCGTAGGTGTATTTGTTTTAATTCTATATGGAACTGTTTCGAGAAGATCGTAAATATTATTCATCAATTAAAGAAACACAATTAAATATTAAAACTGATCGACGTCGTGGTGGCGATGAATGAAAGAACGTATACAACTTTGAGGAAAAGGTAAGTCCTCCATCTGGTATGCGCCCTGAACCTTTACGATCTATTCCAATCTTCCCCCGTGATCCGGGGCTAAACTTACGGCGCGTAATATGCCGTAACTAGTTACTCGTCGGGTGTCAAAGAAGCGACGAGAACGATCGGCAAAGAGTGACTGACTGAGGTGACCGGCGGCAACCTGTGTCCTCCTACTCGCGTTAGCGCGACCCTTGCAGGCTGTAAGGTCTTCCGCGTATAGTTCGGGCTCCGAACCTTCTAAGATCGGGTGAATTTGGTTATAGGGAGAGCCAAGGCACGGGATCGGTTTCCTTGAAGTCGTGCGCTGCTAAGGGGCGAAGGGGCGAAGGAGCGAAGGGGGGTGTAGCGAGTGTACGCGAACGGAGCTGGCCTTCCAGAACAATTAACCCCAAAGTCTAATCGATTTAATTAGGCGCTAGCCGTCGTGGCCTTGTCGTCGTCAATCCAGAACCCCTTGTCTGCGCGTCGACGAGCAACAGCAGCCGAGATTCCCCACTGTCGGCGCCATCCCGTGGTCCAGGGGACACCTTGTCTTATTTTCCCTCTATACGAAGAGGAAGAGGAAGAGGAAGAGGAAGAGGAAGAGGAAGAGGAAGACGAAGACGAAGACGAAGACGAAGACGAAGACGATCTTCACCGAGCAGGTTCGGAGACTTCACGTTCGATGATGTTGACAGTGTTTCTTCTTCTCTCACGATGATACCATAACAGTAATCTCTCTCGTCCTTCGGCGATATTCAATTATACAGGTGATTGACTGGAGTAATATTCAACTTCCTCCGGAGCGCGGGGTCCTCTTTATTTTAATATTGAAGTACAAAAAAAATATATATATATATATATGTATATATATATACACGGTTCGTTGGCGATATGTTGATTTCTACTCTACGACGCGGGACACACGCCACGGAAGAAGCTTCTCGCTTTTGGTGGCTAGGATTCCGCGCGGCCCAAACACAAACTACAATGACAACGATAACAATACAACAATGCCGTGCGCTCGCCGCTAGCTCGGATCTTACACTGAAGTCCAAGGTACACATACACACATGTCGACCGCTCCGCCAGGTAGAAGGAGTAGTAGGCCGTTCAGGCAAGAGGGGCCGACGAAGAGGAGGAGTATGGAGTATGGAGTGTGGAGTGTGGAGTGTGGAGTGTAGAGTGTGGAGTGTGGAGTGTGGAGTATGGAGTGTAGAGTGTGGGGACGAAAGAGGGTGATGGCGATCGTGGAAGGAGGAGGAAAAGAGGCAACACACGCACGCACGCTCTTCACGCGAGAAGACAACACCGTAGGTACAGACGTACCACCATAAGTGTATATAAATATAATATATAACCCACACATGTGTAATTCCTATCCCCAAATACCTGCACCGTATGGGTATATGTATAATACACATGTATATATAATATTGTATAGTTATAAGATGCGTGCGTATAGAGACCCGTGTGAGGGCACCTTTAACTCTGTCGAAGAGGAGGATGAGGAAGAAAGACGGGAGGGAAGGAGGGCTCACCTCGCTTACATGCGACGCGATGCGATACGAGTTAAGCCGCGAGGCAGGCAGGTAGCGTACAAAACTAAAGAGACCGAAAGGAGAGAACAGAGAGACTAACCACCGGGGTACGAAGAGGGGACGGGAAGAGCTTGGCGGGCGGGGGGGTCAGAAGGGAGAAAGAGGAAGAAGAGGGAGAAGAGGAAGACTGCGGCAAGGTAAGGTAAGGTATAAGGCAAGGCAAGGCAAGGCAAGACAAGGCAAGGCAAGCACAAGACAAGACAAGGCGAGGCGAAGCGAGGAGAGGATGAAGTGAAGCTGCGGGGCCCGTGCACCGCTGCCACGGAGCAGTCATGCAAGGTATCGTTCCTTAATGCGGCTGCTCCCCTCGCCGCCTCTGCTGCCGTAGTTGCCGCCGTCGCGGATGCTGGAACGATCGGATTGTCCGGAGTCGCAGGACGATCAGAAGGAGTCGGTATATATCCACATTCATTGACCCGGGTGCAGCGAAGAGATGTTCAAATAAGAGAAGAGAAAAGAATAGAAGAGGAGAGAAGTTGGGGTGGAATTAAGGGGGTTCGGTGCCGCGTAACGTGTCAACGAAACTGCCCACGCTTGGAGCACTTTATCGGGTCCCCCTTTTCGGAACCCCCTCACTTGTACTCATCTGGCTGGTTGACTACCTGCCTCCCTGACTGCTCTGCCTGACTGCCTGACTGCCTGACTGCCTGACTGCCTGACTGCCGACCTCGCGGCCGACGAGATCTTTAGGTACATACGCCGTGGTCCACCTGTCATCTCTCCTTATCTTGACTGATCCGCCCATCCATCTCTTCGGGACTTCGTGATTTTATACCTTGGTAGATTCAGGGTATATAGATGTACTCGGGGCAACAGCTCTTCGAGTCATGTCGCTGCGGAGGGACGCGCGCGCCTCGAGCCTCTAGGTGATTACGTAATCGGCGCCTCCTCCTCTTCCCTCCTCATCCTCATCCTCATTCTCATCCTCCTTCTCCTCTTCATCTTCTTACACCATATACTTTTACCTCTCGTTTTACTCTTCAACCTCTTCAGCGCGACAAAACAAATAAGAAGTGCAAATTTTACGAGCAACCGTCGAAGTCGTTCCAACAAATTCAAAATACTGTGTCTAACGAGTCAATCTTTCGAATTTAGAGATCGCGGAAGAGATTATTACCTTCTTTATTATACCATGAACAGGAATTCAAACGTACCTACGTACGTCTCTGTTGGGGCTATACCTACTCATTTTCAAATACATACATGATAATAGTTGATTAGGTCAAGTATTGAACAATATTCACGAATATTTGCGGGTGACTCGTGAGTTGATGAGTAACGAGATGATAAAATGAGAGAATATAATCAAGAGAAGTGCCGAGGGGCTGGAAGGTATAATGCATATATTATCTCTGGTGCTTTACTATAATGTTAAGAAAAAAATTCTTTGCTTCCTTCTGTTTTCCCTCTCGGGATATTTTCTATTTGGAAAACCTGCAGCCTCGGATAAATGATCATAGTCCCCGGGTTT
The DNA here is from genome assembly GCA_963992785.1 of Tenthredo livida. Taxonomy (NCBI): domain Eukaryota; kingdom Metazoa; phylum Arthropoda; class Insecta; order Hymenoptera; family Tenthredinidae; genus Tenthredo; species Tenthredo livida. Next base: position 5,342,762 of record OZ023071.1, on the reverse strand, counting down.
GTATATTTTTAGCAGGGCCAAGAAACCCTATTACATCTACATTATTTTCCGAGTTGTTTAAACGCGGGCTAACCTCTTAATCTCTTCTCACAATAATCAACCAAGAACTACAGACGATCGCTATACGAGATTTGATCGCGGCTTTTTTCTCTGAATCAAGCCTGGCAGGAATTAATAAAAATCTCAACAGTCTAGGATCGCCATTCGGCGTCTATACCGAATAATCTTGACGTCGCCACGAGTTGAAAAAATAATACACAACTAGATATATATAAACTCCACCTCGCGAATAATGTATATAACAGGATTATCTGTTTGGAAGTTGTTCTTCTTTTTATTTTTTTCTTCTTCTTATTTTCGCTTTTTCACGCAAAATATTATGTGGTCAAAAAATTGATTATTCTACTCACACTCTTCCTCGTCTGAACTATGTATACTTCAAACAAAGATATACGCTTTATTTTTTACAAGCAGACTATACGACACATACTAGATTTATAGTATAGAGGCATAAGTAAGCCTCTGTATATTCAATAGCGCATGTATGGGATTGTTCAAGTATTCATATACATATACATATATATATATTTTTTCCTTTTCCATTTTTGCGAAATTGCTACAACTGAAAACAATTTCTACCGCTGGTTCTATCCAAGAGTCTCGGAAACATTTGTGCAAACACCTATTGCCTAGATGCGGCGCTATGGACAAGACAGTTTGTTGCTACTTGCAAACAAATTAAGGTCACGTGTTCAACACTCAGAAATTACCATACCTACCTACTAGCGTAACGCGTTAAAGATGGGACGAAACTAAATGTCATATCAAACAGGTTCATTGGCTTGCATTGAAAATTATTGTTAATACAAAGTTTATTGCAGAGACGCGTTTTAGTCCTGTCAACGTTCGTGTTCAGATGATTGAGAACGTGCGTTTAAAAAGTTTAAAAGATACTTTAGACTTTGGTAGAAGAAAAAAAGGAACAGTTTCGTTTTTTTTTTTTTTTCCTTTTTTATCGGTCACGGAGGCTGTAATCTGTTAATTATCGAATTGCCAAGAATTGTTAAAAACTTCATTCATAATTCTGTAGTGCTAGAAGATATTTCAATCCATCGCATCGTTATACCTATATAATGTTAACGTATGCATGCGCGCGGCAGACTTCTTCGGATTGTTCCGAAACGTTTTTTGGTGAACTTTTACGATTCGAATTAAAGTACCTATATTGTGAATGATTTGAGAGATTGATTAATGCCTTGTACTATTTTACAGTACATATATTTTACAATTTCAATATTTACAAGGTGATTGATGAATTAAGTTAATTGTTTATAAGGTATGTGAGTTATGGTAAATACTTGAGTTAGTTCAGTATAACTCTCGGAGTTTTCAAATCCTTTCGAGATAGAGGTTCAGATGTAGAGAGTGAGCATCTGTGTATTGGAGAAATTGGAGAGGAAAATGGGGATAAATCTTTTCGTCACTATACATTTTGACTATAGGTTCGAAGGATTTTATTACCTATTTTTTGTAAAGTTTAGTTCTAGAGACCATGAGCTTATGGTATAATATCTAGATATGATGTATGATTGATTCGTGTGCGTCGCAACACCTAAAGAAACCTTAGATCAGGATTCACCACGTTCGTCTCTCGCGTTGGAGATATAAAATGTGAAGGCCGTTTTACGAGAGAAGTGTGTAAAAAATTTTGTGAAAAAATGAGAAAAAAAAAATACGGAGACACGTGTCTACGTTCATCGTATCTATAGTAAACCGAGAGCTATTCAGGCGAATCGGTATAAATTCTAAATTTATTTTTTCGTCAGGATATATTTTTATTCGAAAAATAATTCACAGTGATTGAGGTGTGTGTTTTATCAATTTAATTACTTATTTTTTGATTTTTTGATTTTTCGATTTGTTTCACAGTATATCATATAGGTAAAAATTTTAATGATCGTAACGTGTCATTGATACCAAGGAAATAATTCCCTTCTTACCATTTAAAAATAACTATGGGAAAGAAGCGTCTAGTTGGCTGTTAAAAACTATAAAAAAATGTAACAAGCTCATCTCGTATAAGTTGTTAAACTCTGCAGCATCAGACGTCAATCTCTGTTCACGATGCAGTCCGACTCCCATATAATCGTAAAATCCCATTGACCAGATTCGAAACAGGTCGTTAACCTAATATTAATTACACCAGACAGTCACGAGTTATTATCACCACTTCTCACGCACTTCTAACTAAAGATAAGTCCGACTTTTATGTCTGAAAAGTACAATCTCACAGCCCTTAATTTAACCCGTCAAGAAACAAGAATCTGAACTCTCTCTATCGTTATAAAAATCTTTTTATAACTAGAAGGAGCTTATTTATTTTCATTCAAGAAAATCCTTCTAAATCCTCGAGTTCAAATGTTCGAACGGAGTCGAAACTGCACTGTTATGTTACTCGTGTATAATTGTTGACGTAGACTGAGCTTCTTCCCTTTACGATGACAATGAGCTTTTCTCTTCACGCCTTCGTCGCACAAAGTCCATTAGAAAAGCAAGCAAGACCCTTTAGCTGTGTCCATTCACAGTAGGTGGCTGGCCAAAGTGTCTGGACGCCTGTGTTGACCGCATTGATAATTCGATGAAGTGACCGTCCAGCTATCACCATCTCTCTCAGTCCTTCTCGTTACCTTATTGATTGGTCCATTGTCCCTCGGCATCTTAGTCATAGTCAGTATTCGCCTTGCAATAAGGTCCAGAAAGCTTTCAGCAAGGCTTGCCACAGTGTCTCAAGGTTCTTGTGCGTCGACCATTTGACCGAAATTTCTGAAATGGACCGTATTAGCTATTAAGTAACGACGCAGAGACCCAGAGACGTTCGTTTCTTAGGTCTCCAGTGAGATGGACGGTAGAGCCGGTCCGGTCCATCCCGTCCCGTCCCGTCCGCAAGATATCTCATCACGATTCGACCAATTTGTGTTAGTTTAGATACCAAACGACACAGACAGCGTATTTTTACGTTATATGTGGCGGTTATACCGGATGTAATAAGCTGAAAAAATATTATTTTTATCTCCGATCGTTTGCGTAACCAACTCCACGATTGTGAACCTCAAATAGTTCGATGCTATTACCGTCTATAATCGAACACACTAATTCAATTTCAATTCACGTCGTTTTTTCATTCTCATATGAAATCTCTTCATCAATTATAATTTCCCAATGCAAAGATCATTTATCGGGTCTAATGAAATATGATATAATTTTTTTTCGTTTCGTCCCATAAGTTTCGGTGAATAGTTAATCCTGATCATTCTAGGGCAGGTTGTAGAACGAAACGTGACTACGACCAAAATCTCGTCTCTACCTCGGCCCTATCTAACCGAGGAAGTCGTTTCCACCGACGTCGACGGTGCCAGAAGCGGGGAGGAAACGGGGCGCCGAGTGCTATTTCAGCACAGCTTTCATTCATAACTTGGTTTTTAATAGCTTCTCCTCGCGGCTAGAGAGCACCTCTCCTCTCCTCATCTCTTGCACTCTTGCACTCTTCTTCTTTTCCTTCTTCTTGTTCTTGTTCTTGTTCTTGTTCTTCTTCCTCTTCTTCCTCCTCGTCTTCTTCTTCTACCCCTTCCTGCCCGTGGGCAGTGTCGCTGTCTCCCGTTCACCGCGTGTATATTTCTATCGGTTTTTATCTCATTGGTTGGGACTGGAGTTCGCGGTACGCAGTTCGAACCATGCGGAGCTAATAGCGTTATATTTTCGCGATAGAATTTGTCCACATGCGTTGTTCAAATGGGAACCCTAAGGCGGGATCCGGTGTCCTGTTATTCTAGTCGAGGTCTCTCTCCGGGCATTTCGCAACGACCGGAAGCCAGGTGGTGATAAATATTCCTTGGCGGGATGCGCAGTCAAACAAGATGTAAAATTACAAGGCCCAATGCCAGATCGCGCGATCGTGTTTCCGGCCGTTTGACAAAGGGTCGAAAGCCCGTAGGAATTCAACCGTAGTGTTTTTCATAAAAATTGTTTCTCCAACGCATTCTTTTTCTCTCGGTTAACCGCCGACCTCCATCGTGCTTAATTAATGTCCTAGCGTTTGAAAATTTTCATAATCGAGTCGGGATTATTAGCCTCGGAGAAAGACACGTGTTCTTTCCGGTCGAATTAAAAGCAGCCGATGACAAAGTACCACTTTTGGAGACCACCTTATTTATTGCACCAGCTTCTCTTTTCTTCTCTTCTCTTCTCTTCACTTCACTTCACTTCTCTTCTCTTCCTATATCTCTCCTTCAACAGACTACAGAATAAGTAGTGCGTATAGTTGCGTGCGTGTCGCATAAATTCAAGCGAACGCGTAGGCGTAGATTCCACGAACCGATGAGTCAATTATGCCACTCATTTTTTAATTGCTTCGAATCACTTCATTTTTTCCAATCATTTTTATTACTCGTTTCTTCCACCCATCGCATTTCTGACTCTTTCCTTCTTCAAATTTTGAATAAGGGTGGCATCAGATCCCAAATGCACCTCTATACATAGGAATGATATAGCTACTCGAATTCCATCGCAATAAATTATCCACTATTTAATTTTCTACAACAAAGTGCGACGATGAATGTAGGTAGGTACCTACTCTTAATTATCAATAAAATCTTCTCGTTGAAGTGCGAAATTTCAGCGAAGAGCTTAGAAAATCTTAGGTATTTGCGATCACGTTTCGCGAGCGTAAATAGAGGGAGATAAATACGGTACACGACGAGGTGGAGTGAAGAGGATAGGGATACGGGTACGGGTACGGGAAACCGAAGAGGGAGAAGCCGCAAGATTATAAATAGACACGCGGATAATCACTGAGGATTTATGGTAACCACGGATTATCAAGTTGTACAAGAGGGTATAACTCATAACTGCAGCAGCAGCGCTGGCTTATTTCAATGGACAATACTCGTTCTTCTTTCCATGTACCTGTGCCCATATACCATAGATACGTGTAGGTGGGTGTATGTCCGTGCATAGAAATGGTTACATATATCCATATTCACCTACACGTGTTGTACCTTCGGTGCGTCTCGTGGGGCTCGCGAGCTGAATTCGTTCGGTATTGTACGATAATAATTCTTGACATAAACACGCTGTTATTCCCACGATATCTAACGCAGGATTGAAGAGAATAATTCATAATTTTGCAACTGGTGGCAATTATCTGCTAGTTCAAGGGGTTACGTGAACTTTAACTGCACCTTGAAAATCAACGTGAGAAATGAACAATCAATCAATGATTTTTATTTGCATTTCTGTACGGGATAGGCTCGAGATTGCAAGTATATACGATGAAAAAAACGACCGAAGGGATGTTCGGTTTTATTTCATAACTTCTCAGATACTTCTTCAGAAGAATACCGACAATAGGCGCGATGGACGAAGTTACAATGCTCGGATGCAACCTAACGACTACAAATACCTAATGTATAATCTATGATTTACGGGTAATTCTTTCCCTTTTTTCTCTTCCTCTTCTCTTTCGTCTTATTCTTCTTATTCTTATTCTTTTTTCAACCCAATCGGATTAAGCCGCTTCGGTGAAAATTGACGGGGACGAAGAAGACCTTTGAGCAAGTTCACCTCCTGATTTGAAACAATTAATTGAATCGGGTTTTCTCGATAAAAGAAGAGAGGCTTCTCCCTCCGGTAAATGGAATCTTTGCTCCTCTTTTTTCATTCTCTCTTTCTCTCTTTCTCTCTCTCTCTCTCTCTCTCTCTCTTTTTTAGAAAGTCGAAATTCTTTTGTTATCTCCATTCTTTATCTAATTTAAAAACAGTCAGATATTCGATGTCAGTTCAGTCCTGTTCGGGATGGGCGCGGGACGACGCGACGCGACGCGACGCGACGCGGTGTCGGTGACTGAGAAGTCCCAAGCTTCCGAAGACTATGAGGAGAGAGGCAGGAGGGAATCAAAGCCGATTTTATCGAGCGATATAAAAGAGGCGACAATAGAATATAGTCTTGGTTGAGTTCCCACGGTCCTGGACTCCTGGACAAGGCATCTACCCCACCCAGGAACCTACGGAGGCTTCCCATTGTCATTTCACGTACGCGTTTACCATATACACAATGCCCCAATATTCCTCAATATAAAACCGGGTCTTCGTGAACATGCGCGTAAGCGCGCGTCTTAGTCCACCCGATTGTTATATACGACGGGTTCCCCATTATTCCTCGGGGCCCTTGGACTCGGGATCAAGTTGCCCGATTTTCAGTATCAACGCGAAACCTAGCTGCACATAATATGCAGGGATGGGGTAGGAAACCTATTATTGTATACATATATACAATTATACATACACGCACGCACGCACGCACATGTAGGTATATATCAGCATCGCTCATTATATTACTAAAAAAAAGATCAAAAAAGTATATAGACGGGAAGGAAGAAGAAAGAAAAAGATGAACGCCTCCGCTGTATTAATTTTCACAGAAGCTCGAAGCGCCTGTGATTCGTGGTTCGTGCGGTTCGCCTCGTTAATTGAGATCGGCCTAGGATATTTCGGTGGCGTAATAATTCTCTCGTGGGCGGGAACGAGAGTGGAGAATCACCGCGGCGCGCGAGCTAGTGATCGAGGAGCATAGCGGACTGGCGAGGTCCCGGAGAAGAGTCCGATGAGGAGGTTGGTGGCGAGTATATGTATAAGAAGAGAAGGCAAAAGGCTGCATATATCGGTACCTATACTATATACAAGGGACTCGCGCTGGAAGACGTAACTCAGGCAGAAGTTACCGCTATCTTTTTAACCCGCCTCAGATATACGCCCACCAGAAAATTACTTATTTCCATGACACGTCCTCTCCGTAGTACCTACGCCAGCATTCTCCCCATCCTCACCCTGTTAAGGTGGCCAATTAAATTCCTAGGCAAACGTGAACCAGCTGGGCTTTATCTCATGGGAAAATAAGAGAAACAGCGAAAGCCTGGAACCTGGTCCGAAAACAGATTACAAACTCGGTAGAAACCCAACTCCTCAATCGCTGTGCGGGTATCAATAAATAAATTATTCGCTAAGGGTCCTCGGGCGTCTCGGAGGAAAACCCCAAATGAAGGTCACGTCTTCCTGAATGAAAGACCAAAATTGTTCGGTAGCGAAGACTGCATAACTGTTCTTCCTTTTATTTTTTCATGCACTTGTCGGTTTTTTTTTTCTTTCTTTTTTTCATCTTCTATTGAATGTTACACTGCAGATTTCCAATTCTCTCAATGTCATCTTCTTACACGATGGACCGAAACAATTACACACGTTGTTCCGCGTAGCTTGAAAACAAAAGTAAAGCAAGTCCCTGAAATCAGATTGCAGAGTTCTAAGAGGCGAAGCTTTGCAAATCCTGAGGAGCCGTTACACAGATAAATCAGTTATTGGCGAACGGTCGTCTCTGACCGTTCTGCTGTACCAGGAAGCTGAAACAAGCTACTGAACGATCTCGGCTGGGTCAGAAGATGCAAACTCATCTTGAGTTGAAACATTATTTATATACCGTCTCAACTCGACGCCCGACGCGATGCGATCCGATGCGACGCGACGCGCGCCTCTGGGCCTGCATCACACTACACACTGTACAGTAGGTGTACAGCCGTTCTGGCTTCTGGCTCGACTGACTTGCTTTGCTACTGTCGGCTGTTAGCCCCTCGCCCCTAACCCAACAATCCTCGAGCAGATCTCCATTCATCCGGCTGCAAGGGACCCATTCCACTTTCGCGTCCTTCTGCACCCACAACTCGGTGCACAACTTCACCGGAAAATAGGGACGGGTACAGAAAGCCACGCATTACCGAAGGGTCATCTCGCTGCCCACTGTAGCAGTTGAATTGTGTCTTATGAGAGCCAACAACCGGCGATATACGTTAATTTGTATACGCAGAGGATACCTATGTGTGTTCACGTCTGCAGGTAGGTATAACACACACACGCTTACGGAATGAGAGGAAAATGTAAAAACGGTGCATTTTGACTTGGGAAATTGGTCCAGATCAACATCCGTTCTTCAAGGGGATGTTTTCGGAGGGACAGTGTATTTCGGGGGAATATTGTAATAGTCCCGTTCCATTACAGCAGATCGTTGATACTGTCTTTCGAATCGTAATCAGGTAAGAGTTAGGATTTCTCAGTTTATAGCATAAAATTATATATACCAAGAGATCCGCGAGCGAGCCTCCAAGACAAATGGTTTTACTTTGGTGCGAGGACTGACAAATCCCGACTATGGCTTGATTATACTTGAAAGGACTAATTAAAAAATTCTCTAACTTGTTGAGGCTTCCCTTTCCCCCCATAATTATTGATCACATCTCATCATGTAGCGATTCTTCAATGATCCTAATATCTATATCGGAACTTCCATTCCTCAGTCTATCATAAATGCGTAACTGTCTTGGTCACCAGGTATATATGCCGGCACACTTGGCCGGTAAGTGCGAACGTGTGTCTGGTCGTCGTGGGTGTGCGTGCGGTCCGTCCAGTCTACTCGTGGTGGTGCGGTTGACGCGTGCATGTACGGAGCACCTATGGTGGAGCTGTCTGCGTTCGGTGTTTCGCGAACAAATGGGAGAGCATCGCTGCCCGTTCCACCGGTCCCAGTCCCGTTTCAGACCCAACAACTCCGTGAGCATTGTTTGGGTCTCTTTCCCTTTTCATCTCCTCTCTTCTCTTTTCTCTTTTCTCTTTTCTCTCTTCTCTCTTCTCTCCTCTATCCCCCTTCCCTCACCCTTATCGTTGTCCTTCTTTTGCCGAGTCCTCGCGGCCACTTGGTCCCCGCATTTCATACGACGTGCCTCCTTCACCTTCACCATGCCTACCTTCCGAAACCACCGGCAAAGCATCGAACCTCAGGTGCCCTTTTATTGTTAACAGGGGCCTGTCCGCACCCTCGTACCTTTTGCCCTCTTTATTATCCATTATAGTGACGTTAAGCTGTACTATTCTAAGGATTCTACGCCGCATTGTCTTTTACCTCTTATTCCTATTTTATTTTATTTTTTCTTCCCTCCTTTCATTCTGCCGCTGCACTACCGTTCCCACACAATGGAATATCTCGTTGTACCCAAGAGAATTCATAAGCACAGGTGATCGGCTCCCTTCTTCATACGTACCTGCGAAGCCTCCTTCGATTCGGGGATAAATTGTTATCCCCACGCGACCTCGATACACCTGGCTTATGCGTATGGTGCTTCTCAAATGCGCCGGATAAATACGACCTCTTCGTCGAGCATCGCCTTATAAGTTCTTAGTCAAAACTGAGACCCTAACTTATCTTGGTAAAAATAAGACGCGCATGTTCAGAGGAGGTCAATTAATTAAGCTTTTTGGTCTACCTTGGCGATTTTTCAAACTATGAATCACCTCTAACATATTTTTACCGTAGATGACGTGATTCCCTAGACTCGTGCGGTGGTCCAGCGTATCCTCCTGGATCCGCAGAGGGCTGTAGGGAGCCGTATCATTGACGAAGGTCGGTCTCAGGATTGAAACACTATCCTGGCCATATCTTAGCCGGTCCGCGCCTGGTCAACACGGCACTCTGCGTTCCCTCGACCGGACCAGGAGTGGCCGAGAGGTACGAAGGGGCAGGGAGGAATTGGAGAGGAAAAGAGAAAAAAGAAAAGAAAAGAAAAGAAAAGAAAAGAAGAGAAGAGAAGAGAAGAGGACAGGAGAGGAGAGGAGATACTGGCCTTAGTCACGCGGGATCAGAATCGCATATTATCGTCCGAGAGAGCCGACACGAAGGCAGGTGTATTGTAGCCAGTCTTATCTTCCCGTGTATCGTCACTTCCACTTCAACAACCGCGACGGCCGCCATTTATGCGTCCACGCGCTTCGTTAACGCTAATTCATTCTCGCACACTCTTTGCCAATGGACGTCTTGCGATTAGCCCAAGTAAATAATACCTTTTTATTCAAGTACAATTAGTTTCCGAAAAAAAGCCTCGAGACCTCTTATATAAGTCCCTCATGTGGACACAATTACACAAAGACGGGATCAGAAATGGAGGAATAGAGGCAGGCGCAGGTGCGCGTGTATCTTGATACAAATTGTCTCTATCCCCCGGAGATCTTTTCCCAATCTTCGAACGGGGACAAAACTTTGTGGAAAGAGTTAGTACTTGGATCTTTCGAGGTTTCGATCGTGTTTGTAGGTATATGGTAACAAAGAGTCGATATCTACATACACGTGTACCTATATACGTATGGTATGTATACATGGTGAGTCGTATAGCTGCTGGTGTATAATTCTGTGTTATAATTTGGAAAAAATCTACCAGGGAAAGTCGCCGCGTCGTCGTCGTCAAAGTCTTACCGATAAATATTTTATCACTGTTGAAAAATCAGGTCGCTGATCGGTTAAGTAGTCGATTTCCGCGTCAAGAACCGCACGCATCTGTTAAATTTTCTCGAGCAAACGCGGAGAGCTATTAACTACACGCATATATAGCGACTCGTCGCAACGGCCGCGTCCCGTTTTGTCCCTAGTTGGCGAAAGTCGAACGAGTATCACGTCGAGTAAGACATTACGCAATTAAACCTATCCAGATCAAAGTTGCAGCGTATAACGATCGGCGTGTATCCTTCGCTGTTGCAGCGAGCTACCTTATACCTAGACTTGGCATCAAATGCCTAAAGGGATAAACCAGCTGGTGAAGGAGCATTTGTAACGTTTGATTTCGATAGTTGGAGGCGATTAATTAAAGCCGAGTTATGCGAGCCGGTACTTTTAGCAAGATTTAGCATAACACAGAGTTAATTAGCTGCCAGGAATCTAAAGTATCCCAGATCCACGTTCTCGGGGCTCCACTGTTGCAGGCTCCATGGTTCTGAGTGTGGTGGTCATACACGCGGCCGGTTACGTGCCGGCAACATCTCCTTGGCGCCAGGTTGGTCGTTCAGCAACCCAGCCACCACTGTACCGTGTCATGCAGTGAATTCACACAACGGACCAACAGACAGCGAGAAAGAGAGAAAAGGATAAAAATGGAAAACAAAAAAGATACAAAGATGAAGAGAAAGAGAGAGGGACATGCGAACCGAGGACAAAACTGCTCCCCAGTATCCACCTATAATTGTTTGCCGTCACCAACGGTCCAGAGTTCACAATTTAAACCAATTCCCCATGCTCCTTGGTGTACGTAATTCTCTCGCCACTGGGTCCCTTGTAAAATGTCACAGGACCTAAAGGATATTTAAAGACTTAGGTTTTCTACCGCACAGGTCCTGAAGAAGAATAACATCAATGGCGGTAAAGTTCTTCGGATTGGATAATTGTACATACTACGTTCGCAATTTTTCTGCTTATGTAGTTGATCAATCCATACGAGTCGTCTATATCTATACGTATAACAGCTTACCAGAACAATTGCCAAATAGCCTTCTTCTTCGCCCTCTTTCAATGTCCCCTGTTTGCATCGCGGGGGCTCAAAGCATTCGGTGTTTCATGCGACAAAGGCAGTATGGCTGGATATATGTGTATGTCGTCACTAGTTTTTGTACAAATAATTATTCAGTATTGGAGGGGGAATATTGTCAGCTAAATAACTACTTTGACGATTGTTTGCCGAAGACAATCGTCCGTGAATCTATGAGCGATGAAGAGACCTCCTGAAAATGGTCGAGGCATCCCCAGGGATGATTTGCCCCGTACCCTGCACTTACTTTTCCACTGTTGACAAAGACAGTTGAACAGGTCTTCGCTCTCTGTGTTTCGTAATGACATCTGGTACTGTATGTGTAATTAGAAACAGAATGCAAACATGGGCTTCAAAGCAGATGGTTTTCCTGTTCGATCCGCACCTCAGTGGACGTAAATTTTCTTCACGAATTCGTTGAAGTTAAATCTACATACGCATATGCAGAAATGATCGGCAAATTTCTACTTTCACGTTTCTGGCAACTTGAGTTGATAAAATCAACCGGTTTCGAGAGAAAGGAGGATTAAATTCATCCCAATAGGATCACGGGAAAGATGACCAAGAACCGATCAGGCTTGAACGTACTGTTTTATACTTACGATATACATACGGGTGAAGCTTGGTTAACTTTGACCACAATCAGCTAATTGGCATCTTGATCTCGCGGTGGTACGCAACATTAGAAACATATAATATACATTATCTTTGAAACCTTGCATAATTAAACGGTCCGTTGATTCTGGGTAAGATTGATCACAGTCGTTCAACAACTGCAATATCGCATGCAACGATCTATTTTTATTGTCACGCATTTAGATTCGCAATAAGGAATTGCGGACAATAAGTGAACCGGTGTGTGTGCAATACTCGCGGGTATAGATACAGTTGGGCCATTCTCTTTGATGAAATGTGATAAAATCCGTTTATGCCGAGCTCTTTACTATCGGTTTTCCAAAGCAGTTTACCTGGCATGAATTTTCTTTCCTGCACGTGTATAATTCTCACAAACCCCGTTGACGAGAGACAATCTTAATGAGTAATAAAAAAATGTAAATAACACCGTTGCCCGTCATGATCGAACTTTCACTTACATACGTTTGTAATAACTTGGATTATAAGTGCGCGTAGGCAAGACAGTAATGTTTCAGTTTTACGATAAGGTCTGCAGCTACTCGGAGAAGGGCTTCTCGCCTGCGTATCCGGCTCTATCTGACAACAAGTATACGGTTATACGCCACACGACTTTACGATATAATACACCGAGAGAATCGACGGTCACTTGTGTGAAAAAAAATAATAAAATGAAAAGAAAATGGAAGAAATGAAGGAAAGATACAAAAAAGAGAAAAAGAAAAAGAAGAGAAAAGAAACGTAAAGTAAAACACACAGGTATCATTATTGTCCGATCTATCTTATGGTCCGTGTGGTAATAGTATATTGTTTACCGAGCGAGAAAACAGTCGATTGCGCGCCGAGTATGAAGGTGAGCGCCGAGGCGAAGCCGAGGTGTTCTCAACTTCATACGAGGCGCCAATGACTGTTTTCTCCGAGGTGAACATACTATTTTCTTCAACAGCGGAGCGGAATCAGCGAGTTTCCATCCGCAAACGAGGACCGGCAATCAACTGGTTTCCATCCTCATTTGCGGATGGAAACTCGCTGGTTTCCCTCCGCTGTTGAAGAATAGTACATTGTTTACCGAGCGAGAAAACAGTCGTTTGCGCGCCGAGTATGAAGTTGAGCACCGAGGCGAAGCCGAGGTGTTCTCAACTTCATACGAGGCGCCAACGACTGTTTTCTCCGAGGTGAACATACTATTTTCTTCAATAGCGGTGCGAAAGCGAGTTCAACTTGACCTTAATTTAACTTCAGTTTAACGTTAGATTAACTAAATTCTCCGCGGAGTCCAGCGGCGGAGCCCCGGCGGGGGGATTCAGGGGCAAAGCCCCCCGACTTAAAAAATTAGTACATTATGCGATACGGTGTGAAGTTTGCTGCCCGAGCGAAGCGAGGGCAGCATTTATATGAGGTGAAAATGAGCTCCCTCCAGCGTAGCATACGATACTTTTTTTTTCCAATTTTGTTAAGATGACCATATCCGCATGCGTGCAACAAGATAATATTGTATACAAGCAAAAGCTACAGTGATAATAGAGATGCGGACGGGGTCCAGGGGCGGAGCCCCTGGTGGGGGTCCAGGGGGCGAAGCCCCCGGTGGGGGTCCAGGGGGCGAAGCCCCCGGTGGGGGGCGGGGGGGCGAAGCCCCCCCTTTTGATAAAAATAAGTTTTAATTTATTTTAAAAATGATTATCGAAAGAATTATTATTATATTTGAAAAAACGTTAATTCATGAAAAAAATGGTTAGTTCAAAGAACTAGCGAGTTGAATACAAATAAAATAAAGTCATTTTACTGAAGTCGGGAAAAAACAAAATTTAAAAATTGGAAGAAAAATTCACTCAATCAAACAAATTTTTCAAAGGTAGCAGCTCACTTTCCAAGTTCTCTACGTAGCGAATTTCAGGAGGTGTTCTCTACTCGTTGGCAAGGTCATTTTTCGTTTAAAAAAAAAATAAGAATGTGAAAGTACGGAAAAAGTACAAAAATTTATTCCAGAATTATTTTTGATACAACAATTACCAATGTCTGTGATAATTATTTCCAATATATTTATATATTTACTATATGCATATAATATACATATAATATTTATATATTATTTATATTTATATATGTGTTATATGTATATTTCTTTTTTATATTTATTATATTTCTTTTTTATATTCATTATATTTCTTTTCAATGTTTAAAACCTTATAAATTACTTCGTTTTCGTAAAACTATCGAAATAGCTGCTAATGACATTTTTCACATCTATTTTCCTCCAAAATAAAAGTTGCAGCCTGTTATATTAATAACCGTTGGATTGTTGGCTTTCATTTCATTGTTTACAGCATTTGAATTGATGACAGGTTCCATCATCACGTCCTCCCAATCTGATGGATCCAAGACGTACTCAGAATTTGGATCTTCATGTTGAATGTTGATCGTTGTGCTTTGGTCTGGTGCTTTTGGAAGTGTCAAGTTGTTCGTAGTCGGTAGGTTGATCGTGTTGGAGATCATCGAGTCACTGAATTTGGCTTTTTTCGGAGGTGGTGAATTTGTCGAACCCGGTGCTTTCGGAACAGTTGAAGATGGAATTGCGACTGCAGTTCCAGATGTGGACGGTTGATTTATTATGCTGGCAATCATTGAGCCAGTTTTTCTTTTGTTTCCAATCGAGTCAGCTATGTAACCTGTAACAGAATATTACATTCCTTGAAACCGAAAATTTTAATTTTAATTACAAGATTACCTTCGGCAACTGTTGAAGATCTCCACCCTCCGTGGCGTTTGAGTGCTTCTATGCTGGCTCCTGCGTCAACAAGGACTGTGGCAGAGCTTCTTCGAAAGCTGTGTCCGGTGTATTTTTCTTTATCTTCCAGGCCCAGAAATTCCGCCATTTGCTTTGGTACTTTTTCAAATGTATGCTTTCCAATGACCTGAACGGTGCACTTTCCATTCTTGTAGCCGAGAAAAAATCTTGTGCTAAGTGCATTTGGTGGACGCAGTGCAATGTACTTCTTCACAATCAGAGCCATTTCATTTTCGATTGCAAAAGATCTGGTCGTTCGGTTTTTGGTGTCGTTGACTTTGACCAAAATCAAATTTCCTTGTTGAACCACATCATTGCAATTCATGTTGACGAACTCGCATCCTCGGCATGCACCGAACAGTCCGAAAACAGCTATAACCTAAGATTGATACAATTTTATGAAAACATGGATTTTATACAGAATTATTGGAACCCCTAATAAAATACGAATACCTTCAATGAAGAAGAAATAAAATTTAGGTCATCAATTAATAGAAATTTCCAAATGAATGTTAAAAGTCCCATATTTACTTTCATTGCCAAAAATGTAACGTCAGGAGCTTCGCTTAAGAACTTGTTAATCTCCTCTCCGGTGAAAACTTTTGACTTTTTGGGGACGAATCCCTTTTTCAGCCTTTTCAAGAAAGCAATCAGTTTTGAAAAGTTGCTGATCATAATGCCTTCATGCAAATCAATCGTTGCTTTGAGCATGGAATACGTCGCCCATAACGTGCTTGGTGCTTTGGTCTTGGATAAATTCCCAAAATAGGCCAGAAGAACGTTCTCCGAGGTGTGTTTCACTCCACTCTCGAGTTTCCATTTTTCATATTTCCCGTACTCGCTTTCATATTTCTGTCTAGAGGTTTCCGGCAGTAGATTCATTCTTGATTTGTTGGCGGCTTCTCGAATTTCGGGAGGAGTGCAGTACTCCGTATCGGAATTCGAGTTTTCTTCTTCCATTTCGATAAACTTGTTTGGAAAATTCAAAGGAACTGAGAGAAACCACGAGGAGAAACACAACAAATCACGCGCGGCTACGAGCTTTTAGCACGACTCACGAGATGGCGACGAGCTTCTACCACGACTCACGAGATGGCGACACATGTTTTGGTGTTTTCTATCCGCGCAAATCAGCGACCGGCAATCGACTGGTTTCCATCCTCGTTTGCGGATGGAAACTCGCTGGTTTCGCTCCGCTGTTGTAGAATAGTACATTGTTTACCGAGCGAGAAAACGGTCGATTGCGCGCCGAGTATGAATTTGAGCACCGAGGCGAAGCCGAGGTGTTCTCAAGTTCATACGAGGCGCTAATGACCGTTTTCTCCGAGGTGAACATACTATTTTTTACAACAGCGGATGGAAACCAGTGAGTTTCCATCCGCAAACGAGGACCGGCAATCGACTGGTTTCCATCCTCATTTGCGGATGGAAACTCACTGGTTTCCATCCGCTGTTGTAAAAATGGTATTTACTTAACGCTCTCTGTACACATATATGCACATACGTAGTGGGTACCTATCTAACTGCAAGCGATTCATTTAATGGAAATTATTTTTATCGTTGAAATAGATACGGAGTTATTACCGGTGATAAGCTAGTAAGCCAAATACAGTTATTTCTGTATATAAGTATAGATTGCAAAGTTAGTGCGCTGCACTCTTACATTTACTTACTTGCGATTACATTACAAGTAGTTTATTGTATAGGACAGAGTTCGCAGTTATACGGTATGGTATATCCACCCACGCGTCACTCTTTGTGATCGATAAACTTTTATCCTCTCGCAAGCTGTTCGAACCTTTGATAAATCATAAACGAATGATTAAACTCGTTCTATATCTATTCGCGACTGCATACTGCAACAGAACGTATGTCGGTTATTGGCTATTCTAGCGGAACGCAGCTACCTGTCTTTCGTGTCTCTTAATCGTGACGGGTTCTGCACTTGTCCTACAGCTAAAACATTGCGGGAGAATTGTATCGCGACAAAAAAAACAAAAAGTTAAACATATGGTTCTTAATTTCAGAAACAACCTTTTTCGTTCGGTATCAATTACCTTGCGCAAGACCATATTGTATATATCGACAATCGATTTACATCAGGTCCAACGAATATCTCATATAATATCTTTGTAACAGTTTTCTAATATACTACAGCTAATCGACGAATAATATAATGATTAACGCGTAGTATTGCTACTACTCGTAGCGTATGTCTATTGGTCTTTTTTTTTATCTCGTCAATTTCCACGGTTTATTTTTCATGTAATTTCGTTTTTTTCTTCATCTTATTTTATCCACTAGCTGCACGACAGCTTCGATTAATAATGACAATAATGGCACAGCCAGGTTCGTTGCAGCTTGGCTCGATAGGGCCCAATGATTCTGACTCGAGTGGGTGTGTTGCTGGTTGACGAAATACGCCATAAATCAATGGGGCGGGAGGAAAGTTTTGAGGGTAAACAGAAAAAAAAAAAAAAAAAGAAATATAAAAGGGAAATGGAAAAAGGAAAAAAGGAAACAAGGAAGGAATAAGAAAGGAAAAATAAATATATGGCAACTACTGGACCAGTCACCGCAGGAGCTACTGCCACCGGGATCAGTGAGTGTTCTTTATGTGCGGATTGAATGTTGAAGCGATGCCGATCGGGAGTCAAGTGCCTTCAATCGTTAATCATTGCCTGTTCGCGAAAAGAAACTTGAACGGAAACCAGCGTATACGGTATACCATACCTACAGTTGTATACATTTACCACTATGATTCCGCCTGTATACCGCTTTGCTCCACCATACTATAAGCGTATTTATGTGTACATGTGTACTGTATAGCATTTCCAGATGCTACGTGGTGACCCGTTTCACCTAATCAAAAATACACGGTCATTTAGTTTCCCTAAAATTGCAGCAGACGATATTGGAAGACTTTTTTCTTTTCTGTTCATTCTATACTACCGGAATATAATTTCATGTGTCTCTATGATAACGAAAGCCTGGCACTAAGTTTATCCCATATACAGTACCACACCACGAGGCGTTTGACGGGCGATATATATTCCCGCACGTCTAACGCCGTATAACGTAGTTTTATATTATAACGAAAATTTATTTCTCTTTTCGTTAGAAATTTCTTAACCAATTAGCGCTCAGCGTGTGGCGCTACGTTACATCCTGCATGCCTGTACCTATATGCTTCTCAAAACGCGATATCATCGAATATTAGTGTTAAGTATTACATCATTCGCCATCGTGGGATATCGGGACAAACTCCTCCGCACTTTATTCCTGTATATAATATAAAGAGGAAAATTTCATTCCAATTTCTGAAACAAAGCATATTATAGATATGCTAGTGATAATAATTCCATAGCACACCACCCTGTGGATATCCTAGTTGTATACCTTCACCGAGCATTACAGCTATTATTTGTATCGTGTCGAGTCGTATAGTGCGAGACCGAATTGTAGGTAAGTCCTGCACATGTGTGTAGGTGTAGGTATGGAGTGTAGGTATACATATGTGTATAGGGCAGCTCTCTGAGGCTAACACGT
The DNA here is from genome assembly GCA_963992785.1 of Tenthredo livida. Taxonomy (NCBI): domain Eukaryota; kingdom Metazoa; phylum Arthropoda; class Insecta; order Hymenoptera; family Tenthredinidae; genus Tenthredo; species Tenthredo livida. The sequence continues at coordinate 5,324,351 of OZ023071.1, read as the reverse complement.
AACCAATTGTGTTGTATCGAACTATTGTAAATTCTTGCATAGACCTTCGCGCGAGAAGCTAATAAATCTTCCACGGTTTCTCCTGCAGCCTGAGAAGCCATTACCAAACGCGCGTGTTTTGGGGCGAACTAATGTTGGCCCGATTCTAACGCGCGGCAACGAGAAATCAGAGACATTTTAGTTCCGACTATTTAATGACGCGGTTCAACCTGCGGGAATGGCGTTGAGGAAAAACCTGTACCATTTTTTCATTGATTATATCGCCTTTTACTTATATTGGGTCTTTGGTCTTAGAAAATTGTTAGTTATAGGTATGGTCTTCGTATCTAGCAAGATAGTATAGAAAAGACAAGAGAATCTTCAAGGATATTACATCTTTGCTTCGGTCAGTTTATGTACCTACGTATACCTAACTTTATACCCTGCGACAATACGAGCCTCTTCAGAAATGTCCAACGTCGTATCTTAACGTCCGAAGAGCTTTGAACTCACTATAATGCGGCCACGAAGGTTTGGTTAATTACGAGTAAAACTTACGAGGAGGAGAATAACGCGGATGGGGGTGAGGGATTCGGGAGAAAAAGGGGGAGTTAAGAGACTGGGGGGGATAAGGGGATGGAAGGGCCAAGGAAGAGGACGACGACAAGACGACCAAGGAGCGCGAAGCTGGACGCTGAGCCGGAGGAGATGACCAAATGAGATGCTCTTTGAGACACCGAGAGGTTCCAATAAAGCCGGACCAATTACTAACGGGCGTCCTTCCCCCTTTAGTATCGATTTGCATTCAAATAGACGTTATACTCTCCTCGAAGTAGATCCTAATGGATTATCAGTGGGAGTCATCGCAAGCGAGGAGCTTCAAAGCTCTGTGCCTGCCTGCCTGCCCGCCTGCCTGCCCGCGTTCGTTCTCATGCTGTGCTTCGGGCCCCGCGGCCCCGCGCCACTCCTTTACTTTCTGATACAACCCGCACGAAGGCTACTGTTTCGTCCGTTTCCATTTCAATTTCCATTTCCTAATGAATTCTGGCAATTTTCTACCTCCTTCAATTTCCACCCTATACCTACCTACCCTGTACCCACCTTCCTCCCCAAAGCCTCGCTCTACTGCAGCATATATAGGTATGTAGGTACATTATACCTGTTTTATCTGAAATTATCATTGGTTTATTTTTTTTCAGGAAATTATGTCTCCAATTCGCGATCACGTCTCGTTAGCGAGATCTGTTTCTGCATCCACCTTTATATATGTATACCTATAGGTATGTATATATAAGAGACGGAGAGGTTTCTGTCGCTTACCTACACTGTTGTGCTTAGCGAACCGAGTAACGAGTTGAAATGAGTTTGGAATAATTGCAAAGCTCTCGCACACGAACTATACCTACACCGTGTACACAGGAACCCATAGCTATATAATACCAATCCGCCTCGTAGTGGTCCTCAGAGAACGTCGCTTCGTCCAAGCAGCTAACCCGAGAGCTGGTCTTTCGCGGTGCAACCAGTCCACGTGTCCGGTATCTGGCTGCTAATTAGCTGCAAGGTGGGATAAAGAGTGGTCGAGTCGAAAACATTAAAGCACATACATACACCGGTGTAATGGACGCGGGGACCCAACCGAGAGAGTTGGCTGCCCGCCCGGTTGCATATGTGCTGTGTATATGTATACCCATGTGTATATACACATGCCCACGTATATGCATGGCCAAAAATCTACGGGGTGTACATCAAGGAAGTTTAATTATTTCAAACCGACGTTGAATACGTTAATTGTCTTCGAGTATAAACCCGGTTTTTCCTCTCCGCGAGTATTTCCACGTTTTAAATTGAAGCACTCCGATAAAAGGACTGCGCGATTAACTCTGAACTCAACGTCGTCGTCTCTCGGTATCCCCTTATAGATTTTCGAGGCACGGGTCAGTCCGTGGCTCGGGTTTGGTACGATGGCAAATCCTCCACCGAGCCGGACACACTTCATACAAAAATTAAAACATAAAAAGATCTCTCGGATCTGGGATCTGGGCGCACGGTCGGGGCCGGGGCCGGGGGAGGATGAATTTGTCGACTGAAAGAGGCGCTTTTGGGGTCGTCGAAATGGGGTTGGGGGTGGAAGGCGAATGAGTCGAGTAGTGGGGGATAGGAGAGCACCATCTTTCATGTAATTACTGACATAAAATGTGCCGGAAGATTTTCCTCGTGTCTTTTTTCTCCTCCGCGAAGTAGAAAATTTTCAATTCCATTCATGTAAATTATTGTAGCGCACCGACTCTCGACATGTGCAACTTGTATTAATGACGCAGTAAAGGAGCAGACGGGCGGAGAGCTGCCCATTAGCGGATGAAAGCGGAGGGCCCTCGGCGCATAGCCCGATAATAGCCCGACTTATACTAGCGAGGCTGTGTAGTTTAGCCCACGTTACGACGCTCTGCCATCCTGGCCGCTTGCCCGCCACCCGCTGCCCGCTACTTCGCGTCGTACGTAGGTACAGCTACTAGTACTTCTAATCCCATAACCGCGAACGCATTGCATTCCTCGATCATACATATTCCAACATTTTTATAAACCGGCTCCATTCGGGTCTAAGGAGTCAGTCAATATGGAAGCCGCGTGCTGTACCATTGTCCCTTCTGACGCACAGAACTGACCTGACCCAAAGTCCAGGCCCGCGTGATCCTCGCGCGAGCTAAGGGTGTGACACGTTAGTTTTCCTAATTCGTTTAATTATTTTTTATTTCATTACTTCATTTTTATTATTTCTCTACTTTTTAGTTCGGCCCGTACACCCCGAGAGATGAGCGTTTCGTTTACATGAAATTAACACGCGCTCTTCAGGTTATCCCTCATTACGTAGGGCCGCTACAGCGTCCCGTTTAAATCCATGTTTTACCAGCTACGTACCTACGTTATAACATCCAACCGTCCGTCTACTTGTCTCTCCCGCGCTGTCGGGCTGTCCGTCCTCTAGAGTTGCGTTTATATTTATCAAGAAGATTATTTTTTCTCAACTTTTAATTATTTTCCCAACATACACGTACCCACACCTAGATACTCATACACATATACGCATAATCGCATTTGTTGAGTTTTACATGAAATTTGAAAATTTATTCATCGTAATTCTGTAAAGTTTGTGAATTTATTGTGTACCTACGTGCAAAGTTTGTGCGCAAATTCATTTATCAACCTCGAGCTTTCTCTTGACCCTACACGCGGTGATCCGTATCGACCTGAACTAAGACCAAGCATACAGACTGCGTTATGTATAACTGCAGTTATGTTGGTTGCGTTATATGTGTTACATGTATGTACCTAGATACGTAAATGGGTTTTAAGGCAACTCGGATATCCGCGACGCAGCACGACTTCGTATCGACGTTAAAAGGTGCATATTATCTACATAGACGACAGACGACAGACGACAGACGGACACCCGACGTCGGCAAGGACCCCGGCGACTGTCTCCAGGACGACTGCCCGCCCCAATAACATAATACATCACGCGCGCCCAGACAATACTCGGAGATTACCTCACAATGGACGATGATTTACTTCGGCTCTCATTACCCTGCTTTGTCGCGCAGGTCGTCCCGGCGCCGTTGTCATTAGAAAAGCAACGGAAACCCCTCGAGTCTCCACTCTTATATTATCCGAATCCCAATCAGAATCAGTGAGATGCAGAGAGCTAGCCGTGACGCTGGATATACGAAAGGGGGCAAAGGCCAGGAGGTGGAGGAGACAAATTAGAAAGAATTTCTCTTCGCTTTTTATTCAGGAAAAAGAACCGTCACGAGTATAGGTATATAGATTTTATTGTGTATGTACCTACCTACCGACGTAATACCAACACCTCTTCACATCATTTTTATCCATGGGTATAAGGTAAAGGTACCCCATACAATTCTCGAAACTTTATAGCCGTGTAGTTACCCAGTTAGAATATTATACGTATATAGAGGTAGGTACCTATATACCTACAAATATGTGTATATAGACAATGTAGGAGGCGTTTGCACCGATTTAATCTATCTTGACAACCTGTTAACAGGTAACACTGTGCATTTCTCTGCCACACCCTGGAATACATTAGTATTAATTACTACCAGACACCCACTGCAGTCGTGAAGATAAACACTTTTCACTTTCAATTTCTCCTCGGTAACCCCGTTGGACCATTTCCTATTTACAATGGGAATGAGAACGCTTCCAGCATCCGGTTCAATTGGCTTCATACAAGTTCGCATAGGTGGGTAGGCATATATTTGTCGGGTTTAATAGATCTTGGGGTAATGATATCATTTTTGCATATTCCCACATCTCGATTATTAATTAAATGAATCGAGAGGATACCTAGCTCGCAGTTTCGCGGTGCAGCAGGACACTAAGAGTAATATTATTGACTTCATCGAGGTCCGCAAAATGCCGACGGCTCTTTGCCCGCACGGACAACTTCGAGTACCGCAACCCCGGCGTTGACCTCCGCAGGCGGTCAGTGCATCAGCGTTGACCTCTCGTGCGAGAACGTGTTGAACAAGTTATGCCGACGTCGAAACGCATCTGGCTACATCTACCTACGCTATCTCGTCTCTCTAGAGCTTAGAGCTGCTGCAGCGTTCGAGGTATACGTGCAGAATAACATACTATGTGATAGAATATCTCCCTGTACCTACTAGACAGTGCAGAAATTGCCTACTTTGAATTGCCTACTCGTAACTCAAAGCGCTTTAAAACGAAATGATTATAAATTTGCGAAAGGTTATATTACGTATACATTATCGGTGATGGGTGGAGGGAGAAATGAGCTTTTTTAGCCCCTGCGCGGCCAGGAATAGCTCATCGTTTTAAAAACGATCGAGTAAATTGTTGAGAGGAAAGAAAATAGGAATTACTCAGTGATTATAAATTTGAGAGAATCCAGGTGCACGCGGGGGAGTGGAGGATTATTGAGACGGTCAAGAGCTCTGGGAGTCAGTAAACGGCTACAAAGGGTGTTTACCCATTCGAGATGCGTGCTTTCAATAAATCCTATTTTTTTTTTGTTTTTTCTCAAATTTATTATACGAGTTAAAAGGCTGCACCAAAGATCGGGATGTATATATGGTAGATTTAAATTTGCTATGTTTAAGTTAAATCTGATTTACGGTCTGAGCCGCCGCTCGTACGGCGCAAATTCTTACTCATAAATCATTATTCCTCTCCTCTATACACATGTTGCGAGAAGATAATGGGCCGTGCGGGCGCGACGAGGTCAACGGACGACCCTTGCCACCGTAATATGGGGTAGGCAACCCTTTCCCATCTCCGCGTCGAAGGGAATCCTTGTGTAACTATACAACGAAGACGGGAGTAAAATGCGTCGCCTTAAATCCGGTCCGATATCAGCTGGGGCCGGGTAAAGGAAATCCCATTTCGATGCAGATTTTTTAAATTTGAGTTTGAAATAAAAAGAAATTAGAAAAAAAAAATGAAAGGAGAGAGAAAAAAAAAACAGAAAATGAAAAGAAAAATCTTGCAGCATCGTGGTGGTATTATAAAGAGGTCGAAGAACACAGGCACGATTCTCTTGCGAGGTGAGATAAATCTGTGGAAATTTATGTACCGGTTATCACGTAACATGATACCGCGGGTAGAGTTATAAGAAAAGTTTGATCAACTAATTACCGAAATTCCCTTCCATCCGGTTAATTAGACTGTGAAACTTGTTAACCCTGGGTATAATTGTAGCGAGGAAAAAAGAGGGCGCGTGACATGGAATCAGTTCGGAGAATCTTGAGGGCCGAAGATATTGATGGTGATCAAAATTCTATTCAATTTCGTTCACAGTTGACACCCTCAGTTCCTTGTTACGTTCGAGTAGGTACCTCGGGATTCGGGTAATAGACAGCAAATTGCATCGGGGATAAATATCTCAGAATTGCTAAAATTATTGACGCCATCTAAGATTTTGTTACATTTTTACTATAAAAATATCTAGATACCTGATGTAGGTATTATATAGTTATTATATGTATATGACGTATAGTTTTATACGATACTCAGGATCATTTGCATATAACGTATCTAACTAAGTATTGCAAATGTATACACATATGTATATATATACATATATATTCATGCAAGCTGTGCGGTCGCAAATGCAAACAATTAAAATTAATGTATCACATGCCGACGGGCTCGGGGTTTAAATAAATACGGTTGTCATATGGCGATTACCGGGGTGGTCGGTGGTTCGGATGATCGATGGGTCACATAAATAATGGATCCCCCACGAAACACCACCCCCCGGCGCCAAGCGCCCCGACGCTCAGTGTAGTAGTTTCCAATGTACCTTATATACGAATTTACATGTGTGTGTGTGCGTGTGTGCGTGTGTATGTATGTCTATACGTGTGTATGTGCAGCGGAAAGCTTGCGCTTGCCGGAGTATTCATTGGCACAGTGGTGTATTTTGGATGTCGTTCGTTCGTTCATTCGTTCATTCGTTCGCTCGCTTTCCAGCCCCTCTAAAAGCCATTTCATTTTGGGATCAGGGTTATTAATTATTAATTAGCGTCAAGTTCCATTATATCTCTATAGCAGCGCGGACCCCACGTTGCTTTGCTGCAACACGTTGTCTTTCTTCATTAACCTTGAGATTTTCTCACAATTTTGACACAAACACATTATTACATCAAAGTCCCAATTCATCTCATTCTTCTTTCTTTTCTCGTTTTTCTTTTGTACTTTTTTCTTCTTCTTTCTCCTTTTTTTTTCGACATGATATAGTTGCACGCGGAAACAATTCGAATAAAAGTCGAGCCGAATATTGAGGAGTGAGTGTGTGTGTCACCGCGGACTTTAGGTTGAGCGAATTTGAAGGGTTTCCTTCGATAGAGTCGCGCGGGCTGCAAAGGCGATAGGAAAGAGCAAAGGAACCCCGGGGCTATTGAGACGTATTGGAAACCCTTCGTGACAAATCGGTGGCTCTACGGAAACTCTATTCTTCATGCCGGAAGACGGGTTCTCGGATTTATCGCGGCCGATTTGCTTGAATCTTCCTCATAGCATAAATAACCCCAATAACAGAGATATTTATGTCCCAAAAACAATTCTGCAATTCTGATTCGCCACGATTGATTTATATATTTTTCAATCATTCAAACGAAATCTACACAATCTAACATAAGTATACCTTCTTGATCAAAGGGCTTATACTAATCGTGAGAACAAATGAATGATAAAAAGTTGGCAAACGGTTTAACGGAAGAAGGACTTTCATGCAATAGTGAGGCCAGAAAGGTGATTTAGGTGACTAATCCCGGGGTATAAGGTGGGGGCGTTTTTCATCTTATAGAATCGGATGAATAAGTCTGAGAAGATAGGGCAAGAAAGGAAGAAATAGGAGGCCATTTCCGTCGCATCCTTATTCAGTGGTATTGGTGGTGGAGGAACGCGCGACGTAGCGTCGGGTCCAGCACATTGCAGCATCCCTTCCCGCGTTGGTGAAACGACACCAGTAGCAGCTAGAGCGCATTATATACCTACATATAGAAGAGAAACACGGTGTCTTGTAAGTTATTGCCTCTCCTTGTGGTGCATATAAATCCGGTGCGCGGCGTATTGTTTTCCAGATCAGGAGAAAATATATGTACCCAATGCCGGCTAGAGGAACGATCGCTTTCATGTATGTACTTTGTATGGCCGCGCCGAAGCGATTCAACGCGAATCCTGCATGCCCATGGTCGCGGGGGACGAACGGCGAAGAAGAGACTGCTCTTCCAGAAGGCGGTGGAGCGGTCCGCGACGCCAACGTACGCGACGAGGGGAGGACGCCGCGGCGTACGACGCTCGATGGACAAACGAACGTGAGGACGCAAAGGACGAGGATGAGGATGAGGACGAGGATAAGGGGGATAGCGAGAGAAAGAGGAAGAGGGAGACTGGCGGAGCTCTCGAGAATACAATGCGGCGGAAGAAAGCCGATTTGCTCCCCGCAGATAAGCGACCTTCTCTTCTCTTCTCTCCTTTACTCATCCCTATTCTACGTCGCTTCTATAAGCGTCTCCTCGTTGTCTGAATCCTCTCTCGCAGTTCGCACCGTCGCGCCCTCGTAAAAGAGCCGGTCACAAGGGGTCATTCTTTTATTCATTTTTCCGTTTGACCACTTCGAGGTACCCGTCAAATAAAAGCTTCCTTTAATTTTACCACAAACATTATTTCAAAGAGTTATCAAATGCACAAGATCTCTCCGATACTATTTTTTTCACCCCAAATTATTCGATGAAAAGGAAGAAATTTTTCTTTCGTTTAAATATATTCGAGATTTTTTCTCACAACTTTATCAAAGGTAGATATAAAATCTCAGGGTTTAAAAAACTACCAATCGATTAACAAATCTATTCGAAAATCAATGATAGGGGAAAAAAAACGATGTTTACATATCAATGTGCGTTATCTTATCGCTGAACAACTTGTTGACTATTGTAAAAGCGAAAGTCGATGATATTCGGTATTTCTACGTACATACAATAAAGATATGCACTGTAAGGTTAGTAATTTGTAATGCACACACGCACATATAAATATATATGCAAAATTTAATACGGCTGTACGAAATGTCGTGGCCGTATGCTGCAGCGGCGAGATAATATGTTCGATGTTTAAAACGGCAGGTGGCACTCTATCGAGAGATTTATTCGCTTGTGAATATGCATGTAATAGACCCCTGGTAACTGTTGGCCAGGTTCAGGTGTGCCTGACTTCTTGCTTCGGAGATACTGACCGCTATACGGCCATGCCAGGGCCACTTTTCAACCGTCACGGACCGATTTCAGGACAGACAGATAATACCTATAGGTACCTACGGAACCACAAGAGAGACTAACGTGCTTAACTTCTTAGTACAATCAATTTTCCTACAGGATTATAGACGTTTCTTTACAAACTCGATCGAAAGAACAGAAGCAAAAAATGAAAAAGGTTTCAGAACAGCTATGCGAAGAATCTAATCTGCATATTCTCGAGACTCCCTTGCGACTTCTTTCTGCTTTAGACTGAAGGCCGCACCCTTGTTATACCCGTCGTACACTCTTTATACACAAGTACAGAAATGGTATAGCTTGGCTATGGGCTTTGCTATATATAGAAGTTCGGTTGATTGCCTTATCTGCCTAATGAAACGCTTCGCTAACTAGCGTCGGTACGTTGCTGGTACTCGGCGTATAGTCGTCGTCGTTGCAGTAGTCGTATACGGTTTATGCAGATATTGTTATGGCCCTTTTTGCAATAGTATTTCAGTTTGCAGTCAGTCTTAAACGCGGAATTTACATGTCCCTTGACCATCGACGATGCAGGAACGTCACAAAAACAAGACTGGACGTATTTTCTCCTGAGTTGTTATACCTATCTATCCTTAGGCCTTAAGGGTCTCTTGGTTATTCTGACCAACGTAAACCTGACTCACCTATTACCGCTCTACGCTTCTCCGCCAATTAATTATTATCCAATACTTATGCCAGCCTGCAAGACCATGCTCGCAGATAATCCGTTTAATTCAACGCTTAAATTCACTCTTAGGAAAACCCGACGTGATATCTTCAAGTATGAGACAAGTTTTATTGTCCTAGCGAAGAAGAAGAAGAAAAATTCATTGCATAAAAAATAGAAATAAGGAGATAGAACTAGGTGTGAATAAATCAAGAGGGAGCAATCGTCACTCGGTAAGCATATATAATAACCAATATAACGAGTTATCATATATTATGCGACCAAAAGGTTACGATGGGCAGCCAATACCTTATAGGAATTTAGTTGGTCAGAATGGCTGTGAGAGCATAACAAAAGCCAACAACGCGTGGCTAATAATGTCTTCAGGCGAAGTGCGCGGCGTGCATCATGATGATCACGAAGAGTAGAATCAGCTACCGCCAACTATACGACCAAACTATACGACCGCTTCGCTTCTGTTCGATGGTAGCTGCCTGCAGTCGCTGAGAAGACATGCAGAGCCAGCAGAGGTAAGATCCTAGTGAGCTTACGTTAGCATAAGAGCAGAGCATCATTACCAGACGCTTGCGGCGTCCTTTTATGGATGTAATTTCATCGGCATTTGTATTTGGCGTATTTACTTGTGCTAAATAACTATGTATGTACGACGAAGAGTTTTACTGTGGTAGTGATGCAGTTAGCCTATGGTTAATTCCTCTTCGTCAATCGTCATCCCCTACTTGGTAAAGGGTTGCCGAAGAGAATAACGAGATATGCAAGCAGGTACCTATATAGCCAGTTTAGTGAGCGAGTCAAACTCCGGGAGTTCTTAACGAGTTTGCAAACAATTCTTGTAAGTTATGGAACTGGGGGTAAAAAACGAAAGAGAAGTCGAGTCATTATGTTATATACCCGAGGAGTAGTTGCGGAGATAAACGACATCGGTTGAAATAATTAACCTTCAACGATTTTGGAATTTCGGCGATTTCTTTCCATTCCATCGTGCACTATGTTTTAGAATTCATGTAATATATGCATGGCGAGATCAGTTGAGTCCTGGTTTTGTTGTTTGACTACTATAATTTACGGTAAAAATAAAGGAACTAGTGCGGCTCCGTCTAGCCGTATAATTAATTACAAAGATAATAAAGGTTGCTTTTACTCGGCAACGATTTAAAGCTACCCGGTTGATCCTTGATTCGATTCAGGGAATGAATTTACGGCTACGAATGAGTACAGCTGCTGTATCAAGGGGCACATGATTAGTCGTCATTAATAACTGAACTAAACTGGAGATTCTTTAGCGGTTACCAACGCTTCGGGGAGGGATCCAGAGAAAATTGAAACTTCTTCCTTTTTTTTTTCGTTCGATTCCATTTAAAAACCTCAAACACTCGGAGATGACTTAACTTTGTTTGAACGCGAGTTAATATACCATACATATATGTATGCATGTATGTAGGATCGAAGTATTTTGTGGCGTAGGAAATGGTAGGTACAGAGAAACATTCACGATCGAAGCGATTCACTGTATAGCGGGAGATAGAAAAGTATATTTTATTATTTTGACAAGAAAGCTGAAGATGCGAATGTTTGTTTTCCGGAAAATAATATTCTTTTGATTAATGGCATACAGAGAAACGTGCAGAGTTTTTGGTTATTGAAATTGGACGCGGGGGCGCCAGGGAGGGAACGAGAGGGAGCCCTCGTGAAAGTTCCCTCTTTACCTTGATGATAAAGAACTGGGCGAACCGACGAACCTCACTCAATGGAACGGCCGAATGGTTATGGAAACAGCATTTAATTTGCATAGAAGGAGTTCCTTTGTCGGGGGTTGAGTGGCGCTGGAGATGGGCGAGATGGGAGAATTTCAGGGTGGTTTAAGGGGGGTTCCTTACTCTCCGCGCTGAAAAGAGCATTGTCCTTTTATCTATTGATTGATCATATATTTTTTATTCAGATTGTGTGACTGCGGAGGGTGAATTTTTATGTTTACCCATAGAGTCATTGAATATTGTCGTTTATTATATCTGCTGCTATTTCTCTGCCGCAGTATAAATCCTTTGTATTTTATTCATTCGTTTCAACTTTTCGCCATACATAGGTATAGGTATATAAATTATAAATATATATATAAATGCAAACTTATTTTAACATCATTATTTTTCATCGAACCTTAATTTCAACAGCAGAAACTCCACAATCATCTTTCGACGTCTAAAACAACCGAAAGCGTGGGGTGCAGGGTAAACGCTGCTTAAAATTAACCATGCACATCTACATATTTGAATGACTGAGACTAAGTACTAATTAACAAGATTGATCAACCATCGGATGTGGGAACTGGTTTTTAAAACGGGTCACGTGGCTCGAGATATTTTAGCTTTGGTAACACGGCGTTATTGGAGCTATAAATTATTTGTTCTCATTCGCCATTAGTCCAACGGTGATATCGAATACGTACGATACACAGAGCTTAATGTTCATTCAATTAGCGCTAATTGTACAATGATAACTCACTGCTGTTACAAATTTTTATGCCGAAAGCTATATAGACCGTCGAGGTTCTCTCGCAGGATGATGAGTTATTCTACAGATTCGTTCATATGAATAACATAAAGTAATGTGATTACTGTTTCACTTAATGAATGTAAAGATTTGTCACTAAGCTATCCGATTAGATATTCGAAATTCAATCAGTCGAAGAAGTAACCTTCTCAAATTCGAACGTTGTAGCAAAGTATTTCACAATTTTTACGACAATCTTATTCTCAAGTCGTTCAAGAAAGTCTCCTTCTCTTTTACACTATATAGAACTTGAAATTCAGATTTCAAATATCGCATACAGGCAATACATCATTTTTCTGTCACCTTTCCGACATTGCTCAAGACACTTATAGTTATGCTAGAAGGATACGTAACGCTTGAAAAACAAAAAGTCTAGATTTACATTTTTCTTTTTTTTCTTTTTGGTCGGTCTGCAAATTCTCCCTGCAGCTTTGATTCGTACGATATCTATTTTTTGTAGAGAATCACCGATTGTTTATAGAGAGTAATCAGGCAACATCAAACGGGCCGATCATCAAGTGGAATTGTTTACCTTAGTGACCCCTAACTCGGCTGGACCCCCTCTCTGCACATCTCGATTCCAATCCCGGTCCCGTTCCGGGTACCGTTACCCTCTGCACAGGCTAGCTATGACAGGGTGTATGGGCCTCGCAGGGTTCCCCTATCTTTGTCACAACAATAATGTTAATTTAACTCCCTCCAGGATCGACAATTTGCCAGGCATACAAAAAGAGTTGACAACTTGAAAGGGAAATGGAGCCTATTGACACACCAAGGACAAAGGGGGTTGTAGGGAAAAGAGGGGGTGCAGGATGACCGAGGAAGGGAGAAAAGGGAAAGGGAAAGGGAAAGAGAAAGAGAAAGAGAAAGAGAAAGAGAAAGAGAAAGAGAAAGAGAAAGAGAAAGCGAGATTTGGCTTACTCCTGTAGAGTAGGAGTATAGAAGAGCAGTTCGTAGACAGCTCGGAGCAGTTTGGTCAACAGGACAACATTATCGTCCTCCTAGTATGAGTATGGGGTTCCCTAAATCCCTTGTTGCATGTCCCGTCAGACCGATCTCTTTCCCTATATATATGCGTGAGTGAATGAGTGAATGAGTGAATGGGTGAATGTGTTTCGTGTGGGTATAAATAAAAATACATGTAGAGGTGTAGAGTACACAGGCCGTAAGTCCGCGTCCCGCGTTGCGGCTGTGGTATCAACAGGCTGAATCTGGAGCCCTGATCAATCATGGTATTCTTTGTTCCAGGTTTTCTAAGCCCGCTTTGTATCTTTACGCGCGCTACAATCATTCTGCATTCATTATACCATCGCAGTGCTCGGGCATCCCCCATTAACAGAGATTGCGTTTTGTAATCCCCCTTTGTTAGATTGACAGAAAGGTGTTTGGTGCTGCGGCCCGGCGTATTCCGCTTCGCGTATACCGTTCGTATCCGTTACCTTTGACGAGGATGACCTGGCGTGATTACAGATTAATCGTCGAAAAAACTATCGCATTGTGCGTTGTATTTCATCTCGTGAAATCGGAGCGATGGAAAAAGGAGAGATAAGACAATGAAGGTAGTACAGCTGAAAGTTGCAGATTTATTATTGTTACATCGGGGTATGAAATTTAATTATTCAGCAAATTTTCTCCAACGCTGAGAGTTCCTGCTGTACCCGTGTTTGCGTTACGATCTCCGTTTGCAGACGAAGAAACTAAACGTTGCACTGCAGTATTTGACAGTATGCGGTCTTGGTTAACTCTGACTGATACCGGAGGCAAAGTAATGGCATGTCTCGCAACGACAAACCGCGAGAACGACCCGAGTCCTGCATCCGTGCGGAACAAAGTTAACTGTGGAGACGGTGATGTCTGCCTTTCGTTCGTCTGTCTGTGTTATACTGGAATATATATTTATACATAGATATATATAGGTATATATAAGTGCAGGGGTAGAAACTACAAACCCTTCGCCTTCCACCGTATACCTATACCTATACCTATACGTGCACGCTCTTTGCTCCACGTCTCGTCTCCCACTCTTATACGATCCTCCCTGTTTTCCCTCACCTTGGTTTTCCGCCTCCTCTCCTTACCTCCTCTCGGAGGTTTCCGTCTCGCCCTTAACTGCGGGAGCGAGATTCATCCCTCTCTTTCGTCACTCCTTGAACCGACGTCCTCTTTCCCCCTTAGTCGTCGAGCCGCCTCTTCGTTACCGTCTCTTTAGTATCACATGAACCAATAAACATCTTCTTTGATGTACAGCGCATTAATTAGTAAACGACAAAATTGTATTTAAACAATGCCGGAAGACTGGAAACTCGCGCAAAGTAAGCGCGCAAACAACGAGGAGGACTCAGCTGTATAACGTATATAGTCACGTTACGCTCGTTACCGTCGCGGCTGCACCAGTCCGGATGGTCTGCCGCTTGGAACTCGGGGGATGGAGAGAGAAAGAAGGGGTGAGACTCTGATAGATCTTGTTAATTCATGAGGCCACCTCTTACTGTGCCTGAATAATTGTCGAGTCTAACGTTGCCCTGCGCAGGGCACCCACATTAAAGACATCCATACTGGTATACCACACCACATCTATACATTCATATAGGTAATATGTAGATTTCTCTATTTGTACACGGAAGTGGCTGCTACTGGTCTGGCATCTGAGAAAAGGGCGGTATCTTCTCGGGTCGATCCTACCTTGACACAAAGACGCGACACGAAAGACAATGGGAATCAACAACCACGTTGTCATTGGTCCTTGTTAACCTCTCCATCTCCCACTCTCACAATCTCTTCATCTTTCTCTATCGCGGTGTGTGTCGCCGCGCAAGTCACAGTTCCATATTCTTCGGGGTAGCCAGACAGATAGTTCGCAGCTTTTTCGCCCGAAGGACCACCCCGATGAACATAGCCATGTGTATTCGGGTATGTGGTGGTATTGTAACTACACGTATACTACAATGAAAGGGAATTCGTTTGTGTAGAAGGTTTGGGGTCGGGTGGTGGTGGTTGTACGGTGTGGTTCCGCGGGCACGACTCATCTCTAAATGGCTACCCCCCAACTCTCGATCCCCAACTCTCCTGGCTCGCTCCGCAGCCAGCAAGCACTGATTGCTAACATCCCACGTCTATTTATATAGCTTAACTGAACCGAAACACAGGCCGAATATCCTTTTAAAGGATTACCCATACGCGCATCGGATTCATTTGTATCTGTCACTGAATAAAGGTTGGAGTTTGGGTCACCGGTGCCCCGGCTGAGCTCAGCAAAGCTCGGCTTGTCTGGGTCCTTTCGATCAATCCAATACACACGGTCATACCATGTTACATTAACATGTTTCGGTATCCATTCCACACATCGATGGGTACGGTTCACCGATCAGAGCCCTTTTTTTTGAAAGAAGCAGGCTTGAATGGAATAGAATTCAGTCGTACAAGGACACCGTTCCGAGGATGAATCTATCGAGTCACGAAGTGATGAAATCCTTGGAAGTTAAAAATCTGCACGATTGAATGGGATGAACTTGTTGATAATTTCATGCAAAGTCCTTCAAGCCCGGTACATCGTTCTTGGTGAATTGGTAGGTACTATGTAGATCAGTGATGGTGAACTATGCCGTGAATTCTAGACTTTGAAAGGTTGAATCAATCAGAAGATCCTGGAAGCGTATGTCAACAGAGATATTAGTTAGCGAAATATAATATTTGCAAATGAGATAGAGGCGTCTCCTACTTCTCCTTCGAGGAAGGATGCTGCTTCTGAATACCTAGGGTATATCTACTTCGTACCCAAAGACGATACCGTATACATATCTTAGGAAGACGTAAGGTATACATATACATATCTACGTACATCCACCTTACATGTAGAATATGGAAGCGTATATCGTGAGGTAACTGCGCGATGCTGATGGCGAAGGGAAGAGAAGGAAGGCTGTTTGTTCTATTCGTAAGATCCGCACGGTGTGTATCTTGGCCCGTCGATATCTCAGTCAGGAATATTTAGTCAGATGACGAGACTCGAACAAACGCCTCTAAGGCTTTCTATTAAGCCGACTCTTTGATGTGAGCTGCCGTAGAAGCGCTTTGGTACCGCCTCGCCTCTCCTCCTCTCCTCTCTTCTCTTCTCTTCTCTTCTCTTCTCTTCTCTTCTCTTCTCTTCTCCTCTGCTCTACTCTTCGGTCGCCTCCTGCCACCCCCGTTCGTTACCATCCAGTCGGCGCAAGCCCCCAGACTCCAGGTTAGAGATGTACTGTATACAGAGATGAAGAGAGGTGAGAGGGAGAGAGAATCCTGGCTCTGGCCATCTTACTCTCTCGTTTCCTCCCCCTCCTCCTCCTCTTCTCAGTATTTGTTTCCAGTAATTCCGAATCTCGAGAACCCCGAGCCCCGAGCCCATTCCACGTTTCCAGGCATCGTCAAAATCGTTTTCCATAGTAACGCCAACTTGACGAATTTTCAACCGGATTTATTATTCCCGCTTAATATATAGCTACATAATCTTGGACTCCATTTCATTTCCCTCTTTCTCCATTAAACCTGCAGACCCTAGCTACGTTTATCTGCGGAATGAAATATCCAATACCTATAATACCTGCGTTTAAGTATACGGTATACGTAGCTATCTTGGAAAGAGACCAGATTGGCAATTGTTTATACTCATTACTCCCAGGTCCAGGTATAATTCGGTCTCGAATAAAGTACCATTGTATACGTACACGTTGCATACAAAAGGGCGTAATGCACTAACTCACGTATACCTGCATAATATGTGTAATTGTATACCGTTGAAGAGATGTGGATGCGGAGAACTGAGAGAACTCCCGTGCAAGGTTCGAGGCCGAGTATGACACCCTAATAAGTGTGGTCAGAAGGAATTTAACGAATGTATACGAACGCGTATTACGTACGTTCGCATTACACGAGTTGAGCATGTTTACAACGTGCATTGTGGTCACTAAAATGGCTGGGCTTGTGGCGTGTACGGTATGCCAATGGTCCTCTGCACACGGTATAAGCAGCGAGTGTAGTTAACTTTGAAATTTCAATGCTAGCTGCATCTCGGCTCACATGTAATCTACCCGCGCGCAAGAAACGGCCTGTGTCCCTGAGAAAAAGTGAATATTTCTGCACATCCGTTGCTAAGAAGTAAACTGCCTTGTGCCTAATGGTCCCTGCCTATCTTTTGCTCTTACTCTACCTCCTCGACGCTCTCTGGTTTCCGTCTCAATTCTTCCAGTTCGTATAAATGATTTCTAAATTTTATGCTTTTTTCGATAATTTATTATAATTATAACGACAGAAGCGTGAAAATCTATCGACCTACAGCCAAACTCGTCTTTATACCACAAATCAAAAGCGGATTTGTCCTCATCGAGTAAAACGGGATTTCATTAGAGGCGTTGACTTCTTTTTTTCTTTTCATAGTTGTCAAATATTTTATGATCAGCTACTGCGCATAATCGTTTTAATCGTTACACGAATTTTTAGTTTCAACAAATCAGAACACACGATGATTTCCGTTTCGAAGTAAAAGCCGCGTATGATGAAAGAATAGAAAAAATAAAAAAAAAATAAAAAAAAAAAACCATTCATTTGCGTTTTGTAAAAGTCGACACCTGCTATTGCCTCTTAACGACTATACGTTCCAGAGCCGAGCGACAGATCGGTATAATAAAATCTTAACTAAGGTTGAATCCCAATTAAGAAAGAAACCCATAAATAGCTGTATATAACGAATAAATAAATTAATGGTGACAAAGAAAAAAAGACAAGATTTTTAAACACACATCCGCTCTCATACTGTTCAAACTTTCTCGCAGCGAATAATAGTGCCCCATATATATACACGTATATGAAAAAAGATAAGAAAAATTGGAGAAAAAAATGAAAACAAAAAACTAGCCCTACATCTCTCCAATGGTCAATCCGTTTCAACCGTCGTCAGAGAATCGTCGACGTGGATATACCTACGCGCTGTATCCCAGATGGATATGGTGAACTATAGAGACAGCGAGAGTGGACCCACAAATGCCCCGGGCGCTGCCGGATGCTGGCGTTGTCCAGCGGTCCAGCGGTAGGCTAACTAGAAAGTAGGTCCCTTCGCGCCTCTCTCTCTCTCTCTCTCTCCCTCTCTGTTTTTTTTATCTCTCTCTCTCTTTTTCTTTTCCTCTCTCTATCTCTGTCTTTTAGTAAAACTGAACGAGCGTTCACGAGGAGATACAGTCGTCGTTGAAAGTTTTCGGTGAAGCTAAGCGTTAGATACGTTCAAAGATGTATGATCTATCGAGCTACGTACTCGAGTGTACATCGCACTTATAGTATCGTGTGTTGGTATGTACTGGTGCGCCACCGCCACCGCCACCTAGAAAACAAACATGACTCGAGGCTGGCGAACACATCAAATATCTATACAAAAAAGTAGGTAGGCACTGTTTAAACGTCCACAAAGCAAACTAAATAATGTAAAATAGCGGGCGGTCGCGAGCTCTGCGCTTGTTTGTTATAACATTTACTTTGGTGCGCCACTGTTGGGTATTTTACTGCTTGCCGCGGAAACGTGCGCGCCAGATATCCTTTGAATTTTCGGCTTGGCTTTTGCTCGCGTAACTCTTTTCTACTTTATGCTTTCGGATATATACCTACCTCTACGGCTGTACGCCGGCATATATATCCGTGTTGTATATACTCTTCGGTTCCTCTCTCGTGAAAATCAATATTTTGCAATTTTATTTTATGCCCTTGGATCTTGGGCGTGCGGCATGGCAGCCGGAAATCGTGCAACGAAGATCCCGGTAGCGGTGCGGTTTTCTTCTTCTTTGCTCGTCTTAGCCGTAAATCAACGCCTGACTCCTGCCCTCCGCGAGTCCATTAAGCGCTCAGCTTTGTTAGCTAGAGAATCTCGAAAAAACAAACAATTCCCATCTCCATCTCTCCATCTCCATCTCCATCTCCATCCCCCATCCCCATCCCCCCGCGCTCTCCGCAACCTCCCTATACCCTATCCCGTGCCACGAGCGGCGCATCTCCAGGAAAAGCTTTTCGTAACGTAATTAAAACCGCCCAGTAGTTTACTAAATACGCGAGACTGGCTTCGCTTTGAAGTGTTTTACAACAGAGCTGGAAGCGTCCTCGTATAATCCTCGACGAAGTTCACCACGTCAAAAACCATGCAAGGACAACACGCGAGCTAGGAACCTCATCGGTCCATCGGCCCTTATAAGCATCATGTAAAGAAGCAGCGTTGCACATAGGAAGTTGCGTTGATTGCGAATAAGGATGCGGGATGACGTAACCGGACCGCGGTCTGCCATGTTCCTGACAGAAATACTCAGTGTACATACCTACGGCTCGCGAAGAATTCTCTTCCCTCTTTCCTCTCTCTCTCTCTTTCTCTATTTCTCTCTTTTCTTCATGTCCGTCTGTCTGTCTTGGCTCCGATCTGCAGCACCGTGTATAAAAGCTATAGCTGGCGAGTATCTCTCGTCGCTTCGTGCCCCGTCGCGGAGGGGTCCTCCTCAGCGAGGCTACAAAGACGCAAAAGATAAGAAGTTGAGTCTGAGAAGTAAAAGGAGAAAGACGCGAGTTGAGGGGGAATGGGGAAAGAGAGGATGAGGACGAATAGCAGAGATGCTGCAGGGTGAACCGATATCAGTCTGTCGGCGCCTCCTTTGGGCGTTAGGTCTGGTTTAAGAGCCAATTGTTAAACTAAAAGTACCACATGGCTTATGCCAGCCAGAGAAGCTTTACCGCATGACCTCGCCGCTTACCCGCAGCGGCAATTTCACTGGCAAAGGCCATTTTATTACGACAACCAAGAGGTGCGCATATATTACCATCTTTGTATCTACCAGGGCATTAATAACTCGAAATATAGCGAGCTTGTCGTTTTAATTTATCTTTATATATCCACTACTCTGTACCCACTCTCATCTCGCGTAACGACTCTACTCGCTTTTCGTCTCTTTTCACAACCTTCGTAATGATAGTTTCGCTTTTTTCTTCACCTTATTTCTGTCTGTCCACTACTCTACTTGCGCGCGTCATTTCAATCGATAAGATATTGCTGCAGGTGAAGCGTCCCGCTCCCGCTCCACCTCCGTTATAAGTACAAAATAATTGTTATCTCTCAGATACCAGCTAACAGCTGATATGTGATTACAGCTGACAGACAGACAGGGTTACCGGCGCCTGGACCAGCTTTGCTGCAATGGTATCGTACGTATGTACATGTGAATGTGTAGAATACTTTTTATTTCTTCTCATCTCATGGATCACCTGTCCCTTGCACGGTTGCTAAACAGAATTATTAAACTTGCGGACGATTATTAAGCCTCGAGAGAAAAGAGAAGAACAAAAAAAATGATACCACATGGATATAAGTACTGAGGATTGCGGCGAGGAGACGTTTGGGTATGATAATCCCTCGAGCGAGAAGAATGCTATAAACTCTTATGGCATTCTGAGGTACCTACTATACGTGACACCTGCCTGTACCTATATACCAAGACTCGGAAAGCGGCGAAATACAAGAGGGGATAAAGAACCTAGCTTAACTTTCACGTGGTTATAACTTTGTAGCTTGTATACATGTATGTATAGTATATATCGACTAACGTACATGTATATAATGTATGTGGTACCTGTATACCTTCCTACCTATCCGAGATCGACGAACAATTTTAAACCAAGCTATTTAATAGTTTTTAATCGCTCGTCTTGACATTCCAATTACCCGCGGTGTGTTCCCATAGCGTTGCGTTTCGTTGCGTTACCATATACTATATACTATATACTATACTATACATTGCCCGCCATCTTTATTGCGTGCTGTAAAACAGCTCGTTCAAACAGGCGCTCAACTCATGAGGGGAAAAATTTCGCACATAGTAAAACACGCGCGGGTACATACATAGCTATAGATATATATATTATATATAAGCACATCTAACTACCTATCTACTTTATACACATACGTGTATGCATTCTACTAGCAAAGATATACATAACTATATACGCGTAGTAGTCGCCCATCTATGTATACAGAAAAGCTCAGGTATAAAGGCTGCACCATGCACCATGCACCATGCAGCAGCACCAGCAGCAGCAACAGCAGCAGGATCTCAAGGCGGCGCGCGGTGAAAAACAGCCTCACGTCAGACTGCCGCTCAAAGGGCAGCAGCCCTAACAATTATCTCTAATGGCGCATGATACTATAAATCGCTTGAGTATAGCCGGTCGATGAAATCGGCCGGAGATGGTAGAAAATAGAAACTGCTAACGGCGATCTATGGCGATCTATAGAACGATCCGTATACAACGCGTTACTGCTCCTGCTCCTGCTCCTGCTTCTGATCCTGCTGCTGCTTCGGGGCTTACCAACGTCTGCAAGTTAGGAATCCACCAGTTGTGTAAGTCAACGCACCTGACTGCACTGCTGATCGGTCCAGGAGCGTTCTGGCCTGAGAGTATATATGTATACGAGTATATGTATATAAAGTCTTGTCTAGGCTAGCTTATCTGTCCATTCGTTGGCTTAAGCCGCTGCATCAGGACGTCTGCAATGTAAGTTTGCAGCCTGTAATGCTCGACCACGTCGCGAGAGAGAGAGAGAAAGAAAGAAAGAGAAAAAGAGATGTATGTAGTACCTACCTACATACAGAGATTTTACCGTGTTAGTGGATCGGTCCAGATGAAAGAGAGCGCTGGCGGAAATTGTTATGGTAACGATCTAATTACTGCCGGCTGACCCGACGCTACTTGGAGTAAAACCATAGTTAGGTAGATACATGGGTATTCGAGTATATAATACTACAGTATGTCGTATGTAGTGTATGAACCGTGCCTTTCTGCATAACAATTATTATGCCCTCGCGACCGAGATTTGTTAGGAAAACACCGCACCGCGTTAAACGATCGACGCGTGTACAGACTATCGATGTTTGCCGAAGAGGGTTTATATGGTATGGAATTATGGTATCCACGTATACGAGGAGAGTATATGATTGTATGTGGGTAGGAAACACACCGGGCGGATAGTTTATGTTGTAATATAGTGTAGATCGCGGTTATGTAGGTACCCCGTTGTTGGCGTTGTAGGAACAGCTCGTAAGTCTTGACAATTACGCGTAGTTTCCGTAGTTTCTTAAAGAAGGCGAGACTCGATTGGCCGGTAATGAATCAGACCGACAGTATAATATGTACATACGCGTATTGTAATGCACGTTACAAAAACGGGGGTAACTATGCACCGCGCCTATATACACAACCTTGAGGTTTGCACTCGCGGTTCTGCGCCTAGCAATAAATAACTTAGGGCTGGTCAGCGCCTATGGTAACCAACGAATGTATATGGCGAAAGAGGAGGAAGAGGAGGAAGAGGAGGAAGAGGAGGAAGAGGAGGAAGACGAGGACCGAGAAAACAAGAGGGAGATGAAGAAGACCACAAGAAGAGGGAGAGGCTGGATAAGAAAAAGATGCAGGGAGTATTACAGGATCTACACGTACCCGATAAGTGTATGTGCGCATGTTTATATTATAGATATACATGTATATACATACCGTGAGATTTCAACTCCCTCCCCATGTCTCTCACGTCTCATGGCGTGCCAAGGGCCTGTGTTACAATGCCAGAGGAGCGAGTGCCGAATGATTTACATTATCCACTACTACCAGTATGTGTATATACCCGCAACCACCCGAGCCACCACTAACCACTAGCAAACTTCTCGGCTTGCTCAAACGTACATTACACGCTGGAATGGATACATTTGACTTCAGATATGTCAGAGACGGTTTAAAATCCTTATACCGACCACGATGTACCCGCGTCCACCATCTCTGCAAGCTAAATCATCTGCATATCTTCTCACGCGTGTCACTTTTTCTAAAACACACATTGCTTTAGTACCAGCCATCGCCCATCACAATTATTATAGACATTTGTTCTAACCAACATATACAACGGTTCAATGAACACAACTAACTGCAGCTCTATAATTGGACTTTGATTCCCACAGTATGTATACTACGTATACAAAGATTTACGATCGCGCTCCATAAGTAACAATAACGTGCTCTCAGCAATCGTATTGAAGGCACTTGATTCGGGATAAGGTACCAGGGCCCACGTTGCACGCTACTCATTGCCCCGGTACTTGAGCAAGACTTTTGGCGATTGTATGCGTACACAATATACGCGGGTGTAGTGTGCACGTCCAATGTCCATACGTGCAGTAGCAGAGTGCGTACGGAGAAGAGCAATCCTTGATAAACTGCAGTATGGGATCTATATAGAGAGCTGTGCAGCGGGCGCAGAAAAGCGGCTTCCAGATAGCTCGGCTGGTCTTTGCTCAGCTCGGAAGCCGCGGGAGGGTTGAGGGCATTGTTGTTTGTCTTGGGTGAATATTTTAATTGGATGTAGGTAGGTACCCACTCCGAGTGTTATTTATTGTCTAACAATGGGTGGAAGACTGGTAATTAATTATGTTGTTTTGTTACTTTATATGAAGATAGCAGGTCGATAGGAGTTAACTGGCCGAAAGCAACAATGCGGTATACCATACAATACGCAATTAGCTGGATCCGAAGAACAATGCGGAGTCAGACAACATTAACGATTGCGTGCTGGAGACGTCCTACCTGGATAGATACCTACGTACATATACATATCGCTATATATATACCTACCTTGTGCGTGTAAACGAGGGCGTTTGCGTGTGCGTCAAGTTTCAGCTTTAGCCTTAGCTTGAGCTTGAGCCTGAGCTTGAGGTTGAGGGGACGCTCGCTTGTCCTTGGACGATTGCTCAGATGCTTCTGCCTTTAACGAGCTCCTGCCTCCTGCCTCCAGCTTCCAGCCTCCAGCCTCCTGCCGCTGCAGCCTCTCCTCGCACTTCGCTCTTGGTCTGCCGAGACCGATTGTTCGCTTCTGTACCCCGCTAAAAACACGATGCTCTTTTGCGGGAGGGAGAATCGCCGTCTCCCTTACTCCCTTTCTCTTCCTTCCCCTTTCAAACCCTTCTAATTGAGGCGTGTGCCTGCGAGAATCGCTCGCCCGGAAGGATCAATCCACAAAAAACCACAAGAGACACGGGATTCCTGGTCAGACAAATTATTGTCATCCAGGAATAAATTCCGACAAATTCTATATACGCCCTAATTGGACGACATTAACGATATTTCTGTATAAATATGTTTGTCATTAAAAACCGTCAATCATATAATTATTAATGTACAAATTATGAAAGTGTTCGGGAGAGCTCATTAATATTGGAAATAATATCCTGCAGAATGTCGAGGGAAGAACGGATGGCGGAAAATAAAAATTATTACATAAATTCAATCATTCTGTCGCTGCATCGTATTACCGTTACTTAATAAAATCAACATATTTTTTTTTCTCACTCTCTCTCGTTTTTATTATAAAATTTATAATCCCATTACACGGTTCGATTTCCTTGCTCAGATCATTTCCTGTCTGTTGGAGAAAAACACAGTACAAATAAATGTTAGTGCATCCGGCTGTGTACTGATGAAAATTTATTTTTATAAAAATAAAATTGTGAGTGATGAGTAGGATCGTCAATCTTAACAGTCAGTCGTCAAGTTTCATTCCAGAGTTAGTTGCGAGTCAGTGTCAAGAGGAATAATAGACAGGCAGCATTATTGAGGACACGTAAAGCATATGCAGAAAGATAGAGAATGAGTTTTAGCATCTATAATATGGTATGAGTAAATGTTCCAAAGTGCCTTATCACTTTAATGAAGCGGTGTCAAATATTTGAAGTTTTCAATGCTAATTGCCGGCATGCAAATTGCTGACAATTGCCTTCGCATCAAGTGTTTATCGACTGTTCACAAATAAGTTGAACAAAGAAGCTTGCGTCATATTCAAACTTGTTTATTGTAAAACTTCCTATTTGCTGGTCAGTTAACTCTTTGCCAGGCACAAAACAGCACCGAATGGTATACATCGTTACATACATGTAATTTCGACGATTACTATCTGCACGAACCATTTATGGCTCCTCTACATAACGACTCAATAAATGACACTAGGAGCTTCTGCGTTGAACAGAAATCATATCCGAGTTCAGAAATGTGACCAAGAACCTTCCACCCGATGGAAGGCGAAATTCCATTATTCTATGCCACGCAAGTTGCATGGAAATTGAAATTTGTTAGGGTGACGAGACGACGGGGTGTAGTTGGGGTTGTAACAAAGGTTACAACGACGTGTGCTTCCGAGTCGAGGGTTGGACTAGGCGAGTGACCTCGAGTTCACTGTCAATGTTACTAGGTTTCTGGGGCTCGGAGAGATGGAGAGAGAAGAGGAGGAAAGAACAGAGATGAGAGGAAAGAGAAGAGAGAAGAGAGATGAGAGAGGAGAGATGAGAGAGGAGATCAGATGAGCGTACCCGAGTAAATGTAATTATGTTAGAATCAATGACAGAGATAGGATGGCCCTAGTGTATTGATCGCCGAGGAGCTCGGACGTACGAGCTCGTCTATATTTTGCCTACCTGTGTCCAGAGTCCAGAGTTCAGAGTCTAGAGTCTAGAGTCTAGAGTCTAGAGTCTAGGTGTCCAGAGGTAAGATCTTACTTGTGTATGCGCATACGTGCATACGGGCTTTAACCGGCGGTGATATAACCAAATAACTCCTACACGGTCGTAAGGAAATAGAAATGAAATTTCAACACTTTCTATCATGTATGTACTGACTGGGATAGACCTTGACGTATAACATATGCTGGCTGCTGTTACCATCGGTTTCTCTTTCTTTCTCTATCTTTAATTAACTCATCGGATCTCACCCAAAAAAGAAGAAAAAAGAAGAAAAAAAAGCTAATCTTGCCCTGGCGGGGGTCAAGATAGTTTTTCAATTATATTCAATACTGAATGTAAATGAAACGTCAAGACTATAGACGCAGATGAACAACCATCGTATCATTCCTCGATTCGTCAATTTCTCAGTCCAACGAAATGTCAAACTCTGATCAATTATGAACTCGGATAAATCATGAGCACACGATAATTATACACATGTTGATCGTATGGCGCGAATCTCGAGTATGGTAAAATGAATTCTTAATTATTATTACGTATACTATAATATTAAGATCACGACTATGAGGAAATCTTTGAATGGGCTCTGATTGCGACAAACAAATCCTGTTTCATGCTCGCTGCAACATGATGTAATAATTTCTATCTTATTCGATATTGTCATGTCTGCATATGTTAGGGGTGCTAAAAAATGGATGCCAGCAATTCATCTAAACGCTAAATTAGTGAAAAATACTAGATTCAATTATACAGCTGATGATGCAGGGGTTGTGACAAATTCTGACGTTAAATGGTGTTAAGTATAACACAGCCTCTCGCGGTGGCGAGTTTAACAATATTGTTTGCTCCCTAGGGCGTCAGTGTGTTGTGGGTAGTGCGTCGTACGGGGGTTGCGAAGCAGAAGAATAACGGGCTCGGTCGAGGGCGTCGCGGTTGACGAGGTGCCGAGTGACACAAACGACACTTCATCAGTTTGAACGGGAGTCGACATTGTCTCTGGCCTCTACGACACACACGCAAGACTCGGGATCCGAGCAGGTCCTGGTATCCTCATCCTCGCAGTGTCTCCCCAGTTCGTCGTTAGCTCGGCTTCAACGGAATCACAATATCGTAGGCGCCGCGACGCGGACGACTCGAACTCTTTAGAAATTCCATTCTTTGTTGGTTTTTTTTTTTTCATATTTTAAATTTATTTTACATATGCGCGCAAGCGATAACGTATACATATGGCTTAGAAATCTCTGACGAACAACGACATCTCAATACAAACAACCACACATATTTAAAAAAAAAAATAAAGCGATACCGTTTATCCATAAAAATTAAAAATAAAACGACCATAGGTGTACAGGATTTGTTCAATTTCTAGAATCCTCATCTTATACCGTATTCATGCACGCATAGGCCTTTCGCGTGCGAATAATAGGCGGAATTTCTACTCCTATGTAGATTGTAAGGAGCTTGTTTCCGTATAATAATTGCAATAATCGGCTTTTGCCACTGAGAGGCTGGTGTCCGCGGCGCCGTATACACCCTGGGCACACAGAACAAGCGCGAGGCTGATTCTCGTTTGATTCGGTGGCTGATTGTTCCATTCTGAGAGCGGCTCCTGCAGCAACCCCTCGGCCCTCGGTCCTCGGCCCAGGGTCCCCGACGGCGAAACACAGAGGTGAATATACCATAACCACCATCGTAGCTAGCTAGCTGCCGTAGCCGCGAACTGAACCAAACCGAAGTCACGAAGCCCCAAGCCACACATATACTCGCCGCAGCTTATAACTCGACGCGTCGCGTCGCGAACAAGTTGGTTAGAGTATAGGGCGAAGGAGGGTAGAGAAAACGATGGAAACATAGGGTGGTGCGGGTGAAGGAGAGAGAAAAGAGGGAGGCCGCGAAACAATCACTGATTTCTTCACGCGTGATTGCCCCGCATTGTTTCTCGCCTTCCAAAGGCCTCCTTCTCTCTACACAATAGATACTCTCGCCTCGTCGTCTTTTTTATACACTGTTTTACCACGGACGTTAACAAGATTTTCGCCACTTGGATCGCGGAGGCTAAACTTTGATTACACCTGCATACATATACCTATTTGAGAAATAAAATTCGAAGAAATGTATGGAAGAAGAGAAATAGTACTTTTCGATACTAGTGCGAAAGTGTTGATTCTCGGACGAGTGTGAAGTTTTTCGCCCGAGCGAAGCGAGGGTGATAATCACACGAGTCGAGAATCATCTTTCGCACATGTATCAAACTTTATTCTTCAACACAACGCGCGCTAAGTTGGATTTTATGCACGCAAAATTGAACTTTGCGCACGGAGTGTGGAAAAAGGACATTCTATTTCATGACTAAACAGTTTGATTCATATTATGTGCGTGTATCGATTAAACAGAATTGCTTGTGGTAAACGGAAAGAAGAGTATATATGGTAGGATGACGGGTGCTAAGTGGCCGTTCGTCCAGTGGCTAGTAGGTAGCAGTACCTATATACCTACCTACCTGCCTAGTAGGTATACCGGCTACGGGGCATAGTTTTAGAATGCAATCTCATCCTCTCCGCGACATCGCCATTATACGTTGGTTAAATAAAAATAAAAGCAATTAAATATCTTAATTAAGGCTATTAATCAAGAGTCTCAGACGCACTTTCCGCAAGGCTCGATTCAGGAATGGAGTTGTGAGCTATAGGCATTCGTGTTATTCTTGTATATACGCGTGCTGAGACCACGCGGACGAGTAATTCGTGCCGCAGTGCTCCGTGAAACGCAATCAGTATACATTATAGTATGTACAGGTGTATATGCACATATATACATATATGTATGTATGTCCACATATGCATGTATAGGTATCCGTGAATGATAACGCGAGAAAAAAAAAAAACTTCATTGAAAATTCAACCGATTATATGAGGAAATTGTAACACAACAATTATCTTGTAATTGCAATAGGATTATCTCTTTTTGCAAAGCCAAACCCGCCTTTGTATATATACTATATACAAGAATAAATCACCTCATGTATATCTTATATATACGTAAGTTACAAATCAATCTGCAAATTTTATAATCATTTGTTTACTCAATATCGATTATAAATGTATAGATTTAACTTTTTTTCTTAACGTTTTTATGAATGGAGATTAATGAGAGAAGAAAATTGTGATTGTGCTAATAATCATAAAACATTCTAAATTATATTCATGTCATTGTGAAGATTGGAAAATTCTATATGAAAATAATATAGTAATTTTAGAATGCTTTATATATAACTCAAATCTGAAGAGACGAAAAAGGGTGCAAAGGTGGCCAAAAACGGTACTTCTACCCCATAATTATGAGTGTAGAGCTTTGTTGCTACCGATATGTGTATGTAAAGATGTAGTGGTCAGTCTCATCGGTAGTTTCATGATCATAGTTGGCAGTATGACCGGGAGGTATATACCTAAGCCGAACGATGCGATGCTGCGAAGTCTTGGTCAGCCTTATAAGCGGGATAACTCGTCGCTATAATCTTCGCGTGTAGGTATTTATACAACTTCATACGCCATAAAATATCGATATTTATTGACATTGCATAAGGAATCTTAGTCTTTATATGCTCGCGCCGGTGCAGCGCTAGGAAAGCAAAGCCTTGGGTTAGACGGGCGACGCTTGTTTTATTCTCTACATCGTCAATGAAAACCAGCCTACAGATCGCATGTAATATATATTTATATATATACGAATCCATCTCGAGGATGAAAAAAATTACAATATAATAACGACAGTATACGACCACTTTGATCCCACCTATTTAAGCCCTCGGGGTTTTTAAACTGGTCCATCACTCTCCTCGTATACATAGATACCGCAGTACCTACCACAATCGAATAATCTAAAGCGTGAGTATAGTTTTGGTACCGGAAGTTTATGTAAAAATTTATCGACTCGGTGCATGGATCCGAGAAATTAAATCCTGTTTGACGAGTTCCCACAGCCGAGGAGGATCTTCCCCGCGCGAGATGTGTTAAAGCTCAGAATTACGTCTCCCTGTCTCCCTCCATTCGAGGCGCAGGCAACAACGTGAACTAATTGGTTATTTTTTCATTTCTCGTGCTCAATGCGTCCCAGTGAATAGACTTTCAATGTGTGCGTCTTCGCGGCTCAGACTGTAATACTCCGGCCCCGTGTCTGCACAGAACTGTTTCCCAACCTCCCGCGAGGTGTAAAGGCACGAACACCTCGAACAGAGGGGTAGGTCGAAGGTATAGGTGGGTGAGTATGTACGTGGCATTCGATGTACCCGCTGACGTAATTAGGTTGTCTGAAACACTCCCGTCTCACGAGACGCCACGCGGTGCACATAGACATAATGCGGAAGGTCCTCCACCTCCTTTACGCCCAACACCCATTCCGCTAATTCAGCTTCATTATATTCCCACGATTTGTGCGATTTGATAAAAACCGCATCAACTCGCTTTATGATTGATCGAATTTTCTTCTAAGTATTGTATATTTTTGAAGAAGTCGATTAGTAGGAAATTATGATTCAAGGTCGTCGATGATCGTCGCTAATTATATTCAGTATCGCAATCTCTTCCTGATTAATTATGTGGGACCGGACGTGTGGCGACCGAGAATTAAATGAAAGGCAATTTTTATATTTCCGCTAGTGTAAAGGAGCTGACGATGCGGCTGACGCCCCAGGATATGAGTTCGGAACGAACTTCTTCGCCTTACTTTATATGTTGTCGCGTTGTGCTGGCTTTGCGACGCGACGCAACCCGACGCTAGGCGCCGCATGCCAATCTAACTACTCGTAAGAGCCAACTTCCGCGAATCGAACGTCTCTGTAGACGGTCTACGAAGTAAAATCAAGTTCCTCGTATTCGATCAGCCAAATACCTCTTTCTCTCTCGCACCATATTCTATATCCCAAGTTTCTGCAGGAGCTAGGCGATCTTAACTTTGGAATAACTTATTAACCATCGCATCGTCAGTGATTGTAGTCAATTGCCGCAGAGTTCGAAATAGTAAAGGAAACAGATTTATGATTCTTTAATTGTTGTTTATTGTTAATGAATGAATGATACGCAGGTAGGTCCCATAGGTAGTAGGTATATGCGTGGTAAACTGTCAGGGAAACACAAGTATACAGAAATTCAACTGTTTGATTTAATTTCGCTCGTCGTTTTAGCATTGTATGCTTAACGCAATATCCTGCATGGCTTATACAATCAGCCGTCGTTACATGCCACGGCTTGGTAAAGCTTGGCAGCGATAATTGTATTTCCATGATTCGGGGGGCCCAGAAAGTCCTCCCAAATCTACGTCGCCCTATATGAATCGCTTCAAGGCGACAATACCTACATGCATCATTTACACACATACCTATATACCTATACTACGTACATCTTCGTCTATTACGAATAAAGCCTAGCTGTTCCGCGTTTACACACCATGATATTGTCACCCTTCGCAAATCTACTCGGCGAAACAATATCCGCACCAATATTGCACGACTGTTCGCTACTGTTCGACCCAGGAAATGCAATTTCTCCACCGTAAGACTAATGGTTGTCACATACTACAGCTATTAATACCTATATGAATACTTCGCAAATTTTCGAACAGCAAAAGCTCGCAAGCTTTCGAAATTTCAAATCTCCTATACCATTATTTTTTGTTTTTAACTCATGTTGTTACCTTAGTCCTCGCAATTAATTCATGACATATATGGGGCGGTTCCGAGTCCAAGGGTAGTTATTACTGCCACGAGAATCGAAAGAGACATTGGGGAAGATCAGGGAGACAATACAAGAGAATGAATGTGCTGATGAGGACCGAGACAATGGAACCCTAGATGGTAGATACAATACGAGAGGAGAAAACTGTGGGAAAAATTAAACGACCCTTGAATCAAGTCGCGATTTTTAGACAAGCCTCTCTCTCTCTCTCTCTCTCTGTGTGTGTGTCTATCGCATCTTTGGTATTGAAGACGAAAATTAAACCTCTATACGGACAGAGCATTTAAGACCTTTCACGCCGATCGTTGAACTCGAACGCATGTACACCACATATGTGAGAAACGGCATAAGAGCAACAACAGCAGATAGGAGTATTATGGCCACCGCCACGAATCTATACTACATTATTATTCCTAAGTAGTAATTACAGCCGATGGCCGATATTTATTACCACAATGAATTAGGCCTAATTCGCATGCCTTCGATTGAGGTATCCGATACGATCACTGGTAAAGGATTTTGGGCAGAAAGTCGTTATTTATAGCCAGTTATAAAACAGTATATTTCTGTTGTACTGATTAACATTTTACCGTTCCCGAGCTCATTTCGGTTAAGATCTTTCCAACTGTGAGATGCCCGTGCGCGTTACAATCTCGAACAAATAATGTGTGTCGCAACTGTATAATTACGAACGTTATTTTCTAAAATACCGTTACCTACCATCTCGCTCAGATAGAGTCTTCACCCACCGGTCCGAACTCTTGGAAATAAAAATTCTTCGATTCGAACTGAAGACTTTCAACTAAACTATTGTCTTCTAGCTGCCGTTGCGCAATATGACGAGCCGTGCGCAACAAGAACCTCGGGGGAGCCACTCAATCTTCGATTGTCTGTCAGCTATACACAAGCTTATAAGTACGTCTTCGTAGTATGTGTACCTACTTGCTTTTATCCGACTCATCGAAGACTGGCTTCTTCAACGATTAGTCAAAACGTTTAGATCTTCTCCGTTCAATTTTTCTTTTTTTTCTTTCTTTTTATCGACAGATTTTGTCTCAGATGTTACGAGGTTTTCGCACCTCGCGGTAATGGCATTTAATCAACTACGATAGCCTGTGCGTTAGAACCTGATTAGAGCCCACGACTAGATGTCTCGATACGATTTATTTTATGTCTAAGTCCCGGGCGGCAAAAGGTCATTCGTTTATCGCCTCGGAACAGGCTGGACAAATTACGCTTGCGTAATATGCCAAACGTGGATAGAACTGAGCTTTTTTTTTTATAAAAATAAAAAAGGAACTGAAAAGTGATATTCAACCTCTCGTCAAAAGACGACGACGCAGACAAATCAAACATGTAACGTGGCTTTGGAAACAGGTGGATGTTTTATCCTCATCTCTGCTCATCTTTTGATTGTTCTCTAGTTTTCGGGTGATTAGGAAAGGCCGGCGTATACAAAGAGAACAAAGTGAACGCCTGAACGCAAATGGGTTCGATATAGAAGCTTCTCTGTCCCAGAGATCCGCGCGTGTCATTCAAATGCCTAATGACGTAAGAGCGAGAGAAGATCCCCTCCAAGGCCACCCTCGAGGACCGAGCCAAAACCCTGGACGAGAAAGCCTCTGTCAAACCCATCGATACAGCCTGGGCTCCGGGCTCCACCGCGCGAATGCCCAAACAAATCACATTAGTTCTGTCTAATGGCTCAACTTTAACAATTTGCATGGGATTACTGTAATCCTTTGCTGATGGCGCACAACCAGGACACAAATAAATGCTTCTTTGGTTAGTCGAACGAAGAGTTGTTACGTCAGCTAAGTCCTCGGATTCAATTCCCAGATCGCGATATATACATGATATCACTATATCTATATGTATATATATATATCATACGGGACATTCAATTTTCTGCGCATGGGTCCGCGATTTTGCGGCCACGAGAAATTTTGGTTCTTGGCCAACCCCCCAACAAAAAATCTAGAATAAAACACCCTGACATCGATTGGTTAAAAAATTGATTTTCTTCATATTTTGCAAATCGATCAACTTCTGAGCCAGTTAATATCAGAGTGTGTGACGCTAAATTTTTTGAACCCCTATCTCGCCTGGTATAACCAAAATCGGTGACCCATTCGCAGAATAGTGTCCCGGACGGGCGAGAGTCTCTCATATATATTTATAATACACGCACCGTTTACTCGACTGATAATAATCTCAAGCCCTTCAAGCATATAAGACAGAGAATCATCTCTGAACCATGAATAATAACCTCTGTATTAATTTTACTGCAGATTACCTTCGCCAACCCCCGAGCCTGATGCTTGGATAAATTTAGGTATAAGGATCTATTTTAAACGGGTGAGGGCAAGGGACTTGATGGTGGTAACGTCAAATGGACCGGAAGATATCGTGCTCGCTTGCAGGATGGAAAACGTTAGTGTGCGTGAGTCTGTAGATATATGTAGGTATATTTATATGTATGTGAGGTCAACTGGTAAACAAAGCCGAATGCCCCGGCCTAGCCACATACCGCGTACGTCAATATTTGTCAATTAGTCGACTACTATTTGGGAGTGTAGGTACTAGGACCGTGAACCAGTACCTACCTTGCTACATCGTCAACCGGAACCTTGCACGGTAAACCCTTGTCGAAAGCAACGCGGCACCAAATCGAACACCATGACTATCTGATAGATTGACGTTAAGGAATGATGTGCGTGGATGAAAATTTTTCATCGAACTTATCGAAACGGTAGAGAGAAAAAAAAAGGTAACGAGATAAAAAAACGCGATTATGATTACGAAATGGGATGCGACTGTGTCACAATTATTATCGATGCAGTGTATGCAAATGAAATACAAGTACTACTTGATATTGTAATTATCTTGATAATAAATTGGTCGTCACTTTTTATCGCTTAAGGTCGCGGATGATGAATGTAGAGAGCAACGGGTAAACCGTTACCTTCACCTAGTAGGCATAAAGCTTTACCCTTCGTATGAAGTTTCAGTCCGTCCTTAGCCTCGCCAAGCCAACCGGGAACCAACCAATCAATTGCTCAACCAGAAAACTATACCTACACTCTTTGCCTAACACACAACGTCCGCCTTGGGTACACTCTGCTATTCAAATACTTTACTTTGTTGTTATAACAAGAGGCAGTTTCAAACTTTGACTGTCAGAACTATGAGGAGGAACACTCATGGCTTACAACCACGACAACGACTACAACCACCTGCAACCGTCTAACGTTGAATCTTTTATGGTTTACACCAAGCCTAAACCGTTATAATGAACTTAATGGATACCTGCTATCCCAGTCTGCAGCCGAGCTTACTTCGTGACGAAATAATTGTACATTGTTGGATTTTCGTACCTATCCAGTTGAAAAAATGTGTGGAGGTGAAGTATGTATGCACGTATATTCGTATGTGTATTATGTATGACAGAGGGTGAGTATACGTTTAAACGAGGTACATTTTATTTAAGATGAAACGACTTTGTGACGCCCAAAAGTTTACCCCATATTCTTTAGTCTTTACTCTTTACTCACTGTAACCTGCGTCATACGGTTTATATAACATCTCGTCAAAAACCAAATGCCCCCTGACACGTTGCTCTTGACGAAAATCTAGCGAACTATAGTCACGCAGGGTGGGTGTAATGTACATTTGCATTTAAATTATACGTTTGATGAAAAATCTGTATACATAATATAATAATTCATTTGGTTAGATAGGGGATGAGAGGGGGATGAAGAAGTAGATTTTTACGTTCTTGAATCGGTCCTTCTTCCGGCGAAAAATATTCGTGTCTTGAAGCAGTTTAGTAAAATCATTTCCGATCATTTTTCGCTAATTACATATATTCCATGGTTAACATAAAAATTAGTACACCATAACGTTGAGATAAGGAGTCGCTTTCTCCAAACTCCTTTAACTGCACGTCATGCAGCGCGACGTACGTTCGCGTTGAAAAAACGAAGTCCGCAATCGGTCCGCAATTAAGGTGACGACGACGCTAAGGCACTAGTTATATGAAACGCATACTCGTACCAGGTTATACACGCACGAAGGTGGCAGGTGGGGAAAAGGGGGTCGATGAGTAGAGAAAAAATAAAATAAAATGAAATAAAAAATGGAGAAAAAAAAAAAATGAGGAGAACGAGAGAGAGAAAATAGAGAGAATCCAAGTCTCCGGGCGCAAGTTATACCGCGATCCTCTGCCGTAGCAAAACCCTGGGACGACGGGACAGCGGTGCAAAAGAAGGAACGCGAAGATAAGCTTGGCGAACCTCCATCAGCCAGCTATTTCTCCCGTGACAATAAAAATTATAGGCTATCTGGACTGGAAAACAACAGGTCCCAGGTTACGGGGGAAGACAGGGAATGGGGCAAGGGGGAAGCTGGTGGACCGGACCGCGTCGTCTTGTGCTTCTGCCTCTGTACAGCCCGGATCGTGGTTTGCATTCATTAAGGCTCGACACGCAAGCGGTGGCTCCCCCCGTTCACCACCTCCATTCCTCCACCCCAAAGGCAGGCGCGCAACTGCTGCATACACCTCGCCTTCCATTACCACTTTACATATTACACATTATAAATTATACCGATCCCTTCTTCGGGACCGATATAAAACCAGTAAATATATCAAAGTTTCGAAGGACGTTGCTCGTTACTGCTACATCCAGTCTGCGGGGCCGAAGATCCAACAGCGCACGCGTTCTTCCGCGTCCAATGTTTAGAACGTTCAAATATTATAAGAATAATTGATTTTTCACAGGGGGTCAGATATGACATGCATGATATTCAAAATTTTTGAAAAAAATTTCTCATTTCTAAGTCGGTGTAACCAGAAATGTGATCTAATTTTTTCTTTTTTTGTTCCCTTTTATTTTCTCAAAGAAGATGACGAAGACGTGTATACATGTAAAGTAAAGTAATGGAATAACTCGATTTTGTTGTGAATAGAATTAATAGGACAGAGAAGGTATACTAGGTTGGTATACGTTGGGTAGTAAGTAATATGCGGTTATCCCTGCGATCGACAGTGAAACACACGTTTGTATGAGCTCGTAGATAGGTATAATACTATACCGGTGTATAAGTCAGGTACATATAATTATACATAAAATAGCATTACGTTGCCATAATTCTTGTGTTATTGCATTATTTAGCGGGGCACCCCGCTGTGGCAGATGGGGAATCTTTCTCGGTACTGGCGTGCAAGTCTTTCTGCTTTGTCTGTGTGTGTGTGGCGTATAGTGGGTTGTGGTATACTTATTTATAGTAGGTAAGTTTGGATTGTTTGTTCGAAAGATCTTCGGACTTTATACCACCGTCCGTCCGTCCCCCTGCACGCTCATTTATTCATTCTTACACAAATTCCGGACAATGTTGAAATCG
This sequence comes from Tenthredo livida, assembly GCA_963992785.1. Classification (NCBI taxonomy): domain Eukaryota; kingdom Metazoa; phylum Arthropoda; class Insecta; order Hymenoptera; family Tenthredinidae; genus Tenthredo; species Tenthredo livida. The sequence goes on along the minus strand of OZ023071.1, from coordinate 5,287,642 downwards.
AGAAGGCAATAAATACTTGGAAGTTGTTATAATAGTCAATTCTAAGTACCAATTAGTATGCTAACGAGTGTGAAATCGAACGGTAGCTGACGATCAGTAAAAAGGCTTGAATTTCAAGACCAAAATTGACTGTTTGACTGATTGAAGTTGGAAGTGCGCTTGACAAAATCCCACAGTATTTAAACACTCGGTTGAATGTATGAGCCGATGAGCTCTTCGCTTCTAATATTACACCAAGCCGGAGAAGATTCTTGTGTAAAAAGTAAAAACGCTTTGAGATTATAAGTTACAACGCAAACAACTGCGCTCGATACTCTTGAACGATACTTCATCTGTCGTGGGGATAAGCTCTCTCTCTCATTCTCGCGAGAAAATGTACGAGCCGGATTTTCCTAACTCATCTTCTCTAGGCCTTCGGCAGGGAACACCATGGCCCGGTGGAGTCGTTCGAAATGAAAAAATAAAGAAGAAAGAAATGAAAAAAAGAGGAAAAGTAACAAAGCATAATGTGAGCGGGCCGCGTGCGGAGATACAAACGCGTCTGGAAGAGGATCGAGACTTTACAAAAAGTACATTACATTTATAAGTCATTTATTATGAATTACACGATGGCATATTTAAAATGGTAGGCATGTCTTGTACGTGGATATATGGGATACCAAGATTATAACACACGCAGCAGCCGACTACCACCCCGTGCGCGCTGCACCGTGCGTGCCTCTGCGAATCGGAGACGTTATGAATAATTATCACGAAGAGACGTCGCGTCGCGTACGTCGCGTAAGGCAAGGCGCTTGTTTCGTAGGAAAAATTTTCACCCCGCATAATATGTTATATAGGTACCTTGCAGATATGCACTTCCAGAATATCCTATAACACGGTGCACTTTCTACAGAATAATAAAAAAGAAAAGAAGAGAAAAAAAAAAGATTTCACTCGACAAAACCGCACCATTAGGTATGGTAGATATATAGTTACGTAGGTCTATAGGTATATGCTATATACCTATACCGTATATACCTGCATTATAAATGGAAGAAAATTTTTCATTCGAATCTCTTTCTCATCGCATTGTATAGTATAGGTACCCACCTTTAATTATAACAGATTTATAGACCTTTTTGCTACTAGTATAATCATGAAATTTTCTCGTGACCAAAATCTAAGATACTTGGGAATTTATCGACTCCTAACGCACTTTACACCTATATATACCTTACGTATATTTATAATCACATAGAGGCGATCCACGTTCATGGAGATAGCCGAGATTATCATGAAGTCAAGTATGCGTGCGGGTTCTTCCAGGTTAGCCGACGAAGCCTGTTCAGAAGTAACCTGCAGGGTAGGGGAAACGGCCTCCCAACAACCTAGACGTGCCTTGACCTGGGAGTTTAGTAGAGAACAGGTGCTCGACCATTGACCGCTGGCCAACCAGCCTGGGCCAGGATTCCCTACTATAAGTTATGCAGTTTCTCAAACTTTTATTAACCGTTCAATAACTTCGCTAGTTGGCGCCGTCGAAAAATCCGCTCCGCCAGTTTAGCGGTGCGATAATATTCAGCTGCCATTTAATTGCCAATATTGCTTTGTTTTTGCAAAAAAGCGAAGAATAAAAAAAAGAAAATAACTAAACAAAAAATAAAAAATAAAAAGTAAAACGAGAGAAAAACGCAAGCGTCAATTTTATATGGAAGAACGGTATTCATATATGGTCATTCCTATACATTCTTAGAAACGTGTACCTAATATAAGTAGAAAAACCTGTACCTACATTCAACAGTTTAGATATTTATTTCTCATCGTTTGCTAGATGTAAAAATTGATTTTTTTTTTTTTTTATCTCCATTTTTTTACTACCGAATAAAACCATTGATTGATTATCGGACAACTCCAAATGGTTTTGTGCTCCGTTATCAAACTATTGATGGCTTTACCTATACATGTATATTACAAGTGTAATATATATATATATATAATTTTATTCTTTAAATCTGGTAATTTCGATCAAAATTACGTATACAAAATACACACAAGTGTATAATGTAATTGCGGTTGTTTATTATACCGCAGAATTTAGTCGATTGGAATATTACGCATATCAGTGTAAAAATAAAAAAGCTTCACATCCACTTATTCGAAGCTTGCAGTTATTCACGTATAACTACGCGTGTATGTATTTATATTTCTTATATACATGTATTTGTGTATATATATATATCTATATGCATATGTATATGTATATAAATAATAAAAAGAAATGTCCCAAGCGTATTTTATCCGACAGATATCTTCGTAATAATTCTCAACCACACGCACACACGGGCGTATATCTCATGTGTACATAGATAAATACTACGTACAGGTAGAACGTCATCTTGGAATTTTCTCTATTTCAACACTAGTTCTAACCCGGACACCTGTTCTCTTACGAGCATAGCGATCGTACGCACGTCCTGCAGCTAGGTGGACTTGTTAAAAACGTTGGGAACGAGACATGGACGAGCGACGAACGACGAGCGGGTTTACGGGGGGAGATATAAGGGGGATTGACACGCGTCTACGACTAATGACGTCTGCGTGCGACTACACGCGTGTGCTTAGGTCACAGTTATATCTATCTATCTTATACACACATGCATATATACATCATACACATTTATATACCTATACCTGCACACATCGAGGAGGAAACAATGTTACGTGCAGTAAGGCAGATTTTCATCGTGTTGGTGACTTCGTGGCGCTGGACACGACGACGAAGAGAAGATAAAATAGAAGAGAGAAGAAAGAAGAGAGAAGAGAGGAGAGAAAAGAGGGACGACGATGCCTGCGCGCGTGGGCTGACGGCTGACAACCTGACAGCACGCCAGGCTCCACCGACCGACACCTCAGTGTCAGTAGGGGCCCATCGGGCACTCTTCTGCCCCCCTTCCTCTCATCCCTTCTACCACACGTTTATCTTTCACTCTATTTATTCCCGTCTCGCTCACACCTTCGTTGGACATCGCGCATAAGTCCCCCGATGGCGAGTAGGATTTTACCGAAAGAATAATGTCCACTGTAGTATATAGAGACAAGCCGACCGCTTTGGAGTCTTCGCTAACTGTACAGGTACAGACCCGACCGTAGGAACTTGGACCATTAGACGACAAAGGTCACCGCCACTTGTGGCATATGAAATGTACATTAGGAAGACATATTATAGCATATAGACGTTAATATTGAGGCAGTGATAAAATCTACTATATATCGATATATGAACCCATGGTAGTTTAAATTAAAACCGCAATAATCATACATCAATTTGTTACCATAGGCAGGAGAGCGTGATGATGCAATTGATTGGAGACACAATTGATCACTGGTAACATTAATCGCCAAGCTATATGTAAATGGTCGATGTATGGGAAGTAAATTAACGTCTATCGCGATCTAACGGAGCTGATTGCACTGTCAAACCCTGTCGCCACTATTAGGATAATTAGATGATTTCTGATATAGAAACGTATCGAGATATAATTCATCAATAAGAAATATCGGCGTATGGGGGATTCGGCGAGAAACTCGCAAACGGACGGCATTGTTCACTAGGATATGGTATAAACCCTACATCAATTTAAAACGGTGTTCGCCCCGACCCACGCGAAGGCACCTTAGTTTATTCATGTCCATGAAAGTATAAATACAACCTGCAAATGTTCTCCGCGGTCTGTTATAGATAGTACTTATAAAGAGGGAATGATGTATGCCGGTCGATGGGTAATATAGTGTAGGCGGATAACGAGAAAGGGTTTGCAGTGCCTTCGTCATGATGGATGAATCGATGAATCGACATAGTGGTTGAAATATTTTAGCTTAATTCTTCGAGTCCTGCACGTTTATGAAGGTATCCGTTGAAAAAATATATCTTTTCCCCGATCTAATAAGGCACGTGTAACGTGAAAGGCTGATTTGAAGAGAAAATCTCTAGACTTCCGTTGCACTCTAGGAGATATGAACGATTGATAATAGACACTATACAGCATTCCGTTTTGCTGTAGCAGTTATTATCGCGTTTCTGGTATCACGTCGCTGTCTCGAATCATCAACGTCGGGTTTAAGATAAAGCGATATCGGTCGTCCGGGAACAACGCGATAAGTCGAAATCACCGAGGCATACCATTTTGCCCCGTTAGGTTCGATAGCTAGTAGGTACGTGGATGCAGATCCTGATCCCCGTTTACGATTTAGAAAAAAAAAATCTGAACGGACGTGTTCTACTTTCTACATCTGGAAATTGCAAACGTCTTCTACCGGGCTTGACGTTCTCACTATACACGCGTATTGGTAGATGTTTGCTCCGCTGACTACCTACCATCTTCTTGTTTTATACCCGATCCGCAATAGCGGCGCGGCGCCGTACGCGTATAGGTAACGTACGTACGTACGTACGTACGTTTGCGATCATCAACGAGAACGGGAATAAACCTCTTCCGCGGTTTTGCCTCATGTCTTTTTGTCGCCCCGTCGCTTGTCTCAGCCTAAGTCTCTACTCCGAAGTCAAAAAGAAGATTAAAACGTCGCATTAATAATAACAGACTTCGAGTCCCTGGAGAGTCGGGTTCGACCTGCAGTAGAACCTGCAGGCAGTTTATACCGCGCAGTTTATACTGCAGACTGAGATTTTTACTGACTGACAATGAGGATTCTTGTCGGTAACTTATATAGGTACTACCTATGAGCGTTTTAAATATCCACCCTTTGCCCACCCCGGTGGGAGCTCATACGTATAATTCCTTATGCCCAGTCTAGATATAGGCCCAATTAGTTAGGCCGACCGTAATGAGTTTTAGTATCTATATTGAAAGCGGTCAGATGTACGCGATCATTAGCAATTCTAAATGGTACTGGCGCGTAAAAGGCGATCATTAAAAGCAAACGTAAATAATAATTACACGTTGAGAAACAATCATTGCACCGTCGTGCAGTGGAGCTACCTTATACTTCCCCCTGTGCACAGTGCAGTCTGCACTGTATCTTGTACTCTGCAGACGGTAGACCGGACTCTCGACGTGCGAGGAGAGCGCCGCGGTCGCCTCGCTACTAAATAAAGTAAAAGTTTAATGGCGCACATCCGTTGTTTCGATAGATATCTTAATGCGACCGGATTTTCAAGTCCATCGGGATGACTCGATGGAACTCATACAACCGACCATTTAACAGCCGAGAGCATCCCATTTTTTTTCAAACTCATTACCACTCGATTTAACGAGTTCAATGCTCTACTGCCTCGGATCAACAGACTAGGAGACAAATTTTACTGTGTCACCTGATTAGTGACTCAAATTTTTATGTCTTCAAATGGACCGGAATACCTATGCTTTGAATGGGAAATGTTGGATCCCAATCGAAATTTTGGACAGGGATGTGTGTCATATATGAGACGGCGAAGGGTGAAGCTCGGGCTTCGGTAGGATGTACCCCATATTATTCCAGTTTAAACGGTCCGTCAAAGTCACCATTACCAGTTTCTTTCATGCAAAGCATTTATTTATGCTCAACCAGGCTTATTTATAGCCTTCAATTAATTATCGCTGAATAATGAGCACACATCTCCTGAATACATTAGCTGCACTGCCATTCTTACATATATACCCCCTGTCTTGCCCCCAGCCATTCCACCTCGGTCTGAACCCATAGCCAGCAACCGTTTCGCTTTCAGTGTCGGTGTATATACGCGATACCGCGGTGTGCAGTATATACCTGCTCCGATTTCGAACCGCACAAATAGTTGTACACTGTTTACGTATATTTATATACCTACATGTATACCTATATGCATATGCATATGCACACACATGTACATATATATGCATACACCTACGTGTACCCTTATGCGCGAGTAAGCCGCGGCTTCAAAGCGCCACGCACTTTGTTCGGTCGGTCGGTTGTGCAACGAGCCCGTTTTGACGGCAATGTTTCGTTTCGAGAGAAGCACTCCTGGCTCTCTTGCCTGGCTTTCGAAATACGGAGATAGGTGCACTAGCCTCTTCGTGGGTTTCGTGCGACGGTTTACTCAACTCGTATGTGTGCACTGTGCCCATGTTCATTTCCATGTTCATGTTCACGCGTCTATGTGTGGTGTGAACGCGTAGGTAACCAGTGCTGGTACCAAAACGCAGTGATTTAGATTCCTGGGGTTCTATCGCAGGGTCGTAAGAATTTTTTTTTTTCCCGTTTCATCCAATCGGTATAAAAATCGTATAAAAAATGGAATGGAATCGCGACATACGGATATCGTCTGTAAAACGCAGTCTAAAATCCTGCGAAAAATAAGACGGTATGGAATTCAAAAGTGTGCAGCTCTTCGAGTATTACGGGGTCCAGATCCTCTAGCCACGAAGACATTAATTTCTCGGTTATACCAACTCGTCTTTTTACCCCTTTGCGTTTGTTTTGCTTTACTCGCACTTTGTTTTATTTCTCGCTACAGTGTAGGTACAGGTTTTACGGGAGAGAGATGAAAACTGATACCAGATTTGAACTCGGCATGGGAATACGGGTTCGACGAACTCCGGGATATCTTTCAAGATATAATACTACAAGCTCCGAACGTCAGGTGTAGACGGGCTCTAAGCTAAGCTCAAGGTTAAGGATAATAATCGAGAGGTGATAAATTTGAACGCAATCGTTTTTTACCAACGATAACGATTTCGTTAACATAATTGGTCGACTGTGTAAACCTACTCCCGTCTTACAAGTGCTTCGAATATTTAATCTCATCGTATCTTCAGCTCATAGCTCCATAGATTAGGGATTATATTTAGAAAATTTTTCACATTCACCCGTGTGACTTTCAGCAAAACAATTACCAGGTAACGATGCAGTTACGATTATATCGATACGATTGACAAAAACGAAGATACCTACCTGTACCCTCCTCCCTGTAACCGAGATATTCAACATGACAAACAGGGGATTCCCATTCATAAAAAGAAGCATACATGGCGATACTCTCCGAAGAAGTTATACCTGGACAACAAACTCCTGTCCGAGGGCAGCGACCTAGCTGCAGCTATACCAGACCCCACTCTACTTCGCGGTGATGACTATGCCATTATTTAATTCTCTTATTATCGTATGTATTTTATTGAAGAATTTGATCATTCCCCCGACGACTTTCCCTTCCCTTCATAATATACATAAGTTTCTATAGGTAGGTATATTATTATTTTAATGAGTCTCGAATTCCGCGGGATCAACGGCAATATAAACTAGCTACTGGTAAGTCACGTGTAAGTGTGAACGGTAGTTCACTTTGGGACGCGTGTCGACCACTTTGTAATCGTAAACAGCAATCAAGCGAAGCTCGTGTTATTCGAAGCTGCAAAAGATCGAGGTAAGACTGTATTTTTTTAAAAAAACTGGTAGCCGCAAGACGGCAAAGAATTTCAGGCTCCTTTTTCGGTCTAAATAAAAGAAAAAAGAAAAGAAACTTATCCCGAAAGCTGCGTAAGGACCCGACAAACCCCCCAATCAATTTTTATCGTTCTTTGGTGAAAACAAACAGGAGAGAAAGAAGAGGAAAGGAAGAAAAGAAGGACAAGAATGGTCAAGTAACATATACCTTCATTATTATAAAAAACATTATGGTCATACACTCGAACAAGAATTAACGAATATCAATGCATCTAAGAATAGAAATGACATCTTCCACTCTTCTCCCTGTCCAAATGAAGCCCCGTTCATTTCCTGTATCTCGTAGGTACATTATTCGCGACAAGACTTATCTAGTCGCATATCTATCGGCACTCATGCATCAACTGACCGGGCGCTGGGCACTACCTATATAGAAGGCTGATGGAAAGTCTGGAGTCTCGGGTGTGCGGGGAGTGATGCTGGGGTATATAATCTGCGTCGAGTGGGATGGTAGGTGGCCCTCGTATAATGACTGCCACTTCTATGCATTATCATACCTTGGGCAGCTCTGGTCGGTCGGTCGCGGGATGATCGGCGGGGTGGTTGGCGGGCCAGAGGGGAGATGAATAATTTCAAGACAGGCGCGCAATTACGCGGTGTGCGTCTCGCGTACCAAGTAGCTCGGCGTCGCGGACGCGTACGGGGCGAAGAGCGTCTTGAACGCGTCAGATACATCCGACACACATAATTCTACGTATACATATATATATATATAAATTTAATATATATATCATATATATGCATATGTGCGTATACTTATTTCTATATATACATATACATACGTGAGGTAACTAGGCGTATGTGTGATGTATGTAATGAGTATCTATATCCATGCAGATATCCACGCAGCCCCCGCCCTGACCGTAATATTTCCCTGCTCCTGAACGGTACCATTTATACTTCACAACCTTAGCAATTATTTTTCATTCTACCGGGCACACCGCACACATAGGGTGTCCAATAAATCTGACCTCGGAGATATTACGCCGTCGAAAAGAGAAAATCTTGGTTTACACAATGGTCCGAGCGAACCGGGGTGTATATATCTCGTTATTATATTGTATGCATATAGGTACGTGTGCCTTACCGCTATAGTGGTCGACGTGGTCGTTAGCCAACGACGGGACGTCGCGTACGAGAATAAGCTCTCTAACGACACCTCACCTGTTCAACTATATCCTATGGTTATAGGAAGGAGTAGGAGATAACGAGACGTTCCTACGCCGAGGTATAACTTCCGTAAGATTAATAGAGATTTTCATCCAATAAAATATACTGCATACGTATTCAAATACGCGGTGTGATAGTTTCGATACACTTCCTATATGCGTATATACATATATATATATTTATGTATTTTCCCTCCTATATGGACAATCAAACGGTTTTAATGGCCATATACATGAGAAAAGATTCTTACCCGTATGCTTCTTCTTGCAGATGGGAGGAATTCCCACAGCGATGAGGTTTAAGAGTTGTCAAAATTTATCACGTGAGTCAATTGCAGATTGAATAATAATTCACTAGTTAGCTCCACACCTATCTCTAACCACGAGACCAGAAATCACCTTCGCGGTGCTAATCACACTAGGAGACGTTGGGATATTAGACTCTCGGCTATATATAATTGTATATATAACTGTTGAAAATTTGATCAACACTTGTTCGCTTACATACATCGGCACCTCTAAGCAGTGGTAGATCGACTGAAACAATGTTGCTTTACATATGCCCTCTTTACCTCTCGCTCGGCCCTCGATCACACTCTCTTTATCTCTCTATATAACGTTGATGCAGCGGGATCAGTCGTAGAGGATATATATAATATATTATAATAATGTGGGGCACAATAGTTTCGCGTCATATCCTGACCTCGTCCCCTGTTCTGATCAATTAGATCAGCGCACCCTATCCATAACATAAATCTCACACCCATCCACTGTCAAACATGTATCGTATGCCTGTACCTATATGCCCGGTTCTTCAATCAGTTCAGTTTTCATACAGCTTTATAAATGCGGGATTTTTGACCGTTGGTCAAACTTTTTCGTTCCAAGTTGAAAACGAGAAGAAAAAGAGAAGAAAAGAGAACGTTCCCTGGTTCATTAGTTGTTTATTAATTAATCAAAATTAACTGGTAGTTTTTTTTTTGTCTCATATATGTATGTGCTAGGATATCGGTGGCTTTAGCATTGGCAAAATTTTAGACGCCTTTATTTATTGCGTTACGACATGTCGCTAGTTAATGGCACACAATGACAAGATGTGAAAATTATTTTACAACCTCCTTGTTATGTCGTAAACCAATTTGACAAAATGTGTAAATTAATGTTAATGTATTCAAGATGACTGTTTAACGTATTTGACAAGCCTCAACGTAGGTACGTCGGACGTGTATGGGTATCTACAAATTTAGACATTACTCTATTGGTGCGCATATGTCATACAACGGGGCTCGCCGTCATAGGTATACCAGAGATTTAAGCAAACCCCACTTTCCATAAACCTATTATTGAAAATACTGTGCGCGCGTTTGTGTGTCTGAGGCATAAGGAAGAAGAAAAATGAAAGAAAAAATGAAATAAAAAAAACCTCATGACAAAGAGACTGGTTTTATACTTTTTGAGAACGTGATTAGCACCCGGAACTCTAGCCGCGAGAGAACCACTAGTTTATAAAGATGATGAAAGAAATAAAAGAGCAACAAATAATCTTTTGTTATGTTCAGTATTGCAAAGGCATTAAATGAAATGAATTAACAAGAAGATATATACGAAATAATGATACTATACGAGAAACAAGAACTCTCGGTGTTAAATATAAATTCAAACAAATCACTTCTTGACCGCATCGCTGATTACCGTATAGACACCTTTTATTCGAAAGTTTATTCTTATAAGATTCTCAATTCTCTACAAAGAAAATATTTAGGTATACTAATGCGCCTTGTGGGCAGCATCTTGTGTGTGGGTCTTTTTTCGTTTTTTTTTTTTTTTTTTTTTTACTCATTTCATATTTCTTTATTTTACCTTCATGACTGCACCTATAACCGTGCGGCTCGAACAATTAACCGTCTGTTTAGTCACTTTCAAATAACACAAATTTCATCACTGCCAAATTTCTCCACAGTTCATCCGTGGAATATTAATATCAGTTTGCTTATGGGATTGGTCAGCATGAAGTCTGAAATAAACTTGATAGAGAAATGGATAAAAGGAAGATTGTCCATATAACGCGTTAATTAAGTGTCACTAATTAAAATCTAACTGTTTCCAATATGGATATATCTTGCTGTAAATAGCCATATGAGATAGCCATGAAAGTTTGTTTCTTTACTTTTGAACGCTAATTTAAGAAAAATAATTACTCAATTAATGTAATACCTACAACCTTTGATCGTTACTATACGAAATTTTGACAGACGTAAAAAAGTCAAGTCTTATTTTTTGTTCTTCTGACCAATCGATAAGGTGATATATAATTGATCACTGAACACTTTATACCCATAAAGAAAAGAGAAAAAAAAGTAACATGTATACAAACGCATCAATTTCGTCGTCCCGTTATTTAGAAAAAATTTATTAGTCAAGTAACAAAATCGAGTTCTCTTTAAAACGAATTGCTGCCCTCTATACATGTATATATACACGGCATAGATATACCTATAGAGATTTTTAGGCACGTAGAAAATGCCTTTTTTTTTTTTTATAGAAGTCTCTGCGCGCGTTTGATACACAAATAAATTCAGTTTGTATATGGTGGCCGGGTACTAGCTGTAGGAAAGCAAACATTTCCACGTTTTACTAGTTCGAACGACAAGCGGTTAGATTTTCACCCAACAAACCAATGAATTCCACGTTCCGTTTGAACACACGTCTAATAAATATGCCTTTTCTATATTTCAATTATTCCATTTGCTCGAATTAATTGAATCCCGTAATTATAGAGTAGGTATTTTCAGATCGCCGCATTACATTGCGTATAATTTACGTTTTCCACGTTACCGCGATCGCCTCCACGGTAGCAGTATCAATTAATAAACTAGATTGCAGAGATTTGCCAATGGCTTACTCCTCCATTTATACCCGCGTACATTATACACGCTTACATTCATGTCAACTTCGAACTGATTCCCGGTTCTAATTAGAATTAATGCCCGTCCATTTTGTTGGTAAAAGTTCGCTTCAATACAATATATACCGCAGCTGTACATCCAATCCAAAGATTTTCTCAGCAGTATTTCAGGGTAGAACGGTGCGATCTATAGATCGTTCATTCTATACGCACCACCGGATTTACCAAGATCTTGATTCGTAATCCTTCATTCTCTAGACTATTTCATTCCGCAAATGATCTTACTGTATCCCCAGAAGTGCGAATCCCGAAGGCAATATGGCCCATGTCCACGGCAAAGCGTGCACCTATATCCCTTCAAAGAATTTCGAATAGAGCTATACGCGCAAGAGATGCAGCTTTTTGCGAGCTTATACACCGCCGCGATATAGTTTGGCATGAGGAATCTTCGCGATGCGATATCCTCTCGCAAATAGAACAGTCGAATGCAATACAAAGCTGAACAGATAGAGTAGGGTAGGTACTGCGGGGTATAGGATACACAAGTAAGTATTAACCGTCTCGGTGGAGAATCGCCGCCGTGCCGTGCCGCGCGACGCCGCCGCCGCGGCCTTTCTTCTATGGCATGACAATGGCTTACTAAGTTCCATGCGTAAAGAGATAAGCCATCTAGACAAGGCTAACCATTCAATAGTGATGAACTGGTTTCTCGATCCAAAGAACAGAAGCAAAACGGCATTGCAGAATCCTCGCTCAAACGCAGTGCAACATATTTTCAATACATAGGTACATACCTATGTATGTATGTATAGGAACGCGACGAGACTCCATTTATCATAAGTTTAAGTATTGTGGAGGAAATTCGGAGAACTGATTCGCTCGCAATTAGTTGTTATAATATCGTTGCCGATTTCCGCCCCCGCTGTTATTCGATAAATTAAAATCTTTATTTTCAACCCTCGATGATATCGGGCCCATTGACGCTCTCCTGGATTAAAATATGGGTCCTGACCTCCCGTCGAGAGGGTCGAAGGAGATGGCACGTATCCTGCGGGAGGAGATTGACCCTCTGGCCCGCTCGTCGCACGCGGCTAACGCAGCTCCGACCGGTTTACTTCACCCTGCGCGCAATGCTAAGCGAAATTTTCGCCTCGGGCTTCTAGCCGCGGATCCATTCTCTCGTATCAGTGGATCAACGGCTTCTTTCCAGCCTATAAAGATACCATTTTTAAACACGGTCTGAGAGAGGCCGGAATCAACGGGCAACGTCATCTGTATAATCCCATTGGCAATGAAGATTAACTTCACAGTGATAGCTATACGTGGAGACTGGAGTTCATTCAATCGAAGATTCATCAAATCTCTATGTATGCATAAGCAAAAAATGGATCGCGATAATACGTATGAATCTGGACGGCGCCGGGTTATTAAAGCATTTCGTATAGTAGGTCGCACAGGGTTCGCGTAGAATATCAGCTAATTGCGCACGCTGGTGGTATACATTGTTTGACTCGCTCTCCTCACAATTACCATTACAATATCATCGCACCGCGGGCGACGTTGCGGCCTACTAATTAGACCCGTAACCTTTCCTTTATAGAGACTAATTTCATGACTTTCTCACTGATTGCTCAACGGAACAATATAACATTTTGTAAATACGTTTTGTCGAGGATAATTCGCCAGCTATAGCCTGAACTCGACTTCTTTTTATTCACACACAGGTAAACGTTGTACCTTGTACATACATACGAGCGTGAACCCTCGCCACATCAATGACGCGCGGCTACAGGACTCCAGGGCTCATTATAATCGGTGAAATTGGGTCGCAGGGCGGACGCTTATCTTGACTGTTTACAGATTGAATTTTAATGAGCGACATACGATACCCGGTGATATTCTAGCATCAATTAAAACGGCTTCTCCATATAGCCTCTCTTTAGAACGCGAGAAAAATGAAGACATATAAAATACGTATGTAATAGAAGTATAATTTATCTACAATAATAATAATCGCCTGTATACGCGTAAGTATAATAACAGGTAGGTACAGGTATATCTGGGAGATACTTTCCCACCTCTATACATTTCTTTGGATGTTGCGGACGTAGTTGAAATGCGAGTAATGTCTCGGCTAAAAGCATTTTGAACAAGGCAAAAGACGGGTGAGAGATGCGTTCGCGGGATTGGAATAAATAAAAGAGGTACCGGCGGGCACAAGGGGATGAGTTGTGTTTGTGTCACCCTGCCTTACGTTAGAGAGGGGTCTAAGTGGTGTCGAAAAATCTTCTTCTCCTTTATTCAGTAAAAAGCGGGGCGGGAGGGAGGGAGGGACAATGAGAGCACAATGCCTACTTCTCGCGTCCGCGATAGTACCCAACAATACACTACAGGCCAACGCCATCTGAGAGTTGCCCCGGGTCCAACCCTGGGCACTTCAATGGTACGATGAGCATTTAGGTTAGCGCGACTCATCGTGAATCGGAAAAATTCCCTCGGGATCACGTGGGAAAGAAACACGTTCCGAATTCTAACCACCCCAAAAAAGAAGAGAGAGAAAAAAAAAAAAAAAAAAAAAACTACTCGTCTATAGCCTGACGAGATAAGCTGATGCCATCGTTCGCTTTTATCTCGATTATTTAACCACCATACCAGTCCCATGTTCAACATCAATCGTGGATAATGATGGTGAGATTTTCAGGGCAACGTTAACTATGAGGTATTGGTATAGTTATTTGTTCAACATTCTTCCGATCATGCATCTTATATTTTTGTTATACTCGTTGAGTATGCGGGTACCTACATAATTTGTGCATCTTGTCTGCAGAGTCAAAACCTATGGGTATGCCAACCTATCCGTGCAATTAACTGCACTATGGTGCAGTATGAGCTATAGGTATTACTCGGAGTGATAATAACCGTGTAATAATAGGGAATAGGAAGTAGATAAAGAAAAAGACCACAAAAAAAAAAAAACACAAAAGTATAATAATTATACTGCTCAAGGCTCGACATCTAGTGGTTCGTAGAAGACCATCCCGCGTCTACCGCAATAACTTTAATCAAAAGCTAAGTCTCGTTCTCTTATCCGTTCAGTGTCAGCAGCAACCGTGTCTGATCCTGATCTTCGTGACCGCCGTGGGCCAAACGGAAGCTACGCTCCGCATACATACATACATACATACATACGTACATATATATACATATAAATATATTCTCTTGATGGTAGACGCATAAGCGCACACTAAACTATGCAGGTGTAAATATCATATATGTATATATATATATATATGGACATTATACGATGCAGGACTAAACTGAATGGAAGCAGGTCTCGTGAATGAAATAGGCAAGGACGGGGGGACCAGTGGTTCCAGGGATGACAGTGCTGCTTTAAGTATCGACGTGCACGCCTAGGCTCCCGGAATGACAGCCGAGGAATGACTCGGCTGAATACCGGGCGTGGATTCGGTGACTGGCTTCTGCGAGAGGCACGTGCCTATAACGAAAGGACGGAGAACGGGGAACGGAGAACGGAGAACGGAGAACGAAGAACGAAGAACGAAGAACGGAGAACGGAGAACGGCGAACGGCAGGCGGCGACCGTGACGACGAAGAGCCGTCAACGGGGTCGCCGGAAGCTACGCTGACCACCTCAATGCCGCCGCTACTTCCTCTGCTACCGGTTGGACCCAGTTCAACCTACCTCTCTGCAGCTACACCGTTGCCAATCCACCTGCCGCTGCTACCACGAGACCGGGCTTCTTTCTTTTCTTGCCTTCCAGTCTCGCCCACGCAATGTGTATACATATACTGTATGGGTGTATTCACGTGTGTGATAAACCTGTGTGAAAGAAGACGATGTATATCTGTATATCATCACATGTGTTGTGTTTTAGCGACTTGAAACACTCGCATGTATACTATACGTATATCACATGTGTAGGTATATGTATAGTATATTCATATGTGATGTGCGGCGCACAACTACAAACTCTTGGCGCGTCAAACCGGAGTTACCTGAAGAGAGATCAATATCCGATTCACCTTGGGTTACCGGCACACCTCCTCCCTGCCCATGGCTCTCGCTCTCCGTCTCATCTCGATGGTTCCTCGCTCTCGGTGGTCAGTTAAGGAGATATACATGTATACAGGTGTAATTATTATATGCATGAAAAGCGATTTTTTAATTTTATTTTCATACATATCTTGTTTTTCTTTCTTCTACCACTATTGCATTCAAATATCATTGATCACGATGTGTGATCCGAATACAGCATGAATTGATCATATTATACCTCATCATTACAACTTTTTATCCGGTTGCAGTGCATATCGAGAAAATATGAGAATATTTCTGAGGATGATTGATTCACACGTCGATGAAATTATAAACTAAACTTATTATTCTTTGAATCGTAAATCGTAATAATTATGATCAATTTTCTGTACATATAAACTTTATTCTGCATCGGGTACACATTTCGTCAGTGCTATATTCTTGAGAGTTCGAAGGCTCTGATTATCACTGAAATGAATTTCCGCAGAGACTGATCAACGTGTCTATACGAAGATATATTAATCGAACCTTATAGGCTCTCATATATACCTATATAGGCATACCTAGGTACGTGGAACTCTATTGACTTTAGAATTATTGCATGCAGAAACACAAGCTGGTATCTAAGGTCCTTAAGAGTGAATATTAATAACGACTAGAAGTTAATCATTAACCCGTCAGCGAAAACCATATAACTAATTATCTCCGCGTTAGGCATCGTTCGGTAATATATTCGCCGTTAAAAACTTTATATTCTCAAACGTAAAGAGTTAATCTGTACGTGTAGAATTATATACTCGAGGGAGAAAGAGCTGCGGCTATACTAATCGCAGGAATCTCCCTAAAGCTAAGGAAATCTCGAGTTAACGACGTCCCTACAACGGCATTAGAAATTCAATAATGCAATTCAAGGCCGTTTATCCACTTTCATCCCCTCTTTACTTCTTTGACGACTGATTGTGCGCTCGAAAAGTAAACGGATTAAAGATTCTCCTTCACGAGTCCGCGACTCGTGTAAATTCCGACTTGAAGAAAACACTATATCCCTAATTCTGAAACCCGGCTTTAATATTGTAACGTGATTCGCGGAACCGGTCCTAAATCTTAAATCCAGACAAAATGTTCAATTCCACTTTCACAACTGATTATACTTCCCTCTCGAATATTGTGGGAAAATTCTATCACCAAAGGGTTGCAAAGGGGTTGCGAGGGGTAGGCGAGTGCAAGAGGCTGCGATCGAAGACGGCGTCGGACAGCGGGAGGCGCCGCCATCCGGTACTGCGCGCCACACCCCACTGCAGCAGCTACTCCATTGATTATTGTTGGTTGTACTTGTGTTGCTCAGAAATCCCGCACCCCTTGCTCTTAACTATACATATACCTATATGTATACCTAATCAGTATATTTGCATAATCTTGATTTATAAATTTACCTCATCCCTGCGCTATTTCGACAGTACAGGTGTTGCATGATCATCACTGCGGTGCCTGATCGTGCACAACTATTCGTGTCGAACAACCCTTGTAGCTGGGGTTGGGCTGGTTGAGTACTACCTAATTGTGTACTACAAGTGTCCCTGTGATCTCTGACCTCGTGTCCTGTATCGGGATATTCTCTGGGAGCCTGTTCCGCCCTTTTGCTTGTATAATATATATGTGAGTGCTGTGCGATATGCGTAATATAGCTGTAGAAGAGATATAGTCAATAAGTAACTTACGATTAGAGATTTGACGGTTAGTGTTGGGAAAATCTTGAAATAGTTATCGTAAATTTCATACTTGTTGACGTTGAGGTAGGCGGGAGGTTGGTTATAGCTTGAGAAAGACGTTGACTTATATTAATGAACGAGTTGACTTATATGCATCTGCGACTGCAGTAAGAGCTAGAAATGCAATAATGGGTTTCTGAATGTTCGAGGTGCATTAATTCGTTGCGTGAGTCATTCACGCGGTTGTAAATTATAATTGAAGTAGCTAATCGAATCTGCTGTAAAAGTGGAAAGCAAGAGAGAGAGAGAGAAAGGATTCTTGCGACTTTGACGGAGAATTGAACGTATATTAAAGTAAACGTTCAACTTTCATGGAACTTTAGGAAAACGAGAGATGGTATACACGCGTTGTTCTTACAACTTTATTTATAATTCGTCACCCGAGGCACACGCATATGCGCCACGACGCATATGAATATCAGAAGGTACAGAGTTGCGCGCTTAAGGAACTGCCATTATTACGACCAAAGGACGTCCGAGGATTCCCGGAGGGAAGGACCGCGGCTCGCCTCGAGTGGGGCCCTGAAAATTACAAGCTATACGTTGTTCGAAACCGGCCATCTAAGATAATACCCACTCACCCTCAAGCCATAATGAATATGTAAGACAGATTGTAGGCTAAGAGAGAGCCACCGATGCTACTGCTGCGCGATACGGATGCTGGATGTTCAGATCTCTCGGTCCATGAACCGTCCAGATTGCATTCTCTTCTCCACTCCACTCCTCGTCCTTTGTCCTCCATCCTCTTTGCTCGCTCTTCAATTTATCATCCCTGTATTAATTATAAGGCGAGCCGAGGTAATCCGCAAAAAAGTACTTCGGTGTTTTCCTTCTTTTGTATCATCGTATACCTAAGTTTAATTTTTCCCCACAAGCTTTCGACTATCAGATTCACGTTAGAAATTGATTAGTCGACGTTGTCAAGTGAAGAGAGTAAATTTCTGCCAATTATCTGTATCTGCTTCGGCGTCACACAGAGGAGAAATAATACCTATATCAGATAAAATATCAGGCTTATCTCTGTTGTTAAGTGGGTGGTTGCAGCGTGACGAAAAATAGATACGGTGACGTATAACCTACACTATAAGATAATAGCCGATGATAAATGACTGGTATAGCGTGTCGAGGAAAGTGACCTGCAGCAGGTACTGGTTCATATAACGCATATAAATCTCGCTAGTAGGTATAACACAATCGCTTTGAGTTCTCCATGGAGAGTCAGCGAACCGGCTAATTGGTAGAAAGTGCATCAGTTAAAAATTTTTGCAGTTCTTTGAATTCTTGCATATTGTATCAGTAGCAAAGAGGCGAGATTTAACATTCAATGCGGTCCGGGCGGGTTAATAAGCGGGTTAATTGCCCTGCTTACTAATTAAACTCCATTAAATGTAATTAATACGTAATTCAATAATGTGACTGCCATGCGGGGTCATACGGTACCCCGCTAACTAGGTGACCAAAGAGAAGAGTATATGAGGCGGCCGATAAACGGGCGAGGATTTCAGCATCCGAAGCATAAACAGCAGCGCGCAACAGCAGCAGGTGACAAAGTCGAGTGTTTAGTCCTCCTCGGAGTATAAAATTGGGATCTTGGGTAGAAAAGAGATACCTCCATAGATTTAACCAGGGGCGCGACCGGGACGGACAGCCGAGAAGAATGAAGAGGCGAGAAGCAGCGGTGGAAGAAGGCAGGAATGTCGTCGGACCAGCGCCCCAGGGCAGCCGAGAGCTCTGCTGGTCTTGCTACGGTCTCCACCAGAGGCAATAACACGGGATCTTCGTGAGCCCTCGCGCCCAAACCCTTTCTCCAGTTATATCGTATATACTTCGCCCGAGTATACACACGTGGTTATTTTCCGGGGCCTCACTTGTCACACACAAGGCCCCCCTGAATATCCCCCTTGATGGCCCGTGAGTTCCATGGCGCAGGTGAAGATCCTGGGACCTCCGAGTCGCGCCGGCGTCAACGGGGCCCTCCTAAGACACACGAAGAGAGTCCTCACCCGTGTCTTTCCCACCACTGGACCACTGCACTCGAAAGGTCCCGAAGGTTCGGACGAATTCCATCAACATATGTGTATACGTATACCCATACGCATGTATCCATGTGGTACGTGGAGGTATATAGGCATACAAGGAAAATACGAAGCCCTGTTTATTGTTCGCGACTCGTCGCCTCGTTCTACACTTTGTCAGAATTTATATACACCAATGTTATATATACCTACATATGTGCAGTGTATATTATGGTATATAAAGTATAAACTCAAGGCGGAAACTTTCATTACGTCTGATGGGCATCTCGGGAATTTTTATCTCACGCGTACCTACTGCACTTTGGCTCCGCATCCTCTGATCCTCGTAACTTCTTAGTCGAGGATCATTTAAGCGCCGCGTTTTTAGCCGCAGTTTCGGCCTAAACCTTGGTATAATTCACACTTATTAAACTACATAGCGGTTTTTGTGATCGTCAATTGTTTTTGCATTACGTTTCAAAGCGTGTTTGATCATTTACCTATATGTATATACATAGTGTACTATGTATAAGTATAAGATACAGTATGAGAGTTTCTTTCTCTAATTATTTTTTTTTCTTAGAATCCCCGCGGTGCCTGGATACTCGGAGCGGCTGCACTCCTGACTCCGATGGCCGGTTGATGGTTGATAATTTATTAATTCAGGTGAAAGGCGGTTCTTCGGGTTATTCTACTCGCTCGAACGCTGTCAGAGTCAAACGTTTCACGCTTACAGGTCACGGTGTCAGACGAAGAAACAAAGCCTTGACTTGACCCCGAATTATGACCATCAAATTATCCTACACGTAACTCAGAAATTAACCATTATGGTGGCCCACACCTGTCGCTCAAATTATACATCTACCTACGGACGGGTTAAAACGCAACACACATATATGTAGATTTACAGAACTTCTTATTCTTCCGATAAATGGGTTAAGATATACAGAAATCCAGTTTCAGTCGAAAGCTTCAAATAATTACATATTATTCAACACACTGACACGAGACACGGTGATAAAATGCAAAACCAATCAGAGACCCTGCTGTTATTGGTAGACCTCGATCTACCGAATGGTCTCCGACAATATACGAGCGCGAGGTCGAGTGAATGCAAGATAAATAAATAAAACGAGTCGAGTGCAGCAGGATCGCATGCGGCATGATTCGCATGGCACGGGGCGAGGCCAGCCACACAACTCGAGTGCAATCTCACAGCATGACCCGAACAAGCATATTGTATACGAATATGTACATGCGTATAGGTATACCATATATGTATGTATGGCGAGCCATTACCAGGTCAGGAACGGTCAAGTTGAACCGTCTAATCAAGGGATGGAGTCTTTGCTCGTCTGTAGCAACCTTGACACTCGATTATATCACTATGATACCTTAAACCATAGATACATCATCGTGAACATCTTTGTTCAACGTCCACATCAAAGTTAACGAGGTGCCATTCGCTGCCTTGCAGTCGATTTGTATTCCGAGGTTCGGGACGGTCGGAATTACCGGCTTTCTCAGGGCTTATATTATACTCTTCGCCTGACCATCTGACAGGCAGACTCCGACCTTGACGAGGATTCAGATCTCTACACATTTTTCTTCTTTCTTTATTCACATTTTGGAATTTTTTTTTTTTCTTCCCTTTCTACATGTGCGAATCTGAGGTTCACTCACGTAGAGGAAAGGAGCTGTACTCGATAACTCGGATATCGCGTGTTTTAAAACTATTAGTGAAACGCGGATACTCTGTGGCAAGGGTCAAGTTCTCTGGACTGTGAATGAGCCTATTGCAATCAGAGACCGTAGGTATGTACCTACATACCTCGTTTGAGGAAGTCGTGTGAAATTGTTGCCACCTCGATGATTAGTTCAGATCGAGTTACACAAGGATCAGTTCATATCCTTACTGAATGATAATAGTTTAATGAAAGTTGGAAGACAATATGATCCAGTCTCAACAGTCGATTATCCGATGAATCTACCCGGCGTATAATATCAGGTGAGTGCGGATAACGTGGACCTGGGTAGGTAGGTTACCTACCTTACGAAAGGGAACTTCCAGCTCGATGGCTTCGAAGATGCGGCAGGAATCGAGCCTGCAGGACGTAAGAACGAACGAAACAAGGAACGAACGAACGAACGAACGAACGAACGAACGAACGAACGGACGACGCAGCAATCTAACCGCGTTGATTAGAGTTGTATGTAGAATCGAGAACCGGATTCCAAGAACCTGTTTCCACGTTCACGTAAGATCCCCAGAGTAATCGACTGACGGATCGGCGACCGTACGAGTCAGCGACCCCAGGGCTGGCCAGGACGGTGCTCAAGTCGCGGCCATGCGCGCTGCGATACAGATGCGTGGTGTGTCTTTCTTATCCCATACATTTACACGGGGTAATACATGCGAGTTGAACACGTACAACCAGGGAGAGTGCGTACACGCCCCTAAATGAATATCATTACCATTAGCCGCCACCAACTAATAGATTTTCATTATTTCATTCCTCCTCCTCGTCCTTCGTCGTCTTCCTCTTCTTCTTCGTTATAAATCGGTGATATCGCACGTTGAACCACACTTCTAACACTCATATCAATCTAACGGAACATTACCCTGGTACTAGAGGCCGATGAAAAAGCCCGTTTAATTAATAATCGTCGATGATGATGGTTTAAAAAAAATACATCAACTTTTAGCTAAAACAGGTAGAAACGCTCGTCTGTAAGCATATCTGTATAGTACACAGTGTACACATAAGTGTAAAGGTATTATATATACAAGACCAAGAAGAAATTAATTGTTGGTTATCTGAAATTGGTTCCGCACCTTGAATACGTACCCAGCAGCTGCCAATATTTCTGCTAATTACTGGTTACATTTTTTCTTTCTTTCTTTTTTTTTATTCATTTATTCTCTTATCCTTTTTTTCCCGATAAATTTCCGACCTCACCACAAATAGAACTAAAGTTAACCGGTCTCCGTTGTCCATGTTAGAACGACGCGGTGACCGGACTCTTTAGTTGTCCAATGGCTCGTCTCGGAACGACCACTTTTATACGATCTTGTGTAGCCACTTTGAGAAGAACTGCTTCTCAGGCCGTTCGTCTGTCTTCTAACGTATTCAAGGCGCAAACTATTGTCGCCTCTGTGAATGGACGTTTTCACTTAAAGTGGTACAGCGTTAACAAAGAGGTCGTCTCTTAAAGGTGGAAATCTTCGAGCCTATATACGGAGCCGGGATGCCTCGGTAAGACAAACTACATGCACATAGCTTATCCGGCTATTCAGGGGTGGTGGATGCTCGACAGGGCAAGTGGGTCATGGCCTGAAGGCGCAGTGACGACACAGATTGTCAAGGATTCTGAGGAGGAGGGCGAAAGCTAAGGACTAGCAACCGTGGTCTTAAATGGTGATGGACACCTATTTGCAGACACCAGACGGATCTAAGATGGAAAAAACAATGTGAAACTAGTCTTTTTCTTTCACTCACAATTGGATGACGCATCAAAAGACGTTCAATTCAACTGTTAGCAATAAGTTGAAGTTCATTCAACGATTCTCATAGCTCTCGAGTATCACTCAATCAATCAACTTTCGCTGACAATGATTCTGATGCTAATTTTTACGGTGGAGGGAATTTCGTCACTCCAATTCCACATGTATCTTAGAGAATGGTTGGTACAGAACGCGGTTGTCGGGCTGGATAGGTATATGAGTGACTATAAAGACGACAGGAACGAGCGATCGCATGCGAACTCGGCATGCATCTCACGATGTGGTGTTCGCATGGGTTATCGAGACTCCACGTGGAGCATTGTAGCTCCTGCATAATATTAACATTAGTGGTGATTAGTGGGCTGCCGAGCGAAGACCCCGTTCCTGGACACTGCTTGGCTCTTCGACGGTTCGCCCTGCACACGCAAGTCTCGATCGCGACCTTCCGTTAATGAGATTCTCAGGTTTAACCAAGAATATCGTCTCCTCTTGTATATACTGAACTTATTCAAACCACTACCAACTATTGATGCTGTGAATTGTATCAATCGATGACCCATCAAGCCTTGCGCGTATCCACCTTTTATACGATTATTCGACCATATACCGCAGCTCTGTGTGGTATAGGTATAGATATTATAGCTGCAACAGATATGGTCTCGTATCGTGATCAGGCTGGCCTGTGGAATGATCGTTAGCGTAGCGTGCGAGTGCGTAGTGAGTTTAGCAGTCTGCGACATAACTGTCGGGAGTCTGTGAAATTAGGGATAATTTATTCACAATCAAGAGGGCGCATCTTTTATACTGCTGCAGCGCGTAGGTGATAATAGGCAGGATACGTAAATCACTGGAACACTCAAGACTGTAATCAGTGCATTGATGATTCGTGAAGGTTGTGTGGTAGATTCTCTGCACTAACTTTTAACCAACCCTTCGAAGTTTGATTTCATAATTACAAGCACACCAACAGAAAAACGAACGGCACCTAATTTGGATAGTATAATGGTGAACAATGTCAGTAAAAAATTCTGCAGGTGAACGTGATAATATATTCAAGATTCTGTATCACAAATCCACGTGGATAAGTAAGACCTTGTATTTATGCAAATTGTTGAATAATTTAGCCTCTCGTATGTATATATAAGTGAAATCTAATCAGTGGCAACTGGCGGCTATTTGATCGAGAAAGCGAGGTCGTACAAGGACACTCAGACGAAATAGATTTGTTTGCTCCAAATGGCTTCCAAGCGAACAAATCTGCAACGGCTTCGGGAATTTTTAATCGTTTTATACAATTGACCATCACACTTGGTGAATAAGTCGTGTTATCTTACTCCTCGTGCTACAGCCGCTGGTTTTCGAAACAAGCCAAAACTGACGGAAACTAAGAGGAAATGGACCGCGGGCTGGAGGGCGAAGCAGAATACTCGGCTTTCACACCAACCGCGACTAGTAGACGGTGTTACTCGTTCTGTATTATACCTCCGCGATGTCCAGGCGTGTGCACGTTCGTACTCGGTAAGTCTTCGGGGGCCAGCAAGGAACAAGACAAGAAGACAAGAACCCACCGACTTATATTTATGCGCTATAGGCTCAGTTACCCCCGTGGCGGTCAACTAAATCACACCACGCGGATTTTATATTAAAACAAATATAATTAATTCAGATACCAACCGCTACGGGTGGTCCAGACGAGTATTTCAAGCACATAGTAGCTTGAGATGCTTTCGAAAAGGCGTACTCCGAAAATTCGAGGGCCGAAAACACTTCCCTATGCGTCTGTATCCAATTTCATGAGTTTCAAATGATTTTTTACTCAAAAAAGTCTGGTGATTTCTCTCGAATTTCCAAACTACACACCGACTGTTAATTTCATCCCATCGAACTCTACCCTTATAATAAATCGACGGATGCAGAATAGCTCTGAAATTCTAGTTGCTGCAGATTATTAGATCCAACCGCATCGGCCATCGTCAGAAATGGACACGCGCTATGGATAAGCGATATGATTGAAAATAATTCGGGTATAATTTGGTTTTTAATATCTGCATCCATGCTTTCATGAGCGTGACTGTGTATAGCTCTCGCGCTGCATCTCGCATCACATCTATTCGTGGATAGGTATAACTAAAAAAGAAATATATCTATGTATACCATGAGGTATATCTATGCACCTCGTGGTACTGGGGGAAAGTTGTTCCTGGCAACGAGATAATGAAAGAAACAAGCATCACTTTACACAACTTCGCTCGTTTGTAAAGAGCCATTTGTTTGTTCGGGGAGGAGAGACCAGTACCAAGTGTAGGTAGGTTAACGGGCGTGTTGCAAGTCAGAGTCATCTCCGTCTGGCAGGCAGTAGCCGAGATATATTAGGCTGCTTTCATTTCGGATAACGCCTTGGAGTTTGGGTTCCAACCCGTGGTAAACACAACCGCTTCCTTTCGAAAGTTTTGACATTTTCTAAATACTTGTCTCCGTTTCTATCTGGTATACCCTAGTACCCAGTGCGTATACTTTAAACTCGGTATAATGTTAATACAACTGACACTAAACGCCTCAATATTATAACTAGTTTCCTCGAAACTTTGAGATTTAATGAGCCAGCTATGTAGAGTCTCCTCTTCATTTCTGGGCTAGAATCTACATCTTAATGTTACACTTAACGGCAAACTGCGAGTGATATTTGATTTTCAAACTAATACCCGATCATCAATACAATATTAAACACATACGTACATGTCGAATAATAAATATATACCAATGCGTATAGCAGCTAGTACTGTGCGAATACATCCGTATGAGATGAGATCTTGCTTCGTACATCGAGAATCAAAAATTGGAAGTAGAACGTTGATTTAATACAAATAGGTATACGTTATACGTACCCAGGAACCGATAAACGAACGTCTCTGATATCGATTTTTCATTCAAGTCTGTATAAAGTATTAATTATATCTATTGCTATTTAGATATAGATAAAGGTTTATGCATTATGTATATATACGGTTGACAAATCAACGCCGTAGTTATTCGTGTAAAATATGCGTATAAAGAAATTAGAGAAGCGGCAGAGTATATCTTGGTGTTTTCTGGTTGGACATAAATTTTCTACACGATTTATATACATATGGGTGTAGTACATATACCTATATTATACATATATATATATATATATACCTACCTGCGCGCAGCGAGGTTCTAGCTGCGCCTGTTTCCATATGTACACCAACTTGGGTGTATATAAGTATATAATAGTTGTACATACATACCTGCAGCCCGCGGTACCATTACGGAGCTCGGTCAACACTATTTCTTTGATAACCAACTTTCTCTGCACTACCAATTAACGGGCAATGGAATAAATGAGAATTGAGAGGCAAGCGGCGCGGCGCGGCGCATCGGAGCGGACGACAAAACCGGCTCGGAGAAGACGTTAGATACGTACCTATATACCCTCGGATGCTGTGCGACTATTCGACTCGCGGCTCACGCTGCACCCGCGTCTCCTCTTCGTCACCTTCAATCCTTCCAATATGGAAAGCTCAATTAATTCCTGCGCTATAATTACCTAGCTTGATCCGATCGACGGAGCTGGTAGAACCTCGTCCTTAACGCGACACGTACACGACGTCCTTTGACACGTGGATGAGAAAATAAATGAAAATAAATAATAACAAGCTCATGTATGTATATATATATATATATGCGATCGTTACAGAAGATAAAGATGCCCCGGTGCAGACGATTCTCTGCAACCCTATATGCAATACGAATCTTAATTCACATTGGAGACGGGCGCAAAGCGTTCGGGCTTTTCAAAACAGCCTATTAGTTTCGAAGGCGTCATTTATGCCAATCATGGTCTCGCGTTATCCGGAGTTTACTTGCCTGATTGCCGTAACGAGGTAACTGTAGCTCACCAAGTGGGGCGGCGCGCGCTGAGTTGCAGAAACAACCCTCCTCGCGATACTCGGTAATCCTGGGGGTAGATCAGAGGTGAAACTGGTATTAGATTATGCAGAGATCGTTCCAGAGGGACGCGTCGGTATTTAGAAATTATATAGGTATATATAAACACACCAATATATGTACATGTATATACTTCTACTTTATAAAGTAATAATTATATGCGCGTGATATATTTGGTGTATGAAATTATCCGTATACATGTAAGTGTTTTCTTAACGAGATAACACTGTTTCAAATACTTTTTTCATCATATTATACTTTTTCAGTGCCTCTAAGTACGTACTGTTCAATATCGTTTCTTACCACGCGATCGGTCGTATTCATACCATTATACGTGTATGAAGAACAAAAATGATATTCCGTGTGTAAAGTTCTTATCTCGATATTATCGTTCGACCGTGTTTCGTACCTGCAAATTAAAACTTAGATACGCTGTCGTAAAATGACTCAATTATCATAACTATTTACATCAGTTGATAGTCTGTAATACCGCGATTCCCTTATATTACAAAAATCCTGCACGCTCCCTAAGTTGAACGATTCACGCCACGCTTCAAGGCTGCAGACACCATATACGACTCAATGCAGCGTGACCTGGGAATGATACCTCGACAATGAATCGCCCCTGTCCCTGGTCCATTCTTAGTCCTTCACCCACCCGCTGGGTCTTCGAGATGCCTAAACTACCGAGATGTCATCATCGTGGAATGACTGCATATATTTGTGTATGGAGTAGGTATTGAGATTTTCTCGTTTATCGGATATTAACGTCACGCAAAGCCCATCAGAAATCGGCATATCTGAGTATTCATGAATAATATAAATCGCACAGGTTCACTAGAAGCTTCGCTATGCTACGTATATAGGTATAATTATTTAGGTACATATGATACGTTAGTCCGAAATTATTTCTACCCATTAATGGAGGGTGTAAGCAAAGGGTGTGTATCGCAAACGACAATTCTATTCAGAGATGAACACCGGCAAACTTGTCGAGTCTAAGGGGAGCCGAAGAGCGAGTCTAGTTCAAGTCACGATGTGCTTTTAGGGGTTTGTTGGCTCATTTGACTGTTAATACGAGATAAATCCCAGTTCTGCTAAAATATCGTTCATATACCTGGGTAGGCACTTGAGTTTATAATATAATTGAATTATATTAAAATTGTGGTTTCACATCCCCTAGATCTTAGTTGGGTTTGATTTTCTCCGAAAGAACAACGACCGTAGATTTTTCAACTACCGAAGTTTTCCCCCAATATCGGAGTGAGAGGGAATCGGTCGTACCCTTGGCGTAGGATGTTTTTAGTGGATAGAATATGAACCGCAATAAATCCAAAGACCGTTAAAAATTGATATACTATTCGGAAAGCCGTATAGTCAGGGGGTAGTATATTAGTATATACATATATGTAGGTATACTATATATACACTTTATGTATACGTACATGTACGTACCTAGTCAATGGTAAGCGGAAGGCCATATCAATACGTATCGGTTTTGTGTTTGGATTCAGCTGATATCTCCGCATATACATTACGTGGGGGCGGGAGGGTGGAAGAGGTGGAAATAATGGTGGCGGACACGCGCATCGTAACATTGATGTACAGAGCCGCTTACAAATGTGCAAACACACAGAGAGACACCAATCGACCGTGCGGACCTCCCTGCAGCACACAAAACCAATCCAGCTCGTTTGGAAAGGGATGGGAATATCCAGGGGTTTGTGGGGTGGTTCGCGAGTTATACTGACAGGGGGGGGATATACCAACCACTCGATGCCACTGATGCGGCCCATGTTTAACGCGCTTATAAATGTGTAATGCTCGCGATTCAGGGGGTTCGCAGGGATGAGGGAAAGGAACAGGGAAAGGGGAAGGGAAAGAGAAAGGGGAAGTACCAAGAGAGACCACGAAGAGACAGAGAGAAAGAGAGATGGAGGGAGGGAATTTGGTCTGCTTACCAAGCCGGGGTACCTACCGCGTATCGATAAACGATCAATCAACGCAACGGTATACTGGTGTACCTGCCGAGGATGGAGGGAAGGGTGAACGTAGGGGTAGCTATATGGGTGAGGATGGGCACGTAGGAGGAAGGCGGTGGAAGATGGAAGGGGTTGGCTGGTGGCCCGCAGACTATCGACCCGCCGCCGAGGAGAACGCAGCCAGGTTACGTCCTGTGTGGAGGTATATGGACGTAGGTATATACTAGCTACTGGATTTTGTTACTATAGGTATACAACTATATCATATATCTATATCTATACCCATGTCGCGTAGCCATGCTTATGGACATTCTCCTCATCTTTGTAGAAGGATAATCGAACTGTACCAACCCCCGGCTCGTCAATCATCATATGTACCCCAATTATTGGACCCATTGTCACGCATGTGAGCATATTCGAGCAAAAATTAAGACCCTCCAACGAATTTGACTAAACTGTCGGAAGCAGGATTAAGACACCCTGACTCCGCAGGGGTTGGTCAATACGGAGGAACCACTTCAGGTTCTTCTCCGCTTCCGGATTTGCCTATTGTCGGCGCAAGGTCAGGTGGGTCGCCAATTTGTGGAGGCCTCTGGCCCTCCCGTTGGCTGCCGTCGTGGGGTGTGGCCAGAATTCACATAACCCAGAGTCAGAGCCAGAGCTACAGCCACAGCCACAGCCACAGCCACAGCCACAGCCACAGCCACGGCTACGTCGCCGTTGATAACAATAGGCCAGAGCTTCGAGGGCGGAGGAGAGCCACGATGAGGCTACGGAGGTATGGTGGTACGGGAGGCACGGGAGGAGGGTGCGGGTTGCTACCAGGCAGGCGCATCACCAACCTATTGTACAGTGCCCAGCCCTTCCTAAGCGACTCATTGTCATCCGGGGCCGTTTGAACCGCGCTCTGCCCATGCGTCGATGCGCACAAACCATTGTCTCGTCGAATGGGCGTCCCTGTACGATTCCGTTCTTTGCCCATACCCGATAGAGCTAACGCCATAAAAATTCTCTTGGTCGGGTGAAATTGGAAATGATTTTTAATAGTACATTGTGTATCAAGGGCGGAAAGAGCTATATTACGAGTGTGCAATGTGCGGCACGAGCCGAAGGCGAGTGTGCTGCATGCACACTCGCCAAAATAGCCTTGCGCCCGTGATGCACACGATATTTTTCTTAACACCTGCTCTGCATAAATGCCTCTGTTGAGACCGAGGGAGCGGGCGCAAAACTGTACTTTGCGCCCGAGGGCGGACAAGGAGTCTCTTCCGGCCGCTTTTAGCGGGCGGAAAATACTTGTCCGCCCGAGGGCCGCAAAGTTCTGTTTTGCGCCCGCTCGAGAGGTCGCAAAAAGGGCATTTTCGGAGCAGGTGTGATGAAAAAATCATTATGATTACTGCAGTCCGACTTCAATTATATACGAGTAACGGTTAAAAATGAACATTTATTGATACAGCAAAATGTCCTGCACTCGAATATTTGTTACTTTCTGTATAGAGGATTGGGTACAGCTGGTTCGCTGGCGGTGAATACACTCGTTATATGGACCTACACAATGTTAACAAAAGAGTGCAATTCAAGTTTGTTCAAGCTTTTGATTTGATTGGCTGCAGATTGAAAAAGCGTAAAAACGATAGTTATAATAGAACGTGAGGCTTTTTTCAGGATTCAGAAATCTGAACGATCCTCTTCAGAAGGGAATAGGTACTTTGCAAATCAGGAAACAGATCAATCCTATACAGATCTATGAGCTGCAATCATAGTCCTTGTATTGAATTTTTCATGATCCCTATGGTCGCGATCTGCCCTTCCATTCCGCGCCAAAATTAATTTCAAATCGATAAAAACGGATCACTACATCGCTTAGCAGTAATTGCATAATAATTTCGAACTCGATGTAATTATGCTGAAGTATAGAAGACAAAATCGGTGGCAACGTTTAAAGAGCTGCTCACCTTTGTTATTGCAGAAATGATTATATCTGACCGCGTTACGTCATCTTTAAATTCGCAGCTTTGATTTTGAGCGGAAACCAAGTAATTGGATTCAGTTTCAATAACCTGTATGGCATACGTTTATCTTAGCTGCCAATAGTGAACATGTGAAATAACGCTGTTAAAATATAAACAAATTTGAAACGTCGAAGCTATACCTAATATAGCCTCGGGCTGATGACGTAATTGTGGATACGTTGTTGGCATAATTAGCATGATATACTGAATTGACATGACACATCAACTATATCTTTATCATTCAAAAAGATTATTCTAAATGCAATTTTTACAATAGTAATTCGAATTTGTTTTCTCCAATTATTGA
This sequence comes from Tenthredo livida, assembly GCA_963992785.1. Classification (NCBI taxonomy): domain Eukaryota; kingdom Metazoa; phylum Arthropoda; class Insecta; order Hymenoptera; family Tenthredinidae; genus Tenthredo; species Tenthredo livida. The sequence goes on along the minus strand of OZ023071.1, from coordinate 5,256,488 downwards.
TCAGAGGGCCTTTGAACTTGTTGAAACTGTATTATGGCCCCGCGGGCCAATGACGTAACGAACGCTTCGTTGGTACTACAGTTAGCAAATGTTATTCTGATACGACATAAAGCGTTAATATTATTGATTAGATTGGACTCGAGAATTTATTCGGGAATAAAAAGCTCATTAACATACAATTACACATAGATTTCAACAACCTGACAAATGAACTATGCTATAGTTTTTCATTTTATTACAACGCTTACAACTGCTTCACATATCTTCGATACTCATAGTCTATATGTATAAAAAATTCCAAGGTATATTTTATATTAACGATAATTGATAATAATTAGATCAAACACTACAGCTTCGGATCTAGATTTATGGATCTGTTGAATTTTTTTTTTTTTTTTCATAATTACTTAGATGCACGGATGAGCATTTAAACTTCTTAAGCATATAATGGAAATATAGTGCACTGGACAAACGTATTATTAATTGTTTCAAACTTTTTCTTAAAAAAAATAAATTCTTCAACTAAAGCAAAAATTCGCTGGAAGAAGACTTGGTAGTGGCATCTACCAGGACTCGTTTCACATATTGATTGAGCGAGACTCCGGCGGCTGGTCAACACGGAAGTTACCACTAGCCGGTATTGGCTGACGATCGATATTTTTTCAGGGAATATGGGAACATTAAATCGATTAATAATACAAAGTCTATGCAAATATCAATTGGAAAATCAATATTACCGTTAATAGATAACAGTTAACCCACTCGCGATTCCGTGGTCTGTAGTTAACAATACTAAGTTACTGGTAAAGGTTGATTGAATTCCGTATAATTTAAGGAATCCAAGTTGAAGTCATTGCGCGTTAAGAATTCTAGTTTTCTCATGTCGTTCCATAGCGATCTTCTTTATTCGCTCCCAAAGCATCGGGTAAGGGTGAATAGTCCGCGCAAAATCAGCACGTTCGAGTCTATAAAGTTCGCAAATTTCTACAGCCACAACACTGGCTACTCGCCGTTCATCCGGCATGACCAGAGCGATTTCCCCAAAGTGTGCGCCGTCCTCGAGGTGACAAACTTCCTTCCCAGACTTTGTGTAAATAGCAACAGTACCGGATGCAATGAAGTACATGCAATCCCCAGGCTGATTAGCTCGGACAATCACATCATTTGTTAAGAATATTTGAGAGCGTAACAAGGCCACGATTCTGACCAAAAGTGACATAGGCAAATTGTTGAAGAAGGTAACATTCTCGACCAATTTCCTGCACGAGTGCATCGCAATCTCTTGACTAATTTGAGCAGAGACTATGTTCAGAATTTCTGATTCCCTGAAGTAATTATTTTGGTAACGAAACTCGTAGTAAGAAACGAATCGCTTCTGACTTTCCAAGGGCAGTTGCTTGTGCCACATATACTGCTTCAGCTCTGCAGTCATGGCCTCGAATTTTAGACTCGAGCTATTCATACCCTTGTAAATGTGCATCAGTGCACCGATGATTGTGCACATGATGAAGAATGCGAGAACCTGGATAACTATCGCTACATATTGGTCCTCCACTGTCAGTGGTGGTTCATTGCCGAATCCAGATAAGGTAAAAACAGAAACGGCTCGGTAAAAGCTCAGGATGTATTGTTCATACGCGGTGATGTTCCAACCTCCCTGTTCCAATATCCAAGACTTGAATCTTGGCTTCTCGGGTTTGCCCAGCGACATTGCAGCAATTGGAGTTATGAAGTGGATACAGGCCTGCCAGTGTAAACTCAAGAGGCTTATAGCGATGAAATTTAGTAACTTCCCAATGCCTACAGAGATGTCGTAGGATTTAACCAGCCTTGTTGTATAGAACCAAAGTGAAAAACCTCTGAATAATAGGAATAATGACATAATCTGGCGCGATACTATAAGAGTGTCCCAATATGGTATGAAGAATACGTCCGTGGGTATGCATCCTAAGAAATCGAAGATGAAGGTGCCGTGATAGACATATTTTCTAGCGATTAGATGAGACTCCAGTTGCACGATTTGTAAACTTTCGTCGTAATATCTGTGAGAAACAATAGCTGCAATTTAGTTGTGGCTCGTGTTGCCATGATCATCGCTTGTACCTTATACGTACCCTGTCCGGAAATTGATGAAAATGTCAAGCATCAATATACCCAGGAAGAGATTCTTCGTTAATGTCCAAGGACGGAGCGTTAGGGACATATCAAAAGATGCCTGGTACGGTAGGATAAAAAACACACTATACATGCATATAGTCATAGCAAAGTCCCACCAATGTCTGCAGAACGGTGAATAAATTCATGTTTTATTATTTTTTCATACACTCGTTTGTAAGCGTATAAAACTAATTTCCTGGATTCTATTACAATTAGGGTCTATACACCAATATTAGTTTGGGAATCGTCATTTTGGCTCAATAAATTATGTACCTGAATATACTGAAAGGATGAATCACATATTTATAATGCCGCAAGTGACGTCTTTTTTCATAAACGATAGATGCCCCACTTCGCAGATATTTTTTTGCGCTAGGATTATGCTCCGATATCATGCATGAGCGACGTAATACTCCGAGCGTCGACCGAAGTGGACCTCTGCCTGGGATGAACAATACTTCATCATGATTCAGGTTTATTTCGCAATCATGCTGCACTTTCAACATATTCGTTTCTTTATACTGCACAGGGTTTTTCTCCGCCTCAGATTATTTTACGATCGGTCTAAATTCACCCATACTTCAGAATTATTTATGATAAACAGTGTATACAACCGCTGATGAACTCATCTATTTCTTCTCTTGTGTCTCTAGCTTTTGTTCAATAAAATGATTTTTTATTGTTCTAGCAATTTCATCGAAAGAACGATTCTCATCGTATTAAAACATGTTATGTTACGTACGCTAGTGCGCTGTAAACTTGCATAATTGACGAAAGGCAAGATCGGTTCAAAAATGGAAACTGTGCAGTGCCCGTGATCGCACAACTTTCTGACTAGGACATCCTGGTATAGCTTACGTCGTCGTTCTCGTCATCCAGAACTTCAGCTCTGGAGTTTTCGGCGTTCAGGTTCTCCGCTTCGTATGGCCTGCTCCTCGCTTTCGAGTTTCAAATGACGTCGACCTGGATCTCAATAACTATGAGGTGCAAGTCCTGAAACAGCCAGATCTCTGAGGCGAAGAAGTTGCAAATTGTCGGACCCATATTCTGGCAATCATTCGATTTATGCATTGCTGCAGCATCGATGAAATATTATTTGGGCATTTTTAACAACCAATCTGACGATGGACACTGTCGAAGACAGACAATAAATCCTTTAGCTGAAATAATCTATTCCGCATAGCCTACAACTTCCCTGCCATTTCCGCATACCTAGAATAATATACCACACTTATTGTCGAAATTATGTAAAATTTGTAATTGGTTCTTAAAAATAAATATCTAACAGTCTGGACTAATTGAATCTCTTTATTTGTTTCCTGGCGTATAATACATTTATTTTTCCATCAAAAATTTCAGCAGACCTCTTCATAGGCATGCATACGTGTCCTCATGCACGTCTTATATTTAGTTAAGACTAGCGATTTTCAGAGTTGAAGAAATTTGAGGTCGAAAATTGCTCCTGGTATCAGGAGAACATCTGACCCAAGGAGGTGTGCTGAAATTTTTGAAGGGGGAAAGGAGTAGTGTATTGGTATAGGCATGCATATACATTGCTTCGGAGTAATTTTTCTGGCAGTTGATACCTTTTTTTCGGAGTGATTTTTCTGGCAGTTGATACCTTTTTTCGGAGTGATTTTTCTGGCAGTTGATACCTTTTTCAAGGAGTCGTTTTTGACACCATGAGGTATCAACTGCCAGAAAATTGACTCCTTAAAAAAAAGGTATCAACTGCCAGAAAAATCACTCCGAAAAAAGGTAGTGATTTTTCTGGCAGTTGATACCTTTTTTTTAAGGAGTCAATTTTCTGGCAGTTGATACCTCATGGTGTCAAAAACGACTCCTTGAAAAAGGTATCAACTGCCAGAAAAATCACTCCGAAAAAAGGTATCAACTGCCAGAAAAATCACTCCGAAAAAAAGGTATCAACTGCCAGAAAAATCGCTCAGAAGCAGTGTATATGCATGCCTATATCTCTATATACTATTCCTCTGTCCCGCCAAAAATTTCAGCACACTTCCTTGGGTCAGATGTTCTCCTGATACCAGGAGCAATTTTCGACTTAAAATTTCTCTCACTCTGAAATTCTAATGATTTTAAGTCGAAAATGGCTCCTGGTATCAGGAGAACATCTGACCCGAGGAGGTGTGCTGGAATTTTTGGAGGGGGAAAGGAGTATAGGGCATTGATATAGGCATGCATACGTGTCCTCATGCACGTCTTATATTTAATTAATACTAGCGATTTTTGGAGTTGAAGAAATTTTAAGTCGAAAATTGCTCCTGGTATCAGGAGAACATCTGACCCGAGGAAGTGTGCTGGAATTTTTGGAGGGGGAAAGAATCATAGTGTATTGATATAGGCATGCATACGTCTCCTCATGCACGTCTCATATTTAGTTAAGACGAGCGATTTTCAGAGTTATAGAAATTTTAAGTCGAAAATTGCTCCTGGTATCACGAGAACATCTGACTCGAGGAGGTGTGCTGAAATTTTTGGAGGGGGAAAGGAGTATAGGGTATCGATATAGGCATGCATACGTGTCCTCATGCACGCCTTATATTTAGTTAAGACTAGCGATTTTCAGACGGAAAAAATCAATTGTGTATATCTAGATACCCATCCGTAGGTTGCTTTATGCACGTCGCTATAATATGCTGATACATTCTAGCGCTATTTGAACTTTTTGAGATTTCTAGTCTAAAAATACGGAACTTAATATCAGTAGATCATTTGATCGAATGAGGTGGACGCAAATCTCCAAGTAGCTGACAATACATCAATCGTAATTTCATATATTGTTTCTGTGTGTCGTACGGTGTTTGACCTGTTGCTTATTTTAAAAGAAATAAAGTGATAGGGAAGAAAAAGTGGAAAGTAATGATGCAATTGATTATTGATGTGTCTGTGAATTTATTTCTGCAGCATAAATACAATATTACTAATTGTTGAAGTCATGTATACAATGTTTAATTGTTTCTTGAAAGTTCAGATTATTCTATTAATTTGGGTGTCAGAGTCGTATCTCGTTAACGTAGCTCCTATCCAAGCCCGATTGAGTTAAACTAGCGGAAATATCTCCAGAAATTTGATTCACAGGTATCCCTCGTTTTATTCTTTACAATAAAGATACAAATTGCGAAGTCAGTAAGTAAGTAAGAAGTGCTTGCTAGTTATATTAACAGCCTCATTGTTTTGCGATATACAATAGATTCTGTCCAGTAGGATATTTTTTACCTCCTGCAATTATTTCAACGCTATTAGTTTCAAGGTTCAAACTAAATACTGCATCAGAAAGAATTTCAATTTTTCCACTAAGTATATCGTTAACTTTCGGTATCGTACGAGGCCCCAGGACTGGATCTTCGTAACGGTATAATTGAACCGAATGAGCATCTGCAAAAGAGTGTAAAAACGTTTCGATATTAGTAAGTCTAAATAATTATTAATAAAAAACCGATTTGCGATTAATTTTATCCGCATACCTACCCTTTATCAATTTATTATCCTTGGAAATTCGTGCTGAAACATTGGCTGCTGTATCCCCATCAGAAATTTTTATTTTTTTCGTAAAAAGGCTGCTACACTTTTGTGGATTGACAAAGATAACGGGAATTCCCGGTTTTGTAGAGAAGCTAATATACGGTGCTCCGGGACAACAATCTTCCTTCGTCTTATCAGAAGCCTCTTCTGTGTATTTAATTTCGATATTTTCCAACTAGAAGTAGAAAATTGCAGTCAGTACAAAGATAGAACATAGTATTCACTGTTTTGCTATCTTCCATTGCTTAGAACGTGGTAAAAGTACCTATGTATCAAAGAGATTTATTACTACCTACAACAGATTTTATACTCACATCCAAGGTGCTGCGAAGATAATCTTGATTTATTTTAAGCACGTCAACTTCATCGAAATCTAGCGTAAGATTGAGAGCGGCAACACCAAGTGTATCCATCTTTTCCCTTGTTGCTTGTACAAAAGGCATTACTCTCTTCATATATTTTTTAAGGTCAGATTTAGTACCAAGTTCTGTAGCAATTACTTTGTTGTCTGGTAGTTTAGCTCCATTTTTCTGTTAAGAAATTGTAAGTTGTAAGTTTACATGATTCAGAAAAGAGAACAACGCTTTTATAGTTCAATATGTAAATATTTTCATTATCATCAATGTTTATTTAACAAGCCAAAGTACCTCGTATAGTTGCTTCATGCTTGTAAGAACGGTACTCTGCCACGGCGGAAATTCTTTTGCTACCCAAATCGTTCCAAGAGTAGGTATTTCAGGTGGAGGAGGAGCGGTCTTTCCTTTAGAAGCTTTTTTCACTGTCAGTTGATGTTTGAGCAGAATTCTGAAGGAGTGGGCAGCTTCCATTAGATATCGCGAAGATTTTACCAAAATTTCATCGACCGGACCAGCCGCAGGCCAACGAGCATTCAAAATACTGCCTTTCTGTAGGTCAAAAAGAAAGAAAAAATATGAGCTTGCAGTTATATCAGAAAATTTGTACTCTGTAAGCAAAAGTTAGCAAATTAACATAAGATTCATTATCATTTCACCTTATTAATGAGTGACCAGACGTGTTCGGCAACGTGTGGGCAAATCGGAGCCATCAGAATGATTTGAATTTCGATAAACTTCATTATTAGAATAGAATTAATTCCCTCCGTTGCAGTAAGTTGCACGTATTTATCCCTGGCTGCTTGAAGTTCATAGAATCCAGTTCTGAGTGCTTCTTTGTACAGCATCTTTTGGTAGTTTTCATTAGTCTCCACTATCTTCAGATTCATTTCACTAATAGAATAAAAAACCTAATGTTATGCTTTGGTGGAGAGAAATTGGTATTTTTACTCCGTATCATATACCTTTGGAATACTCGATCATTGAAAGTATCAGGATCTCCTTTTCTGTAGGTATTTTTTAAAGCCATAACTTCTTTGACCCATTCAATGAATGTGTAGAGTCTAAGAATTCCTGCATCAGCTGTACTTTCAACGAAATTTGCATCTTCTACCGAGTCACCAGAGTCAGCTAAACACAGTCTCATACCATCCGCAGAGAACTTACGCACTGCGTCAGTCAGTGTTAAAAAATTACCGTCCGATTTAGACATCTAGAATCATGAGGAATGATTAATTTACAGCTAAACGAAATGAAGATTGAGCTGCTTGATGAAGAGTCAAGATCACCTTAGCTGAATTTAGAAGTAAATGTCCATTAGCTCTAATTCCTTGAGGCCACAAGTCTGGTTGTTCAGGCCAAATCGCAGTATGATTATAAATGAAGAAAGTGAGATGATTCTGGACCAAATCTTTGCCTGATACCCGCAGGTCAACAGGATACCAGTAGTGAAATTCTCGTCTCATATGTTCAAGAGCTTCTTTCTTCACAGTTGTAACTGGCAGCTTAGCATCCTTAAAGAATATGTAGTCCCATACCTCTGGGGTCATTTCTTCAGCTCTGAAATAAATGCAATGACAATTTATATCACCATAAGCAGCGACCTGCCTAAAAGAGATACATGCCAAGATGCAACTCACTTTATGCCAAGAATATTGGGCTTGTCACCCTTGAAGGTTCCACCTTGTATCAAGTGGGCTATGGTATAGTAAGCCATGTAAATAGTAGAGTCAGATAGCGATTCAATTAGCCAGTATTCATCCCAAGGCAATTTAGTTCCTGAAATGAGAATATTCTTCAGAACAAAGACGCTCAGAAAAGGATAATTTGATTAGTAGTTACTTAGTATGAAAAAAAATCACGTACCTAATCCATAGGTTCTGGAGCAAGCGTATTCGTGCAGCCAATTAAGACACGCAGTAAAGTTCTTTCTAACTTCATCGTGGAAAGTATCTAAATTTTCCAGGGCCTTTTCGGCCTGTTTTTTCCAATTTTCTTCACCATAGTCGAGGTACCATTGATTACACAAAGCTACTACACATTCGTCGTTTGATCTTGAAATTATCGTCTTTTCAGGCTCATAATAAATGACGGCCTCTTTAGCGTCGATCAGTTTCGTTTGTAGAAGTTTTTTAACGTCTTGTATCTTCTTGCCTTTATATTCACCTACTAGAAGTACACCGTCGTAAAAACCCTTTAGATATACCATTTCCTTAGCCGTTAACAGCTTTTCTTTATCGTTTTGAGACTGTATCTTCAATTGGTCGTAGACGGTGACTGCAGACAAATTACCAAACTCTGGTATTTCCAGAATTGGTATCTATGCAAAAAATTCAACCAAATATTAATCTAAATGTAATTAATTTCACCTCTAATTTATCCAAGTCTCTTCAATTATATCTGAGCGATGAAAATCAACTTACTGGATCGTAAGGAAGCACCATCTCATCTTTGATTCCATATTTTTCTCTAAAAGGTTGCTTCTTCTTCAGGTCTACAAGCGCAGCGTAATCATCTGGAGAATCACTGGGAACTGAGGTAACAATGCCAGTACCTTTGTCTTCTTTTATAGTGAGCATAGGCAAAGTGTATATAACATCATTACTAGTAAATGGTGCGTGAAGTGGAAGTCCAAGGATGTCCTAGAATATAAGAGTAGAAAATTTCTCACATATTCAGTTCGAAAATTATAATGAATTCGTCTTGGAAAAGTTACCTCTCCTCTCAACTCGGCAATGATATCTACTTTGCCTTCAGTTTTTGTGAATCCTTGATAAGCCATATTGCGTGCCGATCTTTCTGTAGAAACGTAAATCTCACCGTTCGCTAAGCTGTAAGCAATATAGCGCATGTCTGGGCGAATCCAGCAGTTTGTTTGACCGTACATTGTCTCCGGTCTCAGAGTTGCAGCGACAAAATACACCGGCTTACCCTGAGCAATTCTGTAATGGATAAAATGTAGTTATTTTTCGAGTTGAAATTTGCGATCAAGTTCAACGTTCGTTGAATTCATACTTCAAAGACTCCGGATAGGGCTCTAGCAGTTTCATCTTAACAAGCGTATACTCTTGTGGGCCAACACCTTCGCCAGATGATCTGTCGTGGTCCATACACGGCTGATTATCTTTGGGAGAGAATACCGTGTACCGTTTACCGTATTTCACTTTATTCCTTGCTTTCAAATGGAGAAATTGCCATCTAACGAATGAGTCGTAGAAAGGGTTTGCGTCTGTTGTTATAAACGTTCGTCTCCAATCCACCTATCCAGGAAAATAGAGATTAGATTAGTTTCGAATGCAAGACTTATAGAATTCGTTCAGAAAATACGAAACAAATGTAACTCGTACATGCATTCCTATGGATTTCAAGTCCTGTATAGCAAGCGGTGGAAAATAATCCAGCCAATAATTGGTATCGGCAAATTTCTCAATCTCTTTGTCACTCAATCCAAGACTCTGCATTATCTGCCATTGATATTTAGCTGTACCAGCCTTTGCGACTGCTTTACTCTGTAAAAAATGAACTTTTCATAGCTTTGGTTGTATTTAGTTACTAGTTGATGATACTATTGACAAAAAATGTTAAGATTTTCTTATGAATATGATATACTGTGTTAGAAGATTCTTTGAATCACTTTAGACTGGATACACGGTGTTTAATGATTATATTTCGAACCTTTTTCCCTTTGCTTTTATCCTTCATAACGATATCATCTATCTTTTCTTCGACGGCTTCATCGAGTGGAAACTTTGGCGGATTACCATAACTTTCCATTTCTCTTTTAAGTTTATCTGCGCAAGCTTTTATCGGCATTCCAGTACAATGAAACCCAAAGGGAAACAATACCTTCTTGCCCAAAAGTCGATTGTATCGCACTGCGAACTGGTGAGTAAAATAAACGAAGATGAAAATGCATTTATTTATATTAACTATGAGTGAAATCATCATCTTTCATGTAATTTTGCTGAATCGTAAGACTCGCAAGACTGATTATTGATAATAAACTTCTAGAGCAGGTAGATGAGTGTAGTTACCTCACATTTTGATAGAGAAAATGTGTGGCCTAGATGCAGTCGTCCGTTCATATAGGGATATGGAAAAGTGGCTAAGAACTTTTCGTCATTTGATTTCCTTGGAGACTGTGGGGCATCTATTTCGTAAGCTTTTGCAATATCCCATTGTTTCTGTACCTGTTCCTCGATTTTTTGCAAATATTCTACTTTGAACGTGCCCTTTCTTTCGGCAGCCTTTAAATATGTACATAATTATTAATTAATGTCACGTGTTAATTAAAGTTTAAGGTTTAATCGTATCTATAATTATTTAACGTAAGACTAGCTGACTCAACACTGGCAACGTTGCATAGTATATGAATAAGGAAAAGTACTGTCGGCGAATTCCGAACGATTCGAACAGATGGGAAATGTCAAAAAGAGGTTATGAGACGTTTTAGTAGTACTCGATTAAATTCTATGTTCAATATATGATCGTCGAATTTTTTAGACTGACACGTGGACTAGCGTAATGTTCACTGTTCTAATAATTACCATAGTTGAGTTTAATATTTTTTTTAAGAACTCGAATAAGCTAACTTGCGGTTTTTACACGTGGATAAAAGACATCAGAGTAATCCAAGAACAGCAGGGATTACTGATGAAATCGTCATGCGTATTGTACCTTATATATCCTATGTAGCTTGCGTTTGTAGCGCCATCTATTGAATGCATGAGCTACATTATCATGTGAAAGATTCAACAGCGTCGGTAACAACTGATGATAAATGATAATTCATGACGGCCGATAAGGTAGAGCTTTATCGCTTTGCGCCTTGCTGTATACAACTACCAATGCATAACACGATGCTGGATATCAATTCAACGGCGCTGGATTAGACAGTGGATTAATCGACATTTACGATAATTTATGAGACATTGTAGCTGAATGAGAATCGAAATTGCTTGGATTTACGAATTAATGCACTTCTAATATTTTTTAAGAAAATAAAATATATAAAATAAATATACTAAAAATCGCAGTATGTAACTATGGGTTTCTAGAACTATTGAGTGAATCTACGAGCAACGTGCACTCCCTATTTCATCGACTTGTGGATAAAAATAATCGTTCAAGTCTCGGTAACGCAGATTTCAAATCCGTCGACGTATGGAAACTTGGGTAACGCATATGAAATGCTATTCCCTTCGTATACATCGATCTCTTTTACTCGAACTTCATCCACGGTTTGATAGATGACTACACAAGCATCGTATACGAACACGATTTGTCTCGATCACTTAGGACTTAATTGAATAAATAGAATTAGATATCATGAAATATATAAGTTCTTTCGAAAGTGATTAGCACTAGAAACCCAGTGATTAACGATTCGATTCAATTTCACATTCTGTGATGCGGTATAATGTCAAGAAATTGACTATTTGATAAATAAAATAATTTTTTTTTTTTCTCGTAGTACATCTTGCGGAAAGACCGGGATCTCAATAGTTGAATGAAATGTACGCATGGGTGAGATTCGAAAACCTAAGAGTTTCGAAAAGTAATATACCTATATATGCACCATGAGGCAGATATGTGAAAATTTTTCATCTCGTAATAATCCACGGGAGTTATACCTATAGAACGGTATAATATACCATATACAAATATACGAGGCACATAGCACGGCGAGATTAGAATACAAATCAATCAACGAAACGGCCCACTGCACATTTAATTTCCATTCACCCCACGAGAGAGGCAAAGTCGATCTCTCTCTCTCTCTCTCTCTCTCTCTCAGTAGTCCTAGGACTGCCGGTGATACGTTTGACGGGGGGGGGGGGGGGGCTCGACTCCTACCCCCAGGGCACGACGATACGTTACCCCCGCGGGCCGAACGTCGCTGCAACATCGCTTCCAGCATCCCCCAGCCTTCCCTCGCCTCGACCAGCACCAATTCCAACTCCAACTGCCGCTTACCTAACTCTGCCACGGGGCCGCCGTCATTGCCAGCCAAGTTTATGGCCCAGACCGACGCCCATAAACTGTACAAATGGTAAATCTACCGTAAGATCATCCCAGCCGAAAATGATGTATTGTAGGTTTCGCGACGAACAGGACATACGAGCCGCCTCCTCGTTCTGCTGACCCCCACTAAGAGGTGCTTAGCTGACCTCTCCCATCCCGATTCTCTGCTACTTATGCGTTTATCTCCTTTATTTTCCCCTGGCTACCACCATATATCCATAGGAATCTACGCGATTTCTATACCTGCGCGTATTTATGGCCTTGTAAGTTAGATCCATGCATGGTTTTAACCGAAACTTTTACATTTTATACAAAGATGCTAGTCTAATGTAATCATGATACTGAATCTGTTCTAATTATTTTCTCAAATAATTAATTGTTCAATGAAATATGGTGCTTATGGTAATAAACACGATACTTCATCTTTCTCGTGAGACTAAAAGGCGATTGAAAATCATTGCGAAATGCGATATCGATTCGAGTTCGATTACGTGTATGTTAGTATAGACGACTTAGTCGGCTATGATGTAGGACCGAAATTTGCTCAGCTGCTGAATATCCCAAAAAATTTCAGCGTGCGACATTAGTCTTGCGGAACATTGCGTTAGGTGCAAATACGAAAAGAATAGAGTTGGCCAGGTGTTTCCGGTCGACTGGCTACTCTCAATTCCGAAGCTGGATTGTTGCGACATACAGCCGCGGGCGATAAATATATATACCGCATTGGATATCCTCGCGGCACTATAACGTAGGTATACACGCACGCTCTAAAGGACACGGAGGATCAGTCGGTCCGTTGTGTCGCGAAAGGCCCACCCTCTCGCCTTAAGCCAAGCTTTTTCCAACCAGCATGTCTCGTTACATAGTACCTAACGCCTTTTTCTCCAATATCCATATGATCCCTGTTCCCACTCTGAAGCTTTAGCACCGTTTCACCTGACTAATTCGCGAATGATCTTCATAGCATTGAATTGAACACGTAGTTTTTCCTTCCACCAATATACCTACCTGCTCGCTATTCTGAATCCTTCTGAATCTTCCTTAACGGAAATTTTTATTTTTGAAAAAAATTTAAGCTACATACCTACGTAATGTCACACAGTCACTTGAGAGGACGTGGAGCTGGCCTCTTCGGGTATGAGAGCCGCGAGAATATAATCAATTTGTGGCAATTACACGCATCGACTCTTTCCCATCTGCCGAATTCATCTTTCACATACATAACAACACCTATCGTCACTAGTATACTTACCTGGACCGCAGATTAGATCGGCTGGGTATAATGGGGCAACCCATGCCCACCATTATGGTATTATGCTATTATACCAAGTCGAGCATTGTCGGGAATCAACCAAATAATGGTTTGTGCTCTACCTCAGCCGAATCTATGATGCATCAGATCAAGGTTTATACGACAGTAAGAACTTAGAGTTTGTACTACATAGCAAAATATTCAGAAGGAATCGCGGTATAACTTTGTGCGCGCTTTGGCTATAAAACAGTTTTACGACAATTTTTTTATTCCTGAACTCGGCGAGGCGATTCGGTGATTGAGTTCGGTATCGAAGCTCTTTGGTGTTTAATATAAATGGATGGCGACATGTCCTTTAAAGAGTGCGAAACGCGACGTATATCATTCCGATTTCGCAGATAATACAAACAGGGAAAGCATTACTCCAAAAAAAAAAGACACAACCGTGATTAATGGTGTTTCTTGTACCTATATAGTAGAACTGAAATTAATATCTAAATAAGTGGGAAATTTATGCATGCTAGAAACAAATCCGCAAAACATTGACATTTGTGAAAATTGTGATTTTAGTATAACTCTTCCGAGTGCCTGGTCCCATTGCTATTGTTATGCTGGAAGACAATGAGCAAGTCCGCGAGAGAATAGCCCTGTGTAATAATTTTGAAACGTGGTTTTTTAATCTGGAAGGCTTCGTTCGCGCTACAATCTGGCAAAGAGCAAACGCACCCGTTCCCTTAATTCATCCTTCCTTCTTTTAGCGAAGAAGCAAAACCACGTAGTGTTAAGACCGAAAAGATGGTGGAGAGAAAGGTAGGGTAAGAATGCGATAATGTATCTGTATTCATACTCCTCATCTCTGTGGTTAGTGAAAGGAAAAAAAAAAGAAGAGAAGAGAAAAGAGAAAAAAATAATAATAAAAAATGAAAAATGGCAAAAAATGAAAAGTTAGAAAAGCGACAGCCCCGCATTGTGCGGTTCTCGGCAGAATAGCGCGCAATGCTGCTTGGGTAAAGAGCATCGTATAACAGATCCACGAAGTAGGTTGTATGTAGCGCGGAGATATTGTTTCGCGAAAATGTCAGGCTCCGTCATAGGAAGCTTGCACACAATAGTTTAGGAAGGGGTGCAACTGGAATGATCCCTAAATGCCCCTTAGAGTTCCCAAAATGCCATAGATTGCCCTAAACTGCTCTATTATGGGAAAACGAGTGGTCAACCACGGTGAAAGATCGGGGTGGTCCAGATCCAGGGAGGATTTAATACTCACTGTGCCAAAGGGTGAAAAGGAGAATGGATAATATCCGGTTTCCTAATCGGATCACGCCTTGGTCATAACATTACACGTTCCGCGGATCATTTAACAATAAATTGCAGATTAAATTCCGAGAAATTGTTGCTGGTGAAATTCTCTCTTCGTGAATAAAGTCGGGAAATATATTTTATACATTTACATTGAGATTGGTAATGATTAAATATGAAACTGTAGTAGGGCGTGAAAGAGTCTGGAAATATGAAGATCATCCTCGAAGGCACGAGGCAAGAGGCTGAGGCTGAGGCTGTAGCCAAGAGGCAAGAGCCAAGAGGAAGCGCATCAAGCAGACAGACAGACAGTCAGGCAGCATCTGGTGCGGATCTCCACTCTACAGATTCAAACTCCGCCACCACCACCGCGGCTCCCGTTGTCCTGGAGTTACTTCCATGACGGTGAGCCTGAATACGAGCCGATACTCTCCGCGGGAAACCAACGAGCCTACCTACCCTAACCCACGGACCGTCCGCCCGTCCAACCCGGGTCTCCGCGCCACGCACTCCTCTGAAATAATAATAGAAGAATGAAAATGAAAGAAAAGGAAAAAAAAAGTAATAATCTCCGAGATCTTTTAAAATCCATCGAAGCAGACGAATCTCTGGGATTGTGTTGTGCGTTGTCTGCCGTGTGCCTCGAGTTCTATGCTATGCACCTCTCTGTGTTAGGGCGGCGGTCTATTTTCAATGTATCTCCTCCGTCTTTCCATCTCTCGAAAATATAACAGTCCCGATATCCTCGTCCTCATACTTCTCCTATTCCTCGTCATTCAGAATTCCATGTGTCTCGCTGACGATCTTAATTCCACTTAAGATGAACCCTTAAAAAAGTGCTACTGTACAATTGTGATACCTTTCTCCTATACTGCAAATATCTATTAGACTTGGTACGAATTAGCACAACGTTTTGGAAAACTGAATCTCTGGGCGCTTGGGTTTCATGGGCTTCGTAAGACAGAAATATTGGCCGGGAAAAGTTGATGAAAAAAGGAGCTTCGATGATGTCATGCTCATTCAGAGGCTTTATGTCATCAATGCAGAAAGCTGCATAAAGAACGACCTCAGGGTCACTGCTCTGAGGCCTCATCTCTGACCAGACTAACATTCATCTGTATATGATATACGTTGAAGACAGGTATGGTAATTGAATAGCCTCTAGTCTAGTCGAAGGACAACCCGTCACTGTGATCTTGGCAAAGATTTTTGAAGGCCTCTCCAGAGTTCACTCGAACGACCAATCAGACTTATTAGACCATTAGAGAGTCATCGGCTAACCCAAAGGTCAGCTTTGATGCGCATCAGGAATATGACCTATACCTATACGCATTACAGAACACCCACACTTTGGCATTACGTAATGCCGACGAGAGTCAGGAACTCACGGATCGTCGCCCGGGACAGTCCCTCCATTTCTCTAGGTAGCCACGTAGCCTCTCGCTCTCTCTGTATACAAACATATGATTCTCTGTGTGTGTGTGTGTGTGTGTGCGCACCTAGACGTATCTATAGTCGGATCTCTCAATCTCCCATAAAGCTGCCTATCGGAGGCGCATCTACCAGCGCGGGTGGAATACTAGAGGCCACCAGCCATTCCTGTTATATAGAATATATAGGTTTCGGTAGGTTTTGGTAGGTAGGTAGGCCAGGACGGCTATCGAGCGATGCCGATGCGATTCCAATTCGTGGCTGTCAGCGGCAGGGCTGCGGGAGACGCGTCCATTCGGGGGCAGCCTTCCGTGAAATCCTCCTCTGCCACCCCGGCATCTACCCTCCCGTGAAACTCACCCCGCACAAAATCTACCGTTCGAGGTTTCTACCGGCGCACCATGGAACTCAACGAGGCCTTCGAATAGCCCTTCACGGTGATCGTGGCAGTCGGTGTTAATGCGCCAATGCCTCGATGCGTATAGATACATGCGCATATCCTCGGAGGAAGCGGATCTGAGCTTCACTCGGGTGAAAGTATCAATTACTTTTTCTGCCGCGATGAGGATGCCGATGAGGAAAAGCGAGAAGATTAATCCGAAGGACATTAATTAAGGGATCAGTCCTTGAATAATCGCGACTAATTGATTCGGGGTAACGGTAGGTACGATTCGAGCCTGTGAAAATATCGGCTGTTCCTTTTCGCCACCCAAGCGATTTCTTGCGGTTGGTCAACGTTTCTATATGAGGTTTCTATATTTCGCTTCATCGGCGAGTGATAATTGACGCGGAATTTAATGCGAGGTGGTTTTTCCTCGTATCAAATTGGCCTTTCCCTCGAGGGATGCATTGAAACACAATTTTGTAACGTAGACCACGCGATAAATGCAAATTTAACGAAATAAAGGCTTGGTAACGAGACGTGATCGTCGCTACGTTATTGTTGCCGAGGGACTGCCGACGCCTCCGACACCCTCGGGGAACCCCGAGCGTCGCGTGCCGTCCGATGCCAACCACTGCCCCTGGCCAGCGCTTTCAGCATCCTCGGGCCTAACAAGCCTAACCCCAACCTAGCTAAATCGAATCGCCGCTGAAACGATGCCCTCCTTCCCTTCCTACGGCCATATCTATCGTCTCGCGGACGCCTTTCATGCTAATAACGTACAGCAATACTCGAGCTCGGTGCACGTGGCCGTTCTCACCCCTAGGACCACCCCTTTACGTCACCCTTCGCGTATTTTTCTCTTTCACTTTGAAATACGACTGCATTCTGTGGGTTTTTTGGAATTGTCATTATTGTACTATGTGGGCGATAAAAATGCCCACTTTTGTTGACTTTCGAGCCTTTATGTAGCGAGACTCTCGCCCAAGAGCCGGGGGTTTAATTCTACGTGTAGAAGTGAGATTCGGCCGAAAACATTTGGGCTCACAATATCTGGTAGTTTTATTTTTATTTTTTAGTTCCGCGCTTAGAAGACGTGGATAGTTGTTCGTACAAACGTTTTGGCATCGAGTTTGAGCCCGAGAAAAAAAATTCTTCAACCGGATCTTGTTTTCGGGCAAATATAAATGGCGTCTCTTCTTCGTCGGACGTTGACTGGAGGAAAAAAATATACCCGGGGACTTTCCTCGTCGTAAACACCTGCGCCCGACGAACCGGAAGACCAGGCAGCTACGGAGCGATCACAAAAGCAGTTTCACCCACTACCACCAGAAACTCTACGTACTATAGCTAACGGATCTAATAACTTCTCGTCAACGACGACGCTTATAGTCGACGACTTGACTCCATATAAACTGTACCTATACATGTTCCAAGTAAGAATAGTATACAACCCCCGTCAAACGTCGTAAACTATAATAAATTTTTATGTTCTTTTTATATCGTATAACAATAAATAAAATAAAAACTTGCTTCTGTATAACTTCTCGAATAAATTCATTGTAAATTTCGTGATAATTTTCGTCTCATGTCTGTTGGCTTCGAGGCGGAGGCCTCTTATCAACCCTTTCTTTCCCCAGCCCATTGACGATCTATCAAACGTTTTTTCGACTAGTGCAAAAGTCACCTAGAGGGAATTTTGATCCTACTAGTCGATAGCGGCATGGGGTCGTAATTTGCTAGGGTCACGTGACTGCTGGTAATAAGTGCCGGTGTATGGTATGTGAAGATGTGGAGATGTGGAGATGTGGAGATGTGGAGATGTGGCGGGGTGAGCGATAGAGAGGGCATAGAAAAGGGGGATAACTGAAGTCGTATCAACCTATAGAGAAGAAATGCCTCCACGGTGTAGGTATTAGGGTAGGTAAGGTATATGTATAAGTGTATACCGTGGTTGAGAAGGGCTGGTGGCTGCTGGAGGGAGGCACGAGAAGAAGAGAAGAGAAGAGAAGAGGAGAGGAGAGGAGAGGAGAGAAAGAGGGAGCGGGAGGAGGTATAGAAAAAAGGGAAAGTTGAAGGGCGGAGATTAAGGGCTGCTGAGGAGATGAGTTTGTTAAAAAGGCAGAAGCGGGCCAGCGCCACGCATCAGAGACATCAAAGGGACAAGACGAAATGAAATCCAACCGCGCTGCCCTCTTTCCCTCCCTTTTCTCCCTCTCTCGCTCTCTTATTCTTGCGCTCTCTCCTGCTAGTCTCTCTATCTCTATACATGCTCTTCTCTTATTCGGCTTTCTTCCCCTCTGACTTCCATCGTCGTTGCCCGTCTTTCTTCCGGCGTCCCTCCGTGTAGAAAGGGGAGCGAGATGGTTGCGCCTCCCCAAAAGTTATCTCGCAATTTTTTCTTTTCTTTTTTTTTTCTTTTCCTTTTCCCTTTTCTTTTTCTTCTTTTCTTTTTTTCCCTCGCACGCGGACTCCTTGCGCGAAATATACCGCGTACCTACTATATCTATATTTTCACCACCCTGGGCGTTGCGTTCTCGTCGTAATGGCTGCCGCAGTGCGAGAGGTGGTTGAAAAACTAGAAGATATATTCCGCAAAGATGTACAACGTCAGAAATGTTGGTAAGAAATGGCGTCGAAATAGTCGAGAGCGATTGTGCCTTTTCCACTAATTATCCTAACCGAGATTAAATATTCTTCTTACATATTAGCTGTATGTACATACCAAAGTTTATTCATTGTTTCGCAAAATAATTCAGACAATATAGGTACACACCTACCTGGAAAGTTATCGCGACGTGATTTCATTAGGCAAAAAGTATTCCGAGAAAGTGCGAAGAGACCTCGTCTCATCGTCTTCATCACGGGGTTATTTAAAAACTCTGTATTCCGCGGAATCCATACCTATATTTATAAGAAGCTATGGTAGCACGGTGCAGGGCGATTTACGGTTCGTCGAATCGCGTGAAAATGATCAAATCATAAATATGTATAAAGGCATGGATATAACCAGCAGATTCATGGAAATTTTTTAATTCACTTATTTTGTTTTCTCTTCTACTTAGAAGGAATGAGACAGCCCAAGTAAATCCGCGTGAGATTTACGCAGCCACCAAGATCTTACTTCCTCACGTTCTCCCTGGTTTATACATAGGCAAAGTTCGGTCGTACCTATACCCACTCTTCGGGGCGTTTGAGATAATTGAAAAAACAAAAAAAAAAAACACTAATAATTCTACAGAGTAAATTGTTCCCGGATTTTCACCTGCCACTTCGGATTGCCTCCTGCAGCAGCTCGAGATACCTACTCTGATTTCACTTTTATTTTCCCTCAAGTTGTACCGGATTTCAAAGGATTGTCTACAAGACACTAGCAGATTAATTTTCATATTATTTACAAAGATCTGAGGGAAGAAATATTGGCAAACAATAGCAAAGTACCTACAGGGCAAGAAAATTTTTAATACACGGGAATTCACTCTTCGCAAACTCCCATCGCGCGTTTGTTCCCGTTTCACTTCATGAATTATTAATACCTCCGATGTCAAGACGTCCCCTTCCCTTCCCTTACCGCCCCTGACTCAAGTCATCCAAGTTACCTAAATAAATATCGCGGTTACTGCTTTACTCCAGAAATAACAACCAGAAAATTTATTGATAAACTAAAAATAAATTTCACAAAAGTCCCTCGTATATAATTAGTATTATCCTATCGAGGGCGGATCAACATATATAGGGAAATTTATGTCTCGTGCAAAAACATTCCATAATATTGACGAATGTCCGTCGTTGCATAAATCAGTTAAAGTTTGCATGATTTAGCGAGTCTGCCTGCAATTGTCATGCAGCCATTATAGAAATTGAAATTTACAATTCGATGCAATTTTCATAAAGTATTTGCGAGTATCTTAAATTGACCGTAGGAGTACGGAATGTTTTTTACCCCTCACACATCATCAGATAATGATTTTGTTTGGACTTTAAGATTGTAACTCTGCTTTCCTTTCAATGAATCCAGATTCTTAAAATTGCTAAAATCGTACCCATGCAATATACGATATTTCGAACATTCAAAATACAACCTTCATGGAACAACAGAATTCTCTATACATTCTAGACGATCGATTTGTATCGTCATCATCTTTCGTGCATTAAAAATGAACGGGACGTGATTGGAGAAACTAATTTAAAAAATCGCCTCACTCCCAAGGTCCTTATGAACATGATCGTTTATAAAATATGCTCAAAGTTCTCATAATGATTTTAGAAAATTGATTATCTTTATCCAAGATTTTTGCAATGATAGGTTTTTTTTTCTTTGAAAGGCATATTGAATTTCTGTAGACAATTCTTATCTCTCTCACCTGTCGTTCATACCAACCGCGAATATGTTTTTCACCGCATGCAATCATCACGGGTCGGACACCCAGTGCGATGTGGCTTTGAATGACGAGCGGGTTTTACGGGTGTTGAAAGGGGTGGCCACCACGACGGGACTCCACCGAGGTCGTCTAATGAGTCGTTACGGGAGCCCCGCGACTGCAGGCGTAACGAGGCCACCGATAAGTGGCAGCGGCGTCATGGCGAGCGTCGGGACGCGTGTGACCAGGGGTTGCGCACTCGCCTAGACGCATGTATTATGGATGATAATACGACGTGCGTTATAACAGCTACAAGTGTATTACACGCATATTACATCATTCTAAACGAATGCGAATACCTAGGTGCAGGAATAGTTACGCGTCCTTTTGCCAGGCTAAATTTATAGTAGAATTGGCGAGAATTGATACCCTTTCTTCTTGCTTTGTTTTCCATGAAAAATCTTTTCCCTTTTATGGTTTATGCGTCCTTTATATAAGTTATGCTATAGTTGTACGTCTATAATTTAGCAGATTTCTCGTGGAATTTAACATTCGAAGTTCCTTCCACTCAAGACCGCGAAATCGTCTGGCCCTGCACCCTTAAAATCCTCCGACACGAGCTGAGTAGCGGATTGATGTGTTTGCCAGGAACGCTGATAGATGAAGGCGCCCATGCCATGCCGTCAACGCCCGACTCTCAGAGCTGGGCATCTCAACGTAGACAAATGCTTCGCCCCTACCCTTCGACACCGAACCATCCCTTCCGACAAATATCTCTGAGATTTATTATGCGAGAATGCCTGCCACGTTGATCTTCTCCCATCACCGTCAGCCCCCAGCTTACCATACGCTAGCCTCCCTTATAGCTATCGAACTTGTTACCAAATAACTGCGAAATATTTCAACAGAGATATTCGGCGAATTATTGATTCATTCTTATCGATTATAGAGGATTTGATTCATTATCGAATTCGGGGGAAGTACTTTTCACCAGGTGTCTTGTTATTTGGGTTCAATGGAGTTCGGTTAACGATAGCGTTGGGTTAGGTGACCCATGGCTGGGTGCCGGCGTCGGTGTCCACAAATTATTACGGGATATAAAAGGACCGCAAAATGACGCCAGTGTAGCCAAACCAAACGAATGGTAGCCACCGTGCACGTGTATACGCTATACGCTATACGCTATACATATATACATACATATGGGTGCAGGTCTGGGCTGGGTTTTTGGGATAGAGGTTCGCCCTATACCATCGCGTATTTGTGGCCCCGTGGATTCCGGTCGTAAATAAAACCAAGCTAAAAACAAAAAACATCGCGAAATAGTGAACAAATGTATGTATACCTATATTTATCTAGTACACGTCAATTCCGCGACATAAACCTCACTCGGACGGTTCCGTAAAACTGCTACTGAAATTTTTCCTCGAATTTACATCTTCGCGTGTCAAAAATGACCAAGAAATTATCTTGAATCAAGGGTCGAAGCGATTCGTTAGGGTCTATCTACTAGAGTTCACAAAAACCATACGATTACAAGGAAATAGTTTATTGTTTCACAAGCGTGATTTCTTCACGAAATTCTCGAAAAGGAGTTAAAGCTTTCGAAATTTGCGCATGTTCTACTATTCAGAAAAAATCTAACCGTGGTGGTTTTTTTGGGGCCGCGATGCATGGCGGTATTGTATATGTATATGGGGTAACGCGGGCGAGCGAGTAAAGTAATATAATTCAGTAAGTTTATGACTGGCCCTAGGGAATTGATGGGGGTTTGCATATAACTAGGGGTAAGTTCCCTTGCTGTTTCAGGGCATCGTCGACGCGGTAGTCGGTTGGCCGTATTTCTTGTCTGGTGCGCTTTACGGTGCCCTGCTGCTACCGCCGGTGCCGCCACCTCATCCCCCATGACCACCATCCTTCCTCTGCGTTATGACCACGGAATGGATTATCATTTCGCTCTAGTCGCGCTCTTGGTGCCTGCAGCAGCCTGGTGGGTGCTTCCGGCCCCTGCCAACATCAGGTCGCTCCGACGAGCCCGAAAAAGACGCATGCAAAACAGGAGCTAGACGACTTCGAGACAGGAGAGTTGAGGGAGAGACGCGTTACTCACCCTCAAAAATTTCACCACGTCTCGACGCGTTTCTGTATACTCGGCTAAGCGAAAGGACTTTGTATGCTGTGAAGAAGCCCTTCCTTGGAACAGGAGAGTCGCCTTGTGCGGTTCTCTACAGACTGCATCTCTGTACTTACTGCAGAAAAGACCCTGCAGCAATGTTGCGTAGGATGTTGGATTGCGTTTTATATGTACTGCATTAGCAGAAGAAGAAAAAATGAAAAAAAAAAAAAAAAAAAAAAAAAACTAAGGCATGTATGAAAACGCGAGAAAAAAAATGAGTAAACGAGTTGAAGAAGCGACGTGCGAGAGTTATATACATATATATAAATGTATACCAACATGTGTGTATACGTATACCTAGCTAGATATACTTCTTACGTTGCACGGCATTGGCCGCCATCATTAGGCCAACTCGAGTGGAATTAATTTGAATGTTTTTTTGAGCGGTAGTATGTATACCGCCGTAGGCTCTCTCGGCTTGGCCCCGTACAAGAAGCTACCCACCCAACACAGCCCACTTTCCGCCCCGGAGCGCCGACCGTAAATATACGCGATATTGCGGTCGGGCCGCACCGGGAAGAATTCTACAATTTATCTTCGCTTGTGTCAAGCCACAAACGGTGTTTTATACGCTCCTATAACATGCCTCGCTCCAGATATATACTACTTGTGTATACCCACTCTGCAAACAGCTATTATATAGAACTTCCTCCGGCAGTTGAAATCGAACCGCTTTACTTCCCTTGGAAAATAATTACGATTTTATTATACGGATTGCTGTTGTCAGAATTAATATCTTTCGTATCAAGTTCGAATATACACGAACTAGAATATTAAGAACAAAATTTCATTCAATGCGAACCGTTCATTAGCCGGTACATAGAGATAAGAAGAGATTCGAGGATGGAGAGATGCAAAAATGTTATTACATTCGTGTTTTTCCGACTTCTGCATTCACAGATTCACACATGATGTACCTACCGCAATTAACGCAATATTTCTGTACTTTCGTGAACTTTATTTTGACCTGAATTCAAGCGGTTCAAAATGTAAAAAAAATAGATGAGCAAAGGGTCCAAACCCATGAAGAGAAATCCTCGAGTGTGCTTTGGGTCCTAGCTGAAAACGTGAGATCGTAATTATACGCGAGGCAATTAAGGCTGTAAGGTACAAGGGGGGTTAAATTGACCCGGCGCGATGTCCTTAACTTAGTAGTGTAAAGGGGGTGAGCCAGGGTCATTACCAAATGCAAATAAGATTCGATGGACCGATGCGTGCGAGGTTCGCGTGGTCGCGTGCGTCGAATCGTTTAACCGGTTAGAGTTATACCTACCCTCCCTCTTCCTCCCTCAACAGTATAGTATAATCATGCGCGGGTGAAAAGCTAGGAAAGAAGAAGGGCAGGGTAAAAGGGAGGACGAAAACGGCACGCGGCCACTCATCGTCAAGCTCGTTACCAAAGCGATCACTCTTTCGATTTTGCATTTTAATAATATGTAGGTACCAGTTGGTGACGACATAGTTCAAAAATCAGAGCTTTCATCGGAAGAGATACAGAACAAATCAACTAAGTTCCTCAAAAGCTCAACAATTGACGCCTCAAAATATCGTGCGATTTATTCCTCAATCTGTGTGTATTAATCATTGTTAATCGTGTTGATATCAATAAAAATGATCATTGATCATATTAGATTAAACATTTTTCGTGTAGATGAATGGTTGGATATTTATTCGGGGTATCGAAAGCTCAGTTGATATCTGCAGCCTCATACTAACAGATTTTGAATTCGAATTTGGATTTGGATGATCGAAACATAATACTCACACTGAGCCGATCGGACAAAATTTTATTCTCAGCGTATGGATTCAGTCAAAAAGCTTTTTACTCGATATACCTATGACCAATCGGCGGTCAGTTTCTACGTCCCATCCGACCTGCACCCTCTGGGTGTTAAACACCCCGAATCGAGACGAGTTTCGTAAGCTGGCGTGAGATCGATTCGTCCAACTCACACACGGCGTTCCTTTGTCGTTCTAGGACTTTGGCCGCACGCGTCTAGTGAAGCTTATGGGTGGTTGGAGGGGGTAGAGGGTGGTATGGATAGGAACCACCCCGCGAATAGCGAAAAAAAAAGAGAAAATTAAGTAGGTTTTTATTAAAGCGCATCGAACGATCGCTGCTCTGTATGCCAAACGATGGGAGCTGAAAGCTCGTTTTGAAGGTGACAAGGGTGGGGCGTCGCGACGGCACGTGAGGTCTCGTGTCTGGCACCCTGGAACCGAGCTAGTAAAAGAGTGAGATCCGGGGTGGACTGGGGCGGGGTAAAACGGTATGATATAGGACGAAACGGACGAACGACGTTTCGCATTATCATCTCTGGGACCTCGACGACGATTGCTGCTGCTGCTGCTGCTGCAGTAGCCTGGAACACAATTGCTGCATGTAATTCGATACGATATAAAAAATTAAAGTTATGATTCCATTACAATAATATACAGACAGGTCTCACTGTCGACCCCTGGCATCGGCACGTGCCCGTAGTTCTGCCAATTATAATATACGATTTGATACAGCGCTTAGCCAACTGACACTGACGACTTAATTCACCGGCTAAATCTTCCCCAGGGCTTAACTGCCCCCACCACCACCTTCCAAAAGTCATTATATTAGGCTGCAATTGCCCAGAGAAAGGGAAATGTATGCCAAAGAAGGCAAGGGCCATCGAACGGTAAATTAAATCTATATGTATATACCATACCCCATATATACGTATAGGTATATATACCTCTCTGCCGAACGACCGAACAAATCTCAACGATGCGAATCTATTGCAATTAGCCATGGTTCTCCGAAAGTGAACTGGTGTAATTATTATACTCAAACAATTCCACCATTCGAGCACAGATGTCAATTAGAAATCTGAACGTCGATTATAATAAGAAGAAAGGGAAACAAATACATGTTTGATAAATTTTGTGCATTTAATTGTTAAAACTGAACAATTTTTCGTTACTATTTGGTCGAACGTTAAAAATGTTCAAGTTATTTCATACATGTAAATCGATTATTATAGAAAAACGTGAGACCCCTGTACATGAAAAATGAAATCATCAGTCTTATCCCGATCAGTAGCGAGTATGTGTTTGTAGATAGGGATATATGTCCATGTTCACATACGTACATAATGTTACATAGGAGTGCAGGACCCACTGTTTCGGGTCGATATATAAATGTGAATTTGATATGTATCTCAGATTCGGTATATGCAATATATATGGCGTATAGTCTGGACCCGTGAGTTCCCTGCCCTCCACCCGCACCTCTACTTTGGAAACAACCGTGCAGTAGTGACCAACACGGTAGGAGTGACTGCATACGGGTAGAATGAGGGAAGGGTGTAGGTTGTCCGGTGAATTTTGACGCGGTAAAAAAGTTGTAATCTGACGAGACTGGAAGCTCGCGAAGCGTTAACTGGTACGCAATTTATAAAAATAACGATGAAATTACTGTTGCATGAAGTGTAGCGTCACATCGGACTAGCGAAGTACTGCTGCTGTTACTGCAGTAGTAGATAAAAACAAAAGAAAATTGAACAAAATGCCAAAAAATAAAAAAATATTACGAAAAGAAAGGAAAAAAAAAGAATGAGACTGGGTATTGTAATAAATAAATTAAAACGTATATAAAATAAAAGACAGAGTCGGGTGTTGATAGGGACGTGCGTTTTGTCCATCATCAGTCTGTCTGGTGGCGGATATATATATTAATTTTTGCTCTCTTCACGTTCGAAAAAATATGACCACTCATACGTGAGATAATTTAGCCGTAACGATGCCGTCTAAAATCGGATTAATTAAGAACACGTAGATGTTGAAAGGCCGAAAAATTTTATAATTTTCAAAGATTCAAAAATAATTAAAGGTATTATAATCTCTGCGGATAAAATTAATCTGAAATGAAATTTATTGGCTTCAGAATTGTATTATATCCTTTGTGAGGGAAAAAATTATTTAGAGTACGTCTCTCTCTCTCTCTCTCTCTCTCTCTCTCTCTCTCGACTAAACTAAACGCGCGAATCGGCTTTTTCGATGTAAGTATATGAATCATGGTACATATCTGCTACGATTGACAGATAATAAATGACGATTGGCGAGCGAGAATGCTTCGGCATATATGTTCGCCAATGGCACTAACACTGGCACAGTCCGCGCCGAGTCGATGCTAACAATGTTTGCAGATATATTGTATCTCACGCATCACTTGCTCCGCAAATTGTTTTATAAACAGATTATAGCGACAGCCGCCCACGCAGTGCTGAACTGCGGGCACCCCGGGTCGCAGGCCGCTGTAACAGCAGTAATATACCCGCCCCGCCCCACAACCACCCCCAGCTATACCCTCCGACCTTATGCGCGTCCCAAAACCACTTGGGCCCTTCGTCGAATCGTCGATGCGATAAAACCAAATGCCAATTCATATTTTTATGCTTTCTTTTAATTAGATTCAATTTCGCGGTTGCAGTCTTTACCCTCATTACTTAGATTATTCCGAAATCTGATCAGCTTTGATCCTCGGGATTCGATTGAGCAAATAGAGATATGCATCGTGATCTAAAATCTGTTCAGTTTAGGCACCGGATGAAACCGACCTCAGGATATTCTGATCAACGTTTGGGTTGTTTCTTTTTTTTCGGGTCTTCTTCAGTTTTCGAAACCGCCTGTTCGATGTTATGCTAAGTTTTTGTATACCATAGGTATACTTTTTTTTTCTTCAACTTGATACAGCGGTATACCCGAAATATTCCCTTATTTTGTTATTCATTCATTTGTTTCATTTCATTTTATATCATATTTTGTAATTCAGTAGAGTTTGGCTCGCTTTGTTGTTCCGTGGATAATATATATATATACGAGGTATATACTTTGCCTTTCCAGTAGCAGCTCCGTGCCCTGAAATAGTAAGAATTTATTGACGGAAAAAAATTGGTGGACCCTCCTTACGTGAAGTGGAAGAGCAGCCGAGGCGACATGGAAGGGATCGAGTCCCAGAGGCGGAATAAAACGATATTTCCTTCCACCAAAATGGATAAAAACTCACTGGGACTTTCTCGTTCTAATAAAAATGAACGAAGCTTCCAGCATTTTATTGCGATAAATGTACACCGCTCCCCCATAACCCGATAACACACATCTGAGCTTTAATTCGTTCAAATTGGTTCTAAGTGTTTCGCGTTGGCCTAAAAATCAGAGAGAATCAACGAAACGCATTCGTACATAAAAAAGTGGCGAAAAAACTACGTGTCCCCACGTCCAAAACCCCGAATCTTGACTGGTTCCAAAATGGCGACTGCCTCCGAAGCGTGAGATCTAGTTTTCAACCAATTCCAAGCAAATTTCATTCAAGAATCGATATTCATACGAGGTCAACCCCAATAACCAGAGATATCAAAAATAAATACCACCCTCAGCGCGCGTACGAATATCAATCGGTTTCCTTCGATCGTTCGGTTTATTTATTTATTTATTTATTTATTCATTTTATTTCATTTTATTTCTTCGCTGTTTTCATACCCGGGTACTCGACGAGTACGTCACGTGATTCATAAGGACCTTTTTTTTCTTCCTGTTTTATGTAAGTATACCCATACCTATATACCCATAGTCTACTTTAAAGTCAAGAAGCGCGGGCGAGTAGGAGCTCCGCGGCACGAAACCTCGTTGTTCGAAAGTGGCATTGCCGCGTACAGTCGGCGAGGGGTGGCAGCCTTTTATTTAAGTATAATTCGAAAGGCCACGAGCGAAACAAAGGACCAACCCTCGCGATCTGTACCGAATAACTGCGAAACCAGCCGAAAGACATCAGAGACGAAACGAGAGAATCGCGTTATACGAGGAGAACCACAAAATAAGTGAGAAAGGGCGGCTGCCGCGGGGGGGGCGGCTAACTTCATTCCGCTTGGGATGAAGGACTGTCGCGGATGGGGTTTATGGGATGGGGGGTTCCCTCACGTTGATTGGATTTTACAGCTAACAAGAAAATTATATTCGAGATTGAGTAGTTACCCGGCTGTACCATCTCCGAATATATACGATTTTGTACTTTTCGTTTTTTTTCCTCCTCCTCCTCCTCCTCCCGTCCCCCGCCCCCCTCTCTATTTTCTGCGGTTTTTCATAAATTTTGTCTTCTCTATATATTCTGCGATATTGACGCGTGGCAAACAATAATGCATAATATATGATCGTAAAACGCGATGTATGCGAATGTGAGAAATAAGGAAGAATTTCAAAGAAATTTATCGAGACTCGCGGTTGCGGGTATAAAATTTCTTCCGCATCTATTTTCACCGTGGAATAGAGATTTTTTTAAATTTACGCAAATTTATTGGCCGACTATACTGTGTTCAACTCGCCCCGCGTATCCCGTCCGCGGTGGGTTTAGTTCATTTCTTTAAAACTTCCGAAGGAATTATTAACTGCGCTGAGACATTTCGCCTGTTTCAAAATTCAAGGAAGTCTGGGCCATAAAGCCACGCGACCGGAGACCGCGAGGCGAGGCGTCGCGATGCTGTTTCTTCCGCTCCCGTCGGTTCGATCGACTCCTGGTGGTTGTCTGCGATTATGTATACCTAGTTGCGGCGTTACGGCACTGTCCCCGTTCCTGAAATTTCTCCCTTCTATTACATCGGGGATGGGTGGAGGAGAAAAATTACTGACTGAGGTTTGGGTCACAGGCCATTACCTATAAGGACTGAGTTACAATAAACACTGCACTTATACGATCCGGTGACGGTATGGGCGCGGGAAATTCTAGGATCGTCTGACGACTGCGGGTGACCGCTATTACTGATCCAATGACCCGCGACCGAGCCAAAGCACTTCCGGAACTTTACCGTTCTACGTGGGGACTTCCATAGATCAAAAGCTTGTCAATTTTATCCTGCAGGATGCTGGATGTCGGAAAACTTCGAAGGAAATTATCCGACGAGCGAATGAATCGAATACATAATAACTAACGTTAAAATGTTTTTTAAAAATCATTAATTCATAGCTACTATGAAATTGTTGAATTTTATCGCTGTTATAGGTAGTATAATATATGTACGATAGAAAACAGTTGCGAGAATAATTATCACTCGAATAGTATATGACTTTGTGTAATTCCCAGTAGATAAACTTGGGTATATAGAATTGATAACCCGCGGTAATCGTCAAACGGCATAGTCTTGCAAATGTTAAACAAAAACCCGTTATCGTTAACGACTACTTTGAGCAAAAAAAACTATACGTACGTATGTTACGTGAGTTCGTGAGTAATTTATTCATGAAATATAATCGCCTATGTATAGTATTATACATGGGTAAAAACCCACTCGATTTCCTAGTTATATACTACTAGTAATAAAACACTATATATTTCGCTAGCTAGTTAATATCATCAGCATTCCAAACGAGCAAGTGAGGATGAGCATAGTGTTTCAAACAATACATCAGTCGAAATTCATATCATAGTATAAATAAAGTTGAAGATTAAGTGCACACATCCAATTCGCTGCACAGCCTATAAATTCAGCTTGTAAGTATTGAACTTAGATCTCAGATCGATATACGAATGAATTTTTGGTTTTTTTTTTATTTAGCTTAAACTCGTTTTTCTAATAACCGGAATCTGCTTCGAATCTTTCGAAACCTCACGAATGTGGAGATTTGAATAATCGCATATTTGGCACCGTAAAAAATGTTTAAGAATGCTCTCTGATGTTTTTTTTGAACATCTTCCGTCCTTTGAGATCAAATAAAATAAAAATGTCCACATTCATTTGTTGCATGAGAATACTCATAGAATAATCGACGACTAAAACGCTTAGTTTTGACTCTGCAGTAATTTTGTCAATAATATATTATCCTCGAGAACATAGAGCTTTTCAAACATTGATTTACAGAAGATATAATATATAGGTATACAATTCTCGAATCTCAACAAACTCCAAAGTTCATAGGTGAGTTCAAAAATTTTACCTATGTACAATATAGAAGACGTATGTGAAAGGACTTCTGGTTCGAATGACCATGAACGGCAATTACGGTGCCAATCCAACAGGATTCGTGTTTCTAAGATCGAAGATCTCAACTCTGAATAAAGATTAATCGTTGATTTTATTGGTGAATAAATTACGCGACTGTTATTCGGAGCATTATACTCTTACATGCTTATACTGAATCTGTAAAAATACGTTGTGGTTGCGCGTGTACATCTTTCTTGAAAGCTACACTTATATATACCAACTTGTATTAGACTGACAGTTATTTTGCTTATGGGCGAATTTTATCGCTCCGAATACATGAATGGGTTCGAGAAAAAGATTTGCAAAATTTTAGCCACTAATTTTAATATGGAGGTGTGCCGAGAATAAGAAAAAAAAATCGGCAACCAAGGGACTATCAATCTTTCAACGGATGAGCGAACTTTATTTGAGCTCGGGGACGTCTGGTTTCAAAATGTCACCCATGGGATTCGTGACTTTATCGTAATTCGAGCATCGCATCCCATGAACCCTTGACAATTAGCATCAATATCACACCCTCATGACGATAACATTTATTAACCCTGTAAAGGGTTTTATCTAAATGGTATTCCCGAGGAATTTAAAAATTAAATAATTTCAACTGTAATGGGGAACAAACGGTACACACAATCGTGACCTCGAAAATATGTGTTATTGAAAGTGTTTATCACAGTTATTTTACCAGAGGCTAAACCTACGTATGTGTGCGTCACTCAGAATAGATAATACTAAAATAAGGACGCTTGTAGTATGTATTGGAGTTCGGAATAATTACCGATGTTCCGTTAAGGCAATATAGATACATATGAATACGAAATTGTATTAGGTAGTATAGAAGTTCACATAGACTATAGATACGCGTTAGAGTGAATCCGAATCTCAACAAATGTTCTAGAACTATGAGATCTAATAAAATTTTGTATTTCACCCCATACATATATGTTTTTCTGAATTAAACTCAAGTTTTAGTTCAACTATACTATAGACGTGTATCTAAGCTCACTTGACTCCCTCGACATCGTATACATATATATCTCGTCGTACTTACCGTGGCTGCATCAAGTATGTGCTATATGGTCTTCGAAAACTTGTGAGTACTCGAGCAAGAGCTCCTTTCCATCCGGTACGCGAATCGTTTCGAGTTCAAGTTGCCGAATCATTTTTACGAGTATTTTTTCAGAATACGAGTGTACTTTGGCAAGAAGACTGCAACTCCGAATTCTTCCCTCTCTCTTTTGCTCGTAGTTGATGAATTTTTCGTTTTTATTTTTGTCCATATTTTGTCCTCCCTCATTTCTCTCTCTCTCTCTCTCGCTCTCGATTTTGCGTTTTTTCTTAAACAGCGACGAACGTTACCTCGAAATTATATTACGTATACATATATATATATATATACATCATACATATATATATATATATATATAGTCATATCCCCATGCAGTCTAGACTCGTGGAGAGTATAATAGGCGGAACTGAAGGAGGAACACGAAGAGCCTATCTACCTACCTACTTACCTATACCCACGTCTCCTTCGAGCAGAGTGGTGCTGCACAGCCCTTCGCAATGGTTCGCCTCGGTGACTACAGACCACGGAGTTGAATCAATTAAAGTTTAATCCGGAACTCGGGTCCTGGGGGTTGCACCGGTTCCAAGGCTCGAAGGGGGTGACGTTGCGTCGTCTTCTATCCCAGAGAACCGTCCCACCCGTCCCTAACTCTCTCTCCCTCATCCCCCTGGTTCGACACAATGACAGAAACACCAAGTGAGGGTGTACCGAGTACGAAATACAAAACACGAATTGCGAAATGCGAAATACGAAATACGAAATACGAAATACGAATCGCCTTCGCTCCTCGCGGCGAGGGTTCGCGGGGTATATCCTGGCAGGATCCCTACAGGACCCCCCTCAGCGGTTCGGAGACTGTATCGCTTACGACGACGGGGTCCTGGACAATGGAGCCTTGCAACGGGCGGAAAGAATAGTTATCCGTAATGCGGGGCGACGCGTACGGGGTGATCCGACCGGAAGTTTCGATCGCACGGCCTTTTTCAATCGGGGGATTCCCCGCTGAGAGACCCTCGCACTACTATATCTACCCATTCCGCCAAGCTACGATCAGAGCAGACCGTCCGAGTGAATTAGACGCGATTAATTAGCTCGTCGCGTAGTTTGCCGTCCCACCAACCCGACGCTCGACGGATATTGACGCGGTCTGATCGCTGGCCAATGTTACCGTATGTCGACTATATATCAGCCCGTTTACAATTACGTCTTCGCGTCTTTTGTTCGGCGAAAAGTAACCGTTTATCGATATGATTAAACGATTCTTGTTTCACAGCTTTACGGAACTACCTATACTATAATTGACGCCAGAATTTTTATCAATTTTAATTTATACCGTCGAACGATCAGGTGGTATTTATTTATTTTATTATCAGATCGCAAAAAGCAACTTGCGTTACTGGATTCTGTGGGAGATCAACTCCTCTCGATACGGAGGATCTGAAGATCAGCCGTTTTAGAAACTTGAACGTGACAATGACTCGATTGTGTATAAATTGGCTTTAGTTTCCGATCCAGCGATTCGTCGAGAGGCTATTCAACCCCTGAATTCGTATCTCCGCATCGGTGTGACGGGAAGGCATATCGTAGCAGTAGCTCTTTAAAATTGGGTGTGATATCTAATTCGCAAGATTGCCAAGCTGCCCCCGCGGCCATCGTATAATAAAAACATGTGTCGTATTTGGCACCAGTCATGATCTCAGAACTGCAGACCAAGGGACATGGGAACATATATACCTAGTAGAATTATAAGTTTTCGTAGAAACGGAAGACGAGCGCCAATCAATATCCTGGAATATTGCCAAAACGAAAACATCGAATGACGCAATTCACTCGGCTACACACACACAAACACACACACACACAGTTTTCTATCTGCTCACTTTTTACCTACGTATAAGGGTGAATTTTTATCCATCTGGCGATTGCATTAGGACTTTTTTTTTGGAAAATTCGACTCAAGATTAATTACGAATTTGCAATATCATTCTTTCAAAACTTTATACTGAAGTTTCTCTCGGTTTCTGCGCGTGTTTTTTCGAGAAAATTATTTTACCCTCTGGCCTTTAACAACATATATATATATATATATATATATATATATATATGTATAATATATAAGCCTTTCTTTTGCCACATGGCGATTTGGGATATGAAAGAAAAGTATAGAGACCTTGGGGTTGTTGACCAGCCCGAGATCTTTGATTCCTTAGGTTCCATCTTGCGAGTTGCGGCGCCTTCCGCTTTCCGCTTTCCGCCTTCCATCTTCTCCGCTTTACGAATGCTCTCGTATCTCCGCTGACCCGTAAAGTAATTTCTCATTTTTCCCCCGAGACAAAAGCGCAGTAAATCTTATTGTTCTTTTGTTGGTAATTAAGAGAGCTGAATTAGTTCGCAATTGTTCTCCGACGGATAATAAATAAGATTCCAAAGAAAATTCCTCCGCAATCCAATTCCGCTCGACTTATTTTCACAGAATTAACGACCCACCGACTTGATTTTTTTTTTTTTTTTTTTTTTCGCCATATACTCATACGACTTTCAACTGTCATTATAATCAAGCCATTTTCTAACAATATTATAAATTTATAAGCAGAAAGAAACAACAAAAAAAAAAAAATTAAATTTATTTCATCGATACTTTTCATAAAAAATATATCGATTCAAGGTGCTGAAATTATACCCCAAGTTTAATCTCTCGCTTGTACACCTACTCACCGATGAAAAATCACGAGGGAGGGAGGGGGTGGTCCAAGCCATATATTGAAAACGTGAAAAAAATTCTAAAAAATGTTGACAATCGCGGGAGCTTTTGCCATTTGTCAAATAAACGCAGTTAATCCCGTTACAGCCAATCCAGAGCAGTCGCGTTAGGGGGGGGTAGGTAGGTGGGCAACCCCCGGGATGGTAGTACAAGGGAACGTAGGGATACGCGGCACAGTGCTGATTGCAGCGGGTAATGACAGCAGAGGGTGAGCAGTAGCCTGGAAGTAAGTAAAAATTTAAAATTTAGTTACACTTCGCGTGGCTGGGTTCGCGTGTGTTTGCTATGTGGCCGCACACCCCGTGCTTCTCTACTCCTTGTAGATGAGTCAGCAGCATCAGTAACAGCAACAGCAACAGCAACAGCAACACCGACTGCAGTAACACCGACGGCAAACGACGTACAGAGCTACGTAATAAGGGAGTAGGCTTTAATAAGGGCTGCCAAATTTCACACTGACTTGGTCCGCCTTGCGCTTATAGGGCGGGCGAATGCATCATGGGTTCATATGTATGTGTATAGTACAGGACTACCGAGGGGTTATTAGGATTTTGGGGAGTTTAAAGGGCGGAGATGTTGGGCGTGTGGCTGATTGTCCGAATAAAGTTGGCCGGGTGCCTATATGGGTAACCAAGGAACAAGTCAAGGACGGATAGAACGGGACAAGATGAGATATATACGGTGAAGCTGCGCCTAACCGATCAACAGCTAGATTATTGTAGTATTAAAACTTCCCTCATAACTCACGTAGCTAATGGTCCGATCGGTTTACTGCACCAGATACAGTTCGAAAATTCTCATACGTATGTGAGACGATCGTCTCAGCGCGGATACCGCTGCAGCTAGATGCAATCGATGACTTTCTCATATCCCGCAAAGTCTGCTGATTAGAATAATGTGTATCATGAAAGGTTCACAGAGGTCGAGAACATATTTTTGGGGGACGCTATAAAAGATGTGAAAAAAGAAATGGATAGATTTTCTCTTTTCTTTCTTTTTGCCCGGATTAGCGTATTAGTAGTAAATCTAAACGGATTTAATATCCATACGTGTTTGTAGAATAAAGAAGCGCGGCATAGAAGGCATATTAGACGCGCTTGCATTGAGAAGGATTGTTTTAATGCCATTTAAACTAATCGAATTAGAGGAACGAAGTGATGTGGCGATATGGGCTTCGAGCTTTGCCGAAACGTACGGGGGCAAGGGGATTCCCCTGCCCGATTCCGCAGCTGCCAAGCGCAGCGCGATCGCTCGACCGGAAGTAACGCGACTACTGCCTGCTACACGTCTCTCCCCGTTCGCGCTACCCACCTTCAATTCCCTACCCATCCCTCCGCTGTTCCTGCTGTTCCTGCTGCTCCTGCTGCTGCTGTTGCTGCTGTTGCTGCTGCTGTTCTCCTCATAGCCACAATTCGCCACCCTCTCTTGTCATTTACATGCGTGTGCGTATAGTTCGAGGTATGTACACGCGTAACCCGCGTGGCTAGGTACCAACATATTTAATCGAGGGCTGTACTAGTTAACGTAAAAACCTATACATAAATGCGTTTACGTATAGTACGTGTACGTGTATACCTATGAAATACATCGGGAGGAGTTGTTGTGTAAATTTGTTAACGTACGATGTACTACAAATATGAAGGGGAGCCAGAGGTAAGGGGATGTAATGGTTATCGCGAAAGTCGAAGCAGGTGACCCCTGCGAAAACTGGTCCGAGGAAGAATCCGACGAATAGAATAGATAGCTTTGGGACCTAGGACCAAGTAACGCTTCTGATTGGTCGTTGGAAACGATTTCGGTTTATTATAATATACACATTGTATAAGTCTTTGAGGATCGTTTTTTCTTTCATTTTTATATCTCATGGCTATGCAGCTCTGAGGGGTTGAAACACGTTTTCCGCCCTGTGCTTTTGTCTTGCTAATATGTTCCCGCCATGTTTTACCTTCAAGACCATAATGCAACGGGTAGTACACATATATACCTATGCAAATTGAACCCGAATCAGTACCGAGGGACGAATCACGATTCATTTTATACCCCGGACTTCGCTCGATCAAATTATTCACAAAAAAGAAAATCCCATTTTCGGCTTGGGGAGACATTGTACCTTATTATTGAAAATCTCGGTGACTCGCAATGGGACCGACCATTTCTTCTAAGAAACTGATTTTGCACATTATCTCCCCTGTAAAGTAGATCTTCTCTGATATAATGACCAAAGATAATCAGATCTCTTACCAGTTCTAAATCCGAATGGATTATCTTCAACTTTCATATGATCGTTGTGAGGTATATCCTTGACCATGATCATACTGAAATCATTAGAAAATAAGCCGTCTACTTGATGTGACAGAAACACTAATCTGCGTGTCTGTTGTTTTGGTTGAAACTGTTCATACGGATCGAATGATGTCCATATGAAAGTGTTCAGCGATGTCTGAGAAGCTCATTGCGCAGCTATAAGAGATAGGTAGAAATGTAGATAGGTTTTTACTACGATATGTAGATCTAGAAGTGCGGGTTGTAAAAAATGCTAGCACCCGATGAAACTACGCGATCGCATTGAGATAAATAAATCGGGATCATGGCTTGCGTCCGGCCGGCCGTCCATCCATCTATCCATCCATCCATCCATCCATCCATCCATCCGTCCGTGCGTTCGACGCGCATGGAAGCGTGCGTCGCGGTGCCCCGCGTCGCCCCACCCTTCGAAATTCACCCCTAGTGTTTCCTCCGCAACCCTCCTATCGGGAATGCTCCGCCCCATGCTGCCGCCACTGCTACAGCCTCCCTCGCGCCCTTTCCTCTCTATATCTCCCTCTCGGAAGTATATACATATAACTTATATACATGCGTGTATCTACATAGGTATATTATACATACCTACGTTCGTATCATATGCATACATGTAATATATGGATAGGTGAATGCGCGTGGTACGCCACGCTTGTACATACGTTGGTATAGATATCGTATAAGCAAAAGTACAACGCGACGAGACGTGTCAATCCGTAACTCACGGTATACAATATTCTATGTTTATTATGGATGTAGGTATAAGTATAGGTGTCAAAAAGTGTCGCTCGGCGAAGTTTCGCATAAAATAGTGGCTAAAGTATAAGAGAAAGGCGATTTTTGTTCTCGTGACTTTTCCACCCTTCATCACTCGACCTCATCTTCCCTCTTTTCCTGCCTCACTGATCCCTTCGCCAGTTCGTCCATTCCTGACCCAAAGTCCAACTCCTCCTTCGGCGGTAGTAATTTCTTTGTTTATCAACCCTGGCCAAATATGACTTCTCCTCTTTCGTCTCCCCTCTTCACCATCTCTGCGGCACTCTGAACCCTTAAGGATTTTCCCTTGGTATTTATACTTGCAGAAATTCACCACGGTTAGCAACACGTTTGATAAAATCATTGGATCGCGGAGAATGCGAAACGAGAAAAAATTCGAGTATGTAACTGCGCGGGGTCGATCTTGGAAAGTATTTGGGGATGTTATTTATCCCTATACGTGGATGGTTAAAACTCGAATATAAATTCAAACGCATACATATATGTATATAAGATATCTCAAGGATCAAGCGAAGCGACGTTATGCTTCAAAACTCGTAAATAAAAAGGATACACCTAAAGGTTTCGATTTGGATTTAGCTTAGGTATAGCTTTCACAAGCGCCCGGCCTTGCAGCAAACAATTTTAGGTGGTTTGGGGTCTCGGCTTTAGGACTTGGGATTTGGTTTCAACGCCCACCAGATATATACCTATGTACGTGATCCAAACGGCGCCGTTTGATCCCGGCTCTCAGGTCAGCGATTAAATCTCAAAATAACTTTCAAAGTTATTTGAAACCAACCGAATCTTTTTACCCGACAAAGACACTAGGTATACCCTACCT
The DNA here is from genome assembly GCA_963992785.1 of Tenthredo livida. Classification (NCBI taxonomy): domain Eukaryota; kingdom Metazoa; phylum Arthropoda; class Insecta; order Hymenoptera; family Tenthredinidae; genus Tenthredo; species Tenthredo livida. The sequence continues at coordinate 5,217,782 of OZ023071.1, read as the reverse complement.
ACGATGCAACTAAAATTGAATTGCTTCTAATTCTGATTTCATACCATTCAAATATATATGATAATATATGCTACCTATAATCTATATACTCGATGGTATAATAGCTCTAGCATTCTACAAACATACACGTGGATTTTGTCATCCTATAGAATAAACAGAAAGCTTCGAAAGCCCGTCAACCTTTACTATTTAATCGAAAGCCCCTGAATGGCGCGAAAGGCCAGGAAGCCGCATCCAATACATTAGCGTAGGTATACATACCTACGTTTACGTATTACGTAGCCCAGTCCACCTCCATCAATATAGATATGGGAACTGCGCTGATGCCAGCTATTCGGAAGTGATTCAAATATTACCTACCCACCAAAACTCTCGGAATTCTATGAGGGAAGGCTGCTCGCGTATTAATTTATCCGTGCATCCTGTATCGCATGGGAGGTTGAGGTTGGTTATTAGTGGAAGATCTGCCTCGTATATATATCACGTAGTAATTTCGTAAGTACTTCGCTAATTGAAATTAAGACTCGTGAACGGTACAAATTACATATTATGAATATTGGTTCCAAGGAAGTATGAATTCGGTTGACTCGGAAATGTGTATGCGGAGCGAAAGAAACCGAAAAAGTACAACCCTGTACCGTACATTTGTAAAAAAGAAAAAAACATGAACGAACTGAAAAGTGCCCCTGTTCAAAATGAAACCACTTAACGTGGAGTTTCTTATGTAGGTACGATATATAGCTATGATCCCTATTAATGTCGACCGCAGCTAAGGTAGAATGTTGTATCTAGCGAACCGAAAATCGAAGCTTTCGTCCAAAAGCTCAAAGTTTTTCGTCTCCTTTCGGGGAAGGCTGAACAGGACTCCGAAGTTTGCCTATAGCACAGACGGGTATCATAGGTAAGCTGAGATGCTACGATTGATACAACTTCTATTCAAAATCAAGGCCGACCCTCAGAGATTTCTCAGAAGTACTATATATATATACATATACTATGTTCGTATATATACTATATATACACCGTACTCTTATATATAAGTATGGAAGAGCTTTCGAGGGAGAAAGTCTTGATAGTAGATTTACGTCCATACGCATATACCTACAAGTACACAAGAATTTCGTGCAAGTATTTGGGCTTTGCACACTCACATCTGACATATCCCTCTCTTGCGACTCTATAGGTACATACACTGCGTGTAGAAGCGTTGGTACGGCAAAGGATGTGAAATCGACTTCACTCGACTTGGATATGCCATGAGAGGTAGAAGGAGACAGGAGGCCATCCAGGGTAATTCGGGGGACCTTCGCCTTTCATTAGTCGAAGTAGGCAGCGTAGCCCGAGTACATATAACCACTACGAGCACCGCGTATAAGCCAAGCCGAGAACCAGACCGCCTCAGTTTCAGCCTCAGCTTCAGCTTCAATCCAACCATCCGAGCTCGTCTTGGGTGCGGTTGAGTCGTTTTGAATGAATACAATGGCGAGGAGGCAGATCATATTCAATATGAAAACGGGAAATCAACGAACTGGCTCCCACCACGTTGGATTCCATAGCTTACCCGCCTGCCTCCCTGTTTCTCAGCGTGTCTGCAGCCACCGCTGGGTAACGTTAAAAGAAATATCTTCATGCCCAACAACCGCAGCCAGGCTTGGTACATGGATGCTTCTTTGTGAATCATCTCGCGAAATTTTTTGATAAAATAAAAGGTGTTCGTTCCATTATTCAATTTCGACAATCTCGTACTTTTTCAACAAAACTGAAAGAACAAAAAAAAAAACAAGGAATAAACACCCACGGATGAACAACTCATCTACGAGTTGAGCAGACATCCTGGTAACACTTTGATCTACTGTGAAGGATGAATACTCGAATGATCAGTTTTCATCCGGAATCTACTCGCGATTAGACATGTGTGTACAACACGAAACAAGGAGATCCTCGAATCTTTGAGCTGCGAATGCTGGATGGAACCGGGTGAGTTCAGGAGATCGGTGAAGCTTCAGGGGGAAGACTCTCGAGGCCGCCAAGAGGGCCTCACCAGCGAACGTACCTACACGCTCTACAAAGCTTATTATATGGTATCCCGGCACGAGGTAGGTAGGTAGGTAGGTAGGTAGGAAGGTACGGCACGAACCGAGTTAAGTTGATGATACTCGAAGAACATCCTTCGTACCATCTCTCCTGCTGCTATACGTCCTCAGGTAACCAAGGACGACGACTGTTCTCAGCTTCTCTTGTACCTACGATTCGCCAGTTATATACCTGCTCGCTTACGGATCCGCGGATCCGGAGATGACTCGCTACTCTTTCGACAAGATATATACAGACATATATTTCGTAACTGCATACACCTCGCGATCTTGTGAACCTATACGTAGGTAGATGTACAAACTGCAACGACCATGTAGACAACCAAACAAGTGCTTCGGTACTCAAGCCTTTCTTCACCTACTCGAAAACCTGCACCACGAAATTCTACAAAAGAACTTCGCTCTGCGACTCGGGTTTGCTGAGGGTCGTTTCAACGTCCTGCAATAATTTTCGGACTTGGGTGTTGAAATTGTTGCAAAAAATGTTGACCACTGTTGTTCAACGTGTAATTATTTGAGGAACAACATCGTACTGGTGAATGATGATGAACTCATCTGTGCAGATAATCCTGAGGCCATTTTGTGTTAGGATGGACACAATACTGAAATGCACAGGCCCTCAGCGCGCCTTCTCCGTTTTATGTGCACAAATTTGATGGCGATCTGACTTGAACTCTTCGGAGATATAGATAAAATGCACTTGTGCTCTGTGGTGACCTAAACTGGTGTATAAGGTGTTACGCGGCGGAGCTCCGTGGGTCGACTGATCGCCTTCTCCGTCGAAGACCTTTATATATAACCTTCCCGAATTTTGTGGTCCAGTTAACTAGAAAACCTTGTGCTTATCCAACTTGGAGCTGCTGCAAAATTACACGCCGAACCTATCAAACCGTGAAACCGGTATTAAGCGTCACACCAGCGAGCACCAGCGTCGGGATCCTTGGCGTCGGCAGGGCAAATGCATGCCTCACCGCCGCGACGTCGTTCCTTACATATATCTATACGTTGTACATACATACACACACGTAGATCCATATAATATATATTACATCTCTATGTCTATCTGTCCTTTATACCACCAATTCCAAACGACGCAGAGTCCGATGATTCTGCACTTTCACACAAAGTTCAAATGTCAAATGTGTTTGAAGCAGCGTTCAAACACGAGCAGAATTTAAGCTCGGTTTGATGTTTGGTCTTGCAGCGAGCAGAAATGAGAAAAAACGAGAGAGAGGGGAAAAAATTTGTACCCACTTTGCTGGAAATTCCCTCAAAATACGAGAAGGGACGAGGTGGTTTTTACGATTCGTAGTAATCCTGGTCTGAACGGAAAGAAAGATTGTTTTCGTTTGATAAATATTATCTCATGCGGTGAACTCTGCTGAGTTCAGCTATCGCTAAACCCAGATGCCTTTGCTGGACTCTAATTACAGAATAATTAGTACTTCAACGAATCAGCACTCGCGAGCTGCGATCTGACAATCCGTATTTTCTCAGTACCTACATACTGCAGTTTTTAATCCATTCGGATTCGCAATGAAATTCCTTGTGATCGATACTAGAATAGCAATTAATATTTGACTTAAAATTAACATACGCCATAGACGGCGCAATGCACCCTTGCAATCTATATTTCATTTACGGGTACATTTCAAACACTTATTTACTGCCAGTAGGCACCTACTGGTGGTGACATTGCTCCTCTGTCATGCTGATTAGATCTCGACGTGTGTATGACCGGCGTTCCCTCTCTGGCTGTTAACACTGCTAGTACTGACAGCCAATTTCAATACACGACCTAACCGAGCGTCGTATGTAAAGTTGGCACTAGGCGAGCGAAAAACTATTTGCAGACCACTCCTCTGGACTTCCCGTATCCAAACTCAGTCTACAAATAACGGCGTGTTGTACCGTAATTCGTCAGTCTCATTGCTCACCTCAGTTGGACCACATAGAACATTTTTTTCAAATTAACTTACATGCTTCAAATTATCTTCACAAAGTACAAGTCGAAGTTCAACTGAATTATGATCATTGCGATTTAACGTGTGTGAGATAGAACCAAAAGAATACGCGGCGTCCCTGAATCACGTGGAAAATTTAACACCTCGAAACACTTGTGAGTTTACAATTTTCTCCATGACTTCAATAGATGGTGTTATGCTGTCCACATACTCGCCTGCTATTTATATCATAAATTTATGGAGATCACGATAAGCGTATGGGATAGCCAAAATATAGACAATATCTGACCCTGTTGTCCGACTTTTCGATTCCTAGCTCTTTCTATTTGTCTCTACGCACGGAATGAACCTTATCGCTCCAGGCGTAGTTATATATGGTTGAAGATCATTGGATAAAGAAACTATGAATTCAGTACTCATCGGCTAATGAAATTTCTCAGTTCTAAATTTATTTCATAAATAGGCAGCTAGGCTATTCACCATCAGTGGTAAAGTCAACCTGTACGGTCTCGGAGGTATCTGATGAAACGTAGAGTCGAGAAAGAACTATATATACTATATTACCTGTATGATACAAGATACTGCGAGTCGGATTGACTCGGTAAAATAAAACACCGTATGATCTCAATATGACTATATAACCATTCGTTATTTCGATCATCGTGATTGGCAGCTGCACACCAACGATCAATACTTCGAATCGTCGATTTCCGGTATTCTTTGATTACGATTTAAGGTCTTGTAATTTTCGTTCGAGAGAAGGACTAAAATTATTAATGCTTATTGCAAACGATTCATTTGTAATAATTTGATTGCATCTTATGTTGTGAAGTGTTTTCGTCTTGTTATACTAACCATTGGTTCTCATCGAGATTAAGAACGGTGTTTAAAAATGATTGAATGAATGGTGAAATCTGCACTGATTTAGGAAAACGTATTCAGATATTCGCAAAATTTTCTTTATTTCCTTTTGTTTCGTTGCAGTGATACTAATCAGACACGAAAATGGTTTACCTTTTGATCCTTATCGCCCCACTCGCATTATCAATGGTAGCTGGCGAATTGGACATTGCTTATGAATGGAAATACATCGATTACGAATGGAAGGACAACTCGCATAAACAGGCGGCGATTGATTCTGGGAATTACGATTACACGCAAATATTTACCATCGATGTTGATCGTGCCAAGGGTGAATAACGATTTTAGTCCGGTATCGAATGTGATTGAGATCGTTATTTACCGAGATCAAAAGAAAAAAAGAAAAAAAGAATTTGAGGGGATGAAAGTTTTGGTGGTGAAAAAACATATTGAAAATAAAAAAAATAAAAAAAAAACGATTTATCTAACGTCAAAAAATTTACCGTATTAGAAACGATAAACGTAAAGTATCTAGGTAACGGTCTTCTGACCCTACATCCCACCCACTATTTATGGGAACGTAAAAACATAAATTGAACGTACAGGATTAGCCCCTATTTGTTATCCTGTCCAGCGTACCACGACATGCGCGCGATGTTGTTGTACGAAAACGAGTGAAAGAATATATTATATCGGCGTAAAATCTGCAGAATACTGACGTGATATGACGGGAAGAAAAAATAAAAAAAATATAAAAAAAAAAACTGTTAAATAATTTCCAATTTAGTTCGTAGATCGTAAATCTATTTAACGACTCGCGGGAACTCGTAAAAATATTTTTCCTTCTTAACATGAGAAAAACAATATACAGATCGTATAGGTACCTAATATAGTTGTTGACTGAAAATGAAAAAATAAAAAATAAAAAAAACTTCAACGGTAATCAAACTGTTTACTTAACGAAAACTTTTCCATCAGATGGACGCGTCTTCGTTACAACTCCAAGACAGCTCGGCGTCCCGGCGACTCTTTCAACTGTGTGCGACCAAAAAAGTGGGGAAGGTGGTCCCCTGCTAAAACCTTATCCCAATTGGTCTTGGAATGAAAAAACTGACTGTACTGGTATCGTGAGCGTTTATCGAGTCGCGGTAATTACCGAAAAGCATTAAACCCTGACTTTAAACGACGGTAATCACAGCGATTAATTATTCACCGCAGATCGACGACTGCAACAAACTTTGGGTATTAGACACTGGGAACAACGGAAGTGCACAAGCCTGTCCCGCTCAACTTCTAGTTTTCGATCTGTCAAACGATCGGTTGGTCAAAAGAATTACGATCCCATCTAATTACGCTTCAAATGCCGATGGAACGGGACTTCTAATAACTCCGGCCTTAGAAACGAGTGGGCGAAATTGTGAATGGACTAAAGTGAGTGGAAATAATAAAAAAATTGTATGTAAACTGACTTAGTTTTTCCACCTAGTTAACTCTCTATGATCTGGATACAGGTTTACATGGCTGATTCGGATGGTCTCGGACTTGTGGTTTACAACGGAAGAGAATTCCATCGTTTTAGCGATCCGAGTTTTGCCCCCGAAGAAGAACACGCGACATTCACAATTGCAGGAGAAAGCTTCCATCTAGCAGACGGAATTTTTTCAGTGGCAGTGCAACCCAAAAAGCATTTTAGTCAATCTTCACGCTTGTTTTACAGACCCCTTGCTTCTCTTAAGCAGTACTACGTGTCTACCAAAAATTTGGAAGAAAATTTTCATCATTCCATGACACCAAATTATAAAACAATTGATTACACCTTTCCCACTCAAGTTACTACCCAAGCCTTTTCTCATAGAGGTACTTTATTCATGGGCTACACGAATCCTCCGGCTATTGCTTGCTGGGATAGCTCCAAGCCTATGAATAACGATAACGTGGTAAGATATTGGTGATTCGCAAGAACGTAGATAGAGGCATGGGTCATTTATTTTTTTTCGTGTTCTACATCATTTCAGGTAATCATTGCCGAGGATGAAGTGAGACTGCAATTCACCAGTGGTCTAAAGGTCAAGGGTAATACATTATTGGCATTCACAAATCGTTTTCAGAAAATAATGCAAGGGACACAAAATTTCGATGAAATAAACTACAGGATTCTCATTGAACCGGACATACATCAATTGATACGTGGTACCACTTGCTCGCGGCGTTGACCAACTATAGCCTATTTTATGATCTTCTTTATGAATTATTTGTAAGAAAAAAAAAATACCGAAAGTAGCGATATGTAATTTGTTACCATTATAGTATGAGGAATAATAATTGATCACGACGAAATCTATTCGGATAAAATAATGTATACAAATCTCTTGTAATAATCTATATGTAATCTTGTTTTAATGCATTGAATTTAGAAAACAATAAAAATTTCGAAATAGTATATTCCGAGTTTGAAATATCTCTAAAGAGTGTCACCCCCGACCACGGAATCCCGCAAGTTTATCTGGAGCTTTTCACAGACAACTGCAAACAATAGATCACTCTATCCGAGGGAAACTGCGTCCTATAATAAGACGAAGAAATCAATATCTTTCCGCAAGACACTTTGAGAATATACCTACTTCTCTCGTTCGCCTAGGGGTTGAGGTATCAGTTGGGTTGGTACAGGGGGTGGGATTGGGGTTGGAGACTGGGGACTGGGAACTGGGGACTGGGGACTGGTTGGAAAGGAGATGGGCGAGAGGAAAGTTCATAGTTTTAAAACAAAAGGAGCAAAAGAATACGAGAGCGATAAGGCGGATGAGAAAGCTGGAAACAGGAGCAGATGCCAACATTCTTCTTGCCTGACTTGACTCCCCCTCGGGCACCGACAAACAGGCGAAGCAGGTTTTCCTCCGGAGGAATGATCTGGCTATTCGTCGCTGTTTCAACTCCTACCATTTCTATATCGTAGATATAGTATAAATATATATTATATGTATAATAGAAGCGAGTGTTTTGATGCGGAAAAAAATCACATAATTATACAAGAATTAAACAAAATCACATAATTATACAAGAATTAAACAAAATCACATACACATAGCTATTGAATTTGTACATGAATAATGTGAATCAAAAATTGTAAAAATAGTAACAAATAATAAAAACTGGTTGAGATAATCGTAATTACGAACGTTTCTGCCAATTATAAGAGTTACAGTCACTCCTCGTCGCTGTAACAATAACCATACGTACCACTTTTGATATTGCGTAGAATAAAGTTAATTCCCCCATACTCTCTAGTGCAATTAGCGATCTCGTTGTTACAGACGATTGTATGAATTCAATGACATACAATTTTCAACTATACAGCTAGACGTAGAGCAATATATAATATTTACTCCGATTTCCGTAAAATTAGCTGTATGCAATTTCCTTGCAATTCATACCAATGCCATTAATGCAATAATGGTATTGTTTCAGTTGTGCTTTCTTTGGGAGAACGAAACAACATCAACAAATTATAGATTCGAGAGTGAAATTCAAGGGGAGCTGTACTGTTTTACATATAAATATATGCACCCGTTTATACACGTATACGTATATGTACTCCCAATTCTCCGAGTTTGACCCTCCTGGATACACGCCTACATCGCCATCTTATCTCCGGTTTTCTCTCCCCAAAACCTCCGCATCTGAAAGTGAAAGAGCAAAGAAAAAAGACAAAAAATGCACCTTGGATGAGGTCTGAAACCGTTTTATGAAAAATCTATGTGACAGGTGCTCCAAGCGTATAACGTCTACTCATATCAATATTTCGTAGTATGTACGAGTCGTACTCGTAATGTGTAGTAAACAATCGGTATTAATCGATGAGCACACTTGAAAAATAATTGAATGTACAAGTGGAGAGTTCTAACCGTAAGTAGTAGCGTAGGTAGGTATAGCATGCGAGTAGTTCTAATTAGACCGTTTTCCCGGGGGATAAAGTATAATCGTTTCAGGACATTGGGTTATAGAAATAATTGTAGTACAAGAGGTAGTCCCATGGCGTCCGGGTCCACGCGCCCGATACACATGGCATCGATTTCGCGAACAATACCATACGAGAAACGTGGCAAAGACCTCGGGTGTACGTGACGCTGGCAAGTCAAGCGTTTCGGCACACAATAGACGCGGCTTAAACGGCAGTAATTATATTTGCGGCGAGTGCCGCCTAGCTGGGTGGCTTCGAGGACCACGACCGAGGAAACGTACATACATGGGGTATATGGGTATATACGTATACATACGTCAACTATATACCCATCGTCGATCTCGAATGAAAAGAAAGGACAAGAAAATTCAACAAGGTTGTCATCTGCTCGAGAAAATCTCTAGGAAAATCCGTGAAAAAAAAATCTTCAACCATCGTTTCTCCTCATTAGCTTCGTCAATTTATATGAGAACGGGTTTATTTTGTAAAAATAAAACAAACCGAAATAAAATATCGACGATATGTTGTGTAGATTGCAGACGTAGGTATACGTAGTACGTATATCGGTGGGAAAACGTTGGATAAGGTATAGCAGCAGAGCTTGCAGAATACCGTACTGAGTCAGGGGTGGAGGGTTTGTACCACGCTCACTTTTAGGCTCCCTCTTCGTTATTAATGGCAATACAAATCTGTAGAGTCATCGAGGACTCTTCAATCTGAATGCCTTCTGCCAGTGACGTCACACGCCCACGTTTTGTTGTGTTTTATATTTCGCGGCGAATGACTCAATGGGTTCTACGCCAGATTCTCCGCATCTCGATGGAACGGCGCGGCGCCCACGGAACCGCGACCGGCAACCCCATAGCGGTTTTGTCGGCACCGAGGACAACCCCTTTTCCCCACGCGTTTTACCTACCCTCCGCATGTACCAGAAACATTCAATTAACTTTTTTCATCACATACCTACACCTGCCTTGAATTCAGTATTCAAGGTACATTTTTTTCAGGTTTTTACAATTTCATTTTCAGGTTTCATTCCACTGAAAATTTTTCATCCGTTGAATTTAGGCGAAAACTATATGCGAGTGCTTCGATACGTCTATACTTTTTCGTATATATATACCGTAATCATATTCTGTCAGATTGTTTGCATTTTATAAAAAAAAAATAATTCCTGAAGTATGTTTGAATTGAATCCGGAGGATCCATTTGTCTTTCGTCCTCTTTAATTACGTGAAAAAATAAAACTCGGAACAAAGGTGCATCGAGGTACTTGTCTTCCCCAACGAGCTGCTCTCGAGTAAGATACCAAAGTGGAGTATGCTAAGAGGCGGACAGACAACGAGAGGGAGAGCGAGCACCGAGTAGCGATGGTTACCGAAGCGAGTCCTGATCGCGTATCCCGTTGAGATTTTCGTACGCTATATAAGGTCGGTTGGGACTTGGGCAAGTGAGCGTCCCAGGAACGTATACCTCTACCTACTCCACTAAAGGTCGATAAAATTTCTCGGAGAATTTAGGACGACGGTTCTGACGTCGCCGGGGGTTCAATTGCTTCCCGACTTTCTCTCAGGTTTTATTGCCGTCCCGATGTTCCAGGCCTTCCTTACTGCCTCCGCGAACAATACTATACAGCACACTCTCGGATCCTCTCGAACCGTTTCCGGACGGCATTGATCGCGGACCCAGTCGCCGATCATCGTTGAAAGGACAATGGCGTCTGGCAAGCCGCAAAACTCGCTCGGATTCGGTCCATATTATCTCCTTGATCGGAGAAACTCCGGTCCATTTGAATTTGAATTTAAAATTCAAAGAATCTCTGATGTAATTCTTAAAACGTAACGTCTAAGCCGCATGTGAATCTCAACGATCTCCGTTCTCGTCACAGACGTTATATCGATTTCCAAACTCCATATGAAATCAGCACCAAAATCAAATGATAACGAGGTGTAGTTTGATGCAGATATGATGAGCGTTACCATATGTATATCCATCTACCTACATCCATCCATCCATCCGTCCATCCATCCATCCATCCATCCATCCATCCACGGATACCGGGGCAGTAGAGACTATAATGCAAGCTGCTGCAGCGGTGCATTCGGCGTCAATAACGAGATGCAGGAAGTGCGGGTTGCCCCGGAGGGGATACTCGGACGTAGAGCCGAGCAGAGGGCTGACTATCCCGAGGGTGAGGGCGCCGATGTCCGCTCCAACGATCGCCACGTAATCAGCGGCTAATTATAGGATAGATATCCGGTAGCCTAGCTCTGCTGGTTGAGGATGGCGAGAGGCATGTATAGCCTCGCGAAGGATCGAGGCCAATATAACCTGGACCGAATGGGAGGGTTTGTAGGAGGCTGCAGATAGATACATAGATAGATGGATAGGTAGATAGTTAGATAGACGGATGGATCAACCATATATAGTATATGTATACCGCAAAAGCTAGGCAATAGAGGCTTCGGGCACCGAATGTCGCTTTAGTATCCAAACGCTAACTTTGGTCCAGAATAGATATCGGCACACAAACGTTTTATACCTTCGCATAGGTATAGCATGAAGAAAAGGGCTAAAAATCATGCGGCTACTGTATCCAGTCCGAAAGTAGATGCACGTCAATCTTTTGGAGTTGGGTTTCTCGAATTGGTTTCTCTTCTCATGATAAGTTAATATGCATGTATGCATGTATGTATGCATGGTGAAGGTTTTTCGGCAGGCTAAGAGACAGAGATAATTGAAGTCCTGGACTCATTTGAATTCTGTAAAAATAATTAGGTAACGGTGCGATCCTCGGGGACGCGGCCAGAAAACGTCATCGAAGATACCATCTTGATCTCGAGTGCTCCGGACTAAGCTTGACTGACGTTTTTGTGCAGGCGTTCATGGGTGTCCCCGGTGTCAGTCGCTTCGGGTGGTCCAGGAGGGGGCGTTTCGTCCCCCTCTAAGTCGACCCCTTGGCCCCCGACATCCCCGACGTTACCATAGCCCCAGGTTGACCCGGGAACCCCTCGGGCCAAACGCTTACTACGAAACACAATTCGCCTAGGTTCAGTGCCACGTGGCAACCGCGAGTTCAATGCAACGATCACGGTGTTGGTGTAACAGATCTGGACACAGTATTTATACGCGATTGTCAGAGCATTTGTCACGGCTGAGGAAGGACCCTTTTCGAGAAGAACGAAAATATGCGTATGAAAAAAAAAATTTAGTTCTATGTCGTCGCTATTTTTATAATAGAGACAGCCTCATCTTCGGTCCATTAAAAGATACTGGCAGATGGGGAAAAGGCTAGATAATACCACAAGTTGAAAAAAACGTCAAAGTATATACCTATACTAGATTCAGAATGGCGAAGGAATGGAATTAGATTTTGAGAAGATTCTTTTTTCTCTGTATTCACGTTTTCTAGAACATCTTTTCGGGAAACATTCACGCGATAAAATATCTGCAATTAAACTCGTTGATATAATGATAATTATTACTTTTATATCTAATAAACGTGAGAGGACAGAGTATATTCGTTAAATTACGAGCGTGTGTTCATCACTTCAAAGCTGATTATCTAAAAGGCCTTGATTTGCAGAGAGTAGTTTGATTCGAGCGTTGGCCTTTCTACCGTTTCATTCGACGGATCAATTTGACATTGCTCGCTACTTAGACGATAAAGATCTCTAATCACTCTAGATTCGTATCAGTAAAAAGCCAAAGAGCAGTGCGGAGCAGCCGCTTCAAGTCTCCTGCAGCTGCCATGGTTCCTACCGTATACTAGACATCACTCGACCGATTATACGTCCATCCGCATCGATACGTTGAATTGGAATTAAGAAAATGAATTAGTTATTCCAAAGAATTGTAACTCGAACAAAAAAAAATAAAAAATCCTGAAACTTAATAACTTTTCTTTTTCGCCAATTATTCAACGTGTATTATTTTACGTCCGATTTTATGTTCGAAGGACAATTACGCTTCCGTTGACAGGTGAAAAAAAAAGAAAAGAAAAAAAAAAAGAATAAATGACTACTTGAAATGTTTTCAACGAGTCACTAATCGAGCCGAAAACTAATCCGTCAGAGTCGAGTCAACAAAATCGATTAATCGTTGGGGGTATAATGACTTGGCAGGTTTGAGGAAACCCCAGCGATTAACAGACTAGTTAAATATGCTAGGGAAGGTGGAAAAATCTTTCGAATTTCCCAACAATTTAGCTAATCGCTCTTCTCGACCCCTCGTACCAGGGTTATTCGAAATCTGGTCTAACGTATGCGACCGGATTATGAAATCAATTAGCTGCTGGGTCTTTTTTTCGTTGATCTACCGGAAAAAGGGTAAAGCAGTGGTCCAGTAAGCAGCGTGGCTTCTATTTATCAGGTTTTCGAACGGGCCAAGGCGTAATATACGCGTGTGAAAATGAAACAAATGGCGATCTCGACGGTGCGGGAGCCTCGATACGTTATCTGGCCCCAGGTCAACAGGGGGTCGACAGGGGTTGACCTGGGGGCGAACGAGAGGTCAGATAAATTCGACCCAGGATTACACCGCGTCGCTTTCATATTCATTGAAATGTCTCACTCAAGCGACCGCTGCCATTTATCAATCGGTATAGCGTAGTTTCCTTTTTGTATACCGTTTCCTGTTTCACAGCTACCTTCCGTTTCGTTCTTTTCCTTCTTTTTATTTTTCATTTTTTATCTTTTATTTTTGTTTCCCCCAAATTTTTGGTCGCAAATTTATTCGATTAAATTCTCATATATAGCGTAGGTACATTCAATTATCACATATATGTAGTAAACGATAATGAATCGACGATTACCCGCATATATGAAAAAGGTAATACGCAGCTTCATAGTCTCGACGAAGAACGCGCTGCGCTGTCTTCGAAAGTTTCCGTATGATTGATAAGGGAGAATTTTAGTTGACGACGTTCTAGGAGACAAATTGGATACAATCCAAAAGCAAGAAGAAGGAACAGAGGGTACGAAGAAAATAGGAGAAAACAAAAGATGCGATTTATCTGAAGAACTGTATAGTAGCAGCGAGGAGTGAGGACAGACTCGACGCGAAACATGAATGTGTATGTTATTACGTGATACACCTACATTCATACGTAAACATGTATAGTATGCATACATATGATACACATAACGTATATACCTAGATCAAGAAAGATCAGGAAAAGGCGGATTTGAGTCCGATGTTGAAGGAGAAGAAACGGCGGCTTTCATCGCATGGTTTCCTCGAAGAAGGTGGATGCTGGGTTGCGGGGGTGGAACGCGACCTGCCTACGGATCGACGCCGCGCCTGCACGTATGGTTATATGTGTATATACGTAGGTACAGGGCATACATATAGGTATATAGATTTATATATATATATACTATACATACCGACGCCACGCTGTTGTTTGCACCCGCTTATATAACAACGTCACGCACATACCGGGCGCTCGTTTATTTCTTTTGTTCCGCGCGGCAGTAAGGGGTGTTTCGACGCTCGGCGTCGCGCGTCAGGTCGAGATAGATCTGCCGACTTGCGTGCCCGTACTATAGGTAGTTTATTCCGGTTCGATATATATCCGGACGATGGACACCCTATTCGCGAATCTTCGTCAATTCTTAGATGTACTCAAATAGGGGTTGAATTCGTATATGAAAAAAATCGGAAAAAAATGCTCGGAGTAAATTGATCGATATTAAATTCATCCATATTATTATTCCGTAGCACAGCTGTGTTCATTTCCTATATATAAATACCTGCGTATTATAGCTGGTTACGGGTAATTGGATATATTTCACCTGTTGCAAGCATAGAATGAATGTATACCTAATAGGTGCCTAGATGCACATTAAAAAATATATATATTTCATTATAATTTCTGTAAATATAAGTCGGTGTGAAATATTTGAACAATTCTGTGGCGAAGTAAAATCTAGGTAATACTTGCCTTAGCCCTTAGATGACGAGAAGAGGGTACCAGCTGTGTTCTCACAGTTTTGAACATCGTCCCCACGATCCCTTATGCCACAGCAAGTACTTCGCTAGCGCGGTGGTAAAGTTCTCCGCGTCGTATAACAATTTACGGGCTAATCGAAAAACTTTATTAAGTCTGAAACTTGGTTAATTAGCATCTTTACCGGCCCCGTACCTGCTTACCTTGCGGCCTTCCACCGCCAACTATATATAAAGAGAATTATTCAAAACACAAACAGCGGGATTGCTATAACGGTTCAACAACCAACGAACGAATGCCTATTAGGAAGGTGGAAACCAATCTCTTTGAGTCGCGAATACCTGCTTCTTAATTAATTCGAAAGTTAAAGATCTTTCGAATAGGTACCTACCATGTATACCTACCTACCGATATTATTCAAATTTTATTTATTTCCTTTTTTGCCAATAAATTGATCCTCGCTCTACAGTGTAAACGAATTCAATCATCAATTAGTTTACACTAGTTTGCAAATTTTTTTGCATTACCATTTACCGAATATTAATTTTCTATGTAAGTACGATGTAATTTGTATAAATAAATGTTAAATAATTACATTACGAAGAATATACATATGTTACTACGAATAATTCGGGAAGGTAATATCAAGGCATATAAGTATATATTCGCATAAAGTACTTATTATTTTATTATTATAATAATATGTAGGTATCCAGGGAATAATCTCTGATATAATTCTAAGAAACATGAACAATGATAAATATAATGTATACATGAAGGTAGGAAGTCTGCAGCACGTGTATAAGTTACTATAAAGTCTGCAGCATAAATTATGCGACAATAAACTATAGCGCATTGATTAATTTTTTTTTTTTTCATTATTATTATTAATATTTTTATTTTCTTCTTTTGTTTCTTAGGAAAGAAAAACTGATTTCATTTATACGATTACGACGTGTTTCTTTCTCTTTTTTTTCTTACACGATACATTAACGTTTACCAATCAATCAATATAGTTTAATTATATCGTACATAATATATATATACTATACCAATAGTTATTCCTCTCGATCTTTTATTTATTCATTTTTCACCCTTTTATTTTATACCTTTAATTAACAACTATGTACTTCAGCATTCGAGTTTAAATATAGTAACGCAAAGCCCTTGACCTTATTGGCTCATACGATGCCTCGATCTATACGTGTATGTATGCGATGCATATACACAAAATTTACTTTGATTAAATTTTAATCAAACAATAATTGTTTTGCAAGTAATTTAATTGCAACAATTGTTGAAACGTTTCCAAATTTTCGTATACGAGGATTTTCCAGGAATTCAAGTTACATCTATACACACACACCCCCAACGAATAAATGTATAAGTATAGGATATGTCATACCTACTATAGTGAAAATTAACGTTGATCTTACTCTCAAAGCCGCTGTTACATTATTCGTTATACGTAATTCCGAAGGAAATATACTTGAGCGACGTAATACTTACTTAATGTTAAACTTGTTCAAGGGCCACCCGTAACACCCCTATTTTATGTCAGGGTATACTGGATCCGAAGTGTTTGCGTCACACTTGTCAGTCGTAATAACGTAGTTTTATTGCTATATGGTAAATTTTTGTGAAAAACAACAATAATTATTAGGACGTAAGTATATTCACCGGTTATTATTATTTTTCTTTTTTTTTTCTTCTTTTTATCGTCAAAAATTATGACACTCAACCGTTTCCCCTTATTCTTATGGTGTAATAAAATTAAAGGATACCCTTTTAGGAGGGTCGCTTTTACTGCCGTTGAAATTACCGAAAAATCCCATTCGCGGAAAATCCTCGCCGATTTATACAACTTCGCATTTTTTTTTATAACCGTGTTGACTTACTAAAGTTAAAAATCCTCTAGTTTCATATTCATCCCCCGAAAATGAAAATAAGTAAGTATATCTTCGGTAGATGTAATATATAGAGCACATAAACAGTGTAGTCTGGCTTTTATTACTTTTATAATATATAATAATAATTTAGAAATCATATTCCAAAGATTGATCTACGTTACTTTATTACATGTTGTTACACCTGTACGTAACATAAATTAATCTTTTCATATACGAATTTTCATGCATATTATATATATATATATATGTATTATGTATTAATATACGTTGTAATATTGTTTGCAAATTATTGTTATCGAACGTGAGCAAATAATCGATCGTCGACGTTATAGTTGAATAATATGCGATCATTTTCACCCCTTTTTACTATCGCAACGATTACACACGTCAAATTTTTACGTAAATATAATGAAATATTAGCATGTAGATATGCAGTATTATAAATACTACACGGAGATTTTTCTCGGTGATAATTTACAAGAATAATATTGAAATCTATAGGTATATTATATTATATGGTATAATTTATTGTAATGAGTTCGTTATGTATATGTCACCTGGTTCTTTTGTAATTCACGTAAATTTTTAATAAAACTATTCTGAAATTTACCTAAATCAAAATCTATAATATTGTATGTATAAAGTTAACAGTTTGTTTTACATCATTATATAGGCTAATATTGCATTTTATGAGTCAATACTGAAAGGGACATGTTACGCAGGATTATTGGCGAGGTATATAGCAGAAAATTCTGCGCGTTACATATCCTATATATTAATAATACATAATACTACTACAGCCTTAACGCAACGCAATTTATAACGTAACGCACGAGTTACATATAATATATATTTATATATATATATAATATATATGTATGAATATATATATATAGGTATGTGTACGTTTATCTATAGGTATACTTGATATTCAAAGTTTTATGCCCGAGGCGAATTTAGGCGTTTTCAAAATGACGTCGACGTTACACCACCCCTGTATAATAACTACCCTTATATGATTCTTTCACAACGAGGAAAACTATATTATATTTATATTTTCAGAGTAGTTTTATTCTGACAAATAAATATATATATATATATATATATAACTAATTATATAATTATTACACAATATCGAATACCGATCAAGAGTCTCATATCATCATACTCTTATTTTACAATATATGCTTATAGTGTAGTAATCTTCCGTCAATCTCTAAATATTTATATAATATATACACATTTTAATATTATTTAACTAATATATAGCTGTTTAAGCTGTTAATCGAATTTCTTTCATTTAATTTTTTATTCTGATTCTATGTATATGATACGCATTTTCTCGATGATCCGTTTCTATTTTTTTCATCTCTTCCGTTTAGACTGCCATCACAAAACTATTCATCGAAAATCAATTAATCAATTGAATTTATTTATATCATAAGTAGGTATGATATAATGTATACGAAGCTATTAGGGTATAATACAAAAAAAAAAAAAAAATTCATAGAATAAGAAAAAAAAAAGTGGCGTTCAAAAATTGCGTAAATTTAATAGAAAAAAAATACTTATTATTATTATTCATAAATATATGTATATTTGTGCGATATTTGTAATTTAATACCCGTAGGTGTTAATTTTTCATGCTTTCGGTTACATGATGTAATCATTATATTTCATGTTCTTTCTCAGTTCTCGTCATTTTCAATATCGCCATTTTTAAACACCATATAATTATATGCAAATTCTAAGCAAATATATATTATATAATATGTTTTCCAAATCACGATAGCTTTGACTATTGTCAGAAATGTATTAATGGAGATAATAGATGTTCACATATTAGTCGATAAGGAATTCCATCTTCTTACAACTGTATTAGGGTATAGAACGAATTCAACCCCTAAAGCCTAAAATCAATAACACAGAATCCACACCCCGTTAAGCTGCCATACAACGATAAGAATGTTTATTTACTCCTTCGTCTTTACATTACTGAATATTATAATGGGATCTAAATTTGATCGCGAATCGTGTATATCGCGAATTAAATCCTTCGCCGCGCACTAAATTATGTAATAATTCATACATTATCGAATAATCGTAATTTTTAGTCAGAGATTATCGCCCCGCACGACAATATAACTCGAAAATTATCTGTAGGTAAATATGATTAATTCCTAATATTTCAGGTAATTTTATCTCATTTTTTTTTCCTTTTTTATTTTTTGTTCTTTCTTTACTTCTTATTTTCTTCTTTAACTTAGCTCGACGAGTTAAAAGCTCCGTTGTAACGGCAGTGATAGTTTTTCCAACGAAACGCCATACGAACAGTTCGCTATATCGAGATGTCAATATATTTGATTAACACATGTCTGGACTCGAATTATCGGAATATGTTCTATATATTCACGTATTGGTTGGTCCGTAGTATTTTTTCTTCTTCTAATAGGTAGATCGATAACGATATTTTCCCCACATTGAATAGTGACAACAGAAAACAGAATGATAATTTTGCGAACCGCGTTTCCCGCGTACGAAAATAAAAAAAAAACAAAAAAATTGATTGTGTTCAGTCGCGTGATTTCGAAAAAGTCCGTATCTCAATGATTATCATTAAGGATGCTAGTAGCTATTGTTATTATCGTTAGAAGTCTTTTTTCTTCTTCATTTTATTTTATTTTTTTCTTCATCAATACTATTATAATTATCAAAGATTTATTATTGCCTCTTGATCCATGAGATGGCATGCAGCTGTCTAATCGTAAGAAGGACTAACGTCACGAAATCGTTTCAAAATCAAGTTATACATACGTATATAATATATATATATATACGTATACGTACGATCAAGGCTCGGATCGTTATTATTTAATAGTCTTCAACTTTAAATAGCTAAAAATGTCACTGCAATAGGTACAGACAGGCAACATCCACGTCCGTAAATCGCATTTCGTGATGTTAAATAGGAATCGGGAGTATGTCAAGAGGTGCTTTTATGGTAATCGAGTATTAACGAGAAACATGCTCTATATAATATCTTATAAGTAATCTACTGTACGACAGCAAGAGCTGTAAGCTACGATATATTATTATTATATCATATTATATTATATATGTAGATACATATAATAAATGTTCAATTAATTTCCAACATGTATTATATATGTTACATACATAATACACAATATTAATGCATTCATTAATTTAATATTTTTAAATATAAACTACATATCATATAATTAGTTTATTTTATTATTAATAATATTATCATTATTATTATTCATTAAATGATATTATTCAATGTAAATTTAATAATACAAAGTGTGTGTGCGTATATATGCCACAAAGTGGAGGTGTATTTGGCAGTTTTATTAACTTGTTCATTAATTTTATCATGATTTTTTTTTGTCTCTCTTTCTTTTTTTCTTTAATTATTATAGGTAGATTCTTTCATTTTAGTGAAGACGCGTTCCTCAGTCATTGCATACTTGCCCCTATTCTGTCTTGCATTTTTTTTTTTTTTAAATTAATTTATTTATTTATTTTTATTTCGTTCTTTTCAGTTTTCCCCTATTTTTTCCCCGTAATATTTCTTTGGTTTTATTTTTTCTAGACTCGTCGGACTGTTAAAAATTGTTCGGTGAAGAACCTAAATCTAAGTAGGTATGTTACGATGAAATAACTTCTGTTTTTTTTTTTCTTCTTTTTTTTTCCCTGTGATTGATAAGTCGTAATTATGCTCGAGTATCACTAAAAAATTCTGTTTCTTTAAT
Source organism: Tenthredo livida (assembly GCA_963992785.1). Lineage (NCBI taxonomy): Eukaryota > Metazoa > Arthropoda > Insecta > Hymenoptera > Tenthredinidae > Tenthredo > Tenthredo livida. The sequence goes on along the minus strand of OZ023071.1, from coordinate 5,197,270 downwards.
TTACTTTTTTTTTCATTTTTTCATTTTTTATTATTAGTATTCTTTAGGCCCTATGGCGGAAAATAAGATCGAACTTGTAACAAATATATATGGTTTCTAGTCAGAGTCTGTGATTGAATATGAAAACAAGGTGGCCCAAGGTGGATCAAACAGAAAACAATGGATGTATTTTCACGTAAAGCATTGATATTTATTTAACGAGCGAAATGAAATGCATAATTCAGGAACCAGATAACCGTGTTACAAAAGTTAGCTATCATCAATCCTCTTGCTGAACATTCAAAAAGTTATGCACGGTTATCTCACAATATTACAAACAAAATGGTATATATGTATATGGATGAAGGATTTTCATTAGGAACATATAACGATTGCAAATATATATATATATAGATAAAAGTTGCACATCAATGCCGGTTATGTCATATAAATATGTTGGACGAACACTACAAGTAATATATAATATAAATAAAAAAACAAGTATGGCAAAATAAGTTAAAAATGGCTCAGTCCCCAGGACCTTATGTGATACGATACTTATCAATACGTCTGTCTTAATCGATGATCCTGGGGCAAAGAGGCCGAGCATCGCGAGCGATACTTGGATCTCCCTTCCACACTCAATGTTCGATATCTATCGTCGATATTCGGATATCGTCGGCTATCTGCGTGCGTGTATGCGCGTAGTGCGAGGCGCGCTTACATCATCCCCCATCGTTTCTGGATAAACTATTTATGGTTTATATAGATACGTTTGTTTTACACACGCAGATCTATGTATCTTAATCTTTTTCGCCTAATGGTTCGTCATTTATGTATATTAGCTTATTATATAGTTAAAATCATATACGACATATGTCGAGTCATATTGCTGTGCTTACATATTTACAGATATTTACAGAGTCTTAACACTAATAAGCTTTTGGATTTCTGGATACGAATCCAGTGCAAGGTTGAGACGGAGCATTAGCTTTTATAATGGATGAGCGGAAAAGTATTTGCGCAGGCTTATCCTATTGTAGGTCCCTTTGATAAGTTTATGATTTGTTGCATCCGTCAAGACGAACGCATTCGCGCCAATGCACTTGTCTATTTTGTATGGTCCTTCGTAAAGGTGAAAGAATTTATGCGTTGTTTTGTCTAAGGCGCTTGAGAGATGAGGAACCCTTAATAAAACTAAATCTCCTACGCTGAGCTTGATATGCGATTTCGATTTCTGCTGTTTTCGTCGAGCTTGATAGCTTCGTTCCAGTTTTTCTCGCGCTAGAATGATTTTTCTATGGTGCGTTGCATCCGTACTCCCAGGAAACTGAATCGCATCTAGTAGTTCGTGATGAATTCGTTTGCCTAAGTGCAGTTCAAAGGGGGGGTACCCCGTACTGTGATGTGTTGTAACATTCATGAGAAATTCTATTTGTGGCACAAATTTTGCCCACTTAGTATGTTTTTCGGCGCAATATGTGCGAAACAATCGTCCCAATTCACGCATCACGCGTTCGGTTGGGTTGGATTGAGGGTGGCGGATCGAGGAAAATAATACGCGGATACCCTCCTGTTCTAATCTGGTCCGCCACCGACTCGACGTAAATTGAGTTCCGTGATCAGACAGAATTTTATCCGGTTTTCCGAAACGTGCTATATAATCGTCAAGAATTTTCTTCAACACGATTTGCGTCGTAGCTCGTTTGGTCGGATAAAGAGTCACCAGTTTTGAGAAGGCATCAATGAGAACGAATATGTATTGTACGCCACCGACGGATTTAGGTAGAGGACCATAGAAATCCACGGTGACGAACTCTCCGGGTTTATCAGCTCGAACCGTGCCGTATTCACCTTCCATCGTATATGACAGGTATTTTACGCGTTGGCATAAATCGCAAGTCAGAGTGTACCGTTTGACATCCCTCGCCATATACGGCCAGTAGTAAAATTTGCGCAGGTGCGTTAATAGCTTAAAGACGCCCGGATGTCCGAGTCGATCATGTTCCGATTTGAGAACCATGATTTTCAGTTTACTTGGGATAACGACTCTCCACACCCCATCCCGCGCTTCGCGATGGAACCACGTTCCATTGTAATTTTGTAGGCTGCCTTCGGAGCCGTTGTTCTTAGTTTGGCTAAATAATTTGGCTAGGGCCTCGTCGCTATTTTGCAGATTCTGCAATTGTCGTAAACTATCCCTAAGATTCGGATCCATTTCGAGAATGCAGGCAATCGTTAGAATATCCACATCGTTATCACGGCTCCCTGGCACATTATACGATGTTAGACTAGATATGATTAACTGCTCTGGTTCTACGTGTTGGAATTTCTTATTAGGATTTCGACTAAAGAAGTCCGCGACATAATTATCACGGCCGTTACAATGTCTGATGGTAAATGAAAATTCCTGCATTAACAAGCTCCATCGGGCTAGGCGCGCAGTTTGAAATTGTGTGTTATTCAAGAAAATCAGCCCTTGGTGATCTGTAATTATTTCGAATGGTTGGCCCGTTAAATAGATGCGGAATTTTTGGATCGCGTACACTATCGCCAAGAGTTCTTTTTCCGTGGTGGTATAATTCAGCTCAGCGGGTATGAGGCATCTACTCACGATCGATATTACCCGATGATGGCCTTCGTCATCGGTCTGGTACAATACCCCGCAAAGTCCTCGATCCGACGCATCGGTTTGTAATTTGAGCGGTTTGTCGCTTAAGATGTGATATAATGTTATTATGTTCAAAAAATTATCCTTAAGTTCCCTAAAAGCTTTCGCGTGATCCTCTGTCCATCGCCAGATCGAATCACTCCTCAACAGGGGCCGGAACGGATCCAAATAATTGGCGTGACGAAGAGCGAATTGTCGGTAATAATTGCAAATGCCGAGAAACCTCTGCAATTGCAGCTTATTCTCCGGTTCTGCAAAGTCTCGAATCACCCCCAACTTATCCGGGTCCGGCCGAACACCCTCTGAAGTCAAAACGAAACCCAGAAACATTATCGATTCTTGACAGAACTTAGCCTTTGATAACCTCAACGTGAAGTTGTTTTGCAGTAATTTTTTGAATATTACTTCTAGATGCTCTAAATGTTGATCGAAGTCTGCTGACGCTAATAACAGATCGTCAATGTAATAAGTTAAGAAATGGTTGTACTCAGTGCCTAGAGCGATGCCTAGGGCTCTGATGAACCCGCTTCCGGCAGTTTTCAGGCCGAACGGAATGCGGCGAAATTGATATAGTGTTGACCCGTGTAAAAATGCAGTATACGGCCGTGATTCTTTTGCGAGCGGAATTTGCCAATACCCGTGTGTTAGATCAAGCGCCGTGTACATCTGGGAGCCGTGATTACGATGTATCAATTCATCGATTGGGGGCGGAGACTCGTTATCCCCCTCTATAGCGTCATTTAACTGACGTGCATCAAGACATAATCTCACCCGTCCATCCTTCTTCCTAACTACTCGCAGCGGATTGCAGTACTGACTGTCTGAGCGTTCTATTACTCCGGTTTCCAACATTTCTTTGATTTCTATTTGCACGGCATCCCGTAGCGATAAAGGAACTGGATATGACCTCTTAATAAACGGTTTTTCTCTCTTCAATTTAATTTTGTGCTGATAGTTAGAGACGCAACCTGGTTTATCTGAGAATACCGGCTCATATTGCCTAATGAGGTCTACGATCCTTTTTATACGCGAAGGATGCAGTGCCGAAAGCTTCCGCGCGACTGTGAGGAGATCGCCCTCGAAGGTATGATCCGAGTCAGGGCTGTCAACAATATCTTTGGCGTTTACATTATTATGACGAGTGTTATTCGCATTTTTTAGTTCTAAATCGGTGCAAGATTTACTTTCATCCGTGCTATTCAGCAAGGTCTTTATGGGCAGGCTTTGGTCGCGCTCCGATATTTCGGAGTCTATTGACGGGTGAGCGTTGAGATTGGCTATTGTCACGTTCGTTACGCAGCCCCGCATCTCGGAAAACACCCTCCCGGCCGATCCCCTCCCAAACGACACTACACCTTTCGCGTATTTATTCTGATTAATCGTAACTTCCTGTTTCTCATAGTTGATGATCACCTGATTGTGCATGAACCAGTCATTCCCTAAAATTATGCGTTCCGTTAGACCGGGTACGACGAGGAATGCATGCGGCACACTCTGTTTATCTATACTGCAGTTCATCCATATTTGGCGTTTTATTGCGGTTGGCTTTTTACCGATCGCCGTTGTTACGTTAAGATTTTGAACTGGTAACTCCTGATGCTCGGTTATCTTAATGAATTCATTATAGCACGTTTCGGAAACGCAGGTAATCTGGCTTCCAGTGTCAAGCAAAGCAGACACCAGACTCCCACCTATTCCCAACACAATGTATGGACATGGAATCCTATTACTCTCTAATATTTGTGTTTGAGATGCATCTCCTTCAATATCTTTTTCGAGATCCTCTATAAAGTCAAAGAATGCTCGACCCGATACTGGATCTCTATGTATCGCGTCGGCAGCTAGTTTAAATGATTCGTTTCTTCAAATCGACCTGATTGTATTATGTTAGGTGGCGGGAGCCTGGTGTCCGGTAGCATGACACCGGAGTTCTGTTGGCAGTTGTTGGCGAAACTTCGATTTTGTTTGTTAGAACTCTTTTTCCGATAGTTTTTTCGTGTTTTGGGACGATTGTTCCCACAGACACCACTAGATTCGTCACTATTCGTTTCATCATCCCGCAGAGTGTTTATCTGCTGAACTTTATAAGTCTTCTGATTTGCTGAATTGTTATTATTATTGCTATGATTATTGCGATTATAATTATTATCCTGATCTTTCACCGACATATCTATTTGGGCTAAAATCTGTGCCACCAGGCTTGTATTTGATAAATCTATTGCCACCAGACTACTTCGAATTTTCGGCGGGTATTGTTGCACGATCGTGTAGTTAATCTCATAGCTTGTTAACGCGGGTTGGAAGTGACGCGTTTCCTTCAGTTGCCTATAAAAGTACGTCTGCAACGCACCATCTTGATAATTGTATCTACGGTTTGACCATTGGTTCTTGATTCTGACTCTTACTGGAATTGAATAAAATTCCTGTAGGTACTTATCCTTAAACTCTGCAAAATTCGAAATCGCATATCTAGCTACCTCGTACCATATCCTGACTCTACCGTCTAGGAAGTTTTCTACGGCGATCATTTGTTGACCTAATTGTACATTTTTTGCTTTAAAATAACGCTCGATCTCTTCAATAAATTCTACCGGGTTTTTTTCTTCCTCAAATCTCGGAGTTTTGACATCGACATTAGCGCGACTTAAATGCCTAACTAATCCGCTCACCACATTATCCGCATCTTGATTTGTCGTTGGTTGTGCGTGCGTTTCGTCTAGCAGTTGTGCTCGTCTTTCGTCAAATTGTATTTGTTGACGGTTCAACTCCGCCCTTGCCTCCTGGATTCGCTTCCATTCCTCCTCTATTGCTGCTAGCCCTTGATCGTTATTCGGAGCCATATCTGACTCGTCGTTTAATGCCAGTGACCTGTTAATCGTATTGTCAGTATTAGCGTCGGAATTTTGAATTTTGGCGGCAGGGTCGACCCTTTGCAATGTTATTTTATTTTGGCTGTTCGATATTATTTGAAATTGCTCTCTATCACTTGAGTTGTTATTGTTATACGTTCTGTTTGATCTCGTCTTGGGCGGGGAATGAAAGAGCGACATTCGTACGGCTGTTTCTGTTTACATATCAGTCCTTGTGTTCGGGCGCCATTTGTAACAAATATATATGGTTTCTAGTCAGAGTCTGTGATTGAATATGAAAACAAGGTGGCCCAAGGTGGATCAAACAGAAAACAATGGATGTATTTTCACGTAAAGCATTGATATTTATTTAACGAGCGAAATGAAATGCATAATTCAGGAACCAGATAACCGTGTTACAAAAGTTAGCTATCATCAATCCTCTTGCTGAACATTCAAAAAGTTATGCACGGTTATCTCACAATATTACAAACAAAATGGTATATATGTATATGGATGAAGGATTTTCATTAGGAACATATAACGATTGCAAATATATATATATATAGATAAAAGTTGCACATCAATGCCGGTTATGTCATATAAATATGTTGGACGAACACTACAAGTAATATATAATATAAATAAAAAAACAAGTATGGCAAAATAAGTTAAAAATGGCTCAGTCCCCAGGACCTTATGTGATACGATACTTATCAATACGTCTGTCTTAATCGATGATCCTGGGGCAAAGAGGCCGAGCATCGCGAGCGATACTTGGATCTCCCTTCCACACTCAATGTTCGATATCTATCGTCGATATTCGGATATCGTCGGCTATCTGCGTGCGTGTATGCGCGTAGTGCGAGGCGCGCTTACAAACTCTGCTACATATACTTGAAAATTTATATAGTTTATATATATATATATATATATATATATATATACGAGCTACAGGCGATCGGTTTAATTTTCTATTCGTTTCTTTGTTCGTTTATTGGTTTTTTTGTCTTTTGTTAATTTTTATTTTTTTCTTCTTCTTCTCGCAGCTGGCTTAATAAATAATGTCAAATTTCATCTTTATTTAGCTGCATCGATACATAGTACATTTACACATACACATAATATCTATTATTTAACGATTATTATTTATAATGGCATAAATAATAATACCTATACGCAAAATTCAACCTGCAAACGGAAGCCCGACGGATTTTATACGGTCGACCATGTGCGATTGATACGATTGCCTTCGGATAGCTATATATACTATTGACTTATACCTATGTATAATGTATATATATATATGTATATACGACGAAATTGCAGCGTACGAACGATTCTGATAGCGGAGTTATGCATTTCCACTCGCATTTATTAATATGTACATTTAATGATACGTTCAATAATAATTACTCATTCACCACATAGCTATACATATACATAGTGTAGGTATAGGTACTCACCTATGAATCGGTGTCTCCTCCTCCGCGTCAATATCTCTCCTTCGAGATTGATTATTATATCGAAAAGTTAATATCTCGTGTTTATACTGCAATATGCGATCATTTTTCATTTGTATAATATTTGCGGTATAAATAAAAAATGTCAAATAATATTCGGTCAACTAATTATCACCGTCAAATTAATATTAATTAAACCTTACCAGTCTTTGGTCCAGACTAATCTCATATAGATAAATATTATAGATTCAAATATCAGAAAGTTATTAAACTTTCGATATAATGTCATGTATGCCTCGTCAATCGCGATCTGTTCAAAATTAATACGAACAAAAAGAATTGTTCGTTTTCGTCTCAATTGAAAAACGAAATGAATCCAATGAACGAAAAGAAGAAAATATAAAAAAAGAAAAAAGAATCAAAATTTTTGTGCGCTTTTAGTACATTATAGAGAAACTTAAAGCTCCTCGGATAATGCAATCGGTGCTCGCGACCCGGCCTTCATGTCTTTGACGCCGATGCTAATATCGTCAACTGGCATCGGAGCCAGTTTCAATTGATTCCCGTTTATTTTAATGTCGTTAACAGAATGGGATCTTCCGTGGGTAGCCAGAGGTTTAACAATACTCGGATTAACGGGAGGTACGACGGGGTTCACCGCTGGTACAGGAGACGCGTTAGTTCTCGTAGGTGTCGTAGTTCTAATCACTGAAGAAACTATGGCAGGATTTGCCAACTGGTTTGCAGATTGTGACCGTACGGTCTGAGCACCTAATGGATCTCTTAGTGCCATTTGGTAAGCTACTTCGAAGGCCTGGCCCAGGGTCAGGATCACCTCCGTTGCCTGATCCTAAAATTAATATGGATATCGAAAGATCTTAGAAATAAAGAAAGATCTTCGCAGACTTTATCTCAAGGAATCCCCACAAGCAGCAGCTGCAGCGATATGTCTTTCCATTAACCTGAATGTAATGGGGAAATAACAAACTCACCATCGTGGGTACGCAGAAAACATGACAGAAGTGTTTTCTGCTCGCATGATCTTTGGTAATGTATGCAAAATGCGTTAGGTCGTCAGCGTCCTGGCACGCACAGTGTATGTTTCGGATCTCATGATCGCAAATTGGTTCCTATGCAGACAGAGCGAAGAAAAAAGCCGTATAATGATCTGCACTGTAGTGCGAAAATAAGGACAGCATCGTGAGATTTCTTCACAGTAATATGAAGAACAAATAATCTTACATTTGTTCTGGCGTTTAGGAACCTCACACCTCGGTATGATATGGCCAGAGTTATGTCCGGAGTGACTCGTGGCTCTCTGTAAGCCTTCTTCAGTGTCTGTATAGACTTTTTCGTTGATTCAGTGCCCCGTAATTCCTTGACGACGGTTGACCCGAGGTACTGTTGAACAGGGGGTATGAAAATCTTACGGTCTCTCTATCAGACTCGCGCCGCAGGATCGTTAGCATCCAAAGAACTATAAAAAACCTATAAGACAGACTCACGCTAGCGACGTAAGTGACAGCCCCGGTGACCAAAGCTTTCGGTTCATGCCTCCACTGGGTCTTGAGGGTGGACGGTACCCCGAAAAGGAGTTCGGAAGGTGCTCTTATCTCCAATTGCTCGGGGACGGATAAAGTGCCGTTATGAGAGTTTGGACGTTGGGGTGGCTGCGGGGCTGGACGATTTTTTCGGTGCCTTAAGGTCCCGGTGTTCGTCACCGTGGTCCCGGTCGTCGTTGGGGGTGTAGGTGGCGGACCATTTCCTTGCACAACCGTCGGTTCAGGCAACTTTTCACGAATGTCTTGCTTGAGTTGCTGGATATTTGTTTTCTATATAGGAGGAGAGAGAGAGAGAGAAGAGAGACATAAAGACTGTGCGAAAGTTTCTCGTCACTTTATTCGAGCCGCAAGTAAAAAAGTAAAAGGATCTTGATATCTGTGGCTAAAAATGGACCGTTGACCCGAGATAAATTTCCTACGTAAAGATAGGCTGTGAGAATTGATCTAAAAAGAAATCCAACGGCGTCAGAGCGCATCATCTCCAGGAGTTACTGAACCACGATAAGCCCCGGCGTTTGTAATCCGATTGTGATTCACTGTGGGAGTCAAAGGTGGACTTATAGCCGCTATTCATCACAGTTTGACGCTTCTGACAGATAAATCTCTGGGTACATACATACTAAGATCGTTGACAATTGGTGAATTTCATAGACAAGTATACGAGGTGAAATAACAGGAATAAGAAACTGAGTCGAGAAAAGATTCGATGGATTTTAACTAGCTCATCATCTCGCCCCATCCCGGATCAGAATTGTACGAATAGAAGGAGGCTGCAGGCTCTTGAGAAAGAGAATGTGCAGACGTATAGCTAGGTGTGATTGGTGAAAGGAAAACATCCAATTTATCAGATTATTGTTAGATATGGTAAGTGATGCGCGGTGTAGAGCTATTAGTTGAATTTAATAAGCTAATTAAGAAAAAATGCACAACAAAAGAGAGTACAGTAGTGATATTGAAGTAGGCGCGAACAAAACGTTGATGGGTCGCTCAGGCGTTAAAAAACTCGGGTGATATTCAGGTGAGCTTGAGAGTTCGTTCAAGTGTTGCCCTCGACACAATACCCAAGCGCCAATTAGCCACGATATTTACATTATGACGCGGTGCACCCGATTCAATGAAACAGTCGAAATGATTGGGGTGCCAAGAGTCTTCACTCGGCTTAACTCCTCTCGTCACATTCTCTACTAACGCCCATTGTACTCCGATGCGGTACCTACTATCATGCTTGCAATTTATCTGGTGTCGTTGCAGTACCACGATTCTCGCTCTTCAAGACTCCCCCGCACCTATTTGTATACTGCTTATTACCGCCCGCCTCGGATTATTCAGATTCTCGTAAATGAATTATCTCTTTTGAAATTTCAACAATTTCAACAAATCAAAGATCCTATTTCCCGTCACAAAGCTTTCATAAGAACCTTGTCCATGCCCGTAGTCGTACGAATTACATTGACCCTGGGAGACAATCTAATGTGACTGCGTGTATGTGCAGCATCCGGTGGACCTATCAGCTATCGCGAACTATTGTATAGCTACATGTTACGAAACATGTTATAGTCATTGATACAAAGTTTATCGAATGAGAATTTTGTGAATAATCGAACTCCCAGGGTAAGCTAGAATAGAAGAAGAGAAATTATGTGTTGGATAAAAGCTAAGCTCACCAGAGTGTTGAGGTCCTTGTTGAGATCCTCTAGGTTTGGCCCACCGCCGTTGAGCGGTGGACCGCGAGGATTAATGCTGCTGACGGAAGTGAGTATCCTCTTGCGATGTGCGGGTTTCTGGATTTCTAGTACCGCGGCCAACTCAACCTCCCAGACCCTTCGCACCCGGTCCATATCCGTGTATAGGTGTTTCCTGAAGGTCTCAGCGTAGCACTCCAGGTGAATACTCTTGAGCCACTCATCGACGGATTGCTCTAAAGTTCCGGTGCGTTTTTCTACCCTTTTGCTCAGCAGTCCAGCTGCGTCCATGATCACAGTTCGCTCCTGATCACTGCTGACGCCCATTTCTTTGAGGTCCGATTCGTCGAGAACGGAGTTCTATAGATTTCGAGAGAAAAAAAAAGGTCACGTAGTTGTTCGGTCGATGAGATTTGAGATTTCGATGAAAATTTTAGTCCCGATAACGACTTCGGTCTTGACTTACTATAAACTCGAGGTCATCAAAGCCGTAGTTTAGGAAGAGAGATTCATAGTCGGCTAGACCAAGACTAGACAACCATTGACCCACCGAGGTGGATACTATGGGACTGCTGCTACTGTCTGAGCTGAGACCTGGACAACCGAGTTTAAGGCTGTAACCTAGGTGAACGAATTTATCGACGCTGTACAAGGGTCAGATAATAATTCAGGGTTCGGATAGAAGAGATTGTCAGCAAATCAGACCTTCATCAATTCGATTTGTCAGACATCCAAGGATTAAAAATTTACCTAGTCTTGTTTGGAACTCCTTTTCGAGCTCGGTTACGAAGACTGACTCCCGAACGAGACCCGTACCAAATGAGGCCATGATCTCGTTGATCTTTGCCCACTCTTCCTGCTCGTCAAAGGGACTCATTATGCTGAGGGACTTGTCGTCCCGCTCCCTGTCGCGGTCCGACACCCTGAAGGTCACGATTTCACCGTCCTCAAGTCGATCACCGCCGCCCTCGGCCCCGGTACCCATTCCACCTGGTGCCGGTGCATAAACGTTTCGCAATCGACACAGTGTCCGAGGTCTTTCCGCCGTCACGGAACCCTTCAGCAATCCTGTTGGCAATTTGAACCGATTGATCATCAGCGAATCGGAATTTTCAGAACAATCAATCCACTCGTAGCTTTTCCGACGAACTGTGATATTCCACACTACTTCAACCGTGCGGTCAAGGTCGAGGCCGCACGTTTTATATCACTTTTTTTTTTTTCTCTCTCAGTCCAGGAAATTTAATCAAGCCCAACGTTGTTGTAATTACGTAGAGTATAACGTGACGATTCTTGTGATAATTAACCTAATTAGTTGAATGTCAAACTACTATTTCGTCCCGCACGTTATAGGTAGGTCCAACTCTCGACTAGTGATCTAAGCAAATGCCAGAGCTACTTCCAACACCCTTGTCGTATAATGAAATGAAATTTTGCACTTAAACCTCGTGAAAACACGTTAAGAGCTTTTGATGTTTGCAAAATTTGCACATAGAATATTTGATAAGATTATAAAATGACGATGATGATGAGTAGAGTTGATTTTCTGTCTCTTTTTGTTGTTGAGAACCTGCAGTATACATATATACAGTATAGTGAAGAGCGAATCGCTCATCGTAGCAAAGAATTTTAACTCGTTAGTGAAGTAAAAAAAAAGGAAAGAAAAAAAAAAAAAGGAAAGAAAAAAGGGAGCCGTTCTCTTCGTTACTTGAATTGAATCCGGAAACCGCTCGGGGTAGACAATTTGTGAGGGTATACAATTCTCTTGGACGATGAAAATTCTTTCATGTAAATCTCTGAATGTGGTTGGGTGTTGTAGGTAGTGTATGTACATACGTACCTATTTACTTGACACGACCACTGCGGAAATGGGCGCTTTATGTATATTATATGTATGCAGGTATGCATGTATACGTGTATAAAAATGTATGGGTATATAGGTATGTATTTATACACCTATATGAGCCATGAGGTAAGTAAGGTACACCGTGTACTCCCTGCTCTTCGAAGATGGGCGTAATGAAAAGCTCATAAAAATACTAAATAGAGGTCCCGTCTCGCGTCTCGCGTCTCGCGCCTCGAGCCTCGAGCGCGCAATCCTACGTAATTTTAATTAAAGCATCGCGATGCCAGGGAGGGCGTCACGGCGTTGGGGATCCGTACGTCCTCACCTCAACACCTGCTTCAATGTTTATTATCCGCGTGTGAGTGTGAGTACGAGTATGCGATGTATATAGTAATAATTCAAGGCGTGTTACAGAAATTATGGGAATCTCGCGTGTGACAAGAAAACGCAAAGAGACATAGCAGTCAAGTTTCACGGGTTAAAGTACGTATAGGGAAGTGCCTCAATGTACCCATACGTAGATATTACATACACACAATATGCATGTAATCATTGCTCAATTTCCCGTAGCTAGAGGAGAGAATAATACACGAGTCAAAAGGCGGACTGAATCCCTCTAGGAAACCGCATTTACGTCTGCACCGTACGTATATAGGTGTACACGTGTGTATGTACGTCTCTCGCACGTTTACAATTTGATATTAAGTTACAAGAATTGTCCGCAATTAAACACTCGACGTTTATCGCGTAAGCCAGGATGCATCGTCAATGTGAAATTGCTTATCTTGAGATAGGAATGCCTGCCCATGCTATACGATCCGACTGGATAGTGACTTTCACCGATTTTCTAAAGAGAAAATGTGAGAGAAACAAAAAAAAAAAAAAATTATTATTATAATTCATTTCATAGATGATACACGGAGCGCGTATATGCCCATAAATCTCATGGAATACCAAATGAATATGCAATTCGTTTACATGAATTGCCTTCCTATCTCTATATCAAGAGATCGTAGAATTTCATATAATGTGTAAGTATGTTAAACCCGATGATGTGTGGGACTCTGAGAATGTGAGTTCCGCGTGAATGTAACAGATTTCGTATAAATACCTCGGGCCAGAATAGTGTCAGACGATGGCATTCGTTATATTTGGAATCTCCGACCTCAACATATATATTCATTGTTTGTTTGAAAAAAACGCTTTAACGAAGCTATAGTGGGCGTAGGATTCATTCATCGCTACGTATAATAGGATATTTTTGAACTCGGTAAGGAAGCTATAAGACCGAATATTAGCACACATTCTGCGAGTCGTTGTACCCTATAAGCCTTAATTACTCCTAATTAACCGTTTGATCACAATTACCTATATCACATAATTTACAAGATATTTTCTACGTGATAGCAGCTTCGTTAACTTGTTTTTTTGCTTTTCTTCTGTATGCTATAGTCTTTGAACCATCAGTCGTTAGATGATGGAAGGCGCCGGTATTTGCTAGGAATTCTTTAAATCGAAAACAAACTACTCAGAATACCTACACGTGATTATAAAACAGCCTATCTAGTTATCGACACTATAAAACTACAATCTGAATAGAATCTGCAGGCTTGATGATGACGATTTCCAAACAAACGCAAGGTCTGATTGCAGATTACATCGACGATCGGTATTATCGTCGATCCAAGGTCCGATCTATCATCGGACCTTGGATTGACGGGATTAGGGAACGTCGTATTTCAAAAATATAAAAAGGGGCAATATCGAGATCGCATTCGCTGAAATAATATACGTACACTGAAATCTGAGTCAAAGATATTTGCGCAAGAACAGCGCATAGGAGGCACATATGTTATGCTCGTATACCTACGGTTGAAGGTTCCTGGGGACATAGTGAACGCTGAGAACTGACCGATACGACCAAGATAACGCGATAAACGTTGATAAAACTTCTGACCGTAGCTCGCGGGCAAAAACAATCGTTAATTGTTAGTTTTAGTCAATGTCGATTAGTAGGCCGTTTGAAAGGCCTTCGAATGGACTGATGAAGTAAAACCTTGTGTCAAGGCTGCAGTGGTCGTTGAGAAATACCTTACGTAAGAGGGAAGAGAAGAAGAAGGAGAAAAAGAAGAGGAAGAAAGCTGACAATGAGCTGGTCGTTCCACACAGCAGCTGTAGTGAATCTGTCCCAACACTAAGACACAGTGCAGTATGCAGTTTCGTAAAGCAGAACTTCACAACACGAAACTAACGACGACGACGACCTGTGGAGCGTCTAGAACACACAGACCGACCTCACGCGATTCTGTCGGGTGCACGTGGTCTTCTATAAGCCGTGACTATTCCCTTCCTGTCCCTCGACCACCCCCACACTAAGAACCCCGAAAACGAGCCTGATGCCAGTCGCAAAGTGGGCAGAAGTTACCGCGAGGTATCCCTCACCGTAGAAAACAAACAGAACTGACAAACGGCTATCTGCCTACCTACCCACGTCCACTCAGCATGGAGTACGGAAATAAACTGACCCGAAAATTACAGTTTCTTCAAGTTTTTAGAGCTCCCGATTCGTCCGCGTCTGCCAGGGGAATCATTCGCGATCTTTTGTGTCCGAAAACTGGAAGAAATTTGTATGAAATAGGCGCGATCGTAAATCGTATTGCGAAACTTGTTACGTTTGCCAGGGTCAGTACCGGAGCACGTACTCGCAAGTAACTACGGGCGTCATACTAAACCAAGAGATTAGAGTGTCTTACGTTAGCTCTGGTGTCCTAGCTCCTCGTTTTATCCAGCCAACACTAGCTTCACCACACCAACTCGACTAGACAGCAACCCGGAGTAAACTGTTTCTCGCTTAGCCAAAGAGACTCGTTTGCGCTGGCTTGTGTATAGTAGTAAGCTGAGAGGATGACCCCAGGGCCGTGTAAGCCGTTTAAATGAGCCCCGTAAATATTTGCTATTTATATTTGGTGTTAACGCTCGGAATGAACTTCTGCAGTGTAATTGGAAAACTTTGAAACTCGACAAGCAGCGGTATCAGACTGCTCGTCGCCACCGTTACAAAAATTTGCTATACGCTCACCCGGGCGAGATTTTCAGCTCCGAAATCTAATCTTTTCTTAAGATATGATTTCGTTCGTCGTTTATTGACTCACGCGCGTGTAGAGATTAGCGCCAATGACGATCATATCGGGCATTGATGAACCGCGGATTATCGCGAGGAGGAATTAGGAGGAAAAAGAAAACGACATTTCGGGGGCTCCTGGAACACGCTATACGTCGATGTGCAGAGGAATTGGGGGACACGAACCGCCTGATGAATACTGTTGTGTTACGCCCGCCTGTAGCCTGGCTAGCTGGCGGCCAGGGCCGATTCCAGCTGACGAAGCATGACCGTTGAAGTTGCCCGTGGGTATAATACTCGACGATACACTGTCCAGGGCTCGAAACTACACGATATGAGGTACACACCTAGATGTGTGGTAACAGAGTTGATTGTAGAATGGTTACGCACGTGTATATATTCACACATATACTAGACGAGTTAATGACCCAATATTATAATCAAACGATTAACAATGAAACCTTAACTGCCACAGGCTGTACTTGTCCGATGATAGTCGAGGCTGTTATTTGTTTAATTCGAGACAATTTACGCCGGTTTATATCGTGCGCATGTACCGTGTGTATGTGTATGTTACGTAGTATATGCGCGTGCCGAGCGTGACCGAAACGGTGTTTAAATGCGAAAATCGTTTTTAACTAACCGAACGTGAGTGAAAAAAACTCATCTCGAACTGCAGGTGGATATCTGAAGGTGTGTATACGCTGATTAAGATTCCACATAGCGCGTATAAGTATCGTAATTTTATATGGATATGTATATTTTTTTTCCGAAATTATTATCAAAGGGTTAATTACGTCAGGGTTTAACAACTCGCAAGGCTAATCAAAGCTTGGTAAAGCGGTCGTTTAACTAAGGCGGTCAATTAGCGATTGCATATATAAATAGAACGCTACTATACAGTCGTCCTTACTGCACCGAGAGAAATCGAACGTTGTTAATCACCGTGACACACTCTGCAATCGAATGATATTTTCTTATCACTTGAGTGTGCCGTGAACGGCCATAAGTAACTATTCGCGAATAGAATCGCGGATTCTATACACTTCCGTAAAACGATGCTATACTGCTGGTTTTAATCCAACGTCAAGAGACTGACAGCCAGACAGACCGGGCGACAATACTTTCATGACTCATATTCTCCACACATTCCAAAGTGATGTCATACGGCCGCGACTTTCCGAGTAAAACAGCACTAAAAGTTCATTGAAATTACTGTGGGTCGGTGTTATTTTTTATTTTATTTTTTTTCTCCTTTTTCTTATACTTCATCTGCTTTTGCGAAGCTTCGCATACAAACCGGGAACAATGAACGACTGCGAACGCGATAATCCGCGAAGAGCGCACAAAGAAATGTACGAGTATTTTAGATGTACTATACATGTATGCGATTTTTGGTTGCAATCAATTTTTTTTTTTTCGGGATCCTTACGATGTGTACGACATGCTGTACCGTAGCAGGATCATAGATAGTGATAATGAGAAGAAAAATAAGGAAAAAAAGGCATCTCAAAAAGCACATGCCACGACGCACGTGCACCTTTTAGGTCTACAGTGTGGTAGGTAGGCACTGCAGCCACAGCACACGTGGTAAGAAAGGTTTTAATATTTCAACGTATCAGATAAACCATGCAGCACAACGTTCCCAGAAGCAGGGCGGAGGGCTTTGCTTTGTGATAAGATGAGGGAAACGAGGCTCCTTTGCTTCGGGACTATATATGCCCTGCACGGTTTGCTTAGATCAGGGAATAACATCCTACCGTTGAAAAGTTTTAACCAGATAGAGAAAACCCGTGAAAGAAGCTCCGGAACCGCATTGTGTATTTTAGGACGTTCCTTACCCCAGTATTGAGGTGGTACAATGTACATACCTTAAGTTTATATAAAACGTCGTAGGTCGTGGATGGAATGATTCACTCACCTGATTTTCGACAGTCGTTATCGCTCTCGTTAGTATATCCGAAAGTCTGTAAAACGTTGAATCACTTTTCTTCGCGATTTTTGATGTATGTATGTATGCACTATGGCTCCAACGGATCAGAAATTTATTTCTATGCTATACCTCTGCCGCGGGTTATTATACGCAGAATATATTATACTGAATCTAATAAATTAACTCCCCACTCACAATCACCTTGTATATACACCGGAAGATAAATACAGTCGGGGTTTAACGTAGACAAGACCCCGAGGGACTAGAGAACCGGACTAGTCCGTGGCTGAGGGACCACTGATCCGCTTCATCTTTCAAAGAGGCGTTAAAGAACTGAAAGAAAATTTTCAACGATCCAGGGTTTAACTTTCTCCACAATTTTCAAACCGATTTAATAAACGTCGAGTACTACAGCGAAATGACTTTAGTCATTTATATACGGAGAGATAATCTGATACAGAGAATTGTTTGTAATTTTTTTTTTTTTTTTTTTTTCTACGACGCGTAGGCATATATGTATATATTACGCGCGATTATAATATTTCGGCGATTATTAGCGGAAATTATTCTCGATAACTGGACGTCATCGAGCAGACTGAGCTCCGAGTTTGTTGTACTAGGTTATTTAGCTATTCTTCAACCGCAACGGACTGCGTGGTAACCGGATGTCATGATACGGCTTAATGTTACTGACGTATTACTACATTAACATTCAATTCACGAGCTTAGCGAGCCAAACGCTTCGCGCACCCCATTCCGGGGACATGCAAACCTAAGGTGTGACGGCACGTAAAACTATACTCGCATTCGCGGTAAAGAGTCATTTCTATATACTACGAGGCTAAATGTGGAAGAGAAGAACCGTTGCTCTAGGTCTTGAGTTGACGGATCGAAATTAGAATACCTTGAAATTTATTTTTCTTTCGTTTTTTTTTCTCTAATTATTTCATCGAGTAATGACTAAGTTTCGAATGTATACAGGGTGAGTCTATTGAGAAGTCGAAAATGGGTGGGACTTACGTGCGGCAAAGGCACGCCGTGATTCGTGATCAAGCATGCTACCCTATCCCCACCCGGATAATTCTTTAGATGATTGGCTGAATACGTGCATTCGCCATGAGTAAGTCCCACCCGTTTTGGACCTTTGAAGAGACTCACCCTGTATACATGTATAACTATTTCATGCGAGACATGAAGTCTGCGAAAATCGTTACGACACTGTCCCCTATTTTTACTCAGAATACCTAATCTGCAGCGATCCGAGTAAATGCGGAAACGTTGTTGGAATAGATTTACGTCACCGCGCAGAAATCTTTTTTAGAGTGATATTATCGAGGTTGTAAGTCCGACAGTGATGTCGATTATTATTCAGTTAAGTGACTCGTTATCTTATCGGAGATTTTCTTTCGTTTTTTCTATTTTTTTCTTTTTTTTTTTTTTTTTTTTTTTTTTCTTCTTCTTGCTGAGGGTTGGAAATGGTCCACGTCGTTATACCCTCGATAATAGAAATCTGTTCGAAGGCATAACAATGTGAAAATATTTCCATCTGTCAAACCCAGATAACTCGAGGTTCACAAATATCAGGAGATAAGTGGCCTTCGTAAATTCGATATATTCTAGAGCAGGTATAAAGGCCAAAAGAAACTGTCTCCTCGAAGAAACTTAAGAAAACAGTAAAAATTGACCACCACGCGCGTTTTCGCGCGCATTAATTCGCTAGCGGAAGTCGAAGAAAAATTCAATTCAACGAGCTGCGTGAGACAAATATCATTTCGTTCAATTTAAGATAAAAAAAAAAAAAACCTACAACGAGTTTAATTTCTCTCACATTGTTATCGAGGGAATTATAAATTGCGTTGTTTAATATATCCGTGTTAATTTTCATTTAGCAGAGTAAACGTATAAGAGAGAACGACCCGCAGGATATGTAAGAAAGTTGAATAAAAAAGAACGAGACTAAACTCTACTTGTAGATTATTTCTTTAATTTACGTAATACTGTAGAATTTCTTAGCTTTATTCGAGCAGCACCGCAGATACCCATCTGGTCGTGAAGTTTTAACGACTAGGATTTAAGGCTTCTGGGTAAATCATTCTGTATGGTGGATCGATAAATAGAATAGAATAGAGTGAGAGAAAGAAAAAGTACGTCTATATTTTCTATGGTCACGGAATCAAGAGAGAAAACAAAAAAAAAAAAGAAAAAATGAATAAAAATTGAAAAAAAAAAAAAAAAAAAAAAAAACTAAGAACAAGAAAAAGATAAGAAAAACCAAATACTCAAAGAAATTAGAAACTCACATCGAAGCATATTAAGGGACGGACAAAAGCCGCAAAATAAATTCAGACAATACATCCATAACAGCATAATATTTATTAGCAATTCAATAATATTATATAATGCACTATATAATTGCTTAAACATTACAATAAAAATTATTCGCACTATTTCGATATACATACTCTATTTATCAGGCGATTAATACAACTGCAATTAAGCATCAAGTAGGTAATAAAGGTATAATATGTATATCAACAGAATCAACAAAATGATAATTAACAAAATCAAACGTAATACGCACAAACGAAAGGTAAAGAATGCAAACGAGTAATAGTATATCATTTCATCGTAAAGTATAATTGAAATCTCCTCATTTCCTATACTACCTGTCTAATTATTTGTCGTATTAATTATGTGACGAAATAAATCGCAAAAACAACGAAGAAAAAACCCATGAAAATGATGAAATATTGTTATATAATATATAACATAATGTTCTACATATTCAGCTTTGTAACATTATATCATTATTCTTCATCTAATGCCTGAGATGATTCCGACGATATGAGTCAATAATTTCATACGAACACTGCACGCGGTAGTTTATATTACGAGGAATTTCAAATGCTGAAATATGCATAAGAAATGAGCCTAGATTTCTTGGAAAAAGAAATTTTAAATGTGTGTCTGAGATTAACGAGTGAATCGTTCTAAAATAAACTGTGTATTCGACACGTTACTAAATATATATATATACTCGGGCAAAGTTTGAATAAAATTTCTTAATGCGTGTAAGTTATTATTAAATAATCGAAGTGTTCGTGGAAAATTATTGACTGGGAATAACCCAGGAATAATAATCCGCGAAAAATTGGCAAATCTCGTAATGAATCACACCCTAGACAATATATAGATATATATGTATATTATAGTGTGCCACGTTCAGTTTTTGCGCTCATTGCCAAAATAATATTTACTTAATTTAAATACACAAGATATACAAGATATAGGTGTATATATGTCACCTATATATGTATGTATATATATTTTAAAGAATATATGTGTGTATGTAATACCAACTGTATATCATAATTTGAAAATATCGTATTATCCGTTATATAGAATGTGTGTATAGTATATGTATATATTTTGTTCGTCTAGCCTACGAATACATATATGTATATATGTATGACTAACTAACTAATTATCAATTTTTGTGTATAAGACAAATACTTTATGCGAGATTCAATTAACTTTGTACCAATAATACATTTAATTTCTATTCTAATTGCAATATTGGCTTTAATACTCTTCAGAGATTATTTATATATAATTTATATATATACATATATTGTATAATATACATCCATCATATATTTATTACTACCCTTGTAAATATTTTCAACCCTCTAATATAATGAATTTCATTAAAGTCACGATTAAAATCAGAAATATCTCCCGGATAATTAAATGTCCATTTTTTTGTCTTTTTTTTTTCTGTTTTTTGGTTTCATATTTAATTATTCTTCAATACTGTAAAGATAGTGATGATGCTTGGATCGATCGAGTATTCTAGGACGTTGAGCTTCATCGTTAATACGCAAAACGAATCACAGATTAATATACCTATAATCTATGCTATACCTATGTATATTATATTCATAGAAATAATAATATTTTATATTCTCAGGTATGGGACTGATACTTGGCGTATAACTAATCGTCAGGTAAATATTGATAATGCAGAATATGTAATATGAAATTCTGTCTCTCGCCGTGGTGACGAGAACAATTCCAACGTTTCTTTATTAAAGAAATAACACTGGCAAGACACCTCGATTCGGTGAGAAAATGTAAGAAAATAAAAAAAATTTAGTTGCAGCGATAACCCGGTTTCAAAGTTAAAAATGAATATTGATCAACGCCAAACCTACCCTCTCATAGCCTAGCCTAGCCTTACCTAGCCTAATCTAATCTAATCTAATCTAATCTTCGAGCTAAAACAAATAGTCACGGCGTGTCAAGTAAAACTAATTATTTCCACGCCATTATGAGCGAGTAAATAATTAAAGAGGAATAAACGCCGACTTGAAATCCTGTCGCGAGGGATGATTATAAAGGTTGATGAAAAAATTGTCTCAAGAATAGAGATGTACATACGTGGGATTTAGCAACGAAAAACCAGAAACTAAAATTCAGAATAACTGAATAAGAATATTTCTCTAGAATAAAATCGTGGGGGTAAAAAAAAGGAGAAGAAAAAAAAAGAAGGAAATAAAAACCAACTTTTCCGACGATCAATCGGTGAATCGCGGACACAGGTAGTTTAGGGCAACGAAAATACACGGAGAACAGGGCGGAAAGCGTCATGCGGTGCAGCCTGCAAGCGTGTGTTGCTGTTTACCTGCAAACGGGACATCGCCAAAGAATTCCTCGACGTTGTCAGTTGATACACTCTTGTCCGATAGGGATACGCTGGACAGAGAACCACTCGAAGCGTCCAGTGAACCACCCGGAGGAAACTGCAGCAGATCTTCATCCGTCTCGGTCTCCATGTCGCGGGAACGACGCTTGTAAACCTAAGACCGACGATAAACGATAGACTAATTTTTTAGTCTCCCGATGAATGGTTTTCGTCTATATTTAAAGAACGCCTACGTAGTCAGTTAATGATGAAATGCGTCAGGTTACTACAGCATCGTACATCTCCTCGGTGCAAATTGAATTGTTAATGAGAAATTTCAGGCGAGACAAACAATCGGACAAAGGGTCTGACTCGATCGACAAACGATCGTTTCACTCCGAGTTATACGTCATCGGCTTTGGACGGTGATTCACCGTCGTGTGCTAATATCTTTTCGCAAATTTACTGCACGTGCATGTGTCTATCTCATGCCATTCTCCCTAGCGATAGAAGAGGCGAATCTTTCCTCGATTTTACCTGAGGCATAAGACACGTGATTCTCATCATCTCGCCAATGCAGCCTTCTTCCGCCCACCAATCCCATCCCAAAAAACGCATCTGCGATCGCGGTTATACTATATTATTATACAGAACTGAATGATTAATCGCAAGTTACCCCGTCTACGGAATATGTTACACTGATCCTTGAAGCACCGTGTCTCTTGATAATATACCAGCGTTTCTTATATCTCTTCGACCCAGTGCCCTTTCGAAATATCATGAACTCTTAGTGCGTCTATATCCTCGCTTAGATGTGAGCTTCACCGGTTCTAAATACCATCTTAGATGATCTTATAGAGGTGATTTTGATCTTGGAAAAATTGAAAAGGAAGATTTCCCCTAAATTGTTATTTAGAATAGGTGCGTGCGGGTTGACTGTTCAATATGTAATTAAAGCAGTGCAACAAAGGCTCAACTATAGTTCGTTGGCGATGAAGCTGAGAAGCAAATGTTAACGTCTGCAGATGTAGGTGGTTAGGGTTTAGAGAGACGTCGCAAAAGCAAAGAGCTTCATTATTCAAAGGGTGTCAACGTTTCCCACATTGCCGGTTCGCTGATTTCACGAAAGATGATGACTGAAGCCCTTCCATTCCATTCCCATTCCCGTACCCCAGTACCTAACCAGTAACCATCCTGGCCTCTACCTTGGTGCCAAACAGCACTAAGAATCTCTAAATTATTTCACTCCGCTCGGTAGCTGTAACCGCATTTCACCCACCGCTACGTTGCGTTGGCCCAGTCTGTGTTTATACGACAAATATTAAGAGACCCGGAAATTCAGAGTTCTAATTGATGTAATAAGGAAGGAGCGGAGAGAGAGAGAGAGAGAGAGCGAGAGACGAAAAGGTTGATAAAATTGAAGATAATTTTTCGAAAATCACTTAGACTGCGTATTATAGTCTAGAAATGACTGCAGCTACAAGAGTTCTAATCGCTTTATGTGAAGAGAATGTCAGGTGAGTGAAATTTGTATAAAAAAAAAATAAAAAATAAAATTTAACGAAATTGCGTTTAATTTGGCGTAAAAATGACAGTTCTCAACAAGCCAGCTGATTTTTACGAGAGGTTTAATGGAAAATCGGAACCGTCGACAACACCGTCCAATGGAATTCATGGGAGGTAACAAGGCGGTAAGTTTAAGCGCCCGTGAAGCTTGCTAATGCAAAAATTACCTTTGAAGATTCACGGCCCGTTCATGGCCTGTACAGTCACCGGATAAAGTCACCTCGATGGTATGCAAAATGTTCTCAAAAAAAAAAAAAAAAAAAAAAAAATAATCCTACATATACTCGTATATAGGTACGATGTATGTATGATCATTGGCAGCGAAAAATGTATTCGTTGTTTAAACTTTTATCAAACGAAATGAACGCGGTCTCTGCAACAATTCGCGATTATGTAAGTATCGCACGAGCTGTGAGAGACATATATGTATATTCACCCTAGTAGATATAATATTTCGCCGGATGATATCATATATACACGGAATAGTGACACTGGTGAGAGAGGATGATTGCGGATGCATATAGGGTGAGTTTGGCGAAGATGAGACAGCCGGCTGACGACCTTATGGATATCTACTCGAGGAGATGGAAGTGAGCAGACCGAGTCTCACGGCAGAATGATCACAGGTAGATATCGGGCAAAAGACAGCGCGCCAGGTTCTCTACGATAAGGTACGCGACGATCCTACTTGGAAATCGCATCACAGATCAAACAGAGCTTGTAGGTATATTAAATGTAACCCCTGTCGGTGGATTTTACTTCTCTCTCTCTCTCTCTCTCTCTTTCTCTCTCTCTCCCTCTCTTTCTCTCTATTCTCTGCACCGTCTCTTACTCTAACTGCTATTTGGTTCGTACGAGTTCTCTGCTACTGCAGCTGCAGCAGAAGATCGTACATCACCACTTCGCGATTTCTGCACACACTTATCGTTGATTTAACTGTTTAACTTGGTACTTAGAAACTAGCCGCGGGTCGACGACGGGAATATTTGCATTAGCGAGATTCATATTCTCCGAACTATACATTCGCAAATGATTTTAACATATCTCACTGTATTATATATATCTGCGATTTCAGGGCGGGGCGATGATAACGATTTTTTTAATTTTTTTTCAGTCATTCCTAGTTATTTCCGCATGATTATAACGAAGTAGAAGGACTTGGTTGACCAGGCGATGAAAAAAGTAGATACCGTAGATGCCGTACCGCGAATGATTAATGTTTCTATTTTAATCTCGAGTGTAGATTTTTCCTATTTCGTAAAGAATTCAGGTTTTTCACTGCAGCTTTTCTTGTTACATAAAAGTCGAAGAACTCTCCGAGGCGCGATTTACCCGCACATTTATCACCACATATCAAATGGATAATTATTTATTCGAAAATTTCAAAGAACAAACTGCGAAACGCCAGCGAACTATAGTACAGATTTGAAAGAACTAACGTTACGCGTCTATATAAAGAGATGTTGGCTCTGCAACTTAAGATTACGGATCTTATGGATGTGGTTTTACATCCTGCACATGCATATATGGGCGGAATAAAGAGACATCATATTTCATAAAAATGTGTAAATTACCTATTTTTAAATTGCTGTAATGATAATTTGAGACGTCAGAAAACGAGCTGAATTTTCATTTTTTTTTTTTTTTTTTTTATCGATTTAAAAAACAACCTCGTGAAATATACATATCAAGAAATTTGAATAACTCTGAAAATACAAAGAAAAAAAAGAAAATATCCACATACATAATTTTCAATAAAATTTCGAACGTAAATTAAATGTTTGTTCAAATTTGTCCGAAATTTCGACAAGTCAACATCGAACACCCCTTCGAGTTCGTAAAATGAAACAATTCCGACCAACGCAACTCCCCGCACAGCAAATGAGTAAAAATGAAATTTGAATCAACTCACCTGACTCAGTGGCCGTATCCGTTCATGTATGGACTTTTCAGCCTGTAAAGCAGACGGCGGTGGATGATCGGGTGTCGGTGGTTGAACGTAGTGAGTAGGGCTGGTTGGAAGCAGCATTTGAACACGTCTAAGACGTTTGTCAGTAACAGCACGGTTCTCCGGATCCCCTTGTGAGGAATACCCGTCTCTTTTAGAATCATCGAGAAGACTTTCCTGCGATGATTTCAACGTGATAAAAGCATTCGATACAAAAGTCTGGCCATTATCAACCAAGAGTCCACCGTCACTGCACGGAGATTTGTCGGCGGTATCAACCTCCATATTCTCATAAGCCCTGTCGCAATTCCTCCTCAACTTTCGTCTTGGATTTTGTGTTTTTATCGGCCTGTTTTCGTACATTGAAGTTATAGCGACGGGCTCGAAATCAGGGTCACGATTATCACCCGCGTTGACACTGAACCGAGCTTTCATATCTACGTACTGATCAACGCTACGAGCAACGTGCCGGAGCTGATCACGACGAGATTGCAGCTGGTCAAGATCAGCGTGACTTCTGGCCCCGCTACGAGCAAGGAACAAATACTCATAGTTGCTTGGACCCAGAGTACAATCGGCTGACAACGACATTTGGGTTTGCAAGTGCGTCGGCGAGACCGATAAATTTCGTCGCGGTGGTTTCTTCGGCGGTGTTGGCTGCAACATTAGCCAAAATTTGCGTCACCCCGAAAATTATATTTTTTATTTATTTATTTATTTATTTATTTATCTATTCAAGAACAGCGTCCAGAATCAATCAACAGAAATATGATTACCGAAACTTTGCTGTTTGATGCGGGACTGTGAAGTGAACTGGAAAGAGGCGCCATAGGCAGGTAAATTCCAGCTGCGTTAGAATCAGCTGGTAAACATCGTCTGTCACGAGGACTAGGTCCCCCAACACTTGACGACGAAGATACGCTTAGCTGGTCAGATTCCCGACCACACCCGTACCCAGGAAGAGGCAGGGATAAATCTTCGGACATGAAACTCGAGTCCATGAGACCCCGTGGAGCCGGAAGTCCCTGGTACAAGCCGTTGTCCGATCCCCTGCGTGGCCAAAATAATTCTAGAAATTCTCTAGAAGGTAGTACCACTGAAGTTAACGACGCGAAGGGATGACGATAATCCGCCAAAATAATCCACGTTTCACAAATATTTTATAGGCATGCCTGCAGCCAGTAAACTTTGACTTTTCGATGAATTATTAACAGAATGACGAAGTAGGTACGCGATGTTCTGATTTTTATTTCTGCATTTTTTTTTAAACTTATAACATCGAGCTGAAGGTAAGTTTTCTTCTATAGGCTATGAATGAATGTATGAATAAAAAATGGGCAAGGTATCAAATTGAATTTGAAAAGTGTGTACAGAAGTATGAAATAAGTATGATGTGTAAGGTGCAATATAATGTCATACCGTGCAATGTCTGGTAGTATATTTGTGTTGATGTTCGTATTGTATGGTTTGTCTTCGGGAGTTGGTTCGGAACTCTCAAGTGTATTAATCGAGTTCAGAGTATCGGACATTGACATAATGACGCTATCAAAAACGGAGCTGAAATCTGAGTCCTCGGTCCTCGGTTGGTTCCTTGAGGTTGTAAAATCGTCGTCGATTTCGTCGCTGAGTTTTCCCTCGCTAAAATATTCAATCCAGAATATCTAGCTTAATGATAAAGGTAAAACTGCGTGTGAACTCTTTTTCTGTTTTTTTTTTTTTTTTAAACGATCAAATGATCGAACGTTTCAACAGAATCAATTCACCATGCTGGTCTAGGTAGACCCAGAAACTATCGAAAACCGTATCTTACCAAACCCGCTACAACTGTCGCGATTAAATTCTAAAAGGACCAACAGGTTGGTCGTTCAGAACTTCGTAGGATAATCAAGTCTCGTGCATGCAAACACCTCTAAGGTATAACAGTAGGTACCAGCACGAGATTATAGAGGTAGTTTAATCAACGATTCAAGCTCAATTGCTCCGATAAAAGTTTGAAGGAGATAAAAACGATTCAGACGACTAACCGATGATGTGGTTTTCGAAATTGAATAATGTATTAGCTTAACATGGACGCAGTTCTCTGCATTCTATACCGCATAATAATTGCAGTAATTTACTTGTACCCGAACCTCGAATCAAACCAGGGATTCCTCCGCTAGTATCTACCCCGCGTTACAAGTCGCGAGTTTTTAATGAGGGCAGGTTTATGATTGTAGTCTTGGTAGTGGTAGTGGTCGTGTAAGTGGTAGTAGAAAAGGGGGGGGGGGGGGGGGAATGGGCTGATGAAATAAGGGACGGAGTATAATAAGTAAAGGTGGAAACAGTGGAAGTGGTTATTAGTTTTATGCTGAGACCAGCTAACATTTGCATTGTTTAACGCGACGGATTCATCATGCAGGGTCATGGGGGGGGGGGGGGGGGTACTACATTGGTAGGGCTCTGCCAACGTCAAACATTGGTCAGGATCGCGTGGCAGAGAATGACGAGAGGGTAAAGTGGAATGAGGGAAGAGGAGCAGCAAAGAGGAAGAGGAAAGAGGGAAAACGGTGGTACACGTTGGCTGTGGTTCAGCACTGTCGAGTCTAGCTCTGTAACTGGGTGCTAGGGTCGTGTGGGGGGGTGACCTGGGGCGAAGCGAGCGAACGAACGAAGCGAACGGGGCGAACGGACCCACCATCGCTTGCCTACATCAGGAAAATTAAAGCAAGCCAAGCGATGCCTAACGTGCTGGGGCTACACGTAGCCTGTACCCCCCCCCCCCCCCCCCCCCCCAGAACGAACCAACCGCCACCACCACTACCATCATCACCACGACTACCGTATGTATAGCCGGTGTTCACCACCCGCTCATTCACTCTGATCTCTATATATCTATGCTTTTGTTTGCTCACATCTCCTATATTAAACCGGAGTTCTGCTCTATGTACATAGGTATGCATGTATACCTGGGTATGGATATGTGGGTTGTATAGGTAGAAGGTAAAGGTATCGCTTGGCTTCCGTTAAATATTAGCTATATGTGCGTATATGTATGTATTATATGTTTATATGTATGTACCTACATACATTCGTTCTACATGTTTGCATATGGCAAAAAAAGAAAGAGAAAAAAAACTGTACTTCGAAATGGCAACACTGATATCTACGGTGGGATGAAAATAAATACGTATTCTAAAACAAATACCTTCGGAGTTTGAAATTCGGATTTTAATCCAAACTGACCGGCAAGTTTGTACGAGAAATGATTATTATTTCTAAGGCTTGTTACGCGGATATTGCACTCGGCTACTCTCTATAATCTTCGAGCCTTTAATTTTTCATTCAGTTTATCTTTGATTGAAAAAAAAATATAGCGAATGACTAAACTCGAAAATAGGTGAATGCAATTAAGAATGGTCAACGAGTTAACCAGATGAAAATAAACCTTGTTGGCGAAGCAAACAAGTCCGACACCAAACCCATGGCATACGTGTGATGTTTGATCGTTGGTAACAACGAAATAATTGCACGCCAACAACGAGAGCGTTTATTGCATTGCATTTAATTGTTCAACAGTTTTGTACCGGTTTAAACTAAAGAATATTTAAATAAAACACCTGGCGATTGAACGCGTGAAAAACTACCCCTTAAGAAATGGTCAAGAAATGGCTCAATTAATCAGTAATCAATAATCAATGCGAAACAGGAAGGTTGAGGAAATATACTCACAAAGACATGACCGACATTCCGGAAATACGCCTGTCGTCGTCCCGAGGTTTGTGATAAAACTGCCATTGGGTTGGCGAGGTACCTTCCGCCGGGGAAAAGTCGTCACCTGGACGAACGTTTTCGTATGGGCTGCCGAGAGAACCGCCACCCTGAACGGGAATCGGTGGTAGGTTTTCACTGTCGGCGTCACTCTCAACACCCGAAGAAGATCTGTGCCCTGTAAACAAAATTAGGATCATTGTTTTTTTTTTTTTTTTTGTTCTTCTTCTTCGTATCAAAGAAGCGAGTAAATTTTCATCCCGGAGAAAGATTGAACTCGAAAGTTTATCAGGATGAAAATCATACGGAGCGAAGTTTTTTTTTGCGAAACGCTGATATAATATATGCAGTCGCACGTACTTTTTATTACACTTGTAATGTCCTGGGTAACGTGGGGCGGAAACTGCCCCAGAAGATCGAGTACTGTGTTTTGCCTCGAATCCCTGATCCCAAGATCGACACCACATTCAAGCAGGGTCCGGACCACTTCCATCTTGCCACATAATGCAGCCTCATGCATAGCTGTACCGGCCAATGTCCTGGTGTTGACGTCCACCCCAGAAGCCAGGAGGACTTCAACCACAGCCCTGTAACATGCGGGTCGAAAAATATTCGCACGAACTTCTTCGTAAATATTGGAGAAATTTTTGGCATAATTTGATCGCTGGATTAAAGCGTCGTGCATATCTTGCTATCCGAAACGATTTTGTCGAAATTTCTGAGGGCAGGTGTGATTGTCAAATCACAAGGATGACCTGCAGGGCCGACCAGTGGCGTGGTCAAAATGTACATTCATGTCCGTGGAGAGAGGAGGACCTGGTGCAGTGATAGGTACATATAGTTGAATTCCCGAAGAGGGAAATCCGCGTTAATGGTAGTACGTGTGTGCTTATTGTGAATGTATGCGTATGCTCGTGCACATAGGGATGTATAGTAGCTCGACATCGGATCGCGGGGAAACCAAATAGGATTCGCATGTGCCTACATTGTTGCTGTTATATAGCGGGGTATTTGTCCTGGCTTACCGAGTGCGACGATATTGAATCCGATAATTGACATTACCCAAACGTACTCTGGGGAGCTCACGATGTGCCAACCGTGGCAATGGAAACGGTAGTTTTAGAATCGACTGTGGTTTATTTAGGCAAAATGGAAACGATAAAACGTCACGTTTCCAAGCACGGAATAGGAACATGTAGTACCTATACCTATACTACATAACATACACCGGACATCGCCGAACCACCTGTATCGCGATTTTGCCGATCCTATTAGTACCGAAGCGTTGCTAAAACGATTATAGAACCACCGGTCGGACAGAAAAACCCAATGTTATACCCGATTACAATATCTATCTATCCATCTATCTACGCGGCGTCGATTCCGCACCGAAATTCCAAACTCCTGTCCAAATTATAACCCAATAATTTTAAAGGTTTATCAGAGATTATACCAGTCAGTCGAACGATTCCGCGACTGACGCCACCGCAATTCCTATTTTCGAATCAGTTGTTTCGAACCGAATTAGCAGGTACATGTTAAATCCCACCTCACACTAAATTGACTGCATTACATAACCAGATCTGATAATTCGTTGCACTGTTACAATATATCGGTTAAACCTCGAATACATATAGGTATGTACCTAGGTATATGTAAATGTCCTTCCATCGAATCGATACTTGCGCAAATAAAAAGAGTAAAAAATGTTCAACGTTATAAATTAAACATATAAAAATGGTATTGATACCGATTGCAACTATATATACCCTCTAGTATATGTATTGTGCATTAGTTACGCCGATTATATATCTATTATAGTGGTTAATATGATTCTCGTAATCGGAAGTTGCTCAGCGGTTCGGGCAGACGAACATGCAGCAGTTCTGATGCGATCGAATCAGTAGTGCAATGACTGAGTAGGTACAGAGGAGGGTATTGGAATAGAATGGTGAACATAGTATGGGGTATTATACGTGTGATATGTAGAATGCCCTTCACTAACACTAAAAGGTACATAACAACGTATCAGACTCTATACCATAGTAGGTATAGGCATTTCGCTTGAAAATTTGAGGAGAAACTGAATGCCCAGAATCACCCACCGTGCACCCATCTATACTTACTAATTGGCACTAATCACTGACGCAGTAAATTCATAGAATTTTTAGGCATATATCAGATGTTATGTACCGTCGTGATAATGGTCAAGCGGAATTTGGATAAAGAATTTTTCGAAATTGCCACCTCGAAAGACCGCGATTACTTGCATGTAGAAATTTATACGGAAGGGAATTCCTGGATTGAATATCATAGGGGTGACAAACACGATCGGTTCAGCTTATTTATAATATATCCGATGAGCTCACCTGTGGCCATTCCGCGATGCAAGGTGGAGAGGCGTATGAGGAAATATCAACGAGGATGAAGAGCTACGCAGTGGCTCGATCAGCTCCGGATGTGTCCGCACTAAGAGTTCGACAGTCCCCAGCCTTGATTAACAAAACGAACAAGAGATGTTTTCTTCGTAAAAATTCATCTTTTTTTCTTCCGAAATGGAATAAAAATTTCGTTTTCTTGTATGATAACGCGAGAATATATTCATATATGACAAGATATCAAAGACACGTGCATAGAAATTTCAAACCGTCCATTGAACTCTGAAATCTGTCTTCATCCAGCCTCGAATAATTCGCTACATTTTTCGTGTTGTAAATTATAATTGCACAACGATTATACCGAGACGAGTAAAAATAAGTACGTAAAAGTTATAATAATGTAGAAAAATTGCGGCGTGAAACATGCGGCATTTAATGTTTATTTCTCTCACAGCGAGTGTTTGACTGCATAGCTGCAGTAATCGTTAACTGCGACATATCACTATCGCAAAGTACAAACACGTACCCTACGTTAGTGAGTAATATATATTTTCCAAGAATTTATCATCGGTTGTATACTATCCGCAGTTTCGTTTCCGTGTAGTAAGCAATTCGAGGTAATTTATTTGATCAAATTATTATTAAGCTTAATTCAATTTCCCTTTGTTTAATAGCCACAGCTATATATATATATATGCTTATACAGACGTTATATACACGCGTATACGTTTCCGCGTACAAATAATTCACCGTCTGCTATTATACGCGAGGCTATTAAATTTCCCGAAACGAAACTGAACGCGTCGTTATATACTCGTCACCGTTATTCACGTCAGATGAAAAATTCTCTGCACTTGCAAAATCCGCAAATTTTGGAAAGGGGGGAGGAAAAAAAAAAACAGAATGAGAAATTTTATAGGAATACAATTAGAGGTACTATTTTAGTATTTTACCTCGTTACACACATTTTAATGATATTTATTGTTGTATAAACATGTAAAAATTATTATGTAAAAAATAAATTTCTGAAATTTTTCATACACGCGGTATATGTAATATGTATATATTTGGCAAGACATTTACCTGCCGTATTGCGCAGCGAGATCCAGAGCAGATTCACCGCGGCTATTACGGATGCTGGGATCACAGCCATGCTGTAACAACTGTGTCACGACTTCCGTGTGCCCGTATTGCGCGGCACAATGAAGAGGAGTTTCATTGTCCTTAGTCTATAATCACGCAGATCATATATCCGCCCGTTTATAAAGTTATAGGTATATTTCCTTAATTTGTCTAATTCTTCGGAAAATAATGATTTCCTTATACATGTACATCGATTCCTCTCGAAAAAAAAAAAACAAAAAATAAAAACAGAAGAAAAATCAAAAGTAAATTTTCGAGTCGATTTTTGCGCTAAAACAAAAAATGGCTCTAATCATTTCCTGTAATATTTTATCAAGACTTACCGCCAAATTAACGTTGGGTACCGAAGGCCCCTGGCAAAGTATCAATCTAACAATTTCCGCATCTCCTGCCCAAGCGGCGAGGTGCAACGGCGACGATCCTTTGGCGTCAACGACGTTGGTGGATGCCTCGTACTGAAGTAACAGCTTGACAACATCCCTGTGAATGAAGAAAAAAAAAACGACCCGATTTGCATAAAATATTACCACTCGTTGTAGGTGTATCTTGAAGAAGAAAAAAAAAAAAAATTTTTTTTTAAAACTGACCTGTGTCCATTGAGAGCGGCATGGTGAAGCGCTGAATAACCGCTCGCATCCTGAACGTTGGCTCCAGGTCCTCGTCGTAAGCTGAAAAGAGATACTTCATCAATTTGATAGGTGATAAGATGAGTAGAGAAAAAATAAAATAAAAATGAGAGAGAGAACAAATCTGAAATGCTGAATGAATGTAAAAAAAGAATATCGAGAGGTAGTTTTAATTTTTAGTTTAAATTGGTATATAGATCGTAAGAATGGAGTGTATAAGGATTCTGCAGACAAGGGGGTTGTTCTTTGGATAAAAATTTCTTATTTAACCCTAGCAATAACGAAACTGGTTCGAGCAGAACATTCACGCAGGGTGGAACAATGATGAAATAATAATAATAATAATAATGACGATGATGATGATAATAATAATGATAATAATAATAAAAATAATAATAATGATGATAATCGGAGTCGAAGTATAGTATGGAAGAAGGGAGTTTTAAATCGACCCAAATCCGTGACCTCTGTAAATTACTTCATCTTACTTCACAATTCTGATTACAAAAAGCGCGTGGGCGAAAACGCTGCGAGGGTTGATTTCCGCAATTAAGAATTCGCGCGACGACGACCCACTCCGGAAAGTATAAGTATACATGTACATGTATAGGTATAAGTATGAGTATTTATTACGCGAGTTTTATTATTATAATATTATATAGACGCAGTTTTACAAAATAATCCCGCGGATTTTGGATATAAAAAAAAAAAAAATAATAAAAAATAAAATCATAATTTCAGAATCCATGACATGATCACCTACATTGAACAAATTCTGACACCGACTAGTGCAAGTGGAGAGTAAATTTTTGAATAATTGAAAAATATCCCCGACACGACGTTATTTCAGATTGATTATAAAATTTCTGAAATTTTGGGGATTTTTCTAAAATTTAATAGACTATACGATAGCATAATGAGGATCCCGTTGATTCCACCCTCTAAATCTTCAGATCTCGTAGTATATTTATACAGAAAATTCGAATTCTTATCCTGCACACTTCTGTAACATACCTATATTACATATAGGTATATATGCATAAATCGGGGCGTATATCAACTCTCTCTAATACATATATGTGTTTAGGCTAACGAAGCTCCGACCTCGCGT
Organism: Tenthredo livida; assembly: GCA_963992785.1. NCBI lineage: Eukaryota > Metazoa > Arthropoda > Insecta > Hymenoptera > Tenthredinidae > Tenthredo > Tenthredo livida. Next base: position 5,162,961 of record OZ023071.1, on the reverse strand, counting down.
TCAACACATGTTCCTCGTTACGTTGGCATTGTTACGTCGATCTATTCTCTCTTATAAATGCGTATAGGTATATATAACTATATACCAATGTGCGACTGGATGTGCAAACAAGAATACCATAACGTATACCTACGGACAAATAGACATACAGCACCTACACGTACTTATATCAAAGTATATGTTATGTCTTCCCCAATTGTGTATACAGTGTATATATACCTATATTTGGGTACAAATGCAGGTATATATATATAAATGAACCACACACGTTTTACCCGCGGGAATACAACCGTATAACCACTGTTTACTCATAACTTTCGATCCTTTTCCCTCCTCGCTATATCAATCCTTATTTATCGTAAAGTATAACTATATATAACACCGATACTAAAAACTTGGATAAAATTGATGATCGATCGATCGATAGGTACGCCAGATAGGGGGTATAATAATATGAACATCGATAATAAATTATATCCATGAGTTAATTATAGTTGCTCATTCATTTGTTCAAATCAATTTTTTTTTTATCTTTATTATGTAAATCGACTGTATATAGAATATTAATTAACTGAAATGATAATATTATGTGTATTATATCCTATACACACCACCTATAGGCACTGTTCTCAACATTTCTTCAAATATATATACAATTTTACGGCAGATTGCTAATCAAGAAGAAAACGACTTAATACTACCTACTGCCTTATCCGTTATTTAGCGATACGCTATAATAAACCCCGCAATATTTTTCGTATATAAGTATAAATAATAAGCTGCGAAAAAAATAAGTGTTTGCCTTACTCTCATATCTGCACCGCGCGTATCTCTCGAACATATATGGAATAGATATATAGGAAAAATCGTAGTAGCTCCGAGTTATATTCATATATATATATATATATCCCAGGAAATAAATGGGGGACTTCGCGATATGTTTGCTGTCGTCAAATGTCCACTCGGTGACAGGCGAGAGAAGGCTAACATTATTTAATATTTTTACCCTCAACCTATACCTATCCCATATACCTACCTACCAGTATTAGTATAATCTGCTTGTCGAGCAAATAGAGTTTCAGTCATACTTTCCCGCTCAGTTAAGTGTCATAACATATACCTATACGTGTATAATGTAAATGCTTGTGTAATAAATAGATAAATGAATGAATAAAAAGCTTATCAAGTCTACGAATTATCATATAGGAATGAAAATAATTACAGTATTAAAAAAAGAAAATATAAATCATAAATTAGGTAAAAAGAAAAAAGAAAAAAAATGTATAGCACCTTTTACGTTCATTTCTCTCGAATGTTTCATATCCCCCTGACAAAAGCGACCCTTGAGTTGCTAATTGTACGCTAAAAAGTTTCAGTTAAAATGAACGCTATCTGCTGTATATGATGTATACGTAACATACAAAACGTCTATCTTACTAAAGGCATGAAGGCTCTGGTACGCCGGTTTCTGATCAAAGAACCAGAACTCAGAATTCAAACGAATACACCCTATATATATATATATATATACTATGTAGTACACTTATACACATCTATAGGCACTCCTTGGCACTTGAAGAGTTTTTCGAGTAAAAAAAAAAAGAAAGAAAGGAAGAAAGAAAAAGAAAAACAGAAACGGTGAAAAAAGGAAGCAAAGACTGCGAATATACATGTTATATATATAATATGGATAATATGTACACGTGTATGTATTTATTTTTCGTTTACGTATGGGGTAAAGTGAGAGGAGCAAAGACGAGTGCAGGTATAGTATAAATGTACTATATACCCGGGTTTCAAACCATGAAACGTTTGAGAGAATCTGCTGTGTGAGACCTTTGGTGGTGGCATTTGTATTATAAACCCGCCCACGCCGTAACAACCCCCGCAAACATGGTGGAAAAAAAGAAGAAGAAAAAAAAAACAAAAATTAGAAGAGTAAAGGGAGCTGGGGATGCTGCAGGCTGACTCTTAAAGCCAACTGCCTTCATCCGGACCCTTCGTTTCTGGTCCGGGTACGTACGTATAGTACTAGTAGGTGCGGAGGTCGAGATGACTTTAGATGCGTTTGGTAGGTAGGTATATGTGTACCTATATACGTACGAAATACATACGAAATACATACGAAATACATACGTACGTATATTTTATGGCCAGTGCTTATCTAGCGCTTTTCTATGTGTGATACAATTTCATGTATGTATGAAGACTGTACACATGTGTCTAAATACCATATGTGCTTACTGGTTGTCCCTCTAACATAAGCCAAAGTAAGAGATGTTTGGCTCTATTCCATTCATCCCATTCATTCGACGACTTCGTTCCTAACTTCCTTAATTAAACTGCTGCTGGGAAGATTGTCTGCGCAAAAAGGGCAATGCCAGATCCCCTTTTACTTTTACCCCATAATTATCGCTCCCACTTTACCATTTTTCGGACTGGGCTAGAGCACTTGACTTACCTAATGAATTGAGATAGAAAACTGCCTGCAACGGGATTAAAATTTTCACCTTTGATAACGTAGTTTAACTAATTCACTTAAAAACTAACACTTCTAGTCCGTTCGTTCGTTCGTTCGATTCAGTGAATCAATAAATGGATTCAATCATTGTGGAATTTTAATGAACACAAAATTTCTTCAGGCAAATCCCACGAGTGGTTTTACGGTGTATGAGCTACTGTATAAATTCTCTGTACACAAATGATCGAATTTATCCACCGGCTATATACGTGAGCGATAAGTCGTACCTAATCAAAGTTCAGTCACTTTGACAATATATAATAAGTTAGGACAATGACTTGTACAGTTTCATTTTTATCTGTGGTCATGAGTTGAAGAGAAAACTGTTGAAATCGACTGTCGCGGTTTGTGGTCAATCGCATGACGACGTTATATCAGTCGGAAGAAATCCCCTCGTTATGGTGCGCAGGACTGTACAATTAATACAAAAGTAATGCATAATCACGCTGAGCTTATCCCTACTCGTGCTTTTTCATGAAATTAGAAAATCATGAAAATCATCAACGAAGAGCGGATGAAAAACAATTTTCTTTTTCCAATTTTGCTTCGTATCAAATTCTGTCTTCTTCTTATTCTTCTTCTTTTCTTTTCATCCCCTTCATCGTTCATCTAAATCTAAACGATTCGAAGATAGAGCCACGTAACGAGTATGGGATAAACGTAAGGAGTGAAAATCTGAACAATAACCGTATACTTAGGGTTCGAGCAATAAATCCTCTTCCAATAATCTTCGAGATCCTATTCTATTCAATTTTAACTTTCCCTTAGAAATAATCCCTTAGTTTTTCTTTTCTGGGTAAAAGAGTGAAAGAAAAAAGAAAGAAAAAAAAAACCCTTTCCCTTGAAACTATGAGAGAACTGAGAGGGCGCCGTGCTAGGGGTTGAAAATACGAGGAGAGCGAGAGAGAGAAGAGAATAGGGGGTGTTCAGGCGTCAATCGATAGCTTCCGCCCTCTAAGAGAGGAACGAGGAAGGTCTGATCCGTCCATGCGACGTGTGGCTAAGGAATTCTAATATGCACGTGACACTGGGAATTAATTTTCTTTTATAGTAGGTATAGCTGTGAAAAATATATTCTACACTCGATTATACCCTGCGCAGAAAAATTTCAAGGGTGACGGGATAAAATTTATTGAGCTAAGAATTCGACAAATTTTCATGATCAAAGGATACCCGCGTACAATACGATACCCTGCAACTTTTGCTCTTCAAAGCCATAGCCTCTCTCGTCAAAGCGTCTGTTTCATCTCATCTAACGTCGATCAAATTCCACGTATACACAATAAATATATATATGGCAAGAAAAAAGCTCGTTTAATAGGACAGACATTTTTTGACAAATACAATTAAACAGCTAGGTTGACGCTATATGGTAATTAATTAAGGGACCACACCCCTATAGGGACTAGATTTTATATTTCCGACAAAGTTTTACTATATTGTATCGCGTGCCGAAAGGCCTGTCCCCGAAAAAAAATTAAAAAAAAACTACAGGGGGATTGTTTCCAGCCTTACAAAAAAAAAAGGGAATATGATTGCTGAATCTATAAACGAATTCGGATCATTAGTATTTCTTTATTTTTTTTTCAATACCGAATTAAATAGCAAATGATCAATTCCCACAATTGATCATTTATTTATACCGTAGTATAGCGCGCGGTGCTCTAATTTTATTTTTCAATAAACTCTTATGTCTACCCGTTTCTCTATATAGTATGTTCGCTCCGTTTGACCAGTTTTACAATAAATAAATTAAAAGAAGAAACAACAACGTCTCTAACTGCTTTCTAAAAAAATGAAAAAAAGAATACTTGTTTTACAAGTAACTGTTAAATATATTACACACGTTTTCTAAATAATAAAACCAGACTTCTTCAGCTCATCTTATCTCTAACGATAAGTTTCCTGTTACTTGCATAAGACATATTTTGAGCTATTCGTTACGTATGTTTGTCTGCATTAGGCATGCACTCGCTATCTCGATCGTCGTACTATTTAGTTACTCCCGGACGTACATCTGTGCCTATAGTCTATAAAGACGAAAAATGAATTTATCAATTTATCGATTTATATATTTGCTCATTTCTTTCTCAACTTTTCGTTGTCTTCTCATCGACGGTGTACAATGATAAGCTCAACTTTTTAGGCTAATCGTAAAAAGCACAAAGAAATTTCTCGACGGTTTTCTTTTTGCCCAAAGTTCTCTTCTCTCGTCATCTTTCCTTCTCTCCTCTCCTCTCCTAGGTAGGTATAACTTGGAACTTTCTTTCGACACGATTTTCAGCTCGGACGAGCTCGGCGCGTGACCCAATTCCCCGTGTAATGATATACGAACAGCAAAGGTGCGTGCGAATGAGGTAAAATGAAATCAGTTCAATTCCCCGATTTCGTGTAGAAAATAAATCCATCGATTATTACCGCGGGAAAAATCTAAGGGTTTTACAAATTTTTCGATCAATTTATTCATTCGATTTACCTCTCCGACACGAACCTGCAGTTCGTCAAGTCAGATATACGTAGGTAGGTACTATGTATCGTCATATTATATAAATGGGACGCGAATTTATTCTGTAAACTATTTCAGACCTAAACTATTCTCTGCCTCGTACCCAGATCTGGGTCTATTCTTGATGTGCTCCAATTTGTATAATTTAAAGGTAAAACGATGTACTAATTTGGGATTAATGAGAATTTGAAAGCCGGGTTTTTCCATGAAACGTTTATATCCGCAGAAGAGACAATATGGAAAAGCGACTTTCACTGTATGAGAAGACGGAGCAACAACGTTCTTCTCTTCAGACACAAAGACTAATTAAGTTGATATTTAAGAGGGAGGGAGAGAGAACGAGAGATAGAGAGAGAAAGAGAGAGATGAAAAAATAAAAATATAAGGAAAATAAAAGATGAAAAAAATTTCTTTGAGTTCCCAAGAGCAGTACAAACATATTTCTTTTCCCTCGGCAAAGAAGCGTCCGTAATATAAGTATAGCTCTTATATATGCGGTATAACAAATGAAATAAAAAGGAAAAAGCTAAGAACAATAGGGTAAAAAAAAGTTCGCGTCAAACTTCTACCAAAGCTCGTTTTCTCCGGCTTTCGACAAAAGTTTTCGTATATATATATCTATATATACGTATATCTAGGTATATACCCTATACCTATACGTATGTATGTATGTATGTAAATGTATGTATGCACATTATACCGTATAACAACATAAAGAGCAATTTGTTAAAAAGAACCCGTTTGTCGCGATGCACTCAACACCCCCACCTTTTCTACCCCCTTGTTCCTTTTAAGCCAGCTTCTACGCCGCCTACCAAGTGTCAAGTGTCGTTACTGCAGCTTGTAACAACGTGATAATTGCAAAAGAATTCTCGTTCGTTTAATCATTGTGGATTTATATCATGCATATACGTATAGACCTACATACCTTGCATATTATTCTTACGTATGCAACGTATGCTTTATTTTTACGCGTTCGAAATTATTTTAGCAAATATACATACCTATATATATATAATATATACGGTTTTAAAATATCGAAGAAACTAAATTGCGAAATTATTGAAAATTATTTCAAGGGGTCTACGTGTTGAAATTTATTTTTTAATTTATTTCAACTGCATTAATATCGTAAGAAAAATTATTCGAGAACAAAAAAGAAAATATATAATACAGTTTCGAAAACACAATATCCACTAATGACTATGGACGATGCGGTTCAAGCATTTTTCTAATTTTATAATTCACAAAAATCAGAGTCATGTATTTCAGGGTATTTCCAGGACCTCCAAAACTCCCAAAACCCTGACGATATAATTTACCAAATTTTTGATAGATTAAAAACCGATCAAAAATTATTTGTAGATCGACTCAAATACAGATGAGTTTTAATCTAGAAAACTTTGATGCTTAATTTGTGATTCTTCTGTTTCATCGAGGCCAGTTCTGAGGGAGCGGAGGCCCACCAGATCTGCGCCTTTGAGTATTGAAGCGTACCGTCGAAGCTATCGAGGAAAGAATTCCCCCAGAACCATGTATCACAAAGATATTGAGAATATATTGAAGCTAAACGAATTCAAATATTCGAACAATTCATGACGATTGATAAAAGTGAATATTACAAGCTGCTAAAAAGCTTGTGCGATAATTATCTCTCAGAGAATTAGGCAAATGCCGATAAAAATAGGCTCCGTTATCTCCAGCTCTTGAAATAGGAACCGAAACCTCCTCGTAATCGACTAGCGAAGGCTGAGTTTCAACCTAAGGTAAAAGTACATGCGATATAAAAATCCTGCGGTAAACAAAAGCCTAAGTTTCATTCTCTTCCACCGATAAAAAGACCGGTGTTAATAAAAGCTGAAAATTATCATCAGGAAATGTGTAATTTCAAGGAACTGAGTCATTCTTATCAAGCATGTGACCCTCGCTGGGAAAATCCTCAGATATTTAGTTGAATAAAATAGCAAGAAATAATTATATGGTCGTGTAAAATTTGAAAAATATTTAACAAGCGGTTCAAACCTTCTCAAAGGGCCGTAATTAATCCCAATATTAATTGTCTGACGTACAGGTAGTTTAAACCGCTCAACTTTGATAAACGCCTGCTTTATGTTCACCATAATCATTAAATTTAAAACAATAGTTCGTTGATTTTTCGGCATATATAGTAATAATTTAAGCGGTTTTTTTAAACCATTTTATCACAATTTTTAACCCATTAAGAGGTGATGAATGAATCTATAGAACGAACAAGTGGGTAGATAGATCGGAGCTGGAGAGATTCGGGATTTTGGTTATTGATAAAACGGTGAAATATCCGCGATTCGGTTTTCTGTGAATGATGATACTCCGATGGTGACATGAGGCATTTAATTATAGCGATAGATTGAGACAGAGAGGCATAAACGGGGCGAAAAATATTGTAAATGTTAAACTGCTGACACCCACCTTGCTAGCGGACCACTCCTCTTTGCTCGTTGTCCCAAAATCTTTTCTACAACAGTCACGTTCCCACCACGAGCTGCTTCCAAGAGCTCCTGATCCTTGCCCATGTCCCATTTACACTAATCACGCACTTCAAATATCACCTATATATCGTTAATTTCTATTTTACTACGATAACTAAAATTTCATTGATCCAACGTCGCCATCTTGGAACAGACTGGGCGCACTTGCGCTCTCTGCTGGGAGCGGAGGGGACTAATACTAGCATCTGACGTTTGACAGATAAAACACTTATCTGACAGTTAGATGCATCGTTGATGTATGATGCTCGTTCGTGTTTACAAAGATTCGTTTATTGCCGAAGATACTTATTACGCATGTTACTACTGCCTTAGGATTACTTAAATATGAATATCAACCGACGAGCTAGTCTGCTCGTAGTACTATTCGCTATCACTTCCGAGTGTTATTCGTCGATTGAATCGAATAACTCGCTTTTCAGTTTCGGTAAGTACATAACCTCAAATTAAACGAATATGATATTATGTATTCAACGATGAAAAATAGTTCGGAGAATCTATATCGAGTCGATCATTTCTAAGACTCGTTTTAAACGTGTGTGAGTCATACAGAGCCTGTGATTATTCAATTTATATGAATATTAAATGAAATAAATATCAAGCGTGTTACTGACTCACACCGCAGTTAGTTAGTTATGATTTTATGAATCTTTCAATGAACGACGATTAAAGTTGGCAGAGGGTTAAAAGGGACAATTTTACAGATGGAAACACGGCTAATATATCATTGAACGATTACAATGATATTGACGAAAATGAACAGGCTTTTAGCCAGCTGATTATTATCAATGCTAATAAGACAGTGGCGATTAAAGTTACCGACGTACCTATAAGCGTGACATTTATTATTATTCAAATTCACACTTATCAATATAACGTCACGTTGTCATATGACAAAGAATTCACGCCCAGGAGATATACGTACGGTACAAATATTGGTCTCGTTATCGATATTGTTAACGGACAAAATATCGCTCCTATTACATACGTTAAAAATGATAACGAAATTGACGTTCAAACTTTAATCGCGGTTGTAGCTTATACGAAAAATGGTAAGTGTCGTAATTCTTATTAAAATGTAAAAAACAAAAACAAAAAACAAAAGTACATACAACCATTTTTTCGATCCTACAAATCTTTCGCGAATTTCTGTAAATTTTTAGAACGCAATTATTTATTCCGTGAATTTTCGAAATTATTGTAAAAAATCCGTAGCGCCAGTGCCAGGAGGTTGTAACATGGAATTCGACACTGAAATAGCGCCGTATCAAAAACTTATTATAACTGATGCGACAGTAATGGTCGATATCCAACCTGCCGCAAGTCCTAAATCGAAAAATAATGAACTGGTACCATGCGAGGTAAACGGTTTGCAACACGATATGTATCGCTTGTTTTTACCCGAACAAGACTTTACCACTGATACATATTTTTCCGCTATAAAAAACGCGTTGACTGTTCAAGGAATCGCCTCAAACTTTCGAAAGGTAAGAATTTTGGTCAAGTATCAAAACACAATCGATTTGAATTAACATCTCTAATCCTAATCTCTATGTGTTAATCTCTATAATCTATATAATATATCTTATCTTGTGTACGAAATATTCCATGCCAATTCATTAAACATTTTATCTATTTCGTTCATCATATTTTCTGTGTTATGTAGTGCGAGCCACTAATAAGTAATAATATACATAGTGCAATATGAGTTGGCGTTGAATAGCCCACATTTATATACACACATGCTTCAAAAGAGAAAAGACAAAAATTTGGAAAAACCTTCGCATATTCCATTATATAAAAAAATAATTTCTTCGATATTATATACTATAACAATACAGATCCCAGCTTCCCTTAGTGGATCGAAAATGAGACGCGTTTATAGCGCATATCCAGGTACTGGTTCTCTTTACGCGGCTGTTGCGGTAATGGGGAACAACACGGCTGCCTATGTGCCGGCGTTTACTTACGCTTGTAGTCCACTGTACTGGACAGACACGTGTCAGGTTCTAAGTACGTGAAACAGTCAATTCGTGTAAAAATTTCAAAAATAATAATAATTATAATAATTATAATTATAATAATAATTATGGCAAAGAGTAGAGAAAAAAAATTGATTTTCGTTTCTCTTTTTTCTCTATCGCCGAATTATAGCGTCACCTTTTTCCAAAGTTCTTTGCGCGGCCGCATTGTTTCTAGGATTCTTCACCACTCTTGTAGGACACAAATATTTCAAAACAGAAATGTTTTTGTTGGGTTTTTTGTCCGGAGGACTGGTCAGCTATATAATTGTCTGTATCGTCGGTAATTATAGTCCATCAGGTAAAATGACCAAATATCATTTTCGTGTTTTTTTTTTTTTTTTTTTTTTATAGCAAACTCAATGATTAAAAGAAAAAAAAAAAAATATTTTCACTCCTATTTCCCCATTCCGCATTCCTTCAGCTTGATTATTTTATTACTTTTGGTACCGAACGATAGCCTGCAATACTTCGGAGTACGTCGGGTTGCCTGCCTAAGTTCAAAAAATCTAAATAATTTGCGATTTTTGAAGAAAATATAAAAGCTCAGTGCTTTTCAGTCCTTTGATATTACTGTAGGTACCCATTGGTATATAATATTGCTTGTCAAAGTAGAAAATTATCATACTTTAACTGTCGGCATACAACGTACGACGCGGACCTGTAAACCTGGGCATCAATCGCCCTCCCAAAATAAGTCCTGGTGCAGCAGTCAAGGGGTCGCCATTCGCAACCCTCAGAACACTTCAGTGGACAATATTGCAATCTTGAAGCTAGAGCCCGTATAGCAAGGGCTGGGGATAACAGAGAAAGAATATCTTTTCGGTATAGTGACTCAATTTCCGTTCGGTGTAATATATTTTTATTTTCTTTTTTTTTTTCTATTTTCTCTCGTCTCATCAAACTTGTAACAAGTTTTTTTTTTCTTTTTTTTCTGGTGGGGGGTGATACTTATATTTCAATATTCCGCACAACCGCTTTCAATAAAATTCTGGATATCAAAATATGAAGATTTTTTTGCAAAATTTTTGCGAATGATTTGTTTGCTTGTGTGTTGATTTGACCCCGTTTTCAATTTCGACAAATTGGATTGCCGGACCCATGCGGCAACGAAAAACCGAGGATTCGACTCTCCCAGTTGAATAAATACAATTAAATTGATGAAACCAAAACGGGACGAAAGATGAATATAAACAAAAAAAAGAAAAATTGTTTAGCACCCGTTCAGTGATACATGATTTTACTCCAAGTTTTTAATTTCGTGTTTCGTGAATGATTACACATAATCAAAAAACCACCTTCCCCCGTCGAATAGCATATATTTTCGAAAGCTCATTTCCCAAAAGTCGGTTTTTATTCATTGCAGTAAATAAATAAACATAAAAAAAAGATCGCATATATACATCAAAATTTATTCTACATACATATTTCCAAATTATTATACTCTCTCACGTTCGGTACCTATGCAGTAATACTAATTGACACGTGAAATCCCTCGCATTTTTCGATTACTCGTATAGAAAATAAATAATCAGAACCAACTTACCCAGCTCATGGATTTCACTCCTAAAACAGACGAAAAAAAAAATGAAATAAAATGTTTAAGGGAACATTGCTATATCCGTATTTCTTGGATGCTTATTCGGATTCACCTGGCTCGGATTTTGGTGGCTCTACGCGATACCAGTGCTCTCAATACTCCTCGCAACACTGACATTGGGCTTCTTTTCCGCCAGCGTAGCGTACTTCAGTTCACCAGGTACGATATGTTTAATTTATTGTAAAAAATTGAATCCGTGTGTCCAGCTGGTAATAAATTATTTAAAAAATATGAAGAGTATAAATTGATATCGTGAAAAAAGAAAAAAAAAAAGGAAAAAAAAACAACTCCTGAAGCTGCTTCTGCAGGATTTGGCATCCTCTTCAACCCCCACTTTCCATACATCCCCGTGGCTTTGAGGCACATGTATATCAGCTCACAGTCACACGTGTGCGGCGATAGAAAGCGAGAAAGCGAGAGAGAGCGCGAGAGTATTCTCTATCAATGTTGTTCACTCATGCGAAAACCTCGCCCTGAAATCCCCCCATTTCCCCCTCGAAAATCACCCTTCCTATGTCGAAGCAGACCCTCTCCGACAGGACGGGGTCCCATGGAATATTGTAACCAGCCTCGAAGATTCGAATTTACCTAATTGTGTGCCGATATTTACTTAGCGCCAAATCTATTGGGGGTATAGGTACGTCGTTTCTGCACTAAATGTAATTCGGACTGTGTTTAAAGTGATGAAAATAAATCTACGACTCTTTCGCATCGAAAATTTCTCTGCAGCTAATCTAGTGAATGAATTAGTATAATAAGAAAAATTTTGATGGGATTCTTTTTCTCCTCCTCTTCATACAGCCGGAGTATCTTACCTCGAAAACGACACAAACTTCTGGCTAATGTTCACGCTGATAATATTGTGCGTGCCTTTAACTTTGAGCATAGTACCTGACAGCGCGAACATTATCTGCTGTGCAATCCTAGGATCTTATGCGGTGGTTATATCCATCGATCATTACGTGGGCTCGAATCTAAAGTACATAATCATCAACACCATGAGACGCGCAACGTCCCCGGGCTTCAATCTGGCCGTCATTTATCCGCCTTATCAAACAAAGGGTGATAAATTTTCATCCATACATCCAAATATTTTACTCTTTCATTCCCGCAGGATGAAAGTTCAATTTTATTATCCGTTCCTTTGGTTTATCCTTTCAGACACATGCCTCACCTTTTTTTGGCTGATTCTTGCACTTGTCGGTATCTTCATTCAGCTAAAACAGAATCGTGGTAAACCCCCGTTTCCACCTGGTATGCCAATATCTTCTGCAAGGAGTAGGACCTTGCCGAATGAAAGGACTCCGTTATTAGTCGAGACTAGAATACCAACGGAAACTTTACAGGATGATGACGACGACGTATTCGAATCACCGAAGTGTAAATGGTATATTAACATCTTTAACGTTTTCAAAATCCGTGGTAGATCCACTCCTCGTGTTTGAGGACTCATTTCCTTCAAACCACCCGTATAACGTACAGGTAATATTTTTTAAACAACTATTCGCGGGTTTTTGGCAAATTTATATCGTATTTAAAACCTCGGCACACTCCCGAGGCCTGCATATACATATATTATAATGTAGTACGTTAATTGTGATATTTTGTGCCATTATTGATCAGGTATTATGCTGATATCGTATGCAGTGTATTTTTTACGTCAGGAAGGCCAAACCTTGTAATTTGGCAAACCGTCTTCCACCTTATGCTCAATATGTGTTCACTGTTCTAAAAATGTAAGCAAATTGTAAAAGAAAGAAAGAAAGAAAGAAAATTCATGTATACATTTATTATTCCATACCTACACAATCCTTCAGTTATAAGCCATCGATTAAATCTTATAGATGTATAGAAAGGTAAACGAAGATCCGATATTATCGTAAAAGTGTTTTCATTGTAGCTCTAAAGTGTTTGCGTTTAGCTTATTTCGTACCCCTATTTCCAGAAACTCCCCATCCCCCTGGAATTTTCTCTGAAGTAAAAAGGGGCGCGTATAAAAGTACCCTTTTATATCCTCTAGGTATGCCTTGTTTCGTGTGGTATGATCCCACCGCGACGTTAACACGTCTTGTATTGTACCCCGATAACAATGAGAGTTGGGATCGTTCCCCGGGGGTAATGCGAAACAAGTAAAGGGAGAAGCCCCCATCCTTCTTATTCAAAACGCAGGACCCCCCGTACGTTTTAGTAAACGTTTCGCGTACAAGGGAAAAATACGCTGGTATATACCTATAAGGCGCCGCTAGTGATTATCCTCGGAAAGATCCTTGGGGGTTAACGCCAGCATGAAACAGGATTAGAGAATACCTTTTTATATAAGTGTAACAGCAGCGAGGAGGCCTTTTATTCGTTTGTATGTATATCGATAGGAGTTTTTCAAAAAGAAAAATGAAAAAAAAAATCTGAATTTTTTAAGAATTTTTCTTCAAGGATGCTGAAGGATCATTAGGATGTGGGTGAAGCATTTCCTATAATTATCAACGTTAATTGAAGTCGTGTTAAAATGAATTAATAACATTTATTGAATCGAGACAGTGACACCTAACAATGGTTCTATTCGCTACTAATTACAATCTTAAAGGTAATCACAGCAACAATATTATCTCAATATTCACAACACTTACATAGATTACTGCCGCAATAATATATTATCATTCTCGTTAATAAATTTATTCATTGAACGTATATTTTTTTTTTTTTTTTTATTTTATTTATTTATACTTTATTTTTATTTTTATTTATTTAATTATTATTATTTTTCATTTTTTTTTTCCCCCTTTTTTCATCTTTTTTCTTTTTCATTACTCCTTATTCATTACACTATTATAGTTTATAAGAAATTCGTATATCACTTCAGCGCGATAAACAGACTCTGTCAATTAGGTATATATCGATTTTTTATCCCAATCAGAAGAACCAGATATATGTCCCATACCTATACGTTCCTAATTTATCAATTAAGAGTTTAAAAAATTTATCGTATAACCAACCCGGGATTGAAATAAAAGATTTCTTTTTATTGAGCAGCTGAAACGTTGTCTCATATATATTTGCAAGAAATCGTAAATAACTTGATCAGATTTTACATATACAGCAAAAACATTTCATATAAGTAATGGTTGTAAGGATTATTGTTTAACGCGGAAGTATAACGATGATTAAATTTGACCTCGTCGACCAGAAGGATCTACGAACGATTTGATTATGCCGAACTGAAAGCGATCTATATAGATATACGCTTGTGAAAAGTTATATCGAATAACTTGAACCATTTTATTTATTTTATTTTTTTATTTTTTATTTTTTTTATTTTTTTTTTATTTTCCAAAAATATAAATTTAAGACTAATGTACATTATTTTTCGTTTATTTTATTATTGTATAATATAAATGTTTGTCTTTTTTGTTCATTTTTTCTTTTCTTTTTTTTTTCTTTTTTTTGTTGGTTTTTTTCGTTTCTTTCTTTTTTTTTTTTTTTTTAACAAATTACACTGGGTATTTAAATTAGGTATAACTGACCGTAGACAAATATGTCAATGTTAAATACCTGATCGCTGCCGAATTTTTGACGGATATATATATACATATGTATATGTATATATATATATTATTATTCTTTAATAATTATATCAATAAAACACAACGATATTGTTTCCGATTTTTTGAATATAATTATATCTATTGATTGGTATAGTAAGTATTACTACCATTCGAAATCCGTACAGCTTTTAATCCCCTACATTTATCACACCATTTGATATCTACGAAAAAAAAACACGGGAGGCAATAAAACTCAGACATATATATATATATATATAACGTAATATATATATATGTATACTACAGGGGGGATGAAAATCCGTGAGGCGTTATAAAATCGAAAATTGATGTGTAAAAAAAAAAAAAAAAAAAAGCGAGAAAAAACAAGAAAATTCCTTCTGAAAAATCAATCGCTGAAGTATTTTAGAAAAAAAAAAAAAAAAACTTTCTATGCCACGTATCGATGTGGTATATATAAATGTAGGGTGAAATATTAGCTGAAATATAATTATCTATATATGGTGGTATATCGGATATTACTACGATAATAACCCACCAGATATCAGATTATTATATATATATATATATGTATATAACGGGATAAAAACACTGAATAAATACACAGACTAATAAGTTTTGGTAGGTGAAAATCTTTCTGAATGCATTATAGGTATAGGTATAACGTAACTGGCATATTCGGTACTTATTTCAATTAATATATTATATACAATGGCAATGTTACTAATTTTAATATACACTATCGACTATACCAAAGGTAACAAATGCTATGTTACATTATTTTTATACACAACTCATAGAAACGGTTATTCTTTAGTGGTTGTTTTTTTTTTTTTTTTTTTTTTCTATCTTATTTTTTTCACTTTTTTAATTCGATATAGAAGCAAAAAGAAAAAAACTATAACTTAACTGAAGAATTGGCAACAACTATATTAGCAATTATTCAATAAATTCAAATAATACGCGCAGAGTAAAAATCGGGTACCTACACTTAACGAAATCGGTAACTTTCGGTAAAACTTTTCAAAGGCAAATTCTACATTGGTCGAAAAATGTCGCAAATTTTTTTATTTTTATTCTATTTTTTTGTTTCTTCTCACCGCCAGGTATAATAGGTATACGTAGTTCGGAGTAGAGTAATTAAATTTCGGGATTATAGAAGGTAAAAAATCTATAGCCTGCGTTGTTTTTGTGCGCGATTACTTATATTTTTCGAAATATTCTTTGAATTGGAATGGCAAAACTTTGCGGAAATCATTCTCACGTGCTTTGTTAGAAACTTTCGAACTGAAAAAAAAAAAAAATAAATAATAAAAAAAAAAAAACCGAAGGTATGCGTCCGACACGATCGTAAGACGTTCTCAATTACCAGATCCAAGAAATCGTATATATACCTACATATCCTTTGATTGATCTATCAACAATACTTGAAAGGAACTGAACGATTTGTAGAATCGACGTATCCTGCACTCGAGAAATAGAAATAGAAGAAAAAAAAAATGCTTTTGAAAGTTGTTTTCGACCCCTTTTGACGAACGTGGTTTAAAACTAATAATGTCAACAAATTTGTTCAATATACCTACTACTACGTTCGTTGAATATATTTGCTCGGTTAAAGAGGACCACTAAAACATGACCACACATACGAGTGTATAACAAACTTCAATCACGAAATGGGCGTGCAAATATATTGCCTCACTTTGCTCTACGCCATGTCACGTTACTAGACTCTGCAATTAATAGCAAGTAAAGAACGCCCAACGAACGTACTCTGCATACACTCTCGTACAGAATTTCCCACAATGTAGAAAGAGTGGTATAAAATCCGGGCGTGTGTACCGTAGTGAAACAATCAGTATTCAATTTAGCGCAAATTTGAAGAAAAATTGCAACGAAATCAAAAAAAAAAAAAAAAAAAAAAAATTGAAATTGAAATAGATACTAAAACCGCGAAGCCTAAAATCATGATTAATAAATGTTGAAATTTTATTTGGTTTACCCTGCTTGACCCGGGGCCTCTTATTCTCTCGCGAGGTCAAAGATAGCCGTTGAACCCGATGCTCACTCGCTAGCATCAGACGTATGGGTCGAGGTGGTTGCCGGCGGACTAGGCTGATGTTGAGGGTGTTGAGAATGCTGAGAATGATGTTGAGGATGATGATGAGGGTGCTGCCCGGCAAGGCCAAGGGTTGCGAGCAGCGGTCGTGGGACTGGGGCAGCTGGAGGTGGCGGCGGGCTCTCCTGGCCCACGAGAAGACTCGTGGCCGGGAACCCGAAGAGCTGTGATCACTGGAGCCTTGGCCAATAGTTGCCCGCAAGGTCGGGATTTTGTGACGGTATTTGTACCGGTACAGAAACTCCGGCAGATATTACACCTGAAATAAGAAAAAAGAAAAAAAAAAAAAAAAAACTCATGACGTAGGTAGTATGTACACACGATATGGTAATTAATAATCTCTATACGAGCATAAAAGGAGGCGTAAGGGATGTACATATGCATATAGTATGTATGTTTTTTTTTTTTTTTTCACTCGTGCCTTTTGAATAGCTAATATATATTGTGCAGTAGGGGATGTTTTGCGACAACTCACACTATATGTATATGCGTAACCGTTAACTCTATAGCTAGTTGACGGGGTAAGGGTTGGAAAATGATTGATAACTGCATGACGGTATAACGCATGTTGTAACAGCCTACGATTTCATTGTTGATAATCAATGGAGCGCCAAGTATTTTCTACTTCATAGTTATTATACGTGTTTGTCATAGGGGATACGGTAGTCTTTATACCGATGTAAGTAATAAACGGTGATAAACATCGATGGTTCAGTGACCAAGACTCAAGAGTGGAAACTAGACGAAGGGTTACCCGGAAAATTGATCCGTTGATTAAATGTAAAAGTGTTTCTTATACGTATTCTTATAAAACTCTGCGCGTCTCACCGTCGTAATTAAGAATTGTCGAATTAACGCGAATCTGATGTGAGTGAGCCTCGTGAAAATTCCGTATGTGATATCGGCGATTTGATCAGATTCACCTTAGACGGAACGAGTTAATCTCACAGTATCCTGCATCTATTAGGTAAAGTATATCAGCCCGCGGCGTAAAGGATTCGCGAAGTGTTAAAATATCAACGTTATTTTCGAATTCACTTTCAGACGCGAAGAATAACCGCAGGTACGTGTAGCTCACTTAGGGGTATATTTTTCCATCAAATTGGAGGCTCGTGTTTTTACCTTATTCCTATGTACCTACATACATACGTAATTATAAAGGTAATGTGGGGTGGCGCAAATGTGAAGCGGAGCTGAATCGACGTCTAAACTGATATAAAATGGAACATGGTGAAGAATAAGCAAAAAAAAGTTTAAAGAAGAAGAACAAGAAGAGGAAGAAGACGACGACGACGAAGGAGAGAAGAAAAGGAGCAGGAGACAGATACCTATACACGTCGAACAGACCGCACCAATGTGGTATCGTCCGTCGGTCTGTCGCGCTTTCGTATCTGTTTATGTGCATATAGGTATAGATCGAGGATTGTAGATGGGTAGGTTATATATATGAATATATATATATATATACGTATGTATATACACGGTTATGTACAGTACAGTACATGCCCTCTTCCCTCCGCCTCCCCCTCCTTTGGCTTCGCACGTTATTGAGCGCTCGCCCAGGCGAGAGGCGAGACCCAACCCAACCCCATCTCCAACCCCAACCCTCAACCCCAACCCGACCCAACCCGAGCCTGCAACGGAGGGTTCCCTCTTCGGTGTGCCGGCTTTCGCTAAACGGAGGCGGTGTG
Organism: Tenthredo livida; assembly: GCA_963992785.1. Taxonomy (NCBI): domain Eukaryota; kingdom Metazoa; phylum Arthropoda; class Insecta; order Hymenoptera; family Tenthredinidae; genus Tenthredo; species Tenthredo livida. Next base: position 5,144,424 of record OZ023071.1, on the reverse strand, counting down.
CGGAGGCCATGAGAGGGTGCGAGACGAGGGGTGGAGACGAGGGGAATACGGCAGAGGCAAGGGGGAAACAAAGAGTGAAAATAGAAAATGGAAAACTCCAAGGGAAAACCACCGAACATCCCATTCTTCGATTCAGCCCGCGGCGCCCTGTGCGAGATTTGTTTTAAAATCCTTTTACAATTCGTCCTTATCGCGCGGTATACACCGAAATATATCTTCATGTTACGTATGTATGTGCATCCAGCACTCATATACTCTCGCCTAAAACCTAGACGCGCCATAATCTCCAGTCATTTTTTGTACCTATAATTTCTTGATATTCTTTTTTTTTTTTTTTTTTTTTTGTTCACGAGACTTTGAAAAGCTCAGTACAGTCGCAAAGACCATCAAGAATATTCAAATGACATACATGAACCCATTCGTACATACATACGTATGTGGGTATACACATCGCTTTTAGTTTTTAATGATCGTTCGCCATTTTCTCTTTGCGCCTTCTATATCGTTCTGTAATTACCGTAGAGAAGGATATAATGAAAGTTCTCTCGGTTCTTTGATACTGAGATCCGCAAACCTTAGAAGATGAACGCGTATACATACGGTGTGATGTACAGCTATATCCGTTCATATCATCCCCTGCACTCTTTGAAAAATCCTGAGGCTTTTTCGCATCATGATTATAATGCATTCAAATGATTCGTGACTTTTGTTGATCCGAACTTTTGCCATAGTTTTATATGCATCTCACTCAAGCACACTATACCAGTAGTTGCACCACCAGTGCAGCGCAGGCAACAAGTACGAGCATAATGACCCACCTGTTCAACTGGCGCAACCGAGTTACTTACAATTTGTAATTTCCGAGTTGCAAAGTGCAAAAACTGAGCAATACGGTGACAAGGGAGTTGAAGAAGCGGTGCACATAGCGATATACTTTGAATGGCTGTAACCAAGGTATTGCGCTGCACATAAACGGTGGGTACTACCCATATACTATATACATATATGTAATTATGTTTTATGTATGTATACATACCCACAATACACCATCTCCGCGCTTTATACCGAGCAAGCTTTTATCTAATTAGGATTTCGCAAGCCGATGTAAAACCTATTAATATAAAAGCTAAATACCTATGGAGTAGTAGCTACTGCAAGGAGAGCACACGTTCAACCTTTATAGCAATTAAAGTTTCATCAATCCGCACAACTAGGCCAACATACGTATACAAACGTTGTATTATCTAGTACCGCTGGTAGTCGCTTCAAAGCGGTATAATTTGCCTGATTATGGAATAGAGACACGCGTTGTAACTTACGTGTTAATAACCCGCGCGCGATCGAAAGTCAAAATCGTTTCATATGTGGGTTCGACTATGCGCATCTATCTTAGTACGTATATTCTAGCGAGTGCAGGATTTTTCTAGGGCATTTTATATTTCGGTATTATTGCATATATATATGTCCATGTATGAATATACCTATATGTATGTACAGATATAGTGGATTATTTTAATTGATCGTTATTTATCGAGTATAGAACGAATCTCGTTCGGCGCAATTGCTCCGCGCGGCGATCGTTAAAATTTCTGGTATTCTCTGCGTTCACTACAGAAGGAGGTAGAAAGTGGATTGTTAATTGGAGTGTGGGAGGCCCCATTCTCTCTCATTCTTTTCCTCCCTCACTTCCACGCTCAACCAACCTCTCGACGCTATATCCAGGTTAAGTTTAGTCAGACAAATTTTACGACGATCGGTCGCGTTGCCGATATACCAATCCCGCACCGCACTTATATTATACAGAATATTACCAAGGATTTATACATCGCTATAATACCTGCATAGATATTCATTCTAAACGTTGTACTAAAATTTACGTGTATAATATACAAACTTCCGCATTTTCCGATAATTTCGTAAATTTTTGAATAACTTTTTGCAACTTACCGGTCGCCGTCGATGTAGTCGGTTGATACGTCGCGCCTCCAGGACCCGCAGGCTGTCCTCCAGGGGTAGTAGGGGTTCCCCCATGGGACGTAGGTATTCCACGATGCGGTTGGGAGTGGGCTGCCGCGGAATGTGCGTGCGAATAGGACTGGGTGAGGGAGTGCAGCGGCTCGTGGAACACGTAGGCTGGGTATCCCTCGGCCCTTTGCTGCAAGCAACTTCCTCCCATTGATCCGCCCAGACTACCAGACATTGAGCTGAAAGAAAATGAGAAAAAAAATGGGATAAAAATCGGCTCCGTTTAATTTTCGCCGACGATAAATTGGCTGGAATATAAACCATAAAACCATAAACCATATAAATACCTATAAGTGTCCGGCATCGTAGCTATGGGCTGCGGTATGGATGAATACATGGCGTTGAAACCAGCGTTCAGTGGTATCCTGGGTGTCGCGGGTGTAGCGGCTGGGGGTGCAGATCCGTTGACACCACCCCCGTTACCACCACCAACGACCTGGTCCACCGCTGCTCTTCTTTGGTTACGCAGTTTCTCCTCTCGTCGCCACTTTGCTCTACGATTACTGAACCATACCTGCAAGAAATGATGATAATGATATCCATATTAGTATTACACCACACACGTTATATGGCGTTTTTTAATTCTGGTTATCATCGTTTCGGCATAATTTCTCATGCGAATTTCATCCGTCAGAACACACAGACAATCCATCCTTCGTCATTCTCTCATCGTTTTTCTTCAAATTTTGTTAATTTGTTAATTTGTCGTAACTCGACGTAACTCGAGCTTGAATTTATACCCGCGGCAATATAATGATAACGATGGGAAATTGTGAGAGTTATAATAATATTGTTATGTGTTTTATGTATGTAGTATGTATACCATGTACATAGGTGTATGGATGTATATGCATATGTATGGTCTGATCGTTTATTTTAGGTATATAGCGTTGCTCCATATATATATCCCCTTTTCTCTTGAAATGATAATCGTGTTTGTCGGCGTCAAAGCAGTCCGTTGCGGCCATTGCGTGAGAGATTCGTATGAGATAACGTGCGGCGCGTCGCGAAATCAGTATAAGCAGAAGCAGATATAGGTGGAAACCAGGCCGAGCAAGGGCCAATCGGAGTTGCGGGTCCCGTGGGATGCTGGGCCGGTTGCCATGGTTGCGTCCGAACCCTCTTAGGCTTTGCTCGATTCCTCTCGCCCCGAGCCCAAGCTCTCTTTCTCTCTTTCCCTCCCTCACACTCTCTCTTCCTTTCCCTCCCTCAGTTCCATTCCTCCTTTTCAGCTCTCCCTCCCAACTCTCGAGCCTCTATCCTTCAGGTTGCCTGCACTTAGCAAGATCAATAACAGCCAACGAAGCTTGAAAACACGCGTCAACAGGGTCTTGGCACTGTTTGTTTGTTTGCTTACGAGCTCGTATGTTTGTTTACCGCATAGGTATATGCCTATACCTATACAGGTATAACTAGAATATCAAGGACCATGTGACGTGTCCGCGAATTGATGGACGGCACCCACTTCGCTATACCTCGTCGTCGAATCGTCACTCGCATATACGTATACGGTATATGCATAGATAGGTTTTCGTGTATATATGTACATCCCACATATATATGCGTATAATACCTATACGAAAACCGATCGAGTAAAAGCTTAATTATTTGGGCATAAACGAGACGCGCCCTCAAACTGTGTGACTAAAATTGTACCCGGTATACTATATCGACAAGGCCGAGTAAATATTAGGATATATATTGATACAGTAGCTGGGTACATGTAGAAATTGTATATATCTGTATGTATTGGGTCGAGAGTAAAAGTCGTGTTAGTTGATACCCCGAAGCGAGCTATTAACCCCGGTAAACTTTGCAATAGGGAGGAAGGAGCGATTCGTACTTTGTTTTTTTTTCCTTTTCCTTTTTTCGTTCTTTCCGGTTTTTTTTATTATGTTCTATTTTTTTAATTTTCAATTTTTTCCTTCTCTGCGGGGAAGCAACTATTCGCATTTGTCAAATCTTCACGCTCATACATACCGCACACACTCACCTGGATACGTGCCTCGGGCAAACCAATCTTTTCGGCGAGACGCTCCCGCGCAAATACATCCGGATAATGCGTCCTCTCGAATTCTGTAAAGGTATAGAATAAAGAATACGGCAACGAATGCCGGTTGTCAAAATCTTGCGAAAATAACTTAGTTCACTTCACCGCGGCGATAAAATTATAACAGAGATTCGATAACTGCAGACCGAAAGCTGATCAGTGACAATTTGCGCTTATTAGGATCGCTTTCATCTCAATTATCAAACTGTGCAGAAATTTTATACCGCCGCGCGAAACTTCGCGATTGCACTTATTGAAAAAAAAAAAAATAATCAAAATTAAAATTCCTCTTTACGTACCCTTTTCGAGGCTCTCTATTTGCTCGTTGCTAAAAGACGTCCTGTTGCGTTGAAGTTTTCTTTTTAACCTTAGCCTCAGCTGCGAATCTTCATCGCCAGAGGAATTGTGCTCGGAATTACCGTCGGAAGTACTTTCCTGTTGATGAGACAGTAGCGAACCCGTATCTGCGATAAAACATAAGAAACCTTTGGATTTATGTAGATCGTATGGATTGAATGCAAAAGAACACTCGTATAACATATTTCAGTTACATATCGATTTATTCCGTTCATTTTTCATGCGATTTATTTACTGGGTCCATTAATTTTCCGCTATTTCATCGAACGCTAAAGCTCAGTCCAAGCCGATCGGTTCACGTGTTGGGTAAACCGAACGTTTTAACGCGCGTAATGCGAGAGAGTAAATAAAACTAGTTTTACAGAGTGAATGTATGCGTATGAGCATGTACATACCTATGTATGTTTTTGACAACTAAAACCGTGCCAAATTTTACGCGTAGGTACGCGATACTTTGCGTGAGAGTTTGCGGTCCAGATTTACATTTGAAGAATCAATTGATAGATAAATTTTCATAATTGTATTAGGTACGTTCAATTTTTTCTTGTAAATTTATCATTCGAGTGGCAAAAACTCAGAACGTGTTTTACCCCGGCTATGAAAAAGCGTCGCGCGATGATAAAATAAGCATTTTTCACCGACGATCAGCGTTCAAGTAATAGTTATAATAATAAGAAAAAAAAAGTATCGAAACACACGTTATACGTGTCCAGATTGAGCTCTTTCTACCGATTTCTTTCATCTCTATTTTTCGGCTGACCTCAATCTAAGCGCGTTTCAAGTTTCATCTTTGCGCCTCGGATGTCGTCTTCCACGAGTCAAACCGCATCATATAGTCCGCTAGCTGATCGGAATACGTGAAAATTCGAAAAATAAGACTGCAGCGATAAAACTTGGATAAAATACGACCCGCGGTAAACGTCAATATGTATAGGTACTAAACCACGTCATACCTTCACTTGCAGTCTAGGTATAGGTACCGAAATTAGAATTCCTAATCCGATAACCTCAGCCTATTAAAAATTGCAGTTGCAAAAAAAAAAAAGAAAAACAAATAGAACATGTTTTTGCGATGCGAGTATATAATATTTGTGTGAATCGCAACTATCGCGGTTATATATATTATTGAATTATTTAGGTGGGCTTTCGGTGCAGATGACGTGGGTTTGTTAGGGGTTCCTCAATCCTAGGCTACGTATACACGCGCCCCCGTGTTCGTCGGGGCGCGTAGCATAGCCCTGTCAACCCCCGACCCCGCGCGATTACCTTCCGCCTCCGCGAACCGCACCCCACTTTAAGGATGTTGCGGGGTAAAGCACCCCTTCGTCAGCTAGCTCTGAGCCTACGTCGGTACGTCCACCGTGCTGGGCGTTCGTCAGCTGCTTACCGCGTACCGACGCTCGCCACCCCCCAGTATATGACCAAACTCACAAATCATCCCCTCCGAAAACTACCAAGAGATATACACGCATAGTATAATATGTATCACGGAATAACTAATTGTAAGAACGCGTATATTCCGGGAAAAAACTTGTACGAAAAAAAAAGAGAGAAAAAAAAGCACAATGAACAAGAGAAAACAAGAATTACTGCACTTCTCGATTCAACCGAATATACAGATATCAGATATTTCTTATATACATATATGGCCGAAACGTACGGCTACAGATGCAAAAGGTATATAATATAAGCTATACCCATATACACATATAGATATGGGTATATAGCATTTATGTATAAGAATCTACGGGCATTGAACAACATGGCATCTGGAATCATCACCTGCCAAGAGATCTGACCCGCATGGCCGACTTTTGGTTATCCTATTAGGAAGAGATGAACCGATAATATGGGCCGAGAATATAGTTTATTATTTAGCTCGGATCGTGGTTGGGATTTTGGGAACATTTTAACGGTCGGAATCCTCGGCTATGGCATTAGGGGTATAAAGTATAACATTTTTTTATAAATAATTAACGGGCTTTTCCTACCTGCACTAGATATTAGGTATACGAAAAGATTTGCTCTCTTTGACCGGCCCCTGACTTGTATCGTAGGACCTTTGATACCAAGTGACGATACAACGAATCCCACAATACAATGCATATCATTTTAATGAAAAATGTCACTCCTTCCGCAGGAACCGGCAACTTTTGCTGATAATTTTTTAACCATTTTGTGAATGTCGACCACGAGATGATTCGTTCATTGATGATTGAAAAAATGATTAAATATTTCGACTTACCGGCTCGTTTGAGCAGAGAATCGTCCCGGCCGTGAAGCTGGCCTCCGGGCAATAAGGACTGCCCTGAGCCAGGAGCAGCGGAAGATGGAAGTCCTGGTGCCAGGGGATGGTGAGGTGGAGTAGCCGAGTACCAAGCCGGCGGCCATCCAGCGGCTTGTCCATTGAACATTCTCAACTTGTCGTAAACGCTCTCTGCACCCTGATGGGCCTGAACCGCAGCAGCTTGCTGTTCCTTTTGGGATGCTAAGTTGCGGAGGACCCTGTTGATCGACGAGACCTGCGTCAAAGGCACAACCTGGTCAGGAGGAAGCTTTCTACGTGGTTTTAATAATTTTTTTGTTTTTTTTTTCTCTTCATATTTTCCTTTTCATTTTTTGGTTCTTCTTACTTCCTCACGCGAAAGTGGGAAGAGAAGTACACAAGAAAGAAAGAAAGGAAGAAAGAAAGAAAAGAAACGAGGTAAAGAGTTCCTCGAATAAACACCAGGTCCTCAGCTTTGAACCGCGATAAAAATTCTCCGCGTGAAAAGAATCACACCAGCTCTCCAATTATACTATTGCATAAAACGTTCTTTAGATTCTCTCCCTCCTTTACCCTTATAATCTCCGTTTGGAAGGTTTTGCTGATGATGGTCGTCTTTCGACCGCGCGGCTATCGCAACCGGAACTTCGCAGGTACCACCCTGCCAATATAGCCGCAACTCGACATTCATACAACGAGCCGTACCGGTAACAGCTTAATAGTTAGGATTTTAAGAGATACCCAATAGATAAACCAGGTTGTCTTATACCAGCGAACCGATTCATTATTCCAGCAGATTTCAGGGAGAGATTTGAGAAATTTTCGAGATGTTGATTATTCACGTTTTTCATTGAATTTTGGTATCGTTCGATCGATTTTCTTCTTCATAGAAACCACATTTCACATCCTAAGGAGGAAAAAATTAATTTTGATGTTTCGAAAGTAGAAAACTTATCCAGGACATTACTCGAAATTTCAGGTAACAATTTTGAGAAAACTATGATTTTAAGAAAATTTCAACGATTAGTAGACACCCCGTAATAATATGAAACTGACGGTAAATTTTCCACTCTATACATCTTCCCCGATGAAATTGACCATCCTGCGTAAGAATGCAGTCAATATCTACCTACACATTGCGCTCAATTGGGATATTCTGAATTCTTGCATACTGTCAACCTCACTCATATTATTAAACTTAAACTCCATGCGGAAATGTGAACTTATACACACGTCGGATATCGAGCGAACCAGAAGGGTCTACGTCTTAATTACGAAGCGTTTAAGGGTTTGGTCGCGAGCGGAGAGTGGAGAGTGGCGAGTGGCGAGTGGCGAGCGTTCGTAGACTACTAGAACGTCAACGAGTATACCTACGGGGATGTGGGAATGGGGATGGAGATAGGGATGGGGATGGTTCTGGCTCTGGCTCTGGCTCTGGCCCTGGCTTGAACCTGGAGGAAATAATGGCGCCAGAGTTTCCCGCGGTGTTAGAGAACGAACGAACGAATGAACGAAACGTCGACCAACGGTACAGAGTATGTACAGCGCAAAGAGAGAAAAGCTAGCTAGCTGCTCTCCTGTACCTATAACCATCGGTAGAGCGACCGACACACAACGCCCGCAGAGCATCCATGCAGACCATTACGCGGACGGCTGGTCACGAATAATTGTACAACACGCTTAACTGGTCCCATTCACCCTGATTCCGCCACCGCTGTTACTCTCTCTTTCTCTGTCCCTCTCGCTCTCGATTCACCGAAGGGATGGAAACGGGAACAAACCCAACGATCTACATATATATATATATATATATTCAGTCTCATTGCAGCCTCGGACTTTCCACGTACTACACTAGATAGATATAGGTACATATGCGTGAGTGAGTGTGTGTGCCTACGATCACCCCTCAACCTTTCCAAGGGTAGAATTGCGTGTCTATTCGTGTGCGTGTTCGAGACTAGCTGATTGATCGGGTCCCCTTTGCAGGCAGATAACGACTGGAACGCGTGCCATCTCCTATTCGAGAAGAGAAGAAACCGAGGTCTTATAGCAGGTCGTCGTGCTGCAGATGGTTTTGGTGGTGGAGTTGTAGTACATGAAAGTAGAAAGAGGAGAGGGAGAAAGGAAGAAAGGAAGAAAGGGAGAAGGAAGAAGGAAGTAGGAAAGAGGAAGGATGTTTGGAAGACGGACACCGCGCTGCTAGGATTGAACAGATTGGATAGAAACGGGAACGCGGAGGTCTAGGGCGGAGTGGACAATGCGAGGTCCGAGTAATGGACCGATTACCCGACCCACAGAAACGAGGCGGAGGATTTCCCCGGCCGATCGCATTGACGAGACTTTGATTAGGGTCGAGTGGAGTGGCTGGATCCGATAGACAAGTAGGAATACGAGGACCTCCCTCTTTTACTACCAAACCGAGTCGCACAGATGACCTCTTCGGGATTCAGTAACGCGGAATAAACCGATACATCTACACTTCACTTCGATCATTATAATAAATAAATAAATAAATGAATAAATAAATAAATAAACACACCCAAACACCTTTCATGAACATTCACATACAATAATACTGCAGGTACTCACACTGGGTATGTTGTCGTTGTTGCAAACACCTTCCTGAAGAAGTCGGTCCCGTATTTCCCACGCGAAAATGGACGGACATTCACGCTTGTAATCGGCAATCTTATTTACAACTGGAGTAGTAGCAACCCTCGGTTTACTTCCACCGATAGCTCGTGGCTTTATCGAACCCGTTTCGTAATACCTGCAACAAGAAAATTGACGCAATCATTCGACACGTTTGATCAACTCGATGTGTCAAGAGTACACAGTTACAAAAATATATATAATATGATTATGTGGAAAAAATAATGCGAAATCTCTTACCTCCCGAGGATCTTCGAGACGCATCCATTGCTGACCTGGAGAATTCGCGATATGTCGCAAGGTCGTGCGCCACTATGTGCCAACTCGACAATTTTCTGCCTGGTTGAATCGGGTAGTGGTCTCCCGTTGACGTAGACACCACCGAGTTGATTAACTCCACTATGTCCAGCCGCAGAGCAACCAAAAATAGAATTTTGACCAACCATTGAACCACCCCCGAGACCTCCGCCCCCACCGTGCATCAGGTCCTCCTCTGTGAACGATAAAATTTTTTCTTTCTTATTGAATATGAATCTAGTGATGTAATTATAATATGTTGTATACGTGTAAAGAAATTTGAAAAAAATGAGCGTATACAAGAGATTATCACGGATGTAAGACACGGTGGTTTATTAGCATAGTAATTTAGTGGTATAAGGGAGGCAGTGGAACTTATTTTTTTTAATACCTTTCCAAGTAGGAATATAAACAAGTAGGTAAAACTGTTCTGAAAACCTTAGCGAGTAGGAGAGAGGAAGCTCGGTAAAAGAGCGGTAAATGCATCTTGCAATTAACAAATTTAATTAATCCCCACTTTTCCGTGGGCGCGAAAAGCGACAAGAAATAGTTCCAGGAATGTAATTTAAATGGCTTTTACAACGCTCGTCGACCCGAGAACTCCTTTGAATAAAATTGCAACACCCCCTGCATATACAGCTATATGAATATATATATGGGTATACCTATATGTACTTATTACGCGTGTATGTAAATGCTCAGAAAATCTTGTATACCTTATGCGCCAGGTATTATATCTACATAACGTCTACTACGTGCGCAATATGTGAGTAAGTATATAACACTACGACGTGGCAGATGCAATAAGGGTTTCCCCGTAAAGAATCAAAGACGCGCAGGCTGGAGTCTCTGAAGAGACGCGAGGCGTCGCGGTCGCGTCGCATCGGCGTCATATAAGGTATATACGTGTACTACGTACGCGTTTAGAGGTGGCGACGGTGGCAGGGTAGCGTTATTTTTATTTATAATTTTGCGGTAATCTACGCGGGACGAACAGGCAAAAGCAACTCGTGCCGCAAAGTGAGGCAAAAAGGTTCCACTTCGCTGAGCGTGAAACGGGACACAGATTAAATCCCATCCTATAGCAGCGTCGACTCTGCGTCTCGACGCTCGCGGCGCCCTCCTCGCGCCAAACAACCCCTGGCACCCCGACGACACAGATTCCGTACAACCCCTACGCTGTATGACATACGGTGCTATAATGTATCGCAATATTGGCACCTCTTTTCTCTTATACATTCATTGCATTCTCTTATATGTTATATTCGCCCTTTTTGTAAACGAACTTATAGATTTTCATACCCGAAGTAACAGGGATCACATAATTTTCGGACTTTTGACCTCCAGGTAAAAAGTTTCCGAAGGGTTTTTGGCTGCCTTGAACTGTGCGAAGGGTGCAGAGAGGGAGGCAGGTCCGTGTAAAATCTAATTACATACTGGCGCGCAGTAGCTGAGCTGGGAATCGTTCGACAACACAGGGCATATTTGCTTAAGCTAAATTAAACCGTACACGCGCGTTGGTACCCGCGGCCTGCGTTCCATGTTATATATTTCGTTCAAATTAAACACCGGTAATTAATTAAACTCGGGTATTGCGGAAAGGAAACAAGTTTTATACCTGATTTAAAACGGCCCGTTTCTTTGCTGTACGAAAATTTGATACGAAAAAGGGTCATTTTCAAACCCACTTCTCAGTACCTATACCTACACCTACCCTTCCGCCATCTTGACTATACGCACGCGAATCCCGGCTAAACAGGAGTTTAACTTTGTTCTCCGTCAGGACAAAATAGTACGCTGTAGTAAAATGGTAACAGAATAGGTGCTTGGAATTTCGTTCATGCTGTGCACTTGCTGCACTGAGAGCTACAGCGACGAATTTTACCATCGCACATAAGACGTGCGGAGTTCATTCTTCTCGTTAGCGGTTATATGGATAGCACTATTCGTCCGAAATAAAGTACATTGCGAATATGCATAAGTATATGTATATGTGGAAAGTTGGTGTATGTATACCTGATTCGCTTGGGGTTTAACAACGCGATTAAACTGACTCTTATCACGGATTAAAGTGTCTATAAAGTTTGAAGCATCATGAGTAGGTGTATGTATATATGAGGTGAAGTTCTTGCGGCAAAATATGAGCCCCTAAATCCGTTTGTTATGTTAAAAGCATACTCGCATCCACGTCTTAAAATTCGCTTAAGCCCGTTGCAGCACCACTCGCTTACCAAACTGTTACCATTAACAAACCTTACGGCGTTATATAGGGGCACGCGTCGATGTATATGTGCCTTTTATACCCATGTATACATACAACCGTTAACGTGTAAAGGTATAATAAAAGAGGAATAAAGTTCCCTCAGCCTCCCTCGACGCCGTCAATCCTGCAACGCTATTTCATTTCATTCCAATGACTAGAGCTAAGGCCCAGTCGACTAAAGTCGCCTTTCGACGTCACCTACGCCCGTGGGGCCTCGGATTACTACTGTACAGACATCCATCGAAGTGCAAGGGTCCCGAAGGTCTTGAAGAGGGTGTAGAGGTATAAGTATCGCGTGCCGTTAGGATATAAAAGATTCTATGTATTATGAATCGAGACGTGTGTGTGGGCTCGATTTGGTCGCTTTTTAATTCCTCAACAATTATACACCGTATACGTATACCATAATTCAGGCTTTTATGCCATTATATAGATCTTCGAACCATGAGTACTTCAGAAGCAAATATATAGTAGAACACCCGAACATACTTTACAATAATTACTTATGTTCGATGAATTTATCGAACTAAATCTATTCTGCATAAAAATTGAACACGCGTTTTGACTGTTTCAGTCGAAATTTTAGTACCAAATAGGTATGTATGTATGCGTACATACAAGTACTCTGCACATAGATAATATATATTACATATATCCTAAATAGAAAACCGCATTGCAATGTCGAGCTTGCAGAAGTGTCGAGGAGGGTTGCCGGCGCTGAAGGGGCTGTTGCCCTACAGAAGCCTAGTAAAGGCGTGTGTAGGGTCGACAAGGGCTAACCGCAACCTCGCCTTAACCGGGTAGGTAGTAGGTATATACCAACACCTGTATACCTGTACCAACAATACTGATGCACCGCGTCAGCCGCAAGGCATTCGACTCGCTTGTCCAATTTGACGTTTCTCTTAAACCGAAGCCTTTCCCGCGCTCTTGCGCGTGTAGGCGCTAAGTAACTATCATCCAATTTTAGTTATAGGCACCTTATGCGGTGTCTGACGTTATATTATTATACCTTCATATATCTGAATACGATTCGTTTTAAATGCTGCTAGTTGTTATATAATTGAATAAATTTTTCGAAAAAAATTGATTGTAGACGCTCAAAGAACTTAATTACATTATTTTCGGTCTATCATTGATTCGGGATCGAGAAATCTTCTTTGAACATTAATTGGGCTTTTTTATAATAGTTTTACATAATTATCAACCTCGATCACGTATTTAACTATTTTTAGACAGACGCATATGTGTGATATATACGAATATACAGGAATGAGATTCGGGTGTATAAAATCGTAGATAAAACTCGTTCGCGCGTGAGAAGATCTTATTATTCGTTAAACATATTCACGCGCGATTCGAATGTAACGATAATGATTAAAAAAGCGATTGACGCGCGGGTATTTATATACCTATACATGTACATGTATGTATGCATGTATGTATGTATGTACACACATGGAAGCGGCCATGTTGGTTTCAAACCTCGCCGACGCTCCGCGACACCGACGGTCAACGTCGCCAGTATAGATATACACCTATTTCCTTCTACAAAATACATATATGCACCCACGTATATCAATTCTGTCAGATAGATAGACTAATATTGAAACATCCGCCCACGTTAGATTATTATGAATAAAAACGATGGTGAATAAAATTCGGTATATTCGTTATATAGGTAGATGAAAAGTTTCAGACGCATCGTGAACACTCCGGCATATCACATCTGAGGTATAATCAATCATATGATCGATCCCTTATGATCATTTCATACGTTTTTCATACAAAAGTCAAGAAATTTCGAAAATTCGAATCAAAGAATCTATGGTGATTTTCAATTTAACGTGAATATATCCAATCGTATATTTAGAGGTATGAAATCTATGGGGGTAGATAGTGCGCGCGACCCTTACAGATAAATAGCGCGATGATATCTAGTTTTAGAATTTTGGTGACGGCGTGTCTTGGCGCCGGGGAAAGTTGTTATCCACCAATAACGATGGTCGGTGGTTACTGACCTTTATGGGGCATTTTCCAGAAGGGTGGTTCGGGGGTGGGAGAGCAAGGATTGGCCACCCCCGCCCCCAACAGCGTCCTGGCCGCGTGCAACGCCGCAGCCGCGGCTTCCCGACTTCTTGCTGCTGCGGAACCTGGCGGATATTCCGAGACGCCGTCGCCGGCGCCCCCGTTTCCAGAACCGCACGGACGTAACTGCAGACTAAGTCGACCACCGCCGCCCCCGGCCACGCTAACACAATGCTGAAAATTAACATTGATGCAGAATATTAATTAGGGAAATCAAAATGAATCTGCAGACATTTTAAAGGTATACCTTATCATGTGGTAATGCATGTATATTAGGTACATACAAGGCTTTAGTTTATTGAAGAGCATACGTTTGGGTATATAAAATGAAATTTATTTACAACTGAACGGGCATAACAAACAAATATTTGTCAACGTTTCGCTGCGCACGCTGTTGAACACCGAGTGCTAAACTCGAGAGATTTAAAGAGTGTAGGTATAGTAGCACCGATGGAATATGCAAGGAATTGATGAAGCGAAGCGTAAGTGAATGAGCGAGTGAGTGAGTGAATGAATGACTGACTGACTGACTGACTGACTGCCAGTAGGTATATAACGCTTCAACACTCGTCAAGCACGCACTTCAATGTATACCTAACTCGCTCAGTCACTCTTCGACAACCCGCTGACACCGTGTCAGAGTTATTATCAATTTTGTAAGACTGCGATTAGAGATGGAATTCTCCCTTTTGCAGTGCTTTTATGGGCATATATCGCACCCCTAAAACCACACTGTAACATCTCAAAAAAATCTTGTTTCTTCAAAATCGCCATAAGACTTCATGTAATAGCATTTACATTCATTTGAACGAAAATCCCCTAAAAATATATTGTTTGAGTTGTTACAACATTGTACCAGGGGTGCGATATATGTACTCGTTCATCATATGACTCAAAAATATTATTTTATAACTTCGTGGTAGCAAAAACCATAACCGCATGCACATAGGTAATATATAATATATACCTATTGCGTAATATTCGATCGATATTTGTCTTTTGATATAGATAATATTGCTTGTCCATACATTAATACGATAAGAAACTAGTCAAACTATTTTTACATCCTGATCTGTGATATTCGTTCCTCATCAGGCCTCGAGAGATATTCGTATATTCAAAATATCTGACCACTTCGATATCCGAGGAAAAGAAATTCGCGATTCTTTTTCAATGACATTATTCTCCAGTAATGATTTTCTTCCTGAATTGTTTTACCTGCGATTCAATCAATAAAATTGTACTCAGAGTGAAAACCCATCGGATATGATTATAAGAATTCATCGATATGCACATTCGGTGCAATTAAACGATTTGTTTCATTTTTGCTTTTTTTTGCCTTTTTCTTTTCTTTTTTTCATCAGGTTCGCGAATCGATTTGTGCAAATGTATTCCAGGAATGATATACCTGGAGTAGGTACTGTAATCTTGGGTAATTTAATTATTAACGCGGCAAGTATATTCAGATTTAATCGGCTTTTGAAGAGCTTGAGTTCAGGTTGAAATTGAATCGACCGCGACGAGCAAGAGACTTGTATTCTCTTTTTTTTTCTTCTTATTCTTTTTTTCTCTCTTCTTACTTGAAACCTTTTTCCTACTTCTAGCTTCACCTAGATTACGGTGTTATATACCTAACGCTTTGTCTAACGCTCTATAACCGTTTTTAAACACTTGAAAATTCCGATTTTCTTTCAGCCGTAACGAAGCCTAAGGCTTACTTAAATGCACATAGTCAGGATTCCTGATCCGCGGAAGCGAATATATATGAAAACTTTCATATATCTATAACTATTTACAGTAGAAACTTTTCCTCTGATGTACGTGGATGCGTGAGTCCCAGAATTCGATGCAAAAAATAATTCCAAAAGCTTCGGGTAAGTCCTTCGAAAAAAAACCAAGATCTTATATTCTCAGCCTACGAAAATCTCTAAAGCCCTAAAGATCTCTCGATATTCTCTCGATCTCGATACCTTTACCTACTCAGCTCGCTTGACAATCCCAAAACGCTTTTTTTATACTCCAACAAAAAGCCAAAAAACAGCCAGGATCAAAGAGGAGACAAAACGAGAAGAAAAGGAAAAAGGCTTATAAAATCGTACGCACAATGAATGGTACCACCAATTTTCGGTATCATCTATCACAAATCGGGTATTTTCATATACAGCGATCTATACATCGTCTCTTTTTAGATCGCGGATAAAAAAGATAAAAAAATCTCTACCTATGTGCGCAGTATAATAAATTGCAGCCTGAGTTAAAAAAAGCATCGAAATAAAGAGGGTGAAATTTTCGGAGTTTTTCAACCCTAAAATCATTTTGTGCAATGTTTCAACAACAGTTTAGAATATTACTACGTGACCAACTGTCGCCACTCGACGGACGCTGCAGAATTACAGCGGCGATCTGGCCTCGCGTCGCGTCGCGTCGCGTCGCTTTGCGTCGGTCGAGCGCATGATGCATCCCTCGCAGGGAGAATCCCCGGCTTTCCAGCTACACCGTTTCGACGAGATTACAAACGCATACACGAGATTTACGCGCCCAGCTAAAGCCAGACACAATCAATTATACCCGAGAGTTATGGGGCGCAAGCCTGAATTCAGCCAATTGGAATCGCTAAAACATTGAACAAACTCTTCTGATTGACTGAGCAACAATTTATTTCATATATAACGATATTATCAACGGTAGCTGTTATATATTCCTTTCGATCAATCAGCTCGATCAATTGGCTCCGTTCAGATCCGGCTAAATTCGCAACATCGGACAAAAATCAACCCTGAACTTAAAAGATCGAGGGATGCTTTTTCGATTGCGCGCAGGATCTGAGACTGTGCGCTTAAAAATAGCGCCTATTTTAAATTTACATTGCGGATATTTTATTCGCACCAAATCTCAGCCGCGGTCGTTTGTATTAAAAAACGATTGAACCTACGGGATCGTGAATTTCATCGACTCGAAAATATGAGCGATAATAAAAACGCTGCTAAACTCATGGGTATACCTCATTAATTTTTTGTTCATCCGACATTACTCTGCCATATATCGGACCTGACTTCTGTAGGTACGTACCCACAAGATACCGGGATTTTTTCTCAACAATATTGAAACAAGGGACTTACTTCATCAACTAGGTAATAATTACTGTTCGATGAATCGGCGTGTATAAGGTGCAAATAATAAATGCGTACCTAATGTGTAATTAGAGGATAATCATTCCACCTACCGAATCGAGAATTGCCGTTGTAAAGCCGGTACAATCACCAGCAATAAGCACAATAAATGTCGCAAGCCGCCCTCACGTTTTATTATTAGCACAAGGTATAATGATTATAATACCAATAATATGATAACCACGGAAATCACGATAACACTTTTCATACCACGAACCTATATCATATCGTTAATAAATGAATAACCATATAGGTACACTATGCTTTGCTATACGCCATATTCGATCATAGCTGTTCAATATGTGGGTATTGCATGCGACATAATATTCAGTCCAATTATTTATTTTCCCCGATTACGGAGATATGGCGAAACAATTCACTAGATCGCGCACTGGTATTACATAACACCGGAAGTGTATCTCGCCCTTACAGTATCGATGCGTCTATAGGGTGCGGAGAGACATTATCGCGAATGTAATGTTTCGCTATATTTATCTCTTCCTTTATCGTATCTTGTATTTTGTCGTTGATTGGTTTTTGTTGGTTTTTGTTGTCCTTCCGGTTCTTTTTTTTGGTTTTTTTGTTTTTTGTTTCTTTTGCTGTTGTTTTCTCTCGGTTTTTCTTGTCTCGCGTTTATAGGTACCCCCTGGTCACACCTGAGTGCTCGCTGACCGACGGGCCCCGGTCCTCGAGCACGTGCAGCGTTAACGGAGTGTAGTGACGCGCGTTGCTCTGTGGTGCGCGGCGCCCGATTGACCGCTGGAGTCTGCCTTCCTGCGGACGGCCGATCCTCCGCGTTCAACTGTTTCCGAAACGTCCCCCACCCTATTTGGGTCTAGGTCTGCCCTGGAGGAATACAGGGAAACCCCGCTAGCCCTTCGCCCTAGTAATCTGCACCACGTACCCAGGAGGATTTTACTCCGGGGCGGAGTCTGGGGAGTGGCGAACGAACGAACGGACCTAATCTCCCCGGGTATGTGTTTGGTGGGAGATATAGATTCGGCGAGTCTCCGGGTGTCTGGCTTTATCCGCGTTGATGGGGTTGCGTAACCGGAGCACGCGCGTAGATCGAAAACGCGTTTGTATGTGTTGAGCAGGTGCAGGGCGGCGCCCCGGGTAGGCGTGGAGGAGATTTTACTCCGGGTAGTGGCTGAGCGGTTGGCAAAACCACGACGCCATTGTTCGATACCCGGGTGCGCTTGACGCCGCGACGCCGCGACGCCGCGCCGCGACGCACCGCGACGCCGCGAATACGGCGCGCGTTTCGTTATTATACATACATCGCGGAATATCTGCTACGCGACGACGCAGCTGAAGTGAACTACGACGCCTGCAGCACCGTCGCGACGCCGGGAACTCCACTCTAACCCGTAATCTTGAGGGCGTCGCGACGCGCAGCTACGTTATAATATCGAAACTGCAACCCCGTTGCATCGGCCGATTCTCCGACGCGGAGAATTCGCCGATATTATACATCGAGGAAGGCACAACTTGTGACTCTTCAGGTAAGCTAACGTGCATTTTTATCTACCGAAAGTTTTCATACCGCATAAACGCACAGACGAGTTTTCGTCGGCAAGAAATTTTTCGCAATCACAAACCGTGCAAACGCTTCTAGTTTTTGCAGTTTCGACTCTCAACGGCATAAGATCGCAATTGCAATTTTTCGATAACAATAAAGTTAATCCAAATGTTCAAACATCATTCTCGGAAAACGGATTAGGATTAGAGAGAATCGAGTTCGTTACGATGCAAGAGGAACATTATTTTTCGCTGTTTGCTTCGAAGGTGGTTTAATTGTTTATCGTTTTTGCACCGCTTAGTTAATAAATAATCGTGTATAATTATGTGATATCGTGTCTGAAATCTGAATCGTTTGTACAAATCTTCTAAATCTAATCTTCGATTTCTAATTCTCAGGTCACGCATATTACAGCATTGGTGTAGCACATAAATTATCTAAACAGTGTTATTGAACCTCTGCATATAAACTCTCTGTGCACAAATAATTGTACAAATTATTCTCAACATTTCAATGGGAGATTTCAATAGAATCCAAATGCAATATTCAATATTTGAACAAAATATTTTTATCAACTTTTTCAATTCGTTTTCCCTTGTGATTCCTTCTTCTTTCTTGTCGCATCTCGCTGGCGAACCTGAGGCATGTTCTACTCAACCCCAAGATACTAGGGGTAGGTATCCTTACACTCGAAATCCTCAAGGTTTGAAAATAAATTCAATCGCGGTTCTCTCTACACTTTAAAAGCTTTCCAACATTGGATCTAGCTGGACCAGGTATCTCCTGTCCCCTTATACCAGAGGTTTGGAATTTATCAATCGTACGTTACTCTCTCCACCGGGACTAGAAAAGCTGTCGTAACGTTTATGCTATTGTCGTCTTAGCCTTCAATCCGAAAGGCCATTAGGCATTATCGGTGTTCTAGCCTGTCTGCCACCAGCTCGGGTTAACCAAAGTATCATAAAGTATCAAAGTGCGCTGTCAATCATCAATATGACAACACCATTAGCCACTATCTGCGTGCATATTACGCACGTGCGTCTTACTTAGCTACACTACGACCCAATTGCTCCTCGGAGTAGGAATTAAATCATATCTTAATTTCCACCCAAAGTTCTATGAACCGAAATATTTATTGAGTATTTAATTCCCGGTTAGTCATAGGCGATTGCCCCCTGCACGTGCAGCTTCTCTTTTACACCACAGATGATATGGCTAGTCTGCAATTCACGGGGGGTGGAGGGGGGGGCGGTCATTCTATAGAATATTTAAATATAGTTAATAATTATAGTTGAGTAGTCTGCAGTAGCACTTTCCGGGTCTATAATCTACAGGTAAACCCAGATGGTCTTAGCTAGCAGTGGCGATTAGTGGGTTTCGGAGGCGCGCGGTTGAGAAGTATAATGCGTATAGCTAGAGAAGGCGGCTCTCAGTGCGGGGTCTGAAGATCTGGCCCGGGGAAACTGATCCTGAGATAACCAGATTAGAACTGGCCACGTAGATAGATGTGCACCTAATTACATCTCGACGTTTGAGTGACATTTCTCATTTATTTATTTCAGTCACGTTGATCCTACTACCAAATCCTACGACGTGTCCATACCTATAACCAACTTTTACACGTAGGTGTATATAGTAGGTAGGTATATACCTACGAATACGTCAAATACATGTTCAAGAATTTTAACACACACTTTATAGTTATAAGAATTGAATATCACACTTTAGTACATTAAACGCATATAGTATAACTTTCGGGTTAACTCATGACCTCCTAGAGTCCGGAAGCGAATATCAATGGACCACCCGGGTGGATAGAATCGCTTTTGCAGATTGAGCCGATTCGATTCTCTATATGGACCGACGATCGTAGTTTCATTTTACTTTTAATAATATGGGTATGATATGTACCGGAATTTCGACAAGTTGAGCGATGTATCGGTCGAGGTACAAGACGTTTTACGTACGTATTGCTTTGCCTTATGGTTTATAATTTTATCGAGATCCTCTTCCTCCGCGTATATAAATCCGAGATTAAAATTTCACGGGTCTTTGATCGTTTTGCTTCCTTTACTTTTTTTCCCTCTCTCTCTCTCTCTCTCTCTCTCTTTCTCTCTTTTCCCACGCGAGAAGACAATAATTCTTCGGATTCATTTTTTTCTTTTTCTTTTTCTTTTTTTCAATACCTAAGGATTTAATCTACGGCAGCTTTTTTGACGTGTGTAATTATACGATAAAGGATTAGTGACGGGTCAGACGTAAAGCTATACGATCGCATTGCAATTATCTACTTCTTGATGCGAGTAGATAGGGCGTGTATAAACACACTAGTATATAGGTACTACATACCTACCTATAAGTTTATACATAACAGTCACTCCGCGTAAATCGCTTAACGCGGATTACCTACTTCAGTTCAACCGATAATCTTGCAACTCAAATCCATACCATACTGCGTAGGTACACCGCAATATCCACCATAACGAAGACCTGATAAATAATCCTAAATAGAAGTTTGAAGTTCGCGAGATGCGGAGGCGTGACGAAAAATTATACGTCTTCCTGCAATTTTCTTTTCGACATGAGGGGGAAAAAAAAAAGTTGGAAAGTTTCCATGAATCGCAAAAGAAATCTCATCATCCGGGTTGAAAAATAAATGAAATTCAGCCACGTTTTTGGCTTTAGAGAAATTCTCTTACATATAATATACTGTATGATCCTCTTTTCAGGATTTCGCGCTATGCAGTTTTTAAGCCTTACAGCTCGAGCTGCTGCAGGGTTCGGGGCAAGTCAACGTGCCGAGAAGCAAAGCGGCAAGTGCAACAGCACTGCAGCAGTTCAGAACCAAGAATCCCGACATCTCGGTGTAATCAGACACCGAAAGAGAGATGCAATGTAATTGAAAACACCCGACGATCCTCGGCACGGCTTCTGATCCCAGCCGACTCCATTTACGCCCTTTTCACTTTACTTCAAAACCATTTCTTTCTTTGTATATTATATATTTCACATACCTAGTTAGATACAATACATACCATTATACGAGACATACTATACTCATTCACATATACATATATATCTCGCATAATATAGATAGATTTTTGCCTAGAAAGATACACCCTGCACCAAATCCATTCGCTGCAGGTATCTCAATAATTTCTTCAATTCTATTCTGAAAAATATATAGGGGAAATATTCTATATTCACTTTTTACTCCTACCGTATTATACAAAGGTATGAATAAGGGAGGAAGGGGCAAAATGAATCGCGGGGCAAAATGGACCCCTTGGGGAAGAAAGTTCATATTCATACTCCAGTTTTTTCATCGGCAATCGTTTTTTCTTTTTCTTTTTTCAGCGGTCCATTTTGCCCCACGGTTCATTTTGCCCCGTGGGTCCATTTTGCCCCACGCTCCCCTATGTATATAGTACCTATACGTGAAACGATGAGGTAATTCAGGTTAAAATCGGCAACGACGCGTAAATAGTTGCCCGTATATACACCCTGCTGCATAAATACCAGTTGAACTATGGGTATAGATATCTGTATGGGTATGTATACCTTATGTGTATACGACGAGACTAGAACAGCGTTAAAATAGCAGGACTAGATCGCATAATAGACACCGTTGCCAGGACGAGCCGTCAAAGGCGGTTTCTGTTTGGTCTATTATGCTTCATTCTTCATATATATACTCTTTATACTCTTTTCTGTTGTAATAATTTCAATAGAGAGATTTTCTCCCTGTGACTACCTACGTCATATATATTGCGGTACCTCCCCGCATTTATACGCAGGCAAAGCACACGTCTAGGCGCCCCCAAGATTCCTTATGGTATATACCCAGTGCCTACATACACATATACATGATGCATCGGCATGCGGCTTCCACACTGTACGTATAACGTATACGGGTAAAGTACAAAACACACATATACCTATGTGTGTACATATACCTACTTGTATACACAAAACGCGGCAAAAAGTGGTGGAAAAATACTTGAGGGACGCCGAGTACCGCCTCTGATCAATGCCGCAACCAGTGGATACCGCAATCGCCCCTCCGCAGCTCAGTCGCCTTCCCCAGCCCACGGATTAAACGCACTTTATGCGCACTCCCTTCTTTCCACAAGGAAACTATCACAGGGGTTGCAGAACGCTGCGTGAGAGTGCGCGGTGATGCTTGTGCAGACGTTTCTTTTTTTTTTCTTCATTTTTTCATTTTTTCCTTTTTTCTCTTTCACCCGACGAACTTTCCGGGCACACAAAATCAACGCATGAATATAGTACCTACTTCAATTTTTTGGTAATATCGTACACACACACACACACATATCGATATACACGTATCGGTGTAAGATACTAATGTGTTTTAGAAATTCTCAGTTCCCTTGCATGCCTTGAAGATGCGTAATCTCGTTGGTAAAATGTCTTCCAATTTTCATACAATTTAATAATTCAGTCATATCAGAGTTTGAATATTTCACAGAATGATAAGATACCCTGCAACTTCAAAACGTGTCTATTCTAAAGTTGACTGATGCACGTTAAAATTCCTGCAGTCTAAGCAAAGAATAACAATCATCCCCTACTATCCATCGACAGAGGGAAACATCAGCAGCCCTAAGCCTTTCAAAACCTCGTCGAAATCTAAAAATTTTAAGGCTTTAAGAGGCTTTAAATTAGGGGTGGCTTTAGATAGTTTTATGCACAAAAACGTAAAACGAGGATCAAAAAAAAAAAAAAAAAAACTGTAATTACAATAGTATACCATGTACAGTATTTATTAATGAGATCCTCAATGTTGCGAAATTGAAAAAGAAAAAAAAAAAAAATTATAGCAATGGCTGCTACCTCTGTATTAAATATTATGTATACATGGGAGGATCCAGGGACAAGGAGGACCGGCTCATTATACCAGAATGCCTTTTTTCTAAGCACGGTTTACACCTAAGAGTGCCTTATACCCTCGCTACCAAATACTACTAACCTAGCCCAACCCTGCACCTCGACCCTGCAGCGGTCGTATTTCGCGGATCGCCGCTTTCGAATGATCACTCCCCCCGTCGACATCAGGGATCAGTCCAGGTGGCACTCAGGCTGGTATCGGTTCGTCTCTCTTCTCCGTTCCCCGGGTCATTTAGACTTTAGCTGCTACTCGTCTCTTCACTTTCTATCCCGAAAAAAAAAAAAAAAAAAAAAAAAAAAAAAATAATAAAAGTACTTATACCTACAATGCTACCACTACTTATATCATAGTATACAGCCTGTTCGCAGATTTTCTTCAGAGAATCAGCGCACGTGCTTTTTTCACCATCTTTATACTAAATTTTTATTCTATTTGAACCAAAAAGCTTTTCTACACATCACAGAGACTCAAAATAATTTTCAACCGACGAATATCGTCACTCTTTTACCACAGTGGCCCAAACTCTCATTTAGGATGCGTTCGCCGTTCTAGTAGCTTGGGCTGACCAAACGACGCTTTTTCTACTGCCAATATGTTTCTTTGCTGTTCTGACTCGCCCCCGTTGATTTATTATTCATTTCTTAGACCGTAAGATGAGTAAGACAGTGAGAAACTGCAGCATGTAACAGATTAGGAAATAGTTGGGCTGTGGTCATTGGACAAATTGCAGGTATTGTGGCGGTGTATACATAAGCCATCGAGAGTATAGGCTGCAGGGGAGGATGGCGTCTAAACTCTAAACGGCACTTCTTCGAAAGCAAATAGCACCGCGGGTAATAATACGGGGGTTATAGTTTGAGGTTCGCCGGTGGTAATATAGCCGGTAAAGGTAAAGGTGAGTTGAATTCGAAGGAAGGGCGAAGCTGAAGTAAGGAAGGCCTAATCCCTCGGCTAAGAAGCAACGACACCGTTTTCGCTTGCGTTGGCGCTTCAAATAACGTGCTTACGGAAATATTGCGGGGCTGTAGGACATTATATCCACGTTTAGATTCCTCAAATACTATATATATATATACAAGTTCCTCAGCACGGATCGACGCCGTCGTATAGCCATTCACTAAAATCACTGTTCGAATAGGACAATGCGAAAAGATCCGAGCGAGAGAAACCGGTGTCGCATATAATGCCGATTCTAGCTCTGAGACGCGCCGCACGGTGTATATTACTTTTCAGAAAGGGCGGTGTGACGTAAATTATTGCAAACTCTATGCCGCTTATGTGAGACCAACAATGAACGTGTTTGCCAACACAATTTTCCCGGATTATCGCGTCTCGTTGTCTACTGCTGTTTCCGATATAATGCCTGCGACATCATGCGGTTCGCCCACGCGATTCTCAAAGCTTCTTCGACCTTCTAAAGCTTTCGCTCGCTCTTCTTCAATGCGTTGGACCTGCATATGCAACATATTACATGCTTCGAATGATCTTGGTTCCATTATTTTTGGCACTCTCGGATCAGAAATCTCTTTCAGTATCCCACTGCCGGTATTCTATGCACAATGATCAGTATCAGCTGTGCAGTGTGAACAAGGAAAGGAAAACTACGAAACGCCAATTACGAATGAGTGCTTACCTGTAGACACATTTTTTTCAAAATTTATGCTGCACAGTGAACCATGGCTCACAAAAATAGCTTGTGACATCTTCACATACATACATACATGCGGATGTAAAGTTTTGGAGATTACGTCTTGTTCTTCTTGGCAATGAAGAAAGTTTTAAATATTATTGACAAGCTATCGTTTGCATTTTATTTTTTCTCCCTCCTGTAATTTAATGCTGTAGCTGCAGTATTACATATTTTCTATCTAAATATAATGACGATGTTAAACAGAGCGAATAACTAATAATTAATTATGGTGATGTAACTTCTACATTATTACACTATGACATGGAGAGGGTGAAAATGGACTCATTTCTCACTTCTACCTTCACTCTCTCTCTCTCTCTCTCTCTTTCTTTCTCTTTCTGTTTCTCTCTTTCTGTTTGTTCTCTTGTATTTCGTTTTCTAATGGAATTAAAAATATCACGCGAGGAGATTAGAATAAGACTAGTCATATTTATATAAGTTATTTATATATATATATATACATAAGTATAGATGTGTGCGAGTTGGTATAGAACATCGCGACGACTACGACGGTGGGCGCTCAAGATGAAGCTGACAAAGGTACCGCGACCCCCGCGTCCCGTGGAAATCTCAGTCTTCTCCGCGAGGTCGTCTCATCATCTCATGTCATCCGAATCCCTGGTGTGTCTTCTCGGAGACGGTGGTCGCATTCCTAGCCAGCTTATAGCGGACTCCTATCGGGCGCAACCATCGCGAGCCCCGGTAAACCAGCAGTTCGAAACCCAAGGTATATCTATCCTAGGTGGCAAATTTTTACTCCCGAGATGGATTTTTCTTCAAATCTTTTCGTTTCTTTTTTTTTTTTTGCTGCTTCTGCTGCTGCTGCTGCGGCATAAACGTTAAGGAAAGCCTGAAAAACCGAGCGATTCTTTCATCTGTATATATATACAGTATATATATATATATGTGTGTGCGTGTATCTAAATGCATAAAGGTTGCGGCTTGAAACGACAAAGAAAAATCCTTGACAACGGTGTCATCCCCTAGGCAAAAGCTGGCTACCGTGTTGAGAGATCACCTTTCTACAGGCGGCCTACTCTTCTTCGTATATACATGAATTTATGTATATCTATATGGTATGTGTAGGCACCCTGCGCCGGGCTTTTCTTATACCTGCACCAGAGCGCCATTGAAATCCTGATCTCCGAGTAACTGAGACGACTAATTTAAACTTTATACACGAATGGATTTGGCTTTTGAACCGTGTGTTTGTTTGGTATTTTTAAATTACACCTCTTAGTTACGGATTTGGCTTTTCTGTGGCTTTCTATTTCAATTGATATTAAACCACAGCTGAGTACACACCTGCATCAGCTACTATATACGAAATAAATTTGCGAATTATGGATTTTTTACAAGCTATACGATAATTTTTATGTAATAAAACTGTAACATTAATTAACGATTCAATAAAACTACAGATCATCTCCTTGTACATCAAAGATATTTTATAAATATTTACTCCTTCATATTTTCTAGCATCGGAAAATTTTCTGTACATTTCTTGTATACTTATGTTCCATAATTTTCATGTTTGATAACGTTTAGGTACACTACGTTCATTGAACTGACTTTTCCCGTGTGTTTTCAACTATGTCGCTATTTTTTAGCAGGCGTATACAATTTGAATAAAACAATATTGAATTTCACCCATTGGTATATTCTACACGATGGGGGTGTATAAAGATATTACATCTAAAAAACGTTAAAACACATTTTAAAAAAATTAAAAAATTGACCTAATTTTTCACAATTATATATATTATACAGCTATTATTGATTGATCTATATAATACCTATATAAGTACGTATAGATTATGTATTCATCTATAAGCACGTTATATACGTGTATGAAGCCAAAGAATTTGCGATCCCGGCTCCTGCGCAGGATAACTTAGCGCGGTATGGCTTATAGTCGTGCAAAGGCACGTGGCTGCTCAATTTATACGCGGTAGTTAGCACCGGCCTTATATTTGCCCCAGGGACGTGGGTAACACATGTATACGTTTATACTATATGGGGGATATGGTATATGCGGGAGGCAGTTTCGCCGCGGGATGCCAGCCGCAAAGCATTCCAAACGTCACACTCTACGGAATGATATTCAACGCGAGCGGTGATCTCGAAGAGCCAACAACCATGGCCTGTATGGGATACCTACATTCATATATGTATTAATATATATATATATATATATATATATATATATATATATATATACGTATATTGTATGACGTATAGGTATATATGTATATAAATGTAAAACCCATAGAAGGTAGCTGCGGAGCGAGTCGCTACCGTTTCCTTTTTAAAGCCGCTATATGCTATCTTCGTTACGAAAGTCATCGAGAGATCGGACAGCGGACGCAGCGTGTGTCCGTTCGTATATTTGTAGCTGTATGAGATATATGATATATACCAAAACTGTATGTAAGTATGTTTATACCTATATATTCTTATATTTTAGGGTTTATATGTATTAAACGAAGCCTATATATGGGTATATATGTATATATATAAAATGAACCTGGTTTGATACGTAGTGTACACTTGTATACAATATATAATAAGGTTTGCCCCCATACGCACTCACTGCGCCAAGGGCTTTGGACCGTTCTGTTTTGCTGCAAGCTGTGGCAGACGCCAAGTTAGACGAAACTTTTTGTATATGCCGCAGATTTGGGATCAGGAGATACATGAAAGGAAGAAGAAGAAAAAAAATGAAAAAAAAAAAAAGAACTATCCTATACTGTATCATATTACACGGCTCGAATGAAGGTGAAATGGAACGCAAAAGTCACGGCTAAATATCGACCACTTGGTATATATTCTATGGATTGAATCGTTCGGACAATGACACCTGCGATTTGTTAAACTAATACATGTATATACCTACATCGGTTCAGAATTCAAGTAGAACACACTTTGAGAGCTAGGGCTTAACCGCTCAATACACTTTCTATTATTGGTATTCATAAATCACGAGTCATATTGACAGATTTTCTGCAGGTAGATACGTATATGAATTAGATACTTGCAGCACGCTTCAATTGCTTGATTCGTACTTTCAATAATTTATTATTGTTAGATTAGAGTAAAGTCGAGAGTAAACTGATTTATACAGTATCAAGGATATACCGATTCTGTTCCAATATTTCGGGTTCTATGAGGACCTCTATGTGCACATAAAAATGTGCCACACATATATGAGGCGAAATGTATCAAAAATCGATCCAAAATACTGCAACACATGAAACAATTCGCAAATCGACTTTAAGAACGAAAATTGAGAACTGTGTTCATCGCTGAATCGAAGAGACACCTTTTCTCGATATTTTCGATCATCATACAATTTGTTTAGAACTGATCGGACATACCTACGTACTTTTTGAATTTTCATTTACAAATTTGCATAATAAGGTGTATTGGGAATACAAGTGCCTATTTTCGTTGGATATTGATTCGAAATTTCGAGAAAAAAAACCCGAAAAACAACGATTTCCGATGTAAATGATCAATGCAACCCTGCAAAGCGGAGAATAGAACAGGTAAATCTTCATCGCCGATCATGTTCTACTTCATAAACCATCGGAATTACGTCTTCGTCATTTAAGTTAGTCTTGTGATAAATAAAAAAAATAACTGCTGAATTTTTTTCCTGCGATAATTTATCTATTTATTTCATTCAAACAACTCGCGCGTCACATGCGGAACGCCTCGTATAAAAGTTACAGCGACATGGGAGGCTCATACTTGTGACACATCGGCGCGCAGACTCTTCTGAAAGTTAAAACACCGGCCGGTCTGTCTGTCCGTCTGTCTGTCCATATTCTGTCTGTGTTCAAGGTAGGTATATAATACATACAAAAATATATACATCTGTATGCGTGTGTGTGTGTGTGTGTGTGTGTATGGAGCCGCATGACCGCGACGATGCCGGGTCTTCGTCCGCGTCCGCGGCAGATGACAAGCTGATCGGTCAACCGGTGACAGGGGTTGGTTGCGCGCGCGAGCGTGCGTGAGACCCAAAGTTCGCCAGCATCGTGGTCGTGGTTGAGGACGAAGACTTGGTCTTGGAATCGGTATCGGGATCGGGACGTACGGACCACCCCGTCCGTCGCCGATCATGTCCAACTTCGGTAAACTGACCGCCCCCTCATCCATCATCCTGTGAGTCTGGAGCTCGATCGGTTCGAGAAGATCGCGAGACCAGGAGGCATACTCGAAGCAAATTGGCGATGGAATCGTCGCCGTATCGTTAAGTAGGCTGAACCATCGCTTAGTGCAGAAGATTATCCTGCGTTTGTCGATCATTATGGAAAAGAAACAAAGAAAAAACTAAATCGTTTCAATTTGAGGATCGCGAAATTCGTCCTTTTCGAAACTTGTTCCTGAAACTAAATTCTATCGAACTGCCATACACCCGGAGAGTAGGAGATAATTGCGGTTGTGATTCACACTGTATAGTTCCAAATTACACATGCAATTGATAAATGAAGTTTTTATCATTCAACAGTAGCCATTATTTAAGATCAGGGATTGACGATGTCCGGTCTGTGATCGCATCGTCCTCGGAGAGAGTTTGTGCCCATCCTCAACGAACCGCCGATGTGCATTTTATACTAGAATATAATTGTAGGTTGATAATTTCTGAATAGCGTAATTAGCCTCTGCAGCCGTATATGTAAATATAATTGCATGACGAGAGTAACAAGTCGATTGTATCCTCGCGGCCATGCACAACCTTCAAAAGGGTGCCGTTCCGAACGGACTTTGCGCCGGGATCATGAGGGTCTGACCCTGTGCAAGGGAGAATCAGGGAGATTCGAGGGGGCGATGGCACGTGCTATAGAAGATGATCGTGTCGTGGACAGTATTTCAGGCTGGGCAGGTGGACGCCACTACTGCAAGCAACGGTATAATAAGAATCGCAGTAATTATAACCAGGTCTTAGTGTCAGCCCTACACCCTTTGCTCACAGTTAGCTTCTACATGGATAGATTATCACCCCCAGGACTAGTCTTCGGTAAGTACCTATTTCCGATTTAGCGATTTATTGAGAGTTTATTAATTACGATCGCCAAGAAATTATTTATGTAATGAGACGATATTGAATTATAATAATTATTTTTTTTTCTCCTTTTTTCTTGTTTGCTGCATCTTGTGCGATTTAACAATTGGTTTTTAATACGTTTTTGTTCTACAAATAGCTACCGCAGCAGCGTTGAGTGAAATAGTTAAGTACAAGCTGAGTAAAAGTAATCCTTTTTAAGTAATAAGTCCTCGTTAAGTGTAATGAATCCATAAGGAACAGTGGAGGATAGTCCATTGTTAGTTCGAGGCGGGTCAACCCAGGCAGATCTACAAGCTTAACATAAATGATCGACACTTCGGTCCGGGTGGCTGCTTTTACCCTCGTTAAATTCTGGATTTGGATATTTGGATACGTATAATCTTCTTTTACCAATTTCTAAATCCATCCTCGGCTCAACGTGCGTTGTATACGTTTTGCAAAGTTTAAACCCAAGGTGAAGCCAAACTACCAAGGCCTTTCTTTGTCAGAAAAAATATCGTCCAGAATAGAAAGACATCGATCTGTAGAGAAATGTATACTACCTATACTATAAGTACAGAAAGACGCTCAATGTACATTTCACAACATTTGAAAGAGCCCGCATTCAAGTTCATCAAGTTGATATGTATAACTTTGAAGACTCTAGAAGGGAAGTCTTTTAGCATGAGGTGGTTGCTGGTGCTGGATGGTCCTTAAGGCTGTATTAATTAAAAATAATTTGGTGTAGGTATATACTGAAGTGCGTGGTATGTCAGGAGGTTTGCGGCGAGCGGTGAGACATAAAGGTTCGCCAAGATTAGAGATGAAAGTCATATGATCAATGCAATCAATGTTAGCCTAGTCATAGCCCAATTAAAGTTTACTTTAACGATATTCTGGGGTCACTGTACGCCCCGTCCTTATTCTCAGCCCGTTAACGTTCTGCACCGCGGTACATATAAACGACATAGGACTATCACGGACACACCAAGCAAAAGGGCAAAAGGATTCTATGGATGATCGCCCGCTCTAGGGCTGCCGACGGTTTATTATACAAAACCCTACACCGTAACCAATGGAGAGAAAAAAAAAAAGGACGCGTAATGATCGCGCGTCATCCAAAGCCGGTCTTTTACGTCCGTATACTAATTGTATCAAAGATCATACGAGTGAAAAGGGAGAGAATTTTGCGAAATTTTCACGATTCTTTTTCATAAGAATAGCATACCTGCATGTATTTAGGATGTAAAATTAGGGTGGTATAGTGAATGAGTGTCAAACGAACGTTCTCGTTTTTCGAAATTGAATAGTACCTCGTACTGCATGAAGAGTAGCGCCAAAGAGATCAGGAATAAGGACTACGCAATGCAAGTGCATCGCGGGCTCGGCGTCGAGGCGGCGGTTTGATAGATGCCATAGCTTTGAACTTTACCGCGGCGCCGTCATCTCGTACTAGTACGTTGCGTCGCAATGCCTGCCGCTGCTCTCACGCACACACGTGTCTCTTTGTCGATACAATTTATATACATCGCTGTGAAAACGCCACTTGATCTACCATCGCCCCTCTAATTCCAACTCCATCTATTCAAACCCTACAACCCTGTACCAAGTCAAGGCTAGTCGACTGGAGATGTAATATATTTTTAAAAAATGTCATTTGACATGAGTCCTGTCGTGTTAAATTAGACTTTAGTCATTAGTATTCTCATTAGCACAATCATACAGTTATAATCTGCGAAAAATTGACACTGAATTTCTTACTATTCTGAGGTCTGAGTAGTTCCAAGTGCGAATTACTCGATGGCAATGTAAAATGGAGTTTTTTTTTCTTTTTCTTTTTTTTTTTGATCGTGAACAATGTCTGAGCCAATGGGGTATTTGTTTGTGTACAGACATATTGACATATGAAATCTATAGGACAGGTATTTATATACGGATGTATAAAAAAAAAGGTGGGATGACTCTCCGAGAGTCGGAGATATGGAACAGAGCATCAATACTCATTAGGGTTTGTCGCATCTGGCGGCTGGATCGCAAGACACAGAAAGATTTCTCTCTACCATAAAGTCTCTTTCTTTCTTTCGAGGTTCGGCGATTGGTAACGAATTGCCGTTTGGTGAGCGAGCGGAAACTTGCTATGGATGATATTCTGGTCTATGTCGGCCAAGGATCAGCCAGATATCAGTCCTGCAGTCGGCTTACTATGTATACCAGATGACAACGAGACGTCGTGACACTGGCCGTTTGTTATAACCGAATCGAAATGTACCTACCCACTGATTTCATCATCTGCTACCACGAAAACTTCGATCCATCATTCGTGAGCCAATAAATCGTAATCAAATCGAGATTTAGAAGAGAATAAAATACTGAGGTAGTCTGTGATGAACGTTTACCGCACATTATAATAATTGAGATACCGATTCGGGACACACAAACTACCAAAACTGTATGACTTGATCCTTTTTTCGTCTGCATACTTCCGGTGACAAATTGCTTGCATATATTTGTTCAGAAGATCGTTTCACCGTTTGTATAATGTATTATACCTGCGGTGCACTGTGGGCTATAGGCTTTGAGAATGGGAAAAATATTCGGTCCTTTCGGTTATGAATTGAGCGAAAGTGCAGTATACCTACCTACTCTGAAGTTCTATGGAACAGAATCGGTCATTGACTATCGTGCGGACTTTTGGGAATCCCACTTGTACGACTTGCGTATATGTATATATCTGCATACGTATGTGTAGTTGTGTACGTAGGTACGTTTCACTGGGATATATTTACAACGATCATTATTGACCGGTACAAAATGGAACGCGATGGGTAACATTGTTCGAGTTTGCCCATTCAGAAGTTTAAGGCGGGGAGCTGAATGCCTGCAGTACCACGATACCTACTCGACTCGAAATCGCCGACGAGTTATAATAGTGGACAACCGTCGTCAGGAGATTCACTATGCTCAAAGTGTCATCCTCGGGCATGCATTCATGATATACTCAATGAGGAGGTTTTCTCAATGGCCAGTCTTCGCTGAGGAACGCGAAATGTCTATATACCGAAAGGTATCCATATATTACCTACAGGATGTCCCTAATCGAAAGTAACGTATAAAATATACGTACTGCACATACCAATAAGTGCCACGATTTCAGTTTTTCTATTCAGTATCGAACATCATTTTCTTGATATTGAAATTTGCTTATAATATTCGGCTGAACTCATGAATGAACAACAAAACATCCGCTGTATCGTGTTCGACTCTAGGAAGCATAGGACCTGTGGAGTGTTAGCTAGGACTTCTGCTTATGCTCAAAACGATGTCCTTCACGTCCGCTAGGGACTCGCTCGGTTAAGGATAACGACCCGTAACTATACGGCCTCTTTTGACTCCATTGACTGGGCCAAATGAGGCATGTAGATGTCACGATGAATTGGCCAAAGTTCAGAGGGAGTATCCTGCAATTATTACAATACCTTGCAGTCGCAGAGCAGTCGTCGTTCTAACAGAAAAAAGAAATTTTACCATCAAAGCAACGAGAGAACTGTTCAATACACAACGTTGCTGGTAGACATACTGCGATCAAAGGGATTACAGCCTCTGACATGTTGTACTATCTCTACAATTATTGGCTTACTTTCAGTTCGTTGAAAGACATGTTCGTTTAAACAACGAACTTGGAGTCTTGTCATAAAGTACGTGAATCGATACATCAATTTTCTCATTACTCCGTGCCACTTTTTAAAATGCGATTCGATCTCCCTAGGTCCAACTGGTACAGCGATGTGTATGAAAAAGATGCGATTTACGGTGAATAAGACTGTTAGCTAGAGTATAAAATCGGTCATGCAAAAATCCATCAGCCTATCATATCCATTACGAAATTAACGGTATAAATCTACCGGCTAATGATACGTAATCCACACATGCAGGCTGCGGGCCATCGACACACACGTACATACGTAGATATATAGTATGTACATACAACGATTTACTGACTTTGTTTCTTAGGTACACATACAGAAATACATCCTCCATGGTTCGATGAATTCTACAAAGGCCAATCCCGAATGAAAGAAGAGATTAATGACTGTAGAAAATATTCTCAAATCACGTCCCGAGATTAAGACGAGTAAAAAATTGTTCATTGAGAATAATACGAGATATATAAAATACGAAGAATCGTGTTTGTGGCTATTCAAAAAATTTCCAACGCACATACCTTATAGGTATATATCGCTATCGATCGATATCGTTCGTACTACAATTATAATCTAATACACCGCGCAAAAGAATTTTACCGAAGTATTACACGAACTTTCTAGGTATAATGAATACGCGATATTAACACTGACATTAGCATCATTGAAGTTGAATAATGTGACTCGATCAATCAGTTTTGTGGGATCATAAAGCTGCGGTAGCATTCAGTATTTTAGACTTTACCACAGCGGGGGATGACTGCAGTGTAATTTAGTCGGCGTATTCGGTATAAGGTACCTATACGGATTTTCGCGCGGGGTTTCGGGTTAGCGTATAATACGAAATGAATACGATCCTACACATATATTCGTTGCAGGACTGACGAGCAGGCATTGTGTCGACGTCGAGAGCAACGAGGCGAGGTTCACGCAATGTCATGCTTGCCTCCCTCTGTACCTCACCCAACTCTCTCCAACCCCCTCGACACTGAATCACATTATGTACTACATCGCGTAACTTGTATTCCCTGGCTAATAATGATTATAATAACGGTCATAACATCATCGGGGGTTTTTCGTGGGCTGGGGGTTGGGGGTTGGGGTTGAATTTCGAGTCGAGGGTGGCGGACAGGGTTGGTCGCCTCTATGATCGACTGATGTTATAGTGTTTAGTTTAGCTATGCGCAGTATCTATCCTATACCTATATACTTTAATGTATCGAGTGTAAAGAGGAGGTGCGCCTCATGGGGCCAAAAATTCGCTACGGCCAGCTGGGGATCTCTGCGCCGTTCCGTCAGGTCGCCTTTGGGTGCCCGGGCCTCTTTATTACATTATGCACGCAGCTCATTCAACCTCTCGGCGCTCAAGTGCCCAAAAGTAAAGTGGAAACCGCTTTATTATGCCCACTGGTTCAGTCGTAGACGTATAAGATACTAGGGTATGGGTGTACAGTGTACACAGGTATATATAGGTATACCTAGATAAAGTTCATTCATGATACGTTCTGTGTATCGCAGAGATTCAAAAAAAAAGCTGAACTATTGGAAACGCTTCTGCTATTAGCTACAAGAATTCTATACATCTTGAGCAATTGCATGAATCTAAGTATAATTACTTTTCTTAATGAATGCTGCTTCGTTTTTCTTAGAATTAGTACGACGATGAGAGAAAGTATTTATTGCGAGCCTAATGAGATTGATGTATTTGAACGAGCAGAATGCGACAATGAAATACGTAGCTCATGAAATCAATGTCTCCGTCATTCATTGAAATGAAGGTGGGAATAAAATGAGTTAATGTTATTCAGTAAAACGCGATTCATTAGAATCTAATGAAAAATACATCGACGCAACTGACAATCTGAATTGAATACATTTCATTAGTTCATCGAATACTATAATCTAGTCTTCGCTACCTTTGAATAGGTAAGCCTGATTTTTTCGTCGAACAAGTACATTTTTAATCTGACAACGTGCTGACAGAAATGCGAACAAAATCCCGGTAGAGTACGCCACGTGGCGGTCGACGATGTCGAAGGCAATCAAGAGCTAAGATCCCGAACAGTATCAATACTCATTCACCAATTGGTTTGAAAAAAAAAAAGAATTATGATAGAAAATAATTCATCCCATGATTAAGTTCTGACACACTTTTCGTTTATAAGATGTGCATTCATTCTTTAATATATACTAAATATAAAGTTATCAGTAGTCTTTAGATGGCTTTCTGTCTTGCCGACTATAAGAACATCTGACCCGAAGAGATTAGTGGAAGAAGGTATTTCGTATGCTGGGAGATCTGCCTTATTACGTATCGTCAAAGTTATACACAATTTGTAATTTTTTTCCTGAAAATACTCATCGAATCGATCGAGTCCCTTTATTTGCTTTCTGGTATACAAGTTATCGTAGTATGTACTACATTCGTATTACATCAATATATTTCTGACTATAACTAATTTTATATAGGTGAATTCGACGAAGATCCTTGCTGGTGACTCCGATGAAAGTTTATTCAACTATGTAACATAAAGGCGAGAATTATGATATCGCTATAATCATTTAGTAAATTAGTGAAATAAACTAGAAAAGAAGAATCTTTCCTCATCAAGGAGTATGTACTATTTTACGAAAACTTCCTGACTTCGTAGTATGTCTAGTGGGATGCCTGTCATAATCTAGTTGACCAAAGCCTTAACGGTGCCCCCATGCGAACCCATTGACGCCACGAAGGCCACTGACCCCGTGGCAGGTGCTATTACCCTAGATCAGTGCTTCAGTGGTCTTCGCCCAGCTAGTACCACCGAAGGGGTGAGAAATGGTATCGCCATCTCACTGCTGACTTGACGAACTATTCTAGCGACAAACATTGATACGCCTTAGTATATGCAACCAAGTTGAAATACAAGCATTGCATGTAAGTTGCATAACATAGGGCGTGAAGTACAGATCCACGTGGCTGCAATTTTTTTTGGGGGCCTCCGAGTGCTCGTAGAGAAAATCTCGTAGAGGGACGTGTAAGTGCAGAAGTGTGTCCTCTATGTGATACGCACCTCATTGTTAATTCTCAGCCCTCCGATTGGGCTTTTCCGTCACCTGCGTATTTATACGGGCCGTTCGTTTTCTAAATTTTTTCTAAGCATTTTTTTTCTCCAAAGAGGAATGTACACTCACGGAAACTGAACCTGAAGCGCCGTCGGTAAGGTGATCGAGCAACCCGTACATACACGTTGATACACGTTGTTTTTAATTGTCTTTGACAATTTGAAGACAATTAAAAACAACGTGTATCAACATGTACGTACGGGTTGCTCGATCACCTTACCAAGGTCCAGATTCCGTGAGTGTACACAAACGATAGCGATAAGTGTCCCGCCCGATGATATGCAACCGAGGCAACATCTTCTTTTGAGTTGGCAATACCCTAGGCAATAGTAGATTTCTATTTTATGGGCAATAGCTGACTCGAGCCCCTAAGACGAATTAAAAATTCAATCTGTCAAAGCGTCAAAACATCAAGACGTCAACCTACATAACCTACATCCAACGCATAAATCATTTTCAATAAGGATAACCATTCAATCAGTTATTCAACAATTTTATTTATTAAGCATAAATAAGAATAAATAATAATAATAATAATTTTAAATAACTTTACTTCATAATTACTTTTACTAATTAAATAAAGATTTAAATATACGCTACATTTAGAATAGGGTAAGCCTAAGGGACGAATGCTGCGCCCTATTACACGCAACCCGCCGATTAATATATTAGTCTGCTCATCTTAGTTCCGTAGTTCGTCACCCGGTGGCGCCACCGGCGTAAACTGACCTACTCAACGGCGTCCTTGCCCCTCTCGCCCCACTCAAGGCCGTCAAGGATGGGGAGCCCAAGCAAACCGGTCTAACCGGTTTCAGTGGCCTTCGTGGCGCCGACGAGTGAACAGGTTTGTGACGTAGTAGACGTTCTTGGGAAAACTTACGCGCCGAGTTGACCAACGTGCGAGAAAATGCTTGACAGGAGGTACGCCGCGTCGTTACGGGTTGAGGAGGCGTAAGTTTTTAATATTCCGATCACCATTTTACCATAACTATAAATAATTATGAATTTTCGCGTATTACAAAGTGTCGCGTATTTCAATCAGCGAAGTAAGTGACGATTGGAGGCCTTTGATTATTATTCAGGGAAGTAGGGAATCGTTCGTGTTCAAGTATATTGGTATAAAGTAGCATAGGAGTATAGTTTTAGGCTGAGTTCGCAATTACAGTTCCTTTGGAATCACTTTTGGTAAAATCTCGAATCTTCTCTAATTAGATTAGACCAGATTATTCTAAATCCATTGTAGAAACTACAAGCGATACTCTATATTCACTCGTGATTATGCAGCACGCTCTACCTGACTAGTTCATACGGTAATGTTATAATCAAACGAGAAAAAAACTTGTAATATCACGGAAGAGATGAGAATTTGTAATAGATTATGATATGATATTGATATAATTTAATAGTTGAAACATTTCTGAATATCTCGGCCAATAATATTTTTTATTAGCCTAATAACTTCATTGTACTTGAAAGAGGAGAGCAGTAGACATTGCAATAGTTGGATTAGCCATTACCGTATGAAATATTCGCAATATCTATGCAGGTAACTGCGCGTAATACATGCATATACGATATACGTACGTGAATATACTTCACTCCTTTGTGAAATTGTCCTCAATGGATAGAGAGTAGACAATTCAGAGATCCATGAATTGGAGACTCTCATTAGTATCTTTTGAGAACAACTATATTTATAGAGTAATGAATTATTCTACTGTTCTCGTGGCGAAATTACGTTGTTAAAGTATTATCGTTAACGAAAACCATGGTGAGAATAATGACTCTGTTCTCTATTCGTATGGTGGTCTGAAAAATAGAAATAAACAGCTCGCTGTTCTCAACAAGACCGATATAAATACTATCTGCTACAAACATTGTACTTGGCATTCTGTAAAATATACCTTCGTACGTATATGCATGTATTATCGTCGCAACGATTAGTTTAGAGTATAATACTAGTTTTCTTATTTCCTAATTATAGTTTTAGCTAATCTCGGAACTTAAAAAGTGCCAAATATGTAGTTTTCAGTGATATACGTGATAGATTATACATATTACGATCAGATCTACAATTTGTCCAATCAAATATTCAGTGTTGTGAAACTTGTAAGTCAATTTTTTTTCAAGTGAAGTTTATTACTTTTGAATAACTATTTTATAATTAGTTGAAATAACTTTACTTTATAATTAGTTTTAATATCTTTACTTTATAATTCGTTTAAATAACTTCACTTTATTATTAGTTGAAATAACTTCACTTTATAATTCGTTTCAATAGCTTCACTTTATAATTCATTTTATATCCTGAACTCAATATTTATATAATGATTCATATCTTCGGAAAAAATCTCTGAATACTAATTTTGCCGCGACATGGGTACGCCATACATTGGCTGATACCGACGTTACCGGCACACAATTTTATCGGCACACGACGTTATCGGCAGAAAATAGTTCTACAATGCGACTGTGAGATGGCGCTGGTACAACTTACTGACAAGTAGCACTGACCTAGGGTAATAGCACCTGTCACGGGGTCAGTGACCTCAGTGGCCTACGCGGCCTCAACGAGTACGCATGGGGTGCGTTAACGAGACTCGATAGGAATATTCCGAACGCAATAATATATAATATAGGATATCTGTATCCTCAACTCAATATCTATATTATATATAATATAGGATATCTGTATCCCCAACTCGATATCCTATATTATATATAATATAGGATATCTGTATCCTCAACTCGATATCTATATTATATATAATATTGTATATTTATATCCTCAACTCAATATTTATATAATGATTCATATCTTCGGAAAAAATCTCTGAATACTAATTTTGCCGCGACATGGGTACGCCATACATTGGCTGATACCGACGTTACCGGCACACGTGTTTATCGGCACACGACGTTATCGGCAGAAAATAGTTCTACAATGCGACTGTGAGATGGCGCTGGTACAACTTACTGACAAGTAGCACTGACCTAGGGTAATAGCACCTGTCACGGGGTCAGTAACCTCAGTGGCCCACGCGGCCTCAACGAGTACGCATGGGGCGCGTTAACGAGACTCGATAGGAATATTCCGAACGCAATAATATATAATATGGGATATCTGTATCCCCAACTCGATATCCTATATTATATATAATATAGGATATCTGTATCCTCAACTCGATATCTATATTATATATAATATTGTATATTTATATCCTCAACTCAATATTTATATAATGATTCATATCTTCGGAAAAAATCTCTGAATACTAATTTTGCCGCGACATGGGTACGCCATACATTGGCTGATACCGACGTTACCGGCACACAATTTTATCGGCACACGACGTTATCGGCAGAAAATAGTTCTACAATGCGACTGTGAGATGGCGCTGGTACAACTTACTGACAAGTAGCACTGACCTAGGGTAATAGCACCTGTCACGGGGTCAGTGACCTCAGTGGCCTACGCGGCCTCAACGAGTACGCATGGGGTGCGTTAACGAGACTCGATAGGAATATTCCGAACGCAATAATATATAATATAGGATATCTGTATCCTCAACTCAATATCTATATTATATATAATATAGGATATCTGTATCCCCAACTCGATATCCTATATTATATATAATATAGGATATCTGTATCCTCAACTCGATATCTATATTATATATAATATTGTATATTTATATCCTCAACTCAATATTTATATAATGATTCATATCTTCGGAAAAAATCTCTGAATACTAATTTTGCCGCGACATGGGTACGCCATACATTGGCTGATACCGACGTTACCGGCACACGTGTTTATCGGCACACGACGTTATCGGCAGAAAATAGTTCTACAATGCGACTGTGAGATGGCGCTGGTACAACTTACTGACAAGTAGCACTGACCTAGGGTAATAGCACCTGTCACGGGGTCAGTAACCTCAGTGGCCCACGCGGCCTCAACGAGTACGCATGGGGCGCGTTAACGAGACTCGATAGGAATATTCCGAACGCAATAATATATAATATGGGATATCTGTATCCCCAACTCGATATCCTATATTATATATAATATAGGATATCTGTATCCTCAACTCGATATCTATATTATATATAATATTGTATATTTATATCCTCAACTCAATATTTATATAATGATTCATATCTTCGGAAAAAATCTCTGAATACTAATTTTGCCGCGACATGGGTACGCCATACATTGGCTGATACCGACGTTACCGGCACACGATTTTATCGGCACACGACGTTATCGGCAGAAAATAGTTCTACAATGCGACTGTGAGACGGCGCTGGTACAACTTACTGACAAGTAGCACTGACCTAGGGTAATAGCACCTGTCACGGGGTCAGTAACCTCAGTGGCCCACGCGGCCTCAACGAGTACGCATGGGGCGCGTTAACGAGACTCGATAGGAATATTCCGAACGCAATAATATATAATATGGGATATCTGTATCCCCAACTCGATATCCTATATTATATATAATATAGGATATCTGTATCCCCAACTCGATATCCTATATTATATATAATATAGGATATCTGTATCCCTAACTCGATATCCTATATTATATATAATAGCTAAAATGAATGATCTTTTTAAATCCGTGTATCACAGCTTCTCCGCCAAGCAAATCTGACGCTCACTCTGTACCTTTAGCTGCCTATGGATGCCTCTAGCTTACCTCTGTCCTCCATGTACACCAGATACTTTCATGGCAACTTGGTTCTACTCACCTGCGAGGGGAACTGTACTGACGCGATAGTGATGTACCCAAAGGCAGCATATTGACGCGATTCGTGTAATACTTGGATATCTTATTAAAGGGTAAGTCCAGGAGATGAGAAACACTCAATTTTTTAAACAAATTATAACTTGCTTCTTTTCAATGGCAAACTCGAATCTTTCTTCTGTATTCGCAACAGTAGTAAGAGCTTGATGAATCTCAAGAAAATTGTTCACTTGATTTGGATATAGACTTACCTTGTAGTAGAGAAATATCTGAATAATGAGGATCAAGGATTAAAGGTTTTTAAATAAATACAAGTATAAATTACTGCAGAATTAATTAGGCATCATATTTATTTTTCAAACATCGAACAGACTCCAATATTGGTAATAACCTACTTTACAGTTCCATTCTTTGGTTCTTAGTTGAGCATGTTCGCTTGAACAACACATTGAGTTAATTTATCCCATGTAACATATATTAATCTAGTTTTTCTTTTCACAGGGGTTGTTCGTGAAGGGAAAAAACATAGTCCTGCCTATCTACAAGAAAACCTCTTCAACATTCTTCATTACAACGATGAACACCAGAAAGTGGAGCAGTCCAAATACCAGGGGAATGGCTATTATTGTTTATAAAGTGGCATAGGAGTATAGTTTTAGGCTGAGTTCGCAATTACAGTTCCTTTGGAATCTGTTTTGGTAAAATCTCGCATCTTGTCTAATTAGATTAGACCGGATTATTCCAAATCGATTGTAGAAACTATAAGCGATACTATATATTCGCTCGTGATTATACAGCACGGTATACCTGATTAGTTCATACGGTAATGTTATAATCAAACCAGGAAAAAACTTGTAATATTACGGAAGAGATGAGAATTCGTGATAGATTATGATATTATATTGATATAATTTAATAGTTGAAACATTTCTGAATACCTTGGCCAATAATATTTTTTATTAGCCTAATAACTTCTTTGTACTTGAAAGAGGAGAGCAGTAGACATTGAAATAGTTGGATTAGCCATTACCGTATGAAATATTCGCAATATCTATGCAGGTAACTGCGTGTAATGCATGCATATACGATATTCGTACGTGAATATACTTCACTCCTTTGTGAAATTGTCCTCAATGAATAGAGAGTAGACAATTCAGAGATCCATAAATTAGAGACTCTCATTAGTATCTTTTGAGAACAAGTACATTTATAGAGCAATGAATTATTCTACTGTTCTCGTGGCGAAATTACGTTGTCAAAGTATTATCGTTAACGAAAACGATGTTGAAAATAATGACTCTGTTCTCTATTCGTATGGTGGTCTAAGAAATAAAAATAAACAGCTTGCTGTTCTTGACTAGACCAATATAGAAATGACATGCTTCAAACATTGTACTTGGCATTCTGTAAAATATACCTTCGTACTTATATGCATGTATTATCGTCGCAAGGATTAGTTTAAAAAGTATAATACTAGTTTTATTATAGCCTAATTATAGTTCTAGCTAATCTCGGAACTTGAAAAGTGCCAAATATGTAGTTTTCAGTATATTATACATATTACGATCACATCTACAATTTGTCTAATCAAATATTCAGTGTTGTAAAAATTGTAAGGCAATTTTTTTTCAAGTGAAGTTTATTACTCTTGAATAACTATTTCATGATTAGTTGAAATAGCTTCACTCTATAATTCGTTTTAATAGCTTCACTTTATAATTCGTTTTAATAGCTTCACTTTATAATTCGTTTTAATAGCTTTACTTTATAATTCGTTTTAATAGCTTCACTTTATAATTCGTTTCAATAGCTTCACTTTATAAT
Source organism: Tenthredo livida (assembly GCA_963992785.1). NCBI lineage: Eukaryota > Metazoa > Arthropoda > Insecta > Hymenoptera > Tenthredinidae > Tenthredo > Tenthredo livida. The sequence continues at coordinate 5,100,695 of OZ023071.1, read as the reverse complement.
TCGTTTCAATAGCTTCACTTTATAATTCGTTTTAATAGCTTCACTTTATAATTCGTTTTAATAGCTTCACCCTATAATTCGTTTTAATAGCTTCACTTTATAATTCGTTTTAATAGCTTCACTTTATAATTCGTTTTAATAACTTTACTTCATAACTCGTTATAATAACTGCTTCATAATTACTTTCAATAACTTCACTTTATAATTACTTTTACTAATTGATTCGAATTTAATTACACATTACCAAAGTAATGGGTAATTGAATAAGTAATTTCATTAAAAACAGACGTCGTAAATACAGGTTTTCAATCCCAGTTAAGCCATTTCTTTCCCTTTAGCAAATCATAACGACTCTAGGTATTATTGCATAATCAAGCTAACTTAATTAATTCTCTTAATTAATTGCTACAGACGTGTTTATGTTTCAGGACGAATTGAAAATTGTACATAACTGTCTACGTAGGTATGTTAATATTGCTTGTATGGATGGCTTCAATCATAAATGTTGATAATAAACTTAATTCATGAATAATCATTTCTGCATATTTTTTTCTCCTATCCCCTATCCAACTCCTAATCCAGGCGCATCAATTTAGTAGCTAAATTGAATTCAAATCGAAAATATCACTCAAAAATGAGGTATCAACAGCCAGAATTTTAGGACTGAATTTTCTGGCAGTTGATACCTTTTTTTTAAGGAGCCAATTTTCTGGCAGTTGATACCTTTTTTTTAAGGAGTCAATTTTCTGGCAGTTGATACCTTGTTTTTAAGCAGTCAATTTTCTGGCAGTTGATACCTCATGGTGTCAAAAACGACTCCTTGGAAAAGGTATCAACTGCCAGAAAATTGACTCCTTAAAAAAAAGGTATCAACTGCCAGAAAATCGACTCCTTAAATAAAAGGTATCAACTGCCAGAAAATCGATAGGTACCTGGAGCTCTCATTGCCTAAATTTCCCCTGGAGCCGAGTTCAGCCAATCAGGAGCGAGAGTCAAGACGAAAATAGGCAATTTCTCTTCAAACCTTATTCCTGATTGGCTTAGACTCTGCCCAGGGGAAATGTAGGCATTGAGAGCTCCAGGTACCTATCGATTTTCTGGCAGTTGATACCTTTTTTTAAGGAGTCAATTTTCTGGCAGTTGATACCTTTTTTTAAGGAGTCGATTTTCTGGCAGTTGATACCTTTTTCAAGGAGTCGTTTTTGACACCATGAGGTATCAACTGCCAGAAAATTGACTCCTTAAAAAAAAGTATCAACTGCCAGAAAATTCACTCCTTAAAAAAAAGGTATCAACTGCCAGAAAATCGACTCCTTAAATAAGGTATCAACTGCCAGAAAATTTACTCCTAAAATTCTGGCAGTTGATATCTAACTTTTAGTATAGGCAAGGAAAGGACAGGGGGAAATGATTCAACGATTGATTATTTACAATTTCGAGAGATATTTATTCGAGAATGTGGTAATTTACTATAGTGATACATGTTTATTGCATAAACAATTTTATTATTACATGAATATTTGCAGTGTTGCGAGTCACTAATTACATTTTTGATGAAACTACTCATTTAATTACCCATTACTTTGGTAATGTGTAATTAAACTCGATCCAACTAGTAAAAGTAATTATAAAGTAAAGTTATTCAGCGTAATTATAAAGTAGAGTTATTTAAAGTAAGTATAAAGCAAAGTTATTTCAACTAATTATAAAGTATAGCTATTAAAACGAATTATAAAGTATAGCTATTGAAACGAATTATAAAGTGAAGCTATTGAAACGAATTATAAAGTGAAGCTATTAAAACGAATTATAAAGTGAAGCTATTGAAACGAATTATAAAGTGAAGTTATTTCAACTAATAATAAAGTGAAGTTATTTAAACGAATTATAAAGTAAAGATATTAAAACTAATTATAAAGTAAAGTTATTTCAACTAATTATAAAATAGTTATTCAAAAGTAATTAACTTCACTTGAAAAAAAATTGACTTACAATTTTCACAACACTGAATATTTGATTGGACAAATTGTAGATGTGATCGTAATATGTATAATCTATCACGTATATTACTGAAAACTACATATTTGGCACTTCTTAAGTTCCGAGATTAGCTAGAACTATAATTAGGAAATAATAAAACTAGTATTATACTCTAAGCTAATCGTTGCGACGATAATACATGCATATACGTACGAAGGTATATTTTACAGAATGCCAAGTACAATGTTCGTAGCAGATAGTATTTATATCGGTCTTGTTGAGAACAGCGAGCTGTGTATTTTTATTTTTCAGACCACCATACGAATAGAGAACAGAGTCATTATTCTCACCATGGTTTTCGTTAACGATAACACTTTAACAACGTAATTTCGCCACGAGAACAGTAGAATAATTCATTACTCTATAAATATAGTTGTTCTCAATAGATACTAATGAGAGTCTCCAATTGGTGGATCTCTGAATTGTCTACTCTCTATCCATTGAGGACAATTTCACAAAGGAGTGAAGTATATTCACGTACGTATATCGTATATGCATGTATTACGCGCAGTTACCTGCATAGATATTGCGAATATTTCATACGGTAATGGCTGATCCAACTATTGCAATGTCTACTGCTCTCCTCTTTCAAGTACAATGAAGTTATTAGGCTAGTAAAAAATATTATTGGCCGAGATATTCAGAAATGTTTCAACTATTAAATTATATCAATATCATATCATAATCTATTACAAATTCTCATCTCTTCCGTAATATTACAAGTTTTTTCCTCGTTTGATTATAACATTACCGTATGAACTTGTCAGGTATAGCGTGCTGTATAATCACGAGTGAATATATAGTATCGCTTGTAGTTTCTACAATCAATTTGGAATAATCTGGTCCAATCTAATTAGACAAGATTAGACATTAAAAACTGATTCCAAAGGAACTATAATTGCGAACTCAGCCTAAAACTATACTCCTATGCTACTTTATAAACAATAATAGCCATTTGAAGCCATTAGTCCCCATCAATAATAGCCATTCCCCTGGTATTTGGACTGATCCACTGTTTGGCGTTAATCGTTGTAATGAAGAATGTTGAAGAGGTTTTCTTGTAGATAGGCAGGACTATGTTTTTTCCCCTCCACGAACAACCCCTGTGAAAATAAAAACTAGATTAATACATCTCACATGGGATAAATCAACTCAATGTATTGTTCAAGCGAACATGCTCAATTAAGAACCAGAGAATGGGACTGTAAAGTAATTTATTACCAATATTGAAGTCTGTTGGATGTTTGAAAAATAAATGTGACGCCTATAATTAATAGCTGTATTTATCAAAAACCTTCAATCCTCATTATTCAAATATTTCTCTACTACAAGATAAATTTATATCCAAATCAAGTGAACAATTTTCTTGAGATTCATCAAGCTCTTACTACTGTTGTGAATACAAAAGAAAGATTCGAGTGTGCCATTGAAAAGAAGCAAGTTATAATTGCTTAAAAAGACTGAGTGTTCCTCGTCTTCTGGACTTACCCTTTAATAAGATATCCAAGTATCACACGAATTGCGTCAATATGTTGCCTTGGGGTATATTATTGTCGCACCAGTACAGTTTCCCTCGCAGATGAGTAGAACCAAGACGCCATGAGAGTATCGGGTGTACGGTGATGACAGAGGAAAGCTAGGAGCACCCATAGTCAGCTGAAGATACAAGGTGAGCATCAGATGCAGAGTATCGCTAGATAAATGCGTTTCAGTATTGGTTGTTCTGTCGATATACATTTGTAGTTACACAGGATCTTTGGCTGACATGATACGAAGCTTACCATTATGTTGGTTGACTATTAATCCAGGACTAGCTGAATAGTTTTGGGTAGCGTCCATCTCCGACCAAGTGGTACGCAGGATCTGTGCTTCTAAATTGTCTGCGATGCTTGTTCAGATATCCGTCGATTGATAACACTGTCAGAAAATCGGATGAAAGAATAAATCGGGGAACAAGTCTTCTCCCAGAAAACATTTAGCAACTCAAAATAACACGCGGAACTAGTTTAACCTCTGAGGCGCAAAATATGCTCGTAGAGCAAACGATACTAGAGTACGAGGAACATGGAATCATACGATTGTTAATACGATAGGGTGATCATTATTGTGAGGTTATACCACGTAGAAATTACCTCGCTCATTTGAGTTGTGTTTAAAATAGGTCTGAGAGGTTATGTTCGTAAGAAATTCAGATTTTCAGACAGTTATTCGCGGGTCAGGATAGATTATTCATGGTTATGATAAAATGGTTACTGAAATAATCCAAACTCACTCATTTCCATCGTTCTTTCGTTGATATCAGCCTCTTTGGACTGTAAATCTCCTCGAACGCGTAACGACGCACCGTACTAATTGTCAAGCGTATTTTTCTCGCACGGTATATTCAATTTGCCGCATAAAATTTATCCCTGTCGCAGGAGCCACTCGCCGCGCCACACACATGTTCACTCGTTGGCGCCACGAAGGCCACTGAACTCTGAAGAGTGACAGAGCAAGCGAAAACGAAAGTGGTTAGACCGGTTTGTATAACCGGTTAGACCGGTTTGTTTCCACATCCCCACCCTTGACGGCCTTCAACGGCCTTGACCCAGTGCGCGAGGAACGGGAGGGGCACGGACTAGTTGTCGTAGGTCAGTTCATGTTAGTGGCGCCACTAGGTGGAAAAATATAGAACTAAGTTGCCGGTAACAAGGCGCACTGTTTACCCTTAGATTCAACCGGTTCACCTTATTCTAGCAATAATTAATTAATTAATCAATTAATTAAACGGAATGCGAATGAATCCCAAGGATTGAAAAACCTTCGATAGATTATCGAATAGATTATAATAATAATTAATAAACGAATGTTATGATGCCACTGGGTCAATAAAACTATAATACATATTATAGACATTTAAATATAAATATACTTATACACATTTCTTTTCTTTGTGTTTTTCTTTTATATGATGTGACGTAATATAATATAATATAATACTCTCTTTCCCTTTGTTTGTTTTACGGATCATAAATAGTAGGTATAATTATTATACAGGAACATTCAATAAATTTTGACAAAAAAATATATTATACTTTTAAATGCCCAGGTACTACTCCAGAAATAAATTCACAATTTATATCTGTTATTATTCGCGTATTCCCGTATACAATATTGCAAAACAAGATAGTTTATCATAATATAAACTCATTATTACTTTATCATAAATAAATATAATTTTCAATCGACTTATAGTCTCAAGAACATAAGTTCAAATTTTATAATCGACATATTACGAGAAATAAAGAATTCTGAATTAAACCAAGCTGTACGATTTTCAATAGTTCTTCTCCTTACCAAACATCAATCCATTACAGATTTATCTAAGTTACAATACATCTATGCACACAAAATACTATTTCTTTTTCCCTTTTTTTTCCATTATTTATCATTTTTAAAGATATTTTCATGCTTTACTTTCTATTCTTATTCCAATATCTTTCTCTTTCTTTTTTTCTCTCTCTCTACGTATAACATATCACGTATATCACTGAAAACTACATATTTGGCACTTTTTAAGTTCCGAGATTAGCTAGAACTATAATTAGGAAATAATAAAACTAGTATTATACTCTAAACTAATCGTTGCGACGATAATACATGCATATACGTACGAAGGTATATTTTACAGAATGCCAAGTACAATGTTTGTAGCAGATAGTATTTATATCGGTCTTGTTGAGAACAGCGAGCTGTTTATTTCTATTTTTCAGACCACCATACGAATAGAGAACAGAGTCATTATTCTCACCATGGTTTTCGTTAACGATAACACTTTAACAACGTAATTTCGCCACGAGAACAGTAGAATAATTCATTACTCTATAAATATAGTTGTTCTCAATAGATACTAATGAGAGTCTCCAATTGGTGGATCTCTGAATTGTCTACTCTCTATCCATTGAGGACAATTTCACAAAGGAGTGAAGTATATTCACGTACGTATATCGTATATGCATGTATTACGCGCAGTTACCTGCATAGATATTGCGAATATTTCATACGGTAATGGCTGATCCAACTATTGCAATGTCTACTGCTCTCCTCTTTCAAGTACAATGAAGTTATTAGGCTAGTAAAAAATATTATTGGCCGAGATATTCAGAAATGTTTCAACTATTAAATTATATCAATATCATATCATAATCTATTACAAATTCTCATCTCTTCCGTAATATTACAAGTTTTTTCCTCGTTTGATTATAACATTACCGTATGAACTAGTCAGGTAGAGCGTGCTGCATAATCACGAGTGAATATGGAGTATCGCTTGTAGTTTCTACAATGGATTTAGAATAATCTGGTCTAATCTAATTAGAGAAGATTCGAGATTTTACCAAAACTGATTCCAAAGGAACTGTAATTGCGAACTCAGCCTAAAACTATACTCCTATGCTACTTTATACCAATATACTTGAAAACGAACGATTCCCTACTTCCCTGAATAATAATCAAAGGCCTCCAATCGTCACTTAGTTCGCTGATTGAAATACGCGACACTTTGTAATACGCGAAAATTCATAATTATTTATGGTTATGGTAAAATGGTGATCGGAATATTAAAAACTTACGCCTCCTCAACTCGTAACGACGCGGCGTACCTCCTGTCAAGCATTTTCTCGCACGTTGGTCAACTCGGCGCGTAAGTTTTCCCAAGAACGTCTACTACGTCACAAACCTGTTCACTCGTCGGCGCCACGAAGGCCACTGAAACCGGTTAGACCGGTTTGCTTGGGCTCTCCATCCTTGACGGCCTTGAGCGGCCTTGAGTGGGGCGAGAGGGGCAAGGACGCCGTTGAGTAGGTCAGTTTACGCCGGTGGCGCCACCGGGTGACGAACTACGGAACTAAGATGAGCAGAATAATATAATGCTCCACGGGTTGCGTGTAATAGGGCGCAGCATTCGTCCCTTAGGCTTACCCTATTCTAAATGTAGTGTATATTTAAATTTTCAGGATATTTTCAAGATATTTTCATGCTTTACTTTCTATTCTTATTCCAATCTCTTTCTCTTCCTCTTTTTTTCTCTCTCTCTCTACGTATAACATATCACGTATATCACTGAAAACTACATATTTGGCACTTTTTAAGTTCCGAGATTAGCTAGAACTATAATTAGGAAATAAGAAAACTAGTATTATACTCTTAACTAATCGTTGCGACGATAATACATGCATATACGTACGAAGGTATATTTTACAGAATGCCAAGTACAATGTTTGTAGCAGATAGTATTTATATCGGTCTTGTTGAGAACAGCGAGCTGTTTATTTTTATTTTTCAGACCACCATACGAATAGAGAACAGAGTCATTATTCTCACCATGGTTTGCGTTAACGATAATACTTTAACAACGTAACTTCCCCGCCTTAGTTCCACGCGCCACTATCTTTCATTGTAGGCTGTAGCAATGAATGTAGTACTAAGAAGTATATGTATACTGCTTCTCAGAATATTTTTTGTTGATCCAACCGGGCTTATCGCTTTCGCATGTAGCCAGCTAGTGTTTTAATCTTGTTTAATTTCTTTTTCCTTGTATAAGTTTCTTTTTATTTATCCGAGGAGAACCTCTCAGAATATTTACAATGCGCCATTCACCACGCCTCCAAGAATATAATGAGAGGTTCGTAGTTTTTTTTTGTCCGCATATTTGTGCAGCACTACTATCCTTTCATTCAAGACGAGCGCTTCTCAGAAAAGGTAGTAATTTTTTTACCCGCATATTTGTGCAGCACTACTATCTTCCCATTCGTTCATTCGTACGCGGCCAGCGCGCTCTATGTATCAATGGAGTAGTTGCTGTGGGAACGGGTATTGAATCTAGCGATGTGTACAAACGAATGAACAATTAAAAGAACAACTCAAAGTAACACTTCATACACATCATGCATATATTCTCTATTATAGTCCTATTTATAATTATACATTACAAGCATAGCACGCGGGTTGCACACATCGAGGCGTACCGATGTTTGTGACACAAGCAGTTCGTCAATTCGACCGCGAGATGTCGATTCCACCTGGATGCCGTACGTCAATCTTCAGTCTTCTTTACCATCAAAGTCGGTAAAGCAAAATGTGATTATCGACTCTTCCGCCACCTACAAATATTGCTGTAAGTTACTATCAGAGTGTTGTTGTTGTTGTACGAATAGTATTCCACTATCGTTCTCCAAATACAAGTTGAAGAGTTTTTGAACTGTTGAATGCAATCCAGAAATTAGTGACAATTCGACCAAAATAATGGCTCAAGACGTAACTTGGGATACGACTGAGTCTAGCCATCTAATACTTTCGGAATATAAAGAAATAACCACACTCTTGCGTAAGCCTGTGAAGGATAAGCGAAGAATAAAAGTATGTAAATGAAAATAGAATATATTAATAACATCTTCCATCTACATTGAACACCTTAATATATTTCGTCGTAATAATCTAAATCATCACAAACGCGATACCAAAATGAATACATATATTCACAACAATTAATCTATAATCTATCTATTCGCAGTACACTTGCTTCGACGTTTCAAAAAACTACATTTCCCTAGGATCAACAAGCGGAGGAATTTATCTTTTCGCTAGAGAAAGCTGCATATTTCAACAGCTTATACCACTTTCGGTAAGCGTTTCTTACCCTATTTTACACTGTTCGTAATAAGTACCAATAATATTGAACTGAGTTTGAAAAATGAATTATTACACGCTGCTAAAATAGTATTAATTTCATTGTTTATCTGAATAATATACAGAACGGAGCTGTGACTCACATAATAATATCACCAGATGAAAAGGCGATAGCGCTATCAACAACAGATGGCAATGTTTGTCTTGTTGTGTTCAAACCAGCTGTGAAAGAAGCTGTAATATCATCGAAAAGCGAGCGTAATGGCGAATGCATTACAGCTTTATGTTGGAATGATAATAGCACTGAGCTATATATCGGAGATGCGAATGGTTCGATCCATGTAATGGGTTTATCAATTTTCACTGTAAGAATGATTGAAATGCTACTCCAACTTGGTTTCATTCAATGTTTATGGAACAGATATAATTTTCATTTTAACACTTGCGTTGTAATTCATTTGTCATAGGTAAAGAGAGGAATTTTTCAGGATCCTGCCTGTCCCATCATGAGTTTAGATTACAGAATTGTCCAGATGGATTTCTCTTTCCCTCTTCTTTTGATATCGACTATATCAAATTGCTACATATGCAACACTATCGAAGGACAGTATGAAAAAGTTGGAGTAAGGACTAGGCAGGGAGAATTTGGTGCTTGTTTTTATAAACCATGTGATAGAAAGGGAAAAGAAGTTGCCTCGGTTGCCATACAGAAACATTCACCTTCTAGCAACTCTGATTTAGAAGAAACTCTGACTGATGAAAGCGACGAACAATATCTAACAATTTATTGCGCTCGTCCTGGCTCCAGATTATGGGAGGCTAAACCAAATGGGAAAATTGTTAAAACCCATAACTTTAAAGAAGCTCTGGCAATTCCTCCGGCAGTAATAAAAAAAGTGCGAGATTCAAAGCAGTCTTGTATAAAGTCATTTGAAAGTGAGTGGCCACCTCAGTCTCTGAAATTTTCACCTCTTTGTATAGTTGGCAGCAAATATTTATTCACTTATAATTCAAACGCTTTATATATTCTCGACCCTGTAAAGTCAGCTGTTATTTTATGGAGCAATGAGTACAGTGATATCGCAATGGCAAATGTAATTCAGAATCATATTTACATCATGACAAATACGGCCGATTTTCATTGCCTAGAACTTAGATCGACTGATTCAAAGATGTTGGATGTGATTCCTACACAGAATTCAATCTCCTTTTCCAGCAAATTAGATACAGGAATCGTAGTAGTTAATCCGAAAAGATTTATGCTCAAAAAAGATGTTAGAAATGAGGAAGAATCGAATGAGGATGTAAATAAATCTGATATAGAAACATTCAACAGACAGAATCTCATGGGAGGAAATTTAGATGTTGAAAAAAATGATGAATCTCTTGATAGAGCGAGACCTGATGTCATTGAGATCAATGCAGATGAGATACAGAAAATAGATGTAGATTCTGAGACCCCGATCGAAATAAAAGAGAAAAGGAATCCGTCTCAAGATGAAATTAGCAATTTGATAAATGATGTACAGATTATTTACACGCTGGCGAATAGTATAAATAACTCAATGTCCGATAATGAAATTGACACCATAATTGAAGCGGTGGAAAAACTGATTATTAATGTTAGGAGATCTTATGAAAAATTAACAGATCAAAAACCAAGTGTATTTAGAGCGATTGAAACTGCTGAACAGTATTATAGAAATATATTTTTATCAAAATTAAGCCTGAACCAATTAAGAAATACTCAAAGTAAACGTATTTTGAATCAGATGATGAATTCTTTTCTGAGAATCAATACGTTAGATCAAACAGAATGCGAATGTGGTTTTCCACACCCAATTCAAGAATTAGAAGAGCCAAAATTTTTAGATATAGGAACAGTGATTTTACAAAAGTATTCAAATGAGAACAAAAATACATGCATTAGTTTATGCAGAAGAGTGCCTTACATGTGGCGAATTTATGTTACCATCTACGCAAAGCGTGATGATTTCTTTGACGAAAGAACATTTGCTCAATGTCTACAAACACGGGATAATCTCATCCTATCATTCATACTGCTTCCATTGAGTATTGAGCAATGGAAATTTGCAATGAAAGCCATGACTAATTTGAAACTGAGACAATGTCTCCTTTGCAATCGTGCCATCAAAGCAATCAACAATGAGAAAGATCTATCAATTAATTGGAACAACGTAGCTAATTGTATAATGAAAAGAGAAGGTCCTGATGTTGCGCTTGATTTTTTAACGAAAGTAGGAAAACTTCTGCCATCTCTCTCACTGAATAAAAGGTAAATAAAATCTAGTTTCTGGTGTACAAATAATACAGATTACAATGTGTATCACTCTAAAAATTTTCAGCCTGTTTCAATCACTCATCTTTACGAAAATTTTGAACAATCACGGACTCAAGCAGCCTGTAGACTTCAATCAAAAACTCAATCAAACTCCTTGTGACAAATATAGTTCGCTATGCTGCCCCAAGGTAATAATTCAAGATATTCAATCTTGACACTGGATATTTCCTACAAAATAGTTACTCTCTGCTATAACAACTATTAGGAATATCTTCATCATCAATAGTATTAATACATTATTTACCTCACTCGACTGAGAAATAATTTTCTAAAGAGTATACGAGCAACGTGTAAGAACCCTTTCCCTGATTAATCACTGTTATGTTTGCTTCAAATTTCTACAGGTTCAGAATCAGCTATTACAAACTCTTGAAAAGGATCTACATAGACCAATTAGTAAGGATGTTTTTGGAAGCCGAGCTCATCATTGGGGGATGCATTATGAGCCAGTAGATTCGATATGCCCTTGCTGTACCCTGCCTCTACAAACACCAATACTTCTCGATAATAATGGCCTATCACTGTTTCCATGTGGTCACTCGTATCACGTCAACTGTTTAATACAGAAAAAAATACTCAAATGTAACTTGCATCCATATAAAAATGACATGAAATAAATTATTATTCATATATAAATTCCTCAAAATTTTTGTTGATTATTTAACATACACTAGATTGGAATGTATGCGAGAAGAATGATGTTTGAACGATCGATGCAATCAGAGAAATATTCTTTAATTATATACCTAATGATAATTTATCAGTGAGAAATATTTGATTTGTAAACGTAGAAAACGATAGTGAACGCGTTGCAGCTAATGACTTGGAAAGTTTTTTTGCTAATCAATTTTTATATGTGTTAATAATGTATATTGAACATTTTTAATAAACATATTTATTATGAATTGTACAATAATACTTTTTATCACAGCCAGTATTTAGTATTTTTTTTTTGTTTTTTTTTTTTGTTTTTAGACTTCAGAATAGTAGAAGAAAAAATTATTCCTCATTATTGATTCAGTTTTAGTTTTTCCTCCTCTATTATCTTAGATTTACAGAAGGGAATACAGCCCATTGATTTAATTCTTTGCTGCAATCAGTTCAAATATAGTAATCAAAATATGTAGTAAATGGTTTTTGTCTCAACGTCGATAATAAACCATAGCATCTTGTCTTTAAGATATTTATGATCATGCTATAGGCCAAGTATTCATGATTCATGGTTCTTATTAACGATATTAGAATAATTCATACTAATGAACAAAAAATTTATATCTAATAATGCAAAGAATATCAGAAATGTTATATATGTTCTTATCATACCTATGATTCGAATAGAAAAGTTTATCAATAAGGACATACACGCTCTGGAATGAATTTAGAGTAAAACTTATAAACCTAATGTACTTGAAACATATCTGAAGTCGAAAAAGTATAGATTAAAGATAAAGCAATGCAAGACAAAAAAAACTGTCATGATATTCCCTTTGGTGAATTTGAATAGAATTACCTATTGGTATTTTTTATTTTTTTTCTAAAATTATATGTTCAAAATTAGCATGATATTGCGTTTTGTAGGAATAAAATAATTTATATATTCATTGATAAAAGATAAATAAGTTAAAGACTATGGTCAATATAATAAAAAAGTGTGTTAAGAAGTTTTCTTATAAATAAGTTTTTCAAGTTGCGACGTAAGAATATATCTAAATTGAGAGACGATATGGCAATCTTTGATAGCTCATTCAAGGCAATTATTGTTTTGAAAAAAAAAGGAACCATTCAATGAAATATTTATATACAATATTATTTTTCATGTAGGGTAAACGCTTGTACTGATAAATTAGTTCAATAAATTAGATTCAACAATGAATTCTAATTGTATATTGTATGTATGAAATGTTTTCGAACTGTAATTAATGTTCAAAATAATGAATGAAATGAGTAATTCTGTTGAAATAATAAAGGTAATTTATCTAGTTCTCTTTAAATCTAATGGAAATGAATGAAAGTTGTATAATGATGAAATTTTGGTAATAATATTGATCTTAAGCTCTAATAGTGTGATTGATGTCTGAGACAATGACAATGAACAATCTTATTTCAGATTAGTTATATATAAAATAAAATAAATTTAAAAAGCACAAGTCAATTTCAAACTAATGAGATTTTATAGTTATCACATTATTTTTGTCTATTATGGTGCAACGCAAGTAAATTTCTTCTACCAATGATAGGAATATATGAAACTTTGGGTTCTTTGCTATTTATAGACTAAGATATACGATACTCGGTTTTAGTACAGGCGCAGGAATATAGATGATGATATTTTGACAAGATTTAGTTCTAGTATATCGGCCTATTATAATCCCACTCACCTTACACCATATGCACAATATATTGTAACAGACACATCTGCTCTTTGCAGATCTAATATTGTTGAAAAAAAATAAATAAAAATTTCATAACTATCAAAATTAAATGTTTGCCTGTTTTATCCTGCATCTAAGACATTTAATATTCTTTATAAATACTATATCCGGAAGTAGCCTTAAGATTATTACTATCACAGATTAAATGGATTTGGAATAAGCCATTTATGCGCTTGATCGATAATCGAAGCATTATTTTTTTTTTTCAATCTTTTTAGATCGTATTATATTTATGAATAAATAAAATATTAATGTCATACTTAAAGTTAGAATAAAATTAAACTTTGCGAGTAAAAAGAATTTAGGTAACAGATGTAGCTACGTATGTAGCTCAATCCTTTCAAAAATGAAGCTAAAAATGTAAAATTATAATCTGATAGTCAATTTCCTCTAATTATTCAGCAATATCTTAATTGATATTCGGATAAAATTCTATAAAACTAATAAAATTGCGTATTGTTTACAATTAAAATGGAAATTGTAAGCACAGAATACTAGTAATTAATTTTCATAATTTAAAAGAAAGAGCAACAATAAGCAACAGAAGTTCAGCATGATTTAGTCAGAGAAATTTTCTAATGAATTTGAAGAAATTAAGCCTGACGACAATACGGGGAAGAACTGAATTGAGCAACATGCAAGCTTTAAGTATATAGTATAACGACAATAATTATTCCATTTTATATTCTAACAATATCATAAAAAATGACATATTTAAGTCCTCAGGTTTCAACGTTAGAATCTCGACTAAGATTCTGTGAATTTTACTGTTTATCACATTTTCGAACTTATGAAATAAAAAATTATTTTTGCATTTGTTTCTGTTATTATCTTTCCAACAAGGTGCATCAATGCCAATAAACTGGTCAACTACTGTTCGACTATGCGAATATTTCCATAAGTTGCATTTAATCCATAAAATGATTTTACTCTTAAGTGCTTTGGCCAAAACATGAAAAACATCAACGAATTCAAAGATAGATACTTGCTATTTGATCAGATTTTTTGTCAACATTAAAACCGTACGATTTCTTTGATATATGAGAGAATCCGTGCAACAGGACATGCATACTGAAGCATAGCGTTGATGCTTTCTATAACGCTAAATATTGACCAGTAATAGAAAAGAAATTTTCAGTATAGATTAGCTGCATAATTTAAGCAATTACAGTTACATACGATTAACAATGACATGTTAGTGTCGATTATTCTATACGGATCAATAAAATATGGCTTGTTAAACAAGCAAAAGGATCAGGGATAAATTTCAAATCCTTTTGCATGTATACCTAATTAGTTACATGATATTGTGTACAATATTAAATATTTGATATTGTCCCTCTCTGTGGGTACTGAAAATATATTTGATTCTTGTTTTCTCCGAGAATATTATGTGTATGAAAATATTGTTGCAGTGACAACATTTCTCTTGAATTTAACTTAACTGAACGCTTAGTTAAAAAAAAAAAATTTCAATAACAAAAAGTTTCAATTACTTTTTTTATACTTTCAAATATCGATTATAGATGAAAATTCAATTTTCTGCGTTAGAAATTTTAACGAGTATTACGGATGGAATAGTAATTTACAATAACATGTAAATTCCAGTATTCGTCCAATATTCAATTCACATTATTTACAATCTACGATAATAGTATATTACTGCTATATATTTATACCGTGAAGATTCATGGATGCGGATCACTTGTTGAATAAATCTGTGTTCAATTCATTGTGAATTCATTGTCAAACATCAACAAGTGATCCGCATCCACGAATCTTGACGGTATATAGCTGTGTATTATAAACACTTACCCTGTAAAATCACACGATCGATTATGTCCAAGACATAGTTTGCGCAATACTTCAATAATCAGTAAATTCATATTACGCAATAGATGATTATCATAAAAGAAATGAAACTAAAAATTCTAATAATGTATAAATTAATTGTAAAGTATAAAAAAACCTAAGTAAGAAATAAATGAATGAGAAAAAAAATAAAATAAATTAATTAAAATAATAATAATATTCATTTGGATAAAACTACGCATGAACGTAGTTTTTGTTGAATATTTCTTCGAGGTATAGCCCTCATTTCTTCTGCCAATAGTTGTTACTTGTAACTTCTTAAGCTAGACATAAAATTACAATCTCTATAAATTACGAAAGTAAAATAGTCACCAAATATTTTTTTTTCTTTTTCAGAGTAATTTTAAAGACCATTATCAACGACTGAGATCATTGACTCATTCATTCAAACTCTTATTTCTTTTGTTTTTGTGTTTTTGATGGACTAGAGATCGTTGGTTCCATATCGACTAACAGGTTCAAGCTTGTATAAAAATACGTTATAGAAAGCTTCTGGTGGAATTTCAATAGAATATTGCATTACAATAGCATTGATATACTTATAAATTTTGCACGTTATCATCGTGGAATTCAAATAAGAAAAACCTAGATGATAACCAGCTGATTTGTTAACAATTAAAATCTATAAAACATATACTATTCTCAATGGGCTTCTCACATTTCAATTTCACAAGTATAAAAATATATTGCTATACCTCAGGTGGTATGTAGTAAATGCAAAATTAGACGATGAAAATTTCACTAGATAATCATAACTAAAACCGTTTTTATAAATAGATATATGCGTGTGTAAAATTAATTACAATCAGATATATATAATGCTTTCCATTTGCGTCACGCTCTCATTCATGAAATCAATCATTCCTTTGTAACTTTGTATAATTCATAATTCTTTAAATCTTAAACTTCCTCCTAATCCTTGGATAGTTTTTATCTACATTCTCATATTCGCGTAAGTTTTGAGAAACAACTAAAAAGCAAGAATTATTTGTGCGCTGAAATACGATAAGGTATTTCTTTAATCTTAAAGATGCTTACTTCATTTTTCGATATTTGTCTAGCTAGGATTAATCCTATAAATTGATAGGAAATTCTTATGTAAAAGACAGTCCAAGTAAAAAATATATCTTTGTCCTATGTCTGGTCACAAGTGATTTTTTTCAACTATTATGCTTACGGCATTAAACAAACATGTTTCCACAGTAATTAGTAGAATTTGAGCCTACTCATGCATGCAGTGTATTGCTACTAGAAATTGGCCGTGAAGCATATTTAGCAAGTGACTTGTAAACGGATAAATTAAAACACAACAATAACTGCTATGCATTAAATTTGAAAACCTATTCCAAGACACTTGCATCTTTATTTATTAATTTAATTAAATAATACTTTTGAAATTATTCTGAGCATATTTCGAACTATAAATAGTTCAATATAAATCTTAAAGTAAACAAGTGTCTTGTAACAAAATTACCAGACAGTAAGTATTGCTTGAAGATTGTTAAAACTTTCTACCATTGTTATGAATGAGCAATATCATTGTCAGATATGTATGTAAACATGAGATTACCATGCAATCGATAATTTACACTTATAAAATTAAACATAAAATACGATTAGGATAGGGTCTTTTGGAATTTCTAAAGGATAAACTACAGAGTACAGATGTGATAAAATCCTGTGAGAGTAAATCATCGAATGAAATGTGGGTTTGGAACAATCAAATCTCATGTGAGCATGTGCGTTAATAAATTACAATCATCTATATAATTTCTAGCCAGAGTTCATCAGATATGAAAAAACAAAAAAAAAATGAATAATTATAAAAAAGAAAAATTCATTTCACCAAAATTATCTCCCACAGGATTACTAGTTTAAAAATGGTTAATCGTAACGCATTACTTAGGGATTTCTTGGTATATTGAGATTTCATTGTGCATCAGTATAGTATAATTTCAGTTTGCATGTACTTGAAAAAATAAATGAAATAAAGTAGCGAGAAATGGATCTTGCACTTTTATTACTGATTTAATGAAGAAACGATTCATTTATATAAATTTAAACTGAAATCTTGTTTGAAAAATTGTATTCAATGCTATTTTCAACCAATTGCATGTAAAGGTACTGCTTCCTCTTCAAATTTTTCATCAACCCTATACAAGTTTACATTCTTACCAACAATCATATGAAATTATTCAATAGTATGTGTACACTGAGGGCTTTGATCAAAACTTTGATGAAAAATTTGAGCAGTATAATACCCGTTTAGGGTACTTTAAAAATATTTTTATGCACAATCACATATTACCTAGATATATCGTCATTCGAATCTTAGTTGAATGCACAATTACAATGAAGAATGATGATAACATTATGATATACATATATTTATCTTGAGGTTTATTGAAAACCTTGATTTGATACCTTGATCTATTGAATCCCTTAAGTAATGACGATAGTTTACTGAACATTGGGACTAAAATATTGATCAGTCGATAATATTACATTAAATGTAATTCTCTCATTATGAAAGAAAAAAAAATGAACAATTTAAGGATATTGTGTGCACAGATGAATAAAGTAAAATCATGTTTTACATGTATATTTTGAAAGCGAATATTTGTATTATATTAAGATACAATCTTGGGCATCGTTGTGCAGGATAGATGATTGTTGAAATTCTTTGCATAGTTGTCTTCATTCCTCTTGAATATGTTGTGGAAATCCAGTTAATTATGACTATTATTTTATTTTGTTTATGTTATTATTATTATTATTATTATTTTCTCAAGAATCTTCAATTATTTTAATCCATATTCGTTTCTTCGTCATATTTCTTGCTTACGTTACTATTAATTACACCAAAATTCAAAAACAGATTCTCATATTACATGAACATTATTTAAGAAACTAACATTATTTTTTTTTGTTTTCTTAATTTTTTTTTTTTCTGCCTACTTTAGAACTTGTCAGCTTATTTAAACTGAAGTAAAATCCTCTTAACTACGATGCTTTTACATATGTTTGTGTATGTATATGTATAGTTATGTATATGCTACTATGCTATCGTTATACAATATTTATATGTATGAAACATTGAAACGTGGAAATGTTAGTTAACTCTATAGAATGTGTTTACATTGTAAAACCAACGAGCATGAGAGTGTATTCTACGAACATCATTTGCTCCGTTACCTATCATCTATAAGAATGAAAAGAAAGAGAGAAAAAAAAAGAAAAAAAAAACAAACACCGGAAATTTATCAATCTGCCCACAATTCTATAATTCGATTGCGTTTAGTTTATATAGAACTATGCTAACACTGTTTCATAATATCCTATGTAGAGCACAGTGAATTATGTCCATGACAATGCTGTTGATGGGCTAACTTGTATAAGAAGACAAACAAGACGATGATGAGCTATGTAGTGTGGTAGGTATTGTTATTCTGTTGTTTCTTCACGTAACTGGTCAATTCAATGTCTTGAACGATGCGAAGAGTCGCCTCTCTCGTCGCGACGATCCCGTTCTCGTTCTCTTTCGCGTTCACGTTCTGGCTCTCGTTCACGTTCAGCTGGTCTTCTGCTTGTTTCTCGTTCGCGTTCCCTTTCACGTTCACGTTCTCTGTAGCGATCGTCATAATACCTACGCAGTAGATATCAGCCAATTGTCTCACTTTGATATTATATATACGCATAACGATTCTACCACGATCTATAGACTCTGAAGGAACTAATTAATTATCAATGATATGCGTATTTAAATATTACAGATTTTTTTTGTTTTGTTTTTCCTAACTTGAAATACCATTACAAATGGGACCTAAGCTTAATGACAAAGAATTTTCCATCCATTTATTTACCAATAATTATTCATTTAGTTTTAAATAAAAATTAATTATTATAGATATTATATAGAACAATATTGTGACATCTTACATAAATAATTGATGCATTCGGTTTAGACTCGTTCGCATGTAACATAAATAGATAGACTGACCAATGAAAGTCCCGATCACAACCCTGAATCGGTCTACTCGTATTCGCTTTAATGTAAAAAAGTAAATTACCTAGACGACTTTGATGACGGTACAGGAGTCGCCTCGGGAGGTTCTTCTTTGACTCGGGGCCTTGCTGCTTGACGTGTTGTACTGATGGAAAATTGATACATTGTTACACGACTTACCACCTTTTTAATTATATCTAACATATAAATCGAAAAGGAAAATTTGTTTGCTTCATCTATTGCAATAATCTGCAACATAACTGCATAAAGCTGTGTGCAATCTAGACTATGATACAACGGGCTGAATTTATTTGTGTAAGAATTTACTATGATAGAAACTGTGAGTTTAAATTATAATGCAAAAGGTGAAACGAAATTTTACAATCTTGCACAATTATTGATTATCGTTGAATTTACAAAATCAAAAATACATAAACCTAGTTTGTATACGCATGCCACTCAATTTTGAACTACCAATGCAAGCTCTACTTGGATTGCATGAGGCAAGATCTAAGGCTTTGAATATGGAAGAATTATCGATATCTTTCACAGTAAATTGAATTTTTGCTAGAGATGAACAAGACCATGTCAACTTTTGTCATAACGACTAATTAGTACATCAATCTTGTTATTTTGTATAAAACTCGAATTTAAACTGCAAAGTAACAGTGCAGGTTTCTTATTCATTGCATGTAATACATATTCTGCGCTCTACTGCACCAGAAATACAACTGGGTCATATACAATAATACTCATCACAATATAAGCTATAAATTTCAGATCTGCAATACCACATCAATCTCAAATGTTCTACTTAAATGCTCGCTCATTCACAATTCCAGATATATCTTTCGCTAATATAAAATCTGTGTGTATTGTGAATTCATATGATATTCACAACTCTAAACACAGAGAAACACGAAACAGCTAATTACAGATCGACGTTCCATACAATTTTCAATAGTTCGCATAGTTGGCATAGTTGTGAATAAAAGTTCCAATCGATATCAATGTAAAACTTTCAAGCAATCTGGTTTTCTTTTTTATCGTATAACACAGAAGTAATCTATTCACAATATTACATAATGTCTAAAGCAGTAGCATGCAAAAGAAGAAAAAGTGAAAAATCAAGCTCACCTTTCCTCCCTGCTACGTTCTCTGTATTCACGTTCTCGTTCGCGTTCACGATCTCTCTCCCTGCTGCGTGATCTTTCTCTAGGATAGGTTTCGCTGTAATAACGTTCCCTATCTCGATCACGATCACGTTCCCTTTCGCGGTCACGTTCCCTGTCCCTATCCCTGTCTCTGTCTCTACTTCGTTCCCTGTATTCTCTATCACGACTCCTCGAACGATCTCTTCGCCTTCTATGACTCCTTTCTCTATCACGAGAGCGTGAACGTTCTGAAATGAGTAATAATTGTTAAACACAAATGTTCTATAATAATAATCTTAGCAGCTAATAACTAACAGAGTCGAATACAATGGTGAATAAAGTAATAACGAATGTGAATCACCTCTACGTGCAGATCCGTAGCTCTTTGTTTCAACTCCACGCAAAGTATCCTGAAGCGAACTGATCAAAATTTTGCAGCGATCATCTGCTGCTACTTTTGACTGTTTTATCAGCGATATAGCTGTGACCAATGTCTCAATAGCGCTCGCGTATTCTCCTGCAGCTGCATCGGAAACTGCGCGAGCTATGGCCGAAGAGGATACTGTGCGATTACGGCCCATGATTTCTTCAAATTCTTGTTCAGTAAGAGGCGGTGGTCCTTCAGGGCGGTGATCAGGACCTGGAGCTCCGTAAGGAGGCTGGAATAAAAGGCAATTGAATGAATACGCTATAAGTGGAAATGTTTGATCATCGAACCACAAGATGTTTGTAGAAATAATTTCGATGAAATAAACATTAGGTATTTAGTTACCAAATATTTTGAAACCATCACTACGCCCTGCTATGAGCAGAGGAAAATGCACGATACATATTAGTGTAGGAATGAACGAAAATCAATGGAAATGCACAGAGTTTGTTACAGCCTATACAAGAGCTGGAAGAACAGAACAAACGAAAAACGAACTCTTGGAAAAGTAAAACCAAGGAAAACCAAAGTTTTTTTTCTGAAAAATTTCGACTTACAGGAGAGCCAAAGAACGTTTCACCCTGTAATCATAAAAATCTTCTCAATACTCAAAAACATATAAATTACGATAAATATGTTACGAAGCCTAACTCGAAGAAGTACGGTAGGTACATCCGCGTCAAAATAATAAGGAAAAAAACCTGACTTAATAATATGTACCTACTTGTAAACTTTGATCAATAATTTTTCATGACTGTATCTGTCTTCAATATTCTGTCACTTGATTACAAGTCTTTATAATAAATTTTCTTAGGCTGCAAGAAAGTCCTTTTTTGATATCGTCGTACAATTTTTCGCACTAACATTATCAAATATTATTAAACCTAGTGTTTCTATGCCGATCGTACCATACTCCAATACTTCAAGCGGTCTTCTAAATTTCATTACATAAGGTATAATTGATAAAGTTCTCATTCCTAGCAGGGAGTAGTGACATTGCGAAAAAAAAACCCACAAATACGTGAATAAACGTTATCACAATATGTGATACAACATTCTTTATTTCCATTCATCAATCATACCTGTACAGCAGGTGGCCCGTAAGGATGCGGAGGTACATGTGGTGGTCCATGCGGTTGATTATGAGGTGGACCATGAGGCGGACCATGCGGAGGTCCGTGAGGTGGTCCATGAGGCGGTCCATGAGGAGGTCCTGGAGGTCCTGGAGGGCCACCAGGATGTTGTCCAGGATGTTGATGCGGAGGTCCTTGAGGGAAGAACGCTGGATTAACATGAGGCGCCGGTCCTCCGGGAGGACCTTGCGGTGGGCCTTGAGGCGGTCCCCCATGTCCTGGCGGAGGTCCACCTGGACCTGGTAATAACACAATATTATTGCAGTTTGGCACTTTCCGCATATTATTGCAGTTTAGGTGATTATCGAAAAAATAGGTATTTATTTCATTTCTGGGAAAACGAATGTAGGCAATTCTTTTAATCCCTTGCACAGTTGTTGCCAGGGACATATGGGGATATATTGTATACCCATTTCTCTAAAAATGATGTGACGAAACATATTCATTATTGAAGTATTGAAATTCTCACCACCCATAGAACCTGGAGGAGGTCCTCTCTGCGGTGGGCCTTGGCCAGGTTGTGGGCCTTGCATATGTTGATGTTGAGGAAAACCTGGTGGTCCCTGAGGCCCGTGATGCATTCCTAAGTACATTAAACAATTCGATTAGTAAACAGAATAGTTGAAAAAATAAACAAGTATAAAAAGAAGCAAAATTATATAAATTCAATACTAACCAGGAGGTCTGTTCCAGTCTGGACGAGGCGGAGCTCCTCTAGGATCACCCGGAGGTCCACCAGGATGTCCAGGTGGCCCACGAGGTGGTCCTTGACCAGGAGGTCCGGGCGGCCCGCCATGGAACTGCTAGAATATAAGTTATGTGTTGAAAAGACGATTGATGGAATGGTTGGAAAATAACTAAAGTTGAAAATTATTCACAGTTTTGAATGAAGCGCAAAGAACAAAATGAATACAAAGTTTACTGTTTCTTATACTTCGATATGATTTCTCAAATAATTTCACCTAAAATATCAAAGAACTGAGCAAGCATCCGATCGATTCTCAATACTAACTTCAGAACGAGAGTTTATCCGATTTTCAACCCATCATCTAAAAATATCTCCACAGAGTTGTTGAATTCTGAATAATCTTCATGGAAGTAATAAACAAGTAACGTAACTTATGCATTAAAAAATAAGTAGAGAAATAAATAAGTTACCATTCCAGGTGGCCTATGTTGTGGCCCAGGTCCTGGTCCCGGTGGTCCTTGTTGCGGAGGTCCGCCAGGTCCGCCAGGTCCTCTAGGTGGCCCAGGTGGTCCATTAGGTCTAGGTCCGTTCCAAGGGCCTTGTTGATAGCCTGGTGGCGGTGGTCCTTGATTAGGATGACCAGGTAAAGGATGATGAGGTCCACCAGGGCCCATAGGAGGTCCGTGCATTCTCGGAGGTCCTTGTTGCGGTCCTCCAGGTCCAGGAGGTCCCATGCCAGGTAATGGCATGCGTTGATTTCGCACGCCTTGCGGTGGTCCCATCATCATTCTAGGACCGTGATTTTGTTGTGGATGTTGGGGATGTTGGGGATGAGGAGAATGCTGAGGATGTTGTTGGTGAGGAGGTAGCGGCGTTTGATGTTGATGCGGATTGTGCGGACGTTGATTTTGACTTTGTTGAGGAGCTGGAGCTGGTCGAGTCTTACATTGAGACTCAAACTGAGGAAAAAGATCATTTCATGAGTCTCAAATGACCTTCAATTGCTCAATTCAGTTTAGTGAAATCACATCAACTATAACAGACGTTTATTTACGAACAATTATCAATAGTCAAAGAATTCGATTACCGAATATCTTTCAACAAACGAAAATTTATACGAACACTAACAAATAATACGTATTCTATAACTGTTCGGACCCTAATCGTCGTCTCGATTGTGTTATGTTTCACAAATGAAAAATCCAGGATATTTTCTGTGGGATAGATCCTGTTTTTCATTTCTTTAAATTGAAAGAAATAAAGGAGTTTTCGAGTTTGAAAATTAACATAAAATGAAATGATGGCTGATGATGATAATGATTAGCAAATAAAATAGGAGATAATTTCTATGATATTTTGACGATCATCAGGACTTGAACATGCGTTATTTAAATAACGATAATAAATTACCTGATTAAGTGCCTGTTTTGTTGGAAATGTGACAACCGGACTCTGTCCATGCAGTTCTTTCTTAGGAAGCCTTTCCATGCATATTCTCATACTTTGTTCAGAACCGAGTGATATGACACAGAAACCTTTAGACTGTCCGTTAGCACGATTTTCAAAAAATTTCACTTCGACAAAATCTGGAACACCGATACTTTGTACCGCATCAGTTATATCCTGATCACTGGTCCACTGTAAAATAACATCAGTCGATAAGTCGATATCTAATACCCAATAACACTTTGATCATGATAATTATAATCATATTATAAATAACAGTGAAAAATCTCCTTGAATCGCTAAGTTGTAACATTGTCCAAGCAAATAATCATCAAATCTATTCAATGTCCTCTATTTACTCCGAAAGCCGCAGTGCGCAATTTCGAGCGTGTAATATGATTCTTACTATCTACTTCGGGCATTGGAAGCAAAAAAGGTTTTTTTTTGTGGCATAAAAGCGGCAAAATCGTTGAATAATCAATAAGAAATAAGAAGTGAGAAAATGAAAGAAAATTTTGAAGAGATGTACGAATAATGTATGAAAATGGTGTTTTTATGAAATAAAAATTCTCACCCAGGTCAAGTTGCCGACGTAAAGTTGATGTCGTCTTCCAATTTGATTTGGTTGAATGTTATTTCCAAGCTGGTGGTACGGAGCACTACCATTAGTCTCCTCGTTAGGGGATGTTGAATCGCCATCTCCTGTTCCACCGCCAGAACCTGCCCCTCCTCCGTTGCCACCTGGAGGTGCTGCGATCACGTCGTCGTACAGGTCGACACCTTCTCCAGCGAATTCGTCCTGATTCAGTATTGGGAATGGGTAAAATGGAGGTTTATTTAATATCTGATTAGTACATCGATAGATAATTCGATTCTTTAGAGCTTAAATTATTCCCCGATCGTTATCGACACCATGACGCCGGAAGGTAGTAGTGTGTTATACTTTTCAATCAATGACTGAGATGCGATATTCGAGGTAATTTTGATTATAATACATTGGCGATATTGAGATGAGAGGATTTCGGATTATTTATAGACTTACCTGTGCGAAATCTTGCTCGAGATCGTCGGCATACAAATCAATGTCACCGTCAGCCATTTTACAGAACACCGACGCTCACTTCGGCCGACCCACGCCAAATTACTTGTCCGCGATATCTATAGACGACGAACTACGCACGCGGAACAGATAACTGGGATTAGAAAGTACCGGTGGCGCTTCGGTTGGCAGTTTTTGCAACACTTGAATGAGACGGGCTGGTTCTCATGAACGCGTATCCAAATCCGAGCGACATCGACTTGACGTGTTTCAATTTATTCTAAATAATATTTATATGATATTATATAAATTGGAATGATAAAATGCTTTAATAAATATTGAAAGATTTTGACTGCTCTTTTCAATCCTCACTTTCTATACCTACCTGTACTATAATTATTGATATTAATAATTATTATAGGGTGATCTCTTCTACTTGATAAAAAACATAGATATAACTTGGAACGCATTTAGTTATAGGATGCGAATAATATCGAAAATTATTTTCAATTGACTATGAATGATGATAAATTACATTTACATGAATTTAGAAGCAATTTGAAAGATATAGAAGGTACCACACGGGGGTCCAGCTAAAATAGAAATGTATCTAACGAAGTATTACCATTATTCAATTCTGCGTTGTTTAAACTTCGATACATTTGGTCATGAAAAAAGAAGCATAATTCATATCATATTATGTTATGTCATGTTATGTCATAAAATGATTTGTTGTATTATAATTATATTATAAAGAAAATTGTTTGAATAGGAAGGTACATATAATAAAATAGAATTGTTCCCATTACGTTTTCAACTTTATTTTCTTTAGTCTAAGAGCTCCTCGTTGATTTTACATTAAAGACAAAAATATGATCTAATATTTACAAATTAGGTGTGTAACATAAGCTTAATTGTAAATCTGCTAAAATTATTTTCTGATGTTAAATTTCAAATAGGTACAGAAAAGGCGTATAACTTAATTGGATAAATAATAGCTTCCGAATTTTTACATTCAAAATCATGTTTTATGAATGTGACTTAATTCTTGGACTATAAGCCTGGTTAAATAAAACAAAAGTTATGTTTCAATATTTGCCAAATGATACATAAACGTAATATAATAATGATATTTATTAATTCACGAGCTACTATATCATCTTCGGCATCTATATACTATAGTTTCGAATATTTTTCATAAAATTTTTTTCATATAACGTTAGAAACAGGCTTGAAATAAATGAATCCTGAGAATGTTATCATATCCTTATTTAATGAAAAAACTAAGCCAACGGCAGTGAAATGCAACAACACCTCAAGGAATCAATTATTACTTGTACTAATTACCGATATAGGCAAGCGAGGTCATAGTTAATTATAATTTCTACTTGATAATATTAAAGACAACAAAAAATAATAAAAGATTAGTCACTCTGCCTGTAATATATTCAAATATTTAGACCCAAATTCATAGTACCGTTTAGAAACGATGTTAAAAATCGACTAGTCTCATAAGTAGCGAGAGCGTTTTGACCGCTATCACGAAAAAAAAACAAGAACAAAAACATTTATGAACTAGCAGGTTTTGAGAGAAAAAAAAAATATCTCATTTCTGTGAAACTTATGATTTTTGTAAATACCTATATAATTATGTAGCTATATATTATATGTATAACTACGATGAGTGTATAAAGATAAAAGTAAATAAAGGAAATTTCTAACGTGAATGCATGTAATAGAATAAATCGACAAAAAGATAAAATTATCATTTTTAACGAAATGTTTATTTGAAATGAAACGAAATTAAATAAAATTAAATTATGCAAACTTGGCATCGCCTCTTCTGTGCCTGTTTGTAATAAACTTATATTTTATTCAATTGTGTTACCAAATTGAAAATAATAACAAACAAAAATTCGTTTATTCTTATTTTCCAATTGATGATTATTATCTCTCGAAAAGATTCTAAAACATTTACTATCATTTGAAATATTAATTGTTCTATTTACAGATGAATATTATCTATAATCTAGTAGCATTAAAACACAATATATATTGTAGGAATTAATAAACATATTTTTTCTTTTTGTTTGTTTGTTGTTTTTCTTTTGTTTTTTGTTTGTTGTTTTCTTTTTTAGAAATTATCAATGATTTCATATTATTCTAAACAAAATAATGTAATATGAAAGCAGAATAATTTTCGTAGTGTTATTATTAATATTATTATTAATATTATTATTAATATTATTATTATTATTATTATTTATTTATTTTAATTTAATTTTTTTTTTTTCAACGCGTTTTCAAAGAAGATAATTTTAAAAAATTATTCATACCTATGCACAATCACCTAACAATATATATTCATATAATCTGATACAATATTCATTATCTTATAATCTCTTCATCGAATAACTATTTTTTCTCACCATGGACAATTTTTATTTATTTATTTATTTTTATTTTTTTTTTCATGTATTTTAATTACGCCTCGAGTAGTTAGTTAGTATTGTATAATTTTCATGATACATTAATTATTTTTTCTACACACATGCGATATAATGGTATATATCTAGTTATATGCACTTAAAATGGCTAGAATTGTAGGCCATATGCTACAATAAAAAGGAAAAAAAAAAAAAATGAAAAAAAATATATATATTTGTCATAAAATTATGTAAAAATGAAAATGTTTATTTCTTTCATAATAATTATTAGGCTCTCCTAAAATATTTAAATATGTTTCATCTGTGTGTTGTAGTACAATAATGTTTGTGTCTTGTTAAATGCTCAAAATCAATGTACAAAATTTTGCTATTCATTAATCTAACTGAATTAGTATTAAGTTCTTTACATTATTCCCAATATTATTTCTTGCTATGAGAGTTTGATCTTCTGTTACATATATACTATATATAGTAACAGAATTCATTACAACTGCTAAGATGTTAAACGCTCTTTACCGAAATCTAGAATAACATAAGATATCGATTCATGTTTGTACTCTTTAGTGTCAAATGGTTTGAAATCCAATTGATATGTAGTAGTGTTAATTTTGCAAAAAAATGTTGAGCTATTCACAAGATCCCTCAGCGTCCTTGGGCACCAATAGGTCGTTCACAAAATTTGATCTTGGAAGAAAAGAAAAGAAATGAAATGGAAAAAAAAAAAAACCTGCTTCGTATTAATATTTCATCATACCAGAACAAAGCTTAACTTATTGTTAGCAGTATGTATAAATCACTCGACAATAATTCGCGTAATTTATGAATGAGTAATTGCATGATTTATGAAAGGGTTCAATATTTTATATTACAAGAATCCTAAAGTTCGGAGGTCATTCTACGCTAGCACCATACTGACATAAGTTCAAATAGCGCGGAATGAATAAGCTTACTAGTTATTATATTTAAAGTTTTATTCATAGTTTCCGATATTGTTATACGTTCACAATCACTTATTTAGCTAATAGCGTATAATTGTTTGTATTTTATTTAATTTTTTTCATTTTCTTTTCTCTCTTTATTAAGTTCTTCTTATTCTTCTTCTTCCCTTTTGTATTGTAATTTTCATTTCTTGACTCCTTTCACTGTTTCTTTTTTCAATGATTTCTTTCACATGACAGTTGCTAGTCAACCAAATCACATGGCTTTTTAAAAAATCTCAAGCCCCAGGTAATTTAATTTTAATATCGTTGTTATTCGTAATTATATATTAAGCATTAAATTTCTCATTAAATTTGATTTTAAAAATAATCTTAAGATTGTAGAAATAAATATTATGAAATTCGTGAACGACCTTATATTAACAATAACAATATTGAACCGAATAGAATCAGAAGAAAAAAAATAAAAAAAAAAACTTTACAACGAGAATTGAATACAGCTATTTATTTTTATACAACATTAATCTAATAATTCCAATAAAAAAAGTCGAACTTTCAATATCTCCGATAATTTAATTAATCATATTTTTTTTACAACCAGAGTAAGTAGCGGAACTGTGCTCTTTCTGTGTCAAATATTGTTGCTCTCTAAATGTTATCAACTTATTACGTAGCTACGTAATTGAACAAACGAAACAAGGTCAACTGCATCAAATGATATATCGAATGAAATTAATGATATTTGTCAGAAAGAAATAACAATTAATCATCATCTCCATGCTCGCATTTAGAACAGACAATTACATACGTAAATGTATCTCAATTTTGATCCTAAGTAATCAAAAAATAAGTTTAAGTAAAGGGGGGTGGGGATGGGGAATGATGTTTTAACAGATTCATTTACTTAGCTAATATGATCTATTAAATTTTAGTATTGCAGCCTGGGAATTTCTTTTTTCATTCTATCGCCACGAGTCAATGGTACATAAATAAAGAATAAGATAATAAATTATGAATTGATATCAGATATATCAATGTCGTTAAAATGTCGATTCAATACTCTTTATCAATATTATTCTTCTCAAATAAGGATTAAAGCAAAGATATAATAAAAATGTGAAACGAATCACTATTGCACCGAGTGTTAAGTTCCTAACACTGTTACACCTTATATGGAATAAGATTATTTCTATACGTGGCATAAGTAGAGCGATAAGAAGTAATATACATTGATAGAAATCTGTTATAGGATTGGCAAAGGATACTGCGCATTGAGCAGCGAGTCAACAAAATCTTGAATAAATTAAATAATGAGCATCAATTGATATATCATTGTTGAGCAGCTACTACGATTAAAATTAAGAAAAAGAAACAACAACAATAAGAAACTAAATAAATAACTCCCACGAGGTCAGGGTGGTGACCATACTCGTGAGAGTATACAGTACCACGAGTCTTTTCAACCAATATAAGTCTCGTAAGTCTTTCCATGTAGGGTTTGCAACCGAATCATTAAAATATTACAATCATTGGATATCTGATGTTACGATGAATGGATATGATCAGTTCCTAGCTGCATTACTTGAAATAATACTGAAGAAAATACTTGTAATCGGAGAATTGATACGAATGCCATTATTTGAAATTCATGTAAATTGGTGTAAATAAAGATTCGGCTACAAACTCTTTCTCCCAATTGCAATGATATTTGTTGTTTTTTTTTTCGTTTTTTTTCTATTATATTAATATTGTTCTACGTCGACTTGATAAGTGGTGCAAAGAGGGCCACGATCCAAGGCTGTATTAAAATCCTGCGATTTTATGATGTATTATATCCGTGTACTAGCAATATGAATACCGTGAAAATATAATGTTAAATTTAAATTGAATTTAATAATAAAAAATAAGAGCGATTATACAGTTGAGCATCTAATAAATAAATACCTACAAACGTCATGGTGCAGTGGTGTTAATTTATAAATTGGACAGGTACTAATAGGTATATGTATGCTTTTAAATAAGGTGTGCAATAAGACTGAATCGGTACGAAAGAAAAAGACAAGAAAGAAAGAGAATATAAAAAAAAAAAAAAAAAAAAACCATAAACGACAAAATGAAAGAATGCATTACTAATCGTAAATTTTGATGAAGTTTACTACACAAGAAGACAATATATATACACATTGTTATGCATTGGTAAGAGTCGTAATACAGTACAGTTAGTATAGTAGAGTATGTATAGTAGAATAGGCTACAACATATTGTTACGGTTTGGTTGGACCTAACTATAATAATTAATCTATAATTTATGTATGGGTGTGCACCCGTAGCACTGGGTCATTGGGTCTAGGAGTAAAGCTAAAGTCCCATACGGTTTGACGTCTGGGCAGGAGCTAACAGAGAATATATTTGATTAATTTTTATTTATTTATTTATATTTTACCATTTTTTTTTTCTTCTTTTCTTTTTATTTCATCATAACTACCATTAGAGATCCAAGAGGTTTTCTCTTTCTTGTAATATTAATTCTGAATACTAAACTCTCAAAGTGGCGTCATAATATTATTATTTTTAAATTCATGATAATAAAGTCTATTGTACGAGAGTTCAACTTCAATCGTCGACTCATCTCATACTGTGTTTCATATATATTTATTTATATATATTTTTTGTTTTTTTTCCTCTTCTTCTCTTTTTTTTTTTTTTTTTTATTTATTTTTTATTCATTTTTTTCTTTTTTTTTTATCCTTGTTCGTAAATATATATAAATATATAATTTTAATAATAGTATGTATATAATATATTCACTACCTGCATATCACAACATAAATTTATTCCCCTTCCGCATTCTTTCAAACATAATACAATCACTCCTATTATCATTCGCACACGTATTCCATCTACGTAATTATAACGCTGCGGTGGTAAAGTAGTGGTTGAGCTTCTAAGCGCAGTAGTGTTATATCTAGAAATACATAAAAACTTGGACTCGGTGGCGTAAGCAATTCAACTGCTTAACACGCCGCTCCTGTTTTTACCATCTTTTCTCAATCCTGCTTATTGTTAGCTCAAAATCTTATCGCTAAGGATAATCTTGGGAGAAATTACGGTTCGGCTCTAACTCTGGCGCAAGGTAATTTTTACATTTTAACGATGTACACCTGGGGGTGTGAAAACTTATATAATACATAATATATATATATATTTATATAAATCCTTGTTTTCTTCTATCAATATTATTTCGTCCGGAAAAAAATCAAAGCAGTTCTTTTATTAGATTCCAACAATCGTCGTCTTTAACCATTCTACACTACACGCTGCTTGCGAACTCAGCCACTAACAATTATACATCAGCATAAAACCTTAGAAACCATGGCCCAGCCTGGATGTACGGTGGCTCGCTTCAAGCAGCCTTTTTTATCCAGGGCAGCCGATATTTAAAGTATGCAACAGGAGGCTGAGCAGCAACTGCTTCCTCCGCCTTTACTTTTTTGTCTCTGGTCTGTAAACAGAAGTATTTTATTTAGTCTATGTGTTTAATTATTCATTCCTAATAAATTCATAATGCAACGAAAAATATCACATAGGATTCAATCTTTTATGTTAAAACTGAACGAATAACGAAATGAAATAATTATTAAAATTAGAAAGAAAAAGTCCTTGTAATTTTTATTCATTTGGCACAAACGATAAAAGCGAATAATATCATCGACCTGTATTCCTAGTGATTTAATAGCGTAACACAAGAACCTGTTGTGCAATAATTGACACAATGAAGAATCCATCAAAGAGGAGCGCAGCACGTGTTTTGTGAATACGAGACATTCAACTTTCTCAAGATTATTCTTATTAAAAAACGAACGTTTTTGTTCCATGTATTTCATTTATTTATCATTCTCATCATTATTATTATTATTGTTGTTATTGTTATATCAAAACTGACATGGTTGATAATTTTCATTAGCAATTCCGACGTCTACGTATACAGCTAGAATAGTTTGAATTTCAAATGGAATTACGCAACTATGGATTTTCAACTATGATAATTACATGAATTCCTATACATATATATATATGTACATATATATGTATATACTATGTAGATATACGTACATAATTACAATATATTTATACGTTCAATGATATAATAAACAAGACGAGATAATTATAGGATTGTTAAATTGATCTCTTGCAATATCTCGTCAACTTTTGAACTTATTTTTATTTCATACACGTACATATGTATATTATTTATTAATTCTCAAAAACAACTCGTAACACAAATTTATGCATTAACATTCTAACTCGTGAATTCTGTTACTGCCATTGGTCATGCTGGTATTATACCTTCATCCAAAATGTTATTGGATCAAATCTGAATTCATTAAAAATTAAAAATAAAATTAGAAATAAAATAAAAAACATTCTATCAAATTTCATCGGCTACTTGCAACGTATATACAAGTTGCAAAAAAAAAAAAAATTGTACTTGGAGAGAGTGTACAAGATATTGCAAGTAAACATGTATAAAGGTAAGGGAAAGTGCTGGAGAGAAAGGAGAGAAAAACTCACTTTTTCGTACACATATTCTCTGTTATACCGCGAAAATCTACTCCTTTCGATATCTTCGTATAATTACCAACTTAGTCAGGCTGGACGAACATGTATTCACCGTTAGGAAGTATGCCTGAAAGGAAGGTAAGGAAATTGGGCATGCAGGAGATGGAAGTTTGATTTAGGTATTTAAACATGTGATGTTTCGAAAAATCAACGCACGACCAACAGGAGCGACAGATTCACAAAACGATAGTAATCACACAAAAAAATAAAAATAAAATTTGGCAAAAATAAAATACAAAAAACGATCACACATGATGAATATCGTACAATTTCTCTTACCTTGAGAATTAGGCTCGGGGAGATTTTCGCGCGGAACCAGATGCATTACTATTGTTTTACCAAAGGGTAGGCCAAGCGCACCTAAGGTAACATTGCTGTGTAGAAAACGACCCTGATAAATTAGTCGCAAAATTTCTGCCTTCGCGACGGCTTCTTCCGCCCAGTCTGTAAAATAATACGATGTTATATTCGTATTCTTATATACTAATACAATATTCACGTTCATTCATACGGGACAGTGAATTTTAATTTATCATTAATTAATAAAACGATAAATAATTAACTTATGTGTACCTTATTAATTATTTTTTTTTCTATTCTATATGAATAATTTTAGACCCATTTTAAAAATGAATATAATACTATATAGGTATATCATTATCTTCTCACCTTCTGGCCAGTTTTCAAACACATGATGTGCTATGTCTCCAGCAGAATCGCTTGGACTAAATAGGAACTCTTTTGTCTTACCGCTGACAAGAATCAGGCGTAGATTTATCTGTAAAGTAGAAATAGAGAAGTGTTAAAAATAAATTTAAAGAAAAATGAAAAAAAAAATAAATAAAAAAAAATTGATGAACCTGAACAGAGAATCCGTATTCCCAAGAAATGATATCTTTCCAGGAAATCCCCGCTTATAGACATTTGAAAATGCAACTCGATCAGTATCTTATATATAAGTGCATACTTTCCCACGTTGAAAATTCACCGAAAATATTGGGCATCGGATAGGAATCTGGTGTGTATAAATCTCTCTACCTATCTACCTATCTACCTACCTACCTACGTCGCGGAGTGATTCTTACCTTGACTTCGACTATTAAGCGCTCTAAATAGCCTTGCCTTAGTAGCTAACCAGGTTACCAGGACATACCACGACAAACTACTTAGATCGAGCAATGGCACATCTAGATTCAAACACCACGACCATCATCAACATGATGATGATGATGATGATGGTGATGATGATTATTATTATTATTATTATGATTATCAGTTTGCCAGCAGCAATCAGAAGAAGTAGGTAGGTATTAGATGTCGGAGAGTTGAATTAAAATCAAGATCAGAATTCTAAAAACAAGCACGTGGTTTACGTTTACTTGTAGGTACATACGTACGTACATACATACATTACATACACGAGAGAGACGTGTTGTGATACATACACTGCAGGTGGAGTATATACAGTCTACGTATGATATCCCCTCTTCTCTGATTCCCTTGCAACGATGAGGCAATAATAATTGATTACCTTGACGTAAACGGAACCGCGGGAAGAATTGTTATACAACAAATTATAACCAAATATAACATTTTAAAGATCGAGTATAGGTATGGGTCGGCTGAAATGAGATTGGTCACAACTAGCTACCAAATAAAGTAATAAGAATTGCGAAAATTTTATAAGTACTACCTATCTACGTTCTTTATCTATAGGTGAGAAATAGCAGCTTTTATTATAAATACGTACATCGAGTTTTTGCTTATCCGTATATGAAGGACACTTTCATTCGCTGGCCAAATTTTCTTGGGGTTTGAATAATTTCATTAGAGTACCTTATGTGTCGGAAATCATTCATAATATATTATACTATTGCGATTGAAAAAATTGTGCGAAAAAGAAAAGGAATTCTTTTTTCTTCTTCTTATAAAATCTTCAAATTCTCGCGGATATACTTACTAAGGAGTTATTTTCAATAAATTCAAATCGCAATAATAATTGATAAACGAGTGAACTATGCATAATAGTTTCTGCCCAAATTTCTCGAATATATTTTTACGCATTATTGACTTCGTTTTATTAGAATATAAAATATTTTTACTACATAAAACTTGATGTAGTGTTTTCTACGATTTTAGGTGTATAACAAGCTGGAGATAGATCACGACGTGGTGTAATTTATGATTTACGATTTATAACGGTGGAATAATAATAATAATAATAATACGAGATGATACGGTATAACGGCGTCGTTCTTCTCGACGTACGCTGTGCTGCGGTGTTTTCTAGGGCGGTAAATCATGCCCGAGCAATTTGCTATCGAGTATCAGCAGAACCGGATCTTATTGCAGTCTTGTGGGTGTCACACACCCTTCATGTGTATTGCCTCGTATTTCGTTGCTACAATAGAAAGACGGGCCCGACTCTAGCTGTCCGAGAGAAAATACCAACATAAGATTCGGAGTTTTCTTCTTCCCCCTAGTCCCCTTCGCCATTCAGGAATTTGCAATATCCCGTGAATATACATATACCTCTATACCCGAGGTTCCCGATTTTTCGTCTAAAGTACAGAAATATGGTAGTAAATTGTTACGTTTCAGAAAATTCTCTGCCGCGAGTATCGGAATGAAAGGAATTGAAAAAAAAAGAGGAAATATAATATACGAATAACGATCGATGAATAATTGACAATAATATTAAAGGTGTGTACAGAATGTCTATACTAAAAATTCTCTGAGAATTCCTGCAGATTCTCCAAGTTTTTCGGTTTTTCCGAATACAAGCATAGACACTCTGGATAATTTTCTTTCTGCTTTAGTAATTTATAAAAATTCTACAAACATAGATTTACTCATTATATATCTATAACGTAGGTATGTATATACATATACGCAAAACTGTGGTGACGCATGCTGGACTTGAACAACGATTGCGGTCCTACCCGTGAACTCTAATATTCATGTTACAACGTCGTTAAAATTTTCATTACCAACTACACACCACAGAATATGCGTCACATGTAGTACCTTACCTACCTGCCTATTTACCCACCTATATGTAAGGCTACCAGATCTGAACGAGTGCAATGCAGGACACCGCCATTACCCTACCCCCCCCCCCCCCCCCCCCCCCGAGTAATGCATGGACATAATCATTCAGTATTCATTTTTTTCATTCAACACGATAAAAGTAACGTTACAATAATAGATGAATATAATATTTTACATAAGTTTGTAGTATACTCACAGTACCTATCTTAGACTAGAATTCTCAATTCCTTAATCTTATATGTAAGTATTGCAAACATTAAACAAGAAAAATCTCGAAAAAAATTAAACAGTCAAATGATTGAATAATATATCTATAGTATACGTATCAGCTACGATATTGTTACTCAGTTTGCGGCGCGAACTTTTCCGAACTGTGGATTTTCTTCAAGATATCCGGCTATTTTCTATGTTTAAAAACAAGTTGAAGCGAACTCGCACATAATCCAGGACAATGCAGGACAATTCTTATAAATGCAGTACGAACTCGGGGTGTGAAAAAATCCAGGACACTCACCTCAAATTCAGGACTGTCCTGCCTAATCCAGTACGTCTGGTAGCCTTACCTATATGTATGTCTACCACCCACCCACCTGGATATTTAGATCGAAATAGACGTTGGTTTTTCTATTTTAGTGACAATTGAAGTAATTATACCCGACGAACGATTATACCTATATAATTCTACGTATTTTTGTATTTTATTTGGTACATGGGTATACCTGCATAATTTTTACGCAAATCACGTTTCGCTATACCTATGGCTAAAAGAGGGGTAGAATATTTTCGAAGATTGGTTTGCAGATAATAATACAGTCGGGAGCAATTTGAACGACGAACATTAAGAAAGAAAGAAATAAGTCGCAGGGTGAAGAAGCGAGGCAATGGTCAGTCAGGTTTCCGCCAGGTATACGCGCAGGGAACATAAGATAGAGATTGGAGAAGCTTCGGAGAAGTATGTATAAGGGAAAAAGGAAAAAGGAAGAGCGAAGAAGGAAAAAAAAAAAGAAGAAGGAAAAAAGAAAAGAAAAAAAAAAGGGAGACACCGATCCCGTATTCAAAATGGCATTCCCCTCTTCCCAAGGGGCCTAATAGCTCTTCCTTCTCTCGCGGCGCTCACGCAATACGCACGTTCACGTATATTTTCCTAGAAGTTTTGAAGTTTGAAAAGAAGATGAGAACCTCGTGGTTATATAGACTTCCTATTACTCATTGTACTTTGCTTTACCAGTATATTATTATTTCCCTTATTATTTCTTCGTATCGTAGCTGCTGGTCAACCGACTGACCGCACCGTTTCTGCACTGCACCTTTAGCTCTCTCTCTCTCTCTCTCTCTGTCTCCGTTTCTTCCGCTTTATACGCGACCACCGACAAGCGTATATTTCTTTCCTACTATTTTCAGTAAGATCACATTACGAGTAATAAAAAAAAGTTTCGAAAAGAGGAAAAACAAAGGAGCAATTCTTGCCATTTCTTTTGTTCGTTCCGTAAAATGCGGAATCATTTTTAATACTATACCTACACGTGCAGTTTTTTTGTTTCATCTCGATTAGTTTTACTACATCGCATCAGACTCGGAAATTTTTTTCACAACGAGAGAAACGGTAATCCGGGAAGTAAAACGTGATACGTATCAGTGTTACAGGTATACATGGTATATGTATATAATACACATGGTACAACAGTTTGCAGATGTTCTATTTATTCTTACTGCAGTATAGCTGTAGGTATAGCATACCAGTTATATTTACTGTTCTTAATACTCGTATACACCGTAGGTATCATACACGCTCTCTTCTATTCTCTTATATTTTATACGTATGTAGGTACCTGTATGTATGTATATATATATATATTATATACGGGCATTTATTACGGCACGAGAAAGATGATTACCGGAGCATTCCATTATCCGAAGTCCTGTTAGTCGCGCTTTTTTACCTATACCTAAGCAACCGTGTCTATAGATATACATAGATATATTAGATATATATATACAGGGTGATTCAGGCTAAGCGGTCCACATTTTTAGGGTATATTCCTCGTGAAATTCCGAGACTAAATTTCCTTTCAAAAAATTCAAAGGCCCAATAGTTTCCGAGCTACGATAGATCTCAGTTGATAGATCACAGAAGTTATTGA
The DNA here is from genome assembly GCA_963992785.1 of Tenthredo livida. Classification (NCBI taxonomy): domain Eukaryota; kingdom Metazoa; phylum Arthropoda; class Insecta; order Hymenoptera; family Tenthredinidae; genus Tenthredo; species Tenthredo livida. The sequence continues at coordinate 5,062,233 of OZ023071.1, read as the reverse complement.
CGACACATGCAGGGTAAAGAAAATTGAGTCTCAAATGATGACCTGCTCAATATGAATCACCCTGTATATGTGTACAGTCGTGGGTGCAGGTTACAATGTATATAACTTTATATTATAGTGGGTATAGGTATATGTGTAGGAGGTAAGAAAATGGCATGACGTTTATATATGATCGATGTTCCTATATCCACCCACGAATCGAATCGACCCACCAAAGTGACCGGTGACGTAATACCGGCCTCTTCAAAACGTCAAATTATTATTGATGTACGTATAGTATACTACATATTATACTAGAATATTATCTTCAATTTATTGTATATTATGATATATATAATACATTTAAATCCACGAAATATATATAATATATGAATTTTGCGTAGAAAAAGAAAGAAAAAATAATAAAATAACGAACGAATGTATTATATGTATATGTCTTCGAATGGGCGTGATGACGTAATCTAAAGAAATAATTTAACTATATTAATGTTCATCTTCATTCCCCATAAGACATTGCACTAACAACAATTAACTGAAATACTAACTATACTGACCCGGGGTTAAATACTACAGACATTTTTGTCCTCTTCCATCCATATATATATATGTATACTATATCTATATAATAAAGTACTCTGTCTACTTATATTACAGCTATATATACATATTGTATGAAATTTTCAGTGCAAGCACGACGCGAAGACGTGACATCCGAGTGGTTATAAAAATTCACTCGATTTATGTATACAGGATGTTCACTTCTTGCATTAGCGCGCGGTGATGTACGGAAATTTTAATACTTATGGGATACAATATTCTATATACATTCATGTGAAGTTTGTTCTCCGAATAAGTATTTCGCACGTAAATATGTTGTGCAGGAAATGGTATAGGCGTGGGTGGGGGAGCTTAATAACTCAACTACGTTGTCGTCGTCGTCGTCGTCGTCGTCGTCGAATGTAAATTAAACTTGAGAATTTCTTCTTCTCGTGCGCCTTTGTGCATATAACGTTCGAATAATTAAATTCTGAATGAATTAAACTTCGTATATTATAGAAGAGAAGAGAGACTCGAGATCTGCAGGATCTATATAGGAATAGGCATTCAAGTGACATTCTTATACGAACGTTGATTGAAAAAACGAGAAAAAATAATGAAACGAGAATAACTATACGAATATAGTATATTATGTATATGAAAAAAAAAAAAAAGGGTTGAAATGTTTTAAGACAAAATTTATAAGGTAAGCTCTCCGCGCTGTCTATTATATAAGTAACGCGAATACATCATCCGGAAGCAACAAAAGTGCATCGCGGAACTCTGCAGTACCTACTCTAGTATAATAGTATATAGGGTATTTAATTTAATCGTTTAATTGGATTGGCCGATATATTCATTTGCGAACAAACTTATTACGCGATCGTATATAACGGCGAAAGAATTTCAAACCTTATATACCTGCAAGCTTCTGCACTCTGCAACCCTTGCATAATACGCGAAAGTGGATATAAAACAAGAAAAAAGACAGAAAAACAAAATTCGTTTAGCACGTTTTACTGAATTACTTATATTACAATTATATCGTACGGTGTGATTAATTAACTAATTAATTACTGTATAGTTCTGGTCCGAAAGTTAATGAACAAATAGTTGAAAAAATCTGTTTCTTTATTATTTCGTCTGCATGAAATGGTCGATCAAACTATACTATATATAAAAAAATGATATACCTATGTATAAAATAAGATTTATTATAGACTAGATCGCGCAAATATATATGTATGATACATAAATATTCACAGTCCGTAAGAGAATCCGCTAATAAATTCTACCCGATGATTTTTATTGGCAATAAATCAATAGCTGCAGCAAGAAGAAGCTGGGGTCGGAGAAGGGTCAAGGCTGAAGTGAGTAAAACTGCAAACTGCAACTTTTACATCAGTGTAAGCTGCAGCGTCAAGCTGCACTTTGGGTGACCCAGTTAAACGGTGGCGATCCTTCTGAATTCTTTTACTACTATACATACATACTTTGTTCTAAATCCTTGGTTATCGGCTGGGAACACGGACGGACGAGCAATTCGTTCAATATTCGCGTCGTCAGTCCGCTGAAATATGCCGTAATACATATTGATGTGCATATACTAAATATCCATGTATGGAAATATCCATATTTCTATAATAAATTACATGTAGATTGATGGATGTGGATAGATAATATATAAGAGGTAAAACGGATAATTCGCCACTTTCGTTGATTGCGAAACTGGTTTTCGTACTACCTATCTTATACACCTATCTATATCTACTACACGTATACATATGAGTATAATATCCACCCGGAGTTCATATCTCGGTGAAAGTTTTGAATCTCACCAAGATTAGAGATTATTACAGTAGACTACGTCACGGACCAAGGTCGGTGTATATACCCGAAGGAAGGAACTCATTTGGCAACTCGCGTTTTTATCACCCTAGACATCTCATATCTGCCCCAACTACTTTTTTTCTTTGTATCGTAGTGCAGTGGATTACAAATCCATGCATCTATACGCACGATTATCAACCCGTGCCGCAATGTTACGGGCGGCGGTTGCAGAGGCGAATAAAGAAAATAAGAAAAGAGGAATAAGGTTCGAGGTCGAATGTGCGCCCGCGCCCTCCTCGCATCTATCTGCACCTAGGGCATGTATATACGTGTGCGCGGGTGCTCGCGAGTCGGGACACAAGTCCTACGGCCAGCCAGGGGATCGATCGATCGGTAGGGGAGTTACTTGCTCGCTCGCTCGCTTGCTTGCGTGCTCGTTCGCCCCCGCCTGCATGCGGTACTACGTTCGTCTCCCCGACTGGCTGTGGGCTGAGTCCGCGGACCGCGGAGGCTGAGGCTGCTAAGATAACCTTGTCATTCGCCATTCGGTCTCCGACCGCCGAGAAGGAAGGAGCGAACCTGCGCCCGAAATGTTAAACACGAAGATCCTTTGTTGAGGCTGGAGGATTGTGGCTTATATGATGTTAGTTATTTACGATCAGACTGTTTATTATTCTCCTTCTTTATTCACAAGCATTTCATGGGGAGAATCCTTAATCTCTCTTACTCCTTATTCTCCTTTCGTACACCTTTACCTTTTTCAGACGTGGTTCTCGTTCCTTTGAAATGAGAGAACGATGGATATAGATTGATTCCGGCAACTTTCGGATTTGAATTATTTTTTTTCCTTTTACACTCAGATTCTCAGACGTTGTCAGTATCAAACTAGAAAAATATAATTCTTCTCTACAAGCAAAAAGAAATAAAAAAACGTAAGTTTAAATGAAGGATGAAATTTAGCAAAAATTGCGGTTGTATGTTGAAATGATTTACGTCACGCCATTAAAGTTTTGACTAATTATTAGTTCATCAAATAGTGAAACTGGTAATTAATAATTTCCAACTTCCTGTTCATAATTTATAAATATAACAATTTCGGACTCGTCCTTTCGCACAGCATGACAAAAAGTAAAACTTGTTAATAATAATAAAACTTTGAATATAATGTAAAGTATAGTAGTTTGGTATTAAAAGCCAGATACAGTACCTACCTACCGCAGGTTGAAAACCTTGGGTAGAATTATTAATTCGTATACGTTTCTCTCTATTTGCTTCTAGTCGCAGCGTAGATGTAAAGAATCAGGAATAGAGGAGTAAAGCGAACTACTATGCGATTCCATTGTGTTTCCGTACGAAACTTACGCGTGGGAATTGCTTTGAGTTTACGCATCGTGAACGTTTTAACGCCAAATATACGTATTAACGAATAACGTACGGCGTTGTTTTCGCAACAATTCATAAAGCGAGATAGGGTGTATGTCGAAAACGTGCAAGGTGTTGAAAATTTCATTTAAATTTCATTTTTATTATTGTTTAGCTGCGCTCATCATCACGCGCCTAAAGTGTAGCTTCGAGGCAGAAACATTTCGTAATTCGATTACCAACAGTTATAATATAAATACTAAGGCGTCAAAATGAAAAAAAATAAATAACTAAAACCAAAAGACGAAAAAAAAAAATCAAATTCAGTTGATAAAAGAAATAAGTAGAACAACACGGTAAATTAGCAATTCATTAATTCAGCTAATGAAGAAAATTGTTAGCACAAAATGAAAAAAATAACATAAAATATGTAAAAACGATACAAGATCAACGCTGAAAAGAAATATATGTATCCCATTTCTGTGATTATGATGGCTGCGTATCGAGAATATGTTAGCTACTTCGTTTCCGCAAGTATCTTATCTTTTCAGCGATCCGAAATAGTAATTGGAATTATTTCCCCATTGCAGCCTATATACCGATAGTAAGGCTTATATGTACCAAGATAAGGAGGGGGGAAAAAAATGAAAAATAATGTAGACCAAATACCGTTTTACGATGGCGATAAAGGTTGGCAAATTTTTTTTTTCGGTTTATTTATTTTCATTTTTTTCTTGAGCCAAGTTTACGAGAAACTTTATAGCTAATCTAATATGCTTAACGAGTTTGTTTATGGTCAGAATTAGGTGCTATATGTATGTACGTAGGTACAACTTGCGCAAGTTTTTAATTGAGAGTATAATGAAGCTCGAGTTAAAAACGCGAGAATGACTAATAACGAATTGCTATAGTTTCATTAAAAACGTTAATTTTTAGAAATAAAAAATAAATTTGAAAAAAAAATAAAAATTACGCCAAAAGGAAGAAAATAATATACATGCATTTGTTATTAAGGTGTTAGTCGTTAGGCGAAATCAGAGAATGCGATGCCGTGTGTGTGTGTGTGTGTGTGTGTGTGTGTGTGTGGGGTCAGGGACGTTACTTCTTTAAATTTTGAAACCGCTAAAACCTTTCAGAATTTCATCCTCGGGGTAATAAATTTATTTAGTCTACCGCACTAGTGTATAAAATCACGCTACTCAGGAGTTATAATCTTCGAATTCGAAATCGGATAAGCAAGGATATCGCTTTATAGTTACGTAAAAAATACATATCAGCCATTCCTCGCCGAATCAGCAATTCCCCAATTTTCTGGTCTTAGGTTAAAGCATTACACAAGTATAGGTACAAAACTCTTGCCAAGTTTCATCAAGTTCTGTTCATTAGTTTAGAAGAACGTCTGTTTTTTTTTCACAAAAATAACTCGAAAATATATTCATTCCTATCGAAAATCCGCTTGCGATCTGAGCCATTTTTTATTTTTCTTATTCCATGTGCCTACTTTAAGACATATGTGAAGAATATATAATGAAAGTACCTACTCTAAATTATTCGTCGAAATTTTTTTAAAAAGTTGATGTCATATATGATAGTTTAAAAGCAGTCTCAATCCTCCGAAATCGAGCGAGTGATTCATAATATATAATTGCTGCAGGTTTCATCAACGACAAATCAATTTTTTTTTATTTTTTTTTTACCACATAATTGCCCGATAAGTCAAACAAGACGACATTATCAATGTGATATTTCAACTACCGATTGATATACCAATGAGTTATACATGTAAGCATATCTACTTGATAAGAATACGTAATAAACTATGATTATTGCCAACGGTCAAGCGGTCTATTCGTAATACATATTTCGATATTTTTATTCCAAGAAAATGTGTAGATCGTTGCACAAAATTCAAATTATCGAAGTTAGATGTAAAAGTAAGAAAGCAAAAAAAGAAAAGAACGAGGGTCAAGATAGTCGTTTCATACTCAAGTCTTGGATCGAGTGCAATTATAGTATGAAAGAACAAAAATGAATAATTAGTTACCCTTTTTTTTTTGTCCGAATAATTTTCAACATCGAATAAATTGAGTCATTCGCTTGCCAAAAGTGAATTTAAATTTCACAAGAACGAGAATAACAATGTAGTCAGTTAGGTAGTACGTCGACGAACTGTCCGGAAGACTTTCTCTCACGTAGCATGAACAGCAATATTATATTGCTTCAAGCCAACATCGTTGTAAGTCAGTCAGCTCGGGTAACTTAACTGTTCTTTACGAAATAGTAGTACCAGTCGGTTTTAAAATCGGCTAAATATATACAAGAGAGTCGAAAAACGGTTCCTCGCATCCGATAAAATAACTTTTTTATTTCCAAATACTTACTATACCGTTACTCCGAGCTTTGACTATTTTTTTATTCTATTTGAAACCCTAATAGATTTTTTTTTCCATTCTTTTCCCTCCGATGCGAAATCTACGTATTCGGTATTGCGTACGGAATCATTGGCTTTAAATCCACGTCTAGAAAATTTATGGCTTTTATAGGATGCGTATGGCAAAGAGGGGAGAGATTATTTTATTTTTTTTCCTTGTGGTTAAAAGATTGACTCTTTTCATTTCCGTAATTTGAAAGTCTCTTCGATAATAAAGTCAAGGCAAATAAATAAATCGTCGCCTTTTAATACCCGAGGGAAATAATGATTCAGGAGCGCTATTTTCCTGTATTTTGTCTGTCCTTTGTCTACGGACGATGTCTATTGATATAAACTCTTTTTATCATTTAAAAACCTAACAAAGACACTTGACAATAGATTAAAGAAACGTCAGCAAGATTAAACACGATCCATTGTTAACGTTGGTTAGTCTAGTTTTCCCCCTTTTAAATTTCAGCCGCGTATATTATTATTATTATTATTAAAGATAAATCGAAAGGTTTTACCATCATTATGTACAATGCAGGACAAAGTTTTGTGGCTGCTCGACAACGTACGACACTTTCGTAATTGCGAGTTATATGTACCCACGAAGAAGTCCTTGTGTGTAGTATAATATATAGATTACGTAAGTTATAAGCTAGAGTTGAGTCAATACGTAAGCCTGATTAGTAATTGATTAAATTTTCAAGACTTGTATAGAAGAGAAGAAAAAAATAAAAAAACAAAAATTTTAAATTTAATTTATCGAAGAGAAAGACAAGAATGAAGTTCAACAGGAAAAGAAGAAGAAGAAAAAAGGGCGCAGTTTTGATTAAATAATTAAATTATTGCCCTCCCCAATATCGTGGATATGAAGAGAACCGAGCCTATCAGCTGACCTAAATAAGGTGTAAAATAGCAAGCGTACCTAGGTTGTTGATTTTTATTTAATTACTCGGTATTTTTAGCACATTGTAAATATAGATATAGCTGAAGTAATTCATATTGCGTGCGTGCGAAAAAGGTTGAAGGGCAACGTCTACAAACTTGAAATTTTTCATGTACATATTAATAAATTTGAAGCTAAAGAGTCGTCATTAGATATATTATTTTAATTAACACTGTTTTGTTTAGTGAAAATAACTCAACCGATCACTAATTAATCAACGAAATAAAATTCCTTAATTAAATCATCATAAAAATCAAAGTGCATTGTATGTTATAATCAATCGTTGATTATCATATTTGTAAATCTATTTTTATTTCATTTGGTCTGATGCCAGAATTCGAGTTTACTTTGAGTAGCTTAAAAACTTCATCGCCACTACTTTTTGTAAATAGTTATTATAAATAACAGTAATTTTTCATTTTATTTCTCCCATTTTGTGATAGGCTATCCATATCGAATATTTTCGCTTAAGTAGACGACGATACAAGGTATACATGTATCAAGGCATATATATATATATATATATATATATATATATATATATATATATATATGCTCATAGTTAATAGTTACGGTATCGTAACTTTCTATTTTATATTTGTACTACAAAAAATATACCTACTATCCAGTGATTTCTCTACCAGATAATACTATATATCCCATACAGTAGTAAAACAGAAAATTATTAAATTTCTTTTATTTTATTTTTATACCATGAGGCATACCTAGTAGACTGCAGGCGATAGTTGGCCTGACTAAATAAGAGAGGAAATATTATTCATATTTATATCTGAATAACTTTCACAATTCGTAAGAGATACGTAGACACGAATATAAAATCTGGACAATTTTATCATTTCAGCTTCACTAGAATTTTGATAGTAAAATATTTCATTTCGTATCTATCTTTCGAGCCTTTGGATAAAAGAGATCGTGTCTCATCGCGTCTATGATTATGTAGTCATTTTGGCAAAAAAAATTAAAAATTAAAAAAAAAAAAAAAAAAAAAAAAAAAAAACAGGTGTTTTTCGTCTTTTTTTCCCAAAACCGATATATTTATTTATTGGAAAAACGACGTAAACTTGTAGCAAGACTTCAAGTTGTTTATCATATCTGCGTTAAAAGATAATCTCCTTCATTCACGGGTTATTCTTTGTTTGAATAATCAATTACATCTACCTATCACACAGTTCCAGTGTTTATAGAGAACAAATAATCTAATTGGACATAGGACCGTGATATGTTACAGAGTAAATAGCATCAAATATTAGCGATTGCAGGTATCTCTATGCGCGTAGAATAATAGCGATGCGGGACATTTTTTTCTTTTTCTTTTTCTTTTTTTTGTCTGACGATGATTAAACGCGGTGTATATGTATATTTGAAGAAGGCGTAATCCTCGCCCGTCAAGTTCACGAGGTGATAAAGAGGTGAAATTTTAAGGGTAGCCAGGAGAAGCAAAGTGTATTGGGTAGGTGGCTAACTAGGTCGGGAAACAAGGAGGCGAGATGCAATCGAAGAAGGGTGCGGTAGACATATTAGCAGAAGAGAAAAAAAAAAGAGAAAAAAAAAAGAAAAGAAAAAAGAAAAAAAAAAAACCCGAAGAGACGAAAGAAAAAAAAGGTGACAGACTCACCTTGTCTGAAGGAATATTTCTCGAACTCATCGTAACCGCCGAGAATATATCCAAAATAAAATCCGGAGGCTGCGCGTGATATGAGCCAACACCAATAACTCAATAGCACAAAATAACAGATCCGTGACAGCAGTTAAAACTAGTGTGCAACACTCTGATGAAAACACACGCACGCACAACTCCGCTACACCATTTCGACCCTAGACACCACGATGCAATATTACACAACCTAGCACCCCGTTCTCGTTACTTACACATGTCGGGCACAAAGTATTTCACCAACATTTTGCAAATAGCGTTTTAATACTACTGCCAGACGCGATTTTCACCCCACGCACCACTCCACCAGTGTCAGAGCCAAACACATAAAATGGCGATATCAATCCCGTACTGCATTGTGGGAAAGTTGATCCGTGATCTCTCTGCTCTTGTCGTTACACTGGCCTCCGCTGGGCACCGACACTTCACAGTCCATCCATGACGTCACGCCCACGCTAGACGGAGGGATGGCGAGGCTCACGGGTAATCCGCATGAAGACCAGCAGCGCGACGCGCGACAAAATTCCGACCAATGATAGCGCTTGAAATTTTTTTTAATCGTTTTGATTGGTTTATCATAAAATTTGTCCGATTACTCTCTTGTCTTTTTATTCTATGCCTAATATCGCGTTTTTGACAGTTCCATTCGCTTTCATAACCTAAAATGACTTAATTCTCATTCTGAATTCTGATACGTTTATCATAATAAGCTGAGTTCTGAAATATATCCGAGAGCTTTAAGTTCCGAGAAATAAACCTATGATATCACAGATTAACCTATACTCACGTCATTTTTTTTTATTCGTTTTAAATCACCTTAAATAATGTCCCGGGCTGTCGAATGACGTGAAATAATGTCCGAAATTATTGACGAAAAGGTTGTTGCGGGGGCGAAAAGTCCGGCTGAAATAAAAGAAGACCCTATAGTAGTTTTGACAGTAAATATTATTCGATAATTTTAACCTATCAATGAGCATTTTGATCTATTAAATATATAAAAGAGTTCCTAATTCTTCCTCCTCTTTTTTTTTATTTTCTGTCCCAGGAGCGAGTAAAGGCTCTCTACTTATTCCGGGATCATTATTTCGAAAATCATCCGATCGAAAATGCAATTGAAAAAAGTAACGACGTAGAAAAAGAGATGCGTAATACATTGAGTAAATTTGACGACTACAAAGGTTACGAGATTGACGGAGCTCGGGCTAAGTACTACTACCTAAAAGGTCGAGCTTTGAATGTGGTCGATCGCTACGTACCTCAGGCCGAAGAGTTGCTAAGCAAGGCGGTTAAACTTGAACCAAAATTAGTTGACGCTTGGAATGAGCTCGGCGAATGCTACTGGAAAAATGACGATATACAACAGGCTAAAAATTGCTTTGTTGGAGCCCTGCCTCACGTGTGTTTAAACAATGTTAGAAATCTGATCCAGTAATACTCATTTCAATTGTTTTAATACGGACGATTTATTTACAGGGAAGAAACAAGGTTTCTTTACGCAATTTATCCATGGTTCTTAGGCAAGAACCGACCAGAACTCACGAACAAAAAGTAACCAACGTACAGCAAGGGGTTGAGTACGCTAAAGAAGCTGTTAGCTTAGATACTTTGGACGGAACTTCATGGGCGATACTTGGAAATGCACACTTGTCTTCGTTCTTTACGATTATTCAAAATCCTAAAACTCTTCGGCAATGTATGTCCGCTTATTCGCAGGCTGTAAGTCAACTGCAAGATATTTAATCTTGTATTTTTATTGGATGAAGATTATGATGAATTATGCTGTCTGTTCGTTTCATTTCTTTTCTCGTATTATTGATAAGAAATTATCTGGTTTTGACGGTTCCATTCATTGTTTTTTTTTGTTATTTTACAGGAGAAGGATATCATCGCTAAAAGCAATCCTGATTTGTTTTACAACAAAGCAATTGTGAGTATGAGGCTGATAAACAAATCATAGAATTTCAAAACATCTGTGAGAACCTGGAAATCCCGAATTTATTCGAGAACTCTAAAATTCATGGTCCCAAATTTTGTTATTTTAATTATTTACTAAATTCTATTGCATCAGGCTCTGAAGTATGAAGAGGAGTATAAGAGGGCATTGGAAGCATTTGAGCAATCAATGCTTTTGGATCCGATCTGGGATACACCTCGTAACAAACAGCAGCAGCTTCTCATATATCTTAAGGATGTCCAAGACTTGACTAATACCAAGGGGAGACTAAAGAGCAAAAAACTACATCAGATGGTGCAGGTACGAAATGTGAATGATGAAATGGTACAAGTCTATCTATCTGTGAAATAAAATCACCATATTATACATCTATGATACTCTTCTGGTGCTCAGGGACTGGATACGAAACATCTGGGCCCTTACAAGGGTGGCTTTTATACGTTAGGAAATAAATCGGTAAAGCTAGACCTGGTACAGCTGGATAAATTGGTGTCTGGTGTAAACGTGGAGAAAGTTGTGTATGGAAAAGTCGTATGCTGGATCCAAGACCCCGATTGTGTTCCTTTGTAAGTTCTGATAGTAGGCGTGAACTTAGTAAGTGTGACGAATATTGGGGAAAAATTTGTATCCAAAATTCTAATTTGTACATTTTTTTGTTCTCTGCTATTAGTACTTTCTGTCTTATGGATACGGAGAAGACATGCTATGCTGTGACGGTATATAATTTGGCAAAAGGACGAGGAGTTACAGTTGGAGACACTGTTGTAATTCCAGAACCGTTTTTAACGTCTCATAAATTTTGCTTCAGGAATAACGTTAGTTTAAAAATATTTTCTATGTTTGTAATAAGAATGGGGTAACCATGTCCTGAAATAATATTCATTAATTTCTTCCATTTTATTACAGCGCTTTGAGTTTAAGTCCATAAGAGTCGAAACACCTGTGGTATTAGTTGTGAACGGGAAGAAATTGGGCCGTGATCAACAAGCTAGTGCTAAATTATCAACGTTCAAGAAAACTGATTAACAATGATTAGATTTAAGGGAATTATGCAAAGTTCTGCATTCCATTTTCATTCAACTGCATAGTCACGTTTGCTGCTAAAGCCAGAATCCTTTATCTGGAAACGGTGTCTTTTTTTTTTATGGATTACCATAATACCATACACGTTACTTTTACAATTTCAGTGAACGAAAGTTTTGCAGTAGATACAAGCTAGTAATTATTATTTCTATCTCTGGAATGAGTGATAGGTGAATTTTTGAGTATAGAAAAACTTATGTTTCTTTGGATAACAGAGTGATTCGTATAGTTTATAAATAGACTTGTATTCACCTTTTTTATACCGTAAATGTAGAAACACAATATGTCGTCATAGAGACACGTTAATGAGAGACAATCCTTACTTGTATACTTATAGAAATGAAAAGAAAACAAGTTTATTTCTATGACACAATAGGTAGTCGTTGTAAATACATATTCAAGAAATTTCTGTATTATGAAATTTCTGTATTATATACATGCGACATTATTTCGGGTATTTTAATCATGAACAGCATTCGATATGTTAAATTTTATATTTTCAAATTCTGAACCTGTTTTAAGTGCGAATGTTTCAGCCAATTGTCAATGCAGAAATGTGGAAATATTTCATTCATATATAAATTTTCTGCATTAGAGAATGACTAGTCGATATTATTGAATGAAATGGCTTTGCTACGATATTCCGTGAGACAAAAGGAACTCAAAATAGAAGTGAGATCTTTATTTGAACCAATTAATGCTTGGCTACTGATTAATCTATATCTTATAGGTAACATTGTTTTCCCTTTTTCTCGTATGATAATGTTACATGATCATTATTTAGTCTTATACTCACCCTATTCCGAATATGGAATTAATATGACACGAATATTATTATTGACAAAAAAAAAAAAGAATGAAACATGTGCAGCGTATCATGCATGTGTATAGAATTCCATGCACTGCGATTGTGCTTATACTACATGCCGATTATAATTGTTAATTTGTGTTTTTGTTTTTTGAATTTATACGACAATATTGGTAATTTGTAGTTGAAAAATGACTGATTATTATATTTATTGGTTTATCCACGAGTAATATATTCGTTACGATAATAAATTAAATCGTAGCTTATTATGAGACCAATATAAACTAACACATCATAATTTGTCGTCATTTATTTATATTTATCAAACTTAAAAGACCGTAGAATAAAAAGACGTGAATATTCGATAGTTAGTTAGTTAGTATGTATGAAAGAATTCCGGATCAGATTTCTCGACTTAAATTTTAAATCCATAAATAGAATAAATAGAATCTAAAAGTTTAATAAGCGTATCTTAAGAAGTGATAGAAAATGAAATACTATATATTATAAAATCTAGAAGCAGGTGTATTTCTGTTTTGGTTCATTAAAATTCGGACTGTTTCCTCGACTAAAAACTTCTGACTCGAATCTCTTGGTGGTTTTAATTCTTTAAAAAATATTCGCTCTATAAGATCGAGCAATATTTCATAATGCACACCAAGGATATCTATCTTCTTGCGAATGAATTTCCAAGAACTCATCTAATTATACAAAATTTTACTACTTATTTATACGTTTAAATTAAGCAATCGTATTTTAGGTAATAACGATTTAGTTTATCATTTTTTACCAATATCTAGACATCGCAATATTATACCCACATTGTTGACTAATGAAATTATCCATTGGTCACGAATAATGCGTAAAATCAAACACGGATTTTAGACATTGGAATTAGGATGATGATAATACTGTTGATTAAAACTCCGAAAACTCATATAGGCATACGATGTACACAACATGCATGTATGCAGTACGATAATTGATAACGATTATAGAATTTTCGAAAGGTGGTGAAAACGTAGAATAACGTAGTACCTACCTACCTTATAATATCATTATACCTATTATAGAGAACGTTAGATATGGATAAAGTTTGTGATATATATTGAAAACAAATAATAGGAAAAAAAGAGGATAAAAAACAAAACAAAAAATAAAATGAAACATGTTTGTATAAAATGATTTTGTATTAACGATTATAATAATAAATACTTATTTATAACAATAACAGTGATTATATTTCGTATCTATACGCGCATACGCCTTGTACACGTTACGGGTATATATTAAGAAAATAAGACCCTTATACGTTATACAGGAATTAATCAGTCTGTTTAAAATTGTGAACGATGGTCGGTCACGAGGAACGTTATGATAAATTAACGTAAGTCAATTCAAGGTCACTTAATATGCTTTTTATACTCTCTTCTCTCTTCCTCCTTCCGCCTATATGTACGTTCTTTCATCAATATTTGTATATGATTATATAAAAGAAACGTCCTAACTAAACGCTGTTAAACAATTCGTCCGTTTTTACCTGCACTGTTCGTTATAAGCTAGGAGATCGTCGGTTGAAATTCATTCGAATCGATCACTTCTAGGCGGACAAAACATAGTATAACGAACATTGCAAAAGGCACTTGCGAATTCGATGTTTTAATCAAATTTTCGGGATATTCATTCCCGTTATTTATCAATTTCATCTCTACCCATTGTTTCCTCTCGATATTTTTTCTTCCCTTACCCTCATCGTTTATACCAATGTGTCGTATATATATGTGTGTATATATATCGGTCACACGTTTACTTCGTAAAGTTTAAAAAAGTTGTCGATTATTTCGCGGAACCATTCGAGTCGGGCTGGATGATTTTTGAACAGCGGTTCTAAGGTGCGAAGTTGAAGCTGAAGTAGCGCTTCGTTACCGAGGAGAGAATCTAGCTGGCGTAGTAACGGCACGTCTCCGTGAAGCTTTAGCAAACTTGCGTATGTGAATATGTAGTATTGCACACGGAGTCGGTCCACGGCCCATGCTTCAACCGATCGATTTCCACTTGCTGATTGAATCGCACCCATGTGCTCAGCGTACCAGGGGGAAAAGAAATTGTTCAATTCCGAAGTTGAGAGTTCACCAACGCCTCGGGATTTCAGACGCTCTTTTATTCGCAGATATACTTGCGGCGTGTAGACGAATACCTGCAGGTGAAAAATGTGAAAGATGAGAATTATACGATTCTTTGAATGGATGCACAGAAAAAAAAAATTTGTTGGCCAAAGAAAATTTTCTGCAAACCCATTGGAAACCGAAATTATCTTGAATCAAGACAAAATTTTCTCGAAACCAAGAAAACTTTCTTCGATGCAAGAGAGTTTTCTTGGTTCGAGAAAATTTTTGACTTGAATCAAGATAATTTCGGTTTCCAATGCGTTTGCAGAAAATTTTCTTGGAATAGAAAAATTTTTCTTGGGACAAGAAAATTTTTCTGGGAACAAACACATTTTTTTTGGACCAATTCAAATTGGTACAACTCGTTTTTTCTGTGTAGAGATCAGTTTGGGAATCGTAAAGCGCGGTACTTGCCTGGTATAAGGAATTCCCTGTCACGTATGACGAGATGTAGTGTGATCCAAAATTTCGGACGAATTTTATTATGCTACTGTAGTCGCCGACAGTAACGTTTTCGACTTCTCTGGCTATTGCCTCGTCGAGGAGTAGCGAATCCACGGGTCCATTCAATCGTTGGCTTTCCCTAAATCGGGCAACGCGGACTAATACGTAGCAGTGATCGCCTGTTGCGAAAGATGCGTTTATTCCTAAGTGTTTAGCGATCGCGGCCCGCGACCAACTAGCTGTAAAAGCTCGCCATGGCCGGTCGAGTCTTTCGAATGAAAAATCTCTGAAGTAGGCTTGCAGGAGCTGTCTTATATTGTCGCAAAATTCCATGTGGAAATCCCCTTTAAGAACGGCGTTTTTGTCTTGGGGATGCGGTGGCGCCGCAATTGGGTTGCGAAATACGTCCAAGGTCGGCTCGCGGAATATCCAATTATCCGTGTCGTTTCTTGGCACCACTCTCATACTTATACTCAGGTAACCGTACCTGCTGAAGATGTTCACTGCCCCTCCAAGCCGAGGAGTCTGTGCCGAGATAAAATCCATTTTAAACAGGATCGCTGCTGCTAGCAGTAGCAGTCGTCCGTTTACTCGCATCCTTGATGCGGAAGGTTTCTGGAAGAAGATAATAAGGAAAAATAATTATCATTCAAGAATATTTTCAGAAATTCCGTTGATAAGATTTATACTGCGTGATGTCGTCTCTTTCTTTTGCACTTAAATCGAGTATCCCAAAGCATCGTATGGTTGATACTAATACAAAAACCGAAGGTTTCGGGATGTGAGAGGGTTTCATGAAGCTTTGTCGAATAAAACGATGTAAAGTTATGCAAATATTCATTAATACTCCTCAGTGTCGAATAACTTGAACAAGAAAATAACGTGGAGTTCTTTATTGGTTCCAATCTGATTTCAGAGCCTAGAATGCATAAGACCGCGAAGGTATGATTAGTATGGGTATATTGGATGAAAAGGTCGATATCGTTGACAACAACTTTCGAATGTAGGAATCCAGAAAATAACTCATTTCTTATGAACAAAAAAGGAAACGACCAAAAAAAGGTGATTATTTCAAATCCTGGTTTCAGGATCATGTGTGGCATAGCTTCGCCAAGGTATACCTATATCAGACCGATAACCCGCGGCGAAGTAATATTATAATCTTGATCCGCCTTCTTTCGTAAGAATTTCTTGTATGTAGGTCTAGGTACCGGTCCGTGTATATGTATTTATTTATTTATATATACATATATTGTACATACTTTACATCACGGTCTCGAGTCTTGGCCTTCGCGAAACACCGGTGGCACACGCTAAGGTAAGACTAGATTGGTAATCACTATGAGGTAGGATATACTAACGCACAAATCAGGTATCACTCAACCGAGTCCAACGACAGTTGACAGAGCCTTAAAAAGTTTTGTATATAATTTATCAGACTAATGATTTGCAATTGAATGACGAAGCGCCCGCGCGAGGTCGTCGTATCATAATTGTCTATTATCGTTGCGAAGGGGAACTTTGCCCGCAATTATTATTGCGAATGAAAAAGTTCACACTTCGTGTATACATGTGTGTATATGCTTGAAATAATTTGTCTAAATGTTACATTTAGCGTGTGTATAGAATTTTTTTATATAGAAAGTCACACTCGTTTTCAATGCTGATTTACATTCCGTATTTAATTAAACGAACACGCAATCTTGTTTGTGTCTATATTAACGTGGGTTAAAATAGTAAAAATTTATGAGTGGATCTCTTACGATATGAAAAAAAAAAATCAAAAACAAAGTGTTGAAATAAAAATATCGTTAATTTGAATAAAAGTGAACAAATGCTCATCAATATAATGCATCGATGACTCAAGTAGGATCAGAATCAATTGCGAAATACCAATTCATAAAGCTGACTATTTCGATATGTAATTTATTATTCTTCCATGTAAAGATCTTCTCCACTCTTCGACCGTACAATGAGACTCAAGAGTTAGCGAATAGCAAACTAATACTCTTTCTGCTTGAGAGACAGACATGATGATGCTAACTGAATAGCATACATGCCAATGAGCAAGAACCTTTTCAAAGACAGTGAAAAAAAATTTATCCGTGGAATAGGTCAGGACATTTTGCAGATATGTTTATAGAACGTTATAACATGTGACCCCATAGGTTACAGGCAATCCTTGAATTCCTCAACGCGCCCATCCACGATGATAAAGAGATTTAACCTTTATAGGTCCCCGCAGATCTATTCTTTTGTTAAGCCTTTGAGTATAATCCACAGCATTACACCCTTGTCCGCATAGGCATATCTGTGTCAATGAAGTCTGTATATATCTCTTTCTAGGCTGTAAGATTGCAGGAGGATCGCGCAAGCAGTCATCATAGTGGTTTTTAAATTATGTACACCGCAATCACGAATCGTGTCGTACAATTTATACCCATTAAAAGCAGAAGCTGCCACGTGAAACACCAGTCTGTGTATTGCTTTTTCATATTCTTTAATCCAAAAGATAACTGATTATACGGATTTTTGAATATCCAGATAAGACCCTATATGGTCCTTCAATCATCCTTGGCGAATCAAAAAAATAAATAAAAATAAAGATGAATAGATCGAAACACAGAAGAATATATTACAGGGCTTCGTGTGTATTACAGCATATCCTAGAAAATTAGCTTCGGCTGATTTTGATTATTCGATATGAATCTAGTGAATTGCTTTCCGGATTTTTTGATCCCCGATTATTTTTGCACAAAATTTTTAAAAGACCACTAATCACGCGTATGGAAAGATCATAAGAAGGCTAGTATTGCTTGAAGTGTGAAATTTGTTACGGAAGTGGTTTTGGAATTGAAACGTTTATGCGAGCCGTATCACGCTGTGGTCGAATTAACATGGATTTCAGGTTTCGGTAGTAGCGGAGAAATTGCGGTTTTACTTCCTGGATGAAGTTTAAGTCGTGTACAGGTTTTAAGATATTATGCCAAATGTTTTCTTCTCAATTGTTTGAATTTCGAACTGTATACCTATTGTTTTCTCTACAGGCAATATTAACGAAAGAGTCCGCGGCATCGATACACGACTGTAAAAATTATTCTCATTTATAAATTCTAAAAAATTATGTAAAATCGTTTCTGCTCAATCTCTAGTAAAAACTTCACCAATCTCGTTTTATGAGCTAAAAACTTCTGTACACGGGTCACGGACGATCGAATTCCACATAAATCTATACGCAGATGATATAAGCTCGAAGTCTGGTATGTGATCATCGCGATCAGCTGGGTTGTCTGGCCACCGTGTTGACCTTGTACTGCAAAAATTGGTGAAAGAAATCTTAGCTGGAGAAGAAGAGAACGAAATTTGCAAGAGAAACGGGGATATAGAAGACTGATCTGGGGGAAAGGAAAGATGTGATTTGCAAAACTGCTCTCTAGAGTCTTAAGTGTACATGAAACTGATTAGACTGGAAATTTGTGGTCGGAAAAATCGCTGAACAATCGAACATTATCAATCAAGAATCAAGTGAGGCTGGTTCCATTATATCCGTGTTTTTATCCCCATTTAAACCCACTTGGCTATAGTTCAAATCGTTTTAAATCGAATCACTACTTTGCATAGCCGCGGTACAACCATTATGCAACGAGTCACACATAACACCGAACACTTACGTGCGGTACATATTACGACAGTACTTGAAAAGTGGGATGCTGATTGGTCAGGTACAATACTTTCACGCCGAAGAGATGCTTCTTGCAGTATTTACGTAAATACGATAACAGGTATAAGACCCTACATCTTTTCATGAAAACATGTTACTTCTCTCGTCTTGCTTTCGTTCGGGAATGAAATTCTACGATTAATAAAACGAAATCAAAAATGAAAACAGTCCACTTTCTTTCGTCAACTGAATTCGATAAAATCTGGTAAAGTTCATGCAAATAGAAGAGAAGAAATCATGATCTTCGCACCTTGATACCAATCAAGGCAGGAAGTCATCGCATAGAGAATTCACTTTCGCCATTAGCTTTCGGATATAAAAGTGTTTCTATTGCCAGCTCACCCCGACGTACGATTAGTTTCATTGATGTCGTACTTATATCAGGCAGGTATCTATCTAGGTGTATGTATATGGGAGCATACATTCGCAATGTGGCTATAGGCACGTGGCGTCTATACTTTATTGGCATTACTATGCCTTTGACATTCGTCCGTGTTCGTTTTATAGCATTTAGATTTCACTTGCAGGTGCCAAGTGCAGTGAAAAAATGACGAGAAAAACGTACTTGATATATAAGTAGGAATTAGAGTATCACGCCTTGTTATGAAGGGTATCCACTCCCATTTATGCGAGTATAAAGAAAACGCCAACTATTATACAAAAGTCGAAATCATTCACCAATACGATTTCAAATTGAAAGTAAATTTATTCCTGCGTCGTTCACCATCATTTATATCGATGCAAAATTACAATTATATCATCATAATTCTGTCTTCTATACAGCACTGATTGGCAGTACGTTCATTGCGCCATTTAATCCGCAAATACAATTGAAGGGATTTATTCTTCGGATGCGTTTGCTGATATATTTATTCATTCAGGTTACATAGATGTTATAAGAATTGCATTAGATATGCTATACGTACCTCAAGCGATTAGATTATTTGACTTGCTTATGAGGTGAATAATCTGTTGTGAAATGCGGAATAAAACGCGGTATCGAATAGCGGCTTGTCAGCAACCCAATTTTGTTAGTTTATTTCACGTGGTAAGAAGTTACTTCTTTTGTATTTGTATAGACATAAAATTCTATGAGTATTGAAAAAAATATTTCTTTCAAACGACACGACAGTCGAGAGCGCAACTTTCGCCACTCATTTCTCTATCATAATTCATAATAAATTATACAATTTTTAACAGTCTGTTGTTTGAGAAATGAACATATATCATAGCGACGTGATGTCAGTTTTGAGAGAAACGTCCATCTCCGAAGCACTGCTAGATTTAAAAATAATTTCACCCCCCCCCCCCCCCACCCCGGTACTTAAAATCCATGCACGATAATCCCAGAGGAAAAAATAACACTTCAGTTTTAAATTAGTAGGTAAAAAGCGAAGAAGCACATCGGCAGATAAAATAAGTACAAATTTATTATAAAACACAAAACGTTCAATTATTTCGAGTGCTTTTACCCTTCTTCCTAATTTTCTGTAAGGATATAAATAAGTTATCGCAATTATCATTCGTTGATATCGTGTGGCTGTAAGATTTTTGTATACGTTGATAGCTGTACGAAAGTATAGGTATATTATTCGTATCTGAAGTCTGAACTGATGTGACAGTATAGCAAAGTTCATTGCAGCCTCCATGATGATTTCAAGCTTAATCATAACGGATCCACGTGGTCTATTGCGTACTTGTACTCAATTCCTACCACCATAAAGATAAAACTGCTAGTCATGTAATGTTTCGACACTAGCTACAAGCTGTGGCTGTTATTTTCCCTCGTATAATTAGTGATCAGTCATCATGAAACATAAATGAAACTCTGTCTAGGGTCAAACATGTAGTTTTACCGTTCCCTTGCACTTTTACAATTCACTATCGTATTCATAAATCTATTTATGATACACGCGTGTCTCGTAAAGAACATACTCGACATCTTTCATCTTTTTGCTTAAGTATGTCGTAAAAATCCATAATAAATTCATATGATTGAATGATTGACCCGAATCTATTATTCAAATAACATTTTTTTTCACCTCGATCTATTGACGACGTATTCATGATTGTTTTTTATCGTTTTGTTTCGCTCGAGCACGTGCCTGTCT
Organism: Tenthredo livida; assembly: GCA_963992785.1. Taxonomy (NCBI): domain Eukaryota; kingdom Metazoa; phylum Arthropoda; class Insecta; order Hymenoptera; family Tenthredinidae; genus Tenthredo; species Tenthredo livida. The sequence goes on along the minus strand of OZ023071.1, from coordinate 5,041,178 downwards.
TCAGAATAAAGATAACAGCCAGGAATGGGGAAGGTAACTTGTTACGTTAATACCCGGACCGGGAAGTTTGAGAGGACTAAAAATAATCGAATGTGAACGTATAGTGTGTATACGCATAGCCACGTATAGGAAGTCAAAACTTCGAATGTAGGGAGAGATTTATTACGAAAAATGTATTACTCCGTAACTTTAGATACGAAATTCTTATAAAAAGTCCATTAGTACAAGAAGAAGAGTATTTCTGCTAAAAATGCTGTGCAATGTCTTGCTCCCTCCACAATGCAACTGGAAAAATGTTAATTTCGCGATGTTAATTAAAAATTCTATGATCCGTACAATAATCTCGTTTTATAAATTAAATCGTGAATTATAACGGCCGACGCTATACGGAAGATGAGTAAACCTGCTGGTTTTGCGATGGGAACGTGAAACCTCGATGACACGAGTATACATACATTGCACTTTATCAGAAACGTGCATCTTGCCGATTTATCCACGAACGTCCAAAATATAACTTGACGGGATTGAAGATAAGGATCGTTCAAGTTGACTAAAATACGTGACCGCGAGAATTGTACGACATGGAAATAATCGCCGGTTGCTACACTTGAAATGAGCATACATACATACACACACACACACACACACGCACGCACGCACGCACATATAGTCTAGGTACATAAATAAATAAACATACAGACACAGATATAAACAGCTTACTTAACGAAATGACTTCGTGGTTGTGATTTCAAGGTATATTTTTTCCGCCAGTTTATTTTATTCACTTTTTAAAAACAGGAAATAAGCTAGATTTGTCTCGGTTGGTATGGTACGGATCAAGAGTCGTGGGGGTCAAGGGTCGGATGAAATACTTGTCCGTAGCTGAGGTTAATTCTGGATTTAATTTAAGAGTTCAAAAACGTATTTTTGAACAACTATATTCGTCGCCGTGTGCCCTAAAACTATCAATATTGGATTTGGGCTCGGAGTAATAGTATTTAGGACGATAATCAACGTATTAAGCTATGGTGGAAGTTGTCTTATTGCATGTGGCATAAAATTGATCCTTCGTCGATTATAAATTGGTGGTGATTGTGCGAAAGGATTCTATATAGACTTTGGTGATGGATAAATAAATAAATAACGTCAGGGTTAATTTATAATTTAAGAAAGTTAAAGCTGGCTCAACCCTGTACCGGAACACTGCTTCATTGCATTTCCGCTGATCGATCAAGTCCCCCTACAAAACGTTTTAAATCTTCTCCCCTATATAGTGTAATGTATCTACATACGATGCCAAGTAAAGGTCACTGACTGACAATCAGAGATTGCTGGGGTAATCACAAAGACGAGAAGAGAATGACGTGCAACGTTTTAAATCATATCTTCAGTGGCCTACATAAGCTTCTATTTTATACCATTGTCATTTTCCATCGGAGTTAAATAAGTCTCGATGAAAACGAGATGAAAGACAGAAAGAAAAACACCCCTGCGCTCGAGTTACTCATATCGATATTTAGACAGCTTTGTCAACGAGGACTTTAACAATAAGTTTATTTAAAGTCGCGTCCGCGAAATGTCACATTAGTGAAACATACGATACGTAAGGTCTCGCGGTTCAGTGGTCAACAGTCCTTTATTCATTTGGCGATATTATTGCTGGCTATTTTTGCTCTTGCTTATTGTTAGAGTGACGCAAAAATGACCTGAACGGCTGGACCAGGTGATAGCGTGTCCAGGTACATTTCCTCTTAGTGAATAAAATTTTTCTAAAGTCGGATATCGATTACCGTGGATTCTTCCATCTTTATGATCATCAAGTTCATTTATTACGCGGGTAAAATATCGCACAAACGAATAGTTCAATACCGAGAAATGCGGGCTCAATGGAAGAATAATAGAGTAGAAAAGTTTAGTACGTGTCTGTATACGTGGACTTACACACATTTGATTACCTACACATATGTTACAAGATGTTTTGTGGCTCGAAATATAATAGCCTCTGAAATAACGGTAAGAAAATCTTACCTGGAACATTCCTTACTTCCACTCTGTAATCATCAGTCCTCAAAAAAACTCTGACGATAAGATGAGATAGAATGCAGGAATATGTCCATCATAATTTAGGCAATAGACTATACGAGAGATCTTTAATGCTACAAACTTTTCCTTTTAAGTTCAACAGAGCACCTGCTAAGTATTTATGACGAAAATAAAATCGGGCTAATTGATAGGAATGGTTAAACCCTGAGTCAGTAATGAATTCGTAGTATAAAAGACCACGAACCAGCAGCTGGGTAGATCAAACACCACGTGCACCTGAACCGAGAACATTATTTTCAAACACTGATCGTTATCCACGTCTGTGGGAGTTTTATTATCGATAGAATGAAGTCAACTGTCGAATAAATTGATGAAGTTTTTTTCTTTTTTTTTTTACCATTTTTGAGATGTTAAGTACTTGTTAGATACTACTTATTTTTTAATCGGAATTTAGAGCTTCATTTTTCTATACGTGAAGAAGTGTTTTGAACGACGAGGCATTGAACCTGAAACGCTGACAGTGCACAATCCATGCGAAGCACTCACCCGGTCACAACTAGGCTAACTTTAAAGCCTCTTTGTTAGTTCTCACAGAGTGAACTAGACACGTGTATTACCCGACTATCGGGTAAATGAATCGAAGAGTATTCTCTTTCGATCATTATCATTGAATCCATAACTCGTCAATCGAGTTATATTCAATATTGCATGATCTTTAGGAATGTATGGCCTAATGAAATTTACCTGATCGTGAGCACTGCTAGCAACGATTTCAAAAAATTTGAATAACTTCATTGCGAAGTAACGATACTTGGAACGTCTTCTATATTATTTTTCTAATGGTGCGAACCATTTCGATGCGGAATATGTTGAAAGATACCTACTGATGACGATGTAATGTCGAGCTTGGATTACATCGTTACTAACAGTAAATTAGATAGCATGTATTGTTTGCAGAGCGAAAGTTCTTTACACGTGACTGTCTTATCAATTAGGGATTCTCACTGTCCACGCGCGTAAAAGTTCGGTCAAACATCAGCTACATGCTATTATACTTCGATCGAATGATAGTTACATTCATTGGACCATGATACTCTTAATCGCTAATCTTAAATTCGCTTGAAAAACTGAAGAGACCTCATTTGCGCAATCGCCAATTTAATTAGTATACCCAGATATTAAACTTTCCTGTTTTTCAATCGAAATTGACTGATTGTGATTACGAACGTCACAGTACGCGGTTGCGTATCGTATTATAAACATTTGAGGAACTTTCATTACTCTTTATCAGTAGACTTAGTGTTCTTCGAATTTATCTTGTGTTAACAAAATTCCAAAGGTTGTGTAAATGAACAAAAAAATGAATAAATAAAATAAATAAATAAATAAATAAACAAGATACATCTACGACACTTGAGGAAAATATGGTAAAAATCTAGTGGTAACAAGAAAGACCGAAGTCGTGATATTCAGATCGCGGTTTCATCCATGTCCGTAATCGCAGAAGATTGGCGCGGCGTCGTATCTATATATATATATATATCTTGTTCGCAACGATTTAAACACCTCGTGAGATATCCTGCAGGGGTTGCACAATTCCTCAGGTTTCTCTGTATAGTATAGAGTTAAGATACTGTCAGGACCGAGAACAAACCTCCACTTCAAGACGGAGGCTCTTCTGGCTTAGGAACACATTGAGCTCAAGGCTGAGTGCGCAACCGAACTTTCAGGCGACCAGCGTTCATCTGTTCGACGTAATCCTTGCTAATTTACTATTTGACACTATTTGATTGAATTTTCGATTCTGTATTAACTGTCAAAATTCCATCCTGCACTCCGAGTTTCGTCAAATAATTGTCACAATGTTCCAACTGACCGAATAACAAAAATTCTCAAACCTGAGGCGTGGATTCTGAAAAAAAAAAATCTGTTATAGCCTTCGGCAAGGCTACAGACGGCAGGAATCAAGATTGTTTCTTACGAATGTGTTGCGTATCGTTAAGTTTTTATCTCGTCCGTGCAGAAAATTAAATTCTCAGATTAATTGATAAAATATAGCGATGTGATATTCAACTTATGTTAGCCGTTACACAATCGTGCCAAACTTTTGTTTCTCTGCAGCACAGTATAACTACGTCTGCGTGAGAATATATACCTTTCACAAAATGTATATCTGACTTATATAGTGTTACACAAAATATGATACACAGTAATTAAAGTACCGAGACTCTCTGCAGTCGACGTAATATATTATTTCATTTTCAATTGAGTAGAACTAGATTTCTTATCCTTCGTTAGACACACATCTAGGTGTACTGTGGTCATGAAACGTAAAACTTTTTGAGTACATAAATATCAGAAATCCGTTGATAAAATAAATAATTTTCTTATGTTAGGTGAACAGACGTATGCAGGTACGTAGTATGGCATTACGTAAATATATGCACGATATCTCCATATAAAGATCAAGTTACGGTAGAAGTTGTGAAAGAAAATCTTTCATTTAGTAACTATACATAAACGTATACCGATAGTTAGCCCAGATATATAACAGCACCCGGTTAAATAATACGAGATTGTTAAAACTATGCATAAGAAACTTTGAATCATGATTTTCCAAATTCTTTATTGGAATAAAGCAATATAATCTGCAGTATTTCTTTACCTAATAATTAAAGCGATACACTATGCTATTCCCATGGTGTTTCGCAAGGTTCGATTGTTGATCAGATCGCGTAGCTTCCTCTCCTCAGATTCAATTGAAAGTTTCCTCAGTCACACGGTAACCGCGCACTCATTATTGGCACTGCACGATATGTAATTATAATTTTTTTTTTTTTTGTACGTCTCAGGGAGAATGACCTAAACTAATCGATGAAATAAAAAATCGCTAAGATTAATACGAAAAACTTAATTAAACTAACACGTGAGCTGGTTAAGTCAATAACATGGAAACCGCGATCACAACTTTGACTTACCAAGCGAGCCAGACCGGCTACGACTGCATAGCACGAGCGACTCGAAACTACAAGAAGTCTCCCGCGGCACGCGGCGTTAATGTGAATGTGAGGGGACCTGTATACGTACGAAAAGTACCTTGCATGTATCGTTTATCGCAGCATGCGGGACCTGAACAAGTTAGCATGCTGCTTTATCACGAGTGGGGCGCCTTTCGATGGCTTTAATACGTGCAGGGAGTACTTTTTGCAGGTACTACTGCAACATTACAGACATGAAAAGGAAATCGCTAAGTCGTTATCTGCTCATGCGTCTACATATTCATTCATTCAGAATATGAAAATGATCAAAATCAGCTGAAAGATCGTCAAAATCCTGACTTCCTGCATCAGGAAAGAATTTAAGGGTATCTTTTATACCTTTACCAATATAAACATGCACTTAACGTGTCGGATGATCTATAGATCCTAATATATCAAGGCTGGTATTCTCGAAGTAGAATGAGACAAGATAGTCGAAGTAGAATTATCTGCTCATGCGTCTACATATTCATTCATTCAGAATATGAAAATGATGAAAATCAGCTGAAAGATCGTCAAAATCCTGACTTCCTGCATCAGGAAAGAATTTAAGGGTATCTTTTATACCTTTACCGATATAAACATGCACTTAACGTGTCAGATGATCTATAGATCCTAATATATCAAGGCTGGTATTCTCGAAGTAGAATGAGACAAGATAACTATAAAGTTCTTGAGTCCTTGGCTTCGTATTGACATTGAGAGACAGTCTCTCGATGAATTCTTGCCCACATATTATATTCGGCAATAAATACTTCCCGGATCGTGTCAGCAGGATGCAGGCCTTCCTTCTGACAAAGCCTGGCTACGCATTCAAATGATGAAACAAAAATTATCTTCGGCCTTTGCACTGCGTACATACATAGCATTTTTCAATCTTTTATCCTCATTCTGATAATTAGCCATTACAGGGGTTATCCGTATGTATTCGGGTCAGGATAATTATAACGAACAGATTACACTTTGTCGAAACTGTTGCCAGGATACGGCATGGTATACATCTTGCCTTCTTGCTACATCCTCGCTTTTTTCCAAACCCAAGCGTTCCTCCTCGTCCTGAAAAGAGACGCCAGCAACCCGTTCAGCGGGTCCGGCCACCATCCCAGGTTACTTAGAGATAAATATGAACGAATAGAGTGAGTTCCTTGAGCAGATTCCAGACTCCCGAAGACTGGAACCTGAGGGGATGGCGGCTGTTAATAATTCTCAAAAATGTCTACCTCTTCAGAGGAGAGTTTTATAGTGTCGATGATGTAATTTACTGAAAGGCTCTTCTTCACCTTCACCTTTTTCGATGTTGTGTGGTTCAAGTTCAGGCTAGAGACTTTCAAGAAAGAAGTATAGGTAGGTTCTAGCTACACACCTTTCTTTTGATGGGCTAACGTTTTGTTAATGTTTATGCACTCATTAACAATCTGTTTAAGTCTTTGACCCGAAGTTCAGGTGTGTCGAAGGTGATCGTTACACAATAGACGTTCGGGTTTTGCGGGAACAAAGCCTATTATTTTTTCTAGTTTCACGGTATGTCGGAGTTCAGGCACTCGGCAATATTTTAGTTACTGATTCGAGATCGAAAGTATAAACGCGGCAGGTATGAGAGCCGCATGAGTCAAGTCAAAGTAAACGCACAGTCAAAACTTCGGCTCACTGTATAGAATGTAGATATTATAGGTGAGTGGCGGATGTTGAACAGCTATAGATCTGAAGGAATGGAATTGCCGATTACAAACTATAACTAAATGAATATTTAAACGGGTGCTATTATACCGTTCAATATTATTTATATTGTTTCGAAAATCATTGGCCAACATTAATTTTGAACCGGTAAAAAGCGAGTGCTGCAAATGGCTGAGAGCATTCAGAGATTCTTAATTATTCATAAATTCAATTTATTATACCTGTGTTACAATAAATCATATCGATGATCGATCGCCTTGAACTTAAATAAATTTTCGATAAAATTGTAAAAAACCTTGCTAATAGCTGATAAGTTATCGTATGGATGTTGCGAGATGAATGACGATGTGACTTAAGACCACTGCAATACTGATGTAATTTTTTGAACATATAAGTGTATATATTAGTAGATTGTTGAGCAGCCCACGTTTAAGACACGTGAAATAAATGTGAAAACACTGATTTGTTGCCTACGCATCGAGTTATATTCTATTTGAAGTCTTAAGCACGGTCAGGATCGGTTCAAGGCTATATAAAGTAAAGATATAGTCTTTGGAGGAAAAGTTCAACGTAACAAAGATTAAGGATGACTTTGACGAGGAAATAGTTGTGAAGATCGGTTTTCGGATAATCGAATAATAAATTGCGCCAGATGTGATTAGATGCACTCAATGGTGAAGAAAAAACAACAATTAGATAAACGGTGTAATGCAGGCGTTTTTTATGCGATTGTTTAATACGGAACTTGGCAATCTACTGTGTGTGAAACACGTTCATTTATTATATCGTCAACGTATGTAGTTTATTTCTCTTTGCTCTTTCTATCATATGAGGAGATGCGTGGTCTGTAATCACGAGTCAATTTTTATTGACGCATATCTGAACCGTGGAGAACCTTATTTATTTTAGTATGATCAAAGAAGTAAGTAACTTTTTTGCAGTGAAATAGATAGAGAAGTTTATCGCCACTAAAGTAATTGGCGCACGTTTTTAAATGGCCATGAAATTTTGTCCTTATAGTTACAGAGGCTATCGATGGTTTTATGAGTATACGTACGACACAAATCAATTTGTTTATGAGTGTGTGCGAGTGGTAGGTGTTACAGACTGTTGGTACCTTGATGAATTTCGTAATGAATTGAAAGTCTTCGGCCGTAGGCTGCTCGCCAGCTCATAGATATCGTGTACACTCTCCATTCATCTTTTGGATGTGTGTATGTGCCTATATTTTGTTCACATATACATACGTCGATACTGACATTGAGAAAGTACTGAATTTCTTAATTCGGGTAATAAGTTAATCATACACAAGTGCTGATGGAAAATAAAAGAGTACTAATTCTTAAAGCTGCTGACAGACTTCATTTTTCATTGGCACATGCCGCAGGATGAAATTAATTAGTCAAGAATTCTGACCTTGCCGATTGCATGATTTATATAAAAAAAAAAATGTAGTACGTATGACGTTCATTTTACATATTACAGACAGATTTCATATTGTGTGTGTATTATCCTCGGTTGGGTTACATTCATTATAGCTTTTTATCGCTGTCCCACTTTCGTTATTATTTCTCTGTACTTCGCTATTACATGCTTATGGTGATTATTTCACTCTCGGTATTCTTCAGTATACTCACCTCGGAAAGCCCGTTTGAACTTTCTACTACCGTTTATACAATGCTTGATAATCGTTAGTCTCCTGATTTTGAAATATGGATTTTTCTGTAATGAGTTTTTTTTATTTTTTTTACAATTATATTGGTTGCGGTTGCTAGTGAGGTTTTGGATACAAGGTGCAGAGAGTCTCTGTGACTCAAAAAACCTATCTTACAAATGACTGATTTAATCTGCATAGAGTGATGCAAAATTATTGATAAGTTACCATCGTGAGATTCCAGGCTACCGTAAGTCGCGCTAACAAATGACAAGTGGTAGCCTTTCTATCTCACCGACCGCAAACAATTCACCGACTTCGGATATGAATTCGTAAAATTAAAAATTCATCCGAAAAACTACGAAATCAATACAACTTTACATACATATTAGACATAGTAGAAAAACTAGATTTATAACAGCTTAGAAGGAAATAATTTCGTGAGGTGTGAACTACCATTAGGAATGGAAACTATTGCATCAATGATTTCGGTGCACTCTGTTTCTAGATCGTGAAACAATTTGACTGTGCCATATGATGCACTCATTAACGAGAAAAGATTTTTCTTGTCTAGTTGTTTTAGTAATTTACTCAATGATGGCGATATCATAGTACTCGCTTCTGTTACAGTTAATTAAATAAACTTCGATCAGAGTACACACACCTCCGACCAACATAGATTTTGTTCTAATTGCATCGAACGAAAGTTATCCGCATTATATGCAACCCGCATGCCATACTTGTGATTTAAAGTAGTTCGTCAATTCGTCCGCAAGATGACAATACCATTTCTCACCCCGTTCATCCCATTGGTGTTATTTGCCGGGAAAGAACGAGCACTGACCTCAAATAGCGGCACCTGTCGCGGGGTCAGTGGCCTTTGTGGCGTCGAAGGGTTCGCATGGGGGCTGCGTCAACGAGATACGCCAGTCACAGGATATCGCTGAGATGATCCTGCGTACTATCTTATGCCACAATAAATGCGAACAGAGAAGCGCGATTAATTGCGATATATATATTTATTTTTACGAAACAATTAGAAATGTGCGTAAGCTACATAATTATAATATTGTATCGATGCAGGTTCTTTAATACGGTTTTTTAATGTCGGGGACCTGGGAAAAACTCGACGCTAGTTTTATTGTAGTAATATTGTTCTCTACTTTAAAATTTCAAATGCTCAAGTACATATTATATTAGGAATGATATTCATACGCGATAATTACATGTATTATTCTAAATGTAATATTTATTGTATTATGAGTAAGGTAAAATGTTTATTTGAGGAAAAATACTCAATTTGTAATTTGTACGAGGTACTTGGCAGTATTTGACAAAATTTGATGTATACTATTTCGTTTAGAATTGAATGAAAAAAATATTATTTTTCATCAAGAATTGCTGAAGATGTCACTTTGTGTTACCTTTTTTAAGATATGAGATTAAATTTTTTTATTAAGATAGGGAAAGTGCGGAGAGAAAATTAATAACTTCTACAAAAATAGATATTAACCAACGTATTTGATAGTGAGCATTCTTCAAACTATCTACTACAATGTGGCAGAAACAAAAAATTATTAAACTTTCATTTTCATATAAAATATACGTGAACAAAAAAAACAGGCAAAAGCGGCATCTCTTCTTACACTCTATGGGAGAGATGCTGCAGTAATGCGGAAGAGATGCTTCGCGGTTTCAAATGATCGAAACCAAAATCTAATCAGTTCTAAGTTTGGAAAAGCCACGTCGATTGAGACCAGAATCATTAAAATCCAATAACTCGTTCTCGAGATATCGTCGGATAAAAAAATTGAGCAGACATCGGTGCCTCTTTTGAACCATCGGTGCCTCTTTTGAGCCATCGGTGCATCTTTTGAGCCATCGGTGCCTCTTTTGACCTCTCGGCGCTTCGCGTGGGTAAAATCCCCATTTTCAGACCGTATGAAGTAAAATTTTGTCCTATACGCGACGGAAAAACTTTTTCTGATGAAAAAGTCCTCGGCTGTAGGAACTCCAGTAAAACCATAAAATTTATGAAAACTGTATATTGACGATATTGAGATATCCAATATCGTTATTCAATTAAACGTCATGCTATATTGTTTGTCGATGAATAAATGACAAATAATTTGATCGAAGATGTAATTTTCCGCGGCTACGAGCTTTCAAATTGCCACGTGGACAGCCGGTTAACACCGTATTACTGTCATACCACATTGCCCACACATATGCCTAGGTAAAAGTATACGTTGCACAAACACAACAGCTCATGTTTGTGAGTGTTTTACTGGAGGTGGAAAGCATTTCAATTGGGAGAAGAGAGAAACGTGATTCTTGGCTGTGCGCAACCGTGCTACTTCTGTAAACCCTCGAGTGGGAGACCAACGGCAAAGTAGCCAAGACCTTGATCGCAGAGATGCACACGGTACCTACCAGTTCGCGGTGTCAGTTTTAGTCCGCGTGTTCTATAATATTGTGATTTATTTAACGAATGCAGTGAAACCGTGGAAATTAGGTAAAATTCATTGTATAAATCAATTTTCTACGATATTGGTAGATGTAACTGGAAATACTCATCACATGAAATCACACACATTCAATTTCGAATCATTTTGCGCTCTTTGCGGCTCTTGCCGTATGCATGTAGAATTTTTATTATTCGGTCACGACAACGAACAGCGACGCGATCAGTTTGCTATATATTCCAAAGGTTGTTCAACTTCTCGCTACTTTATTAATACTATTTTTTGAATGATTGAAAATATCTTCCAATTATTATAATCAAAACATCTGTTATGCCAACTATGGATAGCATTGCATTTATTCTTATTACAACCGCGTGTAGATATAATTGAGTAAAAGCACAATCTGCGATTGAATTTTTTGCCTCACTCTCCGATATGCTTTCCCATAATGATCGAGAGCCATCGGATTCCAAATAATCTCTACACGTACTACATACAGCCAAGCGTTTATTTGAAGTGAAAGTAGCCCAACCAGCCCATCCAACAGCGTGTAAATCGACGCGTCCCATGGCACAGATAAAGTTTTTAACTCTGATAATTTTCTACGAGCTTTACCTATTAGAAATGCTATATTAGATCAACAAAAATGAGAATCCTATTATATCTGCAATAACAAATTTTGTATAAAAATAAATTCTTTCGACATTCACCGTACATACGTTCGGTAATCATCAATTATCACACACTCCATGAGTTTCCGCGACATCCAATGTCAAATGATGCACAACTGATGATGTAACGCTGCAGTGAATACTTTCACTCTCTCCGAAAATACGATTTCTTCTATATAGAGAACACGACCTTCGATAGTATTTCCGGCCAGATACCCTAGACAAATAACAATTTATTATGTTGATTCTACAACTCTGCAAATTCCCAATAATTCATTAAATTATGTGAACAGTTCTTGTACCAATCTTCTACAGCGTTCGGTATGGGAAGATTGCTCAGGTGGAAACCGGTGCAGGTCATCCGGACATTGTGCACTGATGTGCCAAGTCTGAGTAAAACTGTCGCTGCAGGACCACCGGATTACGTCGATGCTTTACCTTACGAAACAATACCTGGGCCAAAGCCATTGCCAATACTTGGGAACACTTGGAGACTATTGCCGATCATTGGCCAGTACAAAGTATCAGACGTAGCGAAAATCTCCGAACTATTTTACGAGCATTATGGAAAAATCGTCAGGCTTACTGGCCTCATAGGACGACCCGATCTTCTATTCGTCTACGACGCTGATGAAATAGAAAAAGTTTATCGTCACGAAGGTCCGACACCGTTTAGACCCTCGATGCCATGTCTTGTTCATTACAAGGGAACCGTACGCAAGGATTTCTTTGGTGACTTACCAGGCGTCGTTGGCGTGTAAGGTTTTTTTTTTTTTTTTACAGTTCTCGTTTTTTCCTAACTTGACGCGTTAATTACTAGGTAAACTTGACATTTGTGGCCAGAAGGCAGGCCATCATCGTCCTTACAGTAGTTGCGGACGGTTATAGGTCAGCCATCAGAAAAAGTACAGCAATTATAGCGTAGGAATCGGATATCAACGAAATAATAAAACGATAGAACACGGGCTGTGTTGTATTCGCGACACTTTTCCAATCGTTGTTATATTCTTTCGATCATTCCAGGCACGGTGAACCTTGGAGAGAGTTTCGTACACGTGTTCAAAAGCCAGTTCTACAACCTGTTACAGTGAGGAAATACATTCAACCGATCGGAGTGGTGACCGATGACTTCATCGAACGGTATGCATATACCTATAACTTATTTTGAAATTGATAAACTTGCAGATAAATAAGCAGACGCAACAATAACTACCTGAACATTTCAGAATGAAAGAAATCAAGAGAGAGGACGGAGAATTGCCCGCAGATTTCGATAATGAAATACACAAATGGGCCCTAGAGTGTAGGTGTACAATTAATACCTCAAGACCCTCATAGCTATTATGAACTTTTCTTATGAAAAATAGTCAGGTTTTTTCCAATTCGTTTGATACGTGTTCCAAACCCTGATGGATCAAAATTTTTCTCGCAGGCATCGGAAGAGTGGCCCTTGACGTGAGGCTGGGTTGTCTTGGGGCGAATTTAGCCCCTGATTCAGAGCCCCAAAAAATAATTGACGCAGCAAAATACGCCCTCAGGAACGTCGCGGTGCTTGAATTGAAGGCACCTTTCTGGCGATATATTCCAACTCCACTCTGGACTCGTTATGTTCGTAACATGGACTATTTCGTCAAGTAAGTGGGTTTTAAAAATAAACTTGAAAAATCTTCTTCCGCCTCAAAGTCACTCTCGCAGCTATCTTTCCCGTAACAGAATATGCATGAAACACATCGACGAAGCTATGGAAAGACTGAAGACTAAGAAAGCTGTTGACGAAACTGACTTGTCATTGGTGGAAAGAATCTTGGCTAAAGAAACTGATCCTAAAATGGCATATATCCTTGCCTTAGATCTAATTCTTGTCGGCATCGATACGGTAAGTTTGTTTTACTAATTTTAATCATTTTTGAACTCCAGACAACAAGATTAGCTCTAAGTACTCGTGTCTTCAGATGTATGAATTTTTTGCCTTGCTTGTTGTAGATATCGATGGCAGTTTGCTCAATTCTGTATCAATTAGCAACCAGACCTGAAGAGCAGGAAAAAATGCATCAAGAACTGTTAAAGATATTGCCAGATCCTTCAGTGCCCATTACCACGCAACATCTTGACCAGGCTGTTTACATGAAGGCGTTTATCCGCGAGGTTTTCCGGTAGGTTTGATAAAAATGAAGAAATTCCATAAAATTATCTTCGAAGATTTATGTACTTTTAAAGAATCGTCGTTTTCGTTTCAGAGTTTATTCAACGGTTATTGGAAACGGAAGAACACTCCAAAACGACACTGTGATCTGTGGTTACAAAGTACCAAAAGGGGTGAGTCCTCGTATAATTTAGAATATCTTGAATCGATGAAAATTAAAAATAATTCCGTCTTGCAATCTGCAGGTGCAAGTAGTTTTTCCCACACTCGTTACCGGCAACATGGAGGAACATGTGGCTGATGCAAAGACTTTCAAGCCTGAAAGATGGCTGAAAGAATCTGGGGATGAAAAGCTGCATCCCTTTGCATCCCTTCCCTACGGTTATGGGGCTCGAATGTGTCTTGGAAGAAGATTCGCTGACCTAGAGATGCAGGTTCTGCTAACAAAGGTATAGTTATCTTGTATTTCAGAAATATAAAAATTATTCATTGGTTCGAGATCGTTGAATATTACAATACGTGACAATTTGTCTTTTTTTCACTCCAGCTTATTCGCTCCTATAAATTGGAGTACCATCACGAGCCATTGACCTACAAAGTAACTTTTATGTACGCACCTGATGGTGACCTGAAATTCAAAATGTTGGAGCGATAAATTCGAGGGATGAAAAAAGGTGGAAATTTCTTTCGAAAAATCACACGATTCTCTGCATTTCTCATCGCTGTTTCTCGGCATGAGTCGATTTTAAGACAATGCAGAAATTCGTGGATTTTTGTACATGCTAGCATCAATGAAATTCGATAATCACATGAAAGGTCGTACGTGTAGTTAATGTTTTATATTTAATTTGTACATATATTATCTACATACATAATATGTAAATAACGAGATGACAATGATCTTAAAAATCCTGAAACCGTCCAGCAGTAAAGTACTCGTCATAAACTCAGGTAATTGTATTTCATTTACGTCCTCACCTTTACCAATCAAATCCAGTAGAACAATTTTCGGTGAATGTAAGTATAATTTATTTACTACGCGGGTATGAGATGTGTCCTGAAACAGTTTAAACTTACAACCAATCTCCTCTGATCCCGCAGTAATCTAAAATGGGTAACGGGTTGATGAATGCAAATGTTGGAGATTTAGAATCCCCATGAATTAAAAAGGACGTGAATTAGCGTCGATTTCAATTCTTTGGAAACAGGATGCACAGGTGTATAGGTGAAACCGAGTAATACTTCGAATGACGGAAACGCACATAGATGAATTTTTCTCGCATTGCATATTCAACAAAAAACGTGCATATATATACTATAATCGTAAAATTATAATTCAATCTAGTTATCTGTCGATCATTTTAATTTTAAGAGGTCCTTTGGGCGTGTACATCGGATCGATGTGATAATCTAATTTTTCATGATGGTACTCGAGTTTGAAGGATTGCACGATCTGAAAATAAAAAAAAATAAAATGAATGAAAATGATCCGAAATATAGATATTGAATTTTTAGTTAAAAGTGTGGGAAAAATTTCGTTCGCGCACCTTTGCAAGAACAATATTCATTTCCAACTCAGCGAACCTCCGTCCCAAACACATCCTGCGCCCATAGCCAAAAGGTAACGAAGCAAAGGCATGTTTTACTCCCGAATTTATATCACTTCCGGCAATCCAACGTTCTGGTATGAATTCATCGCTGTTCGGAAAGTAGCGGTTCTGGTTGCTGATCACGTAATGCTGAAATACCACTTGCACCTGGAAGCATATCAGTTATGCAACTGTTTCTATATTAAGCCTTGGGGATTCAATTTGACATTAATTATGGTCAGTAATTGAAAGCTCGAGGTCACTATATTCGAGATGCAAATGAGACCAATTACCGTTGTACCGATGATCGTTGAATAATTGAATGCAAAGATCATCAATTATGCATCTGATGCTGTTATATGCATCAATTCTAATAATTACTTTACTACTTACACCTTCTGGTATTTGATACCCTCCGATCACAGTGTCTTTCGTCATGCAGCGTCCGTTGCCGATGACTACCGGATACATTCTTTAATAAAAAATGATCTGCATTATATACAAACAGGAAACTATATAGGGATGAGATTTTGCTACCTCAGGGTTTCTTTTATACAGGCTTTCAGGTATTTCATATCCTCTAAATGTCCAGCGTCGATTGCCGACCCAGCCGGAGGCAAAACCCTGGATACTTCTTCGTAAAGACGGGCTTGTTTTTCCGGGTGCAAAGCGAGCTGATAAATAACTGATGCTACAGCGTTTGAAGTCTGTATAGAAAAAAAAAAACGATGCGCTTGTATGATATATAATTGTTTGTATATAGGTACCTACAGCTATTGCAACAGTTTACGAAGCTGTTGTATAATAGAATAATATATAGATCGCGATGTATCAATGCTTTCAATTATTCTAGCCACCGCTTTGATACGTGATTTATGAAAAATTAGAACGATGCCCAATGAAGGGAGATCGGAATGGGGTTTTACAACTAATAAATTATACTCACAGTATCTATACCGACGAGAAACAAATCCAGAGCTAATATAGTAGCGATTTTAGCCCCCGTGTCCAGGGCAAGTAATCTTTCCAAAAGAGAAGGTTCCTTGTTTTCATTGCCCATGATTTCTTTCGTCTTTGCTTTGGCAAGTGCTGCGTTGGTGTGCTTCGAGGTGACTCTAATAATTGCATAAGATTATTGCATTGAATGAAACCGAAAATAAGAAGAAGAGCAAAAAAGAACAAAACCAGGCACAGATGTATACATGCATGTGCGTATAATATGTATGTAAATTTTTCGTACTCCACTATCGTATCCAAAGCGTTCACGTATTTCTTCCACGTCGGTGTGTTGAACAGTTTCCAAAACGGAACTTTCAGTTCAAGAACACCAACGTTTTTGAAAAAAATGTTCACTGCGTCGATCAACTGCTGGGTCTCCAGGGGTGCGTCGTCGTCGAGACACCCCAATCTGACATCTAGAGCAACTCGCGCTATAGCTGCGAGAAAAAAAATGATTCAAATTTTCAATTATTCTAATCTCGTTGGTAATTCTCTGATTAAAATTCTAACGGTGTATCTATTCGTATTTTAATAAACTATACGCACATTCTAAGGACCATTTGTGAATTTCGTTAAGAAAATGATCGGGCGTTTCTCCGTTGCCATCGCGTACTTTTTTTATTCTGAAACGGGATAACGTGTACAGGTTGTTCGAAGTGGTCTGATTCTGATTGATTGCTCATTGTAGGTCAAACCTTTTAAGAAAAGCCTCGCTCGCTTCCTGGACTGCACCAACGTACAGCTTTGCGGTTCGTGGCTGCAACATCACCTGCTGCACTTTGCTGCGAAAATTATACCAGCTCTCTCCATGCCTGTAATTTGACGAAAATAACAGCCGTGCAGCGAGAAACGGCCGGGTAATTCACTAGGAATTTAGGATTCGAGTTGCCGACTGCAGAGTCCATTCGTTTCGGAGTTCTTGGACTCTAACATACTTACTATGTATAATTTGCAATAAACTCCGATTAAACGACGTTTAGACCGGTAAAAAACGCACACATACATACATCCATACGTAATATCATATATAGCTGACTTTCGAATACCTACATGCAATCAGAAAATGCGATACGGCCACAAAATGAGCTGAGACTTTCTATTCTTTGCGGTAATGATTTCAGTGGAATCGGATATACCGCGGGTGAATTATTATATTTTTTCTAAATAACAAATAAATTTCAAGGAAGTATAGTCTTCCATATCCTGAACTCTGCAGCATGTCTTTATTGTAACTATCGCTGCACTCTCTCCGCAAGTAGAGTTATGAAATAAATATGTGTATTCTACATGCTCTATTTGGGCAGATCAAAAAATCTTGGACTTTCATAACTGCAGAATAATGATAGCTGTATACCTAGTGCCCCACAATGATACGAAAGTAAAAATAGACCTATAGACTTTTTTTCCCCAGTTTTATGCAAATAACATTCGCGAAAAATAATCGTGAACCAATTATTGCGCAGGTATAAATACATAAGGCTAATTACACGTATTTTCTTGCATAAGACGGATGTAGTTCATGTGTTTGTATCTTGGGAAGGTCCAACGACCCATTCTCAAAACTAGTACAGAAGATAATGATCAAGGTGGGGGAACAAAGCCACAATTATCTCGATCGTGATCGTGGCGAAATTATTAATCACGCGGTTGAGATTGCAGTATAATTGATGTTTGTGAGACGAAAAGTGGTTTGCCTTATTGCATTCAAAATGTCTTGGGAAATGTCATTCGCAAAATTTTAATAATTTCAAAACTTACACTGCGATGACCCCAGCGTCTTCTCCAAAGAAGTCTTTGCGTAGGACGTGTTTATAGTAGTTTAAAGATGGCATTGATGGTCGATGAGGCATTTTTTCTTCCTGGCGAAAAACGCGTTCAATTTCGTCAGCGTCGTATAAAAAAACCATATCTGGTCTGCCCAAAAGACCCCCGATTTTAACGACATCTCCGTATTTTTTGTAAAGACGTTTAGAAACTTTGTCGACTTCCTCGATTTTGAAATCGCCTGAAATTAAAGCGAAACTAAGTTGAGACGATGAGGGTTCTCTGAAATGAATAATTTTTTTCGAAATTCTTACACGTTCGGTAAACTATTATATTTTTGTCAGATACAACATAAATACATGTGAATTACGTAAGTGCTGATGAATAAAACGAAACGTTCAAAGGCACGTGGGAATACCATTAGGAAAATATCTACAATGTTTGTTCACTGATAGTCAAACATGTATAATTATGATATTTCAACATTCTATACGTTATCAGGCTAGTTTGCCAAATTGTGCAAAGCGGCTTTTCACTTCATCTATAAGGTCTCGCCTGTTCCTCTCACCTTTTTAAACATTATTTTTTGAAAGTTCGAAGGTAATTTCACTCACGAGGAATTATGGTGTAAAAATTGGGATGTAATGAATCATATGATGTTATGTTATGTTACGTTATGTTATAGCTTGTCACAAGCATCGACATTTTTCACTAATTTTGTCCATGACATGCTGCATTTTGCTTACCAATGTAAGGTAAAAATCTCCAGGTGTTTCCGAGAAAAGGAACAGGCCTTGGCCCGGGAATTTCTGTGTAGGGTTTCGCCTGGGCCCACTCAAAGTCCAAAGGAATACTAGACTTGTCTAAAGGTTTGATCACACCCGAACAAGCTTGCGTAGAGCAGTTTGCCCCGATTTTTCGAAGCCAATATAATCTGGCGTGTCTCATCGTCAAATTGGCCATTTTAACTTTTTGTAGAAAATATCGTCAGCCTAAAATATACTGCATTGGAGAATATGAATTGAATGAATAAAATTACATGAATTATAGAGCAAAAATTGTACAATGGTGAGGTGAAACTTAGTCACACGCGTTTCACCGGGTACTCGGACTCTTTTTTCTTGGGGTAATTAATATAATGTTTCTCTATTTTTGACATTATATAAACCGGTTCTACGGTTCCCTGATTTTTATTTTGCGGAATGATACCATCACACTGTATAATGTGACGGAATGTAATGTTTGGATTATATATTAGTTATATCAGTAGTGCAGTGATTACGGTATAACAAAAATTGTGAGAGTGATTTGGGGGTTGAGAGTTTCGACCGATTCTATACTGGCAAAATTTGATCTATGAATGATTAGGGAATAACTGGTTTGAATTTGGGCCAGTAGCCCACTTGCCAAGCAGGTGGGTACAACATTAATTTCTCTCGCATCCCACGCTTTCGTTAAACTGGATTAATATATCATACGATCTAATACGCGTGTAAATTCATGCGAGGGGCTCAAAAACCGCGATGCTGCAAAGTTATAGAAAAATTTGATAGGAATTTACACTACGTACCAAAATTCTGCGACAGTAGAGATCAGATCTTCATATTTAAAACGACGATTTCACTGATATTAAAGACGGCGAAAACTGCACTGTGAAAACT
This sequence comes from Tenthredo livida, assembly GCA_963992785.1. Taxonomy (NCBI): domain Eukaryota; kingdom Metazoa; phylum Arthropoda; class Insecta; order Hymenoptera; family Tenthredinidae; genus Tenthredo; species Tenthredo livida. The sequence goes on along the minus strand of OZ023071.1, from coordinate 5,021,474 downwards.
CACGTGGGAATAAACAATATTTTCATACGCTTAGCTACAATGTTTGATTCCCTTCAATTTTTACAGTCAAAAATTCATGTTGCAGCTAAACCAGAAAAAAAACGTCCGAGACCAAAAATGACAGACGCTGTTATAAGCGCGTTCGTGTTTTTATTCGAAAGAGAGACGAGACGCGAAATGCGATATTAAGCTACAGAGTTGAACTCCGCAGTTTTACTTGTCCCTCTGTGACAGCCCAGTAAGCCACATGGGAAGAGCGGGATACTGGAGTAGAGAGGGGATTTCGGATCCCACATCCATATCCCTGTTAGAAAAAGTCGGACACGAATACGATCTCACAGATCCGCAGCCTGAATCCGGATGCAACGTCCGTTTCTGGCCGGATTATCGGACCCAATTCGCCTTCTTCTAACATTTTGAATAGGAATTTGCGATCCGATTGAATTTTTCTTTCGAAAAATACAGGAAATCTTTTTTCCATACGAATAAAGAACAACGGTTTTCGGCTCAACGCAATCATTTCATTTTATTTTATATTTTTCAATTAGTTATACATTCAACATACACTCGCACGAGAATTTTCATCGAACGAACTTTTTCGCGATAGTGTTACGCCCTAAATGGCAAAGAGATATGAAACAAAAACTGAGAAGAAAAGAAGTAGTGAATCCGCCGATGCTATATTACGCATAATTTACACACTATTCGCTACGATATAATATTCTTGATATCTTCATGGTCGTGGATATTGCGTTACGTTACACCTTCTTAGTTATGTATTTCTCACGAATATAATGCTCCAATTCCTGGGATGAAACTACTTTATATTTCTCACATCGCATTATTGTGTGGTATAGCGGTGTGATACCAAGTGGCATGAAAGAAGAAGCTTAAATTGCTATTAATTCATTTCCATTATTACATTATATTGTAAAATCATTGTATAGTATCACATCATCGGAGCCACCCAACCTGCAGCACAAGCAGCAGCCCACGCCATAGTCGCAGAAACTAGTTCTGTCATTTTTGCGACTGATCTTTACACTTTGGTCGATCTTTGCTGTTCAACATTGCTACAGTACTATTCAAGTGTTGGCCTTCGTATGATCGCAATGTCGAAAGCAACATTTCATTGACGGTATATATTCACGTTAAAAATTGATAGCTAAATCCAGTGGTGAAATTAGGTAGCATCGCAGACTATCCTGTTCGCTTCTTTCCACCCCCAAAGTAATTTTATTTTATTTTTCTTCATCCGTTCGTACCGGTAAGTCGAGTTTATTTACATTTCTTTACATTCTCTGGCGCATTATAATTGACCATTGACATTTGAAAGTGGTGCTCTTTGACCGAGACCATCGTAAAGGCATCAGGCGTGTGAGTCTTAGGCCGTTTTGTTCAGCTGGCAAAAAAAAAATACAGTGCCTTTACCGCACCATATCCGCGATACACGAATAGCCTTTTAAAAATTCACCAGTCGTATAATGCACAGCGAAGGTATAGGTATAGTTATACAGGTAGATGTTAACTCTCATTTCATCTGACCTTCTCCCATAAGGCGAATAGGTTTTTTTTTAAACAACTTTCCCATTGTCGTCCAATCAGATCCCAGTCTCGCATTGGCAACAAATTTTATGATCTCGTATTTCCAGGCCGCGGGGCTGGTGGCTAATGTTAATAAATATCTTTTTCGACTATCAAACTATACTCTCCTAATTTTCATAACCAGTTAGAACGAAACTTTGGATCCGGGTCGGTATGCTGAATTTTTTTAACCATTCAACGACAAGTTCATTGTAACTTGTCGTGTTAGCTGTAGGTGTAGGTTTACCGTTTTCAATACGTATACGTGCTTTTGGGGTAATTTCAAATCCCTTTTTCTCCGGAAATATATCAAATTCTCTCAATTTTCGATTCTTCTATTATAATAATTGCGTATATAATATTTTATGACATTTTTTGACGCATATTTAAATACGTATAGATACTAGAATTGATCGATGCCTGACAATGGACTTTTTTCGCGCTTTTAAACTTAAGTATGGTTTTATATACCTAGTATATTCATGTTTGTATTTCCGCTGAGAAAATACACTAACATAATTAAAATACCGTTAATTGATACATAAGTGATGCTTCGATTGCGTCACGACGGCAGAAAAACCTCTAAGAATCGGGGCTAATCATTATTCAGCAATAAATAAAAAGTCCGACGATATCAGGCATTCAAATAGAATGAGGCTGCTCGCGCTTGCGGCTATCGTAGTTCCTCATAGTGTCGATAGGCTAGTGGCATGGCGCCACTTGTCTAGCGCTACGTTTAAAAAACAGTATGATTGAATATTTGATCCACAGGTTGCATACGATAAGGCGAATCGAAATTAAATAAAATAAAATAATTAATTATCTATATTAATTAAAAAAAAAAAGCAATATGGATAGGAAATAGATTTCTAGACTGATGTATACAGAATCGAGTATATATTTAATTGTTTAATAATATAATACACCTAATGATAGACACAATTATTTAGTTTAATGAATAAAGATTAGCGAAACGCAGCTATAACATAATTGATTACTTTGTCATAAACAATATTCGCAATTGCCTTATATATAAAAAAAAACAAAACCGATTACGTTTCGTACCATTTAGATTTTGCTTCAGACGTTGCCATCAATTTGTTTTTATAGTTGTTTACAAGTTTACTGAAATCGACGTCATCTTGATTGGCTTTTTTCTTACCCTGCTTCGGCTGTTGAGATAGAATTTTTGCAAATTATTTACTATATTATAAAGAAATTCAGAAAATAATAAAATAAACATTAAATAATAAGCAAAACTCACCCTTATTTCTTTCCTAGATATTCGTTCCTCTTTCTTTTGCAGTTGAACTTTCGCTCGAGATTTTTTATTCTTTACTTCTTGTCTAAGAGTTTGCTTGTGCAATAGAGCCTGGGATTTCAGATTGAATCTAGATCGCATTTTACTCTCTCCTGGTTTACTCGTAACTCCCACATACGACTGTACGTTATTATCGTTGTTACCATTTTCTACTTTAGCATGTTTCGCGGGTCTTTGTTCCCTATTATTTTTCTTATTCCCCACGGGCCTGTTGTCGTTATTCATTTTCTTATTATCCACGGGTTTCTCATCAGCGTGTTTCCGCTTATTTCCAAAGGGTCGACGATCGTTTGTAGTCTTCTCATTATTTACTCCTGTCCAAAGAGGATTACGCTCTCGGCTTTTTTCTACACGTTTTTTAATCGCATTAACCATTACCCTATTTTCAATTGAGAAGGCAACAATGGGTCTCTGAAAATGAAATACGTTCATGTATTTTCATGATTAGTAGCGAAAATGATCTTAAAACTCACAATTCATGGCTAAATTTAATTGGGATTAAGCACCTTGGCTGGGCCGAAGATTTTTGGATTGTTATTGATATTTCTTAATGCCTTCAAAGCGTCTTCGTAACTCGTGAAAGCGACGAAGCCGTATTCTTTAGATTTGCCGATACCATTTGATTCTATGTTCCTCAAATCCCGCATCACTCGAGCCTGAACGTAAATAGACACACATAAATATAGGCAATGATGAAATGAATTGATTCCTCGATATGTAATAAGGAATGAGCAATAAAGTAATTCCTCACTTCTCTAATAACTGCCTTTGGCCCTGAATGATTCTGGAAAATATCTCTCAACTTTTTGTCGTCTACCGAAACAGGCAAGTTATGTACCACAAGCCGAACACGTGATACAAACATATTCAGGTTCCTTAACATTTGAGATTTCCATTGTTCTAATTGTAAACGGCGAGCCATATCCCCAGCTGATACTCCCACGGCTGCTGGACTGCCAGCTAGTATCACTGAAAGCAATTCAAAGTTTGAATATCTGTTGAATGAGTTCATGATTCATTGATTCTATCCGATTTCTAGACGGATAGTATCCTACCTCCTTCTTTAACGAGATACAAGTTTCTCGAATCGGTTACTTTCGCCTTTTTAAGTTCTGATTTGTCTTGAACTTCATTTCTGTTCAGTGCCTTATGAGGATCAAGTACCTGGTCATGTAAACGTAACTCGGTACCAGCTGATAAACATTTCTCAGCATCTTCTAGGTGCTAGAAATAGAGTTTAGACATTTTATTTGTCAATTAGAATTCGAATCAACTCTTCAATTAGATTTAGTTATTCAATTTCATGTTTTAATTAAGTTTAAAGCAGAATTGTCCGTACGACTTACTTGAAATTTGACAAATGCTGTCCCTTTAGAATGCTCTGTCATTGGATCAATGCATACAAGTGCATAATAAACCGGACCAAATTGTTCCATACATTGTTTGAGGTCATCATTAGTTACAGAGAATGGAACATTTTTCAAAAATACAGTCTTGCCTTCGGTGACGTCGTTGGAGATCCGACGTGGATGAGAGGCTTCATCGTCTTCTTCCTCTTCATATTTTATTCCTTTTTTATCTTCCTCCTCATCTTCCTCTTCGTCTTCTTCCTCTTCTTCTTCTTCAGATTGAACCTCGAGACTTTTATCGAAAGATTTTTTATCATCAGTCTCTCTGAAATAAACAATCGATAATTATTTAAGATTGGTTTCTGTTATTCTTCGAATAAATATTCAAGCAAGGTAACTAAAAGGTGAATATACTCATCGCTAGACTCGTCATCTTCAAGTTTCAGGGAAGTATCCTCTTCCTTTGGCTGTTCATCCGAGCTATCATCATCCTCAGGTTCTTCCTTTTTTAATTCAACTTCTTCTGTACTGGTTTCATTGGCATCTTCAACTTCTCCAATCTTACCAAACTTCGTTTTTGGCACAGCCCAATCGACTACAACAGGCCGACCAAGAAGAGGCTTGAGATTTAAATGATGGATAGCTTTTGCTGCACTTTGAACAAGATTGAATTGCACAAAGCCACAACCAACTAGTTTTCCATCTGGTCTACTCAGGATCTTGACGTCTTCTACTTTACCAAACGGTGAGAAATGATCTCTCAACGCGTCGTCAGTTATCTAAAATTCAAATGCAAAATCCCATAAACTGATGTATTCGCATTCAGATGCTCAAATCATAATTTCTTTCTAAAATTCTGATAAGACTTGGTAAAATCAGGCAAAGAAAATTTCTTTTCTCACATTAAATGATAGATTTCGAACTATAATCCTGGCCCGTTTCTGAGTATTCTTCGATCTATCTTTATCCCTCCTTTTCTTTTTCAGTTCTTTCTTTAACTGAGTTTTAGATAATGAAGTATTTTCATTGTTTATAGTAGTTTTTTCTACGTCATTCTCCGCCTCAGTTAAATCCTCGGGCTTTTTGGTATCACCTTTGATACCTTCGGTTGTTTCGGAAAATTTGTATTTAGGAATCGCCCAATCGGAGGAAATGACTCTGCCTGTAATTTGTTCAAAAAATAATTAGAAGCATGAACATTATTGATAATCGAATTCTGGAATGGGAAAATATATCTCGAATCACATTATATTAATTAACCAGTGAAATTCAGACAATTGTCTATAAAAAAAAATATATCTTCCAATTTTCTTACCAAGTAATTCCTTCTTATTTGTGTTGAATATCGCCTTAGAAGCTTGCTCGACTTTTTTAAATTGCACAAAACCACAACCGACTAATTTACCACCCGGATGACGGAGTAGATTTATTTCCTCGATTTCGCCATATGGTGTGTAATGTTGTTTAATATCATCCTCCGTGACCTGATAACATTAATAAATCGTGAATAATTTATATTTCGAGATATTTGATTATTCAATAATTATAAATGATGGAAATATCATTATCGATGCACATATATGATACCTTGAAAGGAAGATTGCGGAGTACGATTCGAGCCTTTTTATTTTGGACTTGTACATTTGTAGAATCTTCTGGTATTTCCTGATCCCTTTGATTTCGTATTATTCTTTTCTTGTTGCGATAAGCCCATGAAAGTTTTTTTTCATGCCATTTTCTCGGAGCTCCTGAATTATTGAAAACATTAAATATTCTTACAGAAAATATGGAGCAATTAAAATGATCCAGTAGATCTAAGCTAGCAATTACGCTTAAAATCCGAAAATTAACAAACAGCACATAACCTACCGCGGTCTGGTTTCTGCATGATTATTTACGCGCTCACAAAACAAAAGGGCGAAGGCCTGTAATTAAATTATCCTTTGTGGGTAATCGATTACTGAAAACTTTTGATTAATCAATGTATTATTTTACATTCAATATTGAATACTGTATACACGCTTCTTTGATCGTCTGTTTATATTTGAGGTTAGATCGCAGCGTGTTCGCCATAAACTACTTTAGAACGATAGATGCGATAACTATAGAGAAATAATTAGATTACTGTACGCTCGTAAGATGTCGTTGCAAACACATCCGCGTTTAGATAAAAAAAAAAAAAAGTTGGTATGCATCATAACTTGAAATTGCAGCTAATCCGTATACGTCATAAATGAGGTTGGCAATGGGTGAATTTTCGGCTGCTAGCTAACGGATTAACGAATCCTGAAACCATTGAAGGCCAGTCGTTCTCACATTGCCAACTTATTCGCAATCAGTTTTCGGGATCATCGGCAACTTCAGGTGGTCATATACATCCTCGTCAAGTTGTACCGTGGACTTGATTTCCAATTTCAATTCTATTTTATTTATTTACAGATCCGTGCGGTTATGTTGTGTTGGTGGCGAGAAGAATATTTCTTTAGCCTCACCCGTGGTTATGTTATGTTTTTCGTAATAAATATATAATTCTTGGAATAACAAGTGTTCAAAGATATTATTGAAAGTGTTGAGTGTTGTTAATTATTTCGTACGCAATTTTCGATAAATTATAATAATAATAAATATTCACATCTCCGAACAGTTTTAACACTCTATATCTATTTGATCGTATCATTTACGTAAACAGTAACCACATCTATTGACATATCTAACGGTAAAATGAGGTGTTGTGAATACTTAATTAATAACTGAATATAAATCTCATACGATTTCATTAAAACGGCTATAAATATGACAAACGAATATAATTTCGACGAAATTGAACCCATCGATGCAGACGATATCATAGATGTTTCGGCCTTTAACTTCACAGACGATGAAACATGGTAAGAATCACGTCATAATTTCATTTCATTTCTTTCATTAATCCTCTTTCGCACACATTTTTCATTATCTGACTCTAGTATAAGGTACTAACGACTCGTATGTAAATATCTCACTAATTATGACAGCTTAAATACGTGTTTTTGTATACACGTCATAAATTAACCTACCTTTAATTTTCACCATTCTATACAACAACCTGAGTTGAATCATTCATCCCAATCCAGGTATGATGGGTGCACTCATTTCTGTCAATGACTCACACCCGGGTATATGTATATATATTTATAATCCTATAATAAGATTAAAGAACCTAAGGCAGTTCAATACATACCATGAATGCACTATGTTATGCACAACCTTGTAGAATATTTACGAATTTTTATTGCAACGCAACTTCGAAGTTCTAGAAATTTGAATAACAATGAACCTGCATACAGGCACTGTCTTATCGATCAAAAATTATTGCCGTTGAGGAATTTTCATTCAAAACATTGTCGAGTTATTTCTGTTTTCTTTTTTATCCATTTTTATGTTATTTTTTTTTATCATACATCCTGCTTTGTAGTATTAAGTTCGTTACTTGTTATTCCAGGCTTTACGTATCTGGAAATTGTCCGCCGGAAGGCAGAGCTCATAACTTATACAACTGGTTAAAAAATGGGCCGGAATTAGAGGCCGAAGATAACGAAGGTTCAAATGGTTTGTTTCCAATTTTAGATCTTTTACTTTTGTACTTTTTTCAGTACGAAAATTGCTTCTATTTTTAGTATCATTTCTGATATAATTTAAGTATTCAGGAATTTTAACATTCAAAATATAGCCAATTCTCTCATGAACATTTTCAGGCGCGAGGAGATCCATAGATACTAGAACATTTACAAGACCTAAGAAACGAAACAATAGAATGAGTTTTGAGTCAATTATCGAAGCCCTATCACCCTCATCGAACAATATATGGAAAAAATCACCTCCCCCAACAACAACAGCCACTAATCTACACGTGAGTTTAAACCGAAATGAAAACATGATCTAGTTTCTCTTGTTTTAATTGAATAAAAGTTTTTACAGCGTTCGATCAGGTCCAGTTTAACATTCGGACCACAATAGTTGATCGCTTTAGAAATTGAATAAATCAACATTGTAGAATTAAAATAAAACTGAATTTCATATTAAAATATATTGTTCTTTTCTTTTTAAATAGGTGGACAAAGACTCAACCATCGTAACAAACGTTAGGAAAGAATCGGTGCCAGCAATGTTAAAAACGGCGCCAAGCCCCCCTGTCAGATCTGGTATATTTGGTGCATCAGGACAAGAAAGCATGGAGGCATTTTTGAACTTGTCACAATCGAAAGGAATCGATTCTTTCATAAATTTAACAGAGCCAGAGTTTGCTGATACGCTAATGAACGTATCTCAGCCTTCTGAGTTTAGCTCTTCTCTTGTGGATACGACTAAGGAGTCCTTTATTCATGAAGGAAGTATTCTAGACTCTCAGATACTTACCGATTCAATGATGAAAACCAGCATGTTTGGCGATATATCAGATATAAAAGACTTTAACGATGAAACATTTTTGAAAGACGTTGAGGAAGAAGAAACTACCTTGAAAAAGAATAACATCTTTGACGATGATACTTTGACCGCCAATTCAAAACCATCTGAAAAGGCAAACTTGAATAGCACGTTTAACACCTTTACACGAAGATCTGCATCATCTTTACCTAGACACTCGTTACCTTTAGGAATAGAAAAGCAGACTATAAATACCACGTTTATATCTACGCCATACAATGATGAGCCTGATTTTGATGAAACTTTGACAAAAATACAGAGCAATGATATCAAACTAGCGAATGGTTTGAACGGTACTTTCTTATCGCAAAAACAAACGTTGGAAACAATTAATATCACTCTCAATTTGAACCACGATTCATCAGAGCATATTTCGGACAAAGACCCAGATATTGAGAGCGACTTTTCATCTGGAGAAAATATTCATTGCAATGCAACGATATTGCATGGAACTATGAATTCCACATTTAATGGACCAACCGACTTAAGGAGAGAATTATTGGAACAAGTTCAACGGAGTACTGAGCAGAATTTAGACTCTACGTACAGCCATATGCCCGAGGAACATAGCGTTGATGCTCCCGTTATTAATCATAACAATACATATAGAAAAAACTCGTCTAAATTCCATGAAAAGAGCCAAATTAAACAAGCGAGCTTAGATCTACCTGTTGACTATAACAACGATAAAAAGTATTATACTTTTACGAAAAAGACAAATATGACTGAGCCAAAAAGCAATATCGAAACTCAACCATCGCTGGAAAGTTTGGACAACACATTTTGTAAACCTGCAATTAATTACAAGAAAAAATTACAGGCTCCAAGAATTTTGTCCAAAGTTCCGCAGTTGTTTCAAAAATCAAATCCAAACTTAGCTTCAAACAGTCTGAGGAATTTCGATAATCAGCGACGTTCTAATATACCAAATTCCAAATATGGCAGAGGATGCCAACCAGATATTTCAAGAAATGTTGAAGGATCGTTAATAAATAAACTACTTCCTTTGGGGAGATTCAAGAGCGGATCGGAGCAAAGATTGCTCGAAGTAGGCGGAAGCATAAAAGAATTTCATAGCAAAGGTGCGTGCGGATCGACCGAAAGCATCGAAAGCACTCAGAGTGCTCATAGCGCCCCAGATCTTGACGATAGACTTAGCGTTTGTTCGGACAGCAGTCAGACCTCCTATAATTCGAGGCTCATCAATTCTGCACAATTACATTACATCGCTAGATTACAGGAAGAAAGTAAGTAACGAATGGTATAGAATATAAATAAAATTTCTTTCCCAATCAGCTGAAATTCATCAACTAACTCTAGGAAATAACTTCTTTCTGCTATTCTCTTCCAGGCTTGAAGCAAATTTCAACACCAAAACCAAACAGACGAGTATTGGAAAACAACTGGGTAGATTCAGAGAAGGACTTGCCGTCTCCGATACCGAAAGGTGGATCTCAAGAGCTGCAAACTATTGGTCATGCCGTTAAAACTAGTTCGCCAATTTCTAGTTCAGTCGGTTCATCGACTCAATCTATTGGAAAGAATGGTGAGTTAGAAACCGGTAACACATGGATAAGATGTAAAAATACTTTCTCCCAATCCACCGTCGATTCCCATTTCATTGTGTCTGTTTCAGAAAATCATATCAACGATGCACCGATGTATCAAGGCCATAATAATGTAGCAAAAAAACCAGAGGTGAGTTACATGTTCTGTTTTTCCTCTTAATCGATATTAGTACTTTTTTATGCATCACTAAAGCAGAATATGTTTGAAAAGAGAGTAATCTCTTTCCGATCTCCTGAAATGTAATTTATTGATAATGAAATGGTAATTTGATTGATACTTTGTTTCAGATGCTGGTTAGACCAATGAAACATACAGGAGTAGAAAATAAAACTAGATTAAGAGCCCCGACTAATTGGAGCGCTCCGAATAGAACGTCTGGTATTGGAAGTGGAATACCGCGTCCAGCCTCGCGTATTCCAGGTCCAAGAATCTCTCGGCCAAACAATCAAACTGATTGGAAAAAGGGATGTTTATAAAGGCGTGTTTGATACTAAATATACATTACAATGCAGTTGTGTTGTAGATAATATGGTAATAAACCAGCGCTTAGAAAGAGACCAGTTAATTTAAATGCTTAATAGTTATTTTATATAGTATATATAATATAATATGTAAATATAGTTTTTCTTTTTGTTGCTGTTCTCATAAACATCAGATCGCTTAAATTTAAATAATACATAAGTCAGTATTAAAAATGATTGAGAAATGTTGTGAATGCTATTGTTAAAATGAGCGTGCACTAGAGTTCCATTCGTGAAACAAACATTCAATATATATTTTTTTTTCTTTCTTTATTTATTATTGGAAAATTAAATTCATATCTCAATTGAATTATTTGAATAATCAAATTTCATATCAATATATATATTTGTGAAAATATATTTATAATTGATAAGAAATATACGATCTGAAAAATTATTGTATATAAATCATAATGAGGGTATCGTCGTTATATCGATTGAACCCCCCATCTTATATAATTATATAATATTGATAAATAAGCGATAAAACTACTACTTGGTGTAATCCAAAATGACATAGATACTATTGCTAATTTTTCTAGTTATAAATAAGAATTTTGAAGACAAGAAATAATCCTCTGGCAAAATATCAACTTGTATTTTGGATTTGACCAATTCTATTGAATCTAATGATAATGATAATCTCGAATCTAATTTTGTTGTAGGAAGAAGATGAAAAAAAAAACTTTGATACGTATCTTTTTTATGAAATAAATTTAATTAGGTCTTCTAAATACATAGTGTAAAAAAAAATAATAATAATAATAACGAGAATATAACTAATAATTAATAATAATAATTAATAACTAATGAAGTTAGATTAATAGAAAAAGAATTCTGAAAATTGAAGAAAATTTTTTTATCGTGTTCCAATAGAGATTAATGCATAAATGTTATAATAGACCGCGACTATCTCTCTCTCGAATTTGTCAATTTTCTATAAAAAAAAATGGTATTTAGGATAAAAATATAGAAAAGAAAAGAAAATTGTGAAACTTACAGAATCTATGCGTGTCAAAATAAAAAGACTGAAACGAAAAGAGAAAAAAACAATTTCTTGGTATTAAAAAAAAGAAAGAAAATTTAGCAGATATTTTCATTGCAAAAAAACATTTTGTCGCTTAACTTTGTGTTATCTAATTGTCACGTTATATTTATTGTGTCCGTCCCAGTTTTTGGTGTCACCTGAAACCATATTACGCTCACAGAATATATCCAATAATTTTCTATTATAAATAATTGGCTAAAATTGACATAGCTTTATGTTTGTATGAATTTATCTACTGATTAGATGATTCCTAATCATCTTAATGGGTCGTGTAAACTATGTAAATTTTTCAAAGATTTCAGATTCTTCAGTTTTATAACAATTAATAATTTATATATTTAGAAGCCTCTTTTTATTGTTATCAAAATGATGATCACGTTTCCCCAGAATTTAAGAAGGCTTATCATCTCAAGGGGTTCTGAGTTTAATATTACTATTCTATTATTATAGTAGTCGAGAAATAATCCGCAGCATTATACCTACTTTGAAAATATTACGTTGTTATGATATGAGTGTTTTTTTTTTCTTTTTTCTTTTTCAGAATACTAATACATTTCGAATGAAATAGATTGAATTCTAATTTTTTATCCATTGATTATTAGAATTAATTTTCAGAAAAACTCTAATGAATAGATATATAGTATCTTATTACAGGATTTTTTCATTTAGTATCGTTGAATTTTATCCCTTCAAGTTAATAGGTGGATGGAATTATAATTATATAATATTGTAGTTTAAAATGTAAGTCACTATAAAGTGTGAAAAACCTTTTTATATACCGTTTATTAATACTGTTGTATTGTGCTCTTTATACCTTATGAGTGCCTTTAGCTATATATTTTATTACAATATACTTTTAGGTATTTGACATAAATAATTGTGTATGTATTTAGATAATTATGTGTGTATACACTCATAATCTACTGCCATTTATTGTGCGAAACAATATTGCTTTAATAATTATATAGTATAACTATATGATAAAAATTATCATTATTCATAATTAGCATGAATCAAGATCTACTAATCATTGCTGATAATTTCAATATCATCTCAATATTATATATGAAACTCAGATTTCTTGTAATACTAATCAAAGGGATAACATACTCAACTAATACTAATTGGAAATAGAAGCAGGTACTGTTTCTTCAATTTGTGTGTGTGTTTTACCATGTAATATTGATTCTGAAATTGTTAATTATTTTCATTAAAAAATTTTCAATCATACTATGGAGTGCGAATCTAATCCCCGTTAAATAAAAAATGAGGATTTATGTTTAGGTAAAGGTGCGTTTTGCGACTTTTGTTCTAACAGAAAGTCTTTAATTTTTTTTCTTTGTATCATTTATTCATAGTCTAAGCTACTCATTAACATCGTTACATTGAAATATCCAGTTACTATAATATAGATGATAATGATTAACGTAACAATAGACTAGATAGTATTTTTTATGGAAATTAAGTACATCTGAAAGAATTTCTTCAGTATACTCGACATTAAGATGTAAAGTATTAAAAAATCATAGAATATTTGTTGGAAAGGAATGTTAGCTAGTATACAAAAAATCAACTCATCATAATTAAATTATTTCAATAAATTGGTCAGCTGTTTAGGAAATTTACATGCATGTACTTATTTTTCATTTCATAAATTAATAACTAAATGTATGTTTTTTTTTTCTTCTCTTTCTCTTTTAATATTATTAAAAATTCCTCAATTCAAGGTATTAGCAACAATTCGACATAATACTTTTGAGAATAATGAAAATAACGTTCAACAGCAGCCAAATAAAGTTCATATTATAAATACTATACAGACAGATTTATAATAAATATGATATGATATAATGTTCTTAATATTTAAAATTCATAATACGTATGAAGTTATAGTACTTATTTTTTCTGTTTTTCTTTTTCGACAGATTTTAATCAGATAAGTTAATATAATTGATGAAAAAGTTTGAAATCTTACAGAGTTCTTCAGTCAAAATATACAGATTATACAACAACGTGTTTATTCTTATCAGATCATTTGCTAAATTCATTATATGTCATTTATAAAAATCACCTTTTGTATATTGGCACAAAAAGTGTAAAAGTTTTTTTTCTTTTCTTTCTTTTTTTTTTTGCATCTATATACGAAGAGAAAGTAAATTTGTGAATAAGATGATGTACTTATATATCTTATTGCTTTACTAGTTGTATGAAACAGTAGCAATCATAGCATAGACAATTGTGTGTCTTTTGATTACTCATAATGATTATAAAGAAAGATGAGAGAAATCTTATCTTCAAAATTAAATTACTATTATACGTGTAGTAATCCTAAAGCACCCTTGAAATTATTATCATCAGGTAATACTACGGCGTACATAATACAGGAGTGCGTATAATAGCCCCACGCAATAAACTAGACATGGAAAAAATCTTATGCGTCTCTAACTTATCATTTGTAATTAAAAATCAATATAAATATTATAGTACACCCTTTCACAATGTATCGATGAACATTATAATGGGTCTGTTCATATCGAATCAGATCATCGACGACGATACTATGAGATAACAAATTGTGCTTCATAAATTTTTGCTGATATAAGTAGTTGCTGACTTGTAAATATTCAAATTGTTACAAATAGTTAGTACAATACATGAAAGTGCTTCACAAAGGCACACTTCAAAAACATCCAGTTTATACGGATAATAAAAATTTCTGGAATTACCATAACAAATTTCAATCTATTCATTAAATTCAATACAATTTTTTAATTATTTGCTCCCACATTTTCTAACACCTATTGTCTATATTTCAAAAACAATTAGTAATAAACTCAAGACCAGCAAGTTTTTTTTTTTTCTTTTCTTCTTTTCTATGTTTCTTGTTTTTTGACCGATATTTTTAAACAGATCTCACGATTGTATGATATCCATATAAAAAAAGACATTGAAATGTAGATATAAAATATGAGAATCGAATAATTAAGATAAGGAAATTGTTACATTAACTATCGTAAATTAATGTTCAGTTCTAAAATCTGTGCCCATACTAAACTTTCATAATAAGAATGATTCGAATCAATTATAAAAATGAAACATATCTATACAAGTTTTGAAAACTATTATACTGGGCAGTTTCTTCAATAAATCTTTATTCAGACCCTGTTTTCTATGCTAACATTATCTTGACTTTTATACAATTAGTAACTTATTTTCATTATAATTTACGCTTCAATAAGAACGTGATAATAATTATGATAAGTTTCTTACAAGAATAACTTTGATCATTTAACTGATCCACATATACTGGAAAATATATACACTGTGTCCCTATAAATCCAAATGTTTTCTGTTTTTTTTTTTTGTTTTTATCAAAATTGGTTTATATCATATTACAAAAGCAGTGTAAATTATCATAATGCAAGACGCTACCTATTATCCGCTACATCATTCACAATATATTCTCTTATTATTTTTATAAATACCTATACGTGTACAAAGCACATAATATTATACGCTTTGATAGGAATGATTCTTCGGAATTTTAACAGCAATTCTATCATATTGAATATAATCAAATATCCGAGGTGATGATTATTTAGTTAAACTTGCAAACTTGGTTTATATTCTCAACAAACAATTTGATATTACCTATATTGAAATTCACACTGTAATAATATAAGAAACATCCTTCAATATGTTATTTATGGAGTTGAATATAGTCGATAAATTCGGCAAGTATTTCAAAATACTGGGATAAACACTGAATATCTAATATGATATTTTTGACAATCATGTGGTTTGAATAACTTTACATATATTAAAGATATGGAACTATGCAAATATTATCTCGATATCGGAATGTGAACACATATTATTGTAGTTATTATTGTTGCTCTTAGGTTTTACGAGAATGAATATTCTCGATTTTATAATTCTTATTCAGTAAACCGTTTTCTAATTACATAAATTGATTGTCCTTTTCCTAGCCTTTTCATTATATGTGAGCAGTGTTATTGCAATATTATACACTTCTTACAATAAAGTTTAACGTATGTATGTAATACCTCACTCACACGCTAATTTGCTATCAAAACTGCTCAATGCAATTGCAAAGGCTTGAAGTGCGCATAATGGAAAGCGGTAATCCATTGTAAAAACATCCTCAGCTACACGACCAAATTGCATCACAACATAGTCCACTGCAATATATACAAAATGAATTAATTATCAGATAAATGATAGACGTTCCAATTTATTTTCATTACATTTACATCAAATATAAAAGAGTTATAATTACCATCACTGTCGTGAACAACTTGAAAATTTTTTACAGAAGCTTGTGTAACACGTCCGTGAAAATTGAGAACGTAAGACTGTGTATCGTCGTTCCAAGCCGGAGTTTTGTTGTGTAATTCAATCAAATTGTCCATATTTTTCATTTTCCAACACTCTGTAGTTCGGAATAAATGGTATAAACATTATAAAAGGAATGAAGGTATCGATTAGAGTAATGAAAACGTTATTTTTCCCACCTAATAATGTTTCTGTATCTTCTCGTGGACAAATTTGTACTCTTTGTTGATCCGTCGTCATCCCAGGTATGATAACAGTCATTTTACGAGGTCCTTTAAAGCCCAGAACATTCGTGTCGTAAACAACAGCAGCTAATTCTTGACGAGGATTAGAGCGCTCTTCTCGTTTTTCACTCTTCATTGAAGAGTACCCGTTGTCATAGACAGTAAATTGCGTTCCCAAAAGATTGGATCTTAATTTTCCAACATAAGATTCAGCCCCTCTTGAAAGATCAGTCGGATCAGACGAAATTAAGTAATTGCTCGTCGCACTCTTCTTCCGCTTTCTTCCAGCCAGTAGAAAAACCTGTTTAATTGAAAAACATATACGGAATTAGTTTGAAGTCAGATTAATCAGTCTAAAAACTAACTCAAATTGAAAAACTACGCGCAAACCTTCTTTCCATAATCTCTTTCAAGGTGCAAAAAGTACGTTGGATATAAGCCCCGGTCCATGCCTTTTCTATCACGTGTTATTCTACATTTATAATGCATTTTCTTGTTAGCTGGCTGGAGTACAAATTGTTCAATATTTCCTTCGACATTTCCCTCCAATTCAGGACTCTATAAATGAAAAATTGGATCGTTAACAAATTACTCTCCTCAATTTAAGCCCATTTTTTAAATTTTATTCGCAGACAATTACCGATGAGTGATTATCGCTATTAATAACAGTGATTGACCCGTCCGCAGGAGCTACCCTAAGGGGCGATTGACTGTGTAAGACATCAGACGGCGACCTCAGATCAACTGGAGAAGATTCTTCGTCGACACCATCGCCGCGTTCAGTTCCATCGTAAAATCCACCTTCAGTTTTTATGTCTTAAAGGGTGATAAAGGGTACGCGTGATTATATCATCCGAACAATAAGCAGTCGTTTGAAATGGTGAATCAGGGAACTGGTACGTGTTATTACCTGGTACATCTGACTTAGTAATTTTGTTTTCCTGTAATACGCCCATGTCTGGATTACTAGGCGACATCGTAAACTGCATTGGTCCGTCGTATCCTATATCAGAATAAAGGAAAGAGGAAAAAAGTAAGATTTTATTTGACGATACGTAAACAAGACGAGATTAGGACGTTAATCAAATGATTAATGATAAATTCTGAACTTATCGATTATATCAAAGACGATAATTGGTGATGTGTAAAAATTTAAAATACGATGTCCTTGTTAAACCTTAATAATATATTAAGCTATAAGATTATGGCATGAGTCAGATTATGTTATGTTACCATGAAGCTCTCTGTTTGGGTTTAACCATTTAGTTGAATGGCTGGTATATTGCGCACTGGAAATATTCGATGCTTGTATCATACCGCCAGCGCCACTTTGTCGCTTCTGTTTCATTTTCTGTGCTATTATTTGCCTCTAGAATATTATTATGGTTAAATATGATGAAAAATGATGAATATTTGTCTATTTGAGATTGAAAATCTTAGATCTTTACAGTAAGATATATTGCGGAAATTTATATTGAAACGTCGTTTGATTATGATTACATGTTTTTTTGGTTATTAATACGAAAGAAAATGTTTGGAATCAA
This sequence comes from Tenthredo livida, assembly GCA_963992785.1. Lineage (NCBI taxonomy): Eukaryota > Metazoa > Arthropoda > Insecta > Hymenoptera > Tenthredinidae > Tenthredo > Tenthredo livida. Next base: position 5,003,494 of record OZ023071.1, on the reverse strand, counting down.
TTCTTAACAGAATATTATCAATATCTAGGCTGAAAAGAAGTGAGCGAATTAAATATTGATAAGGTTAAGACTTCACTCAATACTCAACGCCCAATCATGTTCATTCATTTATTATACGATTTTTATGAGGAATAATTTTTTACACTTTCTAACCTGCTGCTCTAGCTTCTGCTGCCTTAGATCTAAGGATGTCATTGTAAATCAGTATTTTTCTTAAATAAAAAAATAACTTTTATGCAATCCGGTTCTGTCAAATTATTACAAAATGGTTTTGTTTACATCGTGTATAAATTCTCGTTGCCTGGGCTGCCTAGGCAACCGTTTTCGCATCGTAATACAAACGACGACAGCGCCTTGATGCGTGAAAATTTTGCAGCAAAATTTTGCAGCCGCAGCGATTTACTGCGCATGAAAATCCGGCCTTACGTTTCTCTTTGCTGTATGTGTATGAATTCGCTGTTTCACCGGTTACATTCTACTATTCTAGTAAATTCTATACGGGATCGATCAATTCCCGCATAAGTTATAAAGAAATAGCTTATTATATTACATATGCGGAATAGTGAACATTGATTTTCATAGTATAATATTAAAATAAAACGCTTGGAGCTATTTGTTTGGTTATTTTTTTCAAAGCGCGTTACGATAATCTACAAAAAATACATGTAAGTTTTTGTTTTTTTTAACCTATAACAATGCTACACGTAGTTTTTAATTTTATTCAATTATGATTATAATACTAGTGTGATTTTCATTGCCGCTAATATATAACACGTTCAAAAATTCACTCCGAACTTAAAGTGATACGATAATTTATTCACGAAGGTTTTTAAACTTATTATTAATTTAAATTTAAATTCATAACCTCGCAGCGAAGTAAACAATTTTTCGTTGAACAAAAAAAACAAAAAAAACTCAAACTACATCTCTAAACTTATCTTTTATTTAGCAAGAATGTCTGCGGTCGATATATCCCCTAAAAAAGACGGCGGAGTACTGAAAGAGATCATAAAAGAAGGAATCGGAGAAGAAACTCCCGCCGCAGGATGCAAAGTCACTGTTCATTACACCGGAACTCTTCTAGACGGCACTAAATTCGATTCAAGTAAAGACCGCAATGAACCGTTCGAGTTTGATCTGGGTAAGAAAAGCGTTATCAAAGCTTGGGACATCGGCGTAGCTACTATGAAAAGAGGGGAAGTGGCTATCCTCACTTGCGCTCCTGAATATGCTTATCGTGCCGCCGGAAGTCCTCCGGCAATTCCTCCGAACGCTACCTTAAAGTTTGAGGTATATCTACAGCTTGGTTTGAAATACGATTTCCCCTACGTTTGTGAAGATGTATTCAAACCAAATTGCATACTTTGAATTCCAGATAGAGATGATCAGCTGGAAGGGTGCGGATCTAAGCCCTGAACTGGACGGTAGCATTGAGAAATTTCAAATAGTTACTGGGTCTGGTTACGCTACACCAAACGATGGGGCATTGGTCGATGGTGAGTGTGAAATTTATCTGTGCAATTAATTTTACTCTTATATTAATCAAATTTTGTATGATATGCCTACAGTTCGTCTCGTTGGAACATTTGACGGTAAAACTTTTGAAGAAAGGGATGTCCAATTCAATATGGGCGAGGGAGAAGACGTCGGTATTATAGACGGGGTGGAAATTGGTTTGAAAAGTTTTAAGATGGGTGAGAAATCGAGACTGAAAATTAAGGGTAAACACGGATTCAAGGAAGCTGGAGAACCGAAATTTAGCATACCGCCAAATGCAGATCTGGAATATGTTGTGGAGTTGAAAAATTTTGAAAAGGTATAATTTCGACTGCAGCTTACAGCATTTCCTGCATTAAACTTTTCATTCTCTTTATCTAATCAATTTCCTATCTTTCAGGCTTCAGAGAGCTGGTCGACACCCGGTCCAGACCAAATAAAGCAAGTAACACTGTTCAAAGAGAAAGGAACCGCCTATTTTAAAGCTGGAAAATTCGGCCTGGCAATAAAATTGTACAACAAGATCGTAGCCGCCTTTGCAGATTCGCGTGGGGATGGGGATGAAGAGGTGGAAGCTGCTGCGAAAGATCTCTGCTTATCCGCACACCTGAATCTCGCTTTATGCTATTTGAAATCAAATAATAATATAGAAGCTAGAAATGCCTGCACAGAAGCACTGGAGATAAGCCCTAACAACGAAAAGGCGCTTTTCCGAAGAGGGCAGGCAAACCTCGTTCTTGCTGCTCCTGAACTTGCAGTAAAAGACTTTGAAGAAGTCCTTAAAATTAATCCAAACAACACCGCCGCTGCCAATCAATTAATAGCTTGTAAGAAATTACACAAAGAACAATTAGCCAAAGAGAAGCAAATTTATGCCAATATGTTCGATAAATTCGCTCTAAGAGACAAACAGGTTTGTAGAAAAATCATTGAAGAATTATTCACATTATTTTAATGAGCTTAATTTTTCTCATGAAATTAGATACGAAGAATAGCCAAATTTGAATCAACAGCATCTGATTTTTTCACCTTAAATTATTAGTAATGTTACAGAAGGAGGAAGAAAAGCTACGTGGACAACCGGACGTTATGCGTGGCGTTCTAGGAGAATGGGGACAAGAAGAGAGACCTGGTGGTAGAGACCCTACAGCATTTGAAAAAGAGAATCCGAATATTCTCATGCTTAACGCTAATGGTACAGGAGAATTCAAGAATATGTGAAGCTCATTCCGCGTTGATGGAATCCCTTTTTTACAATAATACCTAGTTAGATATGAATAGTTTGTATCTCATAACGCGACCAAACTTGCTTCAATGCTTTTATGCGAGCAGATTTCATATTTGATATAAAAATTGTTCGAATTGAACATGATCATTTAAAACGAACAGCATGAATGTTGCTAATATTTTTCAGCTGATTAAGATAGATAAAAATTATTCCACCTTACTGTGGATGAATGCTACTGATTTTAGTTCGAAATCTTTCATACTGTGATACTTTTATTACTCAATTTCATCAATTTGTAATTTATCGTGTGGCTTATAGTTATAACAATCTTTGGGATCTACAGAAGTATTGATTGATACAGTAACACTCAGTCACAGTACATTTGCCAAAGAATTTAAATCGGCTTTAAAAATCGTAGAATTTTAGTTCGATTATACATATAGTATCAAAATATTCACTGCCAAAAAACTATTCATTGATTTATTAAACTCTGGATGTTTGATCCCCCTTGAATTCGATCTTTCATGATTATTTGTGAATTGAATAATGTGGTAATCATGTTAATATGATTGTTAGACTAGGGAATTGAATTTAATTAATTGATTTATGTCTATGCATGCATCCAATCAATCATCTTGGTCAAGACAGAGCTAGATCTAATAATAGCAAATTGTCTTTGTCTGGTTTGTCCACAACTCCGAATTATTGTTCTACTACTTATTCCAATATAATTATAAATTATTTTATTCAAAGGTATTCATTTATAATGGAAAAAAAATACAGCCATTGGTAGTTATCAAAACTTCATTCTTATTACAATTTCGTTTACGACACTCGATCTCTTTCATGTATTCACAATAAAAATTTGAATAAAGTTTTGCTATAAGGAGAAAAAGAAAGAATAAAAAAACATCATCTTATTCCTATTGTTAATTAATAATTATTCCCTTCACCGCCTTTCACCATTTTCCACCGTTTTCCTTCACCGCCTTTCACCCTTTTCCACCGCTTTCCTTCACCGCCTTTCACCATTTTTCACCGTTTTCCTTCACCGCCCTTCACCGTCTTGCACCGTTTTCCACCGTTTCCCTTCACCGCCTTTCATCGTCTCTCACCGTTTTCCACCGTTTTCCTTCACCGCCTTTCACCATTTTCCACCGTTTCCCTTCACCGCCCTCCACCGTCTTTCGTTCTGCCGAATCGAGACCTAGAGCCTTTATTCATGAACGAACGACTGCCAAATCGAGAGCAGAGCCTTTTTTCAGGAACGAACGACTGCCAAATCGAGACTAGAGCCTTTTTTCAAGAACGAACGACTGCCAAATCGAGACTAGAGCCTCTTTTCAAGAACGAACGACTGCCAAATCGAGACTAGAGCCTTTATTCATAAACGAACGACTGCCAAATCGAGACAAAAGCCTTTTTTCAAGAACGAACGACTGCTAAATCGAGACTAGGGCCTTCATTCATGAACGAACGACTGCCAAATTGAGAGCAGAGCCTGTATTCATGTACGAACGAACGACTGCCTAATCGAAACTAGAGCCTTCATTTATGAACGAACGACTGCCAAATCGAGACTAGAGCCTTTCTTCATGAACGAACGACCGCCAAATCGAGACTAGAGCCTCTATTCAGGAACAAACGACTGCCAAATCGAGACTAGAGCCTTTATTCATGAACGAACGACTGCCAAATCAAGACTAGAGCCTTTATTCAGGAACGAATGCTTGCCAAATCGACAGCAGAGCCTTTATTCATGAACGAACGACTGCCGAATCGAGACTAGGGCCTTTATTTAGGAACGAACGACTGCCAAATCGAGAGCAGAGCCTTCATTCATGAACGAGCGACTGCTAAATTGAGACTAGAGCCTTTTTTCAAGAACGATCGACTGCCAAATCGAGACTAGAGCCTTTTTTCAGGAACGAACGACTGCCAAATCGAGACTAGAGCCTTTATTCATGAACGAGCGACTGCCAAATCGAGACTAGAGCCTTAATTCATGAACAAACGACTGCTGCATCGAGACTAGAGCCTTTTTTCAGGAACGAACGACTGCCAAATCGAGACTAGAGCCTTTTTCCAGGAACGAATGACTGCCAAATCGAGAGCAGAGCCTTTATTCATGAACGAACGACTGCCGAATCGAGACTAGGGCCTTTATTGAGGAACGAACGACTGCCAAATCGAGAGCAGAGCCTTCATTCATGAACGAACGACTGCTAAATCGAGACTAGAGCCTTTTTTCAAGAACGATCGACTGCCAAATCGAGAAAATCGAAATATTCGAATAAATCAGCGCCTGCGCGCTTGGAGCCTTTCATTTCCACATAATCTCCCGGTATATACCACATTTAGAGCGCAGAAAACGAGCACGTTTTCGCAGGAGTGGGGGAGACCAAGTTCGGTCTCCTTCTTATAGTCTCCATAATCCAGCCTAACCTATTGCACGTGTGTGCGAAGTTCAACGTGTTGAGACTTGAAACACATGGGAATTATCAAACTCGGATAATAATTACCGTAAAAGTTGATTAACAATTCGATTTGGGATAAAAACCGACCGGAATCTATCTATCAAACATGATTGTGAAAGCAGGAAGACTTAAGGGTGAGTTAAATTCCGAAATTCTCAATAATATTCATAATAAGTAATAACTTAACGTTTTGAGGTTATGACTCACTAACCTCAAACGCCTTAACGAACATAACACCGCGTATTATGATAATTATAACTGAATATTTTATTCAGATGATTTATTACGCGATGATGAGAGTGACAGTGATGATAGTCACACTATATTCAGCGATGGTACAACCAGTGGTAGCGACAACGATAACAACAGCGACGGACATCCATTTTATCAATATGATTCAGATTCCAGCAATGAATCGACCGCTAACGAACCTTCGAATTCTGTTAACGTACCTGGTAAATGAAAGCTAGCTAATAAATATTCGATAATCCGTTTAATTTTCTATTTTTTGTTTCTTTATTTTCAATTTGCTTATGCGGGGAGTCGATTTTTAATCAGATTGTTTTTCAAAGGTTCGAGCGGAGCAGGTCAGACGTTAAACGAAGATGATGAAGAAGACGAAGTTGTTAAAGCTATATTAAGATCTAGAGAACAACATAGCGATCATCCCCCAGATATAAAGCTTGAAGATTTTATAATCGACATTTCTTTTCATCCTGAAAATAATTTAATTGCATTAGCTAGCATGTCCGGAGATGTACTTCTGTTCGTAACTTGTTTAGGAATTTTATTCTTTTTTCATATAAATTATGTTTATGCTATACTTAGGTCATTTGAATATATGAATTCTGATTAAAACAGATTTTATCAATTCATGGTAGATACTAATTTATTATTCAATATTTTTAGATACAAATACAGCAATGAATCTAACGAACTTGTATCTACCTACGAATTGCACACTAAGGCTTGCCGAGATATTGAATTTAGCCATGATGGTAAAATTCTGTTTTCTACCGCTAAAGATAAAGCTATAATGCTCACTGATGTACAGACTGAAAAACTTACAAGACTTTATGAAAATAGCCATGAGTAAGTTGCCTCGAGATTCATCCTCATTCGACTCTTTAGATAAGATGTGAAAATGGTTTTACTTAGTATAAAGTCTCCAAAATTGAGACCAGTTATAACATTACCAATGCCCGAGGTATTGGAATCTTTTATTCATGTAATTCATGTAATCATTTTGTTATCAATTTTAGAGAGCCTGTTTATACCATGACTGTAATCGATGAGAATCTATTTGCTACCGGTGATGATAGTGGGACGGTAAAATGTACGATAATTCATAGATTTTCTTGATTTAGAAACACTTTCTTATTATTATTAATAAATGGCCTTAAATTATGTAATTTATATTTCAAGTATGGGATCTGAGACAGAAAGGAGATTCCCCAATATTTTCATTGAAGGAAATGGAAGATTACGTTAGTGCGATGGTAACAACAGGTGAAAAAAAATATCTCGCTTGTGCCAGCGGCGACGGTTCTCTCACAACGCTTAATATGACTGCAAGAAGAATGCACGTTCAGGTGTGTGTGTGAAAGCATCTCACCAATTATACTGCATTTAGTTTAGTTGATATCCGCTTAAAATTATGTACTTTTGTTTCTAGTCCGAGGAATACGAGCAAGAGTTGACCTGTCTTGGTTTATTCAGATCAGAATCTAAGCTTCTAGCTGGCAGCAGTAAAGGCAGAATTTACGTATTTAATTGGGGAGAGTTCGGTCTACATTCTGACGAGTTTCCTAGTCTGACAAAAAAGTCTATGAACTGTATGGTGCCAATTACAGAAAATATTGTCGTTACCGCTGGTGAAGATGGAATACTCAGGTGAATATTATCAGACAATGAATGAATATAGTATTACCGATGAGAAGATCAATACTGGAACATTCTATTGTATTCGATGTATTTAACATAATTTTATTTACTGTTCAATAATCAGAGCTACGAGCGTGTTTCCTTACCGACACTTGGGTGTCGTTGGACAGCATAGTATGTCTGTAGAAGCAACAGATGTATGTAACGACGGAACGCTTATAGCGTCTACGTCGCATGACAATGATGTTAAATTTTGGAATGTTGAGTACTGTGAGACGCTGAGTAATCAAGTATCAAAAAAGGGTAACAGAAGAAAGGAAATGAACCATAATTTGCCCAGTAGCAAAGTGAACAATGCTTCAGATTTCTTTTCTAGCTTGTGTTCAGATTAGGTAATTTCTTAATCTGAACAAAATCAGGAGAGGAAAAGGTATTCCTATTTAATTTATCCACTATACGTCTATTAATATTGAAGGACAAATATCCACGAGCAAAATATATATTCTTAAGATTCATTTTATTATTTTATGTACTTGTATATACGTTTATACTAATGATAGTGTAAAAAAATGTTCGTCGGTTTATTATCGTTTTAAACATAATGCAGTACTACTTCGTTTCTTAAAAAGGTTTTTTTTTTCTTTTTTTTCTTTAGATATCCTATAATAAGTATTTAAAAAATTTTCATTCTATAAAAATATTCAAAAGTAAAATACTTAGTTAACATGAGTGTTAGTTTTTTTTTCGTTTCTTACGAATAAAATTGCTAACTTGTGTAAGAGACGAGTCAGCTGTAAAAATTATTTTTTTTTTTTTTTCAATACTTGTACAAAATTAATCCGGGATTTAATATTGCTAAAGTAAATGTGTAAGGACTTACAGATTAACGAACAGCAAAGACTTATTTTACGAAAATACAAATGTAAGAATAAACGTGTATAAACTACAACATAAATAAATATAAATGACAAGTTGAGAACATTATTCATACAATGATTATTCATTGAATTCATCTTAACATAATATAATCGTAACTAAATACGATATAAGCTTTTTGGAGACGATCAGTGAGTGAAAACGCGGTATCCTAATCTATCGAACAAGTATTTGTAACATTAAATGAACGAGTAACTCGTTGATCATTATTTTTAGCGCACTCACTATCAGTATTAGTATAAAATAGTTCATTATGCCAAAACAGTAAGATTCTCTTTAGTTTGTTACAAATTTTATAAATTTTTGAAAATCTATTTGACATTTTTGGTATTTTCATGAATTATTGTATTATTATTTGAATAATTGTATTCATGTATGAGAAGCAAAAAATTATCGACGAATATTATGAATATCGTCAAATACTTCAGGGGGTTTGATAATTAGTTGTTAATTAAACTAATCTAACGAGGATCTACCTATAGCTGATAGAATGTTTTCGAAACTTACAAACTTATTCATTTGCTATTTGTTATCGCTATACTAAAACACTATAACTTAATTGTATTATGGTATGTATTGTTGTATGTATGTATGTGTGGGTATGGTGGGTTTAACTACTATTTCTCTTATTTACTCGTCACAGCGTAATTAATCTACAAATTGACGAGCATTTGATCTTTGTAATATTTCTTTGTTTGATGATAATTCAAATATCTAGTTTAGTGAATGATGTTCACATTCTAGACCGTTAATACTTACTCAAAATATTGCGTAATAGATAGTACTATCATATCTAATTCTGTAAAGTATCTTTCTGTATATTATTTATCGCTCAATTTTATCATTAGATTACTGGTGATTCATTTGACGCAGATATTCTGGAGCGTGATAATGTTGCTGTGTGTGTGCAAGGGAAGGATGAATCGGAGGAGGAAAGCATCTGACGTGTTCAACGCTAGTTGCATCGCTGTCTCCACTTTTCAGGTACTTATTGAGCACAGCAAATATCTGGGAGTTCAATACTTGAAAACGTCTTATGCGATCGACCATTCTCTTCAAATGCTGAGGAAAGAAGGAGTCGCTTTTAGCACAGTATCATCATCATAGGCTTTACACTTTCTCATTATAAAAACAGTTTAACAGAAGATACTCACAATTCCTTTAACGTTTTCATCTTTTCCATCGACTCGCTGAACGCGAAGAATATGATAGCAGAAATCCAGAGCTTCAAATCTTCTCTGCTGACCCAGAAGAACTATCATAGCACAGCCAGCCCAGTGTAAGCCTTCTCCGAAGAGTTCTCTGTAAAATTAATTTCGATGTGTGAAACTCGATCAATGTGGTAATCGCGAAAGACTCGTTTACTTTGTTTTGGCTTTCTTGAGTATCAGCGACTAGCGACTTACTCCACTGTAAATTCTGTTTCCCCAACTGGAATGCAGTAGACAAACTGTAGGGCGCTCCAAAGTCTGTGAAATTCTGTACATTCATCAACGTTCATGACTCCGTTTGCAGGTGGAGGTCCAACCCATATGGGATCATCGAGAAAACTACGTAGTCGACTGAGAACAACTTCGAAAATTGATAAGCCACAACAAAGACGTTCTCTTGTCAACAAGTCACCTTCTTTGGCGATCATTGCTTGCTGTAATATTGAGAAAATGGGGATTACTGAGTTTTAGCAAACGATGCGATTGTGAGACTATAAAAATACTATTTGAACTTCAACTCTAGCTGACATGAATATTTCATTACTGCTAATATTAGTATGCATCAACCTTAGCGGTTCCAAGTTCATCAACGTTAGGCACGATTTGAAGAGCTGCGTATTTAGCTTCTAGTCGTTTTTGTTTAGTTTCTGGTTTCTCTCCGTCTGGGATATGAGAAAGAGTTAGAAATGATTAAATATCTTCTATAAGACATGCTTGAAATTCTAATCGAAAACCAGTATTTCCTACCTTTACAGTAAGGGCGAGGTAATATGTTTTGGAACGGTGCGGCGTGTAACAGATCGCAAACTTCCTCTTGAGACAAGGCTTGTTCCATTAGTAAACAGAACAATATGGTGTTACCAAATTCGCGAAAGTTGTGGAATAACTCAGTCTTTGCATCAGGATATTGAACTATGTCGTTCAACTGGGCATGATAGTATCCCAAAACGCCTGGAGATCCGTAATCGTATCTTGGGAGTTTGCAAACCTTTGGCATTGCTTCCATCAAGGTCTTTGTAAACTGTAGCAAGTTTCCTTGGATAAGAGATTTGACAATTTTCAAAAGCTCTTCCATCACTACTGCGATCCCTTGGTAGCCAAGGAGCTTACACATCGTACGGAAGTGGTACGGGCCTACAAAGCCTGTGTATTGACCGTACTGAGTACTGTAGGCAAGATTCAACTGCTTACTTCCCCACAGGTAATGATGAGACATCATAGGTGGCTTGTCCCTGTGCACAGGCTGCGCGAACTGAAGTCCTCGACATTTCACAAATCTGTTGCATCAAATTAGAATAAAAAACGATTTCAGCTCAGTTGTAGAAAATTAAATCATTCATTTGTGGATAATAATTTACCTATTTGTTGCAGCATTGTAGCAGTAGTTTGGCAAGAAGTCATAGTTAAGCTCCCAGAATACGTGGAGAGTGATTCTACCATACGGAGCAAGAACGTTGTGATTTGCTTCCCGAAACATGGCATCGTATTCATCTAAAGCTAGCCATTTGGTCAATAGCTTATGCGTCAGACGATTAACTTGTAGTAATCCTTCCAGTTCCTATGCAAAGAAATAACAGTTTTTAAAATAAACTGATTGGGATAATCGGATCTTAGGCAGATATTTCTTTCGCTCACCACAACGCCTGTGATATCGCCAGATTCGAATTTGCTTACAGCCAAATCGAGGGATTTTTGCATATCTGCATTAATGCGTTGCGTTATCAACTTGTTCAGATCAATACTTCTGCCGAGCAGCTGTACGTGTCTTTGTTTTAACAAAGTTTCATATCTATTGGCTCGAGGATACGGGAGTAAATATGCCCCAAGAGCTACACACTCAACGCGAAATCTTTTATCCAGTAAAATACTTGCTGCTAATTGTTTGTAATGAGCAAAAATTTGCTCACTCAACTTGTATACGAACTGGTCGAAGCACAAGTTTACTTCTGCTTCTACCTCGTCGTAGAGAAATTGCTTTCTGAATATAGTTAATGCGTACAATGCACTGTCGTTGTACAAGTCTAAAGGATATAAGACAAACCTGTAAAAATAGAAAGAAGAAAAAAAATTACATAAATAGTTTGAGCAGGAGAAAGGAGTAGAAAATATACTGCGAAGGTCTTGGATAATCTCGCTTACTCCATCATGGAAGGTTCCTTGCTTCTGAGAATATGATCGGTCAGGATCCACGGCATGGACATTTCGATGGGGAACTGTAACAGAAAATATTACTTAATTTAAGTTTGTATGGTGTTTGTAATCCAACATGTTAGTAACATCTCAGAAATAAAATAATGAAATATTAATTAATAGTGGTAAAGACAACAACAACAACAACACAGCAACCAACAAGGAATGATGCAAGCTAATGTAAAATAACAAATTCTACATCTCAAGATTAGGTATCCTGCAGTCTTTGAAATTTGATAATGCATTATTACGCTTCAGACTGCTACGGTTTACCCAAAAGAACGAAGAATACAATCCATACTATATCATTCATAAAACGATCTTATAGGTATCCACTTTCTTCGTACAGACTATCATCTCAAAGTGTAAGACACAACAGAGATCAATGATTAATGTCTGTATTGTCTCTGAGGAAGATATTGAGAATGAATGTATGTATGTATGTATGTATCACGAAAGCAATATAGTACTTGATCAGGCAGTTGCTCATTTCGAATTAGTAGTATACATAGTTTATATGTTCAATAAAGTAAGTTATGATTCCTTATATTATGTCCCAGGCGTGCAAGTCCAACAAAACGGTGCTACAAAAACGAACGCAACAACAATAACAACAACAACAACAACAACGTGGCTACAACAGATGGTGGTTACTTAGTCGTGTACCTGAATGCGTTTCTCCATGGTGATCAAGTCGCTGCATTCCTCATTGTGCTGATGACGCACTTGGCATTTCTAGTCATGAAATCAATTACATACACACGGTACTATTTTTTCTTTTTGTTCTGTGATATTATAAAAAAAGACATGATGCGAAAGACTAGTGAGGATTTGACGTTGAATTATAGCGTAACTTAACGCCATTATTTCATTTAATAAAAGCGATAACATTGTGAACAATTCAAAGTCCCACAATTGACAATATTCAAGGCATATGAAGTCCAGAATTTAATGAATAATGATCGCTTTCTTAACAATGAATTTTCATTTGCAACCGGTACATTCCACAATTTATTCTAGACGATAAATTTCTTATGCTTTCTTGTAAGTTTACCTGAATTCTTCGACCCATTGTCATCTCCAGATAAAACTCACGGTACCAAAGTTGGGAGAGATCGCAACAGTTTTGCAATGACTCTGGAACAAAAATAGAAGCATTAGTTAATCACAGATAGCTACAATATCAAATTACATCTAATATCTTTTTCACACTTCATCTCTCCTCACCACTAAAACTCAGCAAATAATTCCAGTAAAAACTCGTTTTATGAAACTGATCAATCTGCACTAGGTATTGCCCGTCTATATCCTTCCTCAGCGTTCTTTTGCCTCCACTTTTATCCGCTATCAAAGACTCCAGCATCGTGCGTACCATGTATAGTTGAGTCGACGACGGACCTGTAAAGAAATTAAAAAAATTTAATTCAGAGCTTGATCATTACGTGTAAGAGATGTGCCATTGATCATAATTTGAATTTGAAGCGCTACGTTCGGGAGAGATTCTTACCAACATTTCTTCTCGGTACTTTGATACCAAATCCATTGTCAGGATCCTTTTTGCCTTTCAATGCCGGATCGGCAACTGGCTCGACGCCCCTTTGCCAATCGGCACAAGTCTCTCTAACTGATACAATTATACTTCGAATAAGGTCTTTTTTATTCTTGATAGCTTTTCTCAACGGTTCTCTTAGAATAAGCTGCACAAAGTCCTGCAGTTCGGCATAAATGTTCCTCCGTATTGCGTCGATGAAGACGGTTTCCATGCGAGCCATGAGAACTTGTAGACCCTTGATCATAGCTATTACTTCTATCAGAGCAAACTTCTCTTCATCTGTGTAGTTGTACCGTGTTGCCTAAAGTAATAACGATCATATTTGGGATTATAGACTCTATCAGATGTTGGAAAATCGAGTTTACATCTGTTTAGCAATCTACCAACCCGTTCATACTCCTCAGCCTCTTGCGGGCATTCTTTATTCATGTGATGATCAGTGGGATGGAGTAATTTCCAGCTATATAGTTCGGTCACGACGCTAGTCCACTGCGAGAGCAATTGTAATCCTCTCAATGCCAATTCAGCAGTTTCTCTGTTCTCTCCATCGCTTCCACACTCTTTGTATGTCGTTGTAACTTCGTTGCTGTACCTGAGGATGAAAAAAAAAGGTTTACATTTGTAGAGAAAGGCACTGTGCGCATGTGGACTAAAGACGTGCGTAATCCAATCAGGGATGACTAATACCTCGCCAATTCGCTGATATATTTAACATGGTCTTCTCTGATTTGGGGAAGATGTACCATGAGATCTGCTTGCGGGCTCATACTGTTAGATGATGAGGAAAGCGGCCATCTAGAAGCTTCAAAGTGCTTGGAACGCTTTATGTAATTGAACGGAGCAATCTGCATGTCTCCAAAGAGAGGTACAACTTCCAAGTTCTTGAATATTCTGTCTATCCTGTCTAGCTTCAACTTTTTCTTCTGATCCAATTTGTTGATGTTACACAGTTCGCTGTCCATCAAGAATAAACCAAAACCCATAACTTTGACAAGCATGTGCTTTTCGTTTGGAGTTAAATACATCTTTGTTTCAAACATGTGGACACAGATATTGACCACATCTGCTAGCAGCTCTTCGTACCCTGCTATCTTTTCTAGATTCTCTTTTACCGTGTCGCGAATTTTATTCTGTGTCGCAAGGAACATAGACAAATTTTGAGACTCCTGAAGGGTTTGAGAGTCGGACATAACTTTCAAAAATTGAGCAGCTCTGAAACAGACGATGTAAAAAACATTCTAAAGGCCACGTCTCATACAACATTTGGCAGAGTTTGTTTGATGAAAATCCGTACCTTCTGTATGTTGAATAATCATTCTTGACGCTAGATTTCATATTCTTTAATTCATCAAGAACGGCGAACATGTTGATAAATTTTCCAAGAGTTAATAGATACGCTTCTGAGACAAAATCCTTTCGCTTTTCGTGGTGACACAAGCGTTTAACTTCCGCGGAGAATCTTTCAATAGCTTTTCTCTATTTAAATGAATAACAGAAAGAACATAATATCAGATGTTAAACTTTAAGTTTCTGGCAAAAGGAACCGCCAGTGTTCATTTCATCAAATACTAGATTGAGCTGATCAACTCACTTGAAAATACATAAAGTTCAACAATTTGTTTACTTCGGGAGCCAAAACTTCGACAGTTTTTTCATAAATTTCAACACGGTTTGGCTGTTCGTTAGATTTTGGTTGAGGAATTGCTCGAGAGCAACACCTCCATGTATACAACATTACCGCATGCTCTAAGCCTTCCTCGAGAAGTTCGTTCTGTATAGAATGAATAATTATAGGATGATTAAATAGTCCTAAAATAAAGTAAAATCAAATGATAAAGAAAATCATGTTATATTAGAGAGTGAATAACTTTACCAAACTAGCATGAACGGTTGCCTCTTCAATGTACTTTGCTATTCCGGTAACAAATCCATTCCTATCTTCGAAATTGGTGTCAAAATTAGCCTGATAAACAACTGAACATGGCTGGGCCTCGATACAAGGCTGCTCATCGGGTAAAGTGAACTCGTCGAGTACGTCGACGTTCGATAGTGCATCAGCCAATGTTACCTTGTCGGTAGCCATTGCTGGTTTTTATTGTAGACCTAATATTAGTGATAATAAGATATAAAAATGATTGCCGAATACCTAGTGTAGAATGTGAAACCGAATTTCTATTGGTATTATGCCTATGTAGGTATGTATGTATGTAATGTAAGGATTCTCTTTGTGTATAGGTTATGTTTACGGGATGATTAATGTGTCGATTCGATGTATTCAATACGATAGAAATGATTTAATATGTAGTGACGAAAACTAGTCTTATATATTGTTAAATTTTTGGCAATTAAAATACAACACCCTAAAGCTTACCTTCGTAATGATTTTTACACCTAAATAATGACAACAAACGTCACTTTTGGAACTCCACCCCGACCGTCAAAAGAATTCTGGGAATTCTTGGGAGTCTGGGGGACTATTAATCCTTGCATTGTTGCCACGATGAAGAAAATTAGAAAAGAGAGGAATAGAAAAAAAAAAAGAATTATCGCATCTACGCGGGGGTGTTTCAAAATAAACTTTTATGATACGTATACACTGTAGTATGTACGATAATGTGTTTTAAGAAATGATGAATAATAACAATACCCAATATGATTATATTCATTAATATAGTGAAATGGAAAATTTGAAATCGCAGAAATTGGAAATTTGGTAATAATAAATATGAACGCATATTGTATAGGTAATGATTTGGGTAAATTTTTTAAAATTTATTCGAAAGTCTTTTAGACGATATTTTAGATCTATATATAATATAATAAACCTCTATTCTATATTACAAATAATTTACAGTGTGGATATATAATTGAACAATTTTTGAAAAATTGCACATATCTTTTTTTTTTCCATATTTATTTATTTATTTATTTATTTATTTATGTTACCTGGCTCGGTTTCGATAGAGAATATTATCTATTGACTATTCATTCTCGCATTGACGAATAATAATAATAATAATAATAATAATAATAATAATATTAATAATATTAATGATAATAGGTAATGCGTATCGAAATAAGATAAAGATTGAAAATTAATACAGCAAGATATTATATCGTATTGATTTGTTATCTACGATACTATAAAATATAAATTATTTATATAGTATAATGCAAGTTACTTTGTATTTGTATTATATTAATATAAAGGAATAAAATTGTGTGCGTATATTGAATCAGGCAAACAAAAATAATAATAATAATAATAATAATATAATAATAATATAATAAAATAATGCGCATTAACAAAGAAACATTAAAATAATAGAAGAATAAACAAGGGGTAGGAAGAAAAAAGAAAAAGAAATTGTATAAATTATACAAGTATTTGTAAATAAAATTCTTTAAAAATCTAAACATATTATAGTATATATATGCAAATCATTAATTGATAATTAATTAATTAATCAATTAATTAATTACTATTAAAATGTGCAACATTAATATCACATTGAGAAACGTTGTTTTTTTTTTTTACTTTTTTCTTTACTTTTTTTTCTACTAAAATGCAAGAGATAAAGCGTTCCAAAAATATGGGCTTTGATAATATAATTATCAAAGTAAATTTAAAATGAAAATCACGTTATTAATTTTTTTCATCATTTATCATATCTTCACACACACACACACACACACACCATTGGCAATCTATCATAGGCATGTTAATAGCGTATGTAATTATGTAACATTGTATATAATATCGCTCGATTAGTATACAAGTTTGATTTGAAATAATTTGAGCCTGTTTGGTTTTTTTTTTGTTTTTTTTTTATCCTTTTTTTGTTTTTTTTATAACTATAGATCCAATGACCGAGCATTGGCACAAATAGGGTATAACTATAGCGACTAAGTATGATTTTTAAGTTCTACTACAATATATTATTTGAACAAGTTTCTCTCTTCCAGTTTGTTACTATACAGATATTCAATGAACTCACTGTTATGCAATAGCCATAATATAGCTAATACGTTGAATAAACCAAATCGGAACTTTTTTTTTCTTTTTTTCTTTCTTTCTTTCTTTTTTTCATATCAATGTAGTATGTGTAGCGCTATAAGTATATTAGTACTTCCAAACTAGTACCAATATTACAATAAATTCTTCTTCTCTATAAAATGACTATATTACCAAAAGTACAAAAGACGAATAATTCAGAATCCTGCATGTATGTTATTAGGGTTTTAAACTTGAGGGTATTGTTATATTCTACATGAAAACTGGGGGAAAACCAAGTATATCTTTAATTAATTGTGACTATATTATTGTTGTTGTTGTGTTTCTTTCTTTCTTTCTCCTTGATCTTTTGTACTTTCGGTTATATTTTATATATATACTTTCTATTCATAACAGTTACCTATTTCTTTAGTAAGGTATCGTCAGCTTCTAACCATTTATCACACTAACGGCTGAGAAATATATTATAATGGTTGGAGGATATGCAGTTATGTATACGTAAAACTTAGCGCACGCTTGCAACAAAAAAAAAACACAAAAAAAAAAAACAAAATAGAAGAAAACTAAGTACATACAAATATTTGAATACAAATACATAGGTAATATTGCAAAGGGTATTAAACACGTAGTATATCTTAAATCATAAAAAATAAAAAAATAAAGACAAAAAAAAATAAAAAAATGAATTGTCAAGATAATTAAAAAATTGTACATATCTATTTACAATGTGGCATTGTCAAATGTTGTAATTTGTAAATTATTTATACGTAACACAATGTTTAGTTGAGAAGATAATTTTAAATCGTAAAAAGAAAAATAAATCTGTTCTATTAATAATTGATAATATCATAAGTATTTACATTCTTCATATTTTGTAAATATTTTTAATTATGGTATTTGCACTAATGGCAAGAATCGTTAATATACACACGTCATATGGTATATGTGTTGGTTATTGAGTAACGGCATATATTATCACTACTATAGGAAACATCTTTTACTGACAATAAACCTCGATCAATGCTGTTGAAAAATAATTGTACATATAATACAGCGTACGTTATTCAGATGATATGGTTTTCAACTAATTTATAGTATATAGTGGCTTGATTTTGGCTTGTTATTTTATTTTATGACAATAAACTCTCTGTTGCAGTCTGTCATTGCATAAACAATACATAAAACCTGCTATTATAGGTATCAAATATTGTAGAAAAAATCATTATAAGACTCTCAGAACTCATAGTAGATGAAACAAAAAGAAAACTAAATACTGCGGCTGATATGTATTACCTAATTTAGTGAAACAGATTGCAACAGTGAATTTCCTTATCCGGTTATTATGTATATTACTGTTTACTTTCTACAGAGAATCTATTAATTATAAATTACAGTAGGATTTTCAACATTTAGGAATCTGAGTAACTGGAGTTGTTGATACATGCACACTCTCACACCTTATTATTATTATAACTCTATTTACGATTTGAAAACACTTCTAGATTATCAGTGCATTACATACTTACAAGTATACCGCAACCCTGTTTCTGATGAAAAGGAAAATAAAAAAAAAAAAAAAAAAACCAAAACAATAATGAGCAGATATTGTTATTGCATCGTTATCGGAGCTTGGAGTTCTCGTTTTAACTACAAAGTAGCAATTTTATAGCCTGAACTCAGGACCAGTGGTTAAAGAGGCTATCGCATGTTCCTGGGTGATTGCCGCTAACTCTTTCAACCATTCATCCAATACAACTGCACATAGAACCATGTTCTGTACTGGACTTATCTCATTAGGCGATTCCCATGATGTCTTTGTGTAGTATCTGTAAATTAGAGTAAAAAAATGGTCATTTCTAAAAAAGATTTTCAAAATTAATCAATGGATCAATTTCTTGTAATAGGAATCCCACGGCATACCTGTGTCCAGTGCTATCAGCAACAATTTCTAATTGGTCTTCCGAAATGCTCGATGGTTGGCTGATAGAGCCAGTTAAACTACTCGGTCCAGAGCTCCCGCCTGCTCGTCTGAACATTTGTGACAAAGAAGACGTAAGACTCCTTCTTTTTGGTTCACCTTTAAAAAAAAATGGTTAGTTCAATGTTAATTTTGAAAAAGTTTACATGGTAGAAATTAATCTTCTGCCTATTGTTGGATACTTGATGAGAAGAATGGAGTAAATTATTCAACTTACGTCTAAAAACTTCCATGTGGCGTTGGGGAATTTTTATTTTTATTTTTATTATCAAAATAGATTAACGAGCGAAGAAAGTTCATTTGATAAACATTTTCGAACATGTACTATATCTTACCTCGTGAGAATGGTTCACTTGCAGAGGAGTATCGTCTATTATGCGTTGAAGCGGAAGCTTCCAGAGCATTTTTTCTCGCATTTACTAGTCTGTCTTCTCGACCGATTAGAAATGTCCTCGCTTGCTCCACCAGTTGTTCAACGTCATTATGCCGTGAGAGAAATTGGTCGATTTTATGTTTTAAAGAAGCGAGAACCTGGAAGGAAGAATATTCATTTACTTTGTTAATTAAGATGGATGATAAGACAAAGATTTAATAGGAATCAAAAGCGGCTGAACAAACCTGAAATAACGATCTAATACTTGGCTGAAAAACGAGCGAGTGATTTAGTAGAAAAGACTGCAACAGTGGCTGCGGATAAACTGCAAGCCTGCTCAAAAGCCCAGTTAGATGTAAATTCACGTAAACATTATTGTTCGTCATGCATTCCAATTTTCTTAAAACAACGTCCAGAAAGATACCGACGTTCGGTTGACCGTTAAAAATGTCCTGGTGATAAGACGAGCTATCTTTACTCTGTTTGCTTGAAATTGATCCCTCGCTGGTTACAAAATTGATATCTGTTATCCCGTGCAACTGTATGCAAGGTTCTATACTCAATTCAGTTTCAGTTTCCTCATGTTCGCTTATCCTATCTTCGCTAGGTTCGTTGTCTGGTGTTGATTCTGAGGAACCCTTGAATGCAAAACTTTCATACCCGCTGCTTTCTCCCAAAGATAAAAGTGAATTCATAGCAGTATTCGACTCGTCGATTCCGCTATCGGACCCCTTTTTATCTAGCTGTAAAATATCCTCAATTTGATCAATCGTTCCAATTTCTTCGCTCAATAACTCGGCAATATCCGCATCTAGTTTAGCTTGTTCTTCGAGAGAAAGTGTTCCGCTAGTATTCTCAGTTATCTCTTCATGCGTTGATTTACCAAGATTATCTTTAGTCGCAATAACGTCTTCTCCTGCCAACAGGGACTCGATATTATCTAGAATATTTTCAACGGATGGATCTTTGTCTTTATACATGTCGTTTGCCGCCGTCATATCCTTGGTAGAATCCTTTGGAACCACTTGATTACTTTCTATCCGCTTAACTGTTCGTTCGATCAAAGTATTCTCGTCTGCTAAAGTCGTCGCGCTACTGGCGTTACTCTCTTTCAAAGTTTCCCCGTCATATTGCGAAGACCAATTAGTACACGCCATGTTACAGGCGGCTATTTTCCGTCTAGCATCGCACAGGTAGGCGTGATAGTTTCCATACAAGCTCTCCGACAATCTGGATCCGTAATTAATTGGTACAGGCCAAGACTTGAAACTCTCAGGACCAGAGTTTGAATTTTTTCGACGAGATGTTAGCGGTATATTGGGCAAGGAGTTGGGAGGTGTAGATGTAGCCACCCCTGAAGTGGTGCAACAGTTTGGAGCAAGGCTTAAAAATTTTTCTGCTGCACGACCGAACGGATCTATATCTCGCAGCCTTCTACGTTGCGAAAGCATTACGTGAGAGCATGGAGTTAGTGCCCCAAGGCACAGTTCTAGCATAACATCTTCGCAGTTCAGTTCCACTAATGTTTCAAAGAGTGCTAAAGTTATTATGCACAGCTGTAAATGAAAAATTTTACTTTTAATCTGCGTTACATTTTAGAAAATATTGTCGCTACTCCTTACTACTTTTCAAATATTAGGATTGCAGATCTTACCCGTGATCTGGACGATATCCTTTGAATTAGACTGTCCAATATTCGACATTCGTCGTAATTATCTTCGAGTAAAAACCTGATAAGAGATCGTAGCAAGCCTGGTTCGGTAACGGATCGTAAAAATAAATCAAAGTAGGCTGTTGCCGCGACCAGTTCTTCTACAGTAGTCTGTAAGAGCAATATATTCCATTTCATCAGTATAATACCGTATTGTTCTGAGTATAAGTCGAGGTTTTTGGTAAGAAACATCACTCCAAAAATGCGCCCTCGACTTATACGCGACGTCGACTTAAATTCGGGATGATATGCTGAATTTAACAGACCGCAAACGAGATTGTATGCGAAATGATTTAACATTGTGATAAAATAGATATTCAAAGTGGTGATAGAGTGGAATCTAGGGATTAGCAGAAAAATCGAGTGAAAAAAAAATTCGGAACAGTTACGATGATTAAATATACATAAAAATATAAATGACAATGTCTTTGTAAAAGTCGACTTATATTCGGTTTCTGAAAAAATGTCTCCCAATCAGACCTTAGATTCGGAGGTCGACTTATACTCAGGGTCGACTTATGCTCGGAACAATACGGTAATTCATTTTAGAAAATAACGCGCAGAATATTTTCTCTTCTGTTCCCCCATTAGTAATGTATGTGAATATTTGTTACAATATTTGAGAACAATTTAAAAACTATAGCAAGCATACATTTAGTAATGAACTATTAATTTTATTTATTACAGGACTGCTAGACAAAATTTTTAATCAAAATTTACAAAGTTTTGGAATATGTGGTGAAATAAGTGGATGACCATTACTTAGCACACAAAATTTGGTGAGTGATGTATTCTTACCTATAATAAAACAGCTCTTATGTATATGAGAGAACTTGAGAGAATATCGACAAAGGGAAGGACGATAAAAAAACAAAAATAATTATAACATAAAAAATAACTACTATCCCACGGATGCATGAATTAATATTAACACATGAAAAATAAACAGCCATAAAACGAAATGAATCAATTAAAACATTAAAAATAAAATAAAATTTATCATACTGTAAGTAATCTAACTTACAAGCCGCACAGATATTAAGACTAACAAAACAAACATTTTTCTCTATTTAAATACACACGTAATAATAGTGGTAAAAAATTATCGTGCAGTAATTAATTAATGGGTGCAGAAGCAGCAGTATTTATAGCAATATAGGTATTATGAGTTTATACTGAAGATCATTAAATAATGTAATGATATTGCAGAAACTAACTTGTATTTAAATGTATTAGATGGTTGTTGTTGCGGATTGTAAGTCTCATTACTATAATACAATAATAAAACATAAACCACACGGTGATGAACAGTTAAAAAAGTTAGCGTTTTGTAGTGAGTAGTTGATACTAACCCAGTATTGCGGTGCATCTAGCCGTTCTATGGTCAAGCCGACAGATTCCTACGAGCACCAAAGAAATAGTCACCAGACAGCCACCGACAATCACAAGCCACAAAAAATAAATAAATTCAACATTCTCTGCATTTTTTTTCTTTTTTTTTTCAAATATTATAGGTATATGCCATTTACATCTTAAAAGAGGACCACCACCACCACCACCACCTTTGATAATTCATTATTTATAGTGAGTGAAATAATATTTTCCATCGCACGTGTATAAATAAGCGTGTAATACAACTCCAGCTAAAGCTTTACTATATACCAGTGTGTTGAAATAGTTTTAATTAAATGATTTGCATAAACTACAAAGACTTTCAAACATGTGGAAAAAATGAAATAAAATAAAATAAAATAAAATAAAATAAAATATACCACTTTCTAAAGCAATTGTGTATTAGAAGTCTCAGATATTCATTATTGTCTTCCATATCACACACGCTTTTCTTCTCTTACTTTCCAAAGTATGAAAAAGAAAAATTTAAGAAATTCTCATCCAATTACACATGACATCCGTTCGATTCTCTTAACAGCTGGCACAATGAGAGATGCCACTATGGCTCAGCCGCTGAGTAGCCTACCACTAGTCAAGTGATGATTACAATCGCAGAGAATTTGATTTATAAACAAAGCATGATACTCTTATGAATGAAATGTTCTTAATATCTTCCTCTCTGTTCTTGCACCTGTAAGTACACTCCTTTTCAGCGTACCTGTAGTAATGCTGGCCCCATAACCGGCACGAGAAATCCTTGATAAAGGAATTCAAGGATTTGTTTCTGCACTAAGGGGTGCGCTACTTGGGCAACTGCATTACAAAATTCCAAAGAATTCATCAGCTGCATCACTGCCGGCATGTCGTTGATATCGTCTGGCGTTAGCCTGTGCCAGTCTTCGCTCTCAATATCCAACTTTCTCGGTAACAATGAATATAGACCACTCAATCCTGTGGCGAGTACCTAAAAATATAAAATACATCATAACTTCAGTTTGTTGAAGAAAGTTTCACTCCTATTCTCGCAAGTAGGTGAAATCGACTTATTTTAATGGAAAAGAAACTGTTAATTGAGTTCCAGTTTTAAACTAACATTAATTAAAACGTTGAGTTTCTTTTCCTGACGCGAAAGAACAATTCTGACTATTGCATGTCGATGGAAAATTGTTTATGTATGTATACTTTGTAGCTATCTATCTATCCTTGAATTTCCTTGTGTCCCTGAAACTAGTGTACGAGGCTTTTACATAACACCCATATTAATTTCACGTTCATATCTCGCAAACTGAATGACAATTTTTTCCACATAATATAACACGACGAGTATAGGGGCAAGTGGCCACCTGTTGCCTACGCGACTGACAATGAGTTGTGTTTACAATAATCTATGCGCAATAACCGTGTCAACTACATGCATCGTCATGCTTTATCGTAGATACGAAGGACAGTTTAGCGACAAGCTGCGCACATAAATATGTTAAAAGCTTTTCTTCCTATAATTATTAGCCATGGAAGAGGGAAGATCTTTTCTTTCTGGATAAAGACCGAGCCTCTTACACCTGTATTGAAAATGTATTAGGCTCGGATGATCATAGTTTGAAATACAACTGACCGGACAGACATTAGAATGATCAGCAATGTACATTCCGACTTCGTCGTTCTTTTTTGACAAAGACATACACAGTAGCATAGCATCTCTTGCCTGCTGTCCGACCCCACCTTCTTTATGAACGTGAGGTATCAGTAGAGTGAAAATAATGAATCTGAAAATAATAATTATCAATTAATCTTCAATGTTCGAAGTTGTATCAGTTTATTACGGCTTTGGGTATCATTGAGCTGATAAAAAACACGATAAATGATATAAACGACTCATCGGACTAACTTGCTCTTGCCATTTGACGTCGGATGAAAGAAAAGATCTAATAGCGCCATGTTTTGCATAAGAGCAACACACAACTGGTTCAATAAAACAACTAATTTCTTCTCTACTTCCAAGGGCATTACGTCGTCCGCACATTGTTCCAACAATCTTAATAACGGCCTGGCTACTGGTTCGTGAGCCAAAAGAGCTCCACTGTGTGAGACTAGTAGCTCGTAAAGTTTAAGTTGTTCGAGCCTTACTGCGTTGCTGAATCTAACGATAGGGAAAAAAAGATTAAAAATTAAAATTGAAATTAGGTACAAAGTGGAGAATAACGATCCTTCTTATCATTTCCAAACGAATTTTACCTTCCGGTGTGTAAGCTCCACTCGTATAGTTTATCCAGTAAATTTTCGTTCAATAGATGTTCGAGGCATGGCGAATGGGTCGGAGTAGCAGTGCGTCGATGTTCGTTATGTGGAGTAGCGTTGCGTAGTTCAAGAATCAGGAGAGTTACCATTTGATCAATGTGATTAACAACACCGAGTACGTCATCTTGGCTAGGTATTCCCTTCGGTGGCTGCGAATTTAATTCAACGAGATAAAACTGATTAGAGAAAAAATAAAAATAAAAATAAAAAAAGGGGCGGAGAGGAAAACAAAAATTATAATTAGATTAAAACAACGAGGATATCGAACTCTAACTACTTTTCATACATCTTTGAAAATTAATAATTAATAATTTACAATTTATAATTTATAAAAAAAAAAAATCTCGATTTACCTGCGTGTGAGAAATGATATCGTGAGTTTGCTGCCAGTGCTTTTTAAAGCTGTCGTAACAGGCGGTAGGGTCTGCATCCTTTGGTGGAGAATCCCTAGATCTTTGTCTTGAGAAGTTAGTCCTTAGCGGACTATTCCTCAGCCAACTCATAGCGGAGATTTTATAAATCTTAACCCAAAAGCATCGTGCGACTATGTAGTTTTTTTTTTCTTTTTATCACGCGTTTTTATTGAGCCTGAAGTAAGTAAGTAAGTAAGTAAGTAAGTAAGTAAGTGAGGTGAGGTGAGGTGAGTAAATTTTGAGTGAAGGTTGGGTTTTAGAATGTTTCCGAACGAGGTAAGGTGATATATATTACGATTTTGTTTTTTTTCTTTTTTTTTTCTCTCTTTCCTTCTAGTTGATACAATTTTGTTCAAAGTTTTTATTATTCCTCATTTGTAGTACAAAATTGTTCAAAAGGTGTCCTACTTACGACGTAGAGATACATAAATATGTGTCTTTAAAATGATACGAGTAGGTAGATAATATAAGAAAGTTTCGATCATTATACATACTCTACTCACATTTCCGTATGAACGTTCTTCATTTATACAATTCGACGAACTTCATTCACATTAGGTTTGATACTGGTACAAACTGTCAAAAAAATTTATTATCTTGTTCGATTAATAATCAGATAAATAATGAACTGTCGCATCGCTCGTTCGCTCGCTGTCTCTCCCTTCTCACTCTCTCTTTCTCTCTCTGTCTCTCTCTCTCTCTTTGCGTCACACTATTTTTACAAATCCGCCATTATTGTTTCGTGTTCAATCTTTCAATCGTCGTCATTCATCGTTGTTCATCGTTTACACTTGTACTACCACACTGTGCCACACGCACACCCACTGTCTGCTACTCCGCTACTCTGCTCTCTCCGCCATTCATTCTTCTCTTATTATCTTATCTTTTGTTGCCCTTCCATTCTTCTAACTATACCCTCCTTTTCGATTGGGAAATATTTATCTATCTATATTTTATAATCTATATTATGAATGACGAAATATAATAATGTAATATAAAGTTGATGATAAAAGGGTCGTCGGTACATAAATGTCGCGTGAATACATACACACTCGTGTATCATCGCATGGTCAATTCACTATTGTCAAAAATCATCATTCCGTCTCTTTCTGTGACTGAGGTTAATTCAGGTTAGGATAGGGTCTAAAACCCAGTCTAACCTAACCCTAAAGTATTCGAAATACGTGACGATATTTCTTATGTATTGTATCTCTGCGGGAATTATTTAATCAAAATTATTGCAAATGAGTAACGGACATTCGCTGACAGAGGCTATCAGGCTTTTAAAATTACCGGCAATTGCTGGTTTTGGAAATCCGCTATTGGACATTAACGTTAAATTGAAAAGTGACGATATTTTGAAAAAATATTCACTCGATATCGACGGGGAAACCGAACTGCCCGCTGATACTATTCAACAACTTATCAATGACCTTTCCTCAGAGTTAATTAACACTTACTATATAAAACATTACGAAAATATTCCATTTTTATTTATATTTACACTTTTATTCTCCTTCATTATTATCCTTTTATTCAGCATTTTACAAATTATCCTCCATGACCTTGCAGCCTTGAAGGTCATCAGAGTATCAGGATATCATGTCAAATTCGTATTCTTTTTTTACATGAGAATTTTTTTTGTTTTTTCCTACATTCAATCATTCGCGCGAATAATCCATACATATACCTCCTTACACCTTTATTAACTATTCACAGAACATACCAGAACAGTCCAGGAGGCTGCGCTCAGAATACAATAAGAGTATTGCAGTGGTTATGCGGTGGAAAAAACGGACCAAAATTGGGAATATTTTGCGGAGGAATTGGGAACGACTCGCGTGGAAAAATTCTGGAAAATATGGTTTTAGAGACAGGCATCGATGCTCGGTAAACTAATTCATTCGTCATTTTAATTTAAACGCAACGATGAAAAATGTACGATTTTTTATTTTACTATTAGGTACGCGGTTCACCCTGATCTACCGACTGGAGTCTGTGTTTCAATGGCAAAGAAACCATGGCGGAGTCTTGTGGCAAATTTAGGTGCTGCTAGTGTATATAATTTGGATAATCTGAAGCAGCATGATTTGCCTTTAAATTTATTGAGAATAATTTATATCGAGGGTTTCTTCATAACGCATAGTTTTGACGTTGCATTGGAACTGGTGAAGATGGCTAAAGAAAAGGGTATTACTGTAGCATTCAATATCAGTGGGGAATATTTGTTTCAGGTTGAGTTTCTACATTTGTTAAATGTCTAAATTCTATAGTATATATTATTTAGATTGTTTGATTGATTGAGAAATTTAATTAACTAATTCAAAACTTGCTTAAAAATATGATTGAAGAATTTTTATCTTTTCAGGATCACCACGCTGCGATATGTGAAATGGTAGGATTGTCTGCTATTGTATTTGGCAATGCAAGAGAAATGAAGGCCTTGGCTCGGGTCTTAAATCTCGAATATAACAGCGTGGAGGAGATTCCTTTCCTCTTAAACAATTTAAAGAAAGTAACAGTCGGCGCTTCGAGTAGAAATAATAACAACTGGTTGTCGGACGAAGGTATAGTCGTGATGACTCAAGGCGGTAAATCCCCGGCAATTGTTGTTTGGGGAAACGGCGAATCTGTTAAGGTATGAAATAAGCTGTCCTTTAATTTACATAATTTACATAATATATCTTATTATATTCATTTCAGGTCCCTCCCGAAGTTCCTGAATCTCCAATAGTAGATACAACCGGTGCCGGCGATTCCTTGGTCGCTGGTTTTCTACTCGGTGCTTTAATCGGGAGAACTCCAAGCTCATGTCTGAAATTAGGCTGTAAAGTAGCTAGTATGATCGTCACAAGACTTGGCGTGACTTTTCCCGACCTTGTGCCGCCCCATTTATTAGAATAAAGATCTGATCATTACTTATCTCTCATAAACTTCACCATCATTCCATTTATTTTAACTTGTCTGGCTTAAAGACAGATTCAAAAATGTCCCGCCCTCGATTCTGATTCGGCCGGTAATAACAGGCGTAGCATGAATCTTCTTACTTATCGACCGATTCTACTTACCGACGGATTTTACTTATCGACCGATTTTACTTATCGACAGATCTTACTTCTCGACTCGTACACAAAACTGATGATGCAACGATGTCACATCACTGCAGAGGGCAGCTAAGTCTTGCTCTTCACGAAAAGTGAAAACAGTAATAAGTAAAGCTTGTATAGTTTATTTACGGCGATTGGAAGTATTTAATAAATATTTTCACGATGTCTACGGTAAGAAAATTATTAACTAGTGTAAATATAGAGTGGAAAGCTTTGATAGATGATTTTGGATTAATTTAGGGGATATGAATTACACTGACTAGTATCTAACCTTAAAATCTGACATAACCTAAAAGTTTATGGATTGATACGATAAATAGAGCAAACACTAGTTGAATAAAGTTTTTCGTATATAGAATGAGATAGAGGTTATTAAAATGATGATTAAAAATGATATTCTCGTATCTGATTTTGACCGTTGAACATTTTTTTGCTCATTTTTACAGCAGCGACCAGACGATCATCGTCGAAAATGGAATAGAGAAGAATATGAACGTATAGCATTACAAAGGCTACAGGATGAAATCGCCGAAGAAGATTTGGGAATCCCAAAACAGCCGGCGGTTAAAAGAGAGTTGCTTAAACAACGTGACTATAAAGTAGATCTTGAATCAAAACTTGGAAAAAGTGTAGTGATCAATAAAAATACACCGTCGTCACAGACTGGAGGGTAAATATGTCGATAATTGTTCGATGAATTGTTAAAAAAAATGTCGTTTGTAAGCCAGTTTCTAAATTGTTAATATATCGTTTAATGATTGTAGATACTACTGCAATGTCTGCGACTGCGTTGTTAAAGATTCTATAAACTTTTTGGATCACATTAATGGCACAAAACGTAAGTTCTTGAGAGTTTCATATTTTTTTAATAACACAGGCGTGTAATTACTAATTATACATTTATTTCCAGATCAACGCAACTTGGGAATGTCAATGAAGATTGAACGTTCAACTTTGGATCAAGTTAAAGCAAGGTTTACTCACAATAAGAAGAAAATGGATGAAAAAAAGAAAGACTATGATTTAGAACAGCGAGTAAAGGAGCTTAAAGAAGAGGTAGAATATATTTTAGGAAAATTTTGTTAATATTCACAAGAGTAAAATATAGTTTATGCGAAAACTTTGTAAGATAGATGATCTAATTTTGAAATCATTTCATTCACAGGAAGAAAAAATCAAGGAATATAGAAAGGAGAAGAGAAAAGATAGGAAAAGGAAGTTGGAAGAGGCTAACGAGGACGATGCTGGACCCTCTGATGAAATGGCTGCTGTTATGGGATTTTCTGGTTTTGGAGCTAAAAAAAAGTGAGACTAAAATAATAGATTTGATATTTTTGACTCCGTAAGTAAAGTACCTATAGCGGTAATGACCAATTGAATTATATTTTAAAATAATAGTCATCACTTACCTGCCTAGTTATTGCTAGATTTTTATAGGATCAAATTATAACTTGTTTGATGTTACAAGTTAGACTAAATGCAATCTATGATCTTTAATCGACTGAATAATTCATGATTTTTAATCCCAAAATTTAAATAATTGATAAATAATGTGCAGTTATTATCGTCAATCAGGAATATCAATTGCTAAGCAATGTTTATTGCGTACGGGTGTACATATTACATTTCTACATTTCACAGTCTACATCATTTTTAAGAATACTTATAAGAATTCATTAAATGTGTTCAGATTCACTGGCTCTGTTATCAACAGAAGCTTAATTTGATGTACACTTAAAATCTAGGATAGAAATGATAAATTAATATTAATTGAGATGATAAATAATAAATAATAAATAATAAATAATAAATAAATACATGGAAAATGAAGAAATCAATCACAGAAGATTTAAGATTCCAATTAAAATTAAACAACACTATATCTATTCTTACATTAGAAAGCCGAATCAAGTCTAACAATAATTTATAACATAAGTTAAATTAAAATTAAACTGTTAATTATGCGACTTATTATACTACAATATTTTAGTCGATTTCGTTATTTAAATCTTGAAGTGTTCAATCTCGTATGCTCGATCATACTCGCAGGAATAATTAGACAATATCCTTTCTGGATCGATGTCGAATCCATTCTCTCTTCCTCCGCCGTTTAAGTCTAGCCATTTACGTTTAGTTAATAATTTTTCTCTATCCACACATCTCTTAAAGCTTTTTTTGCAGTCTATTTCATCTTCTTTGTCTAACCATTTCTTGACAAAATTTTGCACTTGGTACGAAACCTTTAAAAAGCTGCTAGAATGAGAACGTTCCATTGCATTTTCTTCAGCAATATTCGACGTCTTTAAAATTGAACCAGAAATTTTATCAATTGAAATATCTCGGCTTTTTGACCAAGTGTTTTGAATCTCGCCAACAGATTCAACCTCTTCATTTCTATTCACCTCTATGTTTAGGAATTCGCAATTTTTATCAAATGGATAACGTCGGGTCAAAGATTTGTTAACAGAATTGAAGAATCCGTTTCCAAAATCTTTATGATTAGTGCGCTGCTTCTGTGGATATGAAATTTGCATATCATTTTCTTTGTCGCTATCACTGTATTCGTAGTTAGACGTATATTTATAGTTATGCTTCTTATAGGTAGGCAATTGGATTTCTGTTTTTGATATATCAACGTCTGTTGGAATTGCAACGTCCAGCTCAAAAACAGCCTTTTTTCTGTCTTTATTTTTCTTTCTGTTAAAGAAAGAGCTTTTTTGTTTTACATACATGGCCTGCGAGATATCAAAACTCAAGGGTCTGCTGTCTGGCCGACTAACATTTTTCTCTGCAAACGACATTCTGTGGTTTTGGGAAAAGTCAAACTCCGGTAGGAGAGAAATAGGCGAAACTTTGCCTATTCCATCTGAGAGTTGAGATCCCATGTTCATCAGTTCTTTCATTGAATCAGACAACTTAAAACTATTCTGTGAAATTTCAATTGCCTCTGCAGACTCAATGACGGGACTCTTTCTATCGTAATCCACGCCATTACGCAATAAATCTGAAAGGTCAAGGGTCTCGTCTTCGCTGTAATTCATGATAGTGTTTTCACACAGAACAGATTTCTCCCCAGTTATCAATTCGGGCCGATTATCCATCAGATTATTTTCATTCATATACCACAATGCCCTTTCATTCATCAATTCAATTGATTTGTCCATTAAATCTTCTACATTTCCTGCACAGTCAAGATTGCAGTCTGACAAGACTATATCCACAGTATAGGGTTCAGATTTCTTTATATCAGCATCGTAGATCATCTCACGTGTAGAATTTCTCATATCGAACACATCGGTTCTTGAACAATCTTTACTTCTTTGATAAATTCTCTGCAAAGATGACGACGGTAAGTTTTCGTCTTTGAAAACAGTAAGATGTTCTCCGTTTTCCCCAGATTTTCGCATTTCGTTGATAGAATTAGACCTCAAAGACCTCATCTCTGACTCTATTTTGTCCGACGAAACAACGCTACTGCTTAAAAATTTCTTCACAGCTTTGTTCTTCTCAATATCTTTGTTCAACTTCAACGGATTGTTCCTTTTGCCACCGTTGTTAGTTTCCTCGGTTTGTTTCTTTCTCTCAAAGTTTGCGCAAAGAAAATTATACCCGTTTTCATCCGTTGGCAAATTTTTTTCTTCCAATTTCCTCTTTTTCTTGCAATCTTTTTCACCTATTCGACATTCCCCAGTCTTTTTGTCAACCACGTTTATACCAACAGGCAATAAATTTGTTTGTGAATCCGCAGAGCTAGAGATGTAGACGAATTCTCGTTCAGAATTATATTCCTGACTTAGACCATCCGAAAACATGTCCGAAACATTATAGTCACGCCTTTTTCTTTGACCTTTGTTCAAGAGAGGCGATGTATTCTTGTCAAATTGCTTGCTATGATTAAACGACAAGTTCTGTACCGTGCTACTAAATATATCTCCGTTTTGAGGATATTTTTGAATTCTTCTTTGCTGAGATTTTTCAATCGAATTATTAGGTAGCGATTCTTCATTGTTTGATAATAACAATGTGCTTATAGACGGTAGATTAGATTTTTTCATTCCCTTTTGATGAAAAATTTCCAAATTTTCGTCCCTATCTTCGTTCAGAAAACTTTCCATTTCATAAACTTTATGATTAGTAGTTTTGACGTCGAATTGCTTTTTATTTTTTTTAGTCATACTCGTAGATATCTTCGACATTTTTATTCCTTCTCTCTTTTCCATTTACGATAATAGGATTAATAACTTATCAAAGTTTCATTTCGCACCTGTCGATAGGAACAAAAAAAAGTAGGTACAGTATGAAAAAAAAAAAACAAAAACCGAAAATCGAAAAACACAGAAGGATAGTATATCATAAACTTGTGTAAGTCTATAAGTTGAAAAAGTGAGTGTGTTGTTAGCGTAAGTGAAGCGATTTTCTTATTTTTCTTTTTATTCTTACTTTTTCTTTCTATATTTTTTTTTACCGCTTCGTTGACGGGCGGAAAAGTTCGCTGGATGAATAATGCGTGTGTATGAGTTTCAAGCGGGGAGGTTGGTATCGCGATTTGTGAATCTGAATCGGTATAAAATGAAAGTGTTTGTGAGCAGTGTGACCGTCTTCGCACTGTTAAGTAGTATTCCCCGTTTGTATATACCTACTAAGATACGAGATAGGAGAACTAAGAAGAGTCGCATCAACAGAATGCAGAGAAGTCGGGAGAGAACGTAAGTAGTGGCGGAATGTACGTTCGCGAAGCGCGATCAAAGTCGCCAAGTGAGCTTATACCTACACAACCGTCTTTCTCGCGCGCGCGTGTCTTTTATTTATTTTAGTTTTATCTCTTTTCTCTATAAGTATAAAGATCGGAGACGTGTGCGTCTCCCTACCGACCTAACCTACCTTATCCTACCTACCTTCTTAGTTCTACCTTACCTCTTACCTCTTACCTCCACCTTAAGACTGCCGAGATTTAACCTAGCCTAGAGTTAAGACAACTAGAAGGAACTGCCAAGGTAGAGATCAGTGCCTTGCACTCTCGTGGAGACCGAGACCTTAGTTTACGATTACTCCGGGATTTGGTGTAGAGTGAATCGCCGATAGCTAGGATCGACAGCCTCCGTAATATATACCGGTTGGTTAAACGTACATTTATTTATACTCGTTGATAAGTTCGTTAATAATTATTGTGTCAAAATTGATTAATCTATTGGTTGATAAACGAGTGATGACAAAGTTGAATATTACCGCAACGTGGTATATCAAGTTCGAAGGTAATCAGTATGTTATGCATTAATCATTCGCGTGGATATATTATAGTAGTTTAGAGTCAGTTCGCGATTATTTATTGAAATAAATAATAAACTATGATACTCTATCGAGGGTAAATGATAAACTATATGTGTATCGTGTTTATAAAAGATATGTTATTGCCGAATATGAAATATTGAGCTCCAGTGTGAAATAATCCGTGTAGCAATGTTTATTGGTGTTTTTTTTATTGTTTTTTGTTTCTGTTTTTATGAAATCTTTGAAATTTTTTTTAGTTAATTCAATCTGTTTATAAGATTCTTTCAATCGTAGCTGTTCATTATTTAATCACTTATTGATACATAGTTCGAATATCTGAACAAAATGCCCAGGACAACTCTTCAACCCATCGCAGAATCAAACACATCTAAATCGAGTGAGTAAATGTTTACATATATTCTTTTCATTTTTAAAATTTGGAACAAAATCTCGATCGTCGATAATGTTTTTAGCATTTTAAATTACACATACTAATTGTAAGTATACATAGAAATTTAGACGGAAATAAACATAGTTTCTAATCGTAATATACATATATATATATATATATATATATAAGTTATTATATTACAAGTGAAAACTCTTTTGGCATCATATAAATTCTTAGATCGTGTTCGATGCTCTAGATTGTACGGGAGTTGCGTAGGGTATATCCGCTCTATAAAAATACTTTTATTTTCGCGATATAAGTTCGTTGGTCTTGTATCCCGTACAGCGCAACTACCTATTATTTTTTCATTTTTTTTTCCGCTAATTAAAAAAAAAAAGATCGAAATCATTCATGATGTTCGTCGTTACGTATGGTGTGGAATTTATTCTTCCTTGTTCTTTTTTCATAGATTCAAATTTCACTTTTCTCAATGACGGAGAGTTTCTGTTCCGGTTTCTTTTTTTTTTGTTTCAAAATTTTTCCCCGAAATTTTTATAACAATGCAAGAATGATAATCATCGAATGAATACATTCTAGTTATCATTATATACACGCATTTCTGAGTCTCGAATAACTACTATCATCGATCATGAATCTACTTGACCAACTTTTGAGCGACAGACTAGGATCTGTATATGTCACGGTATAGAAACAACGGTATTCGTACGAAAAATACATATTTATTTCCCATTAAAAATCTATGTTGATCGAAGCCGAGCTCATATACTAAAAGCCTAACATCCAGACTAATTAGTCTGGCGAGAATTTAGATAGATAAATAAAAAAGGGGTTAGTAATGTTGTCTCCAGGTTTCTCTATCCTACTAATACATTATACGTATAGGCTTCATTTCCTGTGACCACAAAAAAAAAAAATAAAGTTATATATACATATAAATATTCTAACATCGGTGAAGTCGAGTTCGATGATTTTCTAGCTCAACATATTACACACTCGAACAGAAAACAGGGTAAACTCAACACGAATTACCAAGATTCGTAATTCACCTCTTGTAGATTGAAACTTCGGGCAATTTACTCGAGACTTAATATACTATACGTGCATTATATGTGTATAAATAATGAGAAAAAGCATCGGAAGCAGAAACTTAGAATTTCTTTTCCTCGAATTATGTATTTACGAAAAAGAAATTACATGTAACGGAACGTAAACTAGTTACCTATACTATAACATATTCGGATCTTATTTGGAGTTTTGTTCATCGGCTATGATCAATAACATAGTTCCTTTTTTTTTTTTTTTTTTTCAATACTCCAAAAGAGAAAATTTTATGGCGCCAAGATCGATCGTTAAATTTGACGGATAAACTGATATCGTATAAAATATATATTATGCTAATATACTTCTATGCTGCATATCCATTCATGTCAGATGTAATTTAATATAATAGCCAAATCGTTGGCCTCAAAGACAGAGTGTATGTCTTTTGCTGAATGAAAGATCTGTCGAAACTGTATTAGCGCAATTCATAATTTTAATTTTTTTCTCACCTATATAGGATTCTACTTTCTTTCGTCTTTTCTTTTAATTAATCTAATGATAAAGTCGTCGCATCGAATGTGTCTTTAAAATAAATATTTTTATTTTTGATTTTGATTTTAATGAGATGTCTGTATCCTGTATGGGAGGAATCATAAAGAACAGTTTTGATTGGATTGCTTTCGGCTCCTCGTTTTAAATTTTATATGTCAATAAATCGAGAGCTAATCGACCGATGATGTTAGACTTTCGCAAGCAAGGTCACACGGACTCTCCCAAAATTTAATAATCCGATAGTTAAGTATCAAACGGTTTTTGGAAGATATCTAATAGTGTCAACCGCATCGTATATAGTTATGCATACTTATACCTATCGTCGTCGAGCTGATTTTTTTAACATCTATTTCCGCACTTGAAGAATTCAACTGATTTCTTCAAGTATTTTATTTATTATTTATTTATTTCGTCATTTTTATTAGCCGAATGAGATTAGCTTGAAAAATAACATCCACAGAATTCGATACCAATCCTTAATGAAGCTACTTAACGGGGTTTTGATTTCCTCTCATCTTTCGGTCGGTATATTGGATTATAAATTCGATATTTTCATAATAATAAAATAATGCATAGTGTAAGTAATGATTTTTTCTAATGTTTCAAATACCGGAAAAAAAAGAACCCTAAGTACAAAAAGGAAAAATTAAATTTCAAAGATTTCAAAGATCGATCTATTCGCGAGAGTTGAAAGTTTTTTTTTCAATTTTATTTTTGAATTTGCACGTTTTTACAAATTATGGGAGTTGATATTCCGTTAGAATTCTGAAGCAGTTATATATAACCAAATAAATGATACAAGCAACGAAACATAATTAAGGATATCTAGGAAACATTAAATGAACGTTCTCGATCAATCATCTTTCAATTTGTCTTTTTATACTAAAATCTGTGTCGGTCAGGTCGTAGTCTTCTATGGTTTAGCACGAATACCCAATGCCCGCAATACCTAATATATATAATCGACACATTATTAAATCTTCTAACGCCGTTAATTGAACACGATACAGGCTTATTAGGTATAATATAGTTACGAAGCAAAAAGAAGAGAAGAGAAAATAAAATAATAATATTATATATTTGGGTAATTAGACAAATTTCTTATACGTATAGGCAATCTCCGATAATACAATAAATGCACATTTATTAGTCATATTATACTCAAACTTTCTTAATAAACAATTTTTACAACGAAAGTTAATATGGTTATAAATATTACGCAATTTATTATTATCATAGTCCTTAATAAAGGCTTTATAACGTTAACATTATAATAACGTAATTATACTTTCGCTTTTTTCATTTCCGCATAGTTTTATTGATTAATCTTTAATATTGCGAATAATGCTCGCCTATACTCATGCAGTAAAAATGACCATGATTATTAAATTAATCGAATAAACATTAAATAAAAGTTTATGTATATCTAATTCGGGTCTTAACTGACGTTTGATCTCTCGCTTCCGCAACTACACACCTATACACGTTTTATGTTTATGTAAATTATACATACCCATATACATCCCTAATAAGGAAAAAACGTATACATATATGAAATCGTGTCGTCGTTAGCCACTTCCTATCCACTACGCCCGTTACATGCATTTTCAATCCAACGGTGTTTTAATCACGTATCGTGAGGGGAAATGGCAATAAAAAATGAGGCCTCACTTATATCTGAATCAAGGAGCTGTAATTTGCAATATATCTAGGTACTACTTGCTCCGGGAAGAGTCAGTGCCTGCAGTTCTAGACTCTGACAATTTCTTATTAATTTCTAGTCTACGTACCTATACGTGTTAGATATAGATATTATACATAGGTGTAGTACCTATCTACGTTTATTCCTAAGACCTTATGCGATTTGCATGTATGAATTCTCCATAGCTTGAATAGACATATGTAGTTTTCTAATTGTTTCTATGGTAAAATTTCGCGACGTTATAAAAACAAAAGTAAAAAAAAAAAACGTATAATATAAGACGCCGGAGAAGGTCGCGGAAAAAGTTACGTTGCAATATAATTCTATACCTATACGGAACGTTTAATAGTCCCAGTTTGCTCAACGTACCGGTACATTTACACGCGTGTGTAGGTATAGGTATGTATTAACCTGAATCACGATAACAGAGAAAACTCATGGAATGAGCGAAATAATACGGCGCGAACGACCTTTGAGAAAATTTGCAATATCTTTGATTTATTATGTATAGATTATAGATAGATTTCGCGGAGAAGTCGAATGAAAAGAAAAAAACAGAAAAAAAGCAATCTTTTACTTTCGGTTTCAAAACGCATGACAAAAAAAAGTGAAAGGAATATTATTAGCTATTATACCTAATTGGATAATTATTGTTACTCTTCAATTTGTTGGAGATATAAATTTGATGGTTCTTTGGCTTCAATAATATCGTTTAATAAAAGATATATACGTATACAATCCGCTGCAGCTATAGATGCTAGTATACTTGGCTTTCTTTGCGCTTTCTCGTCAATTTTATTCTTCGGTGTGAAATTCCTATTTTCGCAAGTAGCGACGTACCATATAGGTATATATACCTTCGGGTATAGATGTAAGGTGTAATACCGTTTTACCGATAACTATATACCTATTTCCAGCGTTTCTATATACCTAGACGTACGTACATACTGTAGTAAGGTATATCTGTATACGAGAGACGCGAAAACCGGTGATGAGCTTTCTACTTTCGAAGAATAATATACGAGAAGATGAAAATTAAGAAGTTTTTACTCAATTTTACGATCTTTTAAGCCGATCTTATACATCGCGATAGATACAAGTTATAGTTTATGCAAGTGAAATAATCGGTCACCGCGGTTTTAAAAATCTTATCTAGTCTTCACCAGCTCCAAAATATGAAACTATAGCTTATCTTACAATTTCATAAAAACAAAATAAAATCAAAAAAATAGTTCTTTAGAAATAAACGTTTTTTCAAATGAATAATTACGAGGTGGTCGAAATTTCTGATATACTTTTTTTTTATATGCAGCAAACGAAAAGAACGAATTTCAGAATTTTTTCATCGATCATTGAAATTGCTCTATAAGAAATCGCGTAGTTAAATTTCCGAAACTGTTTCCGGTTCATCTCTGCGAACTTATGATATCGTATATATAGTAGGTATAGAGGTATACAGAACAAACGTGCCGGCATCCTATAGACTGTGAATAAATTATACTATAATTCTTTCCTCCTCCTACTGATGCTTCTCTTCCGCAGCTCCGTAGAAATAAATCTGAATAACCAATCCGTCTGCCTGCAGCAGACGCGAAACTAATTCTTAATGCGATAAGCTACACGGTATAATGCTGTAAAATTGATAGATGAGCACGCCGAGTAAACAGTAGATGCCATTAAACATATCCAGGGTGTAACTATATGATAATCTCTTATTCTATACAATTATCTCAATCTCAATGAATACCATATCCTTTTTTTTCTTATAATATCGTCGTCTAATGTTTTTATCTACTATTTTATACGTCGTATAGTCTAAAAGTATAGAATATCGATTGTTCAGCGTGTTAGATACTTTACCTTAATTTCACTAATATAACTGCGATATATTAGCATATATCACACTTCGATTTGACATCTTTATATTACCACGTGGTTGTGTGTAATAGTGGCTGTCAGCATTGCTATAACACCAATGTAAATATATCTAATCATTTTATCCTATAATGACAGCTATAAGCAGCCATTTATATACATAAATATTTATATAATATAGTAGATTTTCTCTAAATAAGAAAGTAGCATGCGCATGTTGCGGATATAGAATTTTGTTCTTTTTTCATCTCAAAATCGTGACTGCAACAGCATCTGCACTGTCACTTATTGGCAATTAGCTGCACGGAGGCATTTTCATCATTTCGTAATTTTTTCTTTTTTTTATAACACCTTCCGCGGAATGCCTTATAGTCTACGTATATGTACATACATATATCTAGAAGTTTGGTTCATTTTGAGATTTCTCTGTATAATGTTTATTAAGTTATCAAATTTTTATTATTATTTATGTGTATATGTATATATCTATGAATATAACTGCAACTCTATAGCGTATAGTATATAATTATACGTCGTGTATATTGTTATATTACCCTCGTTACGAATAAATAAATAGGTTTCTTATTACAGAGAAAGTATAATACTTATAATCCTCGAACTCCAATATAGTACCTATAGTATAGGTATATGTATGCAGAAATAGCTCAAGCTGCAGCATAGATTATCTCATGTGTACCTATACCTATACTCTCTGGTAGGAAGTTATATCGCGAGTATTTTCTCGGAAAGGTATATAATTATAGGCACTAGTTTTTATGGAGGTAATAATAATAATGATAATAATAATGATAATAATGATAATGATTAGAAATAATTAGAAACAATTATTCGTCTTACTATGTAATAGCTTCTTTTATTATCTACATAAGAGATCTGGTGAATATATATTATATATATAAAAATTAACTTCCTATATGGGTAATTGATAAGTATAAGTATATACCTATGAAGTTCGAACGGTTCCTCGCAAAATTTCATTCGTCCAATTCCTTATATCGTTCATTACTACAGCGACGTTACCATTTTTAATCGAATTATCGTTTAAAATAAAAGGTTCAATTTTATATGATTCAATAAATACGAAAAATTCGTCTTTGGTACCGTTATCCGTGATGTATCTTATAGTAGCGTGATCTTCCTCTAGTCCTCCGTTCTCCAAGCTAACAGATCCTTTCATATAAGCAGCTCCTGCTATTATAGAGTTTATTTTCATCCCGTTTTTAGTATTGTACACAATTTCGGCCATCGTTGTAATTTTCATCCTCGTATTGTATCTTTCGATCACGATATCAGCTCGATCTTTTATTTCTTCTCCCAGAGCGATCCATCTTACTCTATAATATAGTTTCGATCAAACATATTACATATATGGGTATAAGGTACTACGTGAAAATGAGAAATAAAATTTGTTAATTTCATTATGAGAGAAAGAATTAGACGATGAACGAAAGAAACTAGAGAAAAAAATGATTTGAAAACTTCTTGTTTATATAAAATTTTTATATTTTATCACAAATTCACTCGATGCACTTTATAAGATACTTTACCAAGAAATTTAAGTCCAGATTTTAGAGTCAGATATGCGTATATGATATTAGTTGTATATTATATATGTATGTATGTATATATGTATGCATATGTAAACGCGTGCGTACCGTTCATGAAACGCGATAGAATCGACGGCATACATCATAGTCACGCATGTAAAAATTGACGAAAGTAGAAATTCTCTGAACGGCATATTGATCATTGCATTGCAGTTATACATAGGTACCTATACGTTAATATAATATAAAATTATACGCAGAAATTCGCGTAGTTATAAACTTGACGCAGTTATGTTATTGCGAGAACTGAGAACCGGTGTGCAGATTCATCTTTAGAGAAATGATCTATATACTCTTGTTGTACATTACGTGACCTTTGGATCATGACCTATATATTATAGGTACATATATGTATGACGTGATACTACGCGCGATATTATACACGTTTATCGTGAGGGGGCAGGGGGGTGTACGGATGATTGTACCAGTAATTTAAAATAACTTTTACTATCAGCAAACACGCAAACAACACGCGCAATTATTTGAAAAAACGCTACGTGAATCTCTTCAAATTATATATATTACTATATGATGAGCTGTAAATGTTATTAAACTAAAGATATTAAAATCTGTAAAGCAGATGAGAGCTTTTTGAAACTTCAATATGTGAGATGTAGTAAAAATCCTTCTTCGTAAATTTTTTCAATTCGAAATTTCGAAAGTCTTACGCTTATAGTACAAATTATTGATTGATTTTTGTCTGATCATCGATCCAGATGATGATTTCGTTTTTTTTTTTTTTTGAAATTTATATCATACTGCGGTATAAATATTCGAGAATTGAAATTTTACGACATATTTATTTAGTAGTACACCGTCTCTCGTAGGTCATCTTATCGTTCAAAGAAATCATACGCAATTCCATTGTCCATAGCATATGGATATATAATCTGCCAGTACCGGTGCAAGTGCAAAAATATGGTAATACAATAGGCAGTATTTTGTTCGGCCAGGTAGGTAATATTATTTAAAGCTCTGTTTTATTCCCGGAAGTAATTTCTTCGAATAGTTATAGAAACGTTTACTTACCTACATCCATATGTACAGTATACACGTATAATACTGATAATACTCATGCACACACGAAAAATGCAACAATATATGAATGCTGCAGTAAAAGAAAGGAGGTACCTAAATAAGAAAGAATACAACAAAAAAAAAAATAAAAACGTTCAGTCGACTCAAAAATGGATTCCGCTAAAACTTAAAACCGGACTTGAATTCCTTTTTTATCCGTACATGTAATCTGCAGGCGAAAAGTTGACCAAACGAGAAAAAATTCGGCCAACTTTTCAGTGCCATTGTAAATTATTTATTTTATTCAAACAACTTGTGTGTGCACTAACGAGTTATTTGACCGATGACCGATTAGAATTCATAATCAAGTAACATGCACAAAGTAGTGTAGGAATTATAGTTCATAAGTAGGCTAATGAATATATCTGCCGATTAAGTCTTGAGATAAAGTTTAATGTAACATACGTTCGAATGTGAATATTGATACGCTATTTGATATCACCGTATAGTAATTGAGGACACAAGTTCGATTTCTCAAACTTACGTACCTATATCTAAAGGAGAAAAAAATTAGAATAAAAATAAATAGGCAAGTATAGGAAATAAGTGAAATTTCAACGAAAAATTGTGATCGTAAAAGAATTTTTTTTTTTTAAATATACTATATTTAAATTTATTGATAAAAAATTTCACTCTGCCTGCGGCTTGTATTTCTGAAGCGCTTTTCACAGCCATGAGAAAGAGTAATCCCTATTCGAACTGCCATGGTTAATTAACTCCCCCATTTAGCAATCACGCCAAAGATAACTGTATATCTGACCATAAATAATCCGGTTTTATAGAAAATAGTTTATAATAGCATGCGTTTAACATAGCTGAACTGCACTATTCGTATTCTCGGGACTTTTAGCCATCTTGACTCTTGTATGGAAAAATGCAAATTGCAGATCTTTTGTCATTGATTGCAGATCAGTCATGCGTTATAGGATTAGGAACGACTAACTTTCAATGCGTCAATCTGCTTCGAATCATTAATCAGAATAAATTGTTGATATAGGAAGACATCAATTCTACTATCCGTAATTGGTGAATATTTACGTATACATATATATATATGATAGTATAAGAAATAATTAATAAATTATTCATTCACACCTAATTTTTTTCTCTTTCTAGTTTTCTCTTTCCATTATTATTCGGCATATGGTTTTCAGATTTTTGAAACTTTCACGTTTTTCGCAAAAAAAAAAGAAGATAAAAAAACAAAAAGAAAAAAGAAAAAAAGTAAGCGCTAGTATATGATGCGATCCGTATAGAAATTAGGAATAAATATTACACCGAGCGAAA
This sequence comes from Tenthredo livida, assembly GCA_963992785.1. Lineage (NCBI taxonomy): Eukaryota > Metazoa > Arthropoda > Insecta > Hymenoptera > Tenthredinidae > Tenthredo > Tenthredo livida. The sequence goes on along the minus strand of OZ023071.1, from coordinate 4,960,393 downwards.
CTCACGTTCTATCAAATAGAAATCTTTGCGTACGGTAATAATCTTCGAAACGGATGAAGAGAAAATAAAATTAAGCTGATTCACGTTTCAATTTTCACCGTTCATGCAGTCAAAGAATATCATATGCCTATATGTATGATATGCTAGATACATGTGACCAAAATTATCAAACACTTATAAACGTTTCAAGTATACATATACTAAACGTATAAATATGGGTATAAGTGTACTTATGTACAAAACGAAATGAATGGTTATTTGACACAATAACCTGAATAAATAGTACATAAACAAATTAATTACCGCATATTACGTCTTCATGCGTATAAAGTATGATATATCGCTAATTCTAATCATGATATTCGTATATCGTATATTCATATACTTAGATTATACATTGCATCGAACTGTACTGAACTCGTGCCATTATATATCGGATAATTATTTGATTCTACGAACGCGTCAGTTTACAGTTATATCCGTGACAAAAGCTGAGAGTCTTACCTATACCTACTGCCACAGCAATCGTTTGAAAATGTTACGATGTATATTCACATGCGGATCATGTCACACCATACGTATACGCGTAGTCATGCAGCTATTTTAGTCACCGTCTCAGCGTTTAAGTTTTACAATAAAAATGATGCATATTATTTCTGTTAGATTTTGCAGATTGAAAAATGTGTAGGAATTGAATAATTTCATTTGAAACGTATGTACGTAACATTTTATCTTTAATCTTAACACGAAATTTCGTATTATAGTACACATCGAGGTAAACGCATAAATAATCTTGTCCACGCATATCTGCTGAAGAAATTCTTTAGCAAATTTCTATAAGAACGATGAAATACTTTACCGTCGTAAAGGTTCCTATGGTAGGTAGTTTGTGCATACCATACTAGAGCGTGTGGAATTTTCAGTATAATTGCAAACCATCTTACTGCTATTTTGCTGCTGATGCTGCATAAGTTCCGGTTCAATCAGTTGGACTCGGACGAAATCGGTGTACCTTAGTTTCTCACCGGTTAATCCTAATAACGCATTCGTCTATCATTTGCGTATATGAATTTATAATCGACGATGCAACGAATCCGAATCTGTTCATCTATTTATATACAAAATTGTATTTTTAGATTTTTTTATTCAATTTCAACTCGCACTTATCGAATTCACTTCACCAGGTTTTCAGCTCAAAGAGAAATTGAGGAAATTCGCAATCATTTCAATTACTTTTCAGTTCGATTACGGGCAATTATTTGTATACGAGTGTATCGCGAAGTACTGCATATATATATATGTATACACATTTCTTCGTTATCGATTCGCGAGTTACTATAAAGTAGTAATCACGAGTGATTATAGACTGACGGAAGCAAGAACACATGTTAGATCGTTTGAGGTCAATTAATAATTTATCGAATGAACAAACCCGCGTCATTCTTATTATAGTCATCAGAAAATTCATATACTACGGTTATACTTTACGATTGCAGCTGTCGATAATGAAACTGCAGCATATTTGAAAGAAAAAATGCCAGTTCAATCACGTGTGTTAAAAATTCACGCCCTATATGATTTACATGACGAATATACTCGGTCTTTACACCTCAACATCATTCGCCATATGATGATACATATATCGTAATTCGTTTTTTACAACCGTGAAACAACAGCCATTTCAACTATCATCACACACGCCTATATATAATACACCCATTATCACCTGCTCTATCAGTACTATACGATTAATTACTTCCAATCTATATACTATGGTGTATATACTATATAGGTATATATTTACCCCTAGATGCGGTAGGTACAAGTTTGAAAATTCTTCAAAGTTTTACTAGTTCAATTTAACGTCCTTGTATTACTTCTTCATCTTCCGTATTGCTTCAACTATTCGCCTATAGTTATATTTACGTCATTTTAACGATCATTTAAATAAAGAATTTCCCATTTTTGTTTTAACATATGTATCTAAGAATGGGTGAAAAAGGATTGCGAATTGAACTAGATCTTATATGCGAGTAAATTGCTTCACAGAATACACATAACTATCCGTACGAGTGTACATACCTATATATACTCGTATTTAACTGCAAAAACACGAAGAGCCGTTATAATTGAAGAATTTACACCGTACAATCCTAAGTCTTGTATGCAACGTTGTTTTATGTGAGTTACATGCGCCACGACGTTTTGTTAGCAATTAGTTATTTTTATCGGTCAGTGACATCTCCTCTAGTCTGCTGAAGTCACGCAACCACTTTTACGTAATTTTTCAATAATTGCAAATCTACATGACATTTCCCTCTCGAAGATCATACAGGTACTATAAGGTACATATGCATGTATGGAGATCACAATATTATACGCAGATAATTTGAAGAAATTTTCTCACCATTTTTACAACAACGTTAAACCTCTTATCACCGATTGAAATTACTAGTCAGTTGTAATCGATTGCCTGTACTTTAGTGCAATCCAATGATGGATATTATCCATTGTCTGCAGAAATTGACCTTCGAACTCCTGAAATTGCATCTTTCCCTAACGCTATTCGAGAGGAAATTATACCTACCACTCAATTTCGCTGTATAAGAACCATATGCCCATAAGTGTGTACACTTATATCTGCATATTGTATATATGTCGTCAATATATCGATGCAGTTTACCCGCACGTTGTCGATAAACTGTAATTATGTCGTTTGAGTCCTTAGACCTCAGCTCACCTTTTCTACACCATACAGGCTTTCACGATTACCTATAGGTATGCTAAAAATGGAGACGAACGATAGTCTGCAGGATGTTTTCGACTGCGAATGAAAAGAAGAAGAAATAAAAAAGAAAACCATGAAAATTGGCTCAAAGTATCCATAATTAATTGTTTTTTTCATTTTTTTCTTTCTTAAATCTTTTATGGATAGAGCCACAGGAAAATCTCTCTGATTATCTGAACGAGATAATAACAAGGAAAGTAATAGTGCCTATCATCGTAATGCTAATAACGATACCATTGCGTCTTTATTACCTGCACAGATAACTAGAACCACTAATTGACTACATAGAAGTGAGAGCACTCAAACGTCCGGAAGTCGTGTTGGTCCAGTTCACACAGCTGGGTGTGAAGAAAGAGGTTTGGAATATATTTTTCAATGAGCATTTGCGAACGTTCTTTTTTACTAATTGATGGGATAATGAATATCAGAATATTATATAGATCTATGTGTAATTTTAAGTTTCTGTGGAGGAAGATATATGCTGTAGCTATATAGAGACGTCAATTATTGTTGTAATGAGGTACCTGCTAAACGACTAGCGTTATTTATCATCGTTAAATTATCGTGGTAATTGGAAGGAGTAGAACAAGATTTTCGGACTTTAGTTCCATGTTCTAACATACCGATATCTATGTCCGCATAAGTAGGTATAAGTAATTATAATTAAGTGTCACCCGAGTTTCTGCAAAAGCTGTAAATCTTGGGAGTCTAAGGGGGGGCGCCTACGAGGGGGGCGGTAAAGGACGCCCTGTACACAAAAGGGTCAAGAGATAAATCGCGAGGAATCTAACGGATGGTTTCCTGGCTTCTTTTTTACATTCCTTTCAGCCTTTACACCCCTAGGTCGAGACGTCCAACTGTTACGGCTCCTCTTCATCCACCTGCCGGTGTCGTTTCGCGTTAATTTTTTCACCGCTGCATCAGCGACGCCTTGACGCACGCACGATGTTATAGCTACCTAACTAAGCTTGACTAATGACTTGCAATTATACATCTTCCTACCCAGGTCAGATCCGAATGAACTTTAATGACGTCTCATTAAGCCCGAGAATAAAGAATAGGAATTTGATTGATACCTATATATAGATACGATGATGGGGTGAATCGCGGTTTATTAAACAGGCTGCATACAACCGGAAGCTGTTTGCATTTCCATACGGTATATATTTTATATCAATTTGGAAATGAGATTGTCACATAATATATATGGTACGCATAGAATATCTGAAACCGATCATTTTAGATTCACCGTAACTTTGCAGAATTATTCTACTATATATGCCTACATAGATGCGTGAGGATTGTAACCCTGCAGGAAAAGGAAGACGAGAATTATTGTAAATGTTACACGGGTACGGGGTATAGAATCTGTCTCGTAGCGGCTTCCATTTCTCAAATAACAGGCTGCATTGTACACTATAAATTGCCGGACATCAGTCACGTCGTGTTATAGGAAAGATGGTGCATTCTGTTACAGAGATAATATACGCGGCATTTATTCCATACGCATTTATACAGCGATTTTAACCCGGAGATTGCGGAGAAACGATTTTTAACTTCACGGTTTTATTCTTACTGTCTCTGCGGGTATATTTGCGCTGTGGGTACACCTCTCTATTGCTTATAATGAAGTTCGTTTTAAATCTTGAGAAGCTCGCTTACTTTGGATTTATGCAATAAAACTGATTCGTTTGTGAAGACTCTCTTTGAGCAGATATGCAGTTCTTTGACAATACCTCCGTGTAGTAGGTATATACTTTGCCAAAGACTGAATAATTATTTATAAGGAAGGCGTAAGGCTTGGCTGTGAAAGAATGTGAAACGCGTTTATTTGTCACCCCAGTCACGGGTGAGCTAGATCCATCCCATCGACCTGTACCCACCTCCAACAGCTCATGTGGAGGAAGCATACTTTACGCGAAAGATTTTCAACGTCATTTACCATTTGTGGATCACCGGGTTTGGTTCAAAAACTAGTGTGCATAGTCCCCCCCCCCCCCCTGCCCCCGTACGTTTTGGTAGATTTTTTTTTTTTTTTTAAGAAAAATCGGACGAATTTTAGTCGATAAAAAACGGTGATTTTAAACGGTCGAAAAATACCCTGGACCAAATACCATTCTTGTTCTTAAACCGGAAATCCTCTACTCTAACCGGTGTACCGTTTCATGGTTTTGACTTACGACCTGCTGATGTTGTTCACGTCGTTCTTTATATACTTACTCACCGGTTTACTTTTTTCTTCTTTTTCTGAACGTGGTACGAAATTTTGTTCACGTAGGTACTTCCCCAATTTTATATTTATCGGCCCGGTCGTTCTTCCTGTATAAGTGAAGTAGAAGAGACAGAAGAAGAAGAAGAAGAAGAAGAATAAGAAGAAGAAGAAGAAGAGGCAGAAACTTTGGTGTGGAAATAATTTGACCGACTTGACACCAATACGTGAAAAAATCCTGTGCGTCAAGCTCATGACATGTTTGGTTCGACCAAAGCGTGACTTCCGGGGATCCGCTATTGTCAACTAATTCGTGACCTGACCAAGGAAAGATGGTCGCTGAACTAGCCGGCATTTCTGCCTCAAACACAGAGCAGAAAACTCCTGGAGCTACCAGCAGTAGTAACACCAGGAGACCAAGACCAAGGTGGATTCAAACAGCAACCCGCGAACCTGTATACAGCATTTTGGACAGTAACACAGACTCAGTAGGACTTACCACACCTGCGAGTTCGGTATTAAATTCCGATAATGTGGTGGTTATAAGTGCGGTAAATAGTGAAAAGCCGAGAAAATATTCCGAAGTTACTGTCAGCGTTCAGCAAAGAGAATCGCCCTATGCTTGGCCAGTTACGGAAACTCCTGAGCTCCAAATCGACCTGTTGAAGGCCCAGGAAATTGAAGAAGAAGCCATCTACAGTGTGGTTAAAAAACCGCCTAAAATACGCCAGCGTGAATCCGATAATCCCGAAGTCGTTAATCGACAGCAAGAATTGAACAAGTGGCTTAAAACCGCCTCTCAACAATCCGGGAAAAAATCTTCCGCTAAAATAGCAGAGGACAATTTTTCCGAAATGTATTCGGCTCCCGATGGGGAATCAAAGTTCGATTACGACTGGCAAAGGGATGGAAATCGAGGAACAACCCCGTTAGGACTTCCTAGAGGTGTTGTCGGCCTCGTAGGACCCTACCGTGTTTATCCAGACCCGAATGAACGGAGGGAGTATATTCTCAGAGAGGAAGAACTCGTCGAGGACATCGTTGACTCTGTGAGTGAAGTTGCGGCCAGAGAGAAAGAAGACGAAGATGAAAGACGTCTTCAAACTAATGAGCCTCATCATCAGAGGGCAAAGTGGAGGATCAGGGACGACGATGAAGAGACACTTGTTCCTGATCTCCCTGATCCCGATCATTGGAAGGAATCCGAAGATATTCGTGCGGAAAAAAATCCTGATGGACAGTCCGATCACCAACTTGAATGGAAAGACAGGAGTACTTCGGGACCGATTCCAATAGGAAGAGAGAATTGGAAGATGAGAGAAAGTGATCCAGCCAGTGCAGCTAAAGCCTCGATCATTCTTCCTGGGAAAGAGGAAAGAGCTGTTGACGTTCCTGATGGTGCATCCACGGTTTCTGCACCCGTCAAAAATCAGCTTGGTGAGAATACAGAAGTCTTAATCTTTGTTGTTCATGGGGTAAAAAAATGGAAAATTCATGAAAACGGGAAGGGGGTGCGTTGATATACTGCATTTTTATGGAGCACAGATTTCGAGGGACGTTTAAATTTCAATGAATTGGATTTGCAATAACAGATTTGTGGATTATAACTTATAAGAAAGTAAGAGCAATGATATAGAGGCTTCTTTCGCTTCGTTTTTTGTCGTTAGACCCTAATGCGTTTACGTATATGCGCTAAAGTTAGAATTAACTGTACATGAAACGAGACTAGCTTCTTAAACCTGACATCGCTGACCGTTAATTATATGGATCTGGTCACACCGCACGTATAATGTTATACAGCTACTGCGTTAGCGTCTGATGATTAATGATTATTGATTACTGCACAAGTCTACACGTATAACTTATTTCAGGTCAAACGTTTTGACCCTGAAAATTATGCTAATTATAGCTTAAACATGACGATCTAAGAAAGCCCTGAGGGATTTTGATTTTTAGATCGTTTCATATTATGGAATCATATTCAATGAAGAGACATCAGTATGTACATACAAGGAAAACTAGGAATTCTATTCAAGAGCCAAAACCGTTAAGCAAAAGAAAGTATTTTGGCAATTGAATGGTCAGCAGGCATTTAGGCCACGATCAAACGTGGATAGCTATAGCTAGCTAGTTTGCTCCACCTACACTCAAAGCTGTAGTGTATATAAGATACAATCTGCAATTCATGTGAACAATGAATAAAGCGAACTGAGCTCTCCCCTTTCGCTTTACATAGACAACTGCATTTATGGTGTTGTGATGAAAAGGAGGAAGTGCCCTCGAGTACAGTACTTCGAGTAGAATAAAATAAGAGCAATATACCTAGTGCCTGTATTTGGAGATAGTAGTCATTTAGCTTTTCCTCTTGAATTTCATTCGATAAAAAATAAAGAGAGAGGATTTCCTCGCCGCTTTCTTCTTATCCAAAAATTACTTCCCTGTACGTGCAATGTTCGGATAATTACTGTACATACTTACCAAGATAAGTATTATAATGCGTAAATTGAAAATTCCTGCAGGTAGGCAGGCGCATATGTACATATTTTTAAACCGACGTAAATCTTGGAGGAAAGAAGGGTCATTATATAGCGCTGATGATTCTTCAAGGATCCGTAAAATGTTAGCGGTATATTTGTGCGACTGCACCGAGCCATTTCACCGCGTTGGTTGTTACCTTGTGCATTCAAAGCAGTTTTCCTCATCCGTTGTTAACAACCTACCTGAACTTGACTCTCAAAGTCTTCAAGTCTTAAACTCTCGCGGGAAGTAGTATATAAAGTGTAAAGTGTAAAGTATCAAGCATGAAGTAGTACAGACCGTTCGCTATACGTTAGTATATTATCCGTTCCCTGTTACCCTCAGCAAGCGGTTCTTCACTTTTATACACACGTTTTACTTTTTACTTCTTCATTTATTGCTTACTTCTCGCCTCCGCAAGGTTTATGTAGGTATAACCAACGTCGTATTATATACCTTCATCCGACACATGCTGTCACCGTTACAACAACGCGTTCCCACGTCTATACGACGAAACTGTCTTTTCTTTTTTCTTTTTTTCTTTCCCTGGTTTTTTCAGTTTTCTATAAATTCTGATGTAGGTAGGTAACTATAAGGCTTGTCTGTACAATTTCATCGATCATATTATAGGCAACGCGTACGAATATACGATATTACGGATGCATGGATGCAATCGAGAGTGAACGCCCATTCGATAATGCCTACAATAGTCAATCCTTGTTTATTGCTTTCAGTATCCATGTATGGCGGTCTATCACCTCTTCTTGTAATCTCTATAGGTAATAACAGATCATCTTTCGTTGTTTGTTATCACTGCAGAATCCTTGAGAAATAAAGTTGCGTAAGTCGAAAATGACTACAAGTCCGCAAATAATATTCTTCATTATTTGTTGTAAAATGTAAAAACGATTCCTGCAGATTTACTCTTTATTTTCTCTTCAGTGAAAAAAATGTGTATAAATAGTGAAGAAGATTGAGGCTCTATAACATTTTAGTTTAACACGCTTTCAAATATCATTAAATGCGACCTGCGCCGAGGAGGATTTTGAAATCTCAACCGTGGGAAAAAATTATTGATCAATTTTTAATGTCTTCTTATGTGTTGATTCTAATTTTCGAAAATCGGGTAAATCGCAACTCTGCAAATGTTGTCGTATAGAGGATTGGATCTATCCGATCAAATCAATTATCGGAATAAAGAGTCGATCTTGACCTGCCTTCGCGAGCCCACGGGCCGTTGGTCAAGACTGGAACTGTTTCAAGTCCAGGTTCAATTCTGGGCCGAATGAGACATGGAAGTAAGTTGAAAAAATGGAAATGAGGCTAACCGTTGATCCACCACTACCGCGTACTGCAGGAGTCTCGAGGTGGTCTGTCTTTCGTACTCTCAGTAAGTCCGCATCGTTTCAACGGTCGGTACTTAGTTCCATATCATTGTTAAACGACGTGAATTAAATATAAAATATTCGCGAGTGTGTATGACAAGCGGGACTAAAAAGAACATCATTAGAAATTTCATACATTCAAAAGATTAAAGCCTGTAGGAAAACGGTAACGCGTTTTTTTTTTTTTACTCATTCATCTGATTCCTAAAACCTCATTATCTTTCTCGTATCTTGTCACTGTATACAGTATACTGACTCCTTTCTAAATTTTAATTCATTACTGGCTTGCGCGTATTTACGTACGTAGACATAAGTACTCTCATACATACGCATCTACGTTACATAGAGAATGTTGGAGAGGGAATTTATTCTGTTTTATACATAGATGGTCTTATATGTATCTTCTATATGGTCAATTCTGAACATTTCTTTGCCGGGCAACGCGAGTAAATTATACTAGAATCTTCACCAGCCTCGATATCTCTCAGGAGATTATTCTACGCGTATATATTGGTATCGTTTCAAGTACTCTTGTATTTTTTTTGTTAACATATCCGCATACTATTATAACATATTTGCTTTTACCTGCGTCGTGGATTTTTGTCAATAAAAAAAAACACGAGTAACACAGATTTTTATTAATCGGGGTTACCGCAGGGTTAAATCATTCGAATATACCTATGAGTACCTATACATGAATACATATTGATAAAACGTGTTCAATCGGTACCTAGTATAGTGAAATAAGAACAGTGCTGGACAGTGTCTAAAAATTTGATTGATACACTTAGGGTAGAAAATAAAAACGAATAAATCAATAATTCAGTAATTTTACCACGGCGAGACGTCAAGCATCTGTCTATGGATTTACAGTCGACAGTCTCTACGAACCAGGTAAAATTTTGAAAGAAAATTAATTCAACATTTTTCGTTCAATTTTTGTTTTATTTCTCTTTCGTTTTTTCTTTTTATTTTTCTCACTGATAAAAATATTCAAGTCGTAAATCAAAGCTTGAATCTTCGCTGAAACTTTGATCGCTTAGCTATTCATTTCACACGGTCATTACTGCACGGTCAACCTTTCATCCACTTAATACCTTGTCACAACGATTTATATGAATATATGCCTCTTATGATTAATGACGCTACTATACTATACATAGATAATATTTTATCAATTTTAATTATTTTATTCCTATTTTATAATCAATCGTTATTCCCCAGCTTAATGAGTAACGATGTATAGAATTGAATCATATGCTTAATACTGACAGAATACAATCTATAATATAGCCAAAAATTTGAGCAAAATAGTTGGAAATACAAATTTGTGTACATCTATACTTTCAAAAAATGGTTTTTTCTTCTGTTTTTCTTCTTTTCTTTTTTTTTCGTTTTGTTCTTTGAGCCATGAAACACCTTTTTCAAAACAAATGGGTCACAGCTTCGACATATGTATGGTAATAATACCGTCGCCTTAATCGACACCACCTGGTACAAATAGCAAAGTAACGGAGCTACACGATGCCATGTGGGTTTATTACTCGCTACTATACTGATGACGATTGGTCAGTAGGTATAGATCTGATTTATCAAGTAGTTGATTAGTCGTTCGATAATTACCTTACATGCAGCTTACATATCTCTAAAGTTGGATGAATATATTAGCTATATCAAGAAATTGGTCATGTTGTATATTTGATAAAAAAAAGAATGGAAAAACACACTGGTCCGATCGTATACGCATATACCTAATAATAAAAAAAAATCGATACTGTTTTTTTAGTATTCGGCACGTATTTATTTTCGCCAATGAAAGATATAATTGTGAGAGATTTGTCATTTTCTCTTATATTTTATTCGCTATCTATCATTTCCCCCTCAATCTATGTACAGGTACTATATTAGCTATAATAATTGCTTGTATGTATGCTTGTACAAATAGTTAGCTAAGAGCCAACAACTAATAAACGGTTTAATGAGCCTCGTCTCTCTTACTGCAAAGATCGTCTTCCTGACATATAAAGCTTTTGTTGGAGATGAGATTGAACCTCTCCGAGTGGCTGTGGCATTATATTCATTATCATTATCGTGCATTTTCGCATGACTTGGCACAATACCTACTCGTTGAAGTGGGTATCGTTGTCAGCTGGCTAATGTGGCCACGTGTTATATCTGCAGCCTCTCGACTTATGCACGATCTCTGTACACACTGATATACCTATACCTATACCTACTACATATCTTACAACTGTATTTATAGTGTATTTACTATTCGACCGATCTTGCTAGTGGAAGTAATAACCGAAGAGCTTTTACTAATTGTATGAAGTTTCTAACTTCACGGTTTGATTATCATCTTTTTTTATCATTATTATTATTTTTCTTTCATTCTTCATTCTTCTTCTTCTTCTTCTTCTCGTCTTGATATTTTAACATTTCAATAGCTACTTTCGTTGCCCAAGTTACTCAGTCATTTTAGATTCATCTCATAAGACCCAGAATAAATTACCAATTAATTGGGGTAACTACCTATAACTTTCCAATCAGAATCTTTGAAGAAATAAAAAAATATCCACCGGACAAATGTCTATTATTATTATTATTAGCTATTGAAAAATTTGTTATTCATTTTTTATATCCTTCATTATGGTATATAAAAATTATAATCTTTACCATATCTTTACTTTATCTTCGATTTCTAAAAATATCTAATAATAAATCACTAATCAATCACTCACGATGCAAGATAAATTAATAACGAAATTATTCGATATCGCATGATAGACCGGTTGATGCCGCGCTATTAGAAAAGAAAAATGTAATATAAATAAATAAAAAACACATTCATATCCACGGGATGGGAGCCAGCGGCAATTATTATACTTCTAGGGTGATGCAACTATACGGATAACTAAACGCGAAGACTTGATTAACATTCTGTAGTTCTACCGGAGTCAGCCGCTACTCAAGAAGCTATATCCATATAGCCGGGGAGATAATACCTAAGATAATATTCAATCCGAGCTAATACTCTGTGCGAAAATTTTACTTGAGATTTATTACACGTGTGTATTCATAATTCTCATAAAATGATGCTGTATTCATCTCATCGGGATCTCATTGATATAAGAAATAAATCCAACTCATGTAGATGTATGAGTCATTTATCAAACAGGTATAAACGGTCGCGAGATTAATCTCAAAGTTTAAGATCCCCGCGTTAGAAATAATTAGACAATTTTATTTTTATTTTATTCTATTTTAAATCGTAAATTTCGACCGATGAATGAATGCGGATAAGTAGGCTACAGTAGTCGGTACACCTATACCTCATACCTGATACAAGTGCTCGGGTATAGAAGAGTAGTATGGTATTTGAATAATTCGATACTATCTCAATGCAAGGAAATCCGTGATGGTTCGGCGATCATTGCGTAGCGCTTCTCTTTGGATACAGTTATAAGCCGGGTATTACTGCATTAGTGCAGCACATACTGCATACGCGTTACAGTACTGTTCAAGACATCGATTTCCACCCTGTAAGCTAAGATTAGGTATATCGCTATTTTCCATCGCATATTAGCAATTCTTATGTCATACAAATCGAACCATGAATTGGAAAAAAATTGGAAAAAAAAAATTAGGTATTAATGATACTTTTTTCAGATCATTAAGGATGATTAAATTTCTAATATTATCATAGATGGCAGATGTTCGATGTTAGAGAAGGAATAAAAAGACTTGTTCTTTTTCTTAACGAGTTTTGGCGATGGTGAAAAAATGATTTTGATTTCTGATTGTCAGGGTATCGATCGTTTATATCTGTACGTATAGCTATATCGGATCTCGTGATGTGAAACCGCTCGTTTTCACATTTTTTTTTTCTAGTATTCAATGGTGAATTCAACCAAATACTCTTTTTATTATAATTAATTCCGTGGATTAGGTAGGTAGGTACCTACTAAACGACGACCATTATACAAATGAAATATTTATGTAAATTGACAAGCTCTATGATAAATCGCAGAGCTTAAAGTTTCGTACATGAATTATCTGAATTACAGTTACCAGCTGTTATTAATCATTTGTTAATTCAATGGCACGCGACTTCAGCCGTCGTAAAATCTTCTCGTCGTAAATAAAGACTCGATATGAATCTCTGTTGTCTCGTGATATGTATGCGCGTAGATATATTCCGTAAATTTCCTAATGCATTATAGGTTCGGGTTCCATAGTGCGTGTGGGTATTTAGTTTGATTTTTTGTTTAATCAGATATATATACGGCGCCAAATCAAAGCCAATAAATTAACACCCACGATCCAAAGAACAGTTAAAAGAATTTTAACGAAGTTTCTTATTCTTTTTCTCGAACAGATTTCTGTATAGATTTAATATTATAAAGTATTTCGAAAACGTAAAATGAGAGAATACGTATACCCATCATCTACATTCGTGAAAAATTTAAGAACATGCCTCGTCAAACGAGCTTTTAATTAGATTATTAGTAGGCGTCTAAAATCCTTCCAAAATTCGATATCGAATATAGAGAGTGCGGGGTTAATATTTTATAAAAGAAAAAAAGAAATATTTCAATCGAGGCCAAACAAGAATAAATAAAAAATTCAAAAATTTATTTTTCGAACTGCAGAAATTTGAAATTATCCGGGTCAACAGGCGCTAATGAATAAATTATTCTAGGATAATTAATTCTAACATCGACCTGTACCCATAAGATTGACGGAACATCTAACTTCTTTATACACATGTATAGTTGACATTATGAAAGTAGAAATCTAAAAGCATTTATCACTCATCCATATGTACTATTTATAACCGCCTATGTGTTCTCAATTCGAAATCCTGAAATATTAATTATAATTAATTGAATAATTAATTTATTTATTTTCTTGTTTCAGTGAACAATGAACACCAAGACAAGGATAGCCTGAACGAAACGGGTAGTACGGCGGGGGGCGCCGTGGAGGGTCATCCAGGAGGTAATCCTTCGGGAGGCGGCGGGATCCGCGATGGTGCACCAGCATCGGCCGCATCCGCCTCACCGCCCCCTAGATCGTTGGTATCGCGGATTCTTGCACGCGCTCGTTCACCCCATGACCTTTTGGACCACGCGGAACCCTTGTAAGTTATTTCTAACATGATCTAACGCATTTTTTTCACATATTTTTTCATCACTTTACGGTGATGAGAAAAGTATTACCTACTTCCGATCGAAAAAGTGGCCTTTTCTCATCTCAACGAATCTCTAATACGTTTACGGGCTATATATAGTAATGCTATCCGAAAAACAGGTTTTTGAAAAGACGTCGGTATGTCCGATAAAATCGCCTAATGATCTCGAAAACGGCTGTATACATTAATAGAAGAAAAAAAAAGAAACTGAAATCTATACACGATTCTACCTATATATATATATCCAAATGATCGGAACAAAAAATTGCCACGTCTCGTTCAATTTCAACATTTGTTACTACGAGAAAATAAGTTTAACTAATATTTTATATGAGACGATGGACGAAAAGTAGGTACCGTAAAAATTACCTGTATACCTAAGAAATAAGGTGAAGAAAGGTTTCCTTTTTTTTTTGATTTTTTTTTTTGAATTGAGTATTATATCTAATGCAGTTCATACCTATAGCTGTATTAGTATAATTTGAATATTACATTATATTATACTGATGTATAGCTATGGTGATAGTTATAGTTATTCCTGCAGGAGCATTGACCATCGAAGTTACTGTTTATGTCGTTCCGGATACTTTGTTCCTTATTACCGTTTCAGTGCAGTTTGTTGTAGTAGGCTTAACCATGTAATTGTGTAAAGAAGGCTAACGATAAGTAAAGTTTCATACGTAGGTATGTATGTGCGTATGTGCGTGGACAGAGAAGTTTATTCTTTCTTTTCGTTTCTTAGAGAATGATTTCATAAAAGATCAAGTATTTTACCTTTCCATTCCAACAAGTCGGGTATAGCTATTTTTTCTATAGGTATATATGGTGTTATGTCTTTATGCAAGAACGGGAATTGGTTATTTATAATTAATCAGGAAGAATGATCGCTATTTATATATGTATTTGAAAAATCTTGTCTTCAATTTTTCTAAATACAAACGTATATAATATATTATACTTATACTAAAAGTGGACGAAAACTAGTGAACTCGAAAGGCGTTATGTGCTCGGAATTTTTCAAACCTGTTGAAATCGTTCTAAAAAGATGATTATAATCGTATAAGAAACTAGTTTTACTTGTTCTTTAACGTTCAATCCAAGTAAACCTTGCGCTTCTACTTCCTTGAATTCATAAAATCGATGCGATTTAAGTACCTATCTAAGTGTTTACGATTTACGAAGATCGCTAACACAATCTAAGAGATTAGATAGAATTCTGCTCGCTTTCGCTCTGAAAGTCAATTATACCTCTACTCCCGAAAGTTTAAATACATATCTTTTTTTTTTTTTTTTTTTTACTGCGTATCCATACAACTCTATATACTATAAAATGATGACTGTAACCAACATTGAAGATCAATTTGTGGTTGAAATAAATCGTTAGAAAAAGTTGACCGAAGTTTTTATCCTCGATTTACGTTCGCGCCAAGTTAACGTTGTCGCGTAAAATCTCTATACCGGATATATTTTCAGACCCAGCTTTTTAACCACTCGACTTTACTCTTTACATACGGATCAGGGCTGTGCGGTTTACATGAATAAGAAAGTTTCTGTCTTTTAAAATAAATAAATGAATAAATAAATAAATAAGTCTTTGCGGTGTACATACAACATTCAATTTACTATACCTATATAGTATATTACAGGAAATTATTTCTAGTACTAGGTATATGAACATCAAGCCTGCAGAGAATTAAAATAAAATCGAGATAATTTGATACAGAAAAGAAAAAGAAAAAAAAATTTAACAAAACCTAAGAAAATTCAGATTTATTTTTATATCATCAAACGACAGAACAGAACAGAAAAAAAAAGAAACAAAAAATGCTTCTTTTGTTACAGTTCTCAATTATGGGTCGTTTTATCGAACGTTTATGGAGAACTGGTCGTGGTTCTTATGCTGGCTTTTTGTCTCGCTGAAGTGATGGACACCCCTGTACCTCTTCACAGTCTTCAGGTGAGTTAAAAAACAAAGATATTGCAAAATAGGTAAATCGTTTTTTTCTACGATGAAAAAATTAAAAATAAAACAATTACGATACGACGAAAGGAAATTAGAGGAAATGGGTAATAATTTGACATTGTTGAAAAAAAAAAAATTTATTCACAAAAAAAAAGAAAAAAAGAACGATAGTTGACAATATATAGGTATATATATAATTCGCGATATGTACAGATATCGAGTGCGTTTGTAGTTGTTTTTATTAAAAAATAAATAAAAAACAACAAGGTATGTGTGTATAATGTATCAAAATTTTTATGGACGGAATTACATTTCAACATTACTTAGCTTATTATAATACTATATTATATATCAGTAAAATGAGAAACAATAAAAGAAAAAATATATTAATAATAAATGATTTCGCAATATAAAGTAAAATGAAGTAAAATAGTGTAATTATTCATTTGATCTAAGACCATAGTCATTAATAATTATATAAAATTTGATCTAAGATCATAATCATAAATTAGGTATATAAATAGACATTGAATGTCGATAAAAAGATAAGGAAAATAAAATAAAATCTATCTCTACTAATTTGTAAATGTATATTATAATTGGACGGATGAGAATAGTCGTAATATCAATAATAACATCTACGGTTATTATGAAAATAAATGAAAAAAAAAGCGTAATGAAACATTTCTAAGAAATGAACATTAGTTTAATACGGATATTAATGCAATAGCAATAACTCCGAAAGATGAGACTGATATTTGTACGTTTGGCGCCGAATTACAAGAATCTTCAGAACAGTAACACTCTTCCCAATAAACTCCGTTGTCGTAAACTCCCCAATTACAAACCCCAGTTACACCTGTACTAGCGACAGAAGCGCATCTCCGAATCACTTGACGCCATCTACCGTCCCCTGAAAAATAATTCGTCCTAATTTATGTGAAATTAATGAAAAAAACAGATCAAATCATTTCTTTTTTCTTGTTATACACTTATAACTTACAAATAAATCCCCTCGGAGATTGTTGCGTTAATTTAACGCAAAATGAACCGGGCATGTGAGATTCTTCGCTGTTACATTCAATAGCAATGTTTTGTTCAGTGTCAAACTTTTTATAAGCTCCGCATTGGTCCTCGCCTTTATTATCCTGGTCGGAACTACATTGATAACATCTTACTGCCTGGGAGCCTGGAAGATAATAATAATAAAGAAAGAAAAAAAGGCTTCGATTATTCTTAACGCGCATTGAATTCAGTCTTTCATATTAGAACTTAGTTTCTTTTTCATAAATTCCTTCGAAATGATAAAAATTCATCAAAAATAGAATACGCCGCGTCGAACATTGCCAGTTTTGAATTTATACATGCACGCGCGCGCGCGCGCGCTCGATGTCCCAGAATGCAACGTTGTGAACGTAGATCGATCACGTGACGTAAAAATCAAGATGGCGTCATCTGACATACTTATCGAATATTTCTAGGTTATGTACGCCTAGGATATGAAAATATATTGAATTTCTCTTTACTTTCATCTGTCAATATAATCGCTAGATCGTTATTCAGAATGTAATATTTCTTAGATTTTTACAGTCATAAAACGCGTTCATCAATCCCTACATCATCATTCAAATACATACAACATTCTGTATGATGTAAATTGTTCGCTTCTACCTGTCGCACCTTGACGCTAGTATAGATCATTTTTTTATATTTTACTTTTTCTTTATTTAGGGTAAATTTTAGTCACTCACCCCTTGCTGCTAATAACACCGTAACTAACGTAACGAAAAATTTGTTAATCCCCGCCATTTCACTTGTTTACTTTTAAGTAAATTAAATTATTATTATCAAATGCTTACGCTAAGAACGCATGGTTAATGCCCCGACTGACCAGGGCGCTCGACTACAACGCACTGTTTATACGATATAACAACGTAGTATACACTATACTACGGGATTAATGTGACGTCATCGCTTGGGCGTCGACGAGCGCTACGCTATGAGACTATACTATACCTGATCCATGTAGCTTCTTTAGTTGTCTTCATTTTTTTGATTTTTTTGATTTGTTAGAATGTTCTATAAGATCTAGGTGTAATTTCAGTTTTAAATTTTGTTATCTGATACTATAGGTTTATGATATTTCGCGTAATAATTTTATTATACGTAAACATACGTGTTTATACCAAGTCACCGGTTTTATGAATGAATTTTTATAATATGAATCTGTAATCATTCTAGCAAGTCAAAAATGCAGTTCTAGATAGTTTTCAATATTCTAACTCTTCCGTACGGGGTTCGTTGACCCTTTAAGCAGTTTAATGATCTTTTGTTTGGGCTATGACCCATTGTAATATCGAAATCGATATTTATACTAGTCAAATAATGTAGTATCGCATTATTTTAACTATACCAAAAGAAGAAATACAGAAAATTTCATTTCTTCGTAATAATTTATACGGTAGACTTACGACGAGTATAAAAGTAGTCAAATCGCAACAGATACTATATCCATTACTTTGAGTATACCTACCATCTTCATTTTATATAGAATGGCATTATGATTTTATATCTAAAGGAACAACCGCGCAGCATGATGCTATACGGTAGTAGGTATATAAGGAAGGAAAAGTGGCTCTTGTCAGATTTATCATCAGCGAAGCGTATCGCACGTGTAGAGCTGCTTGGCATTCGGAATACTGGTCGCAGCCCTTCGTGTTAATGCCACGTATATTACATGCATATACGTACTACATACGATCTATGACATTTAAATCACGCACACATATGTATAACAGATTATCACATTAATTCTCTCTATTATCTTTAATCAAAAAATTATTCTGGGAGAAATTTATTCGGTGTTATTTAAAATGTACTTCTGTATAATAGATATCGTTATTATTCATCGATTTCGACTATTATACCGTATAAGAACGTAACTTTTTTTTCTTCAATTATTCAAACATTTTTTTTCATCTCTAATTCCGGTACTGTAAAAATACTTGATTTTAAGAACGTAGATAATCAATCAAATCGAGACTCGAGTTTCAGATATACCATTAGGTCTAAGCATTCGTAAAACTCAGTTAAACAGTAGTATACAAGTTTCACCAATTTATTTTATTCATCGTTTACCACATTGATCGTTGCGATCAATTCTTCCTGTACAACGGTTTAAAATAACGAGTGCTATCAATTCTTCAATTTTTTCTAATTTAAATTCAAAACGGTTGTAAGATTGAAAGTCCTTAGCTATTATTCATTTCATATGTTGTCTAATATTTGATTACGCAAGATCCTATATATCAGCAATAAATTTAAGAAAACTATGGATACATATCATACTTGATCAGCATTATACATACGTCGTACATACTTATATCTTACTGTATATTCTTTGATCATTTTTTGTATTTATGTACTACATACCTAATTGTACTACGTATGTAATATGTACGTCTCATTTGCTTTCTCGATATGTAGAGCAAACTGCAGTTTGCGTAAAGTATAGCTTGGAGGAAATGTAGGTGTAGTTAACGGTTCATTTGTTATGTACGACGTAATGCACATGTACGTTCGTTTGGAACGGTATCATTTTTATTATACATTATTCTTCATCGTAAAATCATCGACACGTGATCTAAGGTCATTCTTATACTTATCCAGAAACCAGCAACTTAGTTACATCTGGTTACTATCCGATCTGTTAAAATAAAATATCAGTTTCTATTCATCACCTGCACCTTGCAGTCATCAAACTCATGCAAATATCGTAACAGTAGCTGATGTTCTTGAAAAATGCCACTTATTTAGATAACAAATTAAGTATAAGATGTTTCCGTCTATTTTTTCTATCTTCTACCTATACTTTCCAGCTCGATAAATAATATCGGATAAATTGCTAAAAAAATTCTTGTACAGTTTACACATTACGCAGATTTTCAAATCAACGCGAACGTAATTGCAGCATGCCATCGTTGTATTCGTTTTTTTTTTTTTTCTGCCGAAGTAAATTACAGATCGGCAGATAAACACCGTGAGCATAAATGTAATACAGGTCATGGCCGATCTACGACCCCGTTAATTAGTTCTTGCCGCAACTCATTGTTAGATATGTACGAAGATCCGCACGAACGACTCATGCTTCAAAATGACTAATAAAACAGACTGAAAAACACCTTATTTATAATTTTATTTATTTTTTCCGACGATTTTAATCCAAGACGGAAAATAATGATCTACGGAATGCAATAATAATAATTACGCATCGTTTTCAAATTCGAAATTTCCCAAATTATTTCAGGGGGTCTTTCTGATGTATCTATACGTAGGGAGCATCGCTGTGATCATAAGTATTTACTTATGGGTTCTAATAGACAGTTGCAGCAGCATGAATGGAAGTTCGGGTGGTATTGACGACGCAGAACTTGGGGGTGCTTCTCTAACGAGATTTGGTTCGCTAAAACGAGCTCATATTTCTCGCACTCGAACAGCACCGACTAGTTTTTACATCCGTGTTGGGGCCCTGTGTAAGTATAATCGCAATGCATGTGTGAATTCAATTTTCTGACAAAAAAAAGAAACGTTAATACATAAATCCAAAAAAATATAAAAAAACTTGATACCATGCATTATTGTTATTGTTCATTCAGTATTTGGCCTCGCTACGCTGGTTTTCAACGGTCTAGAAATGGCAATGCACTCAATGATGCAGGGGGACAAATGCCACAACGAAATTGTCTTCGTACATCCGGTTCTCCACGGGTTATTCACATTTCTTCAAATGCATTTCCTTTTCGTAAATTCACAAGTTTTAGTCGAACGATTTGGACTCGTGGCTAGATTTGGCTTCACTCATTTAGCAGCTACTAATATTGCCGTTTGGGCAAGACTTGTTATATGGGATTCTGCACAGGAGTGGACATACCTTGTTCACTTAGTTCAACAGGAACCAGACGCAGAAACTTCACCTCTTAATCTTAGGGGATTCCCTGGCTCCATAACAAGACATGTTCGCGATTTACTAGGTGAATTGATCACAGATCAAAACCTTTTCTATGCTGCCAAAATATGAATTCATCGCTATTCCTCATTGCGAATGAAAGGAGATTACAAGCATAATCGTTTATGTTACAACAGGTGAATCATTGCCGAATAATGCAATTCTGAACCCATATCAGCCTATATCAGATGAACAGATCTCCCAGGTTGTGGATCTCCACGATTGTCTGAACACAAACACTCTGGGTCGTCTTTGGACATCAAGCGTGCCTTTTCTCTATCCATTTATCGTACAGTTCAGGTGAATAAACAGTATTTAATGATACACCTTGATCACATATTGACTTTTAGACGGGAAGACTCCTGTAATAATACCTGTTCTTTTTCTTAAATGATTCCAGCTTGATTGCTGCAGCTGTAACTTACGTTATGGGTCAAAACGTTGGCAGAAATCGTTTGTCGCATAAGCAAAAGTTCCACATATGCAAAGACCTTACTGCAGACACAAGAATAGGGTGTGACGGTTCAAGCAAAGGCCTCTTTCTTGGTATACTCTGCATGGTCGCTGGCATTGTGGTCATAATAATCTTCCTCGTAGTGAAAGACGACAAGAACTTTCCCACGGAAACACTTTCCTGGCTGACATGCGGGACTCCAATTGGAATATTGGCTCTAAGCGGGGTGATGACTGCTAGCGGACTTGTTCAAGTCAGACAAATGTCCGTCGTAACAAGAGCCCCTGCAGCATTAGACGGGCTTTTATCCACAGTTGCTTTGTTCGGAGTCCAGCTGTACTCTGTATTTACAATCGTTGTGGCTGCTTGTTCATTGGCAACAATGGATGAAAAGTCTGAACATCTCAGGGCTAGATATATTGTACTTTTGGTAGTTTCTGTACTGCAGTTAGTCCAATGCTGTGCGCAGAGTACGTTGATCGCTGAAGCGTCAAAAAGATCTTGTATAACGAGGTTCCAGATGATGGCAAAGCCTGCTAGACAAGTTATCACCTTCCTACTATTCAGCAATGCAGTCTTATGGGCATTTGATACAGTTGTTACACAGAGCTGGCTTTCCCAGGAACTACAGCTTAGATTTTTCGGAGTTCTTGCATGGGGTGTTATCTCAAGGATCGGACTTCCCCTTCTTGTATTCTACAGATTTCATAGCTGCGTTTTACTCCTTGAGGCTTGGAACAAATGTTACAGGATGCCCAGGGGCGAACATCCGCTCAACTGACAGCATAGGTTCACTCACCATGTCCTGCACACTGGGTTAGTATAAATTAATCTTCAGGAGACTATACCTATATTCAATTATACATTTTTCCTGTATCAAAATAATCAACTTATAATTTAGTTTCCTTCTCTGGCTAATGAAAATAGCATTTTCTTAAGAAGTGGATAATTCTTTCTAGAAAACATGCTCGTTCTCATCAGCAGTACAGTCGGAGGAAAGTCACCCTCGATGTTGAGAATCAGGAGAGAGATTCAGCGCCAACAATATCTAGGGAGCATAAAAGATCTCGAGAATTAAACTCAGGAGTCTTTGAATCCAGTGCATATTTAAGACCGTACATTGATAGCGCGAGCTGGTTGTACCTGGACTCAACCCCTGTGCTTCATGTAGCATCACCAGTTATGCATCCCCAGAATTTAGAGTACGCTATGCCTCCGCCTAGGAGAAAAAGTGCCCATCATCACCACCATCATCATCAGCGTTCAAATCACTGTCATAGAACGCATCGGAGGGTTAATAGTGATCCAGGAATCAGGACTTGGAGTAGTGGACTACAGCGTGAGTGGAAACATAGACGGGTCTTTAGTTTTAACAACGATGTGACAGGGATAAGGCCTGTAATTAACGGGGCAATAGCTGAGGCCAGTGAAGATGACCTGTCGCACGATGAAGTACCAGCGTCAACCTTTAGAAAAGTGCCATGGCACTCGAACTTGCATATGCTCAAGATTAGACATACTTGATTATCTGTAAGTTAGGGGTGTTCGATATTGCGAAAGATTTATTTACTTTGGTATTCGATACAGCCATTGCATTGACATTAATTAATATTTATATAATATATAATAAGTAATATAAAAAAATATAATATAATATATAATAAAATATAAGTAGGACCATAATTTATTAATTTTTAATTAAAACACGTGAGAATTTATCAGCCAATGGTTATCATTGTAATTTTATAATTTGTTTAGATGTATGACTGAGTGATTATACTATATTGTAAAGACACATCTATGAGATATGACTTGATGATCCCCTTGCACTGCATATGGGGATTTTTTTTGTTTCGAAGCCGCAATCAATCGCTATTTTCTACGATAGCATTTTTAATTTATCGATATTATAGAGAGCAAGGTGATTGACGATGTTTTAACAATATTGTACGCCAAATTAAATTTTATGTATACGGAAAGACACCATCGTCTTTTCTTTGAGGATTATGATCATTATTTTGGCCAGATTATTTTAGATATTTTTGTATAAATAGAACATTTATATGTATTGCTAGTTCGTGTAGGTAACACGAATAGGAAAATGTTTTTAGATTTAGATATTTTAATGATAAGTTATAAGTATTATTGAAAATGTGTACCTACTTTACAAGTTTAAAAGACTATATATTATTATTCGTGTAACACACTTCGTTTTAACTCTTTTGATTTTGATGCGCTCTAATGAAAAGCAACTTCAGCTTATTATTATTTCTGTTATATTTGCAGAACGTTAAGACAGCGGAAATCTTGATTATTGTAGAACCAATTCTGATAAATATCAAGTCGATAAAATATAATAAAAAGTCATGCCTGAAAAATGAGATGATGAATGCATTTATGTCAGCCTTCTGCGCGTCCTATACCTAGTACAATGTTCTTTACCTGAAATTTTATCATTTCCTATAGGATGAAAATATAATGAATCATGTTCGGTATTTGTTTAAGAATTATTACTTGGGACTCTAGTGCATTAGAAATTATTTAACAGCTCCGAATCTGTATACATCTTATGATATGCAATCCTAATTCAGAAATCACAAGAACGGCATGCGGGTTGCGTACGATAAGAAGTACCGATATAATTTGCGGCGCAAGTAGTAAATTAAAATTCAACCGCGAGATCAGCGGCCCTTGTGGCGTTAACGGGTTCGGGCTGGGGTTGGGTGAAAAAGATATTACTTTTACAGGCAACTTAATGAAAATACTCTTGAATTGCTATCCTGTGTGCCAAGAACAAAACAAAGATAGTCGATTTGCTTGCGATGAATGCATATATTTAGTTCCAAGGAACAATTACAAATTGTAACATAACTCCGATGATGAATAATAATGTATCGATGTTATAGCAATAAATTTTCAGATGTATTAAAGATCGATTGCTTTATTATTTTTCACCTCTCCCTTTTTATTACTCTTTATTACGGATAAGCGAGAGGAGAAACAGCTTACGGGCGAAAGGAACAGTAAGAAATTACAATAATGCATTTTCATCTATTACCAAATTTGTAACCACCTACTTGGCACAGATGTTCTCCTAGTATCAGGAGAACATCTGATCCAAGGAGGTGTGCTGAAATTTTTGGAGGGGGAAAGGAGTATAGGGTATTGATATAGGCATGCATACGTGTCCTCATGCACGTCTTATATTAAGTTAAGACTAGCGATTTTCAGAGTTGAAGGAATTTTAAGTCGAAAATTGCTCCTGGTATCAGGAGAACATCTGACCCAAGGAGGTGTGCTGAAATTTTTGAAGGGGGAAAGGAGTCGTGTATTGGTATAGGCATGCGTATACATTGCTTCGGAGTAATTTTTCTGGCAGTTGATACCTTTTTTTCGGAGTGATTTTTCTGGCAGTTGATACCTTTTTTCGGAGTGATTTTTCTGGCAGTTGATACCTTTTTTCGGAGTGATTTTTCTGGCAGTTGATACCTTTTTCAAGGAGTCGTTTTTGACACCATGAGGTATCAACTGCCAGAAAATTGACTCCTTAAAAAAAAGGTATCAACTGCCAGAAAATTGACTCCTTAAAAAAAGGTATCAACTGCCAGAAAAATCACTACCTTTTTTCGGAGTGATTTTTCTGGCAGTTGATACCTTTTTTCGGAGTGATTTTTCTGGCAGTTGATACCTTTTTTTTAAGGAGTCAATTTTCTGGCAGTTGATACCTCATGGTGTCAAAAACGACTCCTTGAAAAAGGTATCAACTGCCAGAAAAATCACTCCGAAAAAAGGTATCAACTGCCAGAAAAATCACTCCGAAAAAAAGGTATCAACTGCCAGAAAAATTACTCCGAAGCAACGTATATGCATGCCTATACCAATACACTACTCCTTTCCCCCTTCAAAAATTTCAGCACACCTCCTTGGGTCAGATGTTCTCCTGATACCAGGAGCAATTTTCGACTTAAAATTTCTCCAACTCTGAAAATCTAATGATTTTAAGTCGAAAATTGCTCCTGGTATCAGGAGAACATCTGACCCGAGGAGGTGAGCTGAAAGTTTTTGAGGAGGAAAGGATTGGTGTATCGATATAGGCATGCATACGTGTCCTCATACACGTCGTATATTTAGTTGAGACTAGCGATTTTCAGAGTTACAGAAATTTCAAGTCAAAAATTGCTCCTGGTATCAGGAGAACATCTGACCCGAGGAGGTGTGCTGAAATTTTTGAAGGGGGAAAGGAGTAGTGTATTGGTATAGGCATGCATATACATTGCTTCGGAGTAATTTTTCTGGCAGTTGATACCTTTTTTTCGGAGTGATTTTTCTGGCAGTTGATACCGTTTTTCGGAGTGATTTTTCTGGCAGTTGATACCAGCTCTTTTTCGCTACGAAAAGAAGGTATCAACTGCCAGAAAAATCACTCCGAAAAAAAGGTATCAACTGCCAGAAAAATCACTCCGAAAAAACGGTAATAACTGCCAGAAAAATCACTCGGAAGCAGTGTATATGCATGCCTATATCTCTATATACTATTCCTCTGTCCCGCCAAAAATTTCAGCACACTTCCTTGGGTCAGATGCTCTCCTGATACCAGGAGCAATTTTCGACTTAAAATTTCTCTAACTCTGAAAATCTAATGATTTTAAGTCGAAAATTGCTCCTGGTATCAGGAGAACATCTGACCCGAGGAGGTGTGCTGAAATTTTTGGCGGGGAAAAAAGTAGTGTATCGATATAGGCATGCATACGCTGCTTCATGCATGTCGCTACATAGTTTATATTGTATACTAGCTATTTTTACAGTTTGAAAAATGTTAAGTTAAAAAAATCTCATGGCATACGGAGAACATCTCACCCAAGGAGATGGCTGATAATTTTTAAATATTCAAAAATGCATTAGATATAATTTATTGCTGTTTCTCCACTCGCCTATTTGTAATAAAGAGTTATAGGGAGGAAGAAGTAAAAAATAATAAAGTAATCGATCACTAATCCATGTGAAAATTTATTGCTATAGCTTGGATACATTACATATTATGAAAGTTACGTATACAATTTGTAATTGTTTGTTAAAAAAAAAAAAAAATATGCATTCATCTCAAGATCACAACAGATCGACTATCTTCTTTTGATTCTTGCCATACAGGCTAGCAAGTTCGCCTGTCAAAGTAATATCATGTTTACATAACCCTTTACGCACCCCCATGACCATGACGCCCCGAGGGCCACTGACCTCACGACAGAGATTCTCCTACACCAGGTCAATGCTCTTCCCTGCTTGGAAGTCAAGCCAACGGGGTGCAAAATGGTATTGCCATCTCGCGGTCAAATTCACGAATTACTTGGGCCGAAAGCATCGATGTGCCTCATTGTATGCAACCCGCATGCTATTTCTGTGATCCCTAACTTACGATGGCATATCATAAGGCGTATAGAGATTTCTAACTTATTCGGTAATAATAATTCCTAAATTGATATCGAAGATGATTCATCGTCTTTCACGTCTAGAAAATAGAAAACTTCAAGTAAAGAACATTGTACAAAGGATGGAAGGATACGATAGGATAGTAGAATGAAATAAATAAATTTTCGTATAGTTCGCATCAATTTACATTACCATTTTACCTGTTTTCGCAACTTTACAGCCCACTCTAGCAGTTAATCACTCGATGATTTTAATTGTAATTATAATTCGTAAATAAGTTATTCCAATAAATATACCTAATATCAAATTTTTCTTACATTACGAAGTAGGTAAGTAAAAAATCTCCAGCAATTCCTACATTCTAACGAGTTGTGATTCGATAATTAATACACGAAATCAGTTGAATCCATGCTCCAACATCAAATCAATAATACATTTCCTCACATTCGCGAAACAGGCTTGAGGCCAAGTAGGAAAAAGGATTGCTCCATGATAATCGCAGTTGCTTCAGTCAACAATATTCGATCCATATTGACTTTGACTATTTCACCAGCCCGATTTTTCTCAACGCAATAACAATTGTCATAAAATTCCGTAAACGCCGTAGAAATTTCATAACAATATTCGCATAACTGATGCAAGCATAAATCCTTTGATATCTTCAACAACACATCAGGAAACTTTAGTAAAACTTTAGCCAGTTTCCACTCCTTATCGTGTTCCAAAGATACAGTGGTCGTTTCAACCGCAGCACGTAATGCTTCTCGCGATATATTCGCAGTTCTAGCAATTGATCGGATCCTCGTTAAAGCATAGAACAAATATACAGCGGTATTTCCCTTATCCTCAAGCATTTTATCAAACGAAAATACATATTCGTGAACCCGGTTGTGGGAGAGATCCGCATACTTTATACATCCGTACGCTAAAGACTCTTGTGCAATGCGCAATTCTTCTTCACTCAAAACCTTATCGCGTTCCTTTTCCTTCAGTTTGTTGAGAGCTCGTTTCAAGCCTGTAGAAATAAATTTTATAAAACTAATACCCACATTTGAAAAAATGGGAACATTGTTCTATAATAATAAACTGAACAGCAAAGTGATTACCTTCATCTAATAAATCCATAAGCTTAACAGTATCCCCGGATCTAGTCTTAAATTTTTTCTTATCTTCTCCAAGTACGGCGCCAAATCCAACATGATCCATTCGGTGTCTGTTAGTCAATATTCCAACTCGTTTTGCGCACTTTTCAATTATATTAAAATGAGTTGCTTGACCTGCGTCCGTCACATATATGATCTGAAAAAGTTAGAGAATAAGATAAGAACCTTACAGGTGATTCTATTTGGATTTCGGAAGTTCGTAACAAACTATTATCATCCTTTACCCAGTCAGCTTTCTCTTCTTCAAGACGATGTTTTATAGTAGCCATGTCTGACGTGTCGTAGGTAAATCCTCCGTCAGATTTAACCACCGTTAACGGAATACCATCGCCAGGCTCACCGCCCCACATGATTTTTCTACCATTATCTTCTTCCAAATATCCTCGCGCCTCCAACTCCTTGACTATTTTTTCCATTCTGGACTGATAGAAGGATTCACCTCTCTCAATTAATTTAATATCCAATCGATCATAGATCTGCTGGATTTCTGTAAGAATGATAAATCGAATTGTTGATAAGTATTGCCATACAAAGACGTTCGTTTTTTTTTTATAATTACAGAGTAAAGATGTGATAACAACCCTTTCTGGACACGTCACAAATCATTGTCCAAGCTTTAGTAACTTCGGGATCAAACAATTGCAGCTTTACAACGCACTCGTAGGCACGTTTCTTGAACTCTAGATCCTCGTCAAATCTAGTTTTTGATTCCTTGTAAAATTCCTGTTGAAAATCATTGAAATAAGTATATTATTACGCTGTTGTATGCAGTTTGTACAATAAACAGCTGATAAACTCTATCAACATATTATATTATTATATATATATTTCTGTTTATCATTAAACTGCATCTTTATCAGCCTAATATCTACCTGAAGATCTGAAATTGGTGGTGAGACTGTAAGATAATCAGGAAATCTGTCTTGTAGATGCGCAACGAGCATTCCAAACTGCGTTCCCCAGTCGCCTAAGTGATTCAATCTCAATACGTCATGCCCCAAGTATTCCAACAGTCTACTGATACTCTCGCCGATGATAGTTGATCTAAGATGTCCAACGTGCATTTCCTTCGCAATGTTAGGGCTTGAAAAATCTACTACGACTTTTTGTTTCTTTGTACGAGGGGGCGGGACTTTGCCAGTTTTCAATAAAATGGATAATGAAGAAGCGGCAAAATCACGTTTTAAGAAAATGTTGATGTAACCGGCTCCTGCGACTTCTAGTTTCTCAACTAAAGAGCTCGGCTCTACATTGGCGACTATTTTGCTGGCTACATCTCGCGGTGAACTTTTTATCCCTGTGAAAAAAGGTCGGATATATGTTAGCGTTGAATTAATGATTCAATATCTTTGTGAATAAAGGTTCATAGTTTACGAATCTTGGATTTTAGCATACCTCCAGCTTTGAGCATCTTCGAAAGCGACAATGCACTGTTGCATTGATAGTCTCCAAATGCGGGATTGTTTCCTCCCAAAGCTACGGTAACAGGGGGATCCGCGACGTCCGGATAAGCGGCATTTATAGCATTTTTAAACAAGTTATAGAGCGATTCGCAAATGCTCAACATTGCGTTTTCATTTTGAGACGAATTTTCGGAACGGGTTATAGTCCGTTCAATTTCGACAGCCTAATACGAAAAGAGATCAATAAATACGTGAGATCAAGCTAAAACGGGAATTTGAGGTTATGAAGCGATAAATAGGTTAGGTTAGTTCTCTACGAACCCTTTTTAGAATAGCGAGACGATGCTTGAGCTTTATATTTTCGTTTTGTAATTTCACTATCGCGTCATTGTCCTCGTCTTTATTTACGAACCCTTGTAATGATTCAATCTCTTCTTTCAGCTTGACGATTTCCTTCTCCTTGATGATAAAATAGGTTATTGCATCATGTTGAATTGAACCGTAAATACTATCGATAGAAATGATGATGTTATATTTTATATCAGCCTATTATCTTACCGCGGTTTCAGCTCGCTTGTGAAACGCTTCTAAGTTTGTTCCAGACATATTTCACCGGTTATTTAATTTCACTAATTTCACTAATTTCTATTTCACAACACGTGCAATATTGCTTTCAAGAATTCTGCACCCGCCACATGGCATGAGAAAAGGTTGAAAGATTATCGTGCTAGCCTACAATTGGCTAGAAAATTGATGATCTCTTTCCGATTCGAATGACGTCAGTGCATCCATCGTTAAAAAGTTTCATATATTATCGCTTTTTTCTAAAATGATATGACGCGATATGAAAGAACGTTGAATAGCTTGAAAAAATGAAATTTATTTACTTCGATCAATAAATCGCGATAGATTTTAGTCAGCATGAGCCGATATGAGGATAATTACAATTTTTCAAAGGCTAGTATTTTTTACTTCAAGGTTGCCAAGACTGAAAGCCTGATCATTGCATGGTGTGTTAATCTGTCACTTGACATTTCCATACAGGATTTAGAGTGTTGTTTATATTTTGGCAAAAATAGACAATATTAATTAATTAGAATCGTGTGAATAAAACCTTATCAACAATGTCGTACATGCTAGGACATCTCCATAATGGATGGCAAGTGGATCAAGCAATATTATCTGAGGAGGACAGAGTAGTGGTAAGTTTATATAAATATAACCCAAAAATAATCTTTTCGAGAAGATCGCAATTTTTTAACGAGAGTAACGACTCCCTTGTAAGTCTGTAATAACCTTATTGCTGTTCTAATTTTCGACAAATTTTTTATATCCCAAATTAACATTTCTATACGATTGATTCAAGGTTATTAGATTCGGTCACGACTGGGACCCAATGTGTATGAAAATGGACGAAGTTCTCTACAACATTGCAGAAAAAGTGAAAAACTTTGCCGTCATTTACCTAGTCGATATAACCGAAGTACCAGATTTTAATAAAATGTAAGTGGGGGTCTTTTTTTTTTCTCAAATCTATCGTATCCTCAGTTTTTATAGTGTGTATTGTATGAAGATTATACAATTTTCCTTCTATATTTCAGGTACGAATTGTACGATCCATGTACAGTGATGTTTTTCTTCCGAAATAAGCACATAATGATTGATTTAGGTACAGGAAATAACAACAAAATAAATTGGACCTTAGAAGACAAACAGGAGATGATTGATATCATTGAAACTGTATATAGAGGAGCAAGAAAAGGCAGAGGTCTAGTAGTATCGCCAAAAGATTATTCGACAAAGTATCGTTATTGATTCCACCACCTACCTGTAAAGAGCTTAATATTATGTTATATTGTTTTACATTAAAACGTAAAGAAATGATGAACACTTATTTAAAAAATGAATTTTTACTAACTGATGAAAATAAAGAGATGTTTTATATTCAAATCTGCGTACAGTTCTTCTCCTTTCTTTCTTCTCCTCAAATCTTTGTAGAGATATATTCTGTGTTTGAGCAGTCTGCGGCTAAAACCAGACAATCAATACATTTTAACAATTCTTTTTCCTCTATTTATGATCCTTAAATATAAAAAATTTGTTCAAATTCACTATTTCTGTTCATTTAATAAAAGTAGTAAACATTAATGAAAAATATATCTTTACATCGTATTATCTACAATAATGATACTATAGAAATATTATTCTTATTTTAATGGATTATTTACAAATGTGATTCTTAATCAATATCTTATTTATTATACAACGAAATAGAAAACTATTTTTTTTTTTTGTCTTTTTTTTTTTGTCTTTGGCAAGTTATTCGTATATCGATACGAATATAGTTATAATATTCTATGCTCAGTCCGTAGATCACAATGTTATATTACTATAATAAGCTATTCAATATTCAAGGCATAATTACGAACTAATACATTGAACTATTTCTTTAAATTCTTATCAATATATATAGAGGAATGAGATCGCCGACAGAAATTGTTCGCACAGCATTTTTAATGATGCTAATAAACAGATTCTGAAAGGCATAGAAGATAATACGAAAAATAAATATATACATATGGCACTCGGGCTTATTCGACTCATATTATAAGTAAAATAGTTTTTTACATTCTTTAAGAAAATGAAATGAAATGAAATGATAAATGAAATGAAATGAAGTAATCAACGCCGCTCAGTTAGTAGTTCGGTCTGACTCCATACATCGACTGGTCTATTGTTTCATTAAGATTCAAAGAATCTGGATGGGATATTCTAGTTCCAATACTAATTGGCCTTGCGAAATCTTGAAAGCCGTTCATGTCCAAGCTGATCTTACTCAACGGTGAATCCGGGGCCGGTTCAAATATAGGGTACTCATGGCTTCCGTACCTAGCTGCATAGAAGATCTCGATTACATTCTTTCTTATGAATTTTTACAACATTGAAGCATTAGATACATACCTATTTCCAAATTCGATGGAATTTGAGAATTGATAGCGCTAGATGATTTGGAATACCTTAAACCTGTAAAGCAGAAGAGTTAGCTCTAGTCAATTATCGAATTATGGTTGAAGAAGTTTTTTTTAATTAGAAAAAACCCGATAAGTCTATCTTGATGAATAAAATATGAGTTGCGGGTTCTCCTTACTGAGGGAGCTTAGTTGAGATGCATAAATTGGTCTTTGAGGCACGATGATCTCACAAAATGGATCCGCAGAGTTACTGGAAGGAGATAGCCGCGTCTGTTTCACTGTAACATTAAAGAATTGATTATACAGGGTGAATTTCCTCTGGTAGCGCATGAGGGAGGGGCTAATCATCGCAGACGCCCCCTTTCTATTCATACTTGTTATCGTCGTATCGAGAAACCCCACTTTCATTTTCACACGCCGTCAAAACTGATGATTCTAACAAGTATGAATAGGAAGGGGTGGAGCGTTTGCTATGATGAGCCCCTCCCTTATACGATACCAGGGAGAATCCATCCTGTATAGTGAGTATTTGATGTTATATAAAATAAAATCAACGCATTTAAAACTGCTATAAATAAGCAATGAATAATGCAATCATTTTGTATGATATAGACTCTTGGATTTCCAATCATCTGATAATGATATTCATCATGAATGGCAAAAAGTGTTGATGTACAAATTATGTAACAAAGCAGAGGTACAAGAATGAAGAAAATGCCAAAGTAACGTAGCTAATGTTATACGAAATCATGCATAGGTATACAGGATGAATTTTCCCTGGTATCGCACGAGGGAGGGGCTTATCATCGCAGACGCTCCCGCCCCTTTCTATTTATACTTGTTATTGTCGTATCGAGAAACCATGCTTTCATTTTCAAATGCCATCAAAACTGATGATTTTAACAAGTGTGAATAGGAAGGAGCAGAGCGTTTGCGATGATAAGCCCCCACCTCTTGCGATACCAGGGAGAATTCACCCAGTATAAGCTGGATCAAGAAGTGCTGGGTGAAATTAAATCAAAAGAGTTGAATTTAAGATTAAGATATCAAAACTGCGTAGGCTGTTATATGCGCAAATAATAATGGAAGCTAAATTTGAAATCAATTTACTACCGTAGTATACCTCGGCATTTTTGAATTGCTGATTATTTTCATTTTTAAGTATTGTATATTTAATATTAATTTCATCGCGTTAATTTTATAAATTGTAAATTATTCAGTTCTGTGATACTGGGGCTCTGCGAGGTTTATAGATGTGTGTAGAAAATTCTACGTTTACATACAAGTTTCCGCACTGTTGACAAGATTCGTGTTTGAGTCTACTATATCTCTTCTTTTCTTCGTAAGGTTCTCATACACTGGTTCAACAGACGTTGTTTTATCTGAAAAAGATAAAGAAAAAGAGAAATCACAAATTAATTCAATAACATCGCTTTGTAACTTCTATTGCAAATAATGCGATCATTGCATTAGTTTATCACTCACAGTGTTTTGGTGGATTATTAAGGGCCTGCTTTGTGCAGTTATAAATGTACGCGTACTGGCTCTGAAAAAATATTTTCAAACTCTCTTTTTATTTCTTCTTTATCAGAAGCATTAAGATTTTTATTAAATCCCCAAAATATCTCACCTCTGTTTGAACCATGTTCATACGATGCTGTCGCATTTTGTAGACTGTTCCAAACACATCAAGTTTTTTGTTATCTTTTATTTGTTGTAAGAGTATATCTATAGCAATCAATGTTCCCGTTCTACCTACTCCGGCGCTGTAAAAATAATCGGTCCCAATTATGTTGAAGATTAACTGAAGGGATAATGAGAAACAAAAATTTGATGTATGTACTACATACCTGCAGTGAACAACTGCTAAACCCTTGTTCTCGATTATCAGCTTACGTACTATTTGACAAAAACTAATCATGGAATGAACGTCGTCAGGTACGCCGTGATCTGACCACTCTTTGAAATGCAAATGAGTTACAGTTCTTTGGACGCCGCCCTACGTAGTGAGAAAAATCGAGGTGTTTTTAGGAGTTGTAATCTGATTTATATATATACTAAAATACAGGTGATACTGTTGATTGAAAATTGCTCTACGGACCTTTTTGTGTAAAGTAATATTACGCCGTGTGTAGAATACAAAGTCAAGCTGTGAGCTACACCTCGTTGTTATATCCTCGTATTCAAAGTTCTCTCGCGTATTTGGATAATATTGATAACATTTGTCCTGAAAGATAAATATATGTATAAAATGTATATCGCTGTTGTATTTATATACTTTCTATGTCTGCGTACTCTGCGCGTTAACTCACTTTGCCTTTTTCCACCAGCTGCGTAACCATAACTATAACTTGTACATTGTACTGATATACCATTCTCCAGAAATCGTAAGTTGTTTCTTCTTTTGGTCCTTGACATGCGATGTACTCTGTACCTCCACTGTATCCCTAAAATGTTAAATATCTTTATTTTAACAAAAACTTAGAAAGCGTATAAAAAAAATTCCAAATCTACGCCTGATCACTTGTTAGGAACGTACAGGTATCAACGATGCGTTTATGTAGTCAGAATTTGGATCGTTATTCACAATGTCAAGTTTCACTCTCGATATATCGTCTGGAATAAAAAATACACAAAATTATGTATCACTGAATAATCTATAATGAACATTTGGTTTTGTTCATTATATGCGTTGCATATACTTACATGGTAAAATATTTATGTAACGATTTTTTTTCCTATTAGCTTGGAGCTCTGCAGCGTTAGACGACATCTCTAAATCAACGCTGAGAGTCTGTAGCATCTGAAATTCGTTACCTAATCTTCTAGGATTTTCAATAAGCTCTTGACAATGAAGTTCAAATTTCTTTCTCGTAAATGGCTCCGGTCCAGGAGAACTTTGCACGCTAGGATGAAGGATATTACTTAGCGCCCTGTAAAATGAATATCAAATATTAGGAAGTAGACATCGCCATGGTCAATTGCGAATATACAGTTTCCTTATTTATTTACATATATTCCTCTTCACTCAATAAGATCTAAATCTATAATCATGCTATAAGATATAGATATAGAATTACATTCGAAATTATACCAGTACGTAATTAAAAGCACATCAGCGGT
Source organism: Tenthredo livida (assembly GCA_963992785.1). Lineage (NCBI taxonomy): Eukaryota > Metazoa > Arthropoda > Insecta > Hymenoptera > Tenthredinidae > Tenthredo > Tenthredo livida. The sequence goes on along the minus strand of OZ023071.1, from coordinate 4,924,790 downwards.
GTATTCGATGCAGTGCGTGCATAAAATAAGCTTCAAATGCGTTAGTTAAATAGTGGAATTCATCAATGCTTTTCGATTTCCAACTCATATTTCACCTTCGTCTAACATATTTCAAAATATCCATGATCATACGGTAGTTAGTTTTGTCCTATGAATCGAGGTGTGTGTGATACTTATCAACGAACTATATATTATATCAGATTTAGGCACTAAACGACCTTGCTTATTCTGCTTATAAGGTATAGCTGTGAGTCACAGGCCTAATATCGATTATTTTCTGCAAATGTATACCTCGGTATATAGGTATAATAAGTTTTTCAGCACCGTTCGTTACGTTGGCTTCGTGTTTCAGGCTGAATTCGAGACTCTTTACCCTAAGATTACTAATCTATAATATCCTACTATTCCATTATGACTACGCCAAAATTTGAATGATATAAAGTTCACTAAAATTTGGTATTGACAAAGTTTTTCTATATTTAGTATCAGAAAAAAATAGCGCTAAGCTGATTAATTATCCTGAACGAAGTATCTAGACGAAAGCGTAATCCGATGAATGTAAAGTGAAGATTAATATTATACTACAGCATCAATTGAGTATGGGAATAAATATAAATTGACAAAAGTTATTACTTACGTTTGTAAAACCCCTCTTCGAACGAGTAACATCATAACTGTTATTATTCCCAAAAATAAAATTCCACACACCACCCCAATCACCATGCCCAAGTTAAATTCAGCTTCTGCCATAAAAGGGAATGGATAAAGAGAAGAAATTAGTATACATAACGATAAACCTACATATTTGATATTTATCGATAGTTCCTGACCCGATTATATTTTTGTTAGTCAGCGTAATCAGTCACAAGCACAGGTATCATTTCTTATGAGAACCTCGCACCCGATAAATATCTCTATCCGTTTGTAATATACACAATGATAAGTATTTATCAATATGACCTCTATTTTGGCTTTCCTGTTGTAATCCTAACTCCGACATGACTTCCGAAGCGTCAGTAAAGAGATAATGCTAAAAACTGACCAGTACTTGGTAGAAAATTATGAACTGTAAATGAAATAAGGGTTTCACCTGTCTTGATGAACAGGACATCTGAATCACAAAACCCTCCATTGGTGAACGCACGCATTTTAACTTGATATTGAGTATCAGGTCGAAGCGGTCCATTGCAATATGTTGCAGCTGATAATTTGGAGCAGGAATCGTTGCTGCCAAGCGTAAATTTTACCGCTTGTAAATGTCCAGTATCTAAAATTTCATTCCCTGCAGAATAAAGTTGTAAGTTATTGTTAATAGACAGATGAATTTGCGTGACTTTCTATCGTCTTACTTAAGTCAGGATGCCAGCGGACTGGAGTTGCTTGATAAAGAATAATAGGCGTGTGAGACATAGCTTCCTTCCAGGAAGTAGTGTTTGGCCAGTTTCCACTCAATATATCAAATCGACTTTCTAAACGCTTGCTGCTACCGGCCTCTGATATCATAACTGCATAATACATTATGACTCCATTTGTGTTGTTGAATAAAGGCAGCAATATCGTAGCTGTAGATGAAGATCTCATGATTTTATACTTGTCAAGTTTAAGCGCATCCATGTACGATTGTTCAGGAAGAGGTGGAACTGTTAGAATGAAAAGAAACGGTCACATTTTATTACTGAAAGGTTTTCTTATTCTTAGTTCAATTAAGACAGGAGAAACAGAAGGAATCGTGATACTCACTACCAGCTGGATAGATCACGTTGTGACTATTCGAAGGTCCCACATCAGCGACTCCAAATACTTTAGCGGATATTGCAAATGTATAATTATACTCCGCCTTCAACTCTCCAAAATTTTTGATAAAAATCGCATCTGCGCTGATATTAGCGAAATCTCTAAACTCTTCATCGTATATATGAGGATCGAACCCATCTCTTTTCCCCTTAAAATGTATGTAAAAATATTCGATTTCTCCATTTAACAAGCAAGGTAGCTTCCAGAACAGGTAAGTATCCAACAAATTCGAGTCCTCGGGACTAGCTGCGTTTGAGTATTCAATACTAGTAACAGCTCCAGGAACTAGAACGTAATGAATTAACTTATATTATTCAAATTCTAAAAGCAGGAAAATACATTTGAATTATCTGCAACATGATCCTAAACAACAACATTATTCACTCACTGTCTGCACCAGTGTTGAAAGTGATAATGCTGCTATAATTTCCCCAACCAGCGTTAGTCTCTGCTCTAATGCTCGCAGTGTATTGTGAATAAGCTGACGCTCCTGAGTAAGTGTGGTCTGTCGCCGACCCTTCGATATCACTAATTGTTTCGTCAGTCGTTAAATCTTCGTGAATGCACGAGCTAGGCCTAAGGAATAGTCGTTCCCATGACAAAAGAATCTCATGTTGGATCAAGTTGCCGGCCAGATACTCAGGCTTTTCCCATTCCAAGGTGAAAGCGGAACTTTGAGGAGAAGAAACCCTCAATGTAGGTGCCGATGGGACTACGAAAGGAGGCAAGATATATTATTAAAAGGTGATAAGTGGACGTTATTGGGAACATTAATCTCTTGTAACGTTACGATATGACTTAAAACAATGACTGTCAATAGTTTCTGTAATAAGAAGCATGAGACCCACCATCTTCCGCAGTTGTCGCAGTTACAGTAGTAGAACTTTCGCTATAGCCAGCAACGTTCTCAACTGCGCCTATGCAGTCGTACGACGAGAAGGGGCTAAGATTGTTAACTGTGACATTGATCGTTACATTGTCAGATGAGTTGGAATCAGAAATGATGTATTCAGATTGCTGATCAACCTCGTCGAAGCCGTATCCCTCGGTTGATGTAAAATTACAAATGGTGCGAAGAGTTTTAAGTTCGCACTGGTTCATGGTTCTGTTAATGAACCAGACGATGGAAATAGTGCTTTTAGTCACCTCCGGTTCCTCAACTTGTAGTATCGGCGGATCATTGACTGAAAAATATGAATAGATTGGTTGTAAGTTTGATGGATAGCTATTGGCCAAAACCTGAGATAAATTCTTTACAACGCAATACAGCTTTTTTACAGCACAACTCACCACTTTCTTCAGTAATGTTTGACACTGTACTAAGCCCACCTTCACCGCCAGTTTTACTAACAAGAATGATTTGTACGGTATGGTTTGTGCAGGCAGCCAAATTAGATATCTCAGCGTTTGTATTCGTCGTTGTTAGCGTGGACCCAGTGGTCCACACCGTTAGTCGATAACTGCCTATACATGTAACACCGGTTTCCGGTGGATCCCAATAAAGAGATAATGAAAATTGACCCGGTATTGCTACTATAGAGGTCGGTAGCCCAGGTGCTATGAACGAGCGGAAAAATAACTCGTTAAAGAAAACATTATTTCGAAACTGTTGAGTTGATATTATCCATAGAAACTGAATAATGCTTACCAATATACGAGGTTTCAGCGGTCGTAGACTGTGCATCAGATGAACTGGCATTTCCAACTGCTCTAACAGTAAACGAGTAGTTCAGGCACGGAGCAAGACTCGTGTCGGTATAAAATAACTTATTGGTCTGAGCGTCGGTACAATTACCATCGTAACAGGTAGTTACATTGTAAAACTGAACACATTCTAAGTTCAAAGTTGGTGCTGACCAAGTTAGATATACGGAGTACCCAGTTATATTGTCGGCTGGTGCAGTCAGATCGCTAACTGCTCCTGGAGCTGTGAATAGAATTAAAATTTAAATTGGACTGATCAATAATGGAAAAATTGCAGTTAAAATATTGTTCTGCTAATGTTATCCAAAAGAACGAAATATTGCTTACAAAGATATGAAGTACTAGCCATCGTACTCTCTGCATCAGATGAACCGGCATTGCCAACTGCTCTGACAGTAAACGAGTAGGTCAGGCACGGAGCAAGACTCGTGGCGGTATAAAATAACTCATTGGTCTGAGCGTCGGTACAATGACCATCGTAACAGGTAGTTACATTGTAAAACTGAACACATTCTAAGTTCAAAGCTGGTGCTGACCAAGTTAGATGTATCGAGTACCCAGTTATTTTATCGGCTGGTGCAGTCAGATCGCTTACTGCTCCAGGAACTGTACATAGAATTGAAATTGAAATTAGAGTGATCAATAATGAAAAGATTGTTGAAAGACCGTTCTGTAAATGTTATCTGAAGGAACCAAATATTACTTACCAACATATGAAGTGTTAGCGGTCGTACTCTCTGCGTCAGATAAACTGGCATTACCAACTGATCTAACACTAAACGAGTAGGTCAGGCATGGATTGAGACTCATGACGTTATAAAATAACTCAGTGGTGTTAGCTTCGGCACAATTATACTCGTAATTATACTCGTAACAGGTAATTATATTGTAAGACTGAACACATTGTAAGTTTAAAATTGGTGACGACCAAGTTAGATATACGGAGTACCCAGTTATATTGTCGGCTGGTGCAGTCAGATCGCTTACTACTCCTGGAACTGTGCGAATAGAATCGAAATTTAAATTAGGCTGATCAATAATGGAAAGATTGTTAAAACATTGCTCTGTTAATATTATTCAAAGTAACCAAATGTTACTTGCCAGCGTACGAAGTGGTGGCGGTCGTACTCTCTGCATCAGATGAACCAGCATCACCAACCGCGCTGACAGCAAACGAGTAGGTCAGGCACGGATTAAGACTCGTGACGTTATGAAATAACTCATTGGTGTGAGCTTCGGTACAATTATCATCGTAACAGGTAGTTACATTGTAAAACCGAACACATTCTAAGTTTAAAGTTGGTGCTGACCAAGTTAGATGTACGGAGTACTCAGTTATTTCATCGGGTGGTGCAGTCAGATTACTTATCGCTCCTGGAACTGTGAATAAATGTTTATTTAAAATATGAGGGATTGATGCTCATTTTACTATCATAAAGATCGAGTCGGTCAATTTGTAGTTTAACTTACTACCAGCCAATGTTTCACTGCCATTCACAGTAGCAGCGGTTCCATTATTACCGCTTATACTGATAGGAGTTACTCGCACTGTGTAATTTGTACAAGCTGATAAATTATCAAATGTATAGGACGTATCTAGGACAGAGGAAATTCCTTCAACTGAAATTGCATCACCGCCCTCCTTCATAACATTGACATGGTAAAATTCTAGGCATGACACATCTTCAGGAGGATCCCATGTAACGTTCAGCCCATTCTCAATGCTCAGCACAGTCAATTCCTTCACCTGTGATATATCTGTAAAAATAATGAAAATTTGAAATGAATAGATAAAAGCATCTAAAATAATTATATTCAATTGATAATTCCTCAATATCAGACTGGTATACTGAATACTTACGCGATTCGGTAGTATTGTATGAGATAGTTTCCGTCTCGTTGACGCCGCTTACTCCAACAGTAACTACATTGATGGTATAATATGTACATGGCGTTGAGTTCGATATAGTAAACTTCGATTCAGTAGAATTTACTGTACCAGAACCACTATAATTCCTATTCGAATACCACGTTATGATATATTCTGTTATGCATCCATCATCTGATGTTACAGATTCCCAAGTTACAAGGATGGTAGAATTGGTCATGGATACAGACAAATTTTGAACGCTGCTAACTGTGTCTGGAATGACAAGATTCATTGAACATAAAAGCGAGAACTAAATTATATTAATACTCTGTTTTATCTTTCGCTAGGTAGATCAGTGATAAATAAAATTGGTAATTGACCTCTGCAGGAAGATAATTCTGTTGTTGTTTCATTTGACTGGATAACGGATGTGCTACTAGCATTAGATGTTTCTTCGCCTATTTGTGTAACGTTTGTAATATATTCCGTTGTCGAAAATTCTGTTGTTGTTTCATTTGACTGGATAATGGGCGTGCTACTAGCATTAGATGTTTTTTCGCCTTTTTGTGTAACGGTTGTAATATATTCCGTTGTCGAAAATTCTGTTGTTGTTTCATTTGACTGGATAATGGGCGTGCTACTAGCATTAGATGTTTCTTCGCCTTTTTGTGTAACAGTTGTAATATGTTCCGTTGTCGAAAATTCTGAGTATGCATCAGTTATCACGGTTGAATTCAGACTTGAATTATCATATCTTAAAATCGTATTATCGATCAATCCTGAAGGATCTTCAGTTATATTTTCAATCTGTCCTGCTGAGACAGATCCTCTATTTCCAAAAGCATATAAGATGCAAAGGGTGCAGATAATGAACTGAATTTTTTTTCTTGGTATCATCTTTGCCTGAAAATATAAAACCATATCGGTAGTAAAAAATGGCATTGAAGTATCTAATAGATTCAGCAAAATAATTCATGAATTCAACAGGCAATTGGAATGATAGAAATAACAGATACCATTATTATTTCAAAAAGGGACCTAAGTCAACCGATTTTTGAAATAAAGAAATATCCTTATTGCAAATCAGAAATATTATCAGACTATTCAAAATGCTTTGAAGGTGACCCTTGCTACAATAATTAGCTCGCAATTCTCAATCAAATTTAACAATGCAGTAATTAAAATTCTTTTCTATCAAATATTGCAAATTCAAGTGTAATACATAAATATGATATTATACTACTAGTAGTTAGTAATTTTTTACCATCCTGAAAGTGTGCCCTAATAGGAATGCGTACTTTAGGCATACGTTGTACTATAAATGGTTTGTGTTAATACCATCATCATCTGCACAATGTTATATTCATCTCGCGAGCTGCATCTGCAGTAAACGAAAGTTAAAATTTAAGTGAATCTATTAACGAGTTACGACAGAATTAAGACGATAATTATAAAAAAACGTAGTAGCAAGTTTTAAGGCCATCTCTACTATATCCTCGATTTAATTCGAAAGAACGTGGGATCTTCGCATTGATAAATCTCGAGTAGTTCTAACATTATATTTATTTATTTATTTTTGTTATATCGTTGCTATAAATGATTGGGTGGAAAAAAGTACAGAAGTTAATATATTCGTTTACGTATAGATACAATGCATTCATACAATTCATACAATTAATTGTAGGCCTCCCTTTAATAAATCTCATCTGATATCCAACTTCAGTCATACCGCATAGATATTAAACAATTAACTATAATCTTAATACGTCTAATGTGGAGGCCGATAGTAATTCCCTGCAGATATGTAATATTATTTGATGGAATAAATTAATGATAAATTATTGGCAAAGTTGTTTTTGAATTTTCAAATTTATACCTCAGTTTTGGAATGCGATGCAATCCATATAGATCGTAACATATATGTAATAGGTATATATTAATCCGCTGATTGAGAGTCAAATAATAATTACACATAGGTATGTATACAATGTATTACATTACTCTACATGCGTCGAATGTAAGAAATGGATGATAAATAAATTCAAAATCAGCCTGCGCGCGCTTTTATCGTAATATGAATATTTTTCCCACGATCTGATCCAACACCGTTCGATGCAGTGCATGTGTGCATTAAAATAATATCTATATCAAATGAATTTCAAAGCAGTAGATATATACTATAATTATATGTATAATATATTGTGGCAATAAGAAATAAAATAAAATAAATCGTGCCTAGTTGTGATTCGATTTTTTCCTTATTGTTAGTTTGAGAGTTTTGAAATTCGGATTTGACCTAGACACAATCTATTTTCTTTTCTATTTCTGGCACCCGAAACCATTATTGTATGTCCATTTTTTTCAATTTTGTATTTTGGAAACAGAAATAGAAAGACGACAACAATACTAGTTGATCTCATCCTACTCTCGAAATATGATGAAAATGCCTGTTTTCAGTTCTAAATTTCGTGAACAAAGTTTCATCAATTTAATAAAAAAGGCCTTTTTTGATAAAGTGATATCAGAGGGTGCGAGACCGCGAATGGATCAATGGAAAATTTGAAAAAATTGAAGTTCCATTTTGGGCCTGAAGGACCCAAAAAAAAAAAATCACGGTCAAAATCGAAAGGGGCCCGACCAATGCCTCCGTAATATGAGCCAGAATGCCCCGGGCATAGGTATATCGCTGAATTGAAAAAATCAATGCCGCATATCAAAATCTGAATATAGGTATATGTATATTTACACTGATACTCCGCGCTCATATGTATAGGTATATAAATATATACATTGTGAGTAAATACATGTAAAAAGTCGAAAATTCGGGAATACATCGTCAGTCCGCATATAATCTTATCGCGTGATTTCAGATACCACATAACTAACAGTCGCTGATTACGAGTATAATCACTACAGATTATACATCACTACTTCGATGAATACCAAATAAAACTATACCTATATATAGTATATGGTATAACAAAGCCTGCGAGAGAATCGTATCCACCAAATGCTTTGTCTAATTGATTATAACATTACCGTCCCATCTCTTACCCAATGCGATAATTACTGTCGTTAATGAAATTAACGTTGGTGGGATGGAAAGAAAAAAATAGCACTTATATATTATATTTATACCTACTCGCCACTTGGACGCATTCGGAGCAGATGTTTTGCGTTGACTGTATATATATATATAACAATGGGGAGTTAGATGTTATAATTTAATTACAGATTCGCATAAATCTAAGGAAAATGATAATCAACTCACATAATATGACTCGCATCAATGATTACTGTTCTTGTGAAAAAATCGCACTCTTATCAAACATAGAGCGGATGAAGGCGTGTATTTTGGTTTCCACACTCTCTAACACGTCGGTATTATAATATCAACTTTATATATTTATTTTTTTCAAAAGTTTTCTGACGATTGCGGTTTTTACACTGTGGTATTGTACATACACTATAAATAATAATTACGTTATGAAATGAAAAACGAAAAAAAACAACGCCTTTCTTTCAATACACACGTGCTTATATAGTGTTACGTTCTATTCATTACAGGTATTTAATTAATCAAGTTTTATACTCGAAGATGAAACCGTTCCTAAATATATAGCTTGTAATTTTCAGATATGTATTTCAATAGCAGATTCATCACGTACGTTATCAATTATATGTATCAAATTGCTACATACAATCCCATTTCCGTGTTTAACTTCAACGATGTCTGATGTCTTCTTTAACGCGAATTATTTTACTCTGTATTCTTGAATAAAATACTTATCCACTTATTACGCTAGTGTCATAATAGTTATAGCGCGATTTTTTCGGCTTTTCATAAACTTGAAATTTTTCGATACCGGAAGTATCCGTTTCTCATTATTTAACAACAAAAGATAAATTCGGGTTTTAACAGAACCGTCAATTGTCGCTGACAAATCACTACTGACAGCTTTCCGCCTCTGCCTTTCTGTTATCACTGATAAGGAAAGTCCAACGTGTCTTTTGTCGTCCGGTTCGCGGAATAGAGATTCACTCATTACCAAGTGTTTATTAGATTCGTTTTATACGGATTTGTAGATCAATTATCATTCTTTAACTCAATCGACACCAGCGATCCTCGCTATATCCTTCTCATATAGCATTATATTCTCAATTTGCCAAATCAGTATACGATTTTCGAACTAAATATATAACATATCAAGAAATTGGCGATGTATGTGAATGTCTTGACGATCCCAAAACGCAATTTTGAATCTCCGTGTATAATTTTTCCCGAGTTTTTCGATTTTTCGATCAATTGCAGGGGAATGCAATTTAAAAATTATGATATAAATCACACGAGTATGATATTTGTAAATTTACACAGATCTGAGGATTTCTGGCCACACGCTCTGCACAGCCGAATAAATTTATCTAAACTGACCAATACACCCGAAATGATTTATCACAATCTTCTACAATCACAACTCCAAGAATTCATTAGAATCAGTCAACCGATAAAATAACTCTTATTTTTTTCCCCCCATTCGGTTTGATCATGCCGTAAAAAGTATTATAATGATATGGCGACTGTGAATGTGTATCATGCGAGTATAGATTGCGAGATATATTGTGTTCTGATGCGGAAATTATCAGCAATGATGAATTCTTGACGCTATAAAAAAGACAATTGGCAAATGCAACGAATATAATATTTTTATAAGCACCGCGGTCAAACCACACCGTACAGGGTTTTTTTTTTTTCTCCTTCCTGTTTATCATGATATAAATGTGGGCTTGAAATTGATGTAATTTTTATTTTCATGTGGTATTCGCAATAGCTTTATCCTTTGTTTCCCAACTCCGCGGGCATTCGTACATTATATATATAAATACGCATTAGGGTGGTCCTTAATTCGGTCATATTTAGATTTCGATGCTCCCATGGGCCAGTACGTCTTCAAATATATACAAAAAAATGTAGTCAAAACCCCAGGTTTCTATCTCAATTCTAAGTACTGCCCCAAGGCCTTTGAACTTTCCCATTTAAATAACACACGATTTTTGGTACTTTGGTGTTATTTTTTTACTTCCTATCGTACTATTGCTTTGAATAATCTGAAACTCCGCACACTTCTGACCTATAATAGGTAGGTATCCATGAAAAAATTTACAGATTTTTAGCAACAAATTTTTATTCATCACGATTTTGAGATAAGAAATTTGTTTCTGGTGTAGAAAATTGTACCGTTGAAAATCTGTCGATTTTTCTATGAAATACCTATACCACCACAGGTAAGGAGTGTGCTAAGTTTTAAATTTTTTCGAGCCATACAAATCGTGCTTTATTCAAATGGAAAAATTCGAATCAAGTCGCACCCTAATACGCATATAAGTAAAACGCGTGCAATACAATACATCGCGTTACTCATCTCACCTCATGTTTATGAACTAACGCAAATCGATGAAATAATGAATGATATAGTATTGAAAAAGCTTCAATTATTATCACACCTATAGGCACACTTCAATTAGGTATAAATTTATTCCACAGAAGCGTTAATGTCTTTTAATAAGCATTAAACGTGCACATTGCAACTTGCTGGAAACAGTTTGTAATTTTTTTTCCGAAAAAACTAAACGCGCGTTTTAATATTTGAAAGCTATAACTTCTTATCGTTATACCTATGGTAGTATGTATTGCGTTTCATACATAATACGTTTTTAAACTTATTATCCCATATTTAAACTCACGTGCGATTATATATAATTATGAATTGAATTATCAACATATTTATACTATGATAATATATTCTTGCTATCTGCGATTATGAATGAAACAAGTAGTTTAATAATAATTTTCATTTATTTATTCATTATTGTATTGATTATTATGTTATGTTAATTATTTAATTATACATACCGAAACTGTGATCAACTGTTGATGATGAACGTGCCACGGTGCCTACTATTTTCTTGCGATCATTTATATTATACAGCCTAGCAGAAACATATACGTCTTAAGAAATTTAGATTACTGACCTCCTCGCGTACCAAGTTACATACATTGCTTATCTGTGCAGAAATTTTCGGTAACTTTAAACTCTCCGTAAGTAAGTTACTCGAAAATGGTTGAAACTGCATTTTGCGTTTCAGTCGTGTACATTATACGTTTCTCATACTATATGTCCCTCTTTATAAGGTGGAATATCAAAAAAGAAAAAGGAAAAAAAATACTCTTCGATATTATAACGAGTCTGAAATCACAATAGAAAGACATTTCGCGTATTATAGTTAAAAATCAACACCACTTAGCAAATTCTTATTCAAATACCAAATCAATTTTTTTCATCTATTTGAATATAATTTCAATCAAACGTATACATTTTTTTTTTTTTAAATTATTAATCGCAATCTATCAAACACAAGTTTCATGTATGAATTTAATGATATGTAAGTGATTTTTTTATATTTTGCTATTTAATGTCTACCGGAATATATATCCCGGAACCTGAGTAATACTATGTATAATGTTTACGGTTCTAAGCCGGAACGGCAACTGCTGGGTGCGAGTACGATCCAGCAAAGCCATGTGCTTGTGCTTCAACGAAGCAGGATATATCGCGAGCGACTACAACCCTCCCACAAAGCCTTAGGCTCAAAAATAGCATGCCTATAGATGATCATTGTATGGTGAGAACTTAAGACCATACTCAGGCCCTAAATCTCAAAGGGTCCCGGGGTCCGGTCCCACAAACGACGGAGGCATCAACCACGATCCCTATTCGTATCCCGTGTCTCGTACGTACTACCTACCAGCTGGACACCTGCTTGATTCTCTATTTGTAAAGAGGCGTTTGAGACCTCCAAATTTTCGTGTGTCAAAATTCAGGAAATTTTGGCATAACAATTTTTTTTCCCCCCCTGCCCAATCGCATTAGAATAACTTGAAATGGATATTTAAAAAAAAAAGCCTTTTCAATTTTTTTTTTTTTCTTTCCCTTTTGTGCTATTTTCATGTTTTCGGAGTGATATGGATCAAACTTAGAGAAAACTATATGTCTTTTCTGGTTTTAGTATAGAGACGCGATGTATATTTTTTTTTCCGTAAGAATAGCGTTTGTTCAAATCTACATTATGCGTATGAAATCACTATGAGACAATAATGAGTATTTGTTAATTAATCATCATTAGGTTCGATGATAATACTAAACTTCATTTCAGAAATCTGAAAGGAAATGAATAATTTTTTTATTTTTTTATTACTACTGAAAGCTCTTATTAGAAAGACTAACAGGATACGGAAGATGTTGGTCCGTATTTTATATTATAAGAGAGCAATATCTCTTGAGAGTTCAAGAGCTCATACACATCTGGCAGCGGCATGTTAGGCATTAATTATTTACGCTTTAAATCTTACGATGCAAGTTCCGGTTTCAAGGATCACTTACGTCAGTCTTTTGCTCATTTTTTTCACTCCGATCGGATAGGATCCTCGGAGATAGAAAATCATGCCTGTGTGCAGCTAGGTCTAAGCATGGAAGAAGGTTCGCCACTTGTTCCATAATTCGTATGCACATGCACATGTAATTATTTTTTTTTTCACCACCATCACGATTTTCGGGAAAGAACTCGCGGATTTGAAGTAGGTAATCAATTCGATGATAAGCGTATATAATTATGTGAGAGTAAAATAACGCAAAATTTTATTCTCACGAAGTTAGACAACTCAAGGCGTTAATCGTAATGCATTTCGAAAGAGGAATTAATTTTAAATATAAAAAGTTATACACGCTGAAATAGCGATAAGACATTCAAGAATTTTTACATTCTTCGTAATGTACGAGTCATTGATAATGAAAATTTATGAAAACTATTAGATACTCTTTTGAAATTTCATTCTTGATGAATTACACTATGTAAATAACTGAGGAATTATTCCCACGAAATATGATGCGACAGTTTACCATAATATTTATACTAATGTGAAAGAATAAACAGGTGTTTAAAAAATGTTTTAATCTTCTAGTTTTTATGAAGAAAAGATATTTGAAGAGGCAATCGGGCACATCATTTATCGTGGTTTATCGAGCGTGTTCATGTTTTGTAAATTTTCTTTATTTGCATCGCATTGCGTCCAGGAGCTTAATTACTAATCAATAAAATTAGTACAGCCTCTGAGGTGGTCCCATCGAGGACTTGATGTGAAGAGAACGGACGTTCTGCCAATGTTTCTTCAACAAGGACACAAGGAAGTTCACCGATAGATGGACATTCTGTACAAGTTCGTCGGGCGTCATACCAACGTGTCCAACAGCAACTGATAGACACAATACCTATAGGAAAAGAACAACCGATGTTAGATTAGTTGTATAAATATATATTTATGAAAATATTCGTTGATAAAATGAAACGAGTCATTAACTTATAAGCAGACTTTCTTTAAGGAGAGAATAAAATTGTAAATTTCGTCGTGTTTCAACTCTGATTGAGGCTGATGACAATGTAGTGGCATCGTCTCACCCAGAGAAGATCATTTTAATCTCCTTTCATTTGACAACCTCAAATGCCAAAGTATTTACAGCTAATGAGGTGCTTTTAAGAAAGGTAAAGGAATGATTATTCTCATTTCGATGTAACAATAGGCAATTTTTTCTTGCCTTCTTCATCTGGAACTTAATCGTAGCCTTTACTTCGTCGATTTTAGCAGTCATAGACTCTTGATGAGACAGAAGACCAGGGAACTTTCCGGCTTTGTTTAAACCAGGACCCAACAAACGAGGGATCTGCTTGATCAACGACTCACTGGCAAGGAAAGCATCGTATTTCTTTGCTGTAAAAATGATAACACACGTTTGAAATACGATCAAGTATTGTTATTGAAACTAATTTCCACGGAAATCATCAACATGCAATTATAGTATAAGAAGAAAAAAGGAAAAACAAGAACAGTTAATGATAATTGTCTCAACACTGATTGAGGATCAAAATGATTTAGCATAGAGTCCACACCCAGTGAAGAATTGAATCTTCCTTCTATTAAAAACCCAACTGCGATTGATTATCGACTAGCAAGGTGCTTTTTGTTTCATAACCGAAGGTGTTATACTTAATCTGAAAATAATCTAGCCACAGAAATATCTTGGTTTTACAATATAGGCGATTTCTCACCTAGCTTCTTAACAAGTTTTTTATTCTTGTTCAATTTCTTGAGAGCCTCAGCATCCATGAAAGGTACATTTTGTGCCTTAGCTTCATCGCAATGCTGTTGGTCACCCAATACGCACACTTGCATTTTTGGACGCGGGATGTTTTTCAGTCTGTAATTTCACATTATTATATAATATAACCAACTTGTAAGATCTGTGAAAACGTAAGAGCTACAAATAATTTGATTTTCTAAATCCTCAATTATTTCTCCATAAATCAAAAGAACTTAAATTTTACTAATAGTTAATAATAATCCAGAAATGCTCTCAGTTGTATAATTTTCTACATATATTTGTTCTGATAATACATGCTTAAGTGACATCATAGAGCAATGAGAGTAGTCAAATTTTTAAAATAACTAAACTGTTGCAGCAAACCTTTTATTTATGTACATATATATTTTTTTCTCTCTCTCTACAATTTAAGGTAAATTGTATTCTACTTACCGGCAAGGTCGTTATCATGACCCCGCGCGTATTAAAATAACGGTTTAAAAAAACCTCCCCAATTTTTTTAAGACCCTGGGTGAAGGTCCGCCAGGAGAAGCCCAGCTCCCTGACGTAACATGAGAGAATCTTTTCGGTGATTTCAATTCGCGAAATATATTGAAAATTTTTATAATTCGTGAATATTTGTTTTTGGTTTTTAAAATTTTTTTTTTAAACCGAAAAGAGATCTCAAAGTCAGGTAGTAACATACTTTACGGTGCCAGAGAAACGCTTGTCCTTTTGGGGGTCATAGTTCTTCAGACCAATCTGTATCTCAACAGTTTCCAAAAAATTCCTCTTCTTGTCTTGGGAATTTTGTATAACCGAGTTAACGCACTCGTAGAGAGTGTCACGCGACACTTTGGACCTGAAATGTAATGAAATATGAGGTTGAATTATACCAGACGCTTAATTTTAGGTTAGAATTTTTGTGATCAATCGCGAACATGGATTGGCAAACATATCTTTACTGATTATGTAAAAACCGATACGTATCAATGTTTAGGAATTATAATGGGTTGTTATAAAATGTTGAACAAAAAATAGGACGTAATAATGTACGGAGACAACGGAGGCGTGACTATTGACGAAAGTGCGTTTACTGCATCGAATAATAACGCGGATATAAAAATATGGCTTTAATATTATTCCGTAAGTTTACGAATCCATTACTGCGTATTAGTTATATCGAAAATTAGTAGGATTGAATAGATGCAAATGGATATTGTTATACTAACGTCATGATGAACCCGACGAGACGACCACTCGAACGACTAACCTCCTCGAGAACTTTTACCGGAAAGAGGTTGGAAAAGTAGAACCAATGGAATTGGAATGTTTAGTTTCTAATACCACCGTTGTAGCGCTGTTTGTCGAAGTATGGCGTATGTATAAATGTAAACACACGCATAATAAATGAAATAAATTAATTTTGATTTTCTTACATATCAATACACAGTCTTAAGATTATTTATTAAAGAAAAGAGAAATGAGTTATATTATAATTAAAATTTATTATTCATAAGAAAAGGTGATGCATCCTATGATCAAAATATTATAATCAAACATCGACTGACCACAATGCGTTCGATTATTTACAAACAAACGAAGTCTGCTAACCTAAAGTGTTCAATGTAATTCAACGTATTACAACTTCTACGTATAATTAAATTATCTTCTAATACATAATGGACGAAGATTATAATTTGGCCGAAAGGTATAGGATAGTGCGTAAACATTTAGACCGATTAGGTTACCGGCAAGCATTATCACTAGACGCTTTACCACTGATAGAAAAACTCCTCGCTGATCTTATTCAGACCACTGACAGTCTCAAACACTTCAAAGCAGTGGCTCAAGATAATATAGAGGTAAGCTTCTTCGCCAATTATTACATGCTATGTATTGTCACTTGTCAAATTTTCTCAAACCATGTGTGTCCTCGTCTCTCTTCCCTAAAAAAAAAAGACAAAAAAAAAACATAAAAAATGCTATTCGAAATTAGCGTCTGAATTTGTTTAATATTTCTTTTTGACACATGAGGCGATCGTAACAAGTGGTGAGTACAAATTTCACAAATTTTCATTAATCACGTTGAAATTAATTGAATAATAATAGGAAATGCATAATCGATACAGAAATGTTTATAGTTCGTAGTTTCATTCAGTCGATACGCCAATTTTGTAAAACTTTTAGTCGTTAACCAAAAATTTGATGAATTTTGAAAATCCGAAAATTTTTCGGAGCCGCTTAAATTTTTTTGTTTTTTTATCAGGCATGTAGTCAACTGCAACTGGCAACAGAGCCATACAAATGCGACAACGCTCGGCTGGTCCAGGAGTGTAATCAACTTCACTTAAAATTGCTTGAGACGAATGAAACTCATCAAAAGCAAATAAAGGAGTTGAAAAAGCAAGTGCGAAAGCTAGAAGTTGACTGTAACGATCTGCAGTTAGTATCGTCTAGGAATATAAAAAAAGTTAAAGAACTTGAGGCAGAATCAGCAGGAAAAAGTGCTAAGATACTCGAACTACAAGGCAAATGTTGTAAGCCTGTTATAAGCAACACTAATCTTGGTAATAAAACTTTTTTCTTTCTTTTTTGTTACACGTAAAAATAGTCGATTAGTCTTTTTTTCTAATTATATAAAAGATTCATTCAATTTTGATTTGCAAATATTTTGTTATAGCTACGAAAAAACGCGCCTGTTATCCTCTTCGAAGACCGACGCTAGAATCAGATCCTTTGCCAAGAACGGGAAGCAGTTCTTCAACATTACCAAGTTCTAGTAACGTCGATCCACAAATTGTTGATTTATTAGGAATGGCCGATCATAGGATGAACTGTCTTAATCGTGAGGTAACAAAACTCAAGGGAGATCTATCGGTACAGAACGACAACATACATACACTCAAATCTCAGGTATAACGATGTTGTACAATGTTTGAACGGGTTTTGGATTCTTCCTTGAATTATCTGTGGCGTAATGCGACGATTCTGCATGTAAGCGTCGGAGATGTTGCATGTTTTATAGTTGAATAGTTGAATAGTTGAATAACTGAATATTTGTTTTATATGAGCATGAGGAGTCTTCAAATAAGGTGAAATGATGTTAACAGGCTTGATAAAATGCCTGGATAAAAGTTGTGTTAAATTTCAAGTAGAAAGAACAATTGAATTCTTAGTTGAATGTAAATTTTCAAACTGCTTATGCCCAACGTTTTTATAGTTAGCTACAAAGGAAAAGGAAATACTGAGATTGAAAAAAATGTTGGACGGTGGTCGTCCCTTCTCAGCTGTGAGCAAAGATTGCTTTTGTAAAAAGAGTGAAAAAAGTCATTTTGGGGATGCCGGAGAGATGAAAATCCTTGAACGTGCTAAACAGGATTTAGAAGAGCAGCTAAAAGGTACACGCTATACTTTGGTACTCGATTACATTCAAATTTCTTCAACGTATCTTCATAATCAAAATTTCATTCATTGCAGATTCAATGGCGAAGCAGCACGAAGCAATGTCTAGAGCCTTAAAGTTAGCCGAACGAAACGAGGAACTCGAAAAAGAGCTCAGAGACATTGATCATATTGCGCTGGCTGTAGAGGCAGATTGCAACAGCGCCGTGCAAGAGAATAACAGAAGAGTAAGCAGACTGCAGGTAAAATTAGAGTTCTCTTTATTTTCTATTCGTGTGTACATCTGCCTCTGTCCATTTTTTAACATCCGATGAATCCTCGCTAATGTTATAGGAGAAAGTTGAAGACCTCATGACGCAGGTCCATGTGTTGGAAAGTGAATTAACTGTTGAGCGTAGAGAAGCGCAAGAGTTGAGAGCAGATATGGAGGCTTGTAAATTAGAGAAACGGAATATACAACGTGTCTTGGAATCTACGTTAGATGAAAAGAAACAGATGACTGATAGGATAAATCAATTAACTATTATTGGTAAACTAATCATCAATTATTTATGGGTTGTATGAACACCGGAGGGATGATAAAAGATGAAATGGAAGAGTCGGGCGCATCGTAAAATAGTACTAAAATGAAATTCAATTGAATACAGAAACTGACTGGCAAAACTATTCATTCACTGCATGTTACTCGGAACAGAGAGCGATGTTTCCCTTGATCTGAAATGACCGTATAGCAAAATAAAATAATTACACGTTACAGAAAAAGATTTAAACAACACAATAGAGAGACTAACCAGAGAAATAACTCATTTGGAATCTTCTAACAACATTTTAAAAGATCAGGTGTTTACGAATTGTGGTGGTGGTGGTGGTGGTGGTGGGGATGAAAGGGAAAAACATAAAGAAAAAGGGGAAAAGAATGATAAGAATAAAGGAAAGAAAATACTGAAGAAAAAGACGGGTATTCAATGAAAATGAATAGTAGATCTAACAGAATTTCATTTAATTTTATTACTTCTATCTTATACTTTATTTTTGTAGCAGCGAAAGCTCAATCTACCTCACCCACGATAAACAAACAAAGTTTGAATGGTCTAAGAGAGGATGAAGTTACTAAAGATGTGACAAACGCTGCCACAGCTAGGACACGATCTTTCGAAAACCAGAGAGCAGATAATGAAAAGGACTGGACTATCGATTCTGTGAGTTTAAACTAAAACTGAATGAAGATAAAAGCGCAAGCAAAATTTCTCTGTACATTTTTGAACCGTATAACAACTGCGAATTTATATCTATGTATTGAATCTGAACCCAAATATCTTTTTTACAGTTGGAGAAGACTATAGAAAGACTAGAAACAGAAAGAGACTATTATCGAAACGAATACAACAAGTTCAGAGAAGAGTTCAACTCGATTTCAAATGGAGATAATGTAATAACAATAGTTTCGTTTTTATATTCGTACTGATTTAGTTATTAGAAGAAAAGGAAGAATCCAAAAATCAAACATTGCGTCTTACTTTTCTAAACACAAGCTATTAACATTAAATATTTCTTTATGTAATCATCACTGTGCATGGCTGTGTTAATTTCCAAATACCATTCGACATCATCTCAACTCACTCTCTAAATATGCCATTTTCTCCATACCTATACCTTCAATTTATCTGTTTACTACCCAAAGGCTGACTTGTGGACTCAGGCCTGTGAATTAAGGCGCCAGTTAAACGATAAGGAACAAGCAATGGCCGAGCTACAACGAGAAAAGAAGGCTTTGGACCGTGAAAAGTTCAACTTAGAAGCACGATTGCAAACATCAAAGAGCCAGCAAAGGAGACCTTGCATTTCTTGCGGTCTTTGCAGTCCGTGTAGGCCAACTAGCACAGGATCTCCTCCGTCTGGTGGCGACGCTAGCTCGACAAAGGTCGCTATAAGCTCTAGAACAGAAATACCCTTAAGCGCTAGAATAAAATCCATCTTTTACAATTTGAAATTAATGTTTTCAGGCAATGTTAGAACGTCTAGAACGCGAGAGGGATACTGCAAGAGCCGACGTTGATCGTTTGGTTGAAGAGCGGGACGCGTTGCGTGAAAGACTTAAGGTGAAATATGTTGTTTTATATTAGTTGCTAATCAATCCTCATTTTCCTTGTTGGTTTAAACAATTTTACCTATAAGTATCGATTTTAGCAAGCCTTTATCACTACTATAAGATAGTGTTGGATATTTGAGAGCTTAGTTTCAGAATCATGCGAAGTTAATTCTTCAAAGATACTCAATCGTTTTTTATATCAATTGTAATTAGAAATTTATATCATTTCTACAATTTATTTCAAATGATTGCCATTCAAATGAAGCCCATATAATGCATGCTGTGTTTGTAAGTATGGAAGAATGGGATTGTATTTGTCAATGGGGGTTCGAATCTGGTTGAAACAGATAGCGGTAGATGCTCATACATCTGAACAACGACGTTTGAGGGAAAATCTATTAGAAGCAGAGACCCGGCTTAAGCAATTGGAAACAGAGAGGCAGGACATAATGCTTTCTCAAGGCACTAGACGTGCTACTATAAACGGGCTAGAAGATCAACTAGAAGATTTAAGGCAAGAATTGAGACGAACTAAAGAGGAACTAACAACACAGAGAACTCAATACTTCCAGCTAAGGTATATGGGATTAAAAAACGTATTGTTTTTTATAAAACCAAGGAATCAGGCTGAAAGATTTAAACATTTTTACACATGTTTTCCATAGAGCATTGCAAGAGCAAACTGACCAGGCTCTTGGCGACGTTCAGGGACAATTAGGCCAGTCTGAAACCGAACTAAACAAGATGATCGATCATAAAAGGAACATTGAACAGCAACAAATGCAACTTGATCATCAGGTCAAAGAACTGAAACAAGAATGCAACATGCTACGATCGAACTTGGCTCAGTTAGATCAGGAAAAGGACCAATTATTGGTAACTATTTTTGCAATTATAAAATTTTACTAAAGTTGAAATTGAATTTCTTCTTAGAACACTGTTCGAAATTTTTCTTTTTCTAATTTACAGATGAATCTGGATGAAAAGACTGAGAGAATAGCAGCTCTGGAGCGTGAAGTTCGGTTCAAGGAACAACAAGGAAACGGACTAGAGCAACAAGTCTTAGATTTTCAACACAAATATCAGTAAGTACATTCAGTCTTTATTTACAGAAAGAATATGTTCGACATGATTTTTAAAATTGATGATCTACCGTTATGTGCGGTAGCTCACCTTACGATTACATATTTACAAAGTTTAAACTGCTTGTTAGTTATCAAATAAATAATAGCCGTTGTCCAGTTATACTTACGGACTTGTAATGATATCGCGTTTCGCCTATCATTGAGTTATACAATTCTTAATATCTAGGGAACGTTAATAATTTCTTAAAACGCTTCAGTACCGAAACGACATTTTTTTTACAGAGAACAAATACTCGATTTCGGTCATTTTTAGACCCTTATTATTTCGCCTTTGCAACTATAATCCTTTGCTCACTAGGCTACCTAGCAATGCCTATTATCACAATTTGTTTAGCCATTAAAGCTGCTTGTGTAAGTATTACCAAAAGTCTGCGTCGATCAATTATCGCCTATTACTAAGATTGGGATTTTGTACATTCAATATTCTAAAAGTTAACAGACTTAATCTGCCCATTGAGAAACCGGGCCAAACTCACCGTCGGCGGTTGGCAACCACCTGGTGATATTAAGCTGTTACTTTCTACTTCCGATACTTCTGTACTCTCCGTAATCCTGTTATATCCTGGTCTGCACTCGCATCTAGCCTTTGGTTTAGTCTCGTCTTCAGATTGCCATAACTCATCCTTAGCTGTTCTTTGTGCAACCAGCCATTCACCCTCCGCGCACGGTCCTCGAGAATAAAGCTTATAGCAAGATTTATTGATCACAGCCATGCCAGGCATGCTTCCACAGGTTTCCTCCACGTCCTCGGCACATTGGCCAGACTCTTTCAGCGCATTTGTGCATCCGCAAACTCCGTTGTAACTAATACCGTCTAGAGATGGTCGCACGTTGTAATCGTATAAGACTATTTGACCGTTTGGACACGGACCTCTTGAGCCAATCTTGTAGCAGGTTTTCTCTTGCGGAAAATACAGTCTTCCTCTTTTACATGGCACGGGAATACAAGTGGTAGAATTTAACAGCATTTCACCATTATCACAAGGTCCTTTAGTGTGGATTCTATAGCATAAACCATTCGCGTAGAGAACATGACCCGGCTTGCAGACGCATTTAGCTCTTATCGACTCCAGATTATCCTGATGATCTGTTGTTGTTACGATAAAGTGATGGCCCATTGGACAGGGTCCTAGTCCACCTTTAAATAACGATTAAACAAATTAGCTTGAGCTGGAAAGCGTAGACTTTTGTCAATCTGTTAAGATCTGCCGATTATTTGCCATTACCTAATTGATAGCACATCTTGGACTCTTGATGATAGTGCGGCAGCCCGTCATGGCAGCCGCATAGTCCTCCAGGTAAAAATAATTCCCCTATCTCCGTGCACGGGCCTTTTGTGTAGTGCTCATGGCAGCCTCCTCCTTCTCCTGGCCAATGATATCTGCCTAATTCCCCTTCCGATGTGCAAGAACATACCGCCAAATTGTCTACTCCGATAATTAGAAGCTCTCCTCTCGGACAAGGTCCTCTGGTCAACTTTGGATAACATTTACCATCTCGTGGCCAGAAGACTTCACTTCTTTCCGGGCAGGGTTCAGGGTCTTGACAAACGCCCCATCGTGGCTTTGAACTTGTGAAAAAAAGAGGAAATACATTTTTTGAAATATTCTACATTTTTAAAGCGCACAGGGTAAAGGAAGATGAAGACATGTAGTTTCATTTTGGATTACTCTAGTTTCTCTATTATATGAGAGTCTTGATTATCTTATTTCTTTCAATACCTGGGTTTGCCAGTAGTTTCTGGAACTGGTGCAAAGTATTGTCCTTTAGCGCAAGATCCCTTAGTGAATATTGGGTGGCAAAGCGCGTCTCTAGGAGACTGTGCCGTCCCAGGTGGGCATCTGCATTCGGCAACAGTTCCTTCTCCTTCTGCTGATGGACCAAGTTCCATTGTTTGTGGACATGGGGGTCCGATCTGTGAGATAATTAATTTAAATAAATTTGAAATTCATTTGAAATTCATTTAAAATTTCTATCTTACA
Organism: Tenthredo livida; assembly: GCA_963992785.1. Classification (NCBI taxonomy): domain Eukaryota; kingdom Metazoa; phylum Arthropoda; class Insecta; order Hymenoptera; family Tenthredinidae; genus Tenthredo; species Tenthredo livida. Next base: position 4,901,610 of record OZ023071.1, on the reverse strand, counting down.
TAAAAATCATAGGGATTTCTTAGAACAGAAATGATCATCTGCTATATGTATGTTTACACGTGCCTGAAATATTTTATAACATTTTCCATCCGCTGGCCAATACAACAACTGCCATCCTCTAGGCTGAGCTGCGCAGGGGTTGTTCAAAGGGTTTGCCCAGGGTGGTGGAACTATTGCTGCTTTTCCAGCTACTATTAAAACTAGCCATAAAAGCCTTGGGAGTAAGGTCTGCATCCTCCTGAAATATTAAAAAAAATTTTAGTGATTTTGAAACTGCATAAGATTTTCGCATTAGGATTTTTCATTTCTTAATTCTCGGAATAATTCGACGATTGAATTAATAAACTGTTTGAACAATTTCGACGAATTTTCGTTCACTAATTTCAATAATAAGATGTTAGTGTTTAAATTTCATTTATTCAGAAGCTCTTTATGACTTCTGATAGAGCTTTAGAAATTTCTCCAAATTCTTACAGTGACTTTATTGTATTATAAAAGATTAGTACCTTTATCATGATTAACAATTTAATTGACTTGATTTTATTCAATGAAAAATGTTTGCGCTGTTATACTAGAACAGTTTTTATGGTTTCAAATTAGAGTTTCGAATTCAATCAATTTTTGAAACGTATTTATAAAATCACCTACAGCGATTCATCTTCCTAATAGTCGATGACAGATTTTAATGAATTCTCTATTCATCGAATATTTAACGAAATTTAAGATGATGAATAAGTTGATCTTTTTTTTTCTGATTTTTTATTTCTTCCTCATTACTGACGTCGTGAAATTTTGTAACTAGTAGAATATATTTGAGTTAATTACTGGTTTTAAAACCTGCTTTGAAATACATTAAAGTTATATCTACTTCTTCTGGTTTTTTGTTTTTTTTGCTTGAATTAGCGATAAATAGAAGCGTGAAATCCGGGGCACGTCTCATTGAACACAACAAATCTCAATTCATCAAATCATCAAATATTAATAGTACTTTCGGATTTTTTTTAAATATTCAAGTAAAACCCGATTTATCGATCTACTTCGTGTAAGATAGAATAAAAAAATGAAAAAAATTAATTAAAATTTAATAATCTTAGAAAATATCATATATATGATAAACTAAATAAAATATTGAATCAGACGAAAACTCCAAGCACAAACAAGGATTAATTTTTTTTAATCCTTTATCGATATTGGGCTATAAAATTCACTCACAATACTATACAATATTTGACGATATTAATCATTCGTCATCGGTGTTCGATTGCCATGTTTTTATTTTTTTAATTTTTTTTTGCACAACTATTGATGGCGCGTTATAATAAATTACTACTTTTTTACGTCGTCACTTATTTTCTTTACAAAATATATATAAATAATAGCGAAATGCTGTTTGAATTTTATTTCGCGCCTTATAGCGTCCGTAGAGCGCGCAAGCTTAGGTAGTTTTAAACGAGAGTGACAACAATTCACGATTCTTGATTTCATTTCACATATACATACATATAGATGTATAATGTATATGCATGCATGCATATTGCATACATACATACCTCAACTCGTATAGAGAATTATACACGTACGTGATTCAACGTATATACCTATATAGTCGAGTATTCGCGATGTGTATCACTATTCGGCAGTATAGTTTTATACTTTATACCATTTAGTACTATACTATATTGTATGTTTAACATCGCTTCACCTATACATTAATACGCTATACATATTATACGGATACGCAAAAGTACCTGAAAGAAATAAAATGCCCATACTTTCACTGTTTCTCTATGGCAAGACGATTACGAACACACGTGACTTAAAATTATAGTATCTACGACGTGCATACGAACGATTAGGTACCTACTGCAACTATACACCTATACATCAACTTTTGTATTATGTTCAGATCTTTTCTCTTTTTCTCTTCCAATTTTCTTCCGCGAGGTCTTATACATACATATAGACATACATACAATAGATATATCATTCAAATAATGTCGACCTAACAATCGCGTCTTGAACAAAAAAGAACATAAAAAGAAAAGAAAAAATGCATAAATAAATGAAAAGTTATAAATTATAAAGTATAAGATGAAAATAAAGCTAATTTACGAGCTTGCTCTGCTTTCTAGCAATCTGAACTCTGAACTTTAACAATAAGATCCACAATTCTCTCGCGCATTATATGTATACATAAGAGATCGAGCGGTCTATTTTATTCCTCTATTTGCCTTTTTGCCAGTTTTTATCGCAGATCGTTCAGACTTCGATAAATAAATCAGAGGTCAACGTTATGGTCAAGATTGAGAATGGGGGTGAGATCAAAAGCAATAACTAGCCATTCTCTTCATTACTTAATGGATAACTCTATCATTAGTTTCAATACCTGTGAAAAAAAAAAGAAAGAAAAGAGATTGCAAATCGATCATTTATAAAATCTAAATTAATGAAAAATAAACAATCAACGGTGTTCATCCGGATGTAATCTCGTCACCGTTGGTGCTTCGGACAAGGCCTTGCCGGTAACCATGAAGGTCGCGAAGATCACGGTCGTGCCAAAAGCTAATACCTACTCGAGTCTGAAGTATATACCTACACGAAAATTTGCCGAAATTTAGAATCGCGGAGCAATATACCTACATACACCTTTTTAGATCGTATAAATCGCCGGAAATTTCACTTATCCAATTCTCTTTCGATTCATTTTTGCCTCTTTTTGTTTCATTTTTTATTCCTGTTTTTGAGAAATGCTCTGCATACATACGCGAGCATAGATCGCGATAGGCAACATCCTCTTCGGGTTTGCGCTCGACTCGGCCCTGACCGGTATAGTGAAAGTATATCCGAAACATGTTGTTACTACCTAAACTGGCGTGTCCAGATTCGTCGTGATCTGTTATGGAAATTTCCTTTAAATTTCATTTTTTTTTTCGAATGATTTTTTACCCCATGTTATCCATCGTCCGCACTTCTGTATAACATGTATTACGTATATCAGTTCTCATTAGAGATTAAATTTTGCAACGCAAACGTGTATCAGGGAAATTGAATTATCTAGCATTTTATAATCGATTTGGGTATCATGGCATATTTTTTTGGTACAATATTCGATCATTCTGAAGATTATTATTAGAGGCTTGAAATATCCTCCGAAAGTATTATACATGATGCAGTTCTTTCCATTCGTGCGCAAGCTTAAAATAAGAAAGTATATAAATACGAATATATAGGTATAAAAATATATTAACACATTTATTAGATCCCGTATATACGTACGTATGTGTTTATATTTCTGGAAGCAAGGTATACCTACCTACGCACAGAACAGAATTTATAATCGACCTCATACCTACGAGAGGAATTTACGATAGAAACTTGAAACTCTCATATATAGTTGTATATCAGCTAGTTTTAATCATGATTAGTTAATAAATAGATATGTGAATAACTTGCATCAAAGACTTACGCTGTGAGAAAAAAAAAACAAAAAAAAACAGATTAGCTAGATTATGTCTTACATTTTGCGTGTGATTATATAGTTTCGTAAGGTTCACACGTATGTCGTTAAATAGCACGTAACGTGCGGTAAAGTTGCCTCAAATCACGCGAGGAAGGAAGTTAATTAGGTGGAAAGAAGAAGAAGAAGAAGCTAAAAAAAAAGTGAGAGTGTATCTTGTCGAAGTTCATAACTGGCCAGTGAATATTACGTTAGATATGGGCTGTTAATAGTTTGTGTAAATAATTCTCTAGACTGTATTACACAATTTGCTAATTATGGAATTCTGCATCTGCAACTTTCACATTTTAGTATAAGCGAACTTTTTTTCTTTCCCTGTTCAGTAATCTGTGCAATTTTTGTATTATTTACTTATTTATTTATTATAATTTTTATATTATCGTTAAAAATGGTTTAAGACTCCGATTCATTTTTGTGGATGGAATTTCTGACACTGATTCTCAGCTTTCGAAATGGGGAGATTTACCCGAGGTGCATACAAAGCAGTTCAAACGGTCATGGTTAACTTTACCTGTGTAAACCGCGGCGCGATTTGTTTTGAATTCTAACGAGATTTACTACAAGTTCACGGTTACCCGCGTCTCGTTGAAATAAATTTATCAGAAAGCTGTATAAAATATGAACAAATTATTTTAGCTAGTCTTCGGATCAGGGACGATAATTTTCTATACGAACGTTTCTTGTTCGAATTTCCATACAATTTAATTAGCCACGTCGTAGCGGCGACGATTTTTTTGTTTCATTCTCTTCCATTCAAAAAGGTAAAACAATCTGTTGCTGATAGATTGGACCGTGTATTTTTTTTTTTTTTTATTCATTTCTATAAAAATGGCGATAATTATGACGTTGATCGGCAGTTGGTCCGAAATTGTTGGTATACACACGCATCATAATACGCGCTCCGTATTGTCTATAGACAAGATTTTTCGAACAAATTTCATATCTTATTAATTATTTTTGCTAATTTTTAAATATTTCATCCGCAAACGATCTATGCCGATATTATGGATTCGTGCTACGCCATGTGTCCTTATTGCTGTCTGCCATGTGGAGATGACATGCGGCTCAGGTACGCAATGAACAATGATTCCTTGAATTATACGATTTGGTGATTGATTCATCTTCAAATTTCTTGCGATTCCGATTCCTATTTACCTGAACACATGCCTAAGCGATAACGAGATATGATTTCGTAAAAAGCTTTCAGGAATGTTCATCTCTTTCTTAGTTAGAATTTACGGGGTCAATTTTACACAGATTCTGAAACATGTGGGTATATTCTGTCCTCGCAGGATTTCTTAATTTTTTTTTTCCCATTTTATTTATGGGTCTATCCATTCATTGATCAAAAATTAACTGCTCTTCGGCAGAATTGACATTTTTTCGCGGTTATTATAGTTTCTGGATAAAATATAAAATAAATTAAGTACGTGTCTGTTTCATTCGCAGTATTCGCAATCGTAAAGAAAATATGGAATGCATTTAACAAAAAAAAGAAGAAAAACTATCATTCTCAAGGCGACCGAGAGCAATCTTTATAAAAGTACATTGAATTCTATATTCACTTTATTAATAGCACTTAACAAAGAAAGCCTTGTGTCCGTTAGTACAAACGCAATTACGTATATCAATACGTATGTACGATTACACATATGCATAAAACGAAACCAATAAAGTTGAATCAAATGTGATATGAGAAATTATAATTGCAATTAATTAATATATTTAAGGCGCCTTCATAAAACTTATAAGCATTCGAAATTACTCAGAAATTTAATTATTCAAGTACTGAAATCGACTATGAGCTTGTTGAATCGTTGAACTTTGAGTAATATGCTTCTTCTTGCTATAAAGTTTATCAAGCCTACAGGTTTTACTCGTTTACGATAAATTACACACGAATAATGTGTTCGCCTCTACAGGTTCATTATGCTAATAAATTCCATCGAAGTATCAAAATATTTGTTACAAGCTTATAAAATAGACGAAAGATTTTCGGCCCATGAATGCCGAAAGTGCAGATTTTAGGGAGCTTATACAGCTCCTAAAATCTCGCCTAAAATCGCCCACGTGAAAGTGAAACGGAGTCATAATGTCTCCGTGTCGAACTCTGAGTCTCATGAATCCCGGAATATAAATTTCAAGTTTTATATTTCCGTAAAAATCTTTTACATATGCAAATATATATCGACATGTTTATTATAGCTGTAACGCGAGTGTAACGATCAATCAGATTGACCAGATAATTACTTCCTCCTTTTTTCTTCCTCTTGCTCATCTCTCAAGCGCGATGATGTTCTGCATTAAAAATTCTCGCCCTAATGCGATATAGGTGCAAAATTTTATCTTTCGCTTTCTTTTTGCCATCTTTGTCATGGTATGAAATGGCTGTAATTAATTATTGAAATCGACTCAAATCTCGCTGAGTGTTATTTATACCTACGTAAAGTCCAGCGCTGCAGATATTCCAAATTTTTAGGTCACTATAATTTGAATCACGTGGGTACCTACATCACAAGCACGGTTTGATTAACGCTGAACTCACATCACAGAATTGAATGCTAATAATTTTTGCGAATAATTAACGATATTATGATATATTGCGAATGGGATAAATCTCTTGTAAAAATTGTAGCAAAAATCCTGATCCGAAATAGACTTTCGATTAATAGATCGTGCGATGAACTTTTCACGGTATATACACGCGTGTACCAGTATATACCTATGGTACCGGTTGATGGTTTGAGTTTAGCTCAAAGACTGGCTTCAGATCTGACTTCGTTCTAAGGCTGTTCTTAAAGGTTGTTATACGACTGTGGATATTGCTGTGTAGATAGACCGTTACCTAACTCCACAAGAACGAAGCCTCCGAAACTGAATCGCGCCGGGGGTAAACCGTCACGCGTCCTCGTAGAAACTTCACTTTCGTTGCGAAGGCGTTTTTCAGGTGACATGCTTACCTGATATACGCGATATATACCTCGTATCATACAACTAGACAATGAATTAATTTACAATAAATGAATTAATCAGCCAACAATCTGCAAAAATCAAAATTGCCATTTCTTGAACTTCATATGCGAATCCTCTTTATCCATATTTTATTTGCATCAATTCCTCAACCTGCGTCCATATATCGAAGAAATGCGTTACTTCATTCTATGACGGACCTAAGTCGAGGTCTTCGTTGCGTAATCTTACATATTTTACCCTGAGGGTTCTTAGTACCCGATGTAACGGGACCAATCGAATAGATTGTTAATCTTGGTCACCGGACTTATTACTCACCTTATGACGTAAATTGAGTATTTATTGAGATTCGATTTATGGTGCCCAGGGAATAATGATAATTATAGTTTCGTCATTGAAATGTGAGAATTTCCCGCGCCTTAGTTCCGGTTCAGCATAGGTATATGAGTATATAAGTTCGCTTTAATTTTAATAATGAATTCCTTGATGAGAAGAATCAAAGTTCAAGATTTTATAACTACAACTAAACTTTTAAACTATTATAGTAGATAGACGGAATTTTATCTCATTGTTCGAGTGCATCGCCCCTGCTTTCGTCGATCACATACACGAAGACTAGAGACTTTGTATTCTCTTTTCGTTTAGGCTCTTTCTCTGCATATGGATGCATCAATTGAATTCCATCATGAAGATACCAAATTTGTATATTTATATAGGTACCGGTCTTCACCTACGTGCACGGAAATGTACGTTTTATAACTTTAGATACCCAGGATACTGCCTCTCTTATATGTATAGCGAACGACGCGATGGTTCATAAGGTTATCGCCATCTCTCATCGTGTATATGATAATGCGTTGATAAAATTGCGAGAATTTTAATCACAACATTTTGAATCGTACAAAAATTTCGACTAATTAATGATTTCCTAGATTAATTGATGAAGCAATTTTTTGTTTTTCTTTTCAAAGAAAAGATAAATATCAAAAAACTTTCGGGTCGAAGATCAAGCACAGGTGTAGGTATATGAAAAAATGAATTTTCCGCAAAAATGTCGATCAATGCAAGTCGTTAATTTTATCGGTATTCTTTGAATGTTTGATTGAAAAAAGATGAAAGAAGTTTAAAATAAAGAAAGAAAAGGTCTTCAAACTGAGGAGTAAATGACCCTGAGTAACTCTCGACCATGAAAATATGTACAACGGAAAGGCCAAATACGTGGTCTGCATTACGAAATTTTGTACCTATTTGAAGAAAAGAAAAAATTTAACTCATCTTATTTGTTGCTCCGAGTCATATAAACTTGAACGTTCGTTTATTGACTAGTATGGAAAAACCCGCGATGAAAATGTTCAGTTTTTCGAATCTATTAGTATGCGTATACTATATCGTTGACTCTCTGCATTTTCGAAAGTATTATAAAATAAATATGAGCCAATAGCGATTTTGTGTCGAGTGTAACTCCAGTACCAATCATATTCATTTTATTATTCGTGAAATTAATTTTAAATTAATTTCTAACATTTGCGACTAATTGAATTCATCAATCTTATACACGTCAATTAGTTTCAAGAAGTGAAAGAATGATTAGTCTCCGTATAATTGGAAGTTTATACGCTACTTTTATATGATAGGAGTTTTAATTCTTTTCACTTATTTTTTGCTACATATAGGGAAGATTATTATATATTCAACCCCTTTCAACAAACTGATGCAATTTATAAACCTGATCTTCATCTCTGCGCTTGGATTTTCACTTTCGTTGTATTATGCATCGCGTACCATAAAGAGGCTGGAGGAGGATCGACCCAAGCCAAGCTACCGGATAAGTGAAAGTATAGTCGTCTTTGTACGAGACAGAGTTGTATTTTTTTTTCATCCTTCCTTCTTTCTTTTTTTCTTTCTTTCTTTTTTCCTCACGTCTGTAGTAATTTATTATACGCAATCGATTTACTGATTACGCAATTTACTCGTAATCGCGTTTGCGGACGAACCGATTTTTTTTTCCTTTTTTTATTCGGTTGTAAAGATTCGCAGGAATGAAACTGACTATCAGATGTTATCATCGTTCTTCAAACTCATGGATAATTTTATGAAGAAATTTTATTTCTCAAAATACGCGTAATGGCGTTTAATTATATACAGAATTATCATTTCGGAGTATCATATCTTCTCCGAAACATATATTCTGATTTTATTCGGCCTTGTCCTATATTTGACCAATAGCAGAATCCAATATGCTTTCATCGCATGCGAAACCGCGCGTATACGGATCGAATAGTAAATAAGTCTATCAATATATGATGACTGTACGCGAGTAATTTATAAGCGAGTGATATTAAGTAACTTTTATTTTATTGAGAATTATTTTATTTTACTATGCGTACCGATTACTCGCTCCCATGCACCGTGCTATAAATTTTTATATTAATTATTGCCCAATTTCACTGCAAGATTTCTTAACTGCATTACGAGCCTTTATCATTCTCAGGGCTGCAGTCTTATGGAATATTAATAGGTCGTTCTTGAGTCTTATTGCGTTATTCAGAATCGATTTCCCATTAATTTTATACCGATTTTATAAACATTCGTTTAGTTATTACAATGGTTGACTATATGTCTTTATTATTACATATAGCGTTATACCTAGGGGCTATTATGACGAAATTTTATACTCAGAATATTTGAGTTCCTATTTTTTATTCTCGATCACGATTGTAGCTAGTAGGTACAGCCATGGCATTATTAAAATTACGTGATAAGTACTTGAATACATTTCGCGGAATAGTGAGATAATTTTTGTTTTTGTACACGTAGATACCTTTCGATGTTGTCATTTTGCTGCTATGAATCATGCAATCGTGAAAAGGATTCATGTAATTCACGCAAGACGGAGGCTTTCTCTCGCTTATGTATATAACGTGTTGAGATATAGCATAAAGATATTATAATTTCTCTCCACCTCTGAAGATCGTTGCTCGAAAATTTTCACGGATCAACAGTCGGCGCGATTATCAAATTATAAATCATCGCTGAAACGAGATTATAGATCGTCCATAGATCGAGACGTGAAATAAAAAATTCTGAGAACTTGCAGGAAACATGATTCATTCTCATACATCGATTCATCAATGTTCAATTGATTCTCCGCGCATATATTATTTCGCGTTTAGGTACTCTACGATTTTTTTTCATTTTTAAAAAATAATTCATTGCAGAATATGCGTCGACCAGACTGCCGAACAGGAGCGTCAATTGCGTACAATGGAAGTAGAGATAAACAATCTCCAGCGTCAATTAGCGTCGGCATCGATGGACCGAGAAAATGCAATACGTGAAAATGCGCGAATCCAAGATGATCTAGCATCAGTTACTTGCGAATGTCGGAATCTTCAGCGCGAACTAGAAGTTTCTAAGGCAGAATCTTACGATTTAAAACGCCAGCTTCAAACTTACGTTACCGAGGTCCGTCGTGCCGAAGAACTTTTAAACAGAAAAGTAAATCGATTTTCATTTTATTTTCATTTTATTTCAATTTTTCAATTTTTTTTTACAATTAAAAGTATCAATTCATTCATCATTCATTATCATCGTTTACAGGAGAACGAGAGATCAGAAATGCTCAACCATTTTCGAAGTCTTAGCTTAGAAGCTACAGTATTAGAAACTAACAACCAAAGCTTAGAATCTGAAGCCCAGGAAGCTAGAGGAGCACTTCAAACCGCACAGGATCGTTTACTCGATCTTGAAAGACAAATTGCTGATCGTGATTGTCTTATCAGGGGCTATGAAACTCAGGTATCTTTCACACAGGGTTCATTTCATGTGGTTTCATTCTTCGAAATCATATTTTTCTCACTTTTCATCATACGCTTCCATAACTAATTTTTAAGAAACTCATATTTCGACGTAATATTACTCCTACTTAAACCATGAGAACATGATGATTAAAACTTCGACTCAAACAGTAAAGAATTGAATTTTTAATTAAATTTTCTAGTACGTGATAAGTAGAGCCTGATTGATTACCTATATTAAACTAGTTCTATAAGCAGAGGAAAGATAAACCAACAAGGAAACTGACCAGAACTATATTTATCACAATTTTTCTAAGGCCAATTAATTACGCATTTCAGATCACAGAACTGACACAAAACGTTGCTAGCATGGAAACACAGCTACATCAACAAGGCGAGCAGAGAAAACGTGCAGAGGCTGATTTAAACGCTGTTAGAGATCTTTGCGTTAAATTAGACCAACAGAAAGAATCTCTTGAAGCACAACTCAGCGATAAAGAAGCTGTGAGGATGCAGGTAGAATAACTAGTTCTGATATAATGAAGAGAAATATTAATCTTATATGCATTTTTGTACTTTCAAATTCATTTTTGTCATTCAATAATGTTGGGATTGCTGGTCTATATTCTAATATTTCTTGTTTAGTGCGAATCTCAGCTAACAAGGTTGAGGACCGAGCAGAATATGGTTCAAGATCAAATGAGCAGGGATAATGCAGCTGTTGATCGGCTGGAAGCAATGTTGAATCAAGCGAGGCAAGAGTCGATGAGCAATCAGGCAACAAATCAAGAACTTCAAAGTGAAATGGCCAGGCTTAAGCAGAAGATCAACGATCTCCAAAACAGATTGTAATCCATTTTTTAAGATGATGATACGATTCAGTTTCACAATATTTTTGAAAACAATGACGTTGCATAGTTTCCTGAAAATTCTGAGATATTTCAATCCATATGAAGGATTGGAATTCTCAAGAAAAGCTACCCGATACTTTGCATTTTTAAATCTAATCTTTCTCGTCTGGATTTTATAGACTTGCGGAAACATCTGAGCTACGAAGATACCAAAATCAAGCAGCTGAGTATAGCAAGCAGATCAGTGAGCTACGTCGTCAAATGACTAACGAGAGATTTGACAGAGCAAGAAAAGAGGAAGAAGGTCGAAGGTAAGAAACAAAAAACCTATGTTTATACTTGGATTTGAAATCGCATTATGTTTACGCAAGTTTTTTCAACCACGCTTCACAGTATTAAATGAACTTAATCATACTGCAGTTTTATAGTACTGTAGAAACGCTAATACAAATGAAAAATATCTTCAATATAGAGCGGATTCGCCTCATAACTTCATCAAACAAACATGTCCTCCTAGCGCTTTCAAAGGTCCCATTCCCGCCCCACGTCCAGACCCTAAGTCTGTTAATCAATGGAAGATCCCAGCACCCAGGTAGAGATTCCGACTCTGAATGCTCGCTTCATTAACGATGAGTCTAGTCTTATAGATAAGTTTGTTTGTTTGTTTGTTTGAGTGTTATAAGTCAAGTTGTGATGTTAAATCTGCCAGGAATGCAGACTGGCTCAAGAAACCGTATAACGCACTTCCAAACTGTCCCTGCATTATGAATCGATCGTCTGATGATAATGGAACGATAATTCCTGAACGAAAAAATAATTTCTCTCCGCGTATATCTCCACCAGCTTATGCTGTTCCTAGTCCACATGTTCCTCCCTCGATGCGACCTAATAGAACTCCGAATTCTAATTCGTAGAATCCTCCTGTCCCGTGTTTATAAATTTATATTAGATTTCTGATGGCCTATATTTTTCTTGAATATGTATTGTGAATGTGGGCTACAAACAAGAACTTCTTTTGATAGCAATGTTTATTGTAATTCGAATTTTACCAATGTTATATTATAGTAATATTGAATTGTCCTGTTTTTATTTGTTTTATAGTATAAGAAAGTGTATAAAGAGTTAGATTTTGTTAAATACAATTTGCATCCTGTGCATTTATAATTAAATCTTTATTTGCTAGAAGTTTATATCAACTTTGAGTGTGGGGTAGTATTGAGTCTGGTATGCTTTTTAAAGGAAAGTCCAAGAGAAAAGGGAAAAGTTAACAGTTAGTATCCGAAGTAGGTTGATTTATATAATTATGAAAATAGTCATTGAATATTTCATTCCTATTGTCATGCTAAAAGTTCTTGTTGCTTATTATTTGCAGATCGCTAAATTCAACGCCAGAGAGTTTCAATGTAGATCTCAATGTAGTTATATAAAGTTTGATCTAATATGGCTTGATTGGTAGCCCCAGAATGCCGGAAGAATCAAGGGAAGTCGGCTGTTGCTGTAAACCAGATATGAAGAAAGAAGCTCAACGAACAAATAGATTTAACACAAATACCTCTCCCAACTCTACGTCCTCTTGTTTAACGCCATCTAATCATCTTGAAAGTACCGATGGAGTTATCAATGATTATAAATCGCGGGATAAAGATGACTTGCCTTGCATTAATATCATTCTAAAACCAATCTTGGATCCCAAGACAGATGAAAAAGACAAGGACGTACAAATAGTGGAAATAACAGCCGTTACAGACGATAGTAACAAATATTCTATCAACAATATAAATACTAAGAAAACAGAAAAGATCGACACAACTAATGTCACGGTACAAACTGAGGCTGAAAAAAATATGCATAATTCTACTACGCAGACCACAGAGCCGCCAGAAGATCTAAAAAGCAATGGTGTTTCACTAACTAGGCAAACACCTCATGAAGCTATTATGGGGAACCTAACAGCTAGTCACCAGGTTGCCGATGCAAATTCAGGCGGGCGAAATAGAGGCGTACAATTTAGGGATAACAAGACAGTCGCAGATAATGCCAGTAACTTGAATGACGTGTCTTTACCAAAAGATAATTGTTTACGCAATAGAAATGCAACGGGCATTATCAATGTCGATAATTCAACCACAATGGGAATCATCGATAACGAATATGTGAGAAGAACAGAAGAGGAAACATCTGCATCTCCAATAGAATGTTTCGATTCAATGGGAACTTCGCATAAATTAGTAAAAAGCGAGGGTAAACCAAACAGATTTTCGGAATTCAAGCCGTGCGCTAAGAGAAGTGGGCAAGGAAGGCAAGGGAAACTCTCTGACAGAATAAAACGCGATATCGATAAATTGGAAATCGGTAATTGTACTCCTATACAATCTTCTGCACAAAGTACGAACACGAGGAATGAGACACAGCAAGAATCAGTAAAAACTCAAACCAGTATTTTACCCTGTATTGATATATGCAAAGATATTGCATCCCAGGTGGAAACGTCTAAAAGTTATTCATCTAAAACTGGTACGTTGCCCTCGGTTGTCAGTAATAATTCACCTATTCAACGAATTTCTCTAGATACGACTGAGCCAATGGAATGGAAGTCACCGGCGAAAAATAAATCATTTAAAGTAACGATCGGCACTATAGTTTCAGACTCGTCTCTTTTCCCAAGTATTAATAATGCATCTTGCTGTTCGAATCATGAACCGAGTATCAAAGGCAGGTCTTGCAAAACGAGGAACATAACGTTGGATGAGGATCACTCTAACAATGTATCATACGAGCAGCAATTCCTTGATAACGAAAACATAAGGGCATGCAGGAGCATAGAGAAAAAGTCTGACGAGACGAAAAAGAATGTAGAAAAATTTGATAGCGGAACTAGCACTAGAGGGTTTTGGACTGATGGAACTGCGGACTTCTCCAAATTGGAAATCGAAGGAAACTCATCTGCTGGAACAAAATCTACCAATACTGTAAATGAAGGAAAAACATTGGGGTCAACGGGTGGCTTGCCTTTGATCAACGACAATAAATTGACGAATGAAGATAGTCTGAATGCTCGTAAATGCTGTAAAAGTATAGCAGTTCAAACGAATTCGGTCAGTTTTTCAGAAAAACCTGAATATTCAACTTCTACCAATACCAAGTTCGGGGATAGAAATTTTCTCACAGCATCCGACTTAACTAGACCAGAATTTATCCGAATGTTGACTGAGCTCAAAGAGCATACCTGCAGTCTAGAACTGCAATTAGCTGCGATGAATGAGGCGATGAAACGCAAACAAGCTTCAAGAAACAAAGTGTTCAGTTCTACTCTAAAAAGTTATGAACCTATGAGGCAAGATCATTTCCCGTATAGGACACAGAATAAGAAGATTAAGACTGCAAACGAGCCATCGGGTTGTGCGAACGATTTTTATTCTATTGAAAATGCAAGACGGACTCCAGAGGGGTTTAACGTTGAAAATTCAATCAACAATTTCTGCTCTGCTGCTCCCGACAATAACTTACTATCAGAGAATAGACACCCAGGTAGTGAGACTCCGATCGATGGAACTTGCTGCGAAGACGCTACTACTAACGAACCGAGCATAAGCTATACCCCTCTGGATTCGTGTGGAAATCTGAAGCCATCTCCGCGTACGGTTCAGTCCACTAAACCTGAACAAATGATCACAGTTCAAAATGGATCGAATAGCTCAATTTCAAAACGAAGACCAAAGAAACCTGCGTTCAAGACTAAGAAAAACTACTCATGGGCTCGGATGGACGGACACCGTCCATCTGATTACAGGATACGAAAACAGGAGGAGAACCAGCTTATCGACGTCTCATGTAGCCCAACAAATTGTTGCAATGAGGATGATGATTCTTTGCAGACAATGTTTAAGGCTGGTGGTTTATCGCCCATAAGTAATAAGCCTGAAGAATCTGATGGCACAGTAAGATCTGCTACTTATTCAACAACTTCAAACCCTTCTGTTAATCGGATGATCGCAAGACCGGTTTTTATGAGTTCAACAATTAAGAGACCCGCTAAGGCAGTGGGTGAATCTGAAAAGATATCTTTCTGTGGTTCAGATACATCGAAGTATTCAAATGGCGGAGAAAGCTGTTCTCAAAGTACAAAAATTGAGCCAATTCTGGACACCGTTCAAAGATCTCAGGCTAAATCAAGAATACCTAAAGTGAGACCAAGGTTAGCGATCAAACAGAGTTCCTCGAAATTTCGAACTAAAGGTAGACCCAAATCGATTCCATCAAACTCTCATCTCCGTTTATCTACAAGTGGAGGATCTTTTGATGAATCTTGTTCGAATGTGTCTTCAAAAAGTTGTAAGACTCAGCAGGATGCCGCGAGACCATCTCTAAATAATTCAAAGAAACTGCGAGTGTTTCCACTGCTGAAACTCAGGTCTATTCATACTCGAAATTCTTCGCATAGTAAAGTCGAGAAAAACAATAGTCAAGCGTATCTAGATTCGGCTTGCTGCAGTAGACAGAATGAAAATGACGAAATGATTTCTGAAGCGAACGTGTCCTCCCATTCTAACAGACGTCGATCTCCACCAGGTGGAAAAATACTCCCTAAATTGGTAAACCAGAATCGAGGCAGGGGCCAATTCGCATATGCGATTAAGACCGAACAGAATACACCATTTCTGGTTAATAATTATGGCAAATATGATTCTGAGGAAGAAGTAAGCTCAACCGATTACGAGTTTAGTAAATCAGGAAACGAATATCGCGGTAAGAAATCCAGAGATAATGTGAACGGTAAAAAACGCAAGCGCAACTCTGAGGGTGAAAAGTTTCTTAAAATTGAGGAAAAGTCTGATTTAAATACACAATCATCTAAGTATCAAGGAGACAGCGGATGCAATTCTATAATCAAAAATAATTCGCATTCTGGAAAAATTCAAAGACCTGATAATAATGGTCCGGGAAAATTTAATCAGAATAATTCGCAGCAAAAAGATTCTAAATGTACTATTTGCGTAACAGTTAGCTTAGACAATACTCCTTCTAACGAGGAGGTTGAGAATATTTAGAAATCGTACAACTAATTAATAATTAACTATAATCAGAAATTAAATTATATTATAACTATAAAATTTAATATATAATATATAATATGTATATATATAGTGTATGCATGTATACTATGTGCGATATTTTATATATTCATTGATTAAAAATTTTCATATCTTGATAAATTTTCTACCCTGTATACATGCAAATGTGGAATCTCTATCATTTTTTTTTTTATTGCGTATCATATTGTGGAATAATGAGGTAGTCTGTTTTCAAATATTTCGCGCCTATTTTGAAAATGTTTGAATTGAGCTTCGTCAAAGCACCGCCAGATCGCGGTTGTAGCATGTGCGATTGTTTTGCTATTTGCCGCGTGGATATAATTAATACCGCGATGTTTTTAGGTCCATCAACCACGTCGAATGTTTACAAATAAGTGTCAAACCGCGAGATTCTATATGTAGTGTGTGTATAATAAAAATAAAGAAAAAAATAAAATAAAAAAAAACAGATAACAGAACGGACCGATGGGCGTTATAATAAGTTCATTGCAGAGAGCGACCCAGATCTAAACTCAACAACGATATCTCTCTCTCTCTCTCTCTCTCTCTCTCTCTCTCTCTCTCTTAATAAATTTATTTACTTTAAAAATAAATAAAAAAATGGTTAATTCGTCTAATAATAATATTAAGCTGTTGAAGCAATTTCACAACTGCCAAATACTACGCGATGGTAAAATAATAAACGAAGACTTATGGGTGAGAAATGGAAAGTTCGTTAATCCTGAGAAACTTTTTTACGACGAGAAAATTATACCAGATATTAAAATTGACTGTTTTAACGCGTTGATATCGCCGGGTTACATCGACGTGCAGATAAACGGTGAGTTATCCGATTATTCATTCTTATGTCTTTTCTTATTTTTTTTTGTTTGTTTTTCTTTTTTTTTCGCTTCAAAATGAATTTTCAAATAACAAACTTCAATCAGGTGGATTTGGGGTGGATTTTTCGCACGATGTAAGCACCGTGGAAGCTGGTATCGCCAAAGTTGCTAAAGCTCTGTTGGCCTGCGGCGTTACCTCGTTTTGTCCCACTTTGGTAACTTCTCCTATCCAAACGTACCGCAAGGTGTTACCAAAGATAAAAAAACAAGCCGGAGGAAGTCACGGTGCAACAATATTGGGCGTTCATTTAGAAGGGCCGTTCATAAACCCGATTAAGAAAGGAGCTCACGAAGAAAATTGTATTAAAAAATTTGACGAGGTAAATCGGCTAAACGTTGGTCATTTTTTTTGTTTTTTTTTATGAAAGTTTGTGAAAATATGAAAAACTGGATTCTCTTTTCTCTCTCTCTCTCTCTCTCTCTCTCTCTAAGGTCTCAGGATTTAATTAAACAGAATTACTTTTCTTACAGGGACTTCAAACTCTGTTAGACACATACGGAAGCTTGGATAATGTATCTTACATCACTTTGGCTCCAGAACTTTCAAACTCGTCGAGCGTTATCAAGGAACTTTGTAAAAGACAGATCAAAGTATCAGTTGGTATGAGATTCAGTCAACTAGATTTAATATTAAACAATTTCAATAGTTTATCTGTTTAGAGTTAATCACAAGTTTCCTGTATTAATTCTTTTTAAAAGAAATATTCATTCTTTCAGGACATTCCGTAGCCAATTTAAGCCAAGGAGAACAAGCCGTGAAAGACGGCGCTACTTTTATCACACATTTGTTCAACGCAATGTTGCCGGTAAAATATCTTTCGATTTTTGTCCATTTGAAACCAACTTGTTCATTCGATTGTATAGAAAATCGACTTTTTATAGACCCAACGCCATCATTTTGATAAAAAATTATGCAAACTTGATACAAGCAATCATTTCTGATAATAAAACATCGGTTTTCAGTTTCATCACAGAGATCCAGGCCTTGTGGGTCTCTTGACTTCGATACAAATTCCTGCAGAGAAGATTGTTCATTATGGTATAATAGCCGACGGAGTGCACACCCATCCAGCGGCATTACGTATCGCTCATCGAACTCATCCTGAAGGTATAATTGAACACTTATTCAGCCTAAATAACTGCAATTCTTGTTCGTTTCGAGAACTAAATGTATTTTGCTTTCAGGTCTTGTCCTCGTTACTGACGCTATATCTGCCATGGGTCTTGAAGAAGGTTTCCATCAGCTTGGACAACTTACCATTGAAGTTCGAGGTGGACGAGCGTACATAGCGGGAACCGATACTCTTTGCGGAAGTATTGCAGAGATGTCTAAATGCGTACGATTCTTTAAGGAAGCCGCGGGTATTTTATTTCTCTCGCATATAATGAGATATCAGATGATGGCGATTGGCGATCATAGGTCTTAGTATCAACGATCTTTCTCTATAGTTGTACCAAAGATATAGAAAAATATTACCTAGTTTCTGGACAAATTATTGCGTTCAATCTTAGAATCGTCTAATTCATTGACTATAAATTTAATTACTTTATTCTTGTTTTATAGATTGCACAACAGTCGAAGCCCTGGAGGCTGCAACGCTGCATCCGGCAAGAGCACTTGGTATAGAATCCACCAAGGGTGTTTTAAACTTTGAAGCTGACGCTGATTTCGTATTATTAAATTCAAAGCTAGAAGTAATATCGACGTGGATAGCTGGTGAACTGGTATATTCTGTGTTATGAATGAGTATAAGACTGAGAAAATTAGTGAATACGTGAGTACGGTAAAAAAATGATATTAAATATCCGAGTACAGCGCGTATTCAAAAACTCATTCCAGTGTTTGATAAGGAGATTTTCAAAAGTAATTTGTCTCATCAATTTTACGACTTGAGATGTTTTTGAAAATTTATTTTTCTACTTCAAGATGATACCGTTCAATTTTCTAAACAGCTCATTCCTTGTTAGAAGAAAAAGAAAAAAAATGGGTCACGCAACATTTTACATTATACTATAGTAGTCTATTTTTTGCTCCAGATTGATTCAAATACTCTATTCTACTATTTTATAAAGCCTTCAATTTCTTTATACATTCTTTTATCATGTTCTGAGCTTTGAGCTAGTCAAATGAAAATTCGAAGCAAAATAATTGGGCTATGCAATTCCGCGTGATTTAGAGCTGAAACTTTGGTGCTCTGTTATTATTGATTCTTATATTGGTTCTATTATTCTTATTTTAGAATTCGGTCTCTAAAAATAATAGAGATGTGTAAATTCCATAGATATGACAATGTTGCTTAAGGATCAAATTTTTTAAGTCAATTTATATACTATTTCTAATCTTGGGTTATTATAATTATTATTATTATTATTATTATTATTATTATCATTATTATTATTGTGGTTATAATGGGGAAATAACAGGCATTGTAAACGATTTATACAGAATTTGATTAGTTTTTTTTTTTTTTAATAAATGGTTATCCCATTTAATAATCATGATTTATGTATCCTCTAATGAAATTTCTAACTCGAAACTAAAATGAATAGAAGTACTGCAATTCAAACTCTCGTTTAGTAATCAAATAATTTTAACAATTCAATACGTTTCTGGTGGATTAAAATTTCGGGGATTCCATTGAAACACAATTTTGTAACGAAAAAGTTAAATTAATTTTATTTCTGATGCATAGTATTTATATTCATGTATATTAAAGTTACAAGAAGATTCGCGAAGTGTACAAAAAAAAATTGGCGAATTGTTAACAGAATTATACAGCTCAATTTTTGTAATAACTTATTAATATTCATTCATAAACTGCTGATATGAGAAATACAAGTATTACCTGATACATGTTCTGATATAATTCAAACGAATACAG
This sequence comes from Tenthredo livida, assembly GCA_963992785.1. Lineage (NCBI taxonomy): Eukaryota > Metazoa > Arthropoda > Insecta > Hymenoptera > Tenthredinidae > Tenthredo > Tenthredo livida. The sequence continues at coordinate 4,881,619 of OZ023071.1, read as the reverse complement.
GTATCTGACTGAAACAAAGCGGCAATCAACACAAATCTTATACATACATGCCTATTACATACAGATACATTTTTTTTCAGCAGTTCATAAGTGAATTTATAATTTATACAGTTTCTTTCATCTGCTATAATCGGAGCTAGCGATAAATTATTGAATTTTTAGAATGTATTTGTAAATATTCATCGTATGTATACATTCCATACATTCAAGAAATAACATCTTTCATAATAATTTGATTAATAATATTAGAGAAATTCATAAAAATATGAGCGATGAGATTGTCTTCATATTAAGCCAGTCTTAATGTCAAGATAACAATATTGATTTAACTGAATTTAAATTTATTTTCGACATTGCTGCAATGTTTAATGGCAATTATAATTAATTATATTAAATGTTTAACGATCAGAAGTACTTTGAACATTCGACATGGTCCGGCCAGCCATAAAAAAAAGTAATAACTGTCTTATTTCACATGATTGACAGAAATGTTGTCGGTATTTCGATTATTACTTCCTATATGAAGTCTATATTAACAAAGAGTAGTATATAACAAAGCTCTAACAATTTTTCATAACATAACGCTTCAAATAACATCTCTTCCTACAAATAACAATACTGATTATAATATCTAGTATTTCTACTCTGCAATAAAGTCAGACTGGCAATGATCGGGCTCCAAGGAAACAAAACCATTTACATTTTTGATTAGATGCGTGTGATTAAATCGAATGGCAAATATTTATCTTCTCATTAATTATCCAAGTAGGTATTTTATAAGAAACGAAAGCGAGGTGATAGGACACAATAAGCTAACTTATGGCTAGCACACTGTGTCTTTCAAATTGCAAATGTAAGGGGAATGTCTGATCCCAAAAGTATGCGCTGGAGGAATGTCTAGCTGCACCTGTAACACAAATTCATTATTAATCCCAATTCTTTGCTACCAACTAACTCTGCTTGTAGATAAACACTAACAAAACATCCGTCATACCTTTTCTGGGCAATGTGCTCCTGGGCCAGGAATCTTGGAGTGATCGTCAGGCACTTGGAAACGGGCGCTTATACTGTATGCTGGACTTTTTGCTCTAACTGCGTCGGCTTTGATAGCCTCATACGAACCGGGACCTGGCACAAGAATCCTGTCATCTGTGAACACACGCTGTCTACCAGACATGGAATATGCTGGAGCATTCTTCTTATTTCCTTCTTTCGTTGACCCAAGGACTGACGGAATGTTGTATACATTTGGAGCTGCGTGGCAGGGTGAGAAAATAAATCAATTTAAATTACAAAAACAGTTTGCCTTCGGTAAAAACTTGCTTCTGTATAACTGTGTTTGGTAGAGTTACATGATTTAGCAGAATCGGCTTAGAAAAAGGATTAAAGTGTTAACGAAATCGAAACTCAAGGCATTGTTATTGTTATTGTTCTATCATATCAGAGAAATTTACCTGGGGTATCATTGAAATTGTTGATGGGTGTTCTAAGCCCAAAAGTAAACTGTAAAGCTCTCTCAAAAAGAATCATAGCTTTCTCTGGATTGTATTCGCCGGGTCCTTCAACGTTAACAAAATACATTGCATACAAAGAACGAGATTTATTACTAAAATGTAAATCTACGAATCAATCATTAATTACATACCGGGAATATCGGTGGGTTTAGCCGCCTCAAACTTAAGGCCAAAACTATATTGCGGTGCTTTGTCCAAGTTTACTTTCTCCGGGCTATACGCTCCAGGTGCTAGAGATCATGATACTATTTTAATCAATCTAACTACATGAATCAACTAGAATTGAACAAATGTAATAATGTATCAGTAATTACCTGGAAAATTAGTCAACTTTTCCGATGTTCCTTTTCCGGTAATACTGTATTGAGGACCTTTGTCAAGGTTCACTTTCTCCGGACTGTATGAACCAGGAGCTAGTAGGAATAATTGTGTAGAAATATCTGAGTCCAGTTACAAGATACGGTCATAGTAACGACTGACTGTCCTTCAGACTTACCTGGATTATTGCTTGGCTTATCGTACGGAGTCCGGTGCCCAAAACTATAGTGCGGAGTTTTGTCTGGATTGAAATTCTCCGGACTATATGTGCCAGGTGCTATAATAGAAGAGAATAGTTCATTTAACTGGTCGATAGAACCATCTAAGTGCAGGAGACAATATCTCAGTGAGGACTAATTACCACCTTAGCTATCGAATAAAATGCAATTTTTTATTGTAATAAATTATTACTGCGGAGATTTTTAGTCAGCTGACTACAGGAATGGAATAAATTTTTAGTATTGTAGTAAGCGGGTGGTATATAGGCAGTTTATTCTTCACTTTGGATTTACTTAGTTCTGAGGTCCCATACTTACATTCAGATTTATACCAGTTAGTAATTGCTAATATTACCTGGAGTGTCACTAGGTTTTTCCAATGGAGTTCTATGGCCAAAACCGTAATAAGGTTCATGCTTCAAATTAGACTTCTCAGGGCAGTATGCACCTGGTCCTGATAAGTTAGTTAATTAAGATATTAATGTTTATTAATATTTTATTAAATTCTAACTACTGAAAACTGAAAACTCTTTACTAGAATACAAACCTGGAAAATCGTTTGGTTTTTCACACACTCCCTTCCCAGTTATGCTATATTGTGGCCCTCTGTCGAGATTTATTTTCTCAGGACTGTAGGTTCCCGGTGCTATAGAATAGAGTATTTTTTTTTTTGTGAAAATCAACCTATTGCTGCTATTTGAATTTTATTAATTGGCAAAAAATTACCAGGATTATTGCTCGGTCTATCTAGCGGAGTTCTGTGCCCAAAGCTATACTGTGGAGCCTTGTCGAAATTGTTTTTCTCCGGAGAGTATGCACAAGGTGCTGTAAATCGTACAGTTTTCTTAATGATTTTATAACATAGCAAACGTCTCTTCGATCTAATTGACACGGAATAATAATTCATTCCTTTTGTATTCTAATTATTAAAGTGCGAAGAGTTTGGTAAATTATTAATATCCATAGTAGTACCACATTGTTTAAGCGAAGTAGTAACCGAACCGAATTAAATATTCCAATTGAACTCGCACCAGGCATGACAACCCATAAATTAGACGATAAAAATTGCTAGTAATATTAGTAATGTAAATCAGGATTCATGGAATAGGATTGCATTGAAAAAAAAAAAAAAAATGGGCTTTTTCTACATATTTTCAAATTATTTATACCAGGGTTGTGATTCTCTTTTTCGGATGCACCTTTTCCGCTCAAACTATACTGCGGACCTTGGTCTAGATTCTGTTTTTCCGGGCTATAAGTTCCAGGTGCTATAGATAAACGTGAATGTGAAACAGGGCTTGTGATCTTACGTATATTAATATTAAATTAAATAATCAACTCACCTGGTGTATCGTTTGGTTTGCCTAACGGTGTTCTATGCCCAAAACTATATTGCGGTGCTTTGTCAAGGTTTGATTTTTCCGGACTGTAAGTTCCAGGTGCTATAAAGTTATGGATTGCATTATGAATCAATCTAATGACTTCGTTATAGAGAGTATAAAAAATGTAGGACTTCTCATGCGATATTTTATTACGAATCGTTTGATTCTCATTTTCATAAAATACCTGGTACATCGTTCGGTTTTTCGGATGCACCCTTTCCGCTTAGACTATACAAGGGACCTTTGTCAAGGTTCACTTTTTCTGGAGAATATGTTCCTGGTGCTGTGAAATTATATTAGTAAGTAAATCGAAATCAGATTATCAACGAAGGTGTTGGTCAGTACAATCATTACCTGGGCTATCACTTGGTTTATCCATAGGTGTTCTATGGCCAAAACTATACCGCGGTGCATGGTCTAGATTCGTTTTCTCCGGGGAGTAACTACCAGGTGCTATAAGTATTGTGAATAATGTACATTATTACACAGCTTGAATATGAAAATTCGGTAAATTTATAAACTAGAAAAGTGATTTCCTATCCAAATAAGGTACCAGGGTTATTGCTGAGCTTCTCAGCTGCACCTTTTCCGCTTAGACTGTATTGCGGGCCTTTGTCTAGGTTTACTTTTTCTGGACTGTATGTGCCAGGTGCTAGAAATGATAAAAATATTATATTTATAAATTATAACTCAACTGTTGTGTCAAGCTGGTAGTACATAAGAAAATAAGTTTATGAATTACGTACCAGGTGTGTCGCTGGTCTTTTCTGGAGCTCCTTTCCCACTCAATGAGTATTGTGGCCCTTTATCTAGATTTGATTTTTCTGGGCTGTATGTACCAGGTGCTAGAAACGATAGAACAAAAGTTTCACATTTTGTCCATTGCATGAAGTCAATATGATAAGATAAAGATTATAATATACCCGGTGTATCACTCAGCTTTTCTGCTGCCCCTTTCCCACCCAAACTGTATTGCGGTCCTTTATCCAAGTTCAATTTTTCTGGACTATATGTGCCAGGTGCTATAAATAATAACATAAAGATTATTGTACAGTTCAACTATCGTCTTGGGTCAGTACATAGAATAATAAATTCAACAATAACGATTCACCAGGTGTGTCGTTCGTTTTTTCTGGAGCTCCTTTTCCACTCAAAGTGTATTGTGGTCCTCTATCTAGATTCACTTTTTCCGGGCTGTATGTACCAGGAGCTAAAAAAGATTAAACAAAAGTGTAACACCTTGTCCTCTGCATTGAATTTGCATTAATCAGATGCAGGGTATACTATCATACCTGGTGTATCGCTTAGCTTGGCCGTTGCACCTTTTCCACTTAAACTATACTGTGGTCCTTTATCCAGGTTTGATTTTTCTGGACTGTATGTTCCAGGCGCTATAAATAATAAAATATAGATCATACACTTGGTTATCATCCCGAGTTAGCGCTTAGAATAATATATTCGATAATAGTAATAATGTACCAGGTGTGTCGTTTGCTTTTTCTGGGGCGCCTTTCCCGCTCAAAGAATACTGCGGCCCTTTATCTAGATTTACTTTTTCTGGACTGTATGTACCAGGAGCTGGAAATGATTACACAAAGACTCAACAGTCTGACTACCGTGTAAAATCAATATAAACGGGATTAAAAAATATAATTACGCACCTGGTGTGTTACTCAGTTTTTCAGGCGCACCTTTTCCACCTAAACTGTACCTAGGTCCTTTATCTAAGTTTACTTTCTCTGGACTATATGTGCCAGGAGCTGTTAAAGATCAAGCAATGGTAATGAGTAAATTAATGTTATGTGGGTTTATGAATTGTTTTGACTCCCAATACCGTAGCCAATGATTTTTCCTCACTCTAAGTTATACAGAAGAGCTTTATTATTACAGCAGCTCCATTTCTCCGCAAATTTAATAGTTGAACAAGTTATAATTTAATCACAGAAGTAGTAATGTATTTTTTTTTTCAATACCTGGAACATCATTTAGCTTATCCGCAGCACCCTTTCCACTCAGGCTGTACTGAGGACCTTTATCCAGATTAACTTTCTCCGGGCTGTAAGTGCCTGGTGCTATAACAGAGTTATAGAAGTTGTAGAATTTCTTTATCGTTTAATTTGGCCAAAGGCAGTGTGATTTTTTGTATAAAAGCATTTTCAAATCAAGCGAAACGGGATCTACGTTTAATTTATTTCATATAATACCTGGCGTATCGTTTCGTTTTTCAGGTGATGCTTTGCCGCTTAAGCTGTACTGAGGACCCTTATCCAAGTTTACCTTCTCAGGACAGTAAGTTCCAGGAGCTGGGAATGCATCATTGAAGTTATGGGTGAGTGAATGACAAAATATTATTTCTACGCAGTTCTATTTATTGAGCTTGAATATTTACCTGGAGTATCGTTAGGTTTGTCCATCGGTACTCTGTGCCCAAAACTGTAACGGGGTGCCTTGTCTAAGTTCACTTTCTCAGGGCTGTACGTGCCTGGCGCTGAGAATAATATTCGCATGCAATTAACACAAGAATGTTTAATCAATCATTTCAATTTCTGGTCTACCACAAAGTAGCGCTTTTTACACTTTGATGCAAGTTTATATCAAGTGTTTACAATACTCAAAGTATATAATTTCAAGCGTCACACGTTAAAAACCTTCAGCATGTGTGTAAATACATCCTAAATTCGATAATTGATTATATAACTACGGTTTTATGATAGTATCATACGCGGGTAGGGAATGAAACAACTGCGACTACTTTTTTCGGGCTTATACAACCCTCAGAAATGATATAAATAAAGGCAACTACAAAACATGCTGTTCATTGCATAGGCGTCAGTTCCATCCGCTGATGAATACTGAAATGTAATTAAATAAAAGCGCAATTATCCTACGTTAATCTTGGTATTTTGTTGGCATCTACATATTAGTTTGAGCAACTAGCAGCTAAAACTACTTTCTATCCAATTAAAAATCGGTTTTAATCATGCAGAACTTAGTTGGTACCTAATTTTTGATAAATGGTGTTAATCCTGCGTGACGTTTCGACGTCAAGCGATAGAGACTGGCAGTTGCAATAGTGTTCCTGCTAAGGCGAGTGTGAGAATGTGGGAAAAACCTTTTCATTATATATCGGTTAGTTGTTCTGTTCATTCAAATTTTTATCAGACTTGTTCGAATTCAGGTAAAGCCGAGTCTTTGCATTGCAGTCATCGTATTTATTCGGCTTTAGTTTATTGCCTGTAGTAGAAAATTTCACTTAACAGTATTGTGCTTTTTGGAGCTAAGATAATATATATTTAATAATAAAAAAAAAAGCAGCGGGGGCAGCTTGATAAATATCGTGAAAATAAGTGAAAGGAATACATTAAAAGCTGCGTTTCGTTAGAGCTAGGCATGATTAGTAGCCAATCTCTCAAGTCCGAGATTATAGCGCAATGAGACATTGACTAGGGTCGTAATTACCAGGGACATCGCTAGGCTTTTCTGGTTGAACCTTCGCGCCAAAGCTGTATTGTGGGGATTTGTCCAGGTTGAAGTTCTCCGGACAATATTCACCGGGTGCTAGGATTTACACGGAATTATACAAATTGCAGAATTTTATAAAAAATCCCCTATCTATCAATCGATCTTTCTTTATCACAATATAATCAATCGACCTAATGACGTCAAAAGACATTAAGTTTTAAAATGTATCTGCGTGTATCGCTGTATGAAAAATGTTCATGGTGTTAAAATAGTACATTACGATACAAGTGGGGTAAAATCTTTTCAGATCAGTATTTCATTTATTAGAAGGATTCGCTTTGCTATAAAGTAGTATCAATGTCAAACCATGAGTAGGTACCTAATAAAATTATTTTTGCCGATTCTGCTAAATTTCTCTCCAACAGTTATAGCTTTATAAGCTACATCATAGTTCTTTTTTTTTGTTTTTTATCGGCCCATTAAATCCTGCACGGAATATCTCCAATGAACATATTTCTGCTATAGATAGATGTATAGATTTGGAAAGGTCCTTGTAAGGTATACGTAGTACGTATCTAAAAATATGATAATTTCTATATACCTACGAAAAAATTGATCGTATCAAAGATGGAAATAGAAAACAGTTTGAGAAGACTGGGGTTCTTATTACGACCGGTTTTTTTATTCCTTTTCGAGATATTCCTGGCCATTGATGAAAGCCTTTTTCTTTTTACTTTTTTTTTTATTTCTTTTTTCTTTTTTTCAATTACACGCGATGTTTTAACTTACCTGGAGTCGTGTTCGGCTTTTCTGTGTGCGTCTTTACGCCGAATGAATATTTCGGCGAGCTATCTGAGACGACTTTTTCAGCTTTTTCTGGATTGTAGTCACCTGGTGCCGGAGTTTGTTCAGTTCTTCCATTTTTTGTACGTCCGTGTAGAGATGCAGCGGGGGCTCCGTCTTTACCTGCGATATACGAAAATTAAATAATTGAAATTATGTATGTATGAATCATCATTACATCAGTTAAAATATTACAAGACTTGAATTATTTGCCAGTTATATCAATTTAAATTACTCTTTGACATGTCATATGACTTCCTTTGGTAATCGAATGATCTTTATTGACATCAATTGCACCTATTAATTATTATCGTTTTACAACCCACTCGAAGTATTATATGTTATTCTACCTTTTATAACCCGGGGGATGTATAAAATGACTTGAATTTAAATCCCATTAAATTTAAATGGTATAAAATGTTTTTATGCGTTTTCAAAGTATTCGGGTGATTGAATGAAAATACCGAAAAAGAAAGGGATTCTATTCCGTTTTTTCAAGATTTATTACTTTCGGCAAATTTCTTCCTGAATTTATCTCTATAAATGGAAATATCGATCCCACATGTATTATTAGTATTACTGCCGTAAATTTGTACCGGCTATAATCGATCGATATAAGAGTCACGAAAATGCATGAAAAAGGGTTCAATTAAAGCCGCACAAAGTTCTCGTTTGCATAGCGATAGCCTCCGTATCGACCAAACTGTACGGATACCATTAATCCGTAGGAATTCCAGTCAAATATTTTTGCCAGAAAAATAAAAATAAAAAACATATAATTTAAACGATGCGAGAGGAATTGCCTAAGAGAAACGCGATATACTTCCACAATCAGCCCAAAATTACACGCATTTAATTCAGTCATATAAGAACGATAAGAAGTTTTTAGAGAAATTGAATCTCACCTTTCGCGCTGAGACCAGAAACGTTGTATTGACCCGGACCAGGTCCTGGACTGTTGTTCTTGTTCGCGTGTCTGTAATAATTGCATTCGATAATTTCATGTCAATGAAATCGAGTTAAGTAATTAATACGACTTCAAATTACCTGCTGCCGAATGAAAATGCTGGTGCTCTCCCTCGCTTCGAGTCTGTAGCAGTTTTACCTGCGAATAGAATTTTGCGAAAAGGGATTAATTTCATTACGATCTCGAATAAAATTGATTGGGGATGAAGCGGGAAATTCGTTTCGTCGATAGATTTTTCTCAACTGTATATCGATCGGAATGGAAACTTGTCGGACGCATAAATCACGGGTATGTAGGTAAATTCCTCTTTATGATGACTTGCATACAACTGGGTCAAGGCGCGAGCCCACGTCGTACGCGATTGTATCATTCAAGCCATTTCCGTAGAATTCCCATGATATACCCAAAATAGAACTGCCAATACTGTATTCTGCACTGATACTACTACACGTACATACCGGGAGAATTGAATAAGAATTATTGACAAACCAGTCGATAAACCAACGAGGTGTTCAATGAACTGTAAATTACCTAATGATGCATTACTTCAGCGGACAATGAATCTCTCGTCTGATCATAGTTTTTGGCAGTAGAACAATACAAGGGCTAATTATTGTTCTATGAATGAAAATGAAGAAACTTTCATATTACATGAACGTATTAAGGACTCTGAACTTCTGGTGATAAATGATAGAGGTAATTGGTCGCGGGAAAAAAAAAGGTTCACGACTACATTTCAGCTAGAAACCGTTGATCCGGTGATTATACGTATCGATATATTTCATATTTACCTATGAGAGGTGGTAAAGTTACACAAGCTGGTCCAGGGCTGCTGTATTCAGCTGCTATTGGACCCCTCCTCTTCGTAGGGGTCCACGGCCTCTGTGTCATGCCTCCCATATTTTCTCTAGATTTTAGTTAAACGAGCTCGTTCGTGACGTTCGATTTTCTAGAAAATAATAATTAACATTTTTAGCCATTATTAATTATCTCTGAAAGAATTCAGCGAAAAATATAACTGATAAATTCATTAGGAACATTTGTTACGGTTCACCCAAGGCGCCAGCCAAGTCTAACCATCGGGGACGCTGTGGTCCAGATAACAACTTTGACCTATTGACCCATTATGCAAAGGATCAAAGCCAGAATAACTGATAAATCATCTCGAGTTTAGATCTACCAAAAATAAATCACCAATATCAAAGGGAACGAGGAAAAAATCTTTCAAGTAAAAAGTGATGAAATTTGATGAAGTGTCGATGGTGTTCTTAGTTTGGAATTTTTTTTTTTTTTCTTTTTTCTTCAAATCTATGCCCTTTCCAATTAACGAATGAAGATTTATGAGTATTCGTGTCCGAATTAGCGCATCGTACCATTTGCAACTTTCGGGAAGTTATAAAGGTGTGTAAAAGGTAACAGAATTACGAGGTGCGCTTGTAACAACCAACAATTCTTTTTTGTCCATTATTAACAAGATCTCTGCAGACGTGGCCGTGGATTGCGTCAGTGATGGCCTCGAATCGTATGAAGTCAAGACGAGCCATATAAGTGCATGCCCATGGCAGACTTTCGTCTCGCCCACTAAGCTAACCGCGATCATGTCTTTCCCTTGATTTGGCTTGTATAGTTTGCGAAAATAAAAAATGAAAGAAAAAAAAAAGAGATCTCCCCGAATACTGGCCGAGTAACGGATCATAGGTATATGCTTCTTTGAATTAAGCGCAAGAACCTCTCGCAAGATGAAATTATAAGTTAACTGTACGTATCGTGGTTTCATTCAGATAAAATTTAACCGGCTCTCTGAACCCGACTTCGTGTGTACATGAATGATCTAAAATTCGTATATCTACCTACTTACATCGAATTTCTATTATTTTTTTCACATGAAAATCTTAAGCATAGTTTACCCAAAGATGAAGATTTATTATTCTGTTATCGCTGAAATTCGGAAGGTTCCATAACGTTATCCTGTAATTAGCTATCGAATTTCTCTAACTGCACGAAATATTTTCAACGATTGTGGGAATGGCGAAAAAAATCGTTATCTGTTATTTATGGGATAGAATAAATCGATCGTTGATGGCAACGAATCTAAAATCATCTTCGCTCTTATAGACTGCAAAATCACGCGATTACTGCTGCGATACAATTTGTCTTCAATATCAATATTTAATTGAATACAGTGTCAAGTTTATTCTTGTATGTACCTTACATCATATAGTTCACGCAATTGTCTATTCATTTCACACCGTTATTGGAGACAGAAAAATCTGCACAAGCACAGTAGTATGTAATGCAACGTGTTAGCAACAATTATTACATACATTTGTAGAAATATTGTACAACAAGTTTCGCATCATCACCTCGCATGTTACATCATTCAGTGGTATATCTTTTCGATGTCATATCATGTCATGTCCTAGTTTGGAATATGGTATTGCATAGAATTGATGAATGTTATCTGAACATTTTCTCGTTTACGACGTATACTGCTACAGGGTTAAGCGAACAACTTTATTTTAGAACAAGATCACAATTCATTTTCCATATTCTCCTGTTGATTCGTAATAAAAAAAAGCTACAACTGTACAATATTTCCCCAACGCGTCTGGCTTGTCTGACTCGCGCTGAGCGTTACTACTTATTTTACCGGAGGCTAGATTAATGTACTCAGACGTCGTATGAGGGATTTATCTTTTTTGAATACAGGAAACAGTCGTTTCTGCAGACAGATAAAAAATATATATGTTTGAATTTTTTTTTATATCGCAACGGATGCTGCTTGATATCGTGTGACGAATTAGTCACTCATTTTCTCCTACATTGAACAAATTAATAATATTCGATTATATTATAGTTCGCGTAGGCTGAAACACGTTTATTATAAAAGAGATCTAGATCTTCGAGCTAGTCTCTCGTTTGAAAGCATTGCAGATGCATTATTGACAGCAAAAAGAACATTCGGTTGAACTTTTTTCTCATTCATAGCGGTATGTGTTTATTTTGAGCTCGTGATAGGACAATGCAGCAAACAACAATGCACTTGAAAGCTATGAAACCTATCTTGATCTACCTACACCCACTCAATTGAAATTATTACTATTACGGAGCTAGAATATATTCAGATTGGTAGATGACGGAATCCTGGAGGTCAGTCGACAATCAGGGTTTCGTGAATTATCTAATTTCATGCGTGTTACGTTAGGTGGTGGGTACTGGCACTCAATTTATTGTACAATTTATTGTATGGCCAAAAATTCGCGTACCATTAAAACGCAGCAAGAATTTCAGATTTTGTAAAATTTCAGCAAATAAATTCTTCACACTAGAGTCCACGATGCGGACAATGAAATTTATATCTTTACTGCATGAGCGTATAATGCATGACACAATGCTTATCTATTAATAATTATTCAACACGAGTATGTGAAAGACGCGTTAAGTAGACATGATATTTTATATACTATCGATAATTGTGGAGCATAGTGACATTTTATAAAAACAAAAATTGCTGTAAGGATATACAGGGTAATAATCCTGAACCTGCAGACTAAACGCGACTAGTTGACCTCGTAGTTCGGATGAAACAGCTGAATTTTTCATAATCATCGAAGCGTCTGCGGCGGGGTAATATATCAAATATTCAACTAATTAAAAACTACCTTACCAAGGCTTTTTACAACCGGATAACAAAATAAAAAATCGAATATTCTCGTAAAACGTACGTGTAACAGACCTCTACCTTTTAGTCGACCCTGACCCGGCCGTGATTGGGTGAGTTAATACCCAATTTCAGTCTCATGATTACTATAACGACAGGGAAAAAGATAGCTTTATTTACAATCAAATAACGTCGAAGAATTTCTCTCGTTGATATCTTTTCTCACTTTTTATATTTTTTTTATCTGAAAATGGGGGTTCGAAGCGTGGCTTTAGGTGTAAAATTTTGCGAAATTTTTACCTTCGCGAAGAGCAGTCGACTTTCGTTCGTCACTATAGACTATAGCAGATAGCTAACATCGCTAAATTCGTCGTATGACGCCACGCGATGGTTTGTCGAGAGCCGCGGGACGCAGGTAAATACAAAAGACTGGAGTAACATCCGTGTACACGGAGGAATAAAAGAATCGTCTTCGCATATGAATGTGTGGCAAAAAAAAGAAATATATGTATAATATTTCTAGTGTCATTACGTAATTGCAATTAGTAATTACAAAATGTATTCATACCTATATCTCTACGTATGTAGGTATACAAGGGTTCGGTATGTCTACGCATAACGTTAATTCATTATGGGCAAAGCATCCTCGTTACGGTCAGTGGACCATAAAAATTACAGCTATACCTACACTATATGTTTGAATGGCGTTAAAAAAAAATTAAAATCAAGTTTAAAGAAACTTCCTGCGTCGGTCGTATTTTTGCCATGTGCAGTCTCCGGACAATCGATTATGTAATAGGTAGTAAATGTTTAATCAAATTTTAACTTTCGCCTATTTCTGATAAAATTGTTATACCCATTAATCTGATGTCAAATTTTTACTCGAAAATTTTGATCTCGCATTACTCAACTCGATTCTTATAATGCTTATACATACGTACTATATAGATCTCATGCGAATCTCTCCGTTCTTCGGAGGAATGGAGAAATCGCGTTATGTGGACTTTAGGCTGAGTTTTACCTCCGAACCAGTATACTACTATATATACCTACGCGTGTATCGTGTACGTCAATATATACGTATGTATTGATGTGTGTATAGCTGTGCGTAATCCTTGTATGGAGATGAAAGCTTACGTTAGCCGTAAACGCCAATTCTTGACTACGTAACATATTATATTGTCATAATACCAAAATAAGTCTGATAGATTCTGTTTCCGCGATATCAGACGTGCAGACTATAGGTAGATGTGTGTTTTCTCTTACCGAAAGACTTAAAGCTATATGTAAAATTGAGGTGGTTCTTTTATTTTCATTGATTTTTATATACTCTTGATAAGAATGACAATTTTTCACGCCTAGATAGATGAGAGGGAAAATTCTTCTCACTGTAGAATATCGCGTGCAAAACTTTCGCCGTATGTAATTATAGTTTTTCACTGTTTTTTGATTAATTTCTCCCTAACTAGATTCAGGCACACGAAGGAACAATTGAAAACTCCATCGTAGACAGACACTTGAGTCAATTATACTGCCAGGTTTATTACGTTTTTTTTTGTTTTTTTTGTTTCCTTTCAATATACTGTAAATATTAGATTTTTGAAAGAACAGGTTTTGTATCCTGTTGTTGTATAGATCGCGTAGCGAAATATCATCGCTGTTAAAACACACGTTGAAATAAATTCATATCATTAAAATAGTTGGAGAAAAATTTGTATAATATAAGATTTGATCCTAATACTTATAACTAAGTTATAAGTCATAAGCATAATAAAAGTAGTTGATATCACAGGAAATGCTGATACAGGCAAAGTATATAAATAATTGAATCTCCCAACACGACAATTGGCGAAATTTACATGCAAGTGCAACTAGCTAAGCAAATAATTAAAACAACATTGAATCAACAAGCATAGATCGTCGCGACGAACGAAAATATACATATTCAATTCCCGGTCAATCTTGTTTTCGTAAACATCATATGAATCGCGTATAGTACCTACAGTTTAACGTGTATGTATTTATAGTATCTTATACATGATGGTATCGGTAATCCGATTTACGAAATAGAAGAAATTGTGTCGCTTTCTGATTTCAGTTTAGTAGTACTTTCAACTTTGGTTCGATGAACAATACGGACAGTAGGTACCTACTACACGCGAAATGTCCAAACCGCAATGAACAGAGGTTTTAATTCTGTTAAATTTGATCGAAGCAAAATATTAGCATGAAATCGCTAGACCGCTAAACTATTGGTGGAACTAATTTTCGGTCAGTTTTCATGCCGCATATATAATCTAAGTAATTAGATATATCTTATAATATTATATAAAGACGTAATTCATCTTGAATATAGATTTAAAAAATCTATTGAGAAGCGCGAGCGTGACTTGTTATCAAATTATTACTTTAATCAGCTTAAAAACCGCAGATAAGATGCAGAATGAAATTAGAATTTGCATTATCAGCCGATATTGTACTGCAGCGGTATATACACATTAACGAAAGATTGATTAGCGCAGCGGAATACCTAGTACATCAACAATCGATCTTATCAATGTAGTTGAAATTCCATTAGCTTGAAAAACCGCCGAAAATATAACACGAAACAATTCCTCAATCCTGCAATACTCATTCCTTAGATTTTTGTTGTAATTTTAATTCAACAATCCATCAGTTTCCATACCAAGAAACCTGTATTATAATTTATGATCGTTAATTTCTCATTAGCAACGAGCACACAAACAACGTATGATATCGAGGCGAAAAATATATGCAGTCTATAATTCTTTCCGGAAATCCATCGCGTATCTAAATTCCATAAAAATTATTAAATACATATTAAATCGCGATTTAAACCGGCGTATCTCCGCGTCTGACTCTTACAAGCTTGCACTACGGATTTGACCGCGGAACTATATAACATCGCGGTGCATTCGTAAATTTGATTACTTACCACTTATACCGGAGATATGAATTTCCTTTTCGGTTAACACTTTTTGACAAATTCTCTGCTGCTGCTGCTGCTGCTGATCCTACTACTGTATTATACCTTGCGCGTATAATATCAATAACGAAAAACGATCGAATCGAACGAAATCGCGTGACGTTTAAGTCAAGCTCTAGAGTCGGCAGACTAAAACAAACTGTCAAGTCGCATTCCACATGGAGCTCATACCCTGCCGCGTTTGCCCTCTCCGATTCACGCACGCGTATTATAAACCTCGCAGGCCGTACTTGCAGCGGTAGTACGATACCTTTCTTGGATAACGGATCATATGGGTATATCTTGGACCAGGATGACAATACCGATTCAACCAACGCGCCTTTCTCGATACCATTTTCGTTCCTTTTCTTTTACCTTGCCTTATTGCGCTTATACCTTTCCTTTTTTTTCACTTATAGTTATACTCGAACGCCTACGCTATATAGTAGGTTCAGATATGTAGAAGATGGGTTTTGGAACGTCTCAATCCCTCGAATCGCCTGTTAATATTCATAAATATTGATAAGATATTTTCTTGGAATTTATTTGATGGAAGATAAATGATAATACCGAATATATCGGACACGTGATTAAAATTCAAACCTTACGCGTTACGCCCGCGCCGCGCAGCGCGATAAGGATGGCCGAACCTCACGGCTGTTTCTACTTGCATGTATACTCCAGCGTTACGCACGCGTGTAACTTCGGTGGCATAATTACAGGGGCGATTGATGAATAGTGGATCTGGATTTGAAAGGCTTGAAATGAGGCGTTAATAAAAGCTTGGATAGACGTGATTATTGCAAATCGCAATAATTTTAGTCGTAATTATCAGAGTTCTAATAATGAATCAGACTACTTTGCAAGGCTAAAATGAAACGCGAAAGGACGATAAAAATCCGAGATTATATACTGTAGCGTGGGCGACTCCTTCAAGCTCATATCCAATAATGGAAGCATGTATATCAGTACAGCGAATCAATTATTGACGCGTGACATCGTTTAAATAATTATCATTCTTTGCTGCAGTTATATACAATTTTTTAATATTTATTTATATCCATATTAATATACCTATAGGTGTCGATAAAACTAGGACATTTTGTAGCGGAAAAACAATGTGTTCATTCATGTTTTAAACCGAATGATTCACGCCTTTAGGAAATGCGTTAATTATTACTCTTAGTGAAGAAATATATGTTTATAAATACATACTTGAATACTTGACTTGAAATATTGTTTTATAACGATCTGATCGGAGAACATTGAAATAAACGTGTTTATCCTTCTGGAGAAAACCTTCACCTATTTCTTACTTATTTTATTTTAATATGGGAGAAAAGGAAGGAGGTTTTACTCTCAAGGTTTGAATAACAAAATTGAAAAAATGATAGTACCGCGTAGAAGATTATTCCACACCCTCCTATATTAATTCTAACAAAAAAATTACTGTCTTAATCATTTGCATGAATCATCGATTGACCAGAAGCTGGTATTAGAATAAATTACAGGACAGTATAAATGCATGTAGATATATTCTCTTCGAATATATATATATTCATATATATATATAGTTGCGTCACTTTTTAAGAACAGGCTTATCCAAAATTGGCAAAATCTGTAGGCGTAGTTAGAGTCGATGGAATTCGATACCCAACATCCGTATAAATCCACATATATATGTTATAATCCTATCCCAGAATGAGATTCGTTGATCGTCATTAGACGTCGTCAAGTCCTGCTCAGTATCATAGATTTCAGTAAATAGCGAAATATCCGCTAAATCTATCATATCATAGGATATTTAAAATCCTATACCGGGCTATATTCGTCCAATGAGCAAGAATTTCTTCTATGTACAGAGGTGGCAGGGCAAAGAACAACAATAGAGCGAGATAAGATAGAGACGGGGTTCACGTTACAAAAGATGATATGATCGGCTAACGAATCTGCGTATACCTGCGTGCGGTAGCATGTGGATTTATGCATAAGTCGCTACTGATTTGTTCGCAACAATTAACGAATATGATATTTTTCAAATCATTTTTCAACAAATACATTTTATACAGGTCCAAGCTCGATGGAGTTTGAATCATTCAATTTTCACCCAGATACATGCTTATTTTTGGCGCAAACAATTTCGCATCTCAGACTAAACATATATACTATATTCCAGAACCGAGTTCTGGTTAGTTTCGTTAAAGAGGTAAAAAAATATATATTTTTAACAAATGTGTTAAATGTATGAATGGACCAAAGGCCTATCTTCTTTAGAATTTCTTGCGATCGGATGTACGTCTGTATTATGTCCTTCGACCGATCGTTCGCGCCTTCGAAATGAAACATTTAGTTTCGTTATAAGTATAAAATATATCGTAAAATATATTTACTATAAAAATGTTTATAAATCAAAAATTTCGTCTCATTTACTGCAGTTAAAATTTATGCAATATTCTTTCGATGTACATTAACGTCATGACGCTGACACTATCCTCCTGCATGAGCAATAGCGTTTGCTGTATGGTATTCGTTCTGTACACACTGTAATAAATGCCCCTTCCTTTTCATCGTTCTCCGAGACTGAAATGAAGCGATATTCTACTGGTAGCTCGCAGTGTCTGGTTTCGTCGACGGATTAGCAACTGCGAAAGCAATGTCAAATATATTTCTCTCGCGTTTTATTAAATGTTACAATGGTCATCGTGAAAAAGTGTTCTAGTCTATTTATCTAACGTGCGTTTTAATCGGAAACAAAACGGTGAGTTATATACTTAATCGATTATGTATCTTATATTGCGACACGGTATACTGGTTTTGGATTAATGAATAAACTATGAGCCCGCGCACACAGCCAGCGGCATTAAAACAGAAAAGTCAATCCATTATTGACTTCGCGCCAGTACAGGCGACGAATAATTTATAAAGATATTCACCTGTTGCTCTTTCATAACGTTTTAATATAATTCGTAAAACTAATTGCGTTCTTATTCCATTTCTTTTTTTTTCTTTCTTTTTTTTTTGTAAATTCAGATACGTATGGGGAATGATTTTTTCACTTGAAAAGAATCATACGAATTGTGAAACTCCAGAGACCTGTTGATATCACTGTTGACAGGAAACATGCATCCGGTCATTTCGTTTACTTTTTACACATTTTCTTACAGGCAATATGTAACTTTACCTTACCGATCATTTATAGACCGAATAAAATTTTGTGAAAGTTTAAATCTTAACTTTACTCCAATTATTAACTAGCGGCGAAATATTTGTACAAGTGACGTTTAAAAATGACGTCACGTATACTTGTTCCAACACCCACGCGGTTCTTGTATATCAATTCATAATATTGCTGTATGTGTGCTACATCGGTTCCTTCTGTTGAAAACTATACATACATACATTTTCTAGCTTCTTTAATAACGATGCATCGATTGGGCTTCTGAATTTTCACACTCTAACGACTGTGAGATTCAAGTATACATGTCATAGTACCCGTATGATATGACGTCAGCGGGTAACGGTAGACTAAAATAAATTGCAGCAATTGACCAATTAGTAGGTTTCTGGATATCCTACCTTATACGTACCATGAATAATTGTGTTTCTGTTTTTTTTATTTTTATTTTTTATTTTTTTCTTTCTTATCGTCACTCTATATCGATTTCAAATTTCAAATCACTAATTCAATACAAATCGTAGATCATTTTATTAATTTTGAAATTTCTACGGTCTAAAAGAAAGTTTGTTTATTAAATTTTAGATCATTATGGACAAAGCAGACCAAGTAATGGAGCTCCAAGTCTTTCAAGACCAGGGCCCAAGTCCTAATAAATTACTGCTAGAATATCTAAGAAACAGACACTATGCAGCTTTCAAAAGCCTGGCTATGAAGGGGCTGAAGAAAAAACCACCCAATATTTATATAGATCATGTGTATCCTTATCCATTGGACAAAACAGTCTTGGATATCGCAAGTGCCAATGGTCTGGAAGAATTTGTTGAGCTTATTTTAAAGTTCGGGGCAAATCCTAATAAAGAAAATATTGCTCATCAGCGATCTCCCCTACACTTTGCTGCTGAAGCCGGAAACGCCGGTGTCCTGAAGATATTGCTTAGCCACCCTGCCATTAAACCAAATTTAGAAGTTGGTAGACAGACTGCCCTGCATCTTGCAGTTAGCAACAAGAAATTAGAATGTGTAGAGATCTTGTTGGATCACAATGCTAGTCCCAATATAGCAAACAGTAAAGGATTAACACCCACACACATGGCGGCATTGACGGCTCAAGAAGCTGTGATCAATCTCATATTTTCTAAGTCAAAATGCACCCCAGATATTGATACCTTCAAAGATTTTACAAAGAGAACAACGCGCCAGATACTGGAGCAAAAATTACCCCATTTATTGCTTCCACCTGTTATGGACAGATCAATGGATGTCAGCGACCTGAAATATTTTTTGGACTGTAATGACGAAGAGAGTTATTTAACGCATGCAGAGAATGTGGAGATTACAACTGAGGAAATTACCGAACTCTTGAAAATATCCGTTTGGCAAAATTTACCAAAGGTTGTCAAGAGTCTAGCCAATGATGAGAATGGAATCGACGAAGCAGTTTTAGCAGACGCTGCTGGTACGGCTGCGAAAATGGGCCATCACAGAGTTCTTCAGGAGTTATTCGACACTGGCACGGAACGCAGTGGAAGTCTTTTGATCAAAGCCTGCCAAGGACTTGGATCCCACACTGTTCGTGGTTCGGATCGTGTGGATTGTGTCAGGCTAATTTTACTAAAGCCTGTAAACGTTCGATGTGTTGATGGTAGTAATCTTGTGATAAATTTTATGCTGTTGTTATTTTTTGTGCTTTTAAAAATAATTGTTTTCATATTTTTATAGCAAATGGAAACACTGCGCTACATTACGCAGCTCGTGCAGAATCTTCTGAAATAATAAGCATGCTGTTGAAAGCTGGGAGTTACATCGGACATGAAAACACTCTTGGAAAACCTCCGATTGCTGATATTTCGCCTGAAACCATGTCTCGGTATTTGGACGACTGTCTACAAACGACTAAAGAGCATACAGCCGATTACGAGGATTATGAGATAGAGTTCAATTATCAATGCCTTGCTCCGCACGGTTTCATCAGAGATCAGGACAAGGAACATTTACTGGAAAAAGGCTCCGTTGATTATAACAGAATTTGCATGGAGATGCAGCCTTTCTTATACATAGCCAACAGCAGCTCTCATCGACATTTACTAAAGCATCCAATACTTTCTTCCTTCCTTTACCTGAAGTGGCAACGTATCAGCCCGATTTTGTACATCAACTTCATATTCTACGTCATTTTCTACCTCCTATTAAACACATATATTTTATGCATGACTTATACCAATGACGAGTTAGAGAACGGAGAGAAAACTATGCTACATGATAGTAATATCAATGGAACAACTTCTTTGTTGACTAGTTGGCAACAGAATGGTACTTTATGGTCGCTCACAGCAATTGCTTTGGTAATTCTAGTACTCAGAGAAATTTTACAGCTAGTTTCATCACCTTGGGACTATTTTCCAAGCTCTGAAAACTGGTTGGAACTCTTGTTAGTCTTTCTGGGAATAGCTTTACTCGGAGGAGCCGGCCCTGCGGTTGGTGCAGTTGCAATTTTACTCTCAGCTTGGGAACTAATCATTCTTATCGGTCAGCATCCTCGTATGTCAACAGCAATTGAAATGTTTAAAACAGTTACGCGTAACTTTATGCATTTCTTATTTTTATATGCTTTTCTCATACTCGCGTTCGCCCTTGCTTTCTACACGCTATTCAAAGATGGCGAAGGCAGTAGCTTTCTGGATCCCGGACATTCTCTCTTCAAAACAATCATCATGTTAACTGGAGAATTTGACGCAGACGAGATACCATTTCCAGCTCATCCTATACTGAGCCATCTTGTCTTTATACTTTTTGTTTTCCTAATAGCGATAGTACTGTTCAATTTGTTGAATGGTCTAGCGGTCAGCGATACAGCTGAAATATTAGGCAAGGCAGAACTAGTGGGTCTAATTTCTAGAACTAAACTTGTTGCCTACGCAGAGAGTATTGTCGTCGGTTCACCCATCTTCAAAAGACGATGGTGTTGCCATAACGGAGCATTTTTACAAAGATTCAGCATAAATCCACTCCGTTTTTTATCTAAAAAGATTCTTTTCTTTCCTGAATTTTTACCTGAAGCTAAAATCATAGTTAAGCCATTGAGATGTAACGCCATAATACCTCGTGGTAAAATAGAGGCGAAAAATACATGTTCCAAACTCACACTAGATCGTCATATTATTTTACAAGCAAAAGAGATTATTTCTGCTAGAGGACGAGTTTCTGATTACGATAAAATTCTTGATGTTTTAAATCAGAAGTTTGAAAGACTAGAGATGTTATTAAATAATATGAATCTTGCCGCTAAGGAAACCAGCGCCAATAATAATGAAACAGATTAAATAATTATTATTCATATGCCGTTAAAAGTTATAACTGTATGTATCGCAACTGTTTTAGAAAGAAAGGAAAAGTTCGGTTCCTGTATACTCGATGTTGAATCTTTTGAAACCAGTATTGACGATTCATTTTCACTTGCTTCAAAATCCCAATATAATTTGATTCAATAACATGAAAAGTGTACACGATAGAAGCATTTGAAGTACATTTTTACTATTGCTTGACGCATTGTTTTCATTGAAAAGTATACCGAATTTCATATCATTCTTAAGGAATTGATATTTGGATGAATAGTATTTATTTAGATGTATTTTTTAATTTCCGCCTATATAAGTGGAAGATTTATTATTGTTATTTCTTATGCTAATATTTTATGACAGTTCTAATATGTATGACTCGTGAATTTATTTTACCACAGTATTAAATAATGGGAACTTATCTGTTATATGATAATATGAACGATTCCTAAACAACAAGAAATTATGGTATATAAATTTGAAAATTTCTATAACATAACTAAGCTACGATATCATCTTAATAATATGATATGATACATTGAAAGAGACAGAAATATATATATCAAACTACGTTTTTATTATCTCTCCTGTTATTATATTACATCAATAATACCTTGTTGCATTATATTTATCTATGAAGTAATTTAGTACTTAATGTTTAAACGTAATTTTCAGTGTCTTACTCTATGAATGGAATATGTAGTATTTAATATTATGTTACTCCTTGTTAACATTTTCAATTCATAGGTCGCGAAGTTATTTTACTACAGCAATCAATGAAAGACATTATCTTTCAGACCATATGAAATTCTGTTCTATAACAACGCAGTACAATTCTATCATTTTTAATGAAGAAGAGGTACGACTGATTGTGATATAGAGTAACTCTAGACTTGGAATACTGATTAGCCAGATATGTCTTGTTGTCGCGGTGTCTTCTCCATGCCCTTACGTGACAAAGTTTCTGTGTAAAACATGTTGAAGTCCAGTCTATGTAAAGAGAAAATAGCGATGCAATACTTCAACAGAATCATAATGTGTTTTCTGGTAAACAATACTTCGTTTCACATTTTTTATAAAATATAATGATGTAACTTACCGACACAAGACATTAAGCAACTTCTCATTATCAATCTCACGACCCAAGTCACGGATTCTATCAAGCAGACGTACAAGAACTTCCATAAATCTATTATCCAGTCTCGTTATTCTCTCTTCAAAGCTTCCTTCTTCTGCTCCAAGCATTGGTTCAGCATCATTCTGGAAAATACAATAATAATGTTGATTGGAGATATTCACTGTTCATAGTTCATTACATACATACATGGAGTTTGTCGATGGTTCTTGTTAATAATGCTTTATTTTTATTTAATCACACTCTGACTTAGTCGAGAGGACATAAATATGAATGTGTTTATACCGAGGCTTCCGATTGCATATTATCAGCTGGCTACTGAGATTCAATGAGAAAGCTGAACAATCAATTGTTGAATAGAAAAGAATTAGATTGTTCTTGTTAGTTTATATTTGAAAGCCAATGAGTTGTGAGAATTGTGAAAGCTGTAATTATTCATATATATTTAAGTTTTCTTTTTTCATCATCTCTCAGGGATACATAATATTTTTCTTTCAGTTTCATCGAACAATAACAGAACTAGGAATAAACTTGTAATCAATATTATGAAAGTTCACTATTAAAAAAATTATGCTAGATAATTTAACATCCTACAATTACAAAACGCATGTCGCTCACATCAAATCAATTCAAATAGCAAGCAGCTTTTCCTACTCTCTAAAGAGTCTAAGACTTCTGTAAATCACTATACCATCAAGTAATGTTTCTCTTCTATAAAATTGATGAAAATCGTTCCACGTTACGTTGAAAAGATATCCTATTTATTTTTTGTCGGTAAATAGAATTAAACAAAAAATATAAGACTTACACATTCATTTTTATGATAATAACATGCATTGTAATATTTGTACAATTTTCTTGTACAGCAGACAGAGCATAGACTTAATAGATACTCAATAATCACCTGATAGCCATCTTTCATATTTTGCTATATTCCTAAACTAAGAAATACAAAGTTAAGGACATAACGCAGCGATGCAGTCGATGTAATGATTTACCTATCAGTCAGCAAGCTTCACATTATCTAAAACTACATGATGCATAGCTGTAGCAAACTTATATCTTTAACCGAGTACCTCAGAGTCACAGTCACCGACGTCATCCTGACGGGTTCCAATCATTGAAGTCAGCTCAGCGTCAACATAGTAGCGGCTCATTTGCTTGACATTAGTAAGATAATTGCACATTAACACAATGACTCAATTCAAATCTCAATTTTGTTGATATTTTTCTCAAAAAAGCTTGGCTAACAGAAAGTGAATTTCGAATTTCATGTATGAAACACTGAGTGAATATTTTTGCCGAAATGCGACGAACGAAGAGTCTGTTGAATCTCACGGAACTCACGCTTAACTATAATCCATCGTACATGTATATTATTCCTAAATAACTGCAGTTTAGTAATAATCATCAAATCTCACACACATACACACACACAGGTCAAAGTGTTTGTTATTTAAATAAGAAAGAATATTATGTACGTAGTCAGAACGATTTCTCACCTGCATGAAATTACAGAACTCAACACACACTGCGCACAGACTTGTAATGCATCCCAAAAGATCCGGGTCGGTCAACATGCACTCTTTTAGGCAATTATCCAGCAAGTCCTGATGCACACTCAATACATCATCGACGTTGCTGACCTGTGAGATGGAAAGAATTATTGCATAAAGATAAATGCAAAAGATAATAAGAAAATGCAACTGGACTAAAAATTCCTCTGATAATTTCGACTGAAAAAATGAGCTTGAAGAAGAGTCTTTTAGCTGATTCTTGGAAATTATATACCTTGCTCATTTTGTTTAGAAACATGAGCCAATTTGGTTCTATAACTTCGACCATCATGTAGTATTCCAAGTGTTGTATACAGTCGAGCATGCGTTGTCTCAGTGAAAACGCTTGACGATACGCCATTGCAGCCTTGCATGTGAATGTTTTTGCTATTTTGTTGCTTATCCATACTCTGAAATATAAAGTTTAGACTTATTTGTTTCGTATTTTTTTTTTTGTGATTATAGAGAAATTACTTTTCTTCTTTCTTTCGTTTTAAATTCTCATCTTATTTTAGTCAGAGATTGCAATCACCTGCATAAAAGTCTTTCGATATGTTTACAGTAAAATAAATGTCTGAATATCATTTGATAACAAGCGATTGCTTTTCTGTTTATAATTAGAGAAACTGGCCATTTAACATCGTAATTAAATACAAAAGCCTCCAATCCAGTCAATGTCGTCTCCACTTGAGAACAATAATCTGTAAATAATAAACTGGATTAGTTGTTACGATGAAATATTCACCAAATATCTATGTGTATACCTTTTTCTCCGCGTGTAGAAATTGAAAGTATTCGAAACATTTGAAACTGCAAATCGTGGGGTAAAAGTTCCGGTTTCAAATCATCTTTGTATGGATCGGAATCTGCAGTAGACATACGCAGAGCCAATTCTAGAAGAGAAGCTAGTCGATGAATCACAATGTCATACATATTTTTTGCCAGCTCTCCCTCGCACAAGTTCATAAATTGGACCTAGAATATAAATCAGTTATTATTTACCGATGCAAATATTCTGTGGGAAAGTAAATTTGATTTATGTATGTTTTTCTTACTCTAAAACCAGTTTTTACAATATTCAGAGCGATTTCTCACCACAAAATCTCCCTGAGCCAAAAGGAAGTAGTTTTTAACACTCCGAAGTCGTCCCATCAGATCGTTTTCGTGTATTAACACTTCTAACAGCGTCCTTGCAGCTTCTGAATACGCTTTGTCTATAGCAGCTATATACTTTTGGCCTCGATGCTGATATTCCAAAGGCTCTTGCTTTCCCCACTGAACTGTCTTTCCTGTAGAATAAAATTCAGATTCATTGCCAAGCCGAAATCAAATGTATTGAAAAATATAGGGACCACAGAAATAGTCAACGAGTAAAATACAACGAATTTCATCAAACTTACCACATTGTCTGATAACATTTAAATATTTGCCAGTTCTTAAAATGGTTTGGGCATGTTCGATGAGAAATACTGGAATTCTTTCGTGCCTCACTATGTATCTCTTTTCCCAATAATCAGCTGAATAATCCATAGGCAATTCTTCGCGTTGTATTAACTCGTTATCTTCAACGAGAAACTGTTCAAAATAACATTTAAAATGATCAATATCATGAGGATTGTTGTTTAAAAAAAAACTTGAAGAGTACAGTATACCTCTCCGTAAGGATCGCTTATGACACCTTTGTAGACCCATTTTTCCAGGGTCTGCATGTACGGAACACTAGCCGCGCGTATTAGAAACAAGCATAATTCTTTGGACTTTGCTTCTCCGCTAATATCATTCATGTGTTCATGTAAGAGGCTCAATACTTTGCCGCCTCTGGCACTGGCCTGGAAAAATATAACTTGAGTAATATGAAATAGTGGAATGAACTCGAAATTAAGAGCTTCAAAGCTACCTTGCAAATCGTCGATGTTAGATGTGCAAGAATGGACATCGTTGCCATTGTGGGTTGGATGTAAAACCATAATTTTTGTAAGTTTAATTTTCCACGAATGTGTTCAGCTTCCAATTGTACGATAAAGAGCTAGAATTAGTTTTGAAGGCGTTAGCTTGGGTTCGTGAATTAGCTACGATGTTTAAACCGTTTGATATTTCCCTACCAAATAATCTTTCAGCAAACAATTCAACGCTCCTCTTAACGCGTGATTAACTTGTCCATCTTCAGACAGTACTTTCTCTTCTATAAATCTAACGGTCATTGAATAATGAGAAGCTAATGGTAATATCTGTTGCGCCAACTGTTTAAACGATGTTCCTTAAAAAAATCAATGAAAATTACAATTATTCACTCATATGATATACTTAGGGAATAAACCCAGACCTGGTCGTATTGTTCAATCGGTCTTACCCACATCTTGCGAAATAAGAAACGATCTTGTCTCGTACGCGTTTGCCAGTGGTTCGGAAATGATATACGAACCATCCATGCCTTTTAAACAGGACAATATATCCCAGAGAAGTATAGTTTCCTGGGATGCTGCTGGTACGACTTCTATAACAACGTATTCACAACGTTGATAGTACGTGCGTTTTCAAAAATGGAAATATTTTGTACATACACACACACAGTATAATAAGAATACTATAACAATTTAAATTACGACGAATCTCACTTTGGCAAGAAGAAGCGACTGATAAATCAGGGGGAAAATCCCAAGAAAATCTTGGCCTATCGACAATCCAATTGTGAGAAACGATCGGAGGATCGCTACGCTTATCAGTCATGCTGATTTGCTTGTTTAACTTTCTCTCCCCTTCGACGGCAGCTTTAATAACATTTCTGCTAATCTGTAAGGAAATTAATTTCGTTAAATATTATTTCTATCATCAAGCATTCAGCTGACAAACCTGCGGGACATCGTCTGTAGTAATATTGGAGTTTTTGGTCTGACCGGCATTCGAAGATGAGATACCTTTCGCCAAATGATCTTTCAGCTTTTTATCTGCAGATATAAGTTCTAGTAGCTGCATAAACGGACCCAGCAAATCTAAGCTGTGCAGTAGATTCAATGAGATTAAGATTCAGCTAATATTCAACATGCAATCGCTGCAAATCTAACATTTCATCAAATTTACTTTTTAGACTTCAACTCCTCATATTTTTGTAGAAATAGATCTGGATTAGGAGAGTTTTTAGCTAGTTGACGTACGCAGCTATGAGTAGCTACGTTGCTTAGCGCAGGATCAGACGAGCGAATAGATTGCCTCTGGAGTTCTTCTACATATTTTTCTGCCGAGGATTTTGATCTGGGGGGATGAAATTTACGTTTTTTTTTCTTTTTTTACGTTTTACGTTTTTATAAATCCTTACATACCCAAGTAATTCGAGAAGTTCACCGACCAAATGATGCAGCTTAAACTCACTCATAGTTATATATGTGATACGAAGACGAAACTATGCATTCAAATTTTCGATCTACAGTTTCCCCACTTTTATTTAATAATTAGAATTCATCGATTGGTTTACAGGGTTAAAAAATTATCTCTTTTTATTTTCGCACATATATAACATATAACTTTGATTCACTCGGATAATATTATTTCAGTTTTTGGTTAGTTCTTTCCTCGCTCGTTGTCGCTTTCATACATTTGCATTTATACGCCTTCTGCTTCTTTAGCGTCTTCTGCTGGTCTTCTGCTTCTCTCTCTCTGTCTCTCTCTCTCTCTCATATCTTATTCACCTGTCAGTCCATGCCAGTCGACATAATAATAATAATAATAATTTTCATTCATAATATTTGAAGTGAATAGTAAAATTTATGATAAAAAAAACAACAAATATACATAAACAGTTTTATCCTTTTAGGTTATGTTATTGTTTTGATATTATTAACAGTTACAAAACTCGCCGCACGCGGCTGTGTGGCGCTTGGATAAGTGAACATCTGTCAAAGTGCGCGTAGATGTCGCAGTGATCGTCGATTGTTACAGAAGCTGTGATTAAAGAAAATTATTGCGATTGTGTATTTTTAAGGATATTTGTCCCATAATTTCCGCCTCTGGCTTTTAATCCTTCACCATATAATCCTACTTGTAAGTAAATCTAACCTCGTATGATAATCTCCGTATTTCCCCGATCCGTTAGATCTGTAATAACAGCGTATACAGTCTTTGATTATTGTCGTCATTGTTCTATAAATAATGGCGCCAGGCGATAGAAATTTTCACTTAATTTAATAGTACATAGCTTCCACTTTATTGCTAATTATCACGACGAATCTACTCTTGATCATCAATTGCACGGAATAATATCACGGTTCAATCAATCTTCAACACGCGAACAGAATTGTCATTTTACTATACGCATTGTGATGCCGTAAATGTCAACAATATAACCAAAATATTTGAAGTTTCAAATGAAATTAACCTATTATCCACAGCTTTTATATTCACGATATGGAAGGTAGCCAACAATTTAATCTACGATGGAATAATCATACCAACAATATATTACAGGTATGCGTAATGATTATATTCTAAATCACATTTTTCAAGGTTATAAAATTCTTATTTTTTCATAATATCTTATTGACTTCGATGTTACGTCTATATCCATGTTTGTTTTGAATCGTAAACAAAAAAAAAAAATTCTCAATGATTTAAAAAAACTTGTAGGTATTTCTGGAACATCTATCGTCAGAACAATTAGTTGACGTGACTCTATCTTGCCAAGGGCAGTTCATCAAAGCTCACAGAATGATATTGTCTGCGTGCAGTCCGTACTTTCAGGTAATTTTTTTTTTTTTTTTCATTAATAACAAAAGAAAAGGAATAAAAGAACAAAAAAAAAAAATGATTAGTTGGATAAAATGTTGTCGATTATTTAGGAACTCTTCAAACACCACACAACAAAACATCCGGTAATTATATTGAACGGTATAAAGTACGAGGATCTTCAAATGATGATTAAGTTTATGTACCACGGTGAGATTCGGGTCCAAGAAGCTCAGCTAGACGATCTTTTAGCCGCTGCAGAAACCCTGCAAGTAAAAGGGCTCAGCAATGTTAGAACAAAATATGAAAAAGGTGAAATACAGTCACAGAATATAGATAAAAGTCCAATTGCAAGAACAGAAAAAGACGCAACTGAAGATCTGGCCCCAGAAGTATCGGAGAGTTCGGTAAAGGCTGCTAAGAGCGTGGAGAAAAATAAACTCCCACCACCTGATCCACCTCGTATTCGTAAACGACGAAAGATGTCGCATACAGTTGTAAGTTCTTCTTTTTTTCTTTATAATACAAGAATACGGAGATTATGATATTTTCAGAAACTGTTTTATTCATGAAAAAACGAAAATCTTTATTCACAGAACGAATTGGCTAAAGAAACTGTCTTCACTAGCAACGGAACGGTCTGCTTAGAGCCTCAGTCGCCGGTGGCGGAAACTGACCCGGAGGCAGCACTGGTAGATTTATTTTGAAAAAATTGATAAATTCTGTGAAGGGATTTGGTGAATTTAAAAATGAATGTAACTCGGTTATTTTAGATCAAAGTTGAACCACCTGATATCAAGGGTGTTTATGACGAGGATGAAACAGACTCTCCATCTTCTAGCGAGGTAACTTTGTTCGATGATTTATACATCCAGAATAATTTTAGTAAATTAAACCAGATTGGTAAATCGATAAAATTTCAGGTAAAAACGCTGAGGATAAAAGGAAAGGGAAAATCAACTGGACAGAAGGCTATTTTAGTAACGGACAAAGTACGAGTACCTGGAAAAATCCCCAGGCCACCAAACGCTTTTATGATATTTGCAAACGAATGGAGACGAAAAATGGCGTTTGAGTATCCAAGTAAAAAAAAATATCCTGATGAATCGATGATCGTGTTATACAGGCCATTAAATTTTTGTTATTATAATAAAAGTATGGTCTTCCAGGCGAAAGCAACAAAGAGATATCTGTGAGACTAGGCGTGATGTGGAAGGGCTTAAACATTGATGCAAAAGAAGCCTATTATGCATCGGCAAAAAAAGCAGATGAAGAACACAAACGTAAATATCCTGGGTATTATTACAGTCCTAAAGAAGCACGTCTTAGAAAGAATTTGAAACAAGATTTAATGCTCGCTAGATGTCTACCAACTAATATTCGGGTAAGCTGATTTATCGTGAAGATAAATGTTGGGTAATATGATTAAACTGTTTCATTAAATCCTTAGGGGAAATAGAATTGATCAGAAAATGAACATGTAGTACCCAGAGTTCGGGTGTTTCAATTATATTCTGGGCTTTCAGGACGTCGATGCATTACGTCTTGTTAAAGTTTTTATGAACGCAGAAGAGCGCCAAGCAAACATGGTTCTCGTATCCTCAAAAGACGAGGATGGTGATGGGGATAAAGATGGAGATGGAGATGGGGATGTCGACGATCCCCTACAACTGGATAAATTAGTTGAGAAAGAGAAGGCTAACATATGTCTTACTTCTGTCTCTACCTAATTACCTACAAGTTCGATTTGTTACAATACCACAATTATTTTTCTTACTTCTATAATATTTACGTATTTTGAAAATTGAAACTATTAATCGAAAGACATAATTATTATGAACGGGTGAACAGAGTTCTTAATACCAGAAAACAAAATAGCCATAGGATTAACTCATGAAACTGATTTTTATTATCAATGAAGAACACTTTATAATAATCAATGATATATGCGTCGTATATTGCGCTCAATCTCTATAATACCGTTTGGTACTTGTGCCCAGATATAATTATGATCGTATTCAATTGATCAAAACTATTTTAACGAGGTACTGGATACCCGTACTGTTTTTTTTTTTTTTTTTTCTTTTTGTGTGTAAATACCATTTATTTACTTTTGATATCGCCTAAGATTATTTTCAAGTATCCTAGTGATACATTTGTTTTATAACAGTGCTGGTTGAATATGAATAGACCCTCGTAGCCGACGTTACGATTTTTAAAAACAATAAAATAATGAATAAACATTTAAAAAGACTTGTCCAATATAATGACTACCTGTTGGAATAATTATCTCAATAGTTTGTTGAAAACGCAGCGCTGATTAAATCTGTAAACTTATCCATACGTGGTAAATATTACAAATGGAAATGCTGTGCTGTTTGATATTTGCCAATTATAAACTCCATTATTTTTTAATATATTAAAACTTTTTCCACTTTATTGTAAATCACAGAATACAAATCAGTGTTTATATTTAATAAAAAATAAATACGAATCAGAGCAAACAATACAATTGATGTAGATGTATACATTTTTACCGTTTGCCATCGTATTTATAGTTTAAAACATATCGAGTTTATATTATTCCTGAAATAATAATAATAATCATAATAATAATAATAATAATAGTAATATTAAATCACTGATGGGAGTATGAACAACACACATCATTTTCATCTCATAGAATATATTACATCCATTATTTCAGAGCACTTAATATCATGACATTGAGTGGCTCCCTAGTAGAATTGAGATTCTACGAAAAAATGTACATTATTTATTTAATGACAAAACTATCTTATAGAACAATACATATACATGATAATATCTTATGTATAGTATGACTAATTCATATAAATTCGCATTAATAATATCGTATTTTTTATTGATAATATATGATGACTGAGATTTCCTAATTAACAAATCCTCGAAAAATTAGTGCAAAAAAACGTGCAATTATGGGGAATTAAATTTCTTAATATCTAAAACACGATTCAGCAAGTGAGAAAATTGCAATACAGCTTGAAATAATTCGTAATACACATAGATTGCTCATATACAAGTTTTCGATATTTACTTAGATAGAAATGTTGAAGGGTAATAAATTTGTAAAGTTGAGACAGAATTTGATGTGTATACATACAATAAGCAAGATTCATACGCACAGAAACACAGGCAAAAACATTTAGGGACTAAATTTTGGACTGTCGCAAAATAAGGATATAATACCTCGTTGCTGAAAATAATGAATAATATGATTGTGGATATTTACATTAGTGTAACTAACATAGTGTGACTATATCTAAGAAATACTCTCGATGTGAGTAACTAAGAATAAGGCCGCGAAGAAAATACGAATTTTAACTTCAAACGGTACAAGTGTTTACTTTAAACCTAAACATACGTTTTTTTTTAGTTGTAATAATTTTACGTCAACTATATTACTTCCAAACTAATGAAGTGCTCAAGCTATTTTCATTTGATGGGAGTTTACAGATAAATTGTTTCTTCGCAACTTAATGCAATACCTTATGAGTATATTATGACCAATTAGCATATCTAAGCACTGATTACCCTGCAGGAAGCATTACGACAAAAAAAAAAAAAACAGCTCCAAAAGTTTACACAAAATATAATATCAAATCAACCGCTCGAATCAAAGTGATAATACGTACACCTATATTATTATGCCATTAATTTTTTCGAATGAAATATTTGAGTTCTGATGTTATCCAATGTTGGAAATATTCTATACGCTTCAGACCTGATAATTGGCTATTGGAATTTATGTCAATTCAATAAGTGTAGAAGCGCAGAATCCTTCACTGGGAAATAATAATATAACTTATGATTTACCCAGCAAACATTTGAACAACATTGTGAGATTAAAAGAATTCTATCCAAATTATAATAATTATAAATTATTATCAAGAATTCGAATGAGAAAGAACGATAGTTGTGAACATACCAAAGTGTGTACTTTGTATGTATACCTTGTAGGACCAAGATTGCTTCTCTATATATGCTTCGTTAAGGTATTACTGATACTTAGCTTATTATTGAATGAGATAAATAAACGAGATTTTTTCCAAAGTATCCGAATAATAAAGTCCGAACGACTTTAGTTTATGTACAGATTTGTGTAGATATTACATTTTTAAATTTTAAATAAATATCAATATTTTTTTTTTCTTTTTTTCTGTTTCTTACTGTACGTCGTTTGACTAGACACCATGAAATATCGCATTATGCAGCATTTGGCCTTTAAAAATAATTCTAGTCGAGTCTAATTGTTACTATCTTGTCTTAAAAATTATGTATTGCAAATATAAGATAGTTAATTTATTAGAGTATTTAAATGATCTGTTTTAAGCAACTGCGATAAAGACAATGATTATATTATGTTTTCCTTATTTTTCAAATATCAATAATTATTAATGAAAAGTAATGATATCTATAAAATATAGTAACAGTAAAATAATATGTGTGACACGAATAATAATCAGAGATCAATATATTTTTTTTTTTTCTCTCATCTATCAGCTTGAAAATTTCATTGACTCGGCATTTTTTTTATCGTCTAGTATTAGTTTGCGAATTTGAAATACTTTCATTAGTGACGATGAATCTTTTCAATACAACATACTAGTTATATAATATGTATAATTCAACATTATGTGCCTTTAGTAGGTAACAGACATTTGACAAAAGATTGTGAGACGCAATCCCTAAGCCGGAGGCTTTTCGCTGAAGGCTACGACTTTCAGACTACACTGATATTATATCAAATTTAAAATTCATCAATTTACATACTACGTCAAGTGGCAATTAGTGTTTCTAATACCCTCAGATCTTACATACTTTGTTGGCAGTATAACTATTTTACATTTTTTACTTCTAGCCAAATATTATAAGTATAACACAGAAACAATGATCTTTTATCTCAATTTTGAAATTTACTCGCTAGAGTCTTGCATATAAAGTATTCGGTTACCCCTTTCTGACCAAGTTCAAGCAAATGCGATATTATAGATTACAATTTATCTCAACTATTTATAATGAAATAGACATTTTTCGTATATATCTAAATGCAGTACTACTGTATGACAAAGTTCAAGGTATAAGCAAGAGAGTGGCAAAAACTGTTTGTTGCATTTAATTTGGGCTTAGCACAGGAGGTCGGAAACTCGGTATGCAAGGATGACTTACGATTAATGATGAATGAACTAAACTAATATAACGACAATGTACAGTTACATTTAAGAGATTAAATTGAAACAAACGAAAAAAAAAAACAAAGAAAAGAAAATTAGACCGTAATTGGTGGCCTATACTCTTTGTTTACGACATAAAACTTGTGTTTTTTACTAAACAGACCCCAAATTACCGCAACATTTTCAATTAAAATGTTAAATGGAATTGTAGACAAAGCTCCGCATATGCATAGCATAAATCGTAATATACCAAAGCGATATAAAGAGAATGATTTTACGACACCAAAAACATACATGTAGATATTTACAGCGCCGATAAAAGCACACAGAAAATCTATCAACGGAGGACATGTGATAGGACATAAACCAGCCAAAATAACATTTGAGGTAGAAAGAGGCATCGTTACCCATGAGTAACAAGATATTCCTAATAGTATCTTCTTCTTTAATGGAATAGCTTTTGAATGAACAACGAGCAGTATACCCTGTAACCATCTCTTTCTCTGCTGAACAAAATCCCATAATGAAAATGGTGATTTTTCCCACATTTCACCTTCCACAAAGTTGAATGTATACCCTTGTGTGAAAGCCTTCATTGCAAAGAAACAATCTTCGGCTACAGAACCGTCCAATCCATTGTCAAACGACACTTGCTTCTCTGCTCCCACCTATAATTTAAAAATACAGATTAATCAATCACCTCTTTTTAATTAACTACAATTTATATTCTAATAGGAAGTTTGTCTTTACATTTGATTTTACTATTCAATTTAGTAACTTATCAGCAACGGCTGATTAGCTTGAAGATATGATCGGCAAATATTAACTTGATTTTTGTCAATACAGTTATCTATTTCAAACAGCTCAAAGTTTACACTGGGCAAACAAACTGCCTTCGGGTTGGTTTCGGACCCTCAAGTAAATAGAAGGATAAATCTAAGGACGAGTGCTTCTCAAAATACAAAATTTATCCAAATATTTTTGTCGATCGCATCGTCATAATTGTTCAATTCATTTTTTTTTCTGGTATTTATTACCTGAGTAACAACATAGGAACCTTTCATGCTGAACAAAGGTTTATGAAACATGTAAAACTGTAGTCTAAGTTTTCCCATAT
Organism: Tenthredo livida; assembly: GCA_963992785.1. Lineage (NCBI taxonomy): Eukaryota > Metazoa > Arthropoda > Insecta > Hymenoptera > Tenthredinidae > Tenthredo > Tenthredo livida. The sequence continues at coordinate 4,846,018 of OZ023071.1, read as the reverse complement.
CATCAGCGACTCTGAAGCTGTCTGCAAGGGTGGTAATCCAGTTGACCACATCTTCGTTTGCATAAGTAATCAATCCTTGACCAAACTGATGTTTACCGTCAAGAACAAAATTTAGTATACCACGAACGGAGTTTTCAGTTAACAAAGTCTCTTCATCCAAATGTACGATCCAGTCATGATCAGCCAATTCATTGACTGAATTTTCTAGGCAATACTGTAAAGCCCTTGCTTTAAAAAGAGCCCCAGTTGAAGTGCGATAATTTGACGGTATGACTAGCTCTCTTACTCTACGATGTGGCGCAAGACCAATTGGCTTATCGCTAACAACTTCTATTTGAAAATTCTCAAGTCCAGCTTCTGTACATTTATTCATATTACGATTAACGTTTGTTTTTACCAAGTGAGGATAATCACCTCTGGTTACTATCCTTATACAAATGAATGGCGCCAGAAGTGGCGATCCTTTCAGTATAACTTTGTCAGGGAAAGCGTTGTACATTGTTAAACCAAAGAAATTGAATAATACTTGAGGGAATGAGAGGAACGTGAGTATTCTTAATATGTATAAAACCAACGCTCCAATCAATCCGTAATCTTTCCATGGATCAAGGTTCGATTGGCTATCTGTATTCCATTTTAACCCACCGGATACAAGACCAAATACCACAACTACTATTGCCAGCAAACTACAATGTAGGATATGTTTAGTTCTGCTGCTCAGCATTGTTTCTAAAATCAAACAATTTTTTTCAATCTTTTATTTGTCAATTCATTACTAATAGGTACAGAGATTTCTTTTTATTATACAAAAGTATAATTGATATGGTTTTTGTCATTTCTCATCAACTTTTATCATCAATATCTGTATTCTGTTCGTGTTGAACAAAAAACAAAAAAACAAAAAAGAAAAGGTTAGATTTTTTCATTGGAATGATATACTAGCTGCGAGTTTAATCATCGCAGGGAAGAGCAAGAGAGACATAAAAAAGAAACGAAAGATATTTGTGTGGTTTAATCATTGTATTTTGATATTTTGATACTTTGATCACGCGTTAATTAAGATAATGCAGCAGTTTGTCACGACGTCAAAAAGTGAAGATCAAACGAGTTGTTGACGATTGTGTATGTAAGTATTCTGAGAACGAATTTAAAAACAAATGAAGTTTTCTCTTACCTTCTTATTTTATTTTCTTTCTTTTTCTTTTCACTAGCGTTAGTTGATCAGATTTTTAGTGTTATTAATAGTAACGTCTCGTAGTACATCCCATAGCCCGATAATCGTATACGATTGAAATAATTGTATAGTTGTAGTATAGTATGTATTTAGCCGGCACGATGTTATAAATGAAACGAAAAGCGACGCCTCGATTTCTTGAACTGTGCTACTCACAATATTATCCTCTTATCAAAAATTTCGCAACAGAGGTATACGTAGGTAATGAAGAATTGTACACTTTATGTATGTAAAATTTCCTTATTTTATGGTTAAAATTCACTTTTGTTATAAAACGCTTGTCATTTGCACAAGCCTAGGTTTAATCTTGACACGTGTGTTTGTTAAATAAGTCATGTATCATTATACGGAAAGATATTATTATTGAAAAAAATAAGAATAAAAATAAAACTGAGCAGTATATGCCCTATTTAAATAGGGCACAGGTTAAATAGATAAAACTTTCGGGCAGTTATAGCAGCGCAAGGATGCTTCGACGCTTCCTTCGTCGGTTAAACCTTGTTTACTGAACAGCCAATGAGACGGCAAGGTTGTATACTATAACTGCGCGTACGGAATCGCTGATTCTTATTTGCCGTATAGGTAGTAGTTTTATTGCATCGTTTTTCCTTGTTAGAAGAAAAATTCCATTTTTTTTGTGCTCGATATTAATAATGATGAATGATGATCAATAATGGTAATTGATAATTTTAGTCAATCGAATTGGCATTGAATAGCTCAAATTCCGTACCATTGAGTGTGTAATTCATCAAAGGGAATATAAAATATGATCCTGCGATAAATTCAAAAAGTTAAATTTATCTATTAACACTGACCTATCTCAATGATATACATAGGTATACGTATACATGGGCTATCAAAGTTTGATACGATTAATTAGCTATTATGTCAAAATCGAGTGCCGAGATAAGTAAACGGTGTATTTATTCTATTATGACAAGTCATAATCCATCAATTTTTACTATCTCATATTATTTAGCAGTGTTTTAATTGTAGTAACTTAATTATCATCATTCCCCTGGTGTATGTAATAGTCATCAGCGCATACTATAAAACATTATCAGGAAAATAGTATAATCGTTGAAATGCTGTACAGTTATATGGCATATATATATTATATACCTATATATAGTCGACAGTCGTAAATATTTCGACTAAAGACGGATTATTATAATAGGTTTAGTAATTTGGAAGTTCCTGTAGTACCTGAAAAAAGAAACAATGGGTTTCGGGTGTAATAATAATACGACGGGGACAGGGGAATGAGGAATGAGGAATTTATTTTTATAACATTATCATAGAGATAAAACGGTTGAAGTATAAATCGTGATCTGCATAGAATAGAGACTCTTTATTATTACGAATTATTAATGTACACATCATTTGTGATAAGCGCGGTAGCGCGTCTTAAATACTGCAATATCATTGGGTGGCCAAACTTTGAACATTGCACGGCCTCGCAATAAACCCTGCGGAACAGGGCCGTATGTACGAGAATCTGAGGAATTACTGCTGTTGTCACCTTCGAGCCAAACGTGGCCGACTGGTACCTGGAAAAATACAACTTACACAATACTGCAATCGCACGACGTGCTCGGCGATAGTACTACCTGGGTATATATATGTAGTGTAATTATTCACTCGGTGATGATTAATTCGCACGCGATACATATTCGCGACAGATAATACAATGTGATAATGATAATGAACTGCATAAGAAAAGTATTGAAAATTTGTGTCATTAACATTTTTTTTCAAGTATAGAAATCCTTTTGTTATTACGCTTCTTTAGAATTAGCATTTGTCACATCTGCTCATTGCGCATTGTTGAGCTAACAAATGATAAAAACTGAAAATTTTAAAATTAAAACTGCTCTGAAATTTTGAGGATTCATTTAGGACTAATTAATGATGGAATTCTCAAAATTTCAGAGCTATACATCATTGCGTTCATTTTCCGTAAACTCAATTGAGAATTATATAATATATATAATATGTGTATGCGACAGACGCCACTTGATATAAAGTGACGGCAATCTCAATGAAGCTGTTCGTTCCTGTTCAGATTTACGGACAAAGCGGTAGTGTGTGCATTTCACACATAACAATGTAACTTGATTAGAACAAATCGGCAGAGGCACAGTCGTAATTAGAATATCGTAGAGTTTTGGTAAAATGGTATTTTCCATCTTTTTTCTTTCGCGTTTATAAGGCCAATGAGACTTACAATATAAGTTGAGAATCCATCGTAGATCTTATCCCCCGGAAGACCTGTTACCCGTTTGCATATATGTTGGCACGGATTTGATGGGCATTTTGCAATAACTATATCTCCCTTATATATACGTTGTAGACGCGGTGATATATGCTCTGTTAATAACACGTCGTTACTATAAATCGTTGGTTCCATCGACGGACCTGTACACTGTAAGATGAGACGAAACTTATTACATACACAAACATTATCCTATTTCAAAAATAAATACACGCTAAAATTCATACATTATCTCGAAGATAAATCAATTTGGTGACTTCCTGCAGGCTATACTCCTTCATTCTTATTTTTTTTAATTTTTTTCAATAGTAAAATACATAATATATCATCTTCAACTGTAAAATGTCTAATTGATAAACAATTCAAATCGTGTCATACATTTTTCCGGATTCAAATTATCGCGGGTGTGAATTAACGAGACAATAGTTAGACAGTCGCGAGTGACATCTGTCTGCGCAATCGATAAAGCAGATCGTCATAACGACTGAGTACTGACGTCTTCCAACTTTTAGTATACACGGACGCTCTAGGTAGGAGCAGTCAATGGCTAAGCCATAACCTCAAAATGAAAATCTCGGATGTCAAAATACTAGACAATTAAAATGTACTACGCGTTAGTGAATAACAATAGAAAAACCGAACTTACCACAACAAAATCACCGATATATTCCAACGCACAGTGAGTTACGCATCCATATTGTAACAAAGTACCAACTGCGCCTAATATCTTAGCTGAAAATTTGTTGAACATTGTGCGCGATTGTGATTGACATTATTGTCTCGATTACAGCGAATGTCTGAATGTCGGCTATTTAAAGGATTAAAACTAATAAAATTAATAGACGGTGAGATTTATCTCGAACGACGGACTAGGCATACCACGGAGAGCGGTAAGTCACGTGCGAATTGATGTTTCATTTACTAACAGAGAGAGAAAGAGAGAGAGAGGAAAAAAAAATACATATCATACGAAGCAATTGAAGCTGATCATCAGCTGCAAATATGGTTTGGGCAAATAGCTATGAAATTTGCCAGAAATAAATTTGATCACGTTACGTGTATAACATTATTTTTATATATTTTAAACATTGGTAAGTGACATCTAACAGACCGCGAAGTCAATCGGTAAAACAGAATCGGTACATTATCTGACGTAATGAATATCTTTGATAGTTTTTCGAACACACCTAAAGCGGCTCTGAATTTTCTTACAGAGTTTTCGAAATTAGTTGGCTGTGAGTTACCACTGATGCATCTTCTCTCTCATTTCGGGTGTCTTAACAATGGATTGACTTATTTGTGTGTTTTAAAATTTATATCAACGGAGTTAAATGTGGTTTCTGATAAAATATTTTCAACATTTGATAAATACGTTAGTTCTGTAATAAATATATATATAATGAATTTGAACATTAACTTGGTCAAGTTTTTTTAACAACGTCACTCTTTGATACAACCACCAGTACCTGAAAAAAACTATAAGACAAATTTTATAAATTTACGAGTCCACATTTTATAGGTGAGTTTTATCAAAAATTTATCACCCTCCCAAACACTTGAGATATTCTCATTCTAATATGTAAAAAAATCCATTATTTTCATTACTAAAGTCACAGTGAATTTTTCATGAATTTTTTACATCTATAATTAATCCCAAGAAATATCAAACATGTGCCATCGCTCTCCGACTATTCCATCCAGTGATTCATTCACACCCCCTTCATTCCTATGAATCATTCTGTTCTCTTTGTTTGTAATCGTCTTTAGAACTTTTTTTTTCTTCTAATTCTATAAATGTTCTAAAAAAGTATCTAGCATGTGCGATCGCTCCCCATTCTTTCATCCCCCAATGATTCATTCACACCCCCTTCATTCCGATGAATCATTCTGTACTTTGTTTATCCGTAATCCGCTTCTGTACGGCGCGGGGTATTAAGATTGAACGAAAATCTAATTCCCTTAGAATACATGCCTCTTGTATTTCAATTATAATCAATTTATTCAATTAACTATATCCAGGAATCAATTTCAACGACAAATTATATCGCTATTGTCTGCTGATAATCTTAGAAGTTCATAACAATTTAGATTACAATAAAAAAAATTGAGAAGATTTTTTACCATATTTATTTCTGTCTACATAATTTCATGTTTTTTTTATTTATTTACTTTTTTTTATTGTGGGCCGATCGATCACTTGTTACTGTAAATAAAACCTTTTAACTTCAATTGATTGGTATAATAGTTCCAAGCGAAATTGATCGATATTTCAATTCCTGAAGCGTTATTCCAAAGGTCGCTAACAATCTTGCAATTTAATTTATCTTTGAAGATTATTCATTCACTCAAAGAGATATTAAGTTTCAATTCTCAAGTAGAGATAATGATGATTGATTAGATGTTGAAACTATAATGGTTTATCTATCCTAAGAATAAAAGAATCTTGGTAGGAGTTTTTTCTTTTTTTTTTTTCAATTTTAAACTCTCGATGTTCGATAAATGAATTTATCAAACAGGCCAACAAAGAAGCGGCCAAAGTACTGACCGTTAATGATATATATAGTACTATTATGTTAAACACCATCTTGTTTACACTCTCATCTTTTCATAGAGTATTAAATATAGGTGGGAGAACTGTGAACCATGTATAATTTGTACAAAGCATCGGTAATACTTGTATTTGTTCAGAGTATATGCCACTCGATAAGCTTTCAGTAAAGATATGAGGATTATTTAGAACACTGATTAAAACTCACATAGACTCTTTGTATCGATATATAATATACCAAAAATGTTGAACAGCAGGTTCTTCAAACAAAATATAGACTAACTATCCAACGCTTAGTTTAAATGCGCCGCTGCTTTAACGTCCACAAAATTTATTGCAGTTTACTAGTTATTTGAAAAAGGCATTATTCAATCTTCAAAACCAATGAATGGGAAAGCCTGATGATCAACAATGCCTTATTATGATGTTATTGATCATAATAATACATTATTGTTACTAATTTCAGATAAAAAATAATCAACAACACAAACGATGGGTCGTTATAGTGGAAAAAAATGTCGTCTACTGACCATGCTGTGGCTTACAGCATTCTTCTTTTTGGTAGAAATAATCGTTGGCTATATAACAAACTCTATGGCTTTAATAGCTGATAGTTTTCACATGTTGTCCGACGTTGCTGCTCTAGTTGTAGCGTTTCTATCTGTAAAGGTAATATCGCTAGATGCCTATACCCCCAAACTGAAGTGATGATGATAAAGAAACTGGTTTGTAAGCAACGAAAAAAATCTCTGATCGTTTCATCATTTTTACAGATGTCTCCAAAGAAATGGTCAAAGAATACATTTGGCTGGGCAAGAGCTGAGGTTTTAGGAGCTCTAGTTAATGCAGTGTTCCTAGTTGCACTGTGCTTCAGTATTACAGTAGAAGCGTGTAAACGGTTTATCAATCTTGAACCAATCCATGATCCTATACTTCTTGTGATCGTTGGTGCTATAGGATTACTAGTTAACGTAGTTGGACTCTGTCTCTTCCATGGTGAGTTAAATCGAGTAAAATTTTATTTTATCATATCTGTTTTATTGCCAAATCACTAATTTTTTCTTTGTTTGTTTTCACATGAATGTAGCAAAAGACGATACTAGTTAAGGAATAGATTGATTCAAAGTCTCTATTATTTTAAATCAATTGAAGTTTAGTGGAAAGTTTTTTGTCAGACTTAGGGATAAGGGAGTTCAATTTCACAGAAAACTTTGAATCTGATATTCAGTCGGATTTGATGATTTGAAATTATCATTTTCTCTTTAGATGGGATTAAAATTTTTTATAGTTCGATCGTTTTATAATTTCATTCGTTATGTAGGTCAAGGAAGAAAAGAGGTAACTTCTCATCTTCCCGAAGATGTCGCAGTTCTCTCTATTAAATACGAAGCAACTGTCGACCCTGTACTGACCAGTGATGTAGGTCAGCTATACTGATGAAAAGTTGTTTTCTCGTTACTCAAAATTCACAGCAAACATAGTATACCGGATTTTGTGGTTTAGTGGTTTTGTGGTTTATATTTGAAACACAAACATCCTCGTCTGACCGGAAACTTTCCTATAGTTTCATTATTTTAATGAATCTAATTCTTACCATATTCATGCATTTTATCGCGCTGCCCTTTATATATTTAAGAATTTGAATCTGGAACAGCAATGAAGTATTATTATCGTGCTTTGTTTGATCTGCTCATTGAATATTGTAATTTAATTTAATTAAATTATCACAAAGAAATGACGAAAACCCCCCCACAGATTAGTAAATCGGATTAATAATATGTTGACCTTAGTGAAATATTACAGTTCAACGTCAATAAGAGAAAACGTGATGAGGAGGAATCTCCCTTTTGTTTTGCTTTGCCGAGTGTTAAACTCATCCCACCACAGATAAGAAAAGATGAATAGGGTGAACTACTATCGTATGCTCATTTGTAGTAGCATTGAGGTCGCCGAGACTTGAAATCATTAATCATTCGCTATTAGACAGCCAATCAAGGAATAACAACCTTTTATTGCGGTTTTACTGTATAGGAAATTCGCATTCTTTTATACGCTATGATATTCTAAATTTTTATAATAAATGCTATTCTTAATTTTTCAGACCATGGAAATTCTCACGGTCATTCACATGGCATTTCTCGAAGCCACAACAGGCTCAGTACTCTCGTTGGTACCGATGATAATGAAAATGACGCACCATGCAGACCTCCGAATCCACCTGTTAAACGAGCACATGGTCATAGTCACGACGCTAGTCAGATGAATATGCGGGGTGTATTTCTTCACGTTCTTTCTGATGCCCTTGGGTCTGTCATCGTCATTGCTTCTGCTCTGATTATACATTTCACAGAATGGGAGTACAGGTAAGAGAGAGATGAACAAATTCCAATTCTTTTACCCAATTAGTTTTCTTACGAGTGTTTTTACGTATTAATTATATTATTTTTACCACTAGAATACTCATAGACACTAGAAATCAAGCGAAAAGTATTCGAAAGTAATTTTAGATTCGTATTTATGATTTTCGTTTATACATTCAACTATGATTTCTGGAATTTGCAGATTTTACATCGATCCTGCGTTATCACTGCTGCTAGTATTACTTATATTGAGATCAGTGTGGCCACTGCTACAGGAATCTGCTTTGATTCTACTGCAAACGGTTCCGACTCACATACAGGTAAGTTGCTATAAGTTTTAAAGATTTTCCAGAGCGCATATTAACAAGAAGTTTCTGTTGAACGTTTTTCATTTAATCACTCAATGAATAATCAATTTCTAATTTTACATTCATCGCTATCCGTAGGTAGATGCAATTCAGCAACGTTTATTGGACAATGTAGACGGTGTATTGGCTGTGCATGAATTTCACGTCTGGCAATTGGCTGGAGATAGGATTATAGCATCTGCTCATATCCGTTGTCGCAATCTCTCTGAGTATATGAAAATTGCTGAAAAAGTAAAGGAGTTCTTTCATAATGAGGGAATTCACTCGACCACAATACAACCAGAATTTATAGATGTTAGTATTACTCTCGTGATTACTAAACCATATATTTACTACGAAAATATAATATGGATATCAGTGGCTGATTACTCGATGAACCAAAATATGAAATTATGTATTACGATTCATTCTATATTCACACAAATATTTTTACAGTATCATGCGGATAGTGAAGTACAAGAAACACCGACCGAAGATTGTGTTCTCGATTGCCCAAAGACGGATAAGCCATGTAATCACGCTACCTGTTGCGGTCCATCAAAACAGGTAAGAATTTCATCGGTTTATTTCCACCCATAATAATCGACACATTCCTTATCCCTAATTCCCAATTCCTTCAGTACTACCTGAAAAGAAATGCTATCCGTTCCCATAGTCCTGCAAAGGCCAGATGCCTCGGACGTTGTCTAGATGGTATCAACTCAGAATCTAACACATGTTTGGGTGAATTTATTACTTATTATCAAGTGCAGGTGTAATCAATTCTGTTACAATACGCGAATGATTAGTAATAATGGAAATTCTTTTTTCTTCAAATGATGAATGATTAATATTTTAGGGTCGTGAGACTCCTTCTCCTGGGGAAACGCCTTACATGTGCAGACAGCGTAATAGTCTGGCACGATCAACGGTATCTATAGGAGGAACGCAGCAGCAGCAAGAAGTAAATGAAATGGAACGCGGTCACTTACTGTCGCTGCCTACTTCTCATCATTCCGTTCAATTAGCTCACACTCTTGTCAACTCACCGACGGCCTGACTTTTCATATCATATTAACGAATGCCTACCTCCGTAAGCGGTCGTGTAACGTATCGTAACGCAACATAACGTAACGTAACGTAACGTGACGTAACAATGCCATTGTACAAAAGTAATAATAAATTATTACACCTGGGCGCTTATCTCATTAACTGCTGCTCTTTTTATCAATGAAATTCAATTATAATATCGAGTTTAGCACAATATGTGGATAGTTGGAAAAATAATATAGCTAAAAAAAATTACAAACGCGCTAAGTTTATTATCGACATGAAAATATCTTTTATGCGGATGGCATATAAGTTGATTACCTATGTTAATAATTTTTAGTACTTTACCAGGAGTTTGGAAGAGGAATAGGCTGGATCTTGTATGATTTATGTAATTAACTTGCTTATTATCGGGTAAGTAAGTAAGTGGTAATAAGTAGCTGATCGAAGGCCAAAGGCATGCACATACCAAATGAAATATATTATCGTTTTCGTGATGATAATGAACTTGTCGTAACTGCCTTGATAAGTATTCAGATGCCTGTAAATACATAAGGTAATAGAATTGATGAAATTATATTTGATAATATTCATTTATCTATCTTGCACGAATACGTCGATCCATTTTCCTTTTTTATTTTCTCTTTTTTTGTTATTTATTTTTATTTTTTTATTTTTTTATTTTTTTTCTAGACTCATCAGAATACAGCAACTGTACACATTGATAATTATTATTACTTCTAAGAAGTAGCTATATGTTTTTAACATATAGACGAATTCATTTGATGACTCATCGTGGCTTATCGTCAATACATTACATTCTACCATGGAAATCATCAATTCTAAATTATTGTAATTTCAATTGCTATATCCTAGAAGCAGAAATTTTTCGATTATATTCTAGAAATATATTTGGAATCTTATAAAGTTCCAGAGATATCTATATTCGAACCTTTTTATGCTGCATGGGTAATGTTTACCTATAGAAAATTTCACAATATTAATTAATCACGCTTGTGTTAGCGTAATTTTACATACGACCACTCCTACTTTTTTGTATTATTCGAATTCGAAGCCTTCCATTAACGCAAAATATTATTATAGCTAAACGCAAGAATATATTTGTACTAGTATGTACTTCTATCACAGATTGTTCTTATAAATTTCACCTCATGTCTGAAAGTTTTCAACTGAAAGTAGCGTTGATCGTATTGTGTATATAAAAAGTGAAAAACAAAAAAAAAAACGGAAAAAAAACAAAAAACAAATCAATTGTAATGTTGCAAAACTTTTAAGGTAATTCAAAGGCCTGTACAAGATATTTCCCAAAGAGTGTTAAGTATGTAATCATTATTATTGTTAAATTTGCAGCGTTTTTATACGTTCGAAAGAACACGTTTTTTAAATAAATAGAAAAAAAAATGAATAGTATAGATTATCAAAAATGTAATTAACAATTAGTAATCAACGCACTTTAACAAATACTTGTATATTAGACTCACTTACTCATGATATGTGTAATCATCAAATTATCACAGTGTTTGGTACTATTCACTGTTTAGATGATATTTTCATCTGATTTATTATAGTACCGTACTATTATATGATTATTTATGCCTAGAATATGTTGAAATTGGATTTGTTCATGTGGCAAAACAGAAAAAGAAAAAAAAAACAAAAAAAACGACGTTTTATCTCAGCGAACAAATACATTTATAGTGGTACGAATATTTTGGTATGTGAAAGAAAAAAAAAGGCACTTGGCTTCTTGGTATATAACGTAGCCTACTTATATAATTTAATCAATTATAATATCGCTTTATGATTTGAATGATATATATCAAATGCCAATTAGCGATTATTGATGAACAAGTTTTCACTGTCTGTGATCAAAATCCTTGAATGTTTTATTAACACTGAATTATTAAGAGCGTTTGCACAAACATTTATATACATAAATACATATAATATAATACAATATAATATAATATAATATAATATAATTTTTTTTTTTTCGAATAATAATAATTATTAATGATTGGTATATTAAACAAAAAAAAAGTGTTGTATATATATACTATTGTTTTTATACTTTTTATTCATTCAAATTAAAAAATTACATTTGACAATTGTAGGTAGTAACATACAGAGAAAAATCAGATAGTATTATTTAACGAAAAGAGTGTGGAAGAGAGAGAGAGAGGGAGAGAGAGTGTGAGTGAATAACAATATTTGAAATATTATTGAATATGACACATAAGTTTTGTTCATTTTATTTTCAAAAATAGATTTTTATATCTTGACAACATTTTTGTATGCCCCCTTGCAATATGAAAGCTGTTATTATAAGATTAGATAAACTTATTCAAAAAGTTATCAAACTATGTGAGCTGTGAGTTTCTAAATCTACAGATGACTTAATAACTTTCTTTTTTGTTTTTTTTTTTGTTTTTTTTTTTTTAATTTTGGCGTGCTAGACATAGATGTAAATAAAATACGAAAAAAAAAACTATTTATAAACTCATGTTATATAAATATATGGAGAAATATAAGTTTTATCCATTACCTTGTTCGTTTATAGCATACAGTAGTATTATATCAATTTACATAATTCATTAATAATAATGCATACATCTATTTCATACTCAATTAGGAATGAAAATTCATGATCAAAGATATCGATCGGAATTCAAAACTAACGCATATCTCTTATAGCATGACAAAAGCAATAAAACAAAAACAGGTTTTAAATTAGCTAAGCAGCTGTGGCTATTTGCTGCGATATCCAAGTGTTGTAGTTTGGTATGTTTACATAAACTCCGGGTACTCCCGCACTCGCACATCCGATACCCCATGCAACTAGGCCAATAACTTGCCATCTTCCTTGCACTTGACAGACAAGAGGTGAACCGCCGTCACCCTATGAACAAAGTTCACTGTTTTTATCATCGGAAAAGAAAGAAAACATTCAACATGATTAATTCAATAATTTCATCAATCAACTTACTGTACAAGCATCTTTGTTCATTTCACCACCTGCACATATAAAACTGTTTCTACTTAAGGTGAAAAATTGACCAAGTCTTGTGCCTCTCAAACGAGATTCGCAATCGCCTTGATCTAGTATTGGCACATCGACTTCTTTCATGGTGCCTTGATAGACACCAGTTGGTCCGAAAGCATTTTTTCCCCATCCAGAAACCCAGCATCTTTAAAACGAAAACGATCAGTGATATCATTGTCAAATCTAATTGAAATTATAATACAAAATAATCGATTATAACGAAAACTCGACGAATTATTATTCTCACCTTGTCTGAGCTGCCGGTATTCCGCTTGGTGGACATATCGTACTTATTCCTGGACTCGTCGATACAGGAACAGTTCCACTTAGTCTTACGATTGCTACATCATTTTGTAAATTTTCCGAATTGAACATGGGGTGAATAAATGTTCTTTGAACGGCGTATTCTTGGTATGGATACCTCTCGCTCACAGCCAGGCCATTCCATTCTCCAAGTCTCACCTTAAAGGCGTTACTAAAATAAAAAATAAAACATTAAAAAATCTTATGAAATACTAAACGAATACATATTGCAGTGAATTTTAATGGTAGAGAAAGAAATCGGAGGGGGTAGACTTACCCGAGCCCAGATACTTTATGGGCTACAGTTAGGATGTTATTAGCGTCCAAAAGGACTCCAGATCCAATGTAACTGTTGCCGGTTGTGAGCAAAGCAGCTTGCCATGGATAAGCACCGTAACTAGCTGTTCCTGCTGGTTGAGCTGTTAAAGCTATTTTCCTCATTCCACAACTGGCGTCTGTTAGTCCAGATGAACCGCCACCTCCAGATGAACCGCCCCCTCCAGTTGTACCACCGCCTCCAGATGTAGTGCAGCAATATTGCAAACCGGCAGAACAGACAGTTGTACCCTTAGTTTATAAAGATAAGATTAAGATGGTTTCATTGTTAACAATTTATTCATCAGTTTCATGCACGAAACCTACCGTATTCACTATTCGTATATCAATTCCGGCTGTTGATGATCCTCCACATGTACCCATCGGGACGCACGTGCACATTGCTGATTGAAATTATTTCATTTAAATTATCATGAGGGACTTGAATCCGACGTAGCGAAAATTGGAAAATAAAATTGATAACTGGAGGTGTACTATGATGTATGAGTGCCATTGGTGATTGAACCATAAGCATTAACTTTGGAGTACTAAATGATATTCTAATGCGAAGCTATGATCTCGTCAGTTTTACTGATTGTTTGGTTTGTTTTATGTGAGAAATGACCATTGGAGATTCATTCTTTTCTGTAAATATGCAGAAACTCGTATTGCACCTTGGGCTGCAGTGGTTGCCGGTGGTTGTGTAGCTTGAGTCACTGACTGGGCAAAGACAATTGTCTGTGTTTGGCAAAGAGTATTTTGGTAATAGTTTTGAATGAGTAGAAACAATGCCATAAAACGGCAGGTAAAATTTAAGTGATATTTGAACATTGTGGGTGGTTTAACTACACTGAAAAATATACTGTGCGCAGGTTTAGCCGGAGCGTTAATATAGTGATGATAGAAACTGCAGTCTACGGTTTTATATATACCATGTGCAGGTATACCGAGCAGATGGAAGAATTAATATACATTTTTTTTCTCAAACTGAAGCATACTATGGATCATATTATCTCGTATTTCCAGGCGAAACGAAAAGCTTCGGCCTTCCCCCGTACGTTGACGGTCGCCGTCGTGTGTTATATAAATAAAAATACAATAACTGGGGGGAAAAAAACGACAAATTACTTCCCATTATTATCATACATTTACTACACAGTGACGCTGATTCATCACCTAGGTCATCTAGCCGTGAGTTCGCGGCAAAGCGGAGCACCGATTTGGTGATAACATAAGCATTATGCCTTTGTTTATGTGCTAAATTTGCATCCGCCAGTGGTATCCGCATGCACTAGATGTAAACGGAGTTCATTAATGTACGGATTTTCCCATAGTAATATAGCACGTTTTACGCAATCTAGATGCATATGATGTAAAAAAAAAATTGCAACCACCCCCGAGGACTTGCACAGTTCTAATTTATGACAAAATTGATCAGAGCGCGCTGGAAATGTGCAATTTAAAAAAGTTCTGCAACGCTGCAGGCGATGAAACCTCCTTTGGCTTTTTCTTTTCAACATATTGTAATTGTTACTCATTTAAATGTACTATTATTTGTTACATTAACTCTCATGGGTAACTGGGCGAAACAGAGTCCTTATGGCTCTAATTATGTTGTTTCGCAGTATACCTTGAGGCTTTGTGCGCTTCGGTTATCCCCATGAGCATATGTAATTATGATCGATTGTCAAATCAGAAAAATATGGTCACGGCTGGTTTTTGTTTTGTGGTCTTGGGTTTTTTAATCATAAAGCTACGATATCAAAAAAATACATTAGTAACACGTTCAGGGAAATCGGTATGCAGCCATTTTATCGTTATCGTGGTATCTTTACACCGTCACTGATATCGCTCATAGCAAACGACTGAGTAGTATTACTTCCGTAGAGTTAGTGATAGAAGCAAGTGAGGTAACAGAATTATGGATATTCAGCTCAGGATGCGTGAAATAAATCTAACGTCGATATTATTTCTCATTGCCTTCCTTACGTCCAGGCAGTATACTTATGGTTAGTATTTATGGGTACCTATTCACTTCTATTTTGTACAAAGCTACTACCTACACATCGACATCGTCGCATCCATGAGATGTTGATAAGATTAAAACATAAAAAATATTGACACATTCGTACTACAACACATGTTCGATGCAAATGCAGGTTCCACGTCTTTTCGGCCCAGCTGTATAGCAATTGGCCCCGAAAAAAATTCATTCTGCTCAATTCATCCCAGTCTCATTTCATCCCAAAATTATTAATCGCCCCACTGTTACTGATTCCTCGTCCCTGAATCAATTCCGTCATACCAACATATGTAGTGCCTAGTTTACTGCTTGCTAAAAGGACTTATTAAGACGAGTCTTCCATTCCGTCTGTGTATGGAAAAAAAACAGATTAACTTTTTCAAAAAGTCATAAGCACACTCATACGAATGAACACACTCGATCGATGTAGATTAATACTTTACTGATATTATCTCTACGTGATTTTCTTTCATTGATATAAAGAATACTTTTACGATGAGTATGAAACAGTTTTCCTAATCTTGCGCTACAAGGTTCAAGGATATAGAACTTATACCAGATATAGTCAATCATTTCGTATAGCTATATGAGTCTACAAATTGGTGATAAGAATCTTTCATCGTTTGCTTTCAGGATTGACCTGCTATGTTTGCCAGAGCACATCACCGACAAGTTCTTGTATATCAAATCCTGACTCTTCAAGTACATGCAACTCGAAATATTGCACGATATATCGGCGAGAATTGGCTGAACCTTCGGGAATTTTGACTGCATTTTATCGCGCTTGCGAAGATACACCTTCGTATTTAAATACTAAACTCAGTACACCGTATGCTACCACATACTATCGTGCTTGTGAAAGTGATCTCTGTAACACTGGAGATGGTACGACTGAGGTAACTTCAACTAGTTCATTATTAACTGTATCCAGAGAGACCATACTTGTACCAGGGATAGGTGCAGTGAACGATGCATCTAGTCTGCACGCTGGTACCGTATGCGCTTTTGTGTTAATCATAGTTGCATTTGCTATGGCCATGTATTACGAATGACAAAATTCAGTGTAATTTGAACAATTATTGAATTCGATCAATAAACATAGTGGTATCACGTTAATTGTATAATACCTATTCGCATAGTCCGCCGATACTCTTATATAGGTCGAGCCTGCACCCAAACTTCTGTGAACATATTATTGTGTACGCTGTATTATCTGTAGTCATTAATTCCTAAAAACTGATTTATTACAATGGCCTGTCCTCGCCCATCCCTATAGTAGAACGTTTTTACTCATAGTTTCTCATTTCCTGGCACAAAATTAGACTAAATCATCATCGAAATGCTTTTGGAAAGGGTAACCAGGTACTCTGGTGTATTGAGAATGAAGGAAGGAGTACCGACCTATGATGAAGGTATCTCCGCACCTGTCGTGGGGTCAGTGGCCGTTGTGTCGTCAACTAGTTCGCATTAAGGTTGCGTCACCGAGATCCAACTTTGACAGGCAACAGAATAGAAATACGCTAAACTTGCTAACTTGTGTGCCAGAAATCAAACCAATATAATAGTCGATCAGTTGTGATGAATGCATATTTATTTTTAAGAAACAATTACAAATTGTACATAACTTAGACAATGAGTAATATTGTATCGATACTGCAGCAATAAATTCCCAAATATATTAGTCATCGATTATGCTTTATTACCTCTCCATCATGCACTTTCCCCTTTCCGTTTCCCCACACTTTATTTCATATAACGACCACCCCCTTGGGTCTCATACTCCCCTGATACCAGACTTATTTTTCGTCTTAAAATTTTTACTTACTCTGACATAACGCTAGTATACATAAATATGTATACCTATATATACAGCGACATGCATGGAGACATGTATGCAAATAAACTATTCCTTTTTCCCTCCAAAAATTTCAGTGCAGGACGATTTACGACTTAAAATTTGAGTTATCTAGCGTTAGAAAAATTTTATTTCGAAAATCGTCCTGGTATCAGGAGAGCATCTTGGCAGGGGAAAAAAAAGTGTACAGACATAGGCATCCATACGTGGCTAGATGCATGTCTTTAGATAGTTAAATTATTAGCGACTTTCGGGGTTTGCAAAATTCTAAGTCGAAAATTGCTCCTGGTATCAGGAGAACATCTGACCCGAGGAGGTGTGCTGAAATTTTTGGAGGGGGAAAGAATCATAGTGTATTGGTATAGGCATGCATATACATTGCTTCGGACTAATTTTTCTGGCAGTTGATACCTTTTTTTCGGAGTGATTTTTCTGGCAGTTGATACCGTTTTTCGGAGTGATTTTTCTGGCAGTTGATACCTTTTTTCGGAGCGATTTTTCTGGCAGTTGATACCTTTTTCAAGGAGTCGTTTTTGACACCATGAGGTATCAACTGCCAGAAAATTGACTCCTTAAAAAAAAGTATCAACTGCCAGAAAAATCACTCCGAAAAAAGGTAGTGATTTTTCTGGCAGTTGATACCTTTTTTTAAGGAGTCAATTTTCTGGCAGTTGATACCTTTTTTTTAAGGAGTCAATTTTCTGGCAGTTGATACCTCATGGTGTCAAAAACGACTCCTTGAAAAAGGTATCAACTGCCAGAAAAATCACTCCGAAAAAAGGTATCAACTGCCAGAAAAATCACTCCGAAAAAAAGGTATCAACTGCCAGAAAAATCACTCCGAAAAAACGGTATTAACTGCCAGAAAAATCACTCGGAAGCAGTGTATATGCATGCCTATATGACACGCGCCCTCATGCACGTCTTATATTTAATTAATACTAGCGATTTTTTAGTTATAGAAATTTTAAGTCGAAAATTGCTCCTGGTATCAGGAGAACATCTGACCCGAGGAGGTGTGCTGAAATTTTTGGAGGGGGAAAGGAGTATAGGGTATTGATATAGGCATGCATACGTGTCCTCATGCACGTCTTATATTTAATTAATACTAGCGATTTTTGGAGTTAAAGAAATTTTAAGTCGAAAATTGCTCCTGGTATCAGGAGAACATCTGACTCGAGGAGGTGTGCTGAAATTTTTGGAGGGGGAAAGGAGTATAGGGTATTGATATAGGCATGCATACGTGTCCTCATGCACGGCTCATATTTAATTAATACTAGCGATTTTTGGAGTTAAAGAAATTTTAAGTCGAAAATTGCTCCTGGTATCAGGAGAACATCTGACCCGAGGAGGTGTGCTGAAATTTTTGGAGGGGGAAAGAATCATAGTGTATTGGTATAGGCATGCATATACATTGCTTCGGACTAATTTTTCTGGCAGTTGATACCTTTTTTCGGAGTGATTTTTCTGGCAGTTGATACCTTTTTTCGGAGTGATTTTTCTGGCAGTTGATACCTTTTTCAAGGAGTCGTTTTTGACACCATGAGGTATCAACTGCCAGAAAATTGACTCCTTAAAAAAAAGGATCAACTGCCAGAAAAATCACTCCGAAAAAAGGTAGTGATTTTTCTGGCAGTTGATACCTTTTTTTTAAGTAGTCAATTTTCTGGCAGTTGATACCTCATGGTGTCAAAAACGACTCCTTGAAAAAGGTATCAACTGCCAGAAAAATCACTCTGAAAAAAGGTATCAACTGCCAGAAAAATCACTCCGAAAAAAGGTATCAACTGCCAGAAAAATCACTCCGAAAAAACGGTATTAACTGCCAGAAAAATCACTCGGAAGCAGTGTATATGCATGCCTATATGACACGTGTCCTCATGCACGTCTTATATTTAATTAATACTAGCGATTTTTTAGTTATAGAAATTTTAAGTCGAAAATTGCTCCTGGTATCAGGAGAACATCTGACCCGAGGAGGTGTGCTGAAATTTTTGGAGGGGGAAAGGAGTATAGGGTATTGATATAGGCATGCATACGTGTCCTCATGCACGTCTTATATTTAATTAATACTAGCGATTTTTGGAGTTAAAGAAATTTTAAGTCGAAAATTGCTCCTGGTATCAGGAGAACATCTGACCCGAGGAGGTGTGCTGAAATTTCTGGTGGGGGAAAGGAGTATAGTGTAATGATATAGGCATGCATACGTGTCCTCGTGCACGTCTTATATTTGGTTAAGACTAGCGATTTTCAGAGTTGGGAAAATTTTAAGTCGAAAAATGCTCTTGGTATCAGGAGAACATCTGACCCGAGGAGGTGTGCTGAAATTTTTGGTGGGAAAAAGGAATCGTCTATATGCATATACGTGCCTTCATGCGTCTGTATATTTTTTTAAAATGGCATTATCGAAAAATCAGACTGATATCAGGAGAAAATCTGACCCAAGAAGGTGTTCGCAAATTTTTAAGTAGCTGAAAATGCATTATTATAATTTTCTACTGTTCCTATTTGTCGTCAGCCGTTTCTCCTCTCGCTTATTTGAAATAAAGAGTCATGGGGATGGAAAAGTAGAGAAGTAATGAAGCAATCGATTAACAATATATTTGGGAATTTATTGCTGCACTATCGATACAATATTACTTATTGGCTAAATTACATACAATTTGTAATTGTTTCTTAAAAATAAATATGCACCCATTGCAACTGATCGACTGTATTTGTTCGATTCCCGGCATGCAGGCTAGCGAGTTCAGTGTATTTCTATTCTGTTGCCTGTCAAAGTCATATTCAGTTTGTACAGCCCTCGACCATACCTTTTGATGCCACGAGGGCAATTGACCGAAACTGACCGCTCACTAGACTCCTATTCCAAGTCAGTGATGTGCGCTTCCTCGCTCGGAAATCAAGCCAACGGGGTGCCAAATAATATCGCCATCTCGCGGTTGAACTTACAAACTACTAGTGCCACACACGTCGGTACGCCTGCTGTATGTAACCCACATGCCATTCTTGTTGTTGCTGACTTGGGATTGCATATCATAAGGCGTACACATGTTCATCGCGAGAGTAGTTCATCAATTCACGTATGCGTTACACTCGTTACACGACATGAGAAGCACGGTTGGAGCGGGTGAAACAAATAAACACATTTCCAGCTATTTTCCCGTCGTATCTTCACGATTACTTATCTCTACATCACACTAGGCACCACACTGAAACACGTTGTATAAAAATTATCATGGCTAAACATTTAATTTCCAATTCAATCGAGCGGGAGAGTAGTGCGCCGTGTTGTATGCAACTCATGGATCATCATATTTAAATCAGCGCGGCCCGCCATAACTTTTATACTATAATTAACAATTACATACTAGTATACGAATTCTTGAACAGGATATATCTTTTCCATAGAATTAATCACATCATTTATATTACAGAACAACGATTGTAGAAATATACGATAAGAATTCGTACATTTCTCAAACTATATTTATAAATTCATCTTATCAAAATATTACCAGAATAAAAAATGATCAGTAAAACCATAATAGACTGAGTAAGAAGGGAAGCGACGTTCATCACCGATGAATTACAGGGTGATGCTCCAGCAATCGTTCGGCAAGCACAAGCACGAATTGTGTAACCACTCGTCTGTTAATAATAGTTTCAAATAGTTACGCACACATTTCTTTCACAGGCATCCAATATTGAAAACGAAAGAAGAACACAATAGTAATACGTGTAACGTGTAAATTAGTACCACCGTTTCGATTCCTGAATTTCGCTATTTCTTATTGTTGGCATAAAATTCAATCGAAGCTATGATGATTGATGTTACATTTTTGATTTAATTAATTATGTTTATTTTTGTTTTTTACCTCTTGCTCATAACAGCCTGATGTTAGCGCAGTGGAAGTATCCTCAATCATTTTTCCGCAAAAGTAGGATGCATTCATCACTAAAAACGTTTTCTGATTAAAACTAACGTAAATTAAGCTCTACAAAGTAATCTCGCAATGTATAAACTCATTATAATTTCAAATAACATAAATAATGCACAATTTGTTATACTTACATGCATTGTCAAAAGTGTAGGTATATTTTATGCAAGTATAGCCAGATCTCAATGGACATCCGATAGTTGAGTGATTATAATTTCCCCACATGTAGGTAATATTCGGTTCACTTCCATCAGCTACAAAAATTTGTACAAATTATTTAGAACTTCGTTTTAAAGTACTAAATATTTTTTTCCCAAACTCGTTGATTGAACATATTCATAATTTTTAATTATTATTCAATTGAAATAGATTCCGGATTAAATAAGCTTAGATTATCTACATCTGTATGTAAATCAGCACATTTAATTCACACTATATCGTATTAATCAATATTAACATACTAACTCGTCACGATGAATGGCTCGATACATGGTGTACCTGAATAGTCATCGCAAGTAACATTGACAGTGCTAGTTTGATCGTAGAGTGGCCCGAGCCAAGTAAAATGTAGGCAATATGGAGTGTCGTCTACATCTTGGGTTGTATCTGCCGACTCTTGAAAATGATAAAAGATGTTTGTGTGTATGGATTTGAATACATGGTAATTTGTTAAGGGGATTAAACTTGTTCAATATACCTGCTAGGCGGCAAATAAAACCCAGAGAAAATAACACAAGAAAAGAAGATTTCCGCATGGTTGCAACTGCTTCGTTAATCTACGACATACTGATACTATTCAAGTATTATCTTCACTTATCTGATAAAGGCATGGTACGTCATATTATGCGGTGGATAAAATCTATAAGTTTAATCAACTTATCGACACTTTATCAAATTACAATTCGCAGAAATTACACGATTCTTTATTTGCTGGTATTTGATAAAAAAAAAAAACACATAGTCCAGTATCGGATGGAATGTGATTTAATAGCATCCATATTTTCATGACGAACTGGCTGGAGGATGCAGTTTTATTAAATGTAATTTATAAAAGATCATTAACTCCATGAGTAATTGAATCGACGTAGAAAATATTAAGCAAAAAGTTGTTAGGCCTACTTATAAACTTTTAAATCGTTGAGTAGTATTAAAATATGCATATATTTATTTTATAATATTATTATGGCAATTTACATGCAACTGAAATTCAGGATTATTAATTGAGTAGATGATAATATACGTATTTAATTATAAAATAAAAAACATGGATAAAAGTTATCATTGATTTCTCCAGTATTAGTAAATATATAAATACATATAAGCAACAAAAAATGAGAAATGGTATAGTAAATGCTTCTTAAAGTTTAATCTTTAAGCTAAGATCTTAAGAATATCAATATAAATATATCTAAAGTTGTTTTCGTTTTTTTTCTTGATAAATTATCAAAAATTGAATATTTTCTAAAATTCATCGTGCCTAGCCAAAGCCTCTCCAAAATCTGTTGCTTGTGAGCCGACAAATATATCATATTTCTCTAAAATTTCTTCTTTGGTAAGTTTTTGATCTGCGTCACTGTCTGCTTCGTATATCAAATGTCGTGATTCTGCTTCTGCGTGATCAAAGTCTGCTGGTATGATCCAATTTTTCACCTGTAAAAAGAAATCATTAATAAATAAAAACAGTAAAATTTTTTCATAAAACAGACCACAATCAATGGTAGTACTTAGAATTCATACTAAAAAATAATCACCTCTTCAGTATCCATAAAACCGTCGCCGTCTTTGTCTCGGTAGGTAGAGAACTGTTCTCTTTCATTCTTGACCCACTCTGGTTCTTCTTCGTCGGATCCACCCCTGTACATATCACCTGAAAAATGTGAATAATACTTGAGATATAATGTTAAAAAGATTGGATTAGATGATAAAGGAGTAAAAAACATTCTACAGAGCTTTTTCATATCTCCAATTCAATTGATGATTAAACTTAATCTAAGACACACCGATGTATTCAGTAACAGATATCTTCCCATCGCCGTCTTTGTCGATGTCTTCCATAGTCTCGAGCACAACGACGTCTCTCATATCGTCACTTTCTTCGGGATGGAGAAAACCAGCAAATTCTTCCTTAGTCAGAGCATCATCTCCGTCTTTATCGGCGATTGACCAACGTCTACGATCTCTTTTCAGCATAGCTGTATACGAGAAGTTATCATCCTCAGTTTTCTCCGCTTGTTCACCCTCGTTTTCATCCATAAACCCATATACCATACTTCTATAATCTTTCCATGGAAGTTTATCCTTGTCTTCTGTATTGTGGGTAGTCCATTGCCTCTCTACATCGTCTTGTATGTAACGTTGTTGCGTGTATCTTATCCAATCTTTCAATTCTTCTTGGGTAACAAAACCATCCTCATCTTTGTCTATCTTACTAACTATTATACCAAGTCGTCTCCTGCTTTCCTCCGGACTCAATTGATCAAATGTCTTCGCCTCTTCGCCAAGAAAAGCCTCATGATCGTAAGTCGGATTGTGTTGAGAGTTTATGAAATGTTCTTGTTCGCTTAGATCCTTAGAATTAAAAAATTAATATACATAGTAATGAAACGAGACAGAAATAACATTTATTTTATTTATCATATAAGCGAGTCGGTAAATATCTGAGCTTTGTACTTTTCGTTACTTTTTAGGGAATCGGAAGAAATAAAATGTCTACAAAATTATATTTTTAGAGATACATGTACATTGGTTTAGAGCAGGTAAATAAAATTCTGAAGTAATGCTATAGTGAGTTGGTAATTTAATTTATTGGCTCAAAGATCGGTATTAGGGGTGAAGAAAGAAGGATAGTAGAGTATATGTATGGTATAGAGGTTATAAAATATTAGAAATGTTATTAGTGTGTAAATGTGACAAACCTTGTTTAAAATTCGATCTTGTATTTCATCCGGTTTTGGAATTCCGCGAACAACGACAACAACAAATAATAACGCACTAAAGATTGATAATATTCGCGGCATGATTTAAAAAATTTGGGAAAGAGAAGAAAAAAAAGAAACTAAGACAAGATATGAATTGGAGTTAAAGAAGGGTAAAATAATAATTGCGTATACATAAACACTTGGACCTTTGTCTGATAGTGAAAGTTTAAACTGTATGAAATATATAACGATATAATTATTGACGTTAAAAAGCAACGCGATGTTCTCGCTTCGCTTCCAGCTTCCACATCATCAAAGCTCGACTTCTTGGTTACCGCCGATCCCCACTACGCCAAATTTCGCCTTGTAGACCCACGTACACTGGCTGTTCTGTGGCCGAATGAATCGCATGCGCCTTTAGAAAAGAAAAACAAACAAATCATAATAGCTCCTCGTAGGATAAACTCGCCCACACTGACACACATCTTTACGCGCTTCTCGAATGAAATACGAAATTAATAGTTCATTCACTACCTAATTGTTACGCGTACGCATATCGAAGTTCGGAGTACTATACTATAAGCTATCTCATTTTCGTGGAGACGCAACGCGGAGATTGAGTTCTAGAAATTTCTAACATTCAGTTTTAGAATATTCAGACGCTCTCTGCAGCTACATACCTACCATGCTTAGGAAATTTACTACTGTTATTACTGTATTTGGCGCGCGTGTATTTCGTACTATGTACAATCAGGTAGCATACACACGCGCGCATAATGAGTATTTATAACAATTGTTTTTTTTTGTAAGCAACCATCAAATTTACGAATTATGTTATTGAAATTAATCATTATGTTAATTGGAAATTATATGTACCAGAGATATACATCTATATAAAATATAACAATTACTATGCCCGAAATATGATCAAGAGTTTTTATTGAGAAATATCACTCTAAATTCATGATATATGTATATTTAATCGAAAATGGGGGAGTATCCTGGTCGCGGAAGATAACGTCTCTTTACAGTATAGAGGTGCATGAATTATCAACAAATTTCACCGCGTCTTGTACTTTACATATGTGATAAAATATACACATGGGAAGTATAGTAATTATCTGTTTTAGTTTTAGTCGAATTCTTTTTTTCGCCGATACAATTTAACATAATTCATTTCTGTACATGTATATTACACATACCTAGAGCCATAGTTGCATTCATTGACCGAAACCCAAGTGCAACATATGCTTATAACTTAATTTGCGCGAATTTAGATCTAGATCAACGTGGAATCAAGCCATTTTATCCATCCACCATGTGACCCTTAAATCACGAATAAATTTCATCATGCCATTCCATAGTTTCTTATGCTGATATTACAATAAATGCAGGACTGTGCCAAATAAGGATGTTATAAATTCAAACTACTTAAAACTTTATGTAATTATAGGATTTTTTAAGTATTACTCTGCAGACGTATAGAGTGCTCGACGCACTCGATGTATTGCCAAGAGCGCCGAAACATAAATATATACATATACATTTATATCATGCATATGTAATTAGACTATAAATACTCAATAATACATCTGAAGTTCTAAAGCTTCCCAATCCCTAAGCTGGTTGCCAGATGTCCGTTTTATCATCCAAGCTTCTGATACCTATGCCTATACGTATATGGTATAAAACATGTACACCAAACTCGTATTACTCGTACGTATATTGTAATCACTAATTGAATAAAAAGAATTATGCTTTGCGGATAAGTATCTGAGTTTTTTAATTTTCAAAAATATCAAAAACCTCATAAGCGACCGATCATAGTCATTAGTCATCCTAATTGCTACATACATGTAATGGTCGCCTACTATAAAAGGTAATAAACTCCCGAACAAACTCCCGACTTTTTTTGTCAACCATATAATTTGATATGGTGCAAAAATAAGATAATTAGCAATTAGGTAGATACTCGGAATCGTATCGTTTAGTTGAAGGAATTTCGCGCCATTCCACAACTACTCATTTTATTAATCAACCTGTGAACAGGGAAGAGTGAATCACGTTTGATTTATCAGAATATAGTAAGTCGTGACGTGATATATCTAGGGCGCGCTTATCCAGTTATCTTATATTTGCCAAAGATAAAAGGTACACGGGTGGCCCGCCCAGTTGCCTGTTGTCTGCAATCGTTATTATATCGTCTCCAGTAATTAGTGCAGGGGCTTTTTGATTCAAGAAATAAAAAAGAATAGCAAAGGTCCAATTTGTTTAAAAAATATGGCTGTAACAGGCCGAGGCACGAGTGCTGCTCAACTAGAACAGAGAATTGGATGTATCAAGTACCTTATATTCTGTTTCAATGCAGTTACTTGGGTGAGTAATCTTCACGCTATACTTGATGCATAGCTTTAAGCATCAACTACCCATGCACAACAGAAATTTTGTCGACAAATTCCCCTAATTGAATATTAAAACAATTATTTTCCCTCCGCTTGCGCTCTTTTTCGTTATTTTTAATACATATAATTATATACAAGGTGTGATTCATGCGAATCTTTCACTACTTGTTAGTATGACTATAAGAAAAGAAAAAACAATAACATATAGATACCATATAATTGTTAATGTGCGTAATGTCGCTGATGTTATTTAAATAGCCCAATAAGACTGATAAATTTTAAATTAAGACTTTGAGCTCACGTTAGTTGTATAGTTAGTGTACAGCAGTTTTTATCAATTCTAATCAAAGCCGTTCCCGTATGTTTCACGCAGCATAGATAATCGATGTGTCATCAATGATGCGTGAGATAAAAGCGACAGACAATACGCAGAATTTATGTTTAAGCTTGAAAACCATTCTATTAAAATTCATATTATAGTCGGAATTTTTATTTTAATTTTAACTTATTATCAATGATCAATGAATAACTGAGATAAAATTACTTCCCCACATTTTTTGAACAGAAAAAAAGGTGCACGCACCTGTTGGTCGGCAGCCATGTGATCACGGACTGCAACACAAGTTGCCAGAAGTTAGGCGTTCGATTATTTGATATATGATTAATTATTATATTGCTCAACTGTATGGTGTATTATATTTATAACTGTGCTTATTGTGAACAGTGTTCGATTCTAGCACCGTTTTTTTTTATTGCCTTTTTGAGTTACAGTACGAATTTGCGAAACATACGAAAGTCTTGGTTTGTTACACCTGCAAGAGAATTTATTAATGACCTCGTCGGTTTGAGACACCGTCCCCAATAGCAATGCCTTATGTTGTATATTGCGCCCCCGTTTTATTCTTATATTCCGTAGAAATTCCGAAAATAAACGTATGACAGATTTTAAGTATTAGGATGATAATGATATTTAAAACAAAATATATATGTGAGCCAATTGTTGAGAAAGAGGATCTCATACGTGTGGTAACACATGAAATAGTTGAAGGGCACTTGACACAGATATCTGCACTATTGAGCTTTACGTCTACTAGAATTTTTTTTTTTTTTTGATCAGATGTTGAATGAAGTTGAATAAACTATTGTCCAAGTATTGACGAGATATCATTTGTTGCCTTTACAAGTACAACACGACTTTCAATCACTGCTTAAATAGTAAATATCTATAACAAGTCAATCACCTTCATAAAATTACAAAACACACATGGTGAACAATTGCAAACAATCTCCAATCACGCAGCCTACGTGTCCATGAACCTAATTTCTATATCCAACATTCCGTTGGTGCTACAATTAAAACTATATGTGGAGCATGAGTCATTAAATTTTTTCGACTGATGAAACACGTGAAATGAAATATGGTTTTTGACATAATCTTGCAGTTACTTGGAGCCAGTATGTTCGGGCTCTCCTTATGGCTGCGCCTTGAGCCTGGCTTTGAGGAATGGGTCGGTTTCCTTGGAATTTCCGAATTCTACATTGGTATTTACATCCTGATTGCAGTCTCCGTAATTGTCATGATAATTTCTTTTGTTGGATGCGGAGCAGCTCTGATGGAGCTCATCACAGGCCTCTATGCAGTTCGTATTTTTTGCGCAACTTAAGTTAATATCCTAAAACCATACTACAACCAGCACAATATCAAAGAAGGTTCATTTCTCTGTTCAAAATCGCAGTATATTGGCCTGCAAATTTTAAGCTTCGTAGTCGGTCTAACCGGTGCTGCTGTCCTCCTCGATTATTCTACATACGACAGCCGCATTCAGCCACTTATTAGAGATGCTATGACGAATCTGATCTCTAACTCTCAGCATGATAGCGCGGCGATGATCCTTCGTATTGTACAGGAAAGCGTAAGTATACATTTTTTTTTTTTTATGTTATTCATTTATAATCACAAATGTCTTCTTCACTTTCTCTAGATCGGATGCTGCGGAGCCAATGGACCAATGGATTATTTGAATCTACTGAAACCTCTGCCAACAGAATGTCGTGACACTGTAACAGGAAACGCTTTCTTCCACGGTTGTGTGGATGAACTTACATGGTTTTTGGAGGCGAGATCCGGCTGGCTAGCTGGACTTGCATTATCTCTATGCATGCTTCACGTACGTAATATCTGGTCACCATGCTATATATAAATCGAGATAATGGTAGAGCGTGAAATTGAAAAGGAGACAGAAGTAGTTTCGAGTTACCGCTGTTGCTATCAAATAATAGATCAATAAATTGGAATTGGATGTATGTTCGGAACCATTTTAGAGAAAGTAGGTAGGAACGGTGATAAATTCGATGAATAATTATTATAGATGAATGTTAAATACCTTTTGGCTATTTTTTTTTCTTCCTTACAGGTAGTTCTGGCAGTCCTCTCTCTAATTTTGATCCAGGCCATTAAGAAAGAGGAAGATGTTATGGCGTACAAACAATAATAGTATTAAAATTAATCATTCATACAAATATAAATAGTGAATTAAGGAAACTGCAGCTTATTTGCAAATAAACATACAATATAATATACGTATTGAAGTACAATATTATTTGAAATGCACTTTAAAGGAATGTACAATTATATGCATGCTTAGAATACATGGGTACCTATCATTGAGAAAAAGAATAGATCATAACGACTAAAAAAAGAATCATTCAAGTTAGCATGAATCGATCATTCGTAGTTGACAAAACGAATCCAAATTAAATAAATAGACTTTTAGATCTAGGCGCACTACCTTATTATCATCGGTTTTCTTTCTACTTCTAAAAAAGGAAAAGCAATGTTCAATAAAGTAATATGTAAAGTGAATCCAGCATGGCAGCATATAGTAGATATTATATGAAAACATTTTATATAATATATGTCGTTGGTCTAAATTATTGAATAACATAATTATGTCGTATAACTGAACGTAATACGAAATAGGTATAAATTTAATTGACTATTAAAATATATAAGATAATGTTATAGGTGTAACGTAATCACAGTTTATACAGAACTTTGTAATATTTTGTTATAAATAAACCATACCATCACATAGATATTATAGGTGGATACCTATATATGCGTGCATATTTATTATAAAATCAAAAAATTTATTCAATGCAATGATGATAAGGAATGTGGTATTTCTAGTTTTATTTTGTTTTGTTCATTTTGATGGCATTCAGTGTCATGGGACCCAGCCACGAGTCTAGTATTGTAACTTAAATTGACATACTATACCTGTAAATATATTACCGAACAGAAATTAATTGCCTTGCCAATGAATAGACACAAAGAAAAGAAAATAATATAACTCGTTAAATACGTACGTAATAATATATGAACACCCTGCAGACATATTCCAGAATCATAGAATTCCCAGTTATGCAAGCGCGTATACAATTTAATGGATATACGTTGGAAGTTCCAAGTAAAAAAAATAAAAGAAAAAAAAAAATGATATCTGGTCCTACCGATAAGGCGTCCAACTTTTGATACCAAAATCTTAAAATAATCTTTAGCAGTATACGAATTGTAGTATTTTATGCTGTATACCTACTCAGTTACTCGGTAAAACATTGGTAATTTATCAAAAGATTTATCAACAAGGTTCAACGCGGATCTATGAAGCGTTAAACGTATGGGGCCTCCACCTACGGCATACAGATACATAATCTACAGAATACTGCGTGTAAACACTGTATCCTCGATGTGTGTGTACATGATAAACTAGTTAATGGATTTTTTCAATGCTCTGATCAGATTACTCGAGAATTTCAACGTCCGATCTATAGGCGATAGGGAATTCTCGTCGTAGGTATAAAAATTGAGAAAAATCAGTTAAATTGAAGTTGACGGATAGCACATCGGGGTCAGTTATAGATTATCTTGTAGATGTATTACCTCAGTGTATATAGAATTTCAATTGACTTTGGCAACTTGAAGAGTTCTAGGAACTAAAAATCTGCTCTGAATTAATCTTACCTGTACCTTTTAAGGCCACACTTCACAATACAATAGGAGCTGGAGTACCTACGTATTGCGATCGGTTTAACCATGACCTTTACGATTGACATGCGCTTGTGTAAACTGTCTATTATTGCGTCCCTATACGCAATTCAAAAATATTCGAAGGTATTGTACTATTGTTCGATCGACCATCAACATATGTATGACGCCCTAGGCTGGACATTGGGTACAAATTAAAAATGGCTAGCGATTAATTAGTGACGAATCGATCGAGGTGATTTGGGTCACCCTAACGTCTGATATATGAATAAGGAAGAAATTAGAGGTTCATTGTTATGAGAATATTGACAGGTTTAAAAAAAAACTCAAGCATGTATGTAGGCATATATGATTTAGAACCGGAACTGAAAAATGAAAAGAACCCACATAAAGGCGCTAATAATATATGAAGCCACGACTATTAACCACGCAACTAATTATTGTATAGTTTAATGATTGACTATACATCTTGTGATACGCAATTTGTTGAACACGTCTATTTCCTTGTTAAAAAATCTTTCAAATTCAAACTCGAGGTAGGTACCTACGCGTGGCGAACAGGAGTGGCTAGATCTATGGATATGGAACATTGCAATGCGGTTGTGATAGATTTATAATAATTGTTATAGACCACATAATCGAGAAGCATTCACCAGCCATTGAGCAATTCATTACGAATGTAGGTACTACATACCTACTATCACATTATTATCTTTCATAGTATAAGTTAGAAAGGCGACTATAAATTAGTGGATATATAGGTATACATATACAAAGTACATATAAGCACAGATTACGTACCTCTGAAATTCTTCGAGGATAATCTGTGACGGATTATAAGTCGTCGCGAAATCTTATAACGTTATCAAAGACGTTAGTTTCAGGACCAAATCAAGATGTGTACCTATTTAATTGCAGTATCATATTCATATTCTCCTTGATCTATCTTAAACCGAACGCGAACGTAAGGTAACCGATAGGCCTTGCGTAGAGGTTTGTATATTCTAGAAAACCAAGGAAATCGAGTACATTATAGTTTCAATTATTTAAAGCTATATATATTATTCAATATTTGAGTTTTTATTTACAAAATTTATATTTATATTTATAATTATATTTATATTTATATGTATAATGATATGATGATAGTGCGTGTGTCATAATTTATATAATATATATACAGTAATTGAACACTGGACCAATTACAAACTTCATGTATAATATAATGTATAAATTTCCCAAAAAATTTCAATACAATAAAAATGGGACCGAGGTTTTATTTTCGTAAAAACATATATCAGAATTTGTGTCATTTTGTTTATCAGTCAAAATCCTGATTTAACTGGCATCATATATAATTTAGGTGATAATAATGTACTTAATAATAATTGTGTGTGTCTTATTTTAAATATATCATTATATATAAAATCTACGGAACTACCTATATGTACTTGTGCGATATGATTCGGAAGGGGAAAAAGGAGAGACAAATCGAATGATATTTTATTTTAATTCCTCAATAAAATATATACCCGTGCAAGGTCTCGAACTGTATATGATAAAACGCGACTAAAACCTGACAAAGAAAAGAACGAAAAAACAGAATGCGGATACACGGATATAGACCACGGTGATATCTGTATTTCTCACTCCTCGCAACATGTAATCAAGGGAAGAAAAATCACAATAGAATTTATTCATATAAGATTGACATATTAGTACTTACGTACATACGTCGTCGACTTACTTCCGCATGTCGAGGCTACTATACCAGCTGTTTAATAATCAAAAATTGCTGGGAATGTCCAAGCCGCGCCCCTACACTATATCCTAAACACACGAGGCCAAACAGTCGTCAAGATCAACGCAGCAAGATCAGAGATCATTTGAGAAGAAAAAAAAATGAAAAAAAAAATGATAATAATACACGTGGATTTTTTACTGTTCCTTTTTTTCATCATACGTAATTATTGATACGTATAATAATTCTAGCACCGGAAAACCCTGTAAGTGTGGTGACCTTTAATCTCTCCGCGTTAGTTCCTTGGATTCTATGAAACAATTATCTAAGACTAAATTGATCATGAAACGATATGAATTTAATTGTCCTAACCGACAAACGGATACGGCGGATAGCCAACCGGGGGTGGATAATATCCTGGAAAAGCTTGTACCGTAGGTTGTACTGCTACAGTTGATGTAACATATGTGGTAAGTTCAGTGGGTACAACTCTCGTAGAGAAAAGAGTAGTGTATGCAGTCTTAGCGCCGAAAGTAAGTTTCAGCACTCTAGAATCTGAAATAGTTGCTAGAGTTTGAGTTACGATCGGTGCTGTTGTCACAGTGAATTGAGGCTGTTGTTGTACTTGTTGTTGCTGAGGGAAAAGGGGTTGAGGTATTTGGGGCGGTAATATTGGCGATATAGTCGATGTCCCATACTCGTATGAAGTTCTTGGTACGGTGCCAACCGGCCTCGAAAGAGTTGAGTAAATTGTATGGCCATTATTGACCAGGGGAATAACGTGGGACTCGTAAACGGTCTCGATGACGATAACAGGTCGCGAAGTTGTTATCACCTGGGGTTGAGCCTGGCCAAAATACTTGTACAAAGCGAGCTGTTGGGCTTGTTCGGGGCTCAATTGAGGCTCTGCAATTGCTGAGGGATGAGAATCCTGAAGAGTCTTAGTCTTCGAGGGTGAAATACCAGTGCGAAATGGATCTAGATCAGAGTCGAGATCGCCGGGAGGTGCGATACGTTTCGGAATATCATCGTCGTCTCTATCATCGTCACCGAAATCGAGTTCCAGGTGTAACTCGCTCCCTGCTTCATCAAGCTTTGAATTAAACTCGTTCAACGTTTTGCTCGGTATAAATTGGTACAATTCCATCGGTGGAAGGGTTTTGGTAGCTGTTACTATCCTCGCGATGTGATAGGTTTGGACCAGGGTAATTCTAGTTGTATTTCCTGATGCTACTACCGGGAGAAGATGCGTCTTCAGCAGTGTTTGGGTGGTCGAAAATGTCTCGGTGATTGTTTCCAATGGAGGAGTAGCCTGTCCTGGGTCTAACGATATCGCTGGAAGTGTGGCCACTGACGAATCTAATGGAAGTGTTGTCTCATATGCTGCACCGGTGTTTGCTAAAATGTTCTCGGTCAATGGCTCGGGCGGATTTACGATCGGAGTGGCTTCTGCTGTGGCGAAACTCTTCTTCATAGTTGATGTCACTGTCACGTATCGAGTGTTCGTTTGGGTTCCAACCTTTTTCATTATACGAGGTCAAAGAAAACTCTATGAGTTTTTGTGCTTTTATACTATCATATCGTAAGATTATTTCAAATCTGTGCAACAGCTATGGAATTATATAAGCAATGAAATTTCGAACTGCTACCTCTTCCACATTTGGTTTTCGAACGATATTTGGCGAAATAGCTCATTGCTTCGATAAATACTATAGCTTAACAAATTTCGGAAAAATTGTGCGTACAGTCGCGAAGATATTAATAGTTTATGCTTCAAAAACACAATTAATTATATTCCCTTCGCAAATCCCTTCACCAATTAATATAAAGCTTAAAAATTCTCACCTGGAATGTGTAAGGCGATTTGATGGTGGCAATCTCGAAATAAACATCATTGAAATCTGCAGCCGTTGATATTTCTACGTTGATCGTTTCTACGGGAAGAATTTGCTGTTCCTGAACGCTGACATCAACGTCCTCGGATTCACCAGTCTCGGGTTCTTCGTCCTCGGATGTAGGGCCTTGTTCCTGTATCTTTCGCTGAGCGATTGGTGTAGGTTTGTTGTCTCTTTCTTCTACAAGGACTTCCTGGATCTGGGTACTGGCATCCGGTATCAGTACAGGCTTCTCGAGGTCGTCTTCCACCTGTTTGCGGATCGCGATACGAGGCTTAGGTGTTGTCTTGTAAGACCATCTCCCTGGAGCTCTTGGCAGTTTTATCTTCGGTGAATTGTTCGACGACGAAGATGACGAGGACGATAACGATGACGATGAAACAGACTCGATTTTTGGCCTAATCTGCTTCCCCGTAGGACTCGGCTGATTGCTTGGCCTGAAACCGTTTCTACGTCGAGTTACTGGAGCTTCGGTAGTCGTTGTGAATTGACTTCTGTTCCTGAAATATGGAAGCAGACGAGATTCGAAGTGAAAGTCTAAGTTCGTGGCTGATCAATTTTTACTGTTTTATCTTTTATTTTTGAGTATTGAAAAAGTTTTAGCAAAAGGCTCATAAACTGTTTGTCTGTTAGTCTGTAAATGTCAACTTACTTATAGCCAGGTCTCGGTGTTGTTGCTCGATTTTTTCCCAATGATTTTGTTGTCGGGAGTTGTTCGTTGCTGTCAGAATCGTCGGTAAATTTGTTACGAAATTTCGGACGGAGTTGATGATTGTTTGAATGGCGTCGTGAAGTTCTAATGTTTGTTCCTAAAAATAAAAAAATCGAGAAAGTGGGTATTATTTTAAAGGGGATGAAAATAATCCTCCAGTTTCCTGTTATGATGATGCCTAATCTTGCTTGTACATAGTTAGGTACTCGTTGTTCGCAGTCTCATAATAATATCATGTCCTGGGTGTACTGCACATTCAATATTTTTTTCCCACGCAATGAGTCACGCTAATTGCTTCAGGTAACAATAACACCTTGTTGAATCTTGTGTAAGATCTGATTCAAAGAGCTATCTCAAAAGAAGAAGAAGAAGAAGAAGAAAAAAAAAAAAAGATTGCCATTGGAATTACCGACGAGGATTTATCTTGGAACAAACAATTTATCCATGTGGAATTCAACTTCCTTATGAATCCAGAAAATGAAACGAGACTCATATTCAGAAATGACTTAAAAACTGGTAACGCATGCGACATAAATTAAACTGTCCACCAAGTGAAAGTTCGCGGAAATGCGATATACCTACTACTGCCATTTATTAACTTGTGTTAGAAATTTTTATCGCAGCTTTCGGACTTTGAAAACGTTATATAAAATCGTGAAATTTAAGAGTACACATGTAGGTAGGTATTATGTATTACCTGGCTGAGCGTTGGAGATACTTTCCGGAGCAAGTCCTGGCGTATCATCCTGAAGAGTTGGTGGCGTCGGTTCAAGCTGAGGTCGAAGTTTTCCATGTTGAGGTCCGATGGTTTTTAGAATCCTTTGCGAATTGGTTGGTCTTATTTTACCCTCCAGCGGATTACTACCTCCCAAAACGTGCGATGAACTCTGTAGAACCTGAGCGTACTTTCCATTTATGTAAGTTCCTATGACATTTGTTTCGTGGACAGTGGTCAGTCCATCCTTGACAATGGTTCCTCCTAGTTTAGTTACTAAACCGGTCGGATTGTCCTTGGCTTTTCTAGCCGTAGGTCTTGGTTTGGATTGATGTTTCGAAGACGGTCTCAAGTTTATTAGCTAAAACGTTACAGACCTACCTCAATCTCGATTCGCGAATATAATATTGCAGTAGGTATGATAACATAACAATTTGTCCGAAATCGAACAAACATCTGCACGATGTGTTGATTTTTTTCTCTTCTCTTGTTTTCTTAGAGTTTATAATATAGAAACCGTAGAAAGCGTGCAACAATAATTACAAATATACCTAATAGCATAAAAACTGAATAGCTGATCGAAGTGACTTGCCCGGGAATTTGGAAAACAAAAAAATAATTGGGTAATTTTTAGAATGATAATTTGATGGGTGTTAATTGGTCCATAGTTTTAGACGTGAATACACGACTTTCCTTTATTTACGTATGATCGTGTGTGAAAGTATTCCATATTTAGTATGCCACAGCGTTTTGATAAAAGCGTGAAGCGTGTTATACCTATCTAGTATGAATCTTTGTTGAAATTATTCTTGAATCGATGTGTGAAAAGGAGTTGGGTTTCTCTGATCTTTATCGCATAATGAGATGAGTTGAGTATTCAAGAGACGAAAAATTAAAAAGACATACATTATTATCATAAGTGTGACTTCCTGCGTAGTCTCATGATTAAAATAAAAATAAAAAAACGTACTATTATAGCGTGCTGCCTTCTGAACTTGGAGATAAAAATCATTCCCAACGATTATAACTTAAGATAAATTCTCGAATAGTTAATGAAATAATAATGATAACAATATTATAGAATTTGGGCTCTCATTAATTGGCTTTGTGTTACAGTAATTACAAAAAAAATAGCTGAGACAACGTAATGAGCATCCTGTACAGGTACTTGTGACAAATAGTAGAACGCTGTGTTGTCCTCGAAATTATGAAAATGAAATGAAAGTACGGAATGAAATAATAATTATGGCGAGATTTTTGCAGCGGTCAACGTATTTTTTTTCTTCTAATCTGATATTCTATGGGCTTTATTTCACCAGCTGTAGATGACTCGCATACAAAACAATAATACAGCTCACATTTCCTCTCGAAATATTGTGTTCTTTTTTTTGCTTTTTGCCCAACCTCAACGAGAGTAAAAGATTTATCTTTTCTGGTTGCAATGAATCGTATAAGAATGATAAAATAAGAAACAATAATCCATTTTGGACAAAGGATATAAATCACCAACCTTATAAGTTTCGTCTATTATTTCTGTCGGCTGCTTTGACAAGAAGTCATATTCAGGCTCTGCTAAATTGTTCTTGACAACATTTGGCACATCGTTAATTGGCCGGACTTCTACGACACTCGAAACTACTGGGCTTTTGGTAACCACTTCTACGCGTGTTTTCACACTCTGAAATTACATCGACGTCGACCTCATTACGTAATTATTTATTTTAACCGACAATTATCAAGCCCATATTCAATTGTAAAATTCGCATAAAGGTAATCGAAGATTGAATTTAATTTCAACACGAAAACCGAGGCCACTAACAAATGGATATACGTACAATTACTCACATCTTTATAACGAACCCTATGATTCATTGAATAATTATTTCATTATTATATCTACAGCGAAATTGTTCACAAAAAAGACAAAAGAATTTTGGTGAGTAGCTGATGATTTAAAATAATAATATCCGGCTGTGATGATGAGTTGACGTAATTTTAAAACCAAGATTAGCATTAGTTTAGTTGGCTGATTATATACCGGCTGCTTCTACTTCGCTTTAATATTAAGACTTTCAAATTTCGAAGAGATGGTAGTTTAACGATGAACGAACAAAAATGTTGGGAATGAAAATTGATTTCATACAATTATTATATTTACATCTGTACATACCTATACTATTATACTAATACCGCAAAGAAATATACATTTCAAACACCAAATATATTATAAGCTTATAAATGGTTAATTCATTTATTAATTTACCTCACGTTTTGCCGGTACCAAATTATCCGCTGAATTCTTCACGACGTTTTGTTCTACCACCGAATGAACAACGATTTTAGTTTCCTTGGGTTTCTTTGTCTCAACATTCGAATCATCTTTGTGAGTTCTACTCGGCTGGATATCTGGGATTTTTTTTTGAGCTTCCACCGGCTTTGTTTCAATCGTTGGAGTCGGCGATGGGACAGGTTTCTCAACTTTATTTCCCTCTAAAACGATCCATGCATATTTCTTCATTTCTTCATTTTTTTATTCATTTCAATTTCATTATTATTGCGAATTGGTGACAAAAACCAGGAAAACAGAAGAAAGAAAAAAATGAATCGTTCGTGAGTTGCAATTACTTTCGCAGACCTTTCTCTAATTGTCCACTAGCACTAGAAACCGACGTTCAACATTTATTACCAGAACCTTAGGATATATCTCTTGAACCGAGGAATCAGGATCAACTTTTTACCCGTTTAAGAATTTCCGGGGCTTTCATTTCCCGTTTACCTCACTCTGATGAATCTCTACTTATACTCACGAATCGCTGGGGCCGTTATTTTTCTATTAAACAAGTAGCTTACCAGCCTGACCCAACGACATGAAAATCTTATTCATAAAATTGAAGATTCAAGGACTTGACATTTTTCATCGATTTATAAGATAAGCACAAATCTACGTCAGTTGTCGTCGCAGTTTCTTAGTTCTCAGTAAATTTGCTCGATTCATTCGATCTCACCTCTGATATTGGTAGATCGAAAACAACCGCTACATCGTATAACGGAAAATTTGTTCTCGCATTATTTTCTGTTGTACTGTGTAGGTACGTGGCTTCGATCTGCCCGTAGAATACAAATGAAGTAAGCAGGATACTGTCGGTGGACAAAACCGCCTCCTACGCGTTGAATAATTTTCTACATTTTATGTATTATCATAATTGTTGTTTTCATCGTAAAGATTTCCCGAACCTGGTACAAAATCTCGCGATGTTATTTTGAGCAAAGTTTTAAAAATGATAATCTACCTACCGAATGAATAAGAATAAGAAGTAGAAAATAAAAACTGGCAAACATTCTTGACCCGTAACTCGTGAGTCAGAACCGAGCAATTCTTGTAGAATAAACTAGCGAAACTTCGTAGACTTCGTTACACGTGTGAAGAAACACCATTGAAGTCCTTGAAATTGCGTGTAGGAATGGTAGAATGAAAAAGCAGAAAATTTAAGTCTGCATAAGTTTCGCGAACAAATTTCGCGCTGTTAGCTTCAAAGATACATATATCGAGCTGAGCATCTTTAAATATAAACTATAATCACCTGTAGGTATATATAACGCAGTTAAATCGATGAAATAAATTTTACTCACCGGGTGGAGCACTGTTGGGACTAAAAACCATCACCGTGTTACCAATGGTCGTCGTAAAGTCCAAAAATCCGTAAACAGTCTGCGTAAGAATGTCATTTTTCGGAGTAGCCGCTACTGCAATCGGCTCTGCAGATGGGCTTTCCGTATAGATTTGAGCAAAACTTTGAACAGCTGAAAGAATTTGATGTATAATATGCTTACATTAGTACATGGTTTATTATATAACATATTTATCCTCCTTATAAACTCAATTTTAATTACGAGTAGGTACAAAGCTCATGGAAGTCATGGATAAACCTGTATAGGTACCTACTTATATTGATTTTCATCGCATTCTTCATAGAAAAAATGTAAGTTATAATCTTCTCACGATTGAATTTCCCATCGTGATTTATACTCTGTATAAGATGCCAATATGGGTACGTAAATACGTACGGCACAATAATTATTGTTAAATGGCTTGTCTTTCCCACAGATATACAACTTTCAAACGTATATTATACTTCCATAGACAAGGACGTGCAGAGATATACTACCAACTTGAGTAATAATTGCATGAAAAGCTAATTATCTTCGTATAAAATACGACTATTTAATTTTTTTTTTTTTTTTTTAATCACTTATAGTCACCATGACAAATTAATTAGAAGTGACAGAACAAAACCAGACATGACTACTCTGGCCTTATTTTTTCTAAATGAAATATAACAAGATACATATCTCGATTGGACATGTACACGGTTTTCTTTTGCTACTTCCAAAATCTGATTAATCTCGCACAATTTATTTATTCATTTATTTATTTATTTATGAACGACCTAATATAATCGAATACGAAGTCAGTCTTTAGTGGCCTTGTAATATACAATTATTCTTGAAAACACGTTGCACGTGGGAAAGTGTGAGCATTTGGCAATAATGCAAGCTACGAAATAGTGGGAGTTACGTCTACAAAAGATTTTCTGCTCGTTAGCTCGCTGCACATAAGTGTAATGCCGTAACTATACAAGAATAATTCTAAAGTAGAATCTTAATGCGAAATCTTATATGTACACGCGATCCTATAATCTAGGATCTGCAGAATATTGAAATTGAGATGATGAATAAAACGAGGCATAATCCGTCATTCGTGAAAAATATTACTCTCATTCATTTAAGTTTCATGCCTGCATTTAATGTCGATCACTAAATTTGTGCAAAATTGGTGAATACAATGACTGCCTATACTTAATTAGTGATTTTTTCCTATAATTCCATTCGGAATTAGAAACCACAAGAAGTAGTATTTATAATGCATGATCAAGGTTCGAATAGAGCTTCAGCAATGTCAATGTTACAACTACGCTGTATAGCCAGAAGCGTATTCGAGGATTTTTAAAAGAAACTGTCGTAATAAGACACGAGATTCACCAGGCATGATGGGATAATGAATAGTTAATGCGAGTAATAAAAGAGAAAAAGATGCATTAAAATACTCACCGAAAGTTAAGATCGTGATGAAGATGGTGTATTTCGAAGCCATGACGCTCATTCGGATGTCATCGTACGTAGACCCGCAAATTAATTAGTCTGAAATTACAAAACATATTGTACCAATCGGAGGACACACCCATACCTTAAATGGTTGATGGGTTGAAATTTTCAACCGATTATATATAAAGTTGGAAACTATCTAACGTATTGCTTTTTCATTTATGTATTTATTTGATAATTTTTTTGTGTCTGATCTATGGGTTTCTCATGATTGTATCAAGGTTCGCAAATTTTTGTTGAAAACCCTAATTCTAATCTTGTAACCCTGAGCCTTTAGAATGAGAATGGTAATCGAAAGATTATGCAAATCCAATCCAGGAAGTGAAATAGTATAGATTCATCCTTATCCGCAGTTCTCGCAATAATATGAAGCCTTTCTCCGCAGAGATAAATTGAGCAGATAATGTTTATTACATAATCTAAACCAGCAAATTACCTGACCACCACATAGATGAAAAAAGATCAAATAAAAATAAGAAATTGTATTCACTAAGGTGCGAGACGTATCGAATTATATTCTTCCAATCAGCGATCTTCTGACATACATGCATTATTGTACTTACTATTTTTTATAAATAAATTTAGATCGAAAAAATGAACATGCAAAGTAGTTTTTTCTTTTTTTTTGCTCCTTTTCTTTTTCTACAGGCGCCACTTGAAAAAGACTGACCCAGTTTTACCCCCACGGATCCTAGGAATATATATTGCGTTTTTCTATGATCGCTTCAGCTTGAAAGTCTGTAAATTGCGTAACACAAGTGTTGGTAATCGGTTACCATGAAACAATGTGGAATTCTAGAATAGGTGTAATGCTCCTAGATCCTAGAAACCGAAACAACGTATGCGTTAAGAATACATTATTTTTTTAGCCGAATTTTTGCATCACTTTAACGTAGTCGACTGGATTATGTGTATTGCCGAGTAATAGTTGACCCGAAAATACGAAAGCACTTCTTGTAAAATTGTAGCTCTTCGACGTAAAACGTTTCGAGGACATAACTAGAAAATTCTAAAGTTCAAACGCGAGCTTGAATACCTACAACAAATGTACACCATAAATTATAATACTTAATCCCACCAGCTGAAGTTTTGCTAATGTGAAATTATAATCCTTATACCAATTTTCTGCTCTCGGAATTCTAAGGTCTTCGTATTGTGTGTATGACATCTCGTTTTTTGTGTCACGGACGATATTATACACGCGATGCAGCAGCATTCGATAATGAATTAATTTGAAAAAATTTTGACTAGCCTCGAGGTTGATCCTTGATTTATGTATTTTCGATTTGCAACGTTGAGCATATGTTGATTAATCATCAGACTGCAGCTGGACGTAGAATGAAATTTTCCCTACGAACTTCCAACAGGCATTACCTTTACTATATATTGAATCACGGATTGCAGTTTTTCCTCCCCGTTTATCTCTTTCTTTCGTACAATTACCATTGACCGCAATTACTATAATTATGATATAGTTAATGAGCGAACCGGAATATTACGGGAAAGAATAACACAGTGATAAAATTCTACGATCTATTTCATCTGCAAGGCAATAAATTTATGCGGCGTATCATTAAAAAAGGAATGAAAAAAATCGGGAAAAGAAATCGATCTTTCCTGTAATTCGCGTCTAACTTTAATACCCTACTTTTATGCTATGCAATTTCATGTAATTCCCTCCTGAACTTTGATTCGATGAATTTCGAGGCCGAATTTGAACGAGAGCCATGACCCCGTGGAAAGCGAAGAATGCTGCCAGCCAAGAATCTCTTTTGCATCCTTCTCGCGCGGAGGTTTTTTTTTTTTTTTTTGTATTTAAAAAACCAGCGAGTAGGTGCATGGTCTCGAGGTGAGACGAGCCCCGTTACAAGTATCGTAAGATAATCGTTTGCCGGATTAATAATTTATTACGAAATCGTATTGCCGATTGAATAGGTCGTTAAAATATGCACGGTGAATTTTTGAAGCGAAGCTGACCATTATTTCATTGTCTGTAACCCACGTTAATTTATTAAGCAATCCCTGTTTCGGTGGATGTGATTTAAAAAATTGACACAGTAAACAGATTGAGATTAAAGTACAGGTGTTAAGTAAATATATGATTACGTGGGTGATATTTAAAATGATCTGCAAACCACTCGCCTGATTTAAAGAAACGACACAATTTATACCCATTAAACAATTATCAAAATATTTCCGGATATGGTCTAAAAAGTCAATCACACCTCCTATGTTCAATTATATTTTTTTATTACAATAACTTCTCCAGGTATTTTGAAGGAAAGAAAAATGATGGAATTGTTTATCTCTATGGATATGAAGTAGTGACGAATGTTGATTTTAATCTTTCCATTAGCACATCGCACAGTGATCCACAGCACTTTTAAATTTATTGATACTAACGATATTCTGAATATTAATAGTTTCGTATTGACGTGAGATCATCGATGACTTAACACGTTTCATCTTCCGGAATTACTTTAACCCCGTGTAGCCATATTAATATTAACGTTTAGGAATTATTCGTGATAATATCCGATCCCTAATTTCAATTCGTAATAATTAATTATTACGTTGTTTAAAGAATGAATTATGCAATTGAAAAAAAACGGCTAGGCATGTTAAACAGCTGTAATATTAAGTTATATAAAAAAGAAAAATTTACTTATTACAATATTTTAATTGCGCACAATCCCACGGTGCTAGTTATTACGTATATATAGTACCTATATATCTACTATTTTATTTCTACAAGAATAAATCCGAATGATTAATGCTCATCTCTAATTACTATATACTCTCGATGTGCACTGCAGTTGAAGGCGTTTCTCGTTTATCTACTATAACAATAATCGTTGTGGTGAGCAGTTTACCTCGGTACATATTTAATTTGTTACAACATAAGCTGACAAAATGTAGTATGAACAAAAAAAAAAGAAGTATTTCAAGATTTTTAAACAAACATATATATACATGTTTTATATATATATTTGCATTTATTTTTCATCTCTGCGTAGCTCCAAGAATCAACGGTGAACACGTCATATATACTTGTAGTTTTTTTTGTGCGTTTTTTTTTTTCTTACAAACATTAATTGAAAAAAGACAGAGTATATATTTTTTTTTCATTCAAAAAACGCTAAAAACAGTTTTATGACCTCTGGAAACGTTTGAGAATTTTAATGGATGTGTATAATAAAGCATGACTCCAAATAGTTACCAAAAAATAACAAATAATATTCATTTTGGTAATTTATTACATAAACGGATAATTGATATCGAAAATTCTTCATTTAAATTTCCAGTAATTCTGATGGATACTTTTTTTTGTCTTATATAACAACTGTCATCCAATTATTCGGCGATATTATTTATCCGAATAGGCAAGTACAATGATCGAACAAAATATGGTAGAATCAAAGCAGACGCTATACGTGAGTTCAAAGCACGCTCATAGTTTACCTTTCACTGTTGTTTTCTCACGCGATATTGCAACAGAGAACCGTAATCTGTTTTCTAATAATATATTGCGAATTTTTATAGGTGTGAGCAGCTCCAGTTTCCCCAGAACTTCAACTAACAATAAAATTAAAATCAGTTCCTCGTATTATAGGCCTGATAGGTATACCTATGTGAAATTATTATTTTTTTTTTTGTTCAAATGCTAAGTCGTGAAGGAATTCTTGAAAAATCAATTAACGCTCCCTAACTACATACAACTAAGAATTGACGACAATATAATGATTGAAAAAGAAAAGGATAAAAAAAAATATGAAACGAAAGACTTACATATTTCACCTAGACACATACGAAATTTTAATTGCTTAATAAACATGATTTCTCTCGCGAAGAATGTGTAAACGGAATAATCGATTTAGTCGATATCTATACGCTACAGTATATAAAGACAAGAAATAATCGGGTCATTGAATTTGAATATGGAACAGACAGCTTATAGCATTGTTTTTTGATCTCGAAAAAGTAGCTAAGTGATCTTTGAACTTATCTTTATTTCGCATGTAAGAAAAAAAAAAAGATAACTTTCTATTTCAGGTTTATGAAAAAAAAAAAAAAAAAAAAAACAGTA
The DNA here is from genome assembly GCA_963992785.1 of Tenthredo livida. Classification (NCBI taxonomy): domain Eukaryota; kingdom Metazoa; phylum Arthropoda; class Insecta; order Hymenoptera; family Tenthredinidae; genus Tenthredo; species Tenthredo livida. Next base: position 4,801,022 of record OZ023071.1, on the reverse strand, counting down.
ATTTCGCCCCTGATTATAACTCTGAGTGGCAATAATAACATAATGAATCTTTCAGAGGTCAAGATTTCGAGATAATATGTGTCATTCTACAATAGGCACGTACGAGTTGGCGTAATAGAATCCCGAAAGTGTTCCTTTTTTTTTCCTTCTTCTTCTTCTTAAGTGTCGAGAAAAAAGAATACCCGTCAGCCAAAAAATTACTATTATTTTCGTCTTAGCTGTTCTATTCCCAACGTAATGTTCCATGCTCACTATACCGGCAATTACCAAGCTGGCTAATGACAACGGTATACCTACACGTTGACGGACACCAGCCAGGGTGTCAAGGCTTTACTAATCGCAAGGCAGTGTATATACCTACCTCGTATATTGCGCTAAGATTGTTCTGCAGACCTTATCCGCGGACGATGGGAGTGGTCCTTTATGCTTAGCCATGGCCTCATCTTTATTTATATTTTAATAATAATAACAATGATAATAATGACAAGAACGAGAACAACAACGGTGCAGTGCAAGGCAAATAGGCTGGCCGCCCTTCGCAAATAGAGATTTCTTTTATTTTTTCATTTTTTTTCTTCTCCAACCGTGAGACAAACGAGGAAGATTCAATTGATCGCAATCCTTGAATCGAATTTATTGAAAATTGTTAATCCTTATACCGTTGAAGTTAAGAAAGACACTGAAATACAATTTTTTTTTGCGAGAAAATTTATATGGACCTTTAATCCCCAACCCGGATCAATATTACTTAAACCCCTTTATAAAGAGACTATAGAAAGAGTCGTATGTATATCAATTAGCAATTTATAAACCCGTTTATATGTATAATCGCGTAAATTCGAGTTGAGAATGTTAATTGGCTCGATCGAATAAAATATGTATACCAGTATCAAACGATGGAAAAATTCGTACTGCAGTAAAATGATTATCCGTTATACAGTTTCTTTGCGGTAGTATAAATAGTTGTTGTCCTCGCCATAGTATAACGTCGAGTTGTTGAACTAGATAGAAAATCGCGCGGTGCAAGATAGTGCGCTTAATAAGCCTTTTGCGCTTGCGAAATATATTTCATACAAGGGAAACCCCCGTATTTGAAACGACTAAAAATGGTCGTTGCCAGCGGCTCGGTACAAAAACGCTTTTGCACCTCCATTTCCGTTTCCTATTTTAGATTGTATTACGCAAGTGCCGTACATGTCCCGGACGTCCTAGTTACATGTAACGAGACTATATTAAGATAGAAAAAAAGAAAGAGTTAAATTCCTCGGTCAATTTTCAATATTTTTTAAACTACGTATTTTCGCAGTTCGATGAGACAAGGAATTTATTCGCAATTCATTTTTCACCCTGTCTTAGTTAAATCGCAAATAAACCTGTTTTCAATGACCCTATATACAGTAGACAGACATACTCGAGGGTATGTACATACATACAATGACTATTGACTATGTAATATATTTAAACATATACACGTGATCTGGTAGGAATTCGCAGCTACTCATTAATATGCAGTCTTACGCTCTCAAACTCTCGTCGATATTCAGCCTTATAAGTCTGTAACCATATTCCCTGTCCAAGATTCCGCCCACGCATAAAACTTTCACGTATTTCTATAGACGAGTTGCAATAGACGTATACTGCGTCATGTCATAGGGAATAGTTATAACGGTGTTGTTTAAGCGAGCCTGCAGAATTGCAAATCAATTTTTTTATTTTAGTTTTTATTTCAACAGGTGATAAAAATTGTATGATTTAAGTGGCGAATATATTTGCGAGGAAGAGTGTTTGGCCATCAATAATAATCAATCATACATGCCTCTAATTTATTCGCATCCGGAGAGAACGATGTAGATGTGTTGGAAATTTTAACGTCCGCAAAGTATATAGGAAGAGGATTATTTTCACCCCCCATTGAAGATCTTGTCTTAGAAAACGAGAAATCGTTCGCATGTCCTCGATATCCCGTACGAGAGTGTAAAAAGTCTCATGATTTCTACTTCACGCGGGTTTATGGCTCTTACGAAGCCTTTTAGCGAATGATAATATCCGTAATCCTCCAAAGTTTTAAGAATCTATATGAAAAGTAGATACTTGAATCTATGCCTGTAGCGGTAAAGGAAACCCCTGGCTTAATTAAGAAACAAATTACGTTGATACATGGGGTGACTTCAACCCGATGACTTTAGCCCAGTAACAAAAAGAACGGACGAGTTTTTAAATTCATATTTTTCAAATTATTAAATGGATTTATTTATTTATTTATCCGAAAAACCGATCTCCTCAAGATCAGGAATATTTGATATGAGATTTATTAGGACATTCGTTCTTCATGTAGGGTCATACTTAATGATGTTTGAATATTACGAGCAGAGTTTTCCGGGGAGTTTGTTTGAAACTCATTCCTTTAGCTGGGTCAGAATCAAAGTTCGAAAATCTCGAGTTTGAGGTGAAAAAAAAAAATGGAACAAAAAACCACGACAACATATAATTTAGTTTGAGACCCACAATATGCTAATAAAAATAAATTCGGTCATCGTCCTACAGTATAAGACAGAGGCGTGTATATATGTTCTCAGATTCTTGACCAATCTCCAAGATCACGGCCATCCTCTTTACTCTTGACCACGGTCCACGCCATTAACCCCCCGAGCGTTGCAGATGCTACTATACGTCCACTTTCGAGTACAACTTTTTCGGCTGCATCTCACATCTCTTCCCTTTCTATTTCTTCTTCTCTGTCTCTTTCTCTTTCTCTTTCTCCTTATACCTAAAAGTAGTCGATTCTTTCTTGCGTCGTAAAAGATGATACGACGACATTCCCCTCTCATCAAAAGTGAAATCTCTGAGAGCCGGGAATTCTATAGGCCTTAGCTTAGACAGACTCACGCTTATAAATATAGTATAGTATATAATATGTTTACATGTAGGTATACCTATGTATGTATCTATTGTATATGTACGTCGGTCATTTGTCCATTCATTAATTCAGTCATTTATTGTTCATTCGTACGAAATACTCAATGTGCTTTTTCATTCAGATAATCTCATCCTACTCGTAATACGCAAGATTGTTTAACAAATTTGATTACACGCGCTTATCTATACCTGAATATACCCATACCTACAAGTATACACGTATAGTTTCCGTAAAATAATCCGATTAGAAAATGGGAAAGTTTGATCTGTATTATACCAGTGTAACACGATATTACCTAACTAATAGCAGCGCCAGTATAACGCATCGGCTTCACACATACGTATGGAAATGAAATGTCTATAGTAATATATACAGTGGGAATTTGAACTAGACTTCGAATATTCACACCAATATAATAATCTATACATAGATAGGTAAATGTCTACCCATTTTTGAGGTAAGTAATTTTACAAATTTCTGATCAATATGATTCAAGTTATGTAAGCATTCTATGAATTTGCATGGCAATTTTTGTTTTTTTTTCATTCAATCAAAGAACGTCATTATCGCTATATTTTTTCAAGAAACTAGCTTCACTTATATAATTACTGTATAGTAGGTTTTGATATCGTAATATTTATAATTGAGAATAACCACATGCCTAACGCAAAATGATTGCAATGGTTGGCACAAGAGTTCAGGGGAAAGAAACATTCCATTTACCAGTTAGGCTGGTTTGATCGCATACACCTGTTCGATATACTGACTTTACATCGCTCACGTTGTTCGCGGTTCGTTGCAGTGGAAGGTAAACGTCCGAGTCACGTGCGGAGGTAATAATCATTGCTCACGTGCAATTCTTATACATAAACTAATGAGAATAATGTTAATCCGATGCCCTAGAATTCAGTCACGTTTTGATTTTCGTCATATTAACTCTTATTGCGATTGTGCCATATATTAGTCACATGAAAGTAGCGCAAAAATTACCTAGTACCTTGTAGATAAAAGATAATAATATTATAGTATTTGAAGAGAGTATAAAAATTGAAGCAGGTATAACAGAATCATTTATTGGTGTAACTATCTGTGAGATGCGGTGAAAGCGTCAATTTACTCTCGAGTCTCTTGGGACAAGCCTGAAGCAGTGTCTGATCTCTTGTAGTACTAGCTGGTTATTTTCATGTCAGTATAAAAGTATCAGATACGAATGTAGTACCTACTCGATTTCTTTAATCGAAGGGTTCAGCAGTTCAACTTCGTAGATTCACTTCCGTTAATAAACTTCGCCTATTTATATAAGTTATGCCTATCCTATAACTCTGCATCCGAAAAATGTAATCTTCGCACTTTCTTTCGAACGATGAAAATTTTTTTACTCCATAAGGTCTGAAAATGGACATTATACGCACGCTTCGCGTGCATAAAATTCCCCATTCTGAGACCTCATGAAGTAAAATTTTCTGCAATAGGTACTCGTCGGAAAAACTTATTCTGAAAAAGTTTTACCGCTGCAGTCGTATCGTAATATATTGTTATTAAATTTGGAATGTATTAGCATTAGGCGTTGTAGATAAGAATCTTATTCCTAATATGGAGAAATTCGACAGCTCATATAGTTAATACGGGAGTAAATATGAGTGGATAATTATACGTATCTGTCTTCCAGATATCAATAGTCATTTATTGGCAATTTATAGAATTGAAACATCGAGTATAGGATTCAGCACCGAATTAATAAAAGAATATGAGCAACTTGGTTCATGTTGTTTTCAAAATGTAATATAGGTACTAATCATTTACCGCGATATAAAAACAGGTTTCATTTGGCTATACATAAACGCGGGTGCGTAATAGATTGTCTGCCAGTTTGTCTGACTAAAATATCGTCTGCGCTATAATTATATATTATAGTATATATAAGGTGTAGGTATATGTCTATGAATTGGCCCACAAAACCAGCAGGAAATCTCAACAATACGCGCTGAATCCCTAGATCTCGGTTATAAATCGTCGTTTATGATTCTTCAAATTCGAATTACACTGCGTACAAACGTGTTAAAATATTGAAAAACAAAAAATGTTATGTTCTATTTCGTAAACTAGAATGTATAATAGCATTTCCCACGTCTTGTAGAATTTCACGTAGATATGTAGTACATACGGTTAATTTTTATATTACGATTCATTTGTTCTTTGAAAGATTCAACGAGCAAGAATTAATAGGGTGAAGCCTAATGCCTGTTTTAATTGAAAAAAAAAAAAAATCTAGTTTCACTCTGGTTTAGATTATGCTTCGAAACTAATTATCATGCGGTATAATATAACGACAAAAAAAGTAATGGATCTCTGGCCCAGTTGTAACAATGCAAACATTAGCTTACTCATATATGTTAAATTACTTTCACTCTTGTGGTTTACCGCACGTTAAGGATTTGCGAACTATACTACATGTACCTACTATATGTGGCTTTTCTAATTAAAAATCTCCGACAAATCTTTTTTCGTATTGTAAGTTACACAAAATTCGCAGAAAAAAAAAATCATCGATGATTATAGATTATAGAGTTACCAGTTTTCTTTGCTATTCGAAGATGCACTTATCAGTAAATAGCGAATGTTTAATGTTTTTAAATCGTCATGCCCCGGATCTTATCGTTCAATTCGAGGAGTTTCTAATTCGCACCAATACCTCAGATTTTTAAAGATTATCTATGGTCACGCCCGTAATTGCGATTGCCTTCTTTGGTGCAAAAGTTACGCTGATCAATTCTCTCCGTTTTTTTTTTTATTTCATTTCATTTTTGTTTTGTTGATTGATCTCTGTTAAAATTTCCAATAATCCTAATTTCTCGCGATATGTTTTGCAGGTGAGAAATACGTGTCGATTAGAAAAGAAGCTTTTTATATTATAAATAACTGCCAGTTAAGTATAGACTTCGTTTCGACTTATTTCACCAATTTTCATGCTATGGAGTATATTTCAAAAAATCTCTTCTAACAAAAAAAAAAAATCATTTCTCTCAATCCGGTGGTGAAATATCTCAAATTTGATCCACGTGACAATTATCATTGAACATTTTATCGAATGTGTTCTTTGCAGTCTTTTAGTAGGCCATCGATTCAGCAATCCAATACATATCAGATTTTATTATTCATTGATGCTTGGTGTTTACGCTACCGAAAACCACAATTCTTCTCAGAACGCGTAGTTTCCCTATAAATCCTTGCCGCTTGTATAAATAAATAAATGATGCAATCATCTATTATATACGTATCATAGATATTACATAGTATATCTCTTACTTTTTTGTGTGTCTGGTCCAGAGTAAGTTTGCAGACACGAGGAATCACCGGCACCGTGTTATCACCGTGCGATTTTATCGAAACCTTCCGAATGAGTTATACTTGAGAGATGAAGAATTTTTTTTATTTTTTTTTCTTTCTATCACGGAAAAGAAGTGAAAATGAATTCAAATAAAGTGAAATTTGCACCTTGAATTTTTTTTTCTTCTTATAAAGGATAGACGGATTATACTCTCAAATAGATTCAACTGGAAAACAGTTCTGATTCGCACCAGAAGTATAGGTCAAACAAAGTGACGCTGAGGATCAGTCGTCCTTCTCCTCGTCTTGATATCTTTGCAAATCGGTACTCACTGCGATGAACATTCCTTCCAGCTTGCCTTCGAGTGACTGGTTCCAGACTTGTACCCTCTCTAACTAAACTTCTTTACATTCTACACCAACCTCGATCAGGCTTTCACTTCGCGCGCAACCGAACAGTCGCATAGAGTCTAATGGTCCAGAGCTTAGACAGGACTTAAGCTGAGATACATTCCCGGTGTATACCACGATACCTCTAAACCTGAACCTAAACATGTTATTTTCAAATCAATACATATGTATCCCTATGCTTTTACAAATGTGTAATTCACCTATTTAACAGGTCGAGTTACAGTAGGTATGTATCGATGTACCTAATAGCTACCTTTTTATGATAATGTGGTTGATCATTTTTCGCGCTACCAGCTGCAGTTGCTCGGATTTATTTACCTTGAAATTAATACGCGAGTGAGAGTATGGATTTGAACCATTTACTCAAACTCTCGTTGTTCAGACTATTGAGACACAGAATATCATACACAGAATATCATTTTGTCATAGTAACTAGTAGTGTAATGTACGGGGTGATTCCGTTTGACCGTCGTTCATTCACGTATAAAGGCTCGGCTCTCGTTTTGGCAGTCGTTCATTCATATACATATAATTAAGTTAGTAGCGATTCTCAGAGTTTTAGAAATTTTAACTCTAAAATAGCTCCTTGTATCAGGAGAACATCTGACCCGAGGAGGTGTGCTGAAATTTCTTGGGGTGGCGGAAAGTACTGTATCGATATAAGCATGCATACGGTGCTTCATGCACGTGCTATCTAGTTTATGTATACTAGCTATTTTGAAAGTCCTCAAAATTATAACTCGAAAAATGCTCCTGGTATCAGGCGAACATCTGACCCGAGGAGGTTTGCTGAAATTTTTGGCGGCAAAAGGGAATAGCATATACATACGTACATACGTGCCTTCGTGCACGTCTATACTATAATAATTCATACTAGCGTTATTCAGAAGTAGCAAAATTTGACGTAAAAAAATCAGCCTGTTCTCAGGAAAATATCTGACCCTAGGAGATGGTCGCAAATTATGTTGTAGCATTAATTATAATTCTCCACTACTCCGTTTTGTCGTAGAGTACTTCTCCTCTAGCTTTTTTTAAATAAAGAGTTATGGGGAGGAAAATCGTAAATGACGAAGCAATTGATTGTCAATATATCTGGGAAGAGTATTTCTATTCTGTTGTCTGTCAAAGTAGTATTTCGTTCACGCAGCCTCGATGCGAACTGTTTGACGCCACAAAGGCCACTGATCCCCCAAGCTCAACATACTCGTACCCTAGGTCAATGCGCTTTTCTGCTCAGGAGTCAAGCCAACGGGATGCGAAATGGTATTGCCATATCACGATCGAATTCATGAAAACTACTTGTGCCACAAACATCGATACGCCTTATTTTATTCAACCCGCACGCCGTTCCTGTAATTTCTAAGTTCAGCTAGGCGCGTAGAGGTGTTCGTAGTACAAGTAGTTCGTGGATTTATCCGCGAGATGGCGATACCATTTGGCACCCTGTACGCGCAATTCAATTACAATTCAGTCCACGAGTCATAATCCATTCAATCATTGTATGACAGAAGGTATAAAATAGACATAACCCTACAAAAATATATCCAACTAAACGTGATTTCTTACATCTCCTGTTAGACGGATTAAATCAAATTGACATTTTTTTTCAATGCATTAAGTGTCAAACCATGAATCCGGAGATAAAAACTCAGCGCAAGCAACGTCGAGCACAACATCGACTTGCTAGAGACATGAACATTAAATGCAGCGATGATCCTACTCAGGTTTGTTGCGTTAAAAAATTTTTCATAACTCACCCAGGAACCGAGTGATGTAATCGTGTATAAATTCAAATTGTTAAATCGAGCTTAAGTACAAACAAGTGAAAAAGAAAAAACAAAAAACAAGAAAAAACAAAAAAAATTACAATTATTTCACAAGGTAATTTAAGATAAACGTACATTTTTTAGTATCTAATGATCTGCAATGCCGGATTGGTCACGGGACTGCGAAGAGAAACCATCGACACTATAATAAATGGATTAGTGGAATCCTATGACTTGATTATGCCTGTAGGAAAATCTTACTGTTTTTTAAAACTACCTTCAAAAGAAGATGCTCAAATAGTCTACAGAGCTCTTCATGGGATATTTAAACTTGAAGATAAAAATACACCTGTTTATTTAACTTTCACAGAAACAGGTGATTAAGAAATGTTATTCTTTGATTTTTCACTATCTTAGGTATCTCACATCGTCAGCAATAATCTATTATATTGATACGAAATGAGGAACCTGATAATGATTCGAACTGCAATGTAGCTTCGGATCCTGAATAGTTAATTCACACTCTATTACAATTGTGTTTTACAGTCCCACCTGCAGAAGATGATTTCTGGAGCAAGCCTCTTCCTCCCGGATTGAGACTAATTGAAGAATTCGTAGATACCGAGGAGGAAGATTTTCTCTTGAAATTTCTGGACTGGTCAGAAGCCGGTAGGCCAAACAAAATGTTTGCTTTCTTTCAGATGATGGTTTTTCAGATTTTTAAATCGCTGATTTTCATTTAAATACAAGCAGACTAATTTTCGTAGGTATTAAACTGTACATTTTTTTAATCAAATGCATTATTCTAGGAACAAATCCTTCGGAGTTAAAACACAGACAAGTGAAACACTTTGGATATGAGTTTCGATATGATACCAACAAAGTAGATCCTGAAAATCCGATAATTCCTATTCCCGAGAATTATAAATTCCTACTGAATCGATTCAAGGAATATGAGTGTGGAATTTATGACTACGACCAGCTCACAATCAACCATTATTTACCGGGCCAAGGTGGGCTATCGGCGATTTTGACTATGGAAAATGAAACATAAAAGATTTAGCATGAGCCTTGAATTTGTTATTCAAATCATACTTGGCTTTAGAAAGAGTTACAACTTCAGATAGTGTGATAATATGCTAAAAACTTGAATTATATTTTACAGGAATCCCTCCGCACATAGACACGCATAGTCCATTTGAAGATACTATTCTCTCCCTATCTTTGGGTTCTGCATGTGTGATGGAATTCAAACGTGGTGAAGACAGAAGACTGGTATTCCTCCCTTCAAGATCTTTACTTGTGATGTCTGGAGAAGCTCGATACGCATGGATCCACGGGATTGTACCAAGGCGCAGTGACGTAGTAAAGAACAAAGACGGAACAACGGTTCTCCAAAGATCATCAAGAACTTCATTTACGTTTAGAAAAATTCGTAGAGGTGATTGCAGCTGCTCTTTCGAAAAATACTGCGATTCAAAGATAAACTTCAACTCCACTATCATCAACAACAATCTTGCCTCTGATATAGAAAATATATATGTTCATAAGGTAATATTTATGACCATAATATCGACTCATATGTGATATAATAAATCGGTTTACTCAACACTCGTTACATTAAATATTATTCTTCAAGGTTTATGAAGAAATATCAGATCATTTCAGCGAAACTAGACACAAGCCATGGCCCAATGTAACTAAATTCATCGATTCATTAGAAAAGGGAGCATTACTGTTGGACATTGGATGTGGAAACGGAAAATATCTACAAGGAAGGCCAGATATTTTCAAGGCAAGGCTTAGTTGATCACCAGTCTGTTCGTTCTTATTATAATCGAGTACTCATCCTAATTCTTGAAATTTTAGGTAGGATGTGACCGTAGCTTCGGATTAACGGACGTCTGCCATGGCAGAGGTTTCGAAGTACTGTTAGCAGACTGTCTTCAAATACCATACAAGAATGATTCACTTGACGCAGTAATAAGTATAGCAGTGATTCACCACCTCTCAACAATTGATAGAAGAAAGCAATCGATATCTGAAATGATTCGGGTGCTAAAACCTGGGGGAAAATGTTTAATATACGTTTGGGCTAAAGATCAAAAGAAGAATTCCATCGCATCAACCTACTTGAAAAACAGCACCAATGAGACTGAAAAACATTCAACCAATTTAGGAGAGACGGTGATTACCGAAGGGGGTGCCAAGCTTCCCGTTCATGAAAATCGAACCCAATTTACACATTCTGACATGCTTGTTCCATGGAAAAGAAAAGGTGGTGGTAATTTTCTTAGATTTTATCATGTTTTCGAGGAAGACGAACTTCCCAATTTGTGTTCAGGATTACCTAGCGTTGTTATTACAAAAGTATATTACGATCAAGGCAATTGGTGTATTATTTTAGAAAAATATATACCTATGAGTTGAAAATCTTATTAGAAATTCATTGATAACATTAAAACTGTTTAGTATTGACTAGTCTTTTATATTATTGAAAAAGATGATAAAAATAGAAAAATAGAGCTCTTGTATATAGATCAATAAAATAAAAAAGCTATAAGTAGTTAGCTTACTAAAGACTGCGTGTTTGACAAGGAACTTTGTGACCGTTCGGTATTAGCTGTTTCTATAAATTTTCCAGAGTTTTAACTATGTCCCTTGTTTGTCACTCTGCGTTGTCTTTTTCCTCCGCATCCTCCTTGGGGTGATGTCTAATAATAATTGGAGGTATGGTGATGCTTACAGCATCACGTATCCATTTCATTTTGTACTCATTCATTTCCTATAAAGAGAAAATATATCGAATTTATTCAGTATTACTAAAAAGGAAAATACAACGATATCGAAAGATTTATACATCGAAAAAGTTTCATTGAAACTTCACAAAAGACATACCGATTATAAATTTTACACGCCTAGACAAATTTTCAAAATTGTAGGACTTAGCTGTGCAGATAGTGTCTGATAGTTCTGTTTTCAGCAGAAAAGATTGCTCCAAGATTTTACGATGAACAGTTTTTTATCAAAATATTATTGGAAAAGAAAGAAAAGGTACCCTTTTATATCGAGCATCATCCTCCGCCGCTTTAGCCTCATATTCTGCTTTGGTTGCAGAGTCTGCGGCAATCCACCTCTTATCTAGCTCCTTGACGATATCTGCTTCTGTATATTCCGAGTGCAATTCCTCCACCTTACCACGATCATCCAATGACCACCAGGAGAATGCTGACCTGTAGTGAGAAAGGATTAAAATGAGAATTTGATACTCGATCAATTTATATCAGGCTGAAAAAAACGAAAGATTATAAAACCTGAACGATTTTTAGACCCCCAATTTCATAACTACAAGATAAGTTCCTCAGAAAACGCGATAGAACTATTGCAGACTTACAATGGTCTCTTCGGTGCAGTAGGATCTTTGTTATACTCGCGTTCTAAGTCTCTCCCTATTTCGTTCTCAGCCATAGGTGGAGGATCATTCTGTATCCCAGCGTTAGAACTCTGCTCAGCTTTCGCAACCATCTCATAGTAGCAAATCTTATCCTTCTCTGAGATAGTCTGAAAATATTCATCGATATAGGTATAAACCGTATTTGTTGCGGTTTCAATGTTTTTGATATTTCTTTCAACTATGAACAACATCAGAACATCTGGCTTTATCATCAATCATTTTTTCTCGATTCGTTATTCGGAGTCTGCGTGTTTCAGAAAGACCTTAATAATAATTATAGGAACTACGATGCTTACTTCGTCGGCTTCCAATTTCTTTTTGTACTCAGTCATTTCCTATAACAAAAAAGGAAACATCAGAACAGATTTGAGTAGAAAGATAAACCAATAAGGGGATTTACGTTTAACATTAATTTTCGATCAAAGTATTATTGGAAATCAGAGATAACATGCCCTTTCATATCGAGCATCATCCTCAGCTGCTTTAGCCTCGTACTTGGATTTGGTTTCAGAATCTAAGGCGAACCACCTCGTGCCTAGCGCACTGGCAATATCTGCTGCTCCATATGTCGGGTACAGTTCCCTGACTTTAGTACGCTCGTCTAGTGACCACCAAAAGAATGCTGATCTGTAGTAAAAGGATTAAAATGAGAATTCGGTATTTGATAAATCATGAAAAAAAGGAAAGAGTATATATTATCACACTCAAAAAAAAAGGTGGTGGTGTAAAACTTTGATGATTTTTGAGCTCGAATCTTATAATTACAAGATAAGATTCTTATAAAATGTGAAAACTAGTCTTACAATGATCTCTTAGGTGCAGTAGGATCTTTTTTGCACTCCTGTTTTATGCCTCTGCCTGTTTCATTCTCAGTTTCAGACGAAGTGTATTTCTGTATACCGGCGTCATACATCTGCTGATCTTTTATAGCCATCTCCTGGTAGCGATTCATCTCCTTGGCTGACATCGTCTGTAATTGTTTAAAGATACTATTATGTAAACCGTATTTATTGCGTTTCCAATTTTCTTTGTCTTCTTCCTCAAAACTATGACTGAACAACATGACGAAATCTGGCTCTATGCTAGATTTGAATAGATTTAAAAAGCGTCAAAACTTTACTTGATAAAATAAAGCATAAAAATGAAACTAAAAAAGCAGTAAGGAGTAGCTATGAAAAGAGATCTCACACTCCACTTGAGGGCACAGTTTTTGGAAAATTCTGTGAATACAATATCCTCTCCAGGATGTTCTCTCTCATTCTCCTGACGGCAATCCTGTACGAAGAACGCGTACGCACTCATTACCCCCCTTGGTTGCGGGTGATTTTGATTCTGTAAATCGAAGATATGATAAATTTTCTTAATTTTTCAAATCAGTAAAGTAAAATAAAGTTAGAAAAAATGAATGGTAATTTGTGGTCTATGTCTATCAGAGGAGAAATTCTTTTTGACCATTAGGAATCAGCGATTCCTGAACTATTTCGCAATAATTAGAAAAAAAAAGTTTTTGAATAGGAATTGATTAAGAATAGTGATTCAAATAAATGTTGTTAAAAACGTAATTGAAAAAGTTTTAAATCAACTTTTTATCAATACTTTTTCCTCTTCGAGCTCCGATTCAGTTACTGCATAGTTAACGTATTTAATTTGAGTTTCGTCGTCTGCATTATTCCATATTTCTACTATTTCTCTCTCGATTTCTGCTAGATTCCAATCTGGAAAATCTTTACTGATTTTATGCTGTTGAACATTACGAAAGTAGTAGAATCCCTCGAGCCTATAACACATGAACATGAATAGCGTTGTTAACATAATATGAAGACATAAATATAAATTGTTCAATCAGAGATTAGAGATTGGAGCTTAGATATGATTAATAATTACTCAGAAACTAAAGTATATCAATAAATTTTCATACTGGCTTTTGGTGTATTCATCTACTGGCTCTTCTTCCACTATATACCCTCCACTTCTCATGAAATCGACATAATCATCTTCAGGCACATAATTAGTTTCCTCATTAATTTCGGCCATGAATTCTAAATCGTTGTTATCTTTTGTTTCTGGATATAGAAAAAGTTCAAACAATATAATAGGACGGTATGGATTAATATTTGAACTTGTAAGTTTGATCGACAATGGTCTGCCGCGTTATATCATAACTATTGGTTACCAATAATTTCGCAAAATCATTATAATATGAGATAAGATAGATGAGTCATAATACATATATGAGATATGAGCATACATGACGTGTGCAATATACCTGCGTCCTATAGTCATGCATAATTTATTGTATGCCAACACACACACACGGTGTAACTATAGACATATATGATAAATATAATATGCTAGAATCTAATTATGATGACAATGAAATGAGAAGAGAGAGAGAGAGTAATATTATATGCGCGATTATCGATCTATATTTTACATACATCCGCAATGTAATTATATACGTATGTATAATATATGTATGTATATTTACAACGAATAGGCGAAGGACTCTGGTTTCCGTATGCCTGTCAATAATCATATGAGTATTAAGAATGTATTTACCTAAGCAAGTAACGTCAATGTTTAAACACATGAGTACAGTCGCACATGTCGCAAAATATAAAAACATTGAAGTGGATGATCTCGTCGATAAGTTGGGCGTTGCCGGTAGCCATCCACGCAGCTGCAGTAGTCGAAATAAAACCATTTTTGAATATGTGATGGTTGTATTTATACTTTTTTAGTAAATCGCATCCAATGAATTGTTTACTAGTTAAAATCGCGAACTACTTATTTATGAAGAAATCACTCTGAAATCGATGCGATAATTGCGTAAAATCGCGTACAAGATATAGATAAAATATGTATCGAGGTCTCGAAATCGCCTAAATTCGATATCAGTTTAGAATTTTTTTTATCATCCCCTACATGGCCAAATAGATTATAAGTCACGATTAGAGACCCCGCGCGCAATCTGAACCAATCGCACGATCATGAATATTTTTAATTTGTATAAAGGAGCTATATTTAAATTTATATAAAATAAGAAAGATAAGAAAATTCATAAAAATCTTTGTTTCAATAAATATATATATATATATATATATATTTAAAAGAAAAAAAACGCGGTCAATACATGACACGACCCCACGCGAGCGCTAAAATCTCGAGTCATAACGTCGTCGCGTATTTAATTGCGCCACGTACTACGACGTAATGCGCGAGATCAATGACCTGTAGTAAAATATATTATGAGTAACACCTGTTAATCCTAATACTGGAATGAGAAAAAGAAGCTAAAAAGTAAATCGCTAATTCTCATTCCAAGTTATACTCGGGTTCCGCGTTGAATCATGCGATTCCTAGTTCATACACACGTAGGTACGATGACGTGAAACCAAAAAAGTTTAGTCCCTGATGGGTCGAATACTTCCACCAAATAATTTCCGTATTAGAATAAGACATAATGCATAATTTTCAAACGAAAGAACGAAAAAAAAAACAAGAAAAAAAAAAGAAAAAGAAAGAAAAAAAAAGGAAACAAATTTTCATAATAATATAGAATGTTAAATTGAAATTACCAAGTATTGTATACTAGAGCAGCACTAGTATACGGGTGTATGTGTATGATTTTTGGCCGTGAATGAAATACTGAACAACATAAGTGTATATATAGATTATTTTACATATTTTTTGAAAAGTTTATTTATCCCTAAGAGATATACAAAACAAACATTTCCTTTGTAACTATTACAATTCCCTAAAATAACACAGAGAATTCTGTCATGAGTTTCAATAATTGTTTTTTTTTTCTTTTTTTTTCTTTTATTATTATTATTTTTTTATGCTTTTTCTTTCTTTTCTTTTCTTTTCTTTCATTATTTATTTATTATTATCTCCATCAAATGGATGTTTGTTTTTGTATCAGTACAATATTCTTTTTTTTTTTTTCGTTTTTTTTTTCTTTCATTTTAACCAGCTATGTTAAAATTATGCACATCTGCAAATCAGTATTAAAATATTACAATTTCATATTTTACAGTATTCGTCCTTCTAGCTCCCTCTAAAAACAGGTTTTATTATTATTATTTTTTTTTATCCATTTTTTTATTTTTATTTTTATTTTTTTCTTCTTCTTTATAATAATACAATCATCTTCTTCTTTTATGTGACAGTGTGCAGGGGGAGAATGAAGAGTTAACGTTGTAAGTGATGGCTGAAACACATTTTCAGCTGTTCTCGGCAGAGGCCAAATAATAATAATAATAATAATAAAGGTGTAAATTCTTTTTCTTTTTTTGTATATATATATATAAGTCTGGAAATAACATGTGACTGGATTCTTTCATTTTTTATTTTTTCCCTTTTTTCAACTGTAATAATAATAATAATTAACTGTAACAAATAAATTTTTTCCTTTGCCACATTTTCTTTCCTATCTTCCAATTTCATGATTCATTTTTCATTATTCATTATTCATTTTTCATTTGTCAATATTCATATTAATATTCATATGTATAATCGGACTTTAAACAGTCCAATATATAATAGTCAAATAAATGGCCATGGTCACAAGGTTCGTCAGTTCTCGATCTTCGTACATCAGTAGTTTATAATAGTGTATATATATATATATATATAGTTTTACAATATGCCCCCGTTTTAAATTGGCTCAAATCTCAATTATTGGGATCTGTACATTATTAGGATCTAGGAATGTTAACATTACGAGATAAAGAAAAAGTAAAAAAGAGAAAAAAAAAAAAAAAACCACAATAATTTATTATAATACAGCCTCCTGTACACCATGTGACTCAAGGCAGTACAAAACAACACACTATATATATATATATATGTGTATATACATATATATTGTACCTCGCTTTCTCGGAACGGATTTACGCTTAAAGGAAAAGAAAAGGAAAGAAAAAAAAGAAATTAAATTAAATTAAAAACAAAAAAAAAACCAAACAAGAATTTCAAAGAAAATAATATTTGATTTATTGATTGCTTCTTGTTGTTTTATTGATGAAAAAAAGTCAATGATTATAAAGAGGGAGGGACTGTAATGGTGAGGACAGGGACCGATTACAAGGCAGTAGTTTTTTCGTTTTTTTTTTCTTTTATATCCTTTTTTTTCATTATTTTACTTCTTTTTTTTTTTGTTTGTTTGTTGGTTTCAAACACGACGCTTAATAAGAAATTGAATGCAGAATTATTGTTATTCGTTACAGAAACTTTAGTAAAAAGAGAGAAATTATTAATAATAATAAAAAGAGTCACTTATTAATGTTGCGAGTAGAGCATATTGGCGGTGGTTTATCAAGTCCCTGTACCCCTCCCCCCCTCGACCCAATCTATACAAAGAATGGGTCATGGTTATAGGTAATCGTTTCTTCGTATTCTTCTATCCTATACCACTTTACTTTACTTTACTTTACTTTTTTTTTTTTCGTTTGTTTGTTTGTTTGTTTGTTTTTTATATGTACTATCAATATGTTAAAATACAAATGTCACTCATACAATCTCCGCTCGCATCACTCATACATACAATTTTTAAAATAATTATCATAATCGCGGTATTTTAATTATTATTATTTTATTGTAAATAATCAGGGGGTTTGGGTATCGGGTATGGGGGTAGGGGGGGAGGAGAGGAGAGGGGTTGTTTGTTGTTGGTTGGTTGTTGGTGGTGGTGGTTAGTTATTTGTTCTCCTAGTGGTGTAAGTACGCTCACGCTAAGGTCAATGGTATGTACAGTAGGTGAGGTATGCTTTTTTTCCATTTTTTTTTTGTTTTTTTGTTTTTTTGTTTTTTTTTTGGGAGGGATGAGGGGATATATCAAGGACACGGGATGGTAGACCAGAGTTTCAACTGTGTCCGTTATTCGTCATCCTCTTCGCCGTCTTCTTCCTCCGCATCTTCCTCGCTATCATGTTTTACAGCAATTGCAGGGGCTCCGACGCCTGGTCCGCCGGTCTTCAATTTCTTTTTGTACGCAGTCATTTCCTGGGAGAGCAGAACAACGAAAAAAACCGTCAAAAACAAATAAACGAAAGTCAACTAAATAAAAAGAGAAGTCTTGTAAAAGACTTGAGTGAAAACATGTACATATTGAAAGTCTTTACACACAAAGACAAATTAATATTTGAAGTATCAATCTAGTAGGCGCTTTGGTTACACATATCATAATTATTGCATTATGGGGAGTCAGAGATAACATACCCTTTCATATCGAGCCTTATCCTTCTCCGCCATAGCCTCGTACTTGGATTTGGTTTCAGGTTCTGCGTCAGACCACTTCTTTCCTAGCTCCTTGGCAATATCTCCAACTCCATATTCCGGGTTCAATGACTTTACCTTACCACGCTCGTCATTGCAGAACCAGAAGAATGCTGACCTGTGGTGTTAGATTTGAAATGAGAATTTGATACATGATGAAGTATGATATATAAGTTACGATTACAATTTTTTCAGGGCGAACAAGAGGTGGATTTGTTGTTAACTTACACAGTTTTCAAACCAGAAGCTTGTAAAACTAGAATATCATTTTATCTTACAAAAGTTTGTTAAACAAGTTGCAAACTCACAATGATCTCTTCGGTGCATTAGGATCTTTGATGTGCTTGCGTTTCTTGCCTCTGCCTGTTTTACTCTCACCCTTAGGTGGAGTGTAATTCTGCATTTCGGCGTCATACCTCTTCTTATCTTTCTCAGCCATCTCATGGAAGCGTTTCTTCTCCTTGTCTGACATAGTCTGAAATTATTTATAGACACACATATAAACCGAATTTATTGAGATTTCAATATTTTTCGTCCTTTTTTTTTCTCTCAACTGAAACTAAAGAGAATGTTCTCGTCATAGAAAGAGCTAAACATGTATGTAGTAAATAATTATAAAAGAATGACAATACTAAAATACCTAATATCTTTGTCAAATACTAGCAAGCATTGAATGTTATCAAAGTATTCAATTGATAATCAGTAATTATACGTCAGTGTATTTGCCAACACGTTTATCTATATCAATCTGATGGCTAATCCGGGAAGATGTGGTATTGTGGTAGCGATTTACGATTTAAGAAAATCGATATTAAAATTGACGAGATTATATATAAAAGAGAATTGATTAATTAACTCGATGATGACGAGTGTGTGTGATTTCTTGTTTCAAATAAACTAAAAATTAATGACTAAATGAATAATATATATTTATGGATAAATTAAGGAATCTATACGTATATAAAGAAACTGCGCGCGCGCGAACGCGTGCGGCGTAGAGGGTATACCCCGTACCTAAGTACCTTTCTCCGACCCGGCTAAAATCCATAAATAATAATCTATTATCGAAGTAAAGAATAAGAATGAAGATTTCTGCTATATAACTAGTCAATAATATATATGAAGAATATTATGACAGTTAATAAAAGAGTTTAGGGCTTATTAGATAATATGAATAACGCATCAATTGGTTGAAAGCGTATTACGTATTTTAACGCGTTATATGAAGTCGGTATGAAATCAAGGTGCGGAGCCCAGAGCCCCGTTGAGGATGTGGAATGGTTAGGGGGAGTGAGAATGCCGGCCGGGGAAAGACGGGAGAAGAAGGGGAATGAGGGAAGCGAGGGGGAAAATCGAGGAAGAGGGAAAAGAGGGAAGTCGAGGGGTCGGAGAGTTGGTCGATAGTTGGGGGCAACGGCAACCGTCTATGGCGCCCAAGCAGCCCCAAACCGAAGCTGTCGGCGTTTTACAGTTTTCCATCGACAAACAAGTATTCGAATTTTCAGATTTTCAGAAAAGTAGAAATTGCCTGGTGGATCCGAAGAGAGGAAAATAATGCCCTCGCTGGAACAGGATTTTTCATACGTTGCAATTTTTTGTTTCTAGTTTTTTTATTTATTTTTTTTTATATTCATTCGTAATGAGTTATTAAATCGTTTTGACTCATCATACAACTTTTTTTTTTTTTCGTTCACCCGGCGTAAAATATACCGCGATATAATTATTGACGCGATGAATTATTGAACATGAGATTTTTCATCGTTACACGACGCCATTGTTGGTCGTCGTTAATTGGCGCAAACAAAATTAAACGAAGAATATTCATAGAACATTATCTCCCGTGATCGAATT
The DNA here is from genome assembly GCA_963992785.1 of Tenthredo livida. Taxonomy (NCBI): domain Eukaryota; kingdom Metazoa; phylum Arthropoda; class Insecta; order Hymenoptera; family Tenthredinidae; genus Tenthredo; species Tenthredo livida. Next base: position 4,781,017 of record OZ023071.1, on the reverse strand, counting down.
TTACCATTCTATGCGTTCGTCCGCAGAAGATTTTTAATTTTCATAAATTTTCATGATTTTTTTCTATTTTTTTTTTTTTTTTTTTTTTTTTTTTTTTTAATGGGAAATAAATCTTGAAGACTTTACCTAATAATAATAATAATAATAATAATAATGGAGAGAAAAAAGAACTAAAAGAATCATAAAAAATGAAGTAAAATAAAAGAGGACTCACCTTCCACCTGAGAGCACATTTTTTGGAAAATTCCTGGAATACAATGTTCTCTTCGGGATGTTTTTTCTTGTGCTCCTGACGGCAAGTCTGTACGAAGAACGCGTACGCAGTCATTCGCCCCCTTGGCTTAGCATCCGCTGCCTTTCCTCTCGGCATTTTCCCTCGCTGTAAACCCTGCGCGTTATTTTGCAGATTATTTTGCTGTTGCGGTAGCTGGTGTATCTGATGCTGTAAAGCAAAGATACAATGCATCTTCTGGGATTTTGAATGCCAAATGTATCACGTTATGGAAAATTATGTATATACAATAAATATACATCGACAACGTAAACATGTGAAATTTACTTTTTTTTTGAAACAATATGCATGTATCTGTATAATATGCTTTCTCTCATGTACCCGCGTAAAAGAAATAAAGTGAAAATAAAATCAGAATGGGGGGGAAAAAAAAAAAAATGTAGAACGTAAGATGATGCGGGATTGCACGAGAAACATTTTTGAACTTTACAAAATGAGTGTCCGGGAATATATCGGGGTGGGGGGAATAATTTATTATCCGGAATCTCATCAACGCTCGAAATAATACGTGGTATGATGATATCGTCATCGATTTAAAATTTTTTTCAATACTTTCTATAACGTAGGTTTCGTGTACCACACATTATTCGCCGGTATAAGTTAATCAACGCCAGAGTAGATTAAAATATTGTTAATGAACACAGCTATAAGCTTGTGTTATCGGGATAAATAAATAAATAAATAAATAAATAAATAAATAAATAAATAAATATTATATTATGTATACCTATATATGACAAATACGAAGGACTAAAATCGAGGTATACATACTGTAAGGGAAAGGAGAAAAAGAGTTTACAGAGAACTCGACTATAGTACATACGAAATTTCTATAATGGTTAGAGACGATGAATATTTAACAAAGATCTTGAAATAAACGGGAGGGTAAATATTTTCGAAAGAATAAGGTTCGTTGAACCAATTTCTTTACTTTTTTTTTCGTCTCTCTTTCTATTTCTCTCTCTCTCTTTCTTGGTAAAATAATATCTTGGGTAAATGCCATCTCGCGTAAAAATTATATACGGGCATTTTGTACGCCTGCGGTTCGGTTTTAGGAGTTGGTTTTTTTTTTTTCAATTATTATTTTTTTTTCTCTCTCTTTTTCAACATGTGGTGTGGTATGTATGTAGGTATACCTCGTTCGTTACGTCATAACTCGACACGTTGCATATTTATAATAATCGTTTCAATACTCAGAGGTACTAATAGGTACGTTAGAATTTTGGTAATTCTAATGAAATAGATAAATCGCATCGGTATCTTTTATCCAATCACTAATCAACCTTAAATAAATATTCACGATCTAGGTTATTTATACCGGTTGAAAAAAAAAAAAAATATTAAGTAATATATTAATCAAGATTATAATATTCGCGCTTATTACTATAATAATTATTATACATCGATTCGAAAAGTTCTCCGAAACCTGGAACGTTGGTAATATTTACTCGAAATATTTGACACTTATTTATAATCCGTGAAAGACCGTTCTACGAATACTTAAGCATAACAGTACTCACGACATGTTAGTGAACCAAAATCAATTCTTCAGACACGCTAACTCAAACTCGGTTTACAAACAAATAGAAAATTGACCGAATTCAATTACTGAATTCGAACATGGAATTATCAATCTTTATCTCTGAACGATTTTTTCTAGTCATTCTTTTTTTTTTATCGAATCGATTCCTGTAACATGATTAATACAAGAAAAAAGATAGTGAATCATTGTGCAAATAGAATTTCAACGCAATTTCTTAGCAAAACCCAATTGCTAAACAGCTATAAGTAGATAGAAATATCAAGAAGAGAAAAAAAAACAGTAAGCAGAAATCGATGCCTAATTAAAAAAGACAGCCATCAATGCTAACGATTCAATGGGATTATCACAAATCTATTGATCAGTTCATAAGTTGTATTGTGCACTCAATCTGTTACTAGATTGATCGCGGGGTATTTGATCTGTGAATTGAGTAAATTGGAGACGAAAAGGCCTGAGCCTGTAATTACTAATTAGCATAAGTTAAAAAAAAACCCGTTACGTTATTAATTTTCACATACTACTCACGCTCGAGTTTAGTGCTATTACGTTAAAATAATTTTATTCCGACACAACGAGAATGAGCCTGCAGCACACTCGTGCAGTTCTCGTTTCTCCTCCCTCTCTCGCAATATTCTCTTATATCCTAACCACGCATGGATTAAAGAATGATATTAAAAATGATTAAAAAATATTTCGAGAAAAAAAAAGAAAGACATAAATATTAACTAACAGCAAACGACGAATAGCACACATATTTTTGTATCAACCTTTTTATCGTCATTTTTCTCAGTTATTCTCTAGCTCGCTATAGCAGTCGACGTTGAGCTCAATTTTTTACGCATAAATCACAGAGTTGTGACATCAAACGAGCCAAGCTTCTATTGATCAAAGCATTACCGCCTCCTCTTCTCGCATATTCTCTCTCACACTCTCGCTCACTCGCTCACTCTCTTTCTCTCTTTGTCTTTCTCTCCGGAACACTTGGAAAATATATAACGTCTGAAAGTGTTATGAGTCAGGTTATTCGCGCGGTATTAATTGCTCGATTAGCAAAAAAATAAAAATTGTATTCATCGTTAAATTTGAGGGGATCGTGAAAAATAGAAAGAAAAAAGAAATGTATAAGGTATGAAAAAGTTTTGAACCGTATATCCAAACTGTACGTGAAAATGATTATTCGATATTTATCGATGAAAAGTTATCTCGACAAAGTCTACAGTATCTTTTCATATCGTTTTTTATTTTCGTCTGTTTTGTGACGAAATACAGAACCGTAAAATTCGTTCCGAACGTTCACACCCAAGGCACACACAGAGAAGAATGTTAAAAAGAAAAGAAAAAGAAAAAGAAGCACATAATTTTTTTCCCCTTCACCCATACGCATCGATCTATTCTCTCACGAGGCTTATTCTGGCTACGCCTTAAAACTGAAAATCAAATTAATCAACCGTCTAGTATATAACCGCCGTTGCTAGAGCAAAAAATGAAATAAAAATGAAAAAAAAAAGGAATAACGACGCCGTCTTGTGAGAAGGAAGATGGAAGAATTTTTTTTCAAAATAAGAACGAAAAATACCGTTTCTAAAACACCCATTCCCTAGGTGAAAGAAAAATTGTTTTTTGTTTTTTTGTTTTCTGTTTTCTTATTTCGTACTCGCGGAGGGTTGGTATGGAAAATAAAAATCGACGATAAAAATGAAATGAGAAGAAAAATAAATGAAGAAAAAAAGTGATTATGGGGTTGAAGTAGAGGGGGTGGGTGGGAGGGTGTCGTCGATCGGAAACATACCGGGGACATAATGGGGGGCGTGGAAGCTTGCGTAGTAATAGGCGATAGGTGTTGCTGTTGTTGCTGGTGTTGTTGTTGGCTCTGTTGTATCTGTTGTTGATGAAGATTATTTTGCGGTGCCTCCATAACGCCGCCTGAATACCACCACTGAACACTGGGGGGTGCAGCACCAGTTGGTCCGCCTGCACCACCGCCACCACCTCCGCCGCCGCCTCCACCTCCTCCGACAGTACCAAGCCTGTAATCGTAACCCCCCCGCATACACGAGCCCACTGGCGCCGACGTCGAAACGGTCGACTGAGTGCCGGTAGTTGCCGGATTTTGGAAGCTGGAGGCCATCTTGTATGAGAAAAGTTGCTGAGTAGCGGCCGCCGTACTTCTAACAATATCTTGATGATGCTGAGACAATTGTTGCTGTTGTTGCTGCTGTTGTTGTTGTGCCTGTTGCTGTGCCTGTTGCTGTGCCTGTTGTTGTGCCTGTTGTTGTTGATTAATCAAATGTTGATGATGCTGCTGCAATGTTTGCTGCTGTTGTTCAGGTGATACTGCGTTAAGACCGGCAGGCCACCATACAGGACCGCCAGATCCATCCTCCCGGTTTCCTGGGGACGCGGTGCCCCATCCACCGCCGACGCGGTGGTGTTCCGACATGTCACACACGTCCCGTCTGTCACTTTATCTCCGGCGTTTGGGAATCGCGGTAACCAGGGGGCTCCTCTACAGAGACGCACGAAGTCTATTCACTCGCTACTAGCGACTAGCTACTCGCTCGCTCGCTCACTCACTCACTCACTTACGGCTACCAACACCACACTCACACACCCCTAGCAGACGCACTCATTCGTACGTCGAGGCTAATAACGCGCGCGCGATGGTTTTATACTAAATGTATCCGTCCGCGTCTACGTATATATGCGTGTGTGTATTATAAGTGTATGTGTATATTTTATAGGTGTCTTTCTCTCTTCTCTATACAGCTGCAAAGAATATTTATATATATATAATTATATATATATATGGATGTATATATATATATATATATATCTAGTTACATATGAAGGCACACACACACGGGCAACTGTTCAAACGACGTTATGATAGAACGGCGTTTGTCGGCGTCTAGTAAATACCGCCTCGTATATTTCGTTTAGTTTCTTACACTGTTGTAACGTATACCCGCGTACCCTCGCGCACGGTACACCAAACTGAATAACACGTTTCGAGTTCACAAGAGAGAAGAAACAAGAAAAAAAAAAAAAGAAAACTGTATCTTATAGTTCAACGTCGACGATGATGACGATGATGATAATAAGCACACTTTATTCGGGTATATATTATCCTCTTGAATAAAATAAAACGAAACTAAATTTAAACGAAATGAAAAACGAAATAAAAACCGAAGTAAAATAACGCCGATAATAAGTAGCCAGCAGCTTGAGAGTAACACGCGTTCCTCTCTTAGCCTTAGCTCGCGTCTAACCCCTCTGTACACACTTCTTGTATATATCGATAGATATCGTTAGTTTTTGGTTGGTTAAAAGCGAATCCGGTGGTGGCGACGACGACGACGACGACGACGACGACGGTTACGCGTTCCCGACGCGCGATATCCACGTAGGTAGAGGAAGAGAAGGTAGAGAGGACGAAGGTACGTTACTTGGGATGCGGTCTACTCGACGCTACGCTTGCCGTTCGTTAGGTTCGTGTTCGGTGGGAAGGAGAGGGAGGGGCGGGTAAGGGGAAGAAGGGGAGTTATTGGAGTGGGGAGGAGACGGTCAACGGGGAACGAGAAGAGGGGGAGAGGCGAAGAAGGTGGGGGTATCGTGCCGCTCTACTCTCTCGCGCTCTCTCGCTCTCTCTTATTATCTTTCTCTCTCACTCTCTCAGCGCTTTCTCTCTTTTTCTCTCACTCGCTAAGCGCGGCGACTCGGTCTATACTCAGCCATCATACCACTACCTTTTCCTTCTCCTTCTCTTTCTCACCGACACAACACACGCACACACACACACACACACACACGCAATACAACTACTACCGCAATTACTTTGCTACGTTGTATGTGACGTCGCTGTCCTCTTCTTCGCCGTATCTGGTGTGTATGTATGTACAAAATGCGACGTGCACGTACACGGTTTAAATTTTCGTTACTCAAGCCTGTTCGACACTCTTATACATGCATATGACATACACACGTAAATACAAAGAGAGAAAGATAGAAACTCTTCTACCGCGCTGTCGAATAACCGCGTAGCTCGAACTACACGCCGATGGATACCAGAGCGGAGGGAGTAGAAACGGAATAAAATTCTCTCTCTCTCTCTTTCTCTCTCTCTCTCTCTATACTAGACGCCACGACGGGAACAACCGGCAGCACCGTACCACGAACGCAGGGGACGAGACACGCACACAAACGAAATGCCGTAGCGCGTTCAGCTTGGCGTGTGTGTGTGCGCCTGGGATACAGCGTTGCCAAGTCGTGCTTTCACTAGCCGGTATAACGCCCGACGCTCACAAAGGAAAATCGTAACAGCCAACCCGAGTGCTGGAAATCCAAGGTAGGGACGGTCTGGAGCCTACCAACACCGCTCATGCAACGCTGTGTGCCTGCCTGCCTGCCTGCTTGGCCTGGCCTGGCTTGGCTTGGCTTGCCTTCCTTCCTTCTACCGACCGAGAGCGTTGTAACCGTCGGTGGTAGAGGGGCTGAACCCTTCTCTACCCTTGAAACTCGAGGTCAACTTTTAGGCAGAGATTTCTTACCATATTTTAGTTGGTTCTTGTTCTTTTTTTTTTTTTTTTTCGTTTCGTAATTTTTTTTTTTCTAGTATTTTTTTTACCTCCCTCTTTTTTTTAATTAATTTTTTTTGTATTTTTTTTTTCCTAATCAACTCGTTTTTGTAATATTTGTCCTATACCCTAGCTACTGACTAGTAAAGATGGAATTTAATAAACGTTCGAACACGCGGATGATGAAAAGAGTTGATGGAATTCTTTTGTCTGAACAAAATTATTGATGATTTCAACTTCCTAAGGTTTAACATGTTCAAACGACGTTATTATTAACGAAGGAATAAGGATATCCGTGAAATTTATTGTTCTCAAGAGTTTGAAAAATTACAACGTGGATCGAAAGTTAATATATAGTATAGAATTCGGCTGGGTGTAGTTGGTAGGTACCGGGTTGAGAGTATAACCGAGTGAGTCCGAAGCAACGCGAGTCAAAGAGAGAGAAGAGAACAGAACCGGGTCCGGGTCAATAAGACGCGGAGAGGCAAGCGGGCGCCGCGCATTCCCAGGGCCAGCAGCAGCAGCAGTCGAGAGGGAGAGACGGAGGAGGAGAAGGAGGAAGAGGAGGAGGAGAGAAAGAGAGAAAGAGAGAGGTAGAAGCCAGGGTTCGTTCGTTCGTCGTTCGGTTTCGGTGTCGTAGGCGTCTGGTGACCCGAAATTATCCGATCTCGTCCGAGTCTAACCGAATAGGGCGCAAAGCGCCGCGCCGCGCACGCACACATACATATTAAACACTATGAACACATGCGTCTGTGTTTCCAACCCTTCGCCTTTGCTGCCGCCATGGCGTCCCTTCTATCCAGAAAATACCATTTCAACTAACAGGGTATAGGGTAAGGTTATACACATATGTATATGTAGGTGTATGTTTATATGTTTATACGTATATCTATACATATAGTACACCTTCGATGAAACAACTTCGCTTAATCTCTCGACTTTACAAGTTTAGGGTAAATAGAAAAAGAGAGCAAAGAATATAGGGAGCGAGAGAGTAAATGAAAATGGCCGGAGAAAAATTTCGGACTAATTTTACTTTTCGAAGAAAAGGATTTCATTAAAATGTTTGTCAAATTCGGCAGGATTTTAATTATCTGAATTGGTGTTCAGGCTGATTTATAGAACAATTAATAATCGTCGCAAATTCAGGTGCACTCGAAAGGAAGTTATTCGAAAATAAACATTTCTACATAGTATATTGTTTTACGGTTCAATAGTTGGTTGGTGTAATTAATCACGTGGCGAATGACGTTTCGTACCTCGACTGTGCAGTTGTGCTGTAATCGCAGTTGTGACTAGCGCAACTCGCAACATAACGTAACAACAAACAAGGAACCGTCAACGTTCGACGTATCAATATTTTTCAGCATACAATATACATTTATTTATTTGTGGATATGTTTTAGACGATTAAAGCCTATGTGTGTACATACCTAGAATCGTCAACCGATCTTATCTCTGCACTATGTAACAATTGACACGAAAATACGAAAAATAAAACAAATTGATTAAAAAAAATAATGATAAAAAATCGTAAATTAATCGAGGCTATACCTTTTCCGCGGAATTGTATGAAAAATAATTCTCAATGTGACAAATTTTGTTTCTTCGTAAAATTATAATATCTTATAAGCGAAGCAAATACGTCTAAGCCGGAAATTCTATGAAGTAGGCAATTTTCGGAAGTAATGCAGTTTATACCTGAGTTCGAAATTCTTACACGCCGGTTTTGCTCACTGGGTTCTTTGGAGCCCGTAGTGGCAACGTTGTGGAACACCGATCTCGCAGGTGCTACCTACGGAAACCTACACTTACCGTTGGCCAAACGATCCAACGGGAGAGAGAGAGAGACAGAGCGAGGGGAGAGAAAGAGAGAGAGCCAGAGAAAAGGAAGGCACCGAAACACGCGGTGTTCAAAAATTACTCGGCCAACCAGAACCCAACGGACCGAACCACATGTTCCAGACTTCGAAGCATCGAAAAAAAGAAAAAAGAAAAAAAAAAAAGGGAAAAATGTTTCCCTTCAAAACGCTGCGGGAGAAATTTGCAGACTATAACTTTCCGTTGAAATTCATAATTCCAGAATTTGAATATATAACTTTTAATAAAAATTTCATTGTAAATTATTCAACGATATTCCCTGTGTCTCCGTTTTTAAACTCTCTCTGATTCTCAGGTCAATGATTCTGCAGACTTGAACGAAATGAATATCGAACATTTCGCATCATAACAATATTAAAAATGAAAAATGAAATATATATATTCTCTACCGAACAATCAGCTTATTATCTAGAAAACATCGCATATACGAATATGTGCTACGCTTCGAAAATATATAATGCAGGTTAATAATATTGCATTGAATTAAAAATAATAATGTGGGCAGAGATAAGACAAGACCGTATCGATGTACGGTCAAAACATTACTCTTGGCTTACGTTAAACTTATACGTATATTGTCATAGCGAGAACTAATTATTGGAAGTAATTTTCATGTAATATAATCAATGGTAGGTGAAAATTTGAGATTATTAGTATTCTGCGCAAGGAGTGTAGAAAATAAGAAAATACGGAAAACAAATGAAGAACGTAATAAAATGTTAGGTCTCGGAATTTCATAACCCGTCTACTTCTATTACGCACATATTAAACTCTGAGTTAAATATAATTGAAACGCAAAAGTATATATGCATACACAGGTGAAGTAAATAAACTGATGAAACGAAATCTTCTTTCAATCGAAATCGACGCGGGTACATAATATATAACTATAACTTGTATTGGTATGAAAAAGAAAAATGAATAACGTTATAGATTCCAAGACAAAATGATTGAATATTATTCAAAATGAAATGATAGCTACTATCATTATAATTACAAATTTTCTTTTCTTTGTTTTTCTCTTCTTTTCTTGTATCTGGAATACAATTCATATTTGTACTGCATACCTAGGTATAGAACGCGATAGAATTGATGGGCAGATTGCGGAGTGAGGAAAAAAAAATGTAATCGTGACTAGTAAAAAGTTAAACTTCGACGCCGTATAGCTAATTATGAAGAATTTCTTTATACACGTTTGTAATGAAAGACTGGTATATGAATATTTCGCAAAAACTATAATAGACTTAATAGTTCGAGATAAAAAGTATTTTTGTTTTTTCAATTAATCATCGATAAAATTCTCTAATATTATATGTATTATGAAATAAGATTCATTTAGCTGTGTATAACGACTAGTTTTTCATATTAATCTCAAATATAATATTATATGATGTAAACGCATGCGATACAAATTTTTCAAACTTAGATGTCGAGTTCATGAGTATCAGAAAATAATGTTCGCAACGCACGAAGCATAATTGAAATCTAAATAAATCAATGATAGAAATTTTTTGGGCATAAAGAAGAGATTTTTTGGGAATTGGTTAGAAAGAAATGAAAGGAAAATCTTTTCGACGTTATAGGCCTTTGTATCACGTAGCCAAATTAATATTTTACACTAATGAGCCTAGATTAAGCGTTTGATTAATAACTTTTATACGAAACCGATACGAGAGCGAGAGAATTGCATTCAACGAAGTGACGTCATAAAGTTTATAAGAATATAAAAATTATTTCGATCTGACTGATGTTCCGAAGAAAGTAAAGTGAATTCATGTAAAAATCTTTGTCCATTTCTAAAAAAGCCGCGAATTATTTTCTGCGCAACTACGCATGCGCGCGATGTACGTAGGTGTAAGACCAATGCGTAGAGAAATATAGTTCGATAATATATTAAAATGTAATAAAAAAGATGATGTCAGCTACGCAAAATACATCATATATTATTTGGGGGTATAGCAGATGAAGTTTTTGAACGAATAGTAATAAAATATATGAAATATTTAATACGCGTTCAAGTTTTTCCACGACTAGCGTAGTACGTCCGTTCGTTCGTCCCTTCCACGAATTCTAGTTGGACAATAGGAACACATGGCGGACGGATTCGGGCTTTGTCGACAATTTCCGGGATGCGAACGCCAGACGACGAGCTTCGATATTCGAGATAAACGAGAGAAGAAGAGGAAGAAGAAGAAGAAGAATAAGACGAGAAAGAAGAAAAAGAAAAATGAAAAATAAATAAATATGAAAAAAAAGGTTGGAGTTGAGGTTGAAAATCAAGATTTAAATTGATGATGAAATTTTTGTTAGAAAACTATTTTTACCTCTTGTTTGTACGAAACGCGGTATCATCTGTGTGTGCAGCGAAATATACGATACATACACATGTGTTTGTCATGTATGTATGTATGTATATATATATTTTTTTTTTCTATTATTATTATGATTATTATGATTATATATTTTTTTACTACTTCACGCGCACTAAAACCTTCAACTACAATTAGTTCGCTTTAACTAAAGCTCGACAACAACAACAATAACCCCCGTCGAACGTCACACGATTTATTAGAAATGGCTGCGCGAGGCTTGGCTCCGGTCGAAATGTTTTCTAAAGATGGCAGCAGCTGTCCGAGGCCGAGCTGCGCCAACCATATACATTTATATATTGACGCGTATGCGTGCGTCTCTATGTAACAAGGCACACACGCATACATACGTAACATATACATACAGATATACATACATACACACGCGCGCATGTATAATAACGAAAAGTGCTGCGTTGCTATAATGCAGCTATGATATATCACACGTAAATTCTCACAAAGTTACTTATACAACGCAACTATTTATGCTCCGTGTGAAATAAGGTAGTGATTTCATTAATGATACAATTGATTTCAGAAGAAAAAAAAGTGTACAACACACTACGATGAAAATTGTAGAAAAAATACGAAGATTATATATAAATATTCCTTTTACAAATGTTATTCAACATTCTCTCGATACATATGAATCGAAAACAGGTTATAACGCATCGATCAGTAATTATAGAATCGATAATTCAGAAAACTGTATTCGCCGGGTGCAGATAAACGTGGCGTTTAATTTTCGTTTGTAATAATCGCAATTAATCGTGTACTCTCACACCTAGTAGTTATGCAATTTTCTAGTTACTGACTAACAAGTAAATCAACAGTCGAGATACAGCCGGTAGTAGAATTATAAAATTCTCGAGCCGGGGAAATAAATTCACATGTTACGATGTTCGAAGATTCATTGTACACATTATTTTACACATATTTATTATAATTCATAGACAGATCGAGATTGTAGTTGCATCAAATAAACAGAATGAAACAGTAATAATGTTGTGATTGTAACCCATCCAAGAATTAAAAAATAAAAGAAAGGTGAATTTATCTTCTGAATAGACGGCTGCTCTTCAGATGTCTTTCAATTAGTTATAAAACGAAACGAAACAAAATAAAAATAAAATGAAATACGATTTATACCCACAGTTATGGGCACGTTGAATTGAGAATTCGAAATTTGAATTTTATTGATCCGTGCACAAGGCAGCGCGTTATATCCAACGTAAAAAAGCCGTTCGGCGAGTCGAGAGTTGAGACTAAAATTTCGGATTCACATAAGCGTCGTCAAAACACGATACTCAATCGTGTTAATTTCTTTTATTTCTTTCTCTAAATGGACGCATCGCAAGGCCAAACTCTCACATTTAGAAGGATTTTCAACCGTCTCGATTGAAAAATCTGAGATAAATTGAGATTATTAAAAAAAAAATTATTAAAAAAAAAAAAAAAATGGTAAAAAATGTAAAAAAAATTATCGAAAACGAGCAAAAGACGCAGCATCGTGTAATAAAAATTCATATTCTAAACGTAGAGCTTAGCGTGCAGCGTGCATGTAGAAACGCTTTCATTATACGAACTACGGTATACATTGATTGCATCTCCCTTTCCCTCCCGCCCCCTAGGCGCCTCTCTTACTTTAGCTCAGAGGCAAGAGGCTACTTGTTCTCTTTCCTTCCTTTCCCGTTTCCCTTCGCCATGATCATAGCCAGCGAGCGACCGAACGACCGACCGACCGACCGCCTAGTCATTCGTTTTGTTAGTAATAAGATCACATCACGATGAAAATACGCAACAACAATGGAGCCATAGTCCATAATATAGATGCTATAGTATCGATGTATCAATGATTGAAGAATAAATATAATTGTAAGAGAGCTCGTAATCAAGATACATGTATGAATATAAGTTTGACAAGAGGCGGTGGGTAGGTAACCGCTGCGTGTAATATGCCGCAGGCGGGAAAACGTAGTTAACTAATATTTCGATGAAATATTAATAATAAAAAAAATTCATGACTGAAACTAGGGGTCGATTTGAATAAATAAAATATAGGTATAATATTATTTGATAAATTTTGGTCACATGATCGGTTAGCATCACGTCGTTATTTAGCGAGTATGGATAGTACGTATAAGACCGTATATGCCAATGCATAGCGTAAGCAGCTAAATGGATTCAGGGTACGCGAGGCACGTAGCCTTGGCATATAGATTTAAGCCGAATGACAGAGGTGCCATGTTATTTAAGAAGCGTTAAAATAATCCTTGATAAAAATGGAATTTTTTAAACACCTTTGCAGATATAATTCGAGCTCGGTAACTACGCGAGATGTAAAATCGGAGAAAAATAATATATCTTTGCGTATCTCTGGGCAGCCATTTGCTATGACGGTTGAATGTAGAAATAAAAGGTAGTATCAAACGAAGCACAGTATCACTTTAATAAACACTTTTCTATGCGTCACAACACTGGTGAATTATTACTATTCATTGATTATTAACAACTACAATCTGTCAATATCTGTAAAGAAAAATATCGGGTTTTTTCTTACCTGAACAGTCTTCTACAGCTAAAAGGATTCTCAGCTTCGAATATCGCGACCCCACGCCACTTATGCGGCATATGGAAGTATACGGGGTAAATCTACGTTACCATTGGTTTATTTCAGATAAGCCGCAAAAAGTAAGCCAATCAGCGACGACCTTTTACGTTTTGGAGCGTTTCTTTTTCCCCCCCATTAAAATGTCGGCGAGTCAAAAAGGCGGGAGAAACGATACTCGACAAATATATCACAAATTTTATGTACAAGATATTAAGTAGGGATTATCATTATTTAATATGATAAAATAATCAATAAAAATCATTTAGCGATAACGTTTTGTCCATTATATTGAAAGAATATCGTATAATAATGGATTGAAAATGACGAGGTCAAGTGTGGCCGTAGTTGTAGGTGTCGCCAGCTCCCGAGCCGAGAAACCGAATAACAATTTTTCTCTCTCTCTGAAATCGGATTCGTTCGGGATTTACGAAACTAAATACATACTGCGTTCGTCGGACGAAGTTACGTCGTAACGTTACACACTGTATCCGTGTGCGCGCATTCATATTGTCTCTGTGAAATACGAGAGAGTGTAAATAAGAATAATATTTTTGGTGAAAACGCCGATGTGGCTGTAGTACGAATCATTCAAACAAACTACAATTAATTTTGAACAATTTTAACACAGATATTAAATCGCAGCTTTATATTAAAAACAAAAAACGAAAAAAACAAAATTAAAATTAAAATTACAATTACAATACTCACCTTTTACTTTCAAAAATTAAATCTCCTCGAGGTTACGGTTACCAAAACATAATAAAATATTGTTTAAAACTTAGATTTCTACGACTATATCTATGAAATTATCACACTATCCTTCACTTTAAGAAAAATATACACATTTTACGTCCTAATAATATCCGCAATATGTTTTCTCCTGCTGTTATTAGTAGAAGACAAAAGCAAGATTTTCACTTGTTAAAATACTTCGCGTAAAAAAACAAAAGAAAACAATAATTATCGATAACCAGTGATATTTCCTAGTAAAAAAAAAAAAAAAAAAAAAAACTAACTAACTCACACTCAAGTATTACTAAAAAAATAAAATACATCCTCTACACATTATATGAGAAGCCGCGATGCCCTGAATACTTTTATTCTATATCCAATTCTACACTAGAGATATTATTGTACAGCTGGGGAAAGAGAAAATTTCATCAAACACTATGAACGGCTTTAGTACGGGAGAGGAGGACTCCAGGGGAGCAGCGGACCAAATTTGCTGTCTGGTTGACGAAGGAGAACGGTGTACCCGCCCTACCAGCAATGCTTCGTACAGTAAAAGAATTCAAAAGACCGTTACCCAGCGACGGCTAAAGCTCAATCTCGATCAGATGGTGCGTATAAGAGGGGGAGAGTACCTACTCTGAATGGGGAATGAATTCGGTTTTTTGATTTTCTTCTAGTTTTATTTTTGTGTTTCAATGATAGCGGTATTTGTTTCATTGGTTTTCTCTTTCTCCTGCTTACTTTAGGCTCGTCATATTTACATCTGCGAGTACCATAAACAGGTCATTTTATGCGCAAGATCTAAACAGCAGCAGCAACAACAACGTAGGCGGAAAGAATCTGAAGAAGATTCTGGTGAGACTGATAACGATCTGCCAGAAGCTGACCTTTATCAACTTCAAGTCGGGACCTTACGCCGATATAAAAGACACTATAAAGTATCTACTCGTCCTGGACTGAATAAAGCTCAACTAGCTGATGTAATTTCGGATTTTTATCACTTACCCATTTGTTTGTTCAGCATTTTTCGAAAATCAATTTAAATGGAAAGCAGAGTGTTGGGATATATTGATTTTGTCATTCTGAGTCGCGATTTTAAAGATTTAAGAAACTTGTGATTTTTTCTCGTTATTGTATTCACTATTAGATTAATGAGACTGAAAAATAGAATGTATTTTATCATTTTTATCTTATTATTTGTTTTTTTTCTTCACAGACGCTCATGAAGCATTTCAAGACGATTCCTGTCGTCGAGAAGGAAGCGTTGACTTTCTTCATTTTTACAGTAAAGACAAACGCGAATAAGCTGGATCAAAAAAACGGATTGAGCAGTGAGCCTACGTAGCAAGGACTTTGGATAATGAGTCTGACTCTTTATTTTATAGATTTCGAAAGATGAAGAAAGATATAATTATTAATTATTATTACTGAATCGCTTTTGAGATAGAATTAAGATAGATTTATAACGCTAGTAGTACATAATATTACCTATTATGAATGAAATTATAAAAAAAATATTTAAATCTAAATGTGATAGGTATTTATTTTCCCTCAATTATTAGGATTGAGATTATAATATTATGATAGTATAGTAGTATATTAGTTATACTTCAATGTGTATGTATTTTTAATTTATTTCTAAGAATATTAAAATCAATTTTGTTTTTTTTTTCTATTTTTTCGTGATAAACTTTAATTTTATTTATTTATCTCATTTATGAAATACTACTTTTTTAAAATGCTCTTTAGCCTGATTGTAAATTTCTTTTTTTTTTCTAACATATACAATTTTGCACATCTATATGAAAAACTGAATAAATAAGATAATATTGAAAATTTTTGTCGAAAATATTGTACAAATTATAGATTTATATTTTTAACAACACGGATATTAATCTGTGTATAAAAATTGATAGATTTCTCTTATAGTTTATCATACTGTCGCATTTATTTTCTGGTAACATTTATATACTTGTATATTTGTTTTTATACAATGATTAGGCACATACTTGTTTTGTAATTATGTTCTGTTAAAAATGAGCCAGTGTGACGAATTGAGGGAAAATTGGTGATAATATTGAATTTAGATGTGAATATATTATGAAACTAATTTTTACGTAGTAAGTTAGAGTAATATTTCGAAATAAGATCTTTAGTGTACCTAATTCGATATATGCAACGAGAATACATTTTTTATAAGAAATGTATACTTCTTATTCACTACTCTCTCTCTCTCTCTCTCTCTCTCTCTCTCTCTCTCTCTCTCTCTCTCTCTCTCTCTCTCCACAATGAACTCTACTTTCATTTTCTTTAAAAAAAAAATTACGACTGACATAATCAAGATTTAAAAAGGGATTGAGTCTCAAAAGTTGAATTTTGGTAATATTTAATTGTTTCAACATAAGGAATAGATTCTGATAATTTATAAATTATTCAGGCAAATCTATAAAGGATCCTTTATTATTTCTACTATATTAAATCCTTTCTGCTAAGCGTCCCAGTATCTTCTTCTTCACTGTCTTCACCCAAGTCTGTGAAATGTTTTAGAATTATTTTATCTAAAATTTTCACAACCCAATTCTTCGTTGAAATTTGGCATGAAGCCACAGGGAAGTAGACTATAAAATCCAGTTCCAAAACTTAGGAAGAAATGAACTATAATATCCAGTTCCCAAACTGAAAGGTTTCAACTCTCCTCCACCGTGTTCAAACAGCTCCATAATGAGTAGATAATAAAAAAAACTTTACCTATATCATCCAAAACATTTTTCTGCGTCTTAATTTCCTGTAGTACTTCTATACCCGCGACTTCATCTTCTGAGGATTCGGAAACTTGCCATGTACTAGGCCCTCCTTCGCCAACAGTTTTACCCTATAGAAAAAAATAATATAATCAGTTACTCTCGAGTTATCTAGACTCTGTACCATGTCGTGAAAACCGTGTTTGATATTTAATTTGTAAATTCAACAAGTCAGCCTTTAAGTTTGAGGATTAGATCATCTTCTACTAATTTTTTTTTCACACAGAATACTATGAATAGAATATAATACGAAGGAGAATGAATTATCGAAATCTGGTGCACATTGCACGAAATTGTGATAAATTTGCATACTTTGTCAGTAATGAGTTCGGCAGATCCAAGTCCTAGGGTTTTTACATTATCATCTTCATCCTTTTGGTCACCAGTCTCCATATCTGCAAAAATTTCCATAAATATCTATAAGTTGATTCTGAGAGTGAGAAATTATTAGTTTAAAATGTCCAAGCCATGATATCATCTGATTTATAACTACCTAGTATATTAATTATCACGAAATACATGATGGAAGTACACAGAAATCTTACCGCTATCAAAGCTGTTTTTCCTAGGAGTCCATTGAGCTAGTTTAATACCAATCCTGGGAGTTGTCATGGCCGTAACTTTGCCAAATGAAATGCATTCTTTCAGTCGACAAACGTCGCTATCTTCTTTCTTATATCTGAAATTACAGTTATTAATATACAGATTAGAATTGATAGAAAAAATCAGGATGCAAAAAGTTCAATCTCCTTAGAAGAGAGCTCTTTTGTCGATAAAATCATTTGATCATTGATCGATGTCTGCGAAAATCATGAAAATACAATAAAAATTGAATCTCGATATCCCCGAAGTTAGAAAAGTTGACATGAAACTTTTCAGGTGAGGAAAACTCACTTTGCCTCGACGTCTTGCTGTGCAGCTTTTCTAATATCCTGAATCAATTTGTTAGCGTAATTAGCGGCATGAGAAGAAAGGCTTGGTACCACGTCGGCAACGACCGATGTTTTTCCTAAATAACAAAGATGCAAACTGCAGAGTTCTCTGTACGAGTTTAATCCCAATGTTAACTGCGAAGAGCCTACTCTTTCCTCCATGTATGTGGGATCCATAACAATCTGTCCGCTGTAAATTTTTCAATCTAAATGACCAAAATTCGAATTCCAAGGCACACGGACTGCAGCCATTATTCCATCAACTCACCCCTCAAATACAATGAAAGAAACGCATACAGGATA
The DNA here is from genome assembly GCA_963992785.1 of Tenthredo livida. Lineage (NCBI taxonomy): Eukaryota > Metazoa > Arthropoda > Insecta > Hymenoptera > Tenthredinidae > Tenthredo > Tenthredo livida. The sequence goes on along the minus strand of OZ023071.1, from coordinate 4,762,979 downwards.
GTGATGCAGCGTTATTGGTAGCGGATCTTTTTCAGCGAAGGAATGTACAGTTACAGAATCACCGGTAATCGTAACGTCTGGCCTGTGAAAGTGCGACAAGGCAGAGAGTATTGCAATTGAAGCACAATCGACGAGATTTCCATCATGATTTAGAATGTTAACATCGACTCGCAGGTTCCAGACCTAGATAAACGTTAACATTACTTGAAAATTGGTTCTTACTTTACCACTCTGTAACTTTATGCTAAGGAAATTGCTTTCAAAGTGTTTTCAAGTCGTTTAAGTGGCAGTAAAATCACCTTCTCATCTGCTACGATGCATAGAGACTCTAAATCCACGCATTTAGAATCTTTAAAGCATTTTTCCAACTGCCTATTGACTTGTATTGCAGTTTCAGACTGTCTACCAGATTCAAAATGCGGCGCAGCTAATGGATTCAATTCCACGTTAATGTGCAGAAGCCCTTCGTTAGGTCGAGAAGCTTTTGGCTGTTGAATATCGCAGGATACCTGCGCTACAGCTCTAGAAAATTTAGATAATTACAATCTTATGTTAGTCTGTTGAAAAAAATTAAAATAAAAATGGAATATTTCCTGTATCTAAATGAACAATTGATCTGATATCTCACTTCGTTTCTCCTAAGGACACATGGCAACATCCCCAATTTGAGCCAAAATGGATTTGGACAGGACGAGCTTCCAACAATTGCCTTCCATCTAACCTCTGAAATAAATAGCGATTTATTAATCAAAGAACAAATGTGTTCGATTTAAGATTATGGTTGAAAATCTTTAATCGAAATTCATACAGAAAGTCAGAAAATATAATAGACGTTCAAGTAGATTTCGAAAGAATACAGTATCAGTGAAAATAATAGAAACGTGCTACAACAATAGGTTATGAAATAACAATTTCGACTTACCGTCTCTTCGGCTATTGCTTTGTTTATAAAATTACGTTCGCAGTTTGATAACGGTACCTCTCTCATTTTTTTTTTGTTTTTTCTTTATCAATTTGTACAATAAATCAAATGGTTTAGAGTATTTTAATGAATAGTCACGTGTGAGTAAATAAATATTCTATATTCATTCAAAGATTTAAACCAAAACAATGACGTAGTACCTACAGAGCGTAGAAGTACAGATATACGAATAGAGAGGGCAGCAGGTAGGAAGGGAACGTACGTGTAGATAAAATCGAGATATTCTTTATCGGCTGTGTGGTTTTAAAATACAAAAATAATGCCCCGGGTGAGGATCGAACTCACGACCTTAAGATTATGAGACTTACGCGCTGCCTACTGCGCTACCGAGGCCACGTTATTACGCAATTGATCAAATTCATATCGTCATTGATGACAATTATTTTTAAATGATATTTTGATTTTTAAGAAAATTAGAACGTTTTTGGAACTAATCGGAACTTCAATAATAATTAAATTATTACATAATATATGTATATATATATATTGTATGAATATAACAATAAAATGATACATTAATGAAATTTATTTTATTTATTTCCTATAGAAATAAGGGTAGAGCAATAAGAGCAATTGAGGAGTAATTGTCTAGTGTTCAGTTTAGGTGGGTCTGAATTCTGAAATGACCCACCCCCGCACCATTTCATTTTACCAATTTTACACATGCATAGTTGGCCTGCATTCTTCCGATGCGCGACCTTTAATGCCATCAAAAATTGAATGAAAGGTAGTAGTTTTTTGTCCGCATTCTTTTGCAGCACCACTATAGTATTTCCATTCATTCATTCTTATGTTAAACTAGCGCTCTCTATCCATCAATGAAGTAATTGATGCGCGAAGGGGTATAGTATCTAAACTAGCAATGTAAACGAACGAACAAACAATTAAAAGTATAAAACTCAGAATAAAATTATTTAGAGATGAAATCGGAAGAAAGAGAAGTAGAGAACGGGGGATAATAGCTAGTGACTACAAACACATGTCATTATTTTTATTTACTTAAATATTCTAATAACAGAATCACCAACTCATATAATAATCAATTGGGCACATGCTATACCATCTCTTGTCTATATTACAAAAATATGTTACCACCGCCACTAGGACTATCTTGAAGGGTTGAAGGGTAACTTGACTGCAGTAGATCAACTATGTACTATATCATGGTTTATATGAGATCCCCACACCCCGGGTAGAAAAAAGAAGAAGAAGACCTTGACCTAGGCTACCATCCTTGAAAGGAGATAAGCCAAAGGTTTTTAAAAAAAAAAAAAAGACCTTGACCTAGGGTACGAGTCTGATGTATGGAGTCAGTGGCCCCAGTGATGACAATGGGTTTGAATGGGGGTTGCGTTGACGACATACGACTGTAATCGAAATGAATCACTCTGTATACATGTATGCAACTGCAACAGTTCATTGATTATATTCAGTAAGTCGCGATGTAGGTATCGAATAATACGATTTTGTTTATTGAATATGTCTTCACGCTGGTATGGGCTGTATATGTATAATAATAATAACCTTTTGGGAAATTAATAAAACTATTTCATCATTCATGAGGGCTACTTTTAATGCCGATCATTTCCCCCCGAAACTTATCGGGTAGTGATAATATATTGGGATAAGTGGGACAATTATTATGTAACAGTATGATCGGTAGATGAATGATAAATATACGATGGCTGAAAATATCGAAAAAGCTGGCCCTGCCTCGCAAAAACCGGCTAAAACCGGGAGCGTGAAATCCGGAGAAACGGGAATGAAATCGGAAGTCGACGAAGAGGAAGAATACGATCCTTTCGTACATCGATCGCAAGAAAATTTAAATTCGTTAGTATTTTATTGAAATAAATAAAAATTGTATACCTATATGTATTATAATTTTCAAACCCTACATCTTCTATACCTATAGTTATACTGCCGCATATAAAAATCGTCTATTATTTACTACATACATCGTAAAATGTACGGGAATTGGAAGTATTTTGTATCATATGATTATGATAATTTTTTTTTTTTTACATAATTTATAGTGTATCTGAGTCCTTGACCGTAATCTTGACCTAGGTAATAAAAATCTTGTTACAGAGACGCTGTGATATTCTTGCATCTGTTTAAATCTACGATCGGGAGTGGCATTCTCTTTTTGCCGCGTGCCTTCAAAGATACTGGCACTGTTTCAGGAGCAGCTTGTTCAATTCTAACAGCCTTCCTAGTAACGTACACGGCTGTAACAACTGTAAGAATTTGTAAATGCAGGGTTTCAAAAAGGAAAAAAAATAATTAAAAAAAAAACAAAAAATCACTAATCGTTACACATTACACATTATTCTCCCCCAAATATCCTATAAAATATCTAAATACCTCTACTACACATAAGAACACAGAAGACTTATAGAACAAACGTCCATATGAGATTCTAATATTTCGACGTATAAACGACATTTTCGTAGTAAAATAAATCTAATCATATAGAGATTATAATCGCAGGTACGATGCTCTCAAATTCTCTGTAAACGTGCGCGGGTCCCGTCATTGGATTTGGGAGGAGTAGCCAGTTCCTCATTTGAATATGGACCAGGAAATCTCCGTAAATACAGAAGTGGTTTTGAAATGGCAACAAACATAATGGCTTGTTTCGCAGAATATCAAACAGTCGTAATATATGTTTTATACGTCGCAACTTCGTTTCAACAGGTATAAGATTTAAGAGCAGAAAAATTCGACCAGTATATTATTACTATAACAGTTATAAGTATTTACATAGAGATAATACAAAGCGCTAAAATAATATCGAATCTCATACGACGTATAACGTTTACAGATCATTGAATACTTCTCCACAATCGTTTGGGACATTAGAATATACGTTCTACTATCAACCCCGTTCTATTGCTTGGTATCTTTGGTCCCAAACTTACGATATTTGACTCCATTGTCAATAATGGGAAGTTTATTTGTGACCGTAGGATTCTTCGTGACGCTTTACTATTTCTTTAAAGACATGGAGAGTCCATCCCGCTTAAACATGTACACTAATCTATTCGCCATGCCGGTTTACTGTACGATTTTCCTCTTTGCTCTTCACAATATGTGCATACTAATGCCCTTGGAGAATTCTATGAAAACACCAAACCACCTGCCGATCGTATTGGTAATATCCATGACGTTCAGTTCTTGTATTTACTTATTTTTTGGATTTTTTGGGTACAACAAATACGTCGATGCATGTGATACAATCATCAAAAACTTACCTATGGATCAGCTGTAAGTAGTAAAACGGTTACGATTGATACCAATTTGAATGACTATTATTATAATAGTATACCTATATAAAATGAATTAATCTACACCCCCCCCCCCCCCGGAATGTTGTAAGAAAGTCATTTACAATCAGTACATAGTCATTTAAAATGCACATTGGGGCATTTAAATGAGGATTCCCCATTTTCTTCGAATTCATCCTCTTCGCGGAACCAGTCCTTATACGTGGTTTTATAATTAAATACGTTGCATACAGATCAAGTCTGCATTCTTGACTTTTAAGATAATTCCGGATCTTTGCTCTTTGGTTCTTGGTTATTTTTATCATATTATTATTAGATTTGATGAATCGATAGACGATTATGGATTAAAAGAGAACACAAAATTATATCATATGATCTGTATGTAATAAAAGGCAAGAGCAGCGATGTATGTATAGTACATACTGAACGTTTTAGATCAATTTGTTTATTTATTTAGTTTTATTGTTTCTTTTCAGAGCTGCACAAGCTGTAAAAATAGCTATTACCTTGTCCGTGATGTTCGGGTATGGAATACATTATTTCGTTCCAGTTTCCATACTGTGGCCTAAGATATCGGTAAAGGTTGGCGAGGACAAACGAAGGATTTATGAAATCGTCTTTCGAGTTGGCGGTGTCATAGTCACGGGTAAGTCCCCGGCCTTGATTTAATTCTATGTATATTATATACGTACGTACATATACTAGGAGTACGAAGACAGTATCAAGGAAGATGAACATGAATCAATTTCGGAAAACTGCATAAAGCGAGCGTTTTTAACAAACTTTCCCTAACTTAATGCGACTGATTTTTCTAGTCATTTGACATACCCAACTCTAGGTATGAAAAATGCGTCGCATACCTATGACATCTTTTCGCAATATATTTTGCAGTATGTCTGCACATAAAAAGACCCAGATAACATTCGTCCGCCACGTGATCGTTGACGCAAATAAATACATAGGTATATAATATACATGATGTCACACGTGTATAGTGGTAGTACATTCTCTACGCGCAATTGTCTTTCAATTTACCGTATAGAATGCTGACTTATAATTCTGCTATCTGAGTAGACTAAAAGTAAGAAAACAGAAGAAGAAGAAGAAGAAAAGATAAATGTGAAAAAATAAATAGCCGATCGTATGTACGCTGGGTATATTGTATCTCAATGATGACAATACGCGAAGCGCGAGTTGGATGAAGTGGCAATACACACATAACAAAATACAAAAAATATATATTTATTAACTTTAAGATAATATTTGTCTGCGAAACTTGTTATGTTCGGTAAAATAAGAAATTTCAGCAAAAATCGACCAAGTAGAGAGAACCTCCATAAGGCGAAAATTCTTACCTATACATACGTCGAAAATACAAATCTGGTTTTTTCCGCGGAGTAATATCCTCGATGTTAATATATTGCGTGTATCTCGGAAGTATGAGGAAAATAAGGAAAAGAATATCTTGTAATTCCTATAATTAAAATCAATGTCGTATTTTTCATTGTTTTTTATGTTCGTTTGTACACCGATCAGTTCTAGTAGCAGTTGCCTTACCGGACTTGGGGCCTCTACTAGGTCTCTTCTCAGCACTTTGCTTCAGCTCGATGGCGCTGTTATTTCCCGGAATAGTCGAGCTCGCGACGAAGTGGGAAATATCGAAGAATCCCAAGATTCTACTTATTAAAAACTTACTCATTTTCTTTCTATGGATCATCCTGATGGTAAACGTTTTAACCTTTGCCTCAGGGCCATGCCAATACGACTAACGGCGTATACTTACAGATCAACCTCCTTACGACATATAACATCGCCACGTGTATAACATATCATGTTTAACTTTATACCATGCAGTTTTTCCAAATGTTTCGGATACTATAACTGCTCTTTGTATTTTTTGATACTTCGGCATAAAATTTATGTACAAAAAAAAACCAAAAATATCTAATCGGGATTCATACTTCTAGTAGGTATTTCCTGATCCTTTGCTCCTGCAGTTCCTTTGGCATTGCCCTGTATTCATTTTTTTTTTCGGGATGCGATTATCATACAAATGGTTATTTTTTTTTCCGGCTCGTTTGTAATTGTTTTGCGTCAATGAGTTACGTATATTTCATAGAAGATCTAAAGTAATAATTTACCTATACCTATTCATCAGATTTGAGAGTAGCCTACTTTTTCAATATGTAGGGTCATTGCACTGAAACTGAGCCAGCTGCAGCAGTAATGGAAACCGAAGATCACCGATTTTTAATAAAAAAATGTTCTGTAACAATACCTAAGCTTCAACCTATGGCGATGCAAACTTGTCCTGAAAATATTCAAGCTGACTAAGGTTTCACTTTCGATGCATGAATATTTAATAAATAATCTCTTGAAAATTGTAATTCCGATGTTTCTGCAGCTATCATGAGGTGTGATCTTCGAATATACCCTACACTTTTCATGTGTGCTCTTTGCAAAAAAAGTCAGCCAAAGAGACGATTCTCGAATGAAAATATATCCGTTATTTGAAGGAAAGCTAATATTTCATTATGTCAAGTAGAAATTTCTAAATGTTCTATATCTTGAAAGTACTATATAATTATTACTATAGTAAGAATGCGGACGGGTCTTAAAATTTATCGAATTTTATGTGACACTATCAGAAATACACGAAATATAGGTACACAGTGAAGACATCTCACGAAAACTATAAAGAATTTACCGCTGCAGTTTACTGATAATAATTGTTCTTTATGCTTAGGAAATTATTAGGCGTATTCCTGTTTGATTGGGGGCGTCATTTATGGTTTGGTAGGTGCGGAGCATTCCACATCTATTCGTAGGTGTAGAATTACATACCTAAGATTTTGGAGCTTTTGAAAAATGAATCTATTGTCAATATTTATAAAGTCACGTGGCCCGTACCCTACACTGCATGTACGTTGCAATTAATTTCACGTTAGTCGGAATTTCGATAACCCACCTACCCCTTCCTCCCGGTCCATTTCGGTTCCACACCTTGGAAATATGCATTCGATAATCTGCTAAAAAACGCATTGAAAGCGCACCGAAAAGAAAAAGAAACGGCCAAAGCTATTTCTTACAAAATGAAGACACTACTGATAAGTTCATTGAGCGCGGTGAACAGCTATCATTAAAAAGCTGCAAAATTTTCATATCGTTTTCATGATAATATGTTTGCACAGAAAGTTTTGTGTAATTCTGATAATGCCGCACGACAGTATAAAATTCGATGAATTTCAAGTACACCCATTCACGTCGTGAAAATTAAAATTTTTTTAATGACGTTTGGAATTTTCAAGAGAGGATGAGGACACAACGTTTGCAAGCTTCAATATTTTGGATATGATTCTTCATCGATAGGTGAAACTTGCAGAAAATATCTAGTCAAAATCGGTGATAGTTGGGTTTCACTATTGCAGGCTATCAGTTCCAGCTGAATGACGCTCATATATTTTCGTAAAATTTTGCAAATTTTATACGAAACGCACAAATCCTTGATGCAAAAGTGCAGTAACATAGCCGATAAAACAATTGCAATTGACACTTCAAGAGCTTTGTCTTAATCGTATCATTCGTATTTCGAAAGATGTTACATATGGCATTTACTTAGATATTCGTCCGTCACTTTATAGGTAATTGGCTGTCTTGTAAGTATAAAGCAAATGGTACAGTACTATAGCGAAAGTAAACCTGAGGATTCAATCTGCTGACGTACAGATCTTATACATGAAGGTATCCGACATAATAGTACAAGTGTGTATATACGAAGAAGGATTTCATTAACGAGCCATTTGATTTGATGAAAAACTTCATATGCAATACACTTGTGATACTTTTATGTAAACGCTTACGAATAAAAAATAAAAGAAAAGAGAAGAGATCAGTGTTCTTTTGCATTTCGAAAATGGTATACCATGTGATATATTATGATATGATATATAGGCATATGGGATTTACGACTTTCGGATATGGCTGCAGCCGACTGACTGATAAAATAACTTGAATTAGTTTCGTCTTTCATAACTAATCCAAATAATGGTTAGATGCGAGTGACTCTTTTATACATATCTGGGTAAATGTTGAGTCTTTGTCGAGCAATGTGTAGGTAGGTAGTACAATTGTGCATGTATGTACAGTCAGGAGTCAGTCAGAACAAGGACAGATCCCCACCCCGTTTGTTAGCGAAACATTTGTCGTCCCCAGGAAATAGGTGTATATAACACTATCAATTTCGAGGTAAGCTTCCAGTCGACTAGTATTAAGAGATTCTGCATGACGAACCTGGTAAGTTGTCTGCGGTGCGGTTAAAACGGGAGCCAATTATATCTCATTCTTGCCCACGTCTATACGCGTGTATATGTATATTTAATTGTTTATATAGCTTCAGTTTGTTCAAACACATCATTCAAAAGTTGAAAATTTTCGAAAAATCGGACAATGAGTTATAAGTGGTAGTATATCTACACTAACAGTCGATTTGTGAAAAACAGTAGTTTTGTTTCTAATTATTATCCATTGTTGTCGAATGGAGTAAAACGGTGATGAGTGAAATAAGTTAAGCGTCTGTCAAACCGGTGCCTGTTATCTTGCAGAACTATATTTTAGCAATTCAAATTTATCGGAACAAAGGAAAAATTATACTGGTAAGTGTGGCTAGTGAATTTACAAGGTATATTCCTTTAGCATATCTAAGAAGTTACGCGATTAGTGATATTCGAGGTACACGATTCAGATGGTTGGTCATTAGGGCCATTGGAAAGTGGATTTTTGTTCAATCAATTTTTAAAAAACATTTCTTGGCGGTCGAAAATTTGAAGCGTAACTTTATTCAATATCTTTATCATCCGAAGCTACACTTTCGGAGTCCCGCGTGGACTTATATAAGGTGATCGAAATCATCCAAGAATGCGATCTAGATTTGATGAAATAATGACCCTATTAATACCTGCAATTAATTTCACATTTGAATCAGCTTTCATATTGATTGATGCATTATTAGTAGCATGCCTCTATTCGGATATTAGAAACTCATATTGCTAAATGTAACAGTGATGATTAATCGCGGCAGCTAGTTCTGCTAAGTTCTATTTTAGGTACTTTATCTAATTAGCATTAAGACGTACGCAAATAAAGACAAAATGTAGCATAAATTATTGCAAGCATCGCTGAGGATCTTTTTTATTATGATTAAAAGTCGTCAATCAACCTCTAAAAGGACCTTGGTACTGTGCCAGTGGCTTTGAAGCAAGTGCACTGTTTTCCGCAATCGCGCTATGGTGCAGCGGTGAAATGTTCATACGGCAATACAGTTAAAAAATTTTCCAACGTGCGTAGGATTCAGGGAACTCCGGATAATGCGGAAATATAATATATTATGTAGATTGACGTTGTAATTGTGAGTAACGCTCCATACTCTTTGCGTAATACGTAAGTACGTACGCTGATCGCGGTAATATAGAACTTCAGGTCATGGAAAATTTTATTTCAAATTTGTCTACAGGAGTTTATTGTTATAGAGATAAAACTGTAAATGGAAATTGAGCCAAGGTTCAAGCATTGTATCAAGGTTTAAGCACGGTTGATTGAATATCCCGGTATGTAGGTATCTTGATTATAACGATTTTCTCCAATGCCAAGCATTCTTCTTCGTATATTGTTATTGTGATCATAAAACTGAAGAAATTCTGACAATCAATCACTTGATCACGTTCAAACTCTGGTCTAGATCATTCATGAGCAAATATTATATGTAGAGAAAGAACCATACTAATTGTTAAATTATTATCAGAACTTTCCACATTTTTTAATTCCACACACTTTGCGATACCATTTTTCGAAAAAAACATAAAACTGAAAATCGATATTGCAACGCGAATGAACACTGTTCTAAAAGAAATCCTCACGAATCCGATATAAAAATTTGATAAACAATTATATTCGTAACTTGTCTAAGTGGCGAACTCTATTATTTAACAACGAATTTAGAAAGCTAATATAGTTGAGTAGAACTATGTCCAATTACCAAGTAGAATCGTACATCAAACGGATTTGAAAACCAGTTGCACTTCAGAATGATATAACGAGTATGTACCTGTAATTTTTTTTTTTTTTTTTTCAAGACGTAAGTTTATATTCAATATTAAGCGAAGAATTTTTTACGCAGGTAGGTATCTATAAGTGTATTGAGAGCATGAAAGTCGTCGACTTGTCCGTAACTTGGAGTAATGTGTCGTCGTTTAATTAACAATAAACAGACTTTTGTTTGAAATTCCCAAGACCACGTGGCATTACGCTGAGAAACCCGCGTGGTTTTCGCGCGTATACTCACGCGATGCATAAGCTCGTCTTTTAATTTATGCGTGAGGAAATAGAAGTAATTTAATTATTTAAAACAAAAATGGTATCATTTGCAATTCGTTTCGGTATTTGGATCTGAATTTATTTAACATAAGTATACCATAAATTGCAACGCCCACAGAAGCTAAAGACTATTGTTTTCTGGTTTATTGGAGATATTGATTTAGATCAAATCAATTATATTGACAAACTGATTAATTGAGTGATTAATCCATCGAGAACACGTCGCCTTTTAACTTAATATTGCAGCAATAACAGTAGGTACTCACAACGAAACAGATTATTACCTGCAATGTTTTACCAGAGGTGGATAGATTTTGTCAGAATTGGGCAACTTTCGTTCTTCAGAAAGCGTATTTTTTTTTACCGATAGCCTCTTTTGTCTAGACTCGAGAAAAAATTATGATTGTTTCTAAAACGCAATTCGACGAGATATAAAGAAACTTCTGTTCCTCCTGTCAATCATTTTGAAACATACACGCAATCAACTATCTTTTCGGTGGACTGATTAATACACGGTGAAGACTTACCCCACCATCCGATATCACCGATGATGGTACGTGCTGTTAGAAAAATACGAAGGAGTCAAGTATTTTTACCGAAGACTATTCGTTATCTTATCATGGCCACGAGATGACGAAAGACAATAGGATTATAGCACAGATTAATATTTACCAATGTTAATATACTTTCACTGCATAGGGACGATAAGACGCGAGAAACTCGACTATGAGCTCAACATACGTTACGATTCTTTAATTTAACACACTCACAATGATCGGTATTTATGAACTCTGATAACCACCTCCACCGTAATGCGTAGGTACCCACTTGATGCACATACTAATAATGCATGCGCAACAAGCCTCGTAACATTGCATGGTGTCATTGCCATACACATATTGGTCTGACGAATTTTCTATTTCATCAAACAAATTGCGAATACTGATAAAGAGATGCTGAATTTGACAATCGAATTAGAATCTTCCGACAATTCATTTTTATTAGGGTCTAACGTGATCCAATATTGCTATGAGTTATGGTGATCATTAGCTGATAGCCTGCTGCTTCATATTCATTGACATGAATTCCCTAGCTCATTAACTAAATAATGAAAATGTGTTACTTTTAACGTTTGCAGATCCACAATGGCAGAAAAAAAGAAAGAATTCGAGAACAACTATCGTATGGACAACTTCAGCAGCACGTAAGAATCATATCTGTAGTTCATACCTTGTCTAATAAATTGAAATTATTACATTTTTGCGATATGTCATTCCTGTGCTATTTTGCTCTTCTCCCAATGAATAATGCCTCATTGCATATCGTTTATCTTCACAAAAACGTTCTTCCGATCGTGAGAGATATTTGAATTTTTACGTATTGCGAAAATTGATTAAAAACTGTGCCCAATGCTGCGGTAATACATTGTTTTGACCCCTCGGTCGGTTCATCTTTTAATTGATAGTTTGATAAAACAATACAACAGTTACGTGTCAATATATGGTCAGGGGGCCTTCGGGGATGACCGTGAATATTAATATCTGTTCGTTCTTATGAATTGACATTCATTGCTTCACTCTTGCCGGCCTTCCGCCACTAAAACGGAGTTCAGCTGGGCTTCGAAAGCTCAAAAACGTTGCGGGAATTGTTATGCCCACGAAGACACGTGCGTCATGTCAGGTGACTATAGGTGCACAGCCGATAAAGGGGCATGATTACCAATTTGTCATCAGGATAAGACATAATTTAGAGACACTTGGCAGCCAATTGGCTAAAGATAAATAATTGGTTCGTCAACGTTACCATATTATTATGCTACCAATATGCACGGAATAGAAATTATTATTTTTTCTTCACAGAGCTACTATTACCTCATTTGCTACAGACATTTGCAATAGCAAAGATGAGCTGTACTCCCCTTTCGAAAACAGAGATAAAAAAAACGCAAGTTCGTAAGTAGTCGTGTAAATTTTCTTTTTCTTATTCATTATTATTCTTACTTATAGTTGTCTCGATCACACTATAATTTCCTCTCAAAAATTTTCAGAGATTCGGGTTCGCTGGCACATCTTCTCAAAGCCTCCCTTGGTACGGGAATATTAGCGATGCCAAGTGCGATCAAAAACGGGGGACTGCTATTTGGCGGAGTGTGTACTATCCTGATCGGTATTCTGTGCTCCCATTGCGTGCACATTTTGGTCAGATCGTCACAAGTGCTTTGTAAAAGAACGCGAACACCATCGATGTCATTTGCCCAAACGGCAGGTGCCGCTTTTCGCACGGGTCCAAAACCCTTGCGACCTTTCGCCAAATTTGCAGAATCTTTTATAGATGCAGCTGTCGCTGCCACTTGCCTGAGCGGTACCTGCGTCTACGTTGTTTTTATTGCATCGTCTATAAAACAGGTAATGATTGACAGTGTCTACAGTTATGCAGATGCTGCGTACGGAAATAACAATGCGCGAATTTTGTATTGGAATTCTTATAGACGGTGATAATTTATCAGAAAACGAACACCGATATACATGACATACCCATACCTATATATCTAATAATATATTTAGGTATTCATGATTCACTTCTTTTGTGAATTTTTATGCTGTTTTGTATACCTATATAACGTAGTACGTATCAGACTAAGGTCGCTACATAAATTGGGGTAAGACAAAGTCAGATTTTTAACGGCTATTTGTTTTCTCCTCTTTTCTTCAGGTAGCTGATTACCACAGTGGATTGGACATTTCAATTCGACTGTACATGCTGATGCTAATACCGGCGGTTTTGGCTCTAGGACAAATAAGGAATCTGAAACATTTGGTTCCGTTTTCCGTTGTGGCAAATATCAGCATTGTTGTTGGATTTGCAATTACGCTTTACTACCTCTTCCAAGATATAAAACCGATTAGTGACGTAAATATGGTCGCTACTCTACCTCAACTTCCTAAATTCTTCGCAACGGTGCTCTTCGCCATCGAGGGAATCGGCGCGGTAAATTATTTCACTGATTACCGCGATGCTTATCGTCAGTCTAACAATTAGAATGATACACAGCTATAGGAACATCATAAAGAATAGTAAGATAATGAAAGTGAAATTTTTGCACAGGTAATGCCGGTAGAGAACAGCATGCGAACACCTGAACACTTTTTGGGCTGTCCGAGCGTTCTTAATATCGCTATGTCGATAGTGGTCTGTCTCTACACAGTTATCGGGGTCTTCGGGTACCTCAAATACGGCGAAGGCACGATGGGAAGTGTTACTTTGAACCTGAATACGACAGACCCGTAAGATTACGATAGTATACCTACTCGTTCGCGTTAAGTAAAAAAAAACGACATGAATAACGTGAGAGAAAATCAACTAATAACAATACGAAGCGTAATTAATGAATCGATTTTCAATTTCCTCAGGCTAAGTCAGGCCGTAAAGCTGCTTATCGCTTTTGCCATCCTCCTCACGTATGGTCTACAGTATTACATTGGAATGGAAGTAATATGGGGGTCTCTACGGAAACACGTGAGCATGCAATACCATGGTATCGCAGAAACAATGTTACGTGTCTTCGTCGTTCTACTCACTGGTAAGCACTTTGTCATATTGGGATTATAGCAATAGCGGGAATATACGCCTTCGATTTCATTTCGAAGATACGAAATTAGCAATAATTAGGATTATTGTTGCACAATGGATGCGAGCTCTTTTGCAGTATCAAAAATCGTGACGTGTATAATAATTTAATGATTTTTGTTCTCCACAGTTGCGGTAGCTATTGCCGTTCCCGATTTAGAACCGTTCATCTCGTTAGTTGGATCTGTGTTCTTTTCTATTCTTGGAATAGCTGTTCCAGCGATAGTAGAGACTGTTTCCTGCTGGGACAGTCATCTTGGTGTTTTTAGGTGGAGATTATGGAAAAACAGTATTTTAGTCGTGTTAGCAATGATGGCTTTAATATTTGGTTCGTGGATATCAGTGCTAGAAATAATCAAATTGTATACCTAATTTGTATCATATATAGCTATTATTTATACCTCTATTTAATAGGTAGATACGATTGTAAAATAAAGACACTTTTGTATATAGTTATGTTCAACTTCTTTTTATGATATCAACCTGTCGACTGACAATACTAAATCAAATAAATGCTGTGCAAGGTGCAGAAAATTTCTGAAAAAGTGTGGCTTATTGATTACTTCGGAGTGTTCTTAGGAGCTACCAATTCGATTCGTCCTGATGTTCTGTGTCCAGTTTTGTTCACAGCTGTTTTCATCCAGAATGAATACATTACGGAAATGATCCCAAGAATGAAAGGGATACAAATTAAAAATTCCAGTAATCGTTTGATCCGATGCAAAAAAATAACTGGCTCCAATAGTTTTGGCCCTGGAGTCAAGCCCTGCAGTAAATCAGGGATAACAGTATCTGTACGTGATTATATCGATAGCCAGTCGTGTCAAATTTTCGAATTGTCAAAATCTCACCTCGTCCACCCAGACTACTGGAAATATTCCCTGACTGACGTTCATCAAGAGATCAACCGGCTGAGTTTCCAGCTTCATATTAAGCTGAATTCTTCGAGAACCCGAAAGTGGTGCACCCGTGAGAGGTTCGACTACCACGAATGCTGCGTGTTTTTCTTCATCAGGATGAAGCCCTTCAGTGATTGCAAAGAGGCCGCGTGCACCGTGCAGAAAATGAGGCTCTGTCATGGTCACCGGCGCTTCCTTGCCACATGTCATAAAAGCGATAACATTTTATGAAATCCTTCACTTCTCAAAAGTGAATATATCTTCGAACTCATATCCACCTGTCCTATCCATCTCTTTCAATTATAACGACTTTACCTGACATTTATTCAAGATTAAGGCACCCGGTACTGGACATATCATCGCTCCAGCTCTGTCTCGGGGACAGAAGCAGGATGAGTCTGATCCATTCCACAGATCTTGAGATGTTCTGTAGTGATATCCTAATAGTCCGCTGAACACCATGTCTTTCGTATATACAATAGGTATCGATCTAATTAGAGAAATTATAGTGTTTTAAGTATACTATATTATTGTCATCATAATTTTGCGCTCATCACTATCTGCACCTGCACAAGTCTGAAGCGTAAGAAAATATTTCAGGTTTCCTAGAGCTCATTGGAGGATAAAAAATACTGTCGGTTCCTTTGACAACAGAGCAGCTCTCGACACTCCAATATTCTGCGTAATGGGCTCCTTTAAATTTTGATATATATCCGACACTGTAAGGATCTTTTACCCCGCGAGAGATGGTGTAAGGTCCATCGTTCGTGCCATTCATCTGTACGAGATTTGGAGTCAAGCAATACGTACAGAAGTTAGAATTTAGTTAGAGCCGAATAACGGTACTTATTACGAAACGATTTCAACCATCCAAGATGAACGAATTCGTGGATTTTTTAAGAGCTCATCACCCCCGAGGATTACTTACTTTGTGAAAAAAACTATAAGCGTAAGCCCCATCGTCGGTAAGGGCACGGACAATTGGTGGTCGGTGATTTTTTAAAACACCACAAATCATTGCGAGCTGTGGGTAAACCTGCGTATCGCAAGTTAAATCCAATCCGTCAAATAAAATATCTTTAACTTTCCCTCGGACAAATATACTCGTCTTATCAGGAAAGAGCAGAGGAATATTCTGTCCGAGTGTTGGCAAAAAGGGAGGAAATAGTTCTGCCATCTGTTCGAAATAGCATAAAAATTATACAAAGTCAATCGGCGATCTCCATACTTTACAAAATTGGAGGATTACCTACCGTCAGAATAGTTCCAACATAAGCAACATTCAATATTGTGATTTCATCATCTTCTGAATAGTTGCCGGATTTCGTGGCGTTAAAAACTAGGGTACGCCTCGCTATATATTCAATTGTGTCGGCTGAATCATTTACCCCAATGATAATTCTTTCGAGGTGATCGCTACGCGAGATACGAATCGTCAATTCCGAAAAAATCTGATATTGATAGATCATGCAATTTCAAATTTCAAATTCCTAATACACTCACTCATAAACGTAGGGACCGTATTCGACCAAAATTGCTGTATCGCCGTTGCTCTGTACCTCGTTAGGATTAACAACGTGAAAAAGATATACTTTAAATTCCAAATCTATGCTTTTCCAATTCTCAAAACCCGCAGTACCATTGAGCAATGGAAGTTTCTGGAAAATACCATGGCGCAGCTTAATTTGATTACGAATTCAAAAAATACCTATGACATTCGAGATATGTGTATGCTGTAAAGATACTTGTCAATTAGACTAATGGACGTATTGTACAAACCGTTTTCAATACATTTTTTATTATAACATCGTGCGGCCTGCTAATTATGATGATAATCCCGACAATTAACAGAACGATGCCAAAGCCGAGATAAAAAGTCATACCGTTTCGCTTCCAGATCCTTCAAATATCCAGAAGTCCTGAACAAACTACAATAGTACTACTAGTTCAAATGATTCTGCAAAATATTTTCGAACCAGGGTTTTATACCGTGACGTGCAAAGTTTATCGTGGTCAGGATCCGATAATAAGATTGTTGTACATCACGTTTAATACATTTTTGATGAAGTTATCGTGTTTACTATGCTATATGAAATCGTGCATGCCAGCAGATATATCTCTGGACGTAAAATCCTTGTGATTAATAAATTACGCGATTTGTTCCGCACGTTGAACGTAACGATCATTCACGCTGATCTGATGGGAGCGATAATATAATATGCAAGGAGAAGAGGAAGGTGATTTCCATCGATGATGCTTAAAAATCATCATAATGTATTAGAATCCGTTATTTTTCCTCGACGTAATAATATACCGTTAATCATTGTAGCCGTAATAAAGAAATATGCTGAAGCATTACTAATTGTCTGAATCATATGAGGAAAGTCGTCATAATGCAGTATACTGTTACACATTGCAAAAACTAATGTTTATAGATTAACAAGTGAAATTTATTTAGCAGACTTTCTTTGAAAGTGGCTTTCACACCATTGAATTAAGGCGCGATCATGCGGTTCACGCAAAGAATAGACAATTGGATCGCAATGTACTATGTACTGAGTATTGTGCACACAATATGTTTCAAAGTCAGCTGAAATGGTATTATGCAGTAATACTATGCCAATAAGTCCAATTAAGTGGTGAGATTTCATGACTTTGTAACATTGCAATGTGTTACTAAGTATGTTATAATAAGTAGGTGTACTGCATACATACCTGCCCGAGATCGCTTTGCGGATTGCGCTCCAATTTCTATTTCAGAATGCATGAGGAATAAGAGTTTCCGCAATGGTTTTGATTATAATCCAAAAATAACGATTGGGGAATTTTTGTTCCCTGCACGTGCAATCCAGAGATTACCTAATGAATTTCAAATGCGGTAATTCATCATTCATTTAATCCTACGTACTAAAAACGTATTTGTATAAGGTAAAAGTAATTATAGTCAATATGATCATTTCTATCGATTGATTTTTAATAACTACGTTGTACATTGTTATCCTGCTATATGTTACGAAAATAACTGAATATAATAACATAGAAATTTTTGTGATCGAGACAACTAATGAATTTTCTATTTTGTTTTTTTTTTTCAAGTTTTTCTTTTAGTTTTGTTTTTTTTTTTTTTTGTAAATAATGCAGACAATTCAACAGTTGTTTGACTTTTCAAATTTTTTCTTTTTTTTTCTTTCCTACTTTCCTAACTACGTAACTGACACGTACTAATACTATGGTCCATCTCTTTCGTTAAGAAGTTGGGCAAGATAAGATCGGTCGATTTACGACCTCCATGCCGTATTCACGCACCGGCATGAAATTTTAAGAATTTGCATTTTTGATTGTTCCAATACGAACACTCAAGACACTTGTTCAAAGTGCATTTTCTCACCTCCGGGCCGAAAGCGACAACTTTCGTCCCGCTGCGCGGAACGAAGTTCCCGTTTTTCGCCTCCGTCGATGCGAAAAATCGTATACACTCCTCGGGCAGTAAATAAGAAAGGTCCCAGATCACATGTTTGTCGACCTCGGCTTCGCCTCGGACGACAATTACATGTGATCTGGGACCTTTCTTATTTTACTGCCCTAGGTATGTAATATACTATTTGAGCATGTATTTTATTTATTTTTCACAGTAACTTCTCTACTATGAAACAGACCACGGCCTAAATCGAATAAGAGAGTAATTTATCATCTTATAGTAAATATTATTAACAATTTAAGGTAAATTACAGCCATCCAGTTAGTGATGATGAATATGATACCGTTACACTCTCTCCATTACGTCAATTTCTTTTTTTTTTTTTTGTTTTTTTTTTCCGGTACCATTTATTATTGGTAAGCGTAAGAAATTATGAATCATTTGAATTTATAATTGTTGAATAACTAAACAACATACTTTTTGTTATTTATTTAAAACTGTTTTTGGTGTGATGTTTTCTCGTATCTTAAATTCTAGCAAACGGGTTCGGCCATAGACACGTTTTCCTTGATAGTATCTCATGCTGAATTTACGATTCCATATCTACACTAATATTTCTGGATTAGCATTCTGATAACTATACTTATTTTCATTTTCTCACTCGTTTTCATCTCTAGTTATATCCCCCAATATCCATACAGTTAATGTCAAAATTCGTAAAATATAAAATTCAATAATTCAAAATGAATATTATATTTAAATTTATACAATAAGAATTTCAGTCAACTCTGAAATAATTTTAAACATGCAACAATGATAATATCGTACTACATATTTTTTGTAACACCTGCATGGAAAGTCCGACTTCCCGCACAGTAGAGAGTGCGCGAAGCGGTCAATTCCCTAACAGTTCGAAAACTGTTAGATAATGTTAAAAGAAAACTGTCAGGTAATGTATATTCCGATACAGTTTCGGAAGATAAACCGGCGTAACTAGCGCCATCGGACGTGATGAGTGGCGACTACAATCGCGTCCACTGCTTTGTAGCAACGTGCATGTTAGAATGATGTTGGACTAGCCCGTATTTAATTGCTTTCACGTGCACGCGTCAACTGTCTGACACGTTTTCTTCTTCCCATTACAGGTTTTACAGAAAATAATGATGTGTTACGAGCGCGGGTTGGCGATTCCTGACTCGTGTTAATGCAGCACGTTATACCGCAAACTTGACGCTCATCAGGAATCGCCAACTTCCCGAACTCGTAGCACAATATACTATTTTTTTAAATGTACAAATACTTCCGACAAATTCCTGTCTGAAAGAATAATTAATTTCACAATGTGGGTTTTTTTTCATTATTGTTTGCTTTTTTTTCTTTTTTTTTTGTTTCTTATTTTTTTTCTCCTGCGGGGTAAATCAAATAATAATTAACAATAATACTACTCACTATTCGCTTATACTAATCGTAAATTTAGTATTTTTTGGTTAATCCGGTAGTAGATATATTATGGGATTGAAAGACCGGTTATAGGTGTTGCCATTGCGTTGTTAAAAGGGTGCTGGATGACTCGATTGCTCGTGCAATAGTTTCATGTAGGCCGTGTCCCAACCATAATAAATTAAGCTGCTTGTATCGATCTTTGCATAGTCTGAGTGGATTACCTCTCCTCAATCCCTGATCCGTCTCTCCATATTCATCGAGATAAGGTGGACAGGCGAGGGATCCCCTGTTAGGACTCCTCAAAAACAGTATTTCGCATTCTCTAACTCTAAGAAATACTCCGACTCCGGTTCCGCATTTGCTAGCATGATAAGTGCAAGCTCCCACAATATTCTTATACAATTCAGTCTGACAACAATAGCTTTGCGAGCATAGCATGTCCCCGCAAACAAGGCACATCGTTGGATTCCTAGAGTCTTCCCTGTCGCTGTTCGGGCAGGTAAATAGAGAAACAGTGTTTATCAATTCGCTGTAGTCTTCCGGTAGGTCAACAAGCTTGTTAACCATAAGTGGTTCCTTTGTTACAAAGATGGTACTAGTGCCTGACAAATACTGCTGAACTTCTGGATGGGCGATCCATAGTCTAGCTAAATTTACCATTGCATCAGAATTAAAAAGCTCTAATGACGTAGTGGGAAGCCCTAAATATTTACACATATTATCATAAGTATCGCCACCTCGTTCCGTCAGTTCAGCTGGCATAGGTACGTCTGTTAAATGATGAAAGTAGAGTACGCACGAGCGAAGAAAAGGTATGCAAGAAGCTTGCAATCGTCTCCAAAGTTCGGATGCTGTATAGCTTCCAAATTTCAGACCCAATTGTTCGGCAAACTTTAACACTGTGTTGTTATCATCCCAATCTCCGTTGTCAACTTCCATAATTTCGTTTTCATTGTAATCTGTGGTTACAAGAATCCTGACAATCAATGATAGAAAGACTAACTTCAATGCATGAGATTCTTGCACGCCGCCTGTAACCAGGCCTGAAAAAGCATTTGCTTTGATGTTGTAGAGATTCATCAGAGAGACTGTTAACGGAATAAGAACTCCCAGAGGATCCCAACTTAATACGCTTGGACCGTCGTGCGGATTTTCTAGTAGCATAGTCAGGAAATGTAAGGCATGATTTCCAATCACAGCGCTATTCGGCCAGGTAGATCCAATGACTGCAGAGATTCTAACGAGCCCTTCCACGCTATCTCTTTGCCTTGACGACAAAGCCCCAAGTAGTGGCTTGTCTGTGTCTCTCAGTATGAATTCTATCGCATGTATCGTAAACGCTGTTGATTTCCAAGCTAGTAACGGAACGCGGGGATCTCCTTCGTGCACTTCTACGCTTAGTCCTTTTGTGTAGGTAGCTTGAGCGAACAGATGTATCATTTCAATGAGATTCTCAGAAAGATGTGGTCCGGTTTGAGTGTAAAGGGATTCAAACGAAGCTCCAGCCTCTCCCAGCTCTCTAGATACTCGCTCGATTGGGCAAGCGAACATCTGATGTTGTAATGGCAATTCCTCTTCAAATTTTTCGGCATTATCTTGAGGATTGACGACTGTACAGTATCGGCAATATAAATCGTGACTAGTTTCTGAATATTGAACGACTCCATGGGTAACTTTGACTTTGCAGCTGAGTGTGACCATCAAAGCTTGTAGCCAAACAGAGAAGTCTAAATCCTCTTTACTCTGATCGGATAATTGCAAGCTGCCGAGCGGTGGTAAAAGTGGTAGTATGGTATTGCTCAAGCATTCGCAAAGCGGGCAAAGGTATTCCTGTTTCTCAACATCAAAGCTGGCAGGTTGTCGGAGTCTGTAAGGCCTTCTGTTTTCTTTTGCATGTACATTTTCAAAGTATTTTTGCCAACACTGTGCGTGCATTACGTGACCACAAGTACTGGTGTGAGGAGCAGCGCCTAATTTAGCAGAAAGGAAAAGCGGGTCGGGTTCATCTGTGTTTACTCGGTTCTGGCAAAGAACGGTGGATTGCTGAACAAAAGCTGCAAGTACCATTGCGGGTCCTGTGGAAGTTACGGCTTGATCTTCTTGGCATAATATACAAGTGTATGTTTTTTCCTCACACATCCTGCTCGTTTGTTCAATACCGACTGCTACAGGTGCTTGTTGCAAGCATTCGCTTAAATCCATGTTCGATCCACGATCATTGATCTTACTAGCCTCCAGAGCAGCTTCTTCAAAAAGCTTGGCGTTTTCCTTCATGAAGTTCTTTTGCATTGCGGTCATCTGTGCCATAACTCTGGCTCGTTTTTGAGCCGCCATTTTCGTTCTCCATTCCTTATCCGTTTTGTTGGGCTCAGTGTCGTTGGTTTGATTAGTTGGTGGAATTGCGGAGGGCACCGTACTAACTTCAGACGGTACAAAACGCCAAACTTGTCGGTACTTTGCCACGACCCACGTTACCAAGTCTTTGTGAGCTTCAACCCTGGGGCTGTTCGTTAGTTGTTCAAGCATGCTATAAATCTTCCATTTCGCAGCTCTCTCGGTAAACAGAAGGAACGGATAGTTGCCAGACTCTTCCTCTTGCAAAGCGTAACCGATCAGATGAATTAGTTTTTGTACTTGAGGTTCTGAGAAGCTTCTGGCTCTTAAGTTAAGCACACGATCCAAGACTGTGTGCATTAGATGCAGCATCACATCGCATTGCAGTAGATTAGCAACTAGACTATATGCTTCAGTCAATTTCGGTAGCTTAGGTGGCGGACAACATTCCAATTCGTTTGCTGCTTTTCTTCTTTTACGCTGTGCTTCTTCAGACTTGCTCAACTCCTCTCTGGTGTAATGATAAAAGAATACGTTGTACTCTGAATATAATTCTGGTTTCAACTCATAAACTCCTTTTCCTGCAGACAAAGGTGATGGCTTCTTAAAGTTAGCAAGTTCATCTATTACTTTTTCCATTCCAGTCTCGTGGTGTACATCGTCAGGCAAAGTCTTGTTCAATTCCGAATGGGGCAGAGGCTTGATGCACAATTGTTGTATAATTTCCTTTTTGATTCTATCATCCATGTCTACATTGCCAACCCCAGGTGTGTATCTTTCTCCAACAATGGTGACCAGTAGACCAAGAAATTCTTCAACTAAATTGATGGTTTGCCTCATACTATCTTCCTCGGGATTCTTAAGAGTATTTGCTTCAAAGTCTGGGTTTGCCCAGTTGAGTAAATTGAACTTGTTTAAAAGATGGATCATGAATTCGTTGCTTTCGATCAAGCAGGCGCCAGTTTGTAATAGGAGGATATCTCGGTCAAGCATTTCCGTTCGGCATTTAACATTGTGGTAAAAGTACAATTGATTCAATAACGAATATCCGTTTCGTCGCCACATACCAGCGTGGACTTGTGAAATCATTGACTGAGTCCTGAGGACGGGTTCCATGACTTGTTCAATTGTCAGTTTATTCTGTATCATAAACTCTGTGCTCTGATACTCGAGATTATACTTATCCAAGTGTAAAAATAGACCAGCTAAAAATCTCGAAAGAGGAAGATGTATCGATACGGGTTCTGTAGATACATCATACTGCAAACACAGAGCACTGTGATTCGCCAATTCTCTAATCTGTCCTGGGCCAGGATCGCTCCCTGGTAACTCTTGAATTTTTCTCAATACCAGCCTGAACGCTTTAATCAAAACCGTTCTATCCGAGCCGCACCATTGAAGGCACAAAGTAATGACCGGTGCCAACTTGATGTGTAAATTGAAGGCAGATTCCCACTCCGGTTCGTATTCCATATGCTGTCCGACCTGCCTTGAAACCGCGTCCATTCCTTGCATGCTGCACAGCAGCGTGAACAACAGAGAAAGACCTTGCAAAAATCCGCGCCTTAGTTCGTCCGTCCATGCGTCCGGTACAGCACTCAATAAGTATCTCAAGTCGTAAAGGATGTATTGTGCTCTTTTGAATGTTGGGTTCAGAGCGTTTCGCTCGAATTCTAATTTTCCGTGTGCATTACACCTTCTGGAACTCTCAGATATAAACGTATTTAACAGTATAAACAGAACGTCTTTGTGTGCGATTAGGTAATGCGCAAGTGTCGGAACAGTGAATAGCTGAACAGATAGCGAGGCGATAGAGAAAGAATGATCGTGATCATCCCTGATGAAGTCTTTCATAACGGAGCCATAGTCGTAGGTGAATACAGACGCCAATGCCTTTTTGCTCTCATATTCCATCAGCATACCAGAAATAAAAAGTCTGTGCCAAGCGGTCCTAGCTGCTTTCCAAAGCTGTGAATCTCTCATTAAAATTCCCTTAACTATCGACACTTCGGGAAGTGTTGTGTGCAAAGCTACGTCGCTGAATAATACTCTAAAGCCTTCCGAGTGTCCCATGAACTGCTGTAACCATGCCAAAAGCTTCATAGCAAATAATTGATGAGCAACTACGTGCGTGTGAACTACCAATACTTTGAGTGGACGATTTCCATGCCTGGAAGTAAATCTTTCAATCTCAGATTTGAGCTCGGTACAGTGTTGGAAAGTAGAACACTTAACTACTGCTCTACCTTCTCTATCTATGTTCGTTACAAACTCTATAGCGTCTCGATGACTGCATTTTATGACTCTGGAGAGTGTGTTTATCACTTGTTCAAAGGTGTGTGTTTCGTCATTGAATAATACCGTACAATAAGTATCAGTGTTTGCTAGTAAAGAGAGAGGATCTTCGTCAGTTTCTTTTGGGCAAAGATCGGACGGTAGTCCGGGTGCATGTTCCAGGGATAAAAGTTCGTATGAATATTTTAGAACGGCTTCAAAAGTCGCCACAGCTCTCTCCGCTATATCCTCAGGCAATCTATTACCAGGTGTAGCCTTGAATTGAATACCAGCCAAGTGTATTTTGCAGAATGGTTCTTTCTTCCAAGCCTCGGTATCCCCGCAGTCGCAGCATCCTCCGCCGCTAGAAGTTCCCATTTTGTATTTGTGATTGCGATGAGCAGATTGCTTGAAACAATCAACGCACAAAACACAGGTAGAATCCATGCCGCATTCTCTGCAGCTATAAGTTGGCTCGCCCATTTTAAACACTCTACCGCATACAGACGGTGGATTGTCAAGCTGACTGAGCTGCTGAAGTACTTCTTGAGGATTTCCATTGCATATAAACTCTTCCAGAGTGTTATAAAGTATTTTCTGTGCCTTGTCCTCATTAAAACTCCAGTCCAAACAACTCCCGTTCGGTTCTGGACTATAGATTTTTGGCACCCAAATTCTCCAATGTTCTTTAAAGTGTGTACATGACAACAAGCCTTTACTCATCTTGTCCATCCATACATTAACGCAAGGTTTACTAGAATTTGGAAATACTGGTAGCACCGGCACTAACTCGACATCTCCGGAGTGGTGATGCTGGTGATTTTGCATATTGTCATTGCTCATTTTTTCGATCGTTGATGCTTTTACACCTACGTTGTAAGTTCAGACTAAAACAAATTAATTATTACGTTATTTACTTATGTTATTTAGTGTCTTTTTTTATGGGGAAAATTTTCTTTATATTCATTCGGCAAGCAATTTCAAGACATCGTTAGATTGTTATTGTGTTTTTTCATTGTCTTTATGTTTGTTTCCTTTTTATCTCTAGTGAGCATGAATCAGAGTAGATTAAAAAATTGATATAAAATTTGTGTAAAGGCAAGCCGTACAAATACAAGATATAAACAGTTTGGAAAATCTGAAATGAAAAGAATAATGTAAATCATATCAACGAATGAATGAATAAATGAATGAATGAATGAATGAATAAAGAAAGAAATGACGATTCAACTGACCTTGACTAACTTCCTAATTATGACATCAGTCGTTTACTAAGTTGTATATTCATGGCACGTAGGTATCGTCGATTACTTCAGCTTTCGGGAAAGGTAAATTGCGAATTGCCATCTATCCTCACGCGAAAGAAGAAGCTAGTATCACGAACTCCATTAATCCAAAACTGCTGAAAAATTATCATAATATAACTCAGTGAATTTATTTTTATTATAATAAAAGACAACATCAAATGTGACGAGCGACTAGTAGAAAGGTTGAAAAAAATAAAAAAAATGGCTTTTACATAATGTCCGTATTAATTTTAAATAATCTTATCATTGTTGGTGAATATTTGTTATCTCCGACAACGAATAACGCAGGTTTTTGTATTAAATGTTAAAAATTAAAAATAAAGAAAATAGAAAATTTTCAAATTCAGTATGTATTATTTGTAATTAATTCTTAGTAAAATAAAGACACATGATTATTATGCAAAAAATTTTGTTCGAGTTATGGGTTAATAAGCATAAGCATAAGCGTAAGCATAAGCATAAGCGCAGTGTTTCATATAGAACGAACAACATTATAAGGTCCGTGACTGGTCGACTATAAATATCTTAAAAGTATGACAATCCAATAGCACGGGTATGGTAGTAGTAGATAGGGTATATATATAATAATATGTAGTACTACGTGTAGAAAAATGCGTGAAAAATAAGCTTTGGGTAAAAGTATAGAAACTTTCTATGTGAAACGTCATGAGAAAACTGTAAACATACGTAATAGATAATAGTCATAGTTACGTGAGGGGCGGGTGGGGGAAGAGGGGCGTTTAATAATTAGTAATTACTAATTTTCTTCAATAGCGAAGAAATTGAATGGCTCCGATTGGAAGATGATAAAGACAACGAAAAAAAAAAAAAATAAAATGTCTTTTATTTCTCTTAAACTATTTTTAACAACAACACAGTGTGTAGTACTTACTGGTTGCAGCGTCCAGGCCAAGGTTATTAAAAAGTGTGGAAAAGTTCTTTGTTTCGCGAGAGAGTAAAAGATCTTTTTTCTTTATCTTTCTTTCTCTTTCTTCTCTCTCTCTCTCTCTCTCTGTCTCTTTTTTTTTTTAGATTTTTTTTTTTCTCAAATTATACAACTCGTTTAACACTCCCGATTGTTTATTTAACAGATAATTAAACGCGAGTTTATTTACTTTTGTATAATAATCCACTGTATACTAACTTGAATTCACTCTGACACATCATAGTAACGAACGAATTCTATAAGATATAATTATTCCTACAGCTGCTTGAACAATGCACAAAATGGCCTACGACAGATTGGGCAAAACGATAAACTGATAGGATGAGGGGAAACGAGCGATAGATTTCACTCCGATTTTAAAGTCAGGTTTTCAACCACTACGCTCTACACTACATACAGTCTTGCGTCCAATTTATACACTACCATCGCCCGTTGGCTAACTAGTACCGCGGTTTTAACATAAACTGGACAAAACCAGTGATTCACACCAAAGCGACAAAAAATTCTTTAACAACCAATAAGATATAACAATTCAACCTTTAAACCAATCGGATTTAATCATAGCAGACTTCATATTCGCCCCTTGAAATCATCGTCACGGATTGTTGGATGTCCATAACGAAAATGAAATTACAGTATGTCCAAGATCTTTGGTAGAGCTTCTTCAGGTTTGTGACTTGTGTGTGGCTACAATTTGTATGATAACTATTATATCGCGGACGGGGAGTATATGTATCAGTAAAGTAAAGTAAAGTTGAGTTGAGTTGAGTTAAGTTGAGTTAAGTTAAGTTGAGTATAAAGTTAAGTAAAGTGATAGTGAATATTATGTCGAAATTAAATCGGTGTTTAATAATTGTCGGTATTGACAAACGAGAAAGTGCTATTAATTAACGGTATTATTCATACGATGTTAAACATGATTACTAGTGTTCTCTGCAAGTGCAATAAACTCGACCGATTCATCCGAGTCTTTGGAACGATGAGGCATTGAGGCAAGGCGTTTTCTTTAATAATACATATAACAAAAGGATTAACGTTATGCCCGCGTCGGTTGCGGTTACGAAGTGTTACAACAATTACACAATAGAACAGCACCTCGTCGGTCTATAATATACGAAAATAATAATTCAAATATATATATACATATAATATAATATAGCAAGAAAAATATCCACTTTGAATACAATTCATTCATTCATTCGTTCATTCGTTCATTCATTCATTAATTAATTCATTCATTCATTCACAATGGACGAGTGTATGCTAAATGATTTACTAGAGTGTTCTGTGTGTCTCGAGCGGCTTGATACATCGAGTAAAGTTTTACCCTGCCAACATACATTCTGCAAAAAATGTCTCGAAGAAATTCTTAGCACACACAGAGAACTTAGATGTCCAGAGTGCAGGGTACTAGTCGATGTAAAGATCGACGATCTTCCTCCCAACGTATTATTGATGAGAATTTTAGAAGGCATGCGTAACGCCACACCTAGGGCTATTAAAACACCGATACGAGGTATACCAGGCCCCCAAAGGCTCCTCGGAGGACATCAAGTCGCTCCACTTTCAACCACTGCCAATCAAATACCAATCGCTGCTGTTCCTGCTGAACAAAATCGACAGACTAATTCAGCCGCTAAACAAGTTCATTTGCATAATCAACCCTATGGTCGCGCTATTTATGATTACATATCCAAGGTGCCTGGGTGAGTTGAGAATTATTAATGAAATTTGATAAACTGATTAGGCAAACATTTAGATTTTATTTTATTCATTTCTGATTAATTTATGGAGAAATTTTCATCCCAATATTTAAAACACTGTCTATTATTATCATTTTCTGTTCTTCAACGCAGAGATCTGAGCTTCAAAAAAGGGGATATCGTTATTCTGCGTAAGAAAATTGACAACAATTGGTATTTTGGAGAATCTGGAAATAGCCATGGAGTTTTTCCCTTGTCTTATGTTCAGGTAAATATATCTTTTCCCCAAATAACATTTATGGAATATTTTGGTCAAGTAAAAGGCGCAAAAAGCTTATTTTATTTGGATAAATTGATAGTGAACTATTTCACTCTAATCAGAATCATTATACGTAATTTATAGCATTATCTGAGCGTTGAGTCATTGCAAGGAAGTGTGTAAACTGTCTGTTAAATATATAACACTAATCTAATACTCAGATCAAAAGCTTTTTCGGATGGTTTTTAATCTCTAAATGATTGAGCTGAAATATAATACCTTTACTTTATTACTCTATGATTGCATTGATATAATACCGACTTATTTCATAGGTAATGACGCCTCTACCACCCCACGTACCCCAGTGTAAGGCTTTATACGATTTTCGGATGACTAATGACGACGAAGATGGTTGTCTGACTTTTAATAAGGCAATTATATACCCAATTATCTTTAATTATATTTGTTTGCTCCTAGTAATGCCATTTCTTACATGGATAATTCATTTTAGGGCGAAGTTATCAGCGTTATAAGAAGAGTTGATGAAAATTGGGCGGAGGGTAAGCTTCTAGATCGTATCGGGATATTTCCCCTTGCTTTTGTTGAATTGAACAGCGTAGCCAGAGCCCTAATGAAACTTTCTACCAAGTGAGTATCTCGGCGATCAATTCCACCACAATATACTTATCAAGATTTTTCTCTGATAACATATCGTCGAATGTATTGGTTTATTAAATCATATCTAAGCTTTACCGGTAGCAGAATTCTTTTCTTTTTTTTTTTCCTTACTAGAACAGATGATTCACTGAACTCATACACAAGATATGAAGTTCTAACTTCTTTTATAATATTTTCCAGATTTTCAAAACAGTTTTTCATACAATTTTCCTTCTCAAATTAATTTATTTACCATTTTTTTTATCAGCGCACAACCAGGACCTTCAAGAGTCGCTCCACCCACACCTACTAACGAAGAAACAACTCCGCTTATCCCGACCGACCATTCTCGTAATGTCCAGGCAGCGAGTCAACCTCGTCCACAAATCCCCTTGGTATGCATAATCTGCTTTCTCATTGATAACAACACAATGAAAATAAGAATATTGGTCCTCTTTTTTGGCGCTGAAGGGTTTAAAAATCGTTTCATAACTTCTCCTGATATTATATTCTCCTCCTACTCCACAGGCGACTACTTTACCAATGTCAGACTCTAGCTCAATCGTATCATCTGGAGGAAGTTCGACTACAACTACTCCGAACACTCCGAACAGTTCAAATACATCAAGTAGCTCAAGTACAGCACCTAGTAGTCCAAGTAGTCCTGCAGCGACGTCACCTCCAGCTGTTGGCAGTAGACATAGCATGAAACGGCACAGTTTCACTGCAATAAATTCCGGTCATCATCCTCACACTCATCACAGACATAGCGCGGAAATTCTTAGTCCAGCAATAGATGCTGCGCTCACTGGCGCCGGTGAACCTTTTAGCCCGGTTCAGGTGCGATTCCACACTCTTGAGAATATAATGACAAAGAAATACTGTTCAATAGTTCAATAATGCACAATTTCTAATCATCTCTGTGCAAATTTTGAACTCATGAATTCGTTTTTTTTGTTTTTACAGACAAGCAGTAGCACCGATCCTGGTGTAAGACACAGACGTAGCGGCAGCAGCGATCTTGTATTAGCACAGCCGTCTCAAAACATGCTGGGAACTCCTGGCGGTAGTCATTTACCTGCAGCTTACATAGCTCTATATCCTTACAAACCGCAAAAGGCAGACGAGTTGGAATTACGCAAAGGTGGAATTTACATGGTGACTGAACGTTGCCAGGATGGATGGTTCAAGGGAACATCAAATCGTACACAAAAGTGCGGAGTTTTTCCTGGGAATTATGTCGCCCCAGCAAAGTACGCAGTATTAAATGAGAGGCAATGTTTCTCTCTGACAACATTTCGCACAGCTAGATAAACGAGCCTTTTTTTTTCTTAATCTATTCCAGATCTCAATTACAAATACGTAACATTTGTCGCACCGCTACAAGTACCGCTACTCATCAGGGCAATCAATCGCCGTCTGTATCAACAAGCTGCAACGATCCTAGACCTTGCATTACGTATACTAGGAACAAAGGAGCCGCTCCTCAACCTCAGGGTCTGCGCCCTCTTCCACCACCTGAACTTCCACCAAGAACTGCGAGCCCTGCTTCCGGTATATCTTCGTCGTGGCATGGGCAAGGCGATACTCAAAGCCAAGCTCAATCTCAAACTAACGAACAATCTTCGGGAGCAAATCCTTTGGGTAGAAGTCACAGCGCAGTCATGTCGACTAATCTGGGTAACAAGATCACCGACGTCAAACTAATGGCCGTTAATCTTTCTTGTCAAACATTTGTACGTGATTAAATATTGTTCATTTTTATTTTACAGCTTCTCCTGGTAAACAGACGATGTTACCTCCTACATTAACAGATCTGAATAGAAGTCCTAACAACACATTGCGTTTAGCAAGCACTGTTAGTCCACCGCCAAATACTTCAGTTGCAGCTGGTACAGTGAAAACTACTGAAAAGGTATTAGTTTTATTGTGGAACCAATTTACACTCTAAATTTGTTAATTTATGCTAGAATTCGGCGTAAATAATAGATCAAACTTGTTTATAATTAAAAATTGATGTTTATTTTCCACAGAAAGAGAAAAAAGATAAAGGAGTCTCACTGATGCGTCGATTAACTAACATTAAAAAATCAAAGTCTCCTCCGCCGGCATCATATTCAATGGATAATCCAGTTTTTGATGATGGAAACACAGTCGCTGTTGTTAATCCCGTCCACGTTAGGTGAGAAAATAAGAAATGATATACTTATTTTAAGTATTTCAATAAATTATAACTTAGAACACACTCGCACTCGCAATTTGACTTAATATTTGTCGCTGCTTTTGTCCTCTCGTTATGTTTTTACAGGTTTCTTGATTTGATTACTTGCAAAATTTTAAATCTGCTTCGATGAATAGTCTGAAATAATTTCATTTTCAATCGCATGTTCGGAAAGCATTTTGTCAATATTTTTTCAAAGATAGGTATAGAAAATGAATGTAATATTGAAATGATTGACTAGTTTATAATGCGAAGAATGAACAGTTTGTCGCTTTTAAATTACATGCTGCTATGCACGTTTTTAAATGTTCGTTGCTCTAATGTTGAGTTTGCACGATCCTGGCAATTAGATCGGGTTCGTGCCCGAGCCAGCTGCTACAGGTCTGTCCACAGCTGGATGTAAATACTCAAAATACACATCACCGTCTGTATACTGGTTCTGGCTCAAGTCACGCAACTACGTCCCAGAGATTGAAACATAAGGAGCGACCCTCCTTGCCTGTGTCTTTTCTCCAGAGGTTCGTAGAGCTATGATACAGTAATACGACAAATCATTTAAGTTTTCAATGTGCAGCGGCTTTTGTGATTTAACTAATTAATATAAGACGGTCTTTATAGTTTGATAACGCTACAAGATTGGGTAAGTAATCGTGAGTTAAACTGCTTGTAAAAAAATGGTGAATATCAAGTTCTTTCTTAAGCTTGTATAATGATTTTTGTATTTATAATCATGAAGAGAAAAAGACTTGTACGCATCGTATTGAGTTTGAGTTACTTGAGTTTTACATACTTGTAAAATACATTCATATTGCACTGTACATTGAACGTCATTTTTGCATTTTTTGATTTTATATTTTTGTCGCTTGCGTTTGTTCATTTTGCTATAAGTGCTTTAAGTAAGCAGTGTGAAAATGTTGTTGAATTATAGCATCGTCATGTTTTGAAGATGAAAAACTCTATGTTTGACATAGTTCTAGCTGGTATGAAACGACAAAACAACAAAACAGCAAAAAAATGAAATGGAACTGCAGTTGTATTTAGTTCTCCACATTTTTCTCTTTATAAAGAAATTTTGAATGCATCGTTTATAGGGCTGGGGATAACGGAGTAGCCAATGCCGCGATGGGAAATCATCATCGTAAAAGTAATTCCTTAGATGCTGGTACTGGAAAGCAAAGCAAACAGCAATCTTCGGGTAGAGAGCGGTGAGTTGTGAGAAATTAATATCAGAATAGAATAAGTTCACTGCTATCCTGAGACGCGCGCAGCTCATTGTAAGAACAAATAGAGAACTTAAAAATTCACAACAAACCAGTAGGTACAGATGTATGGAATCATTCAATCAATTTTTCCACTCTCTGAGATCTTGTGACCCTGCTCGTGTTTTCCTTAGCGAATGCTGGTATAATTTTTCTCTGAATAGTACTTGGAGTGACTTTTTTTTTTCTCTAATTTTCATTGCTGTAGTTTATTTATTATTTAACGAATTTATTAATGGATTTTTCACTTTGGTACAGAGATCGAGAGCATAGATTTCGTTGCATCGCTCCGTATCCTCCAAACAGTGAATTTGAATTGGAACTTCGAGTCGGGGATATAATATACGTGCATAAGAAACGTGACGACGGATGGTATAAAGGAACTCTTCAGCGCACAGGTCGAACTGGTTTATTTCCAGCTAGTTTTGCGGAAGCTTTCTGAGATTCGACGCACAGTCGTCTTGTCTTGGAAACGTGCATATAGCATGAAATTTTTATTAATAATATTAAATTATAGGTGTATATATTGAATGATAATATCACTATACAGTTTGTAAATAAGAGCTAGAAAGTCAGTAAAATATGTTTTATATATTATGTTAAATTTATTATTTATATTTATTAATCTTTAAACAGATTTGTTACTATAAATTTAATATTGTTTAGCTGGTGGTAAAATTTTAGAATAATAACAAGAGCGTTTTGTAAAATAGAAAAAAAAATTTAGCGAGCTTTTATTGGTGAAATTAATTGAATACGTTATCATAGCGATTTCTAAATTCAAAAGAAAATAGAGTAATCGTTGAATAGGTATAGTGTAAATATGGAATATGCTGACATAAGTTGAATAACAATAATTGTATATATATTTGAAAATCTGATTTTTCTCTAAGGAAAAGAGTTTATCTAAAAATTCTGTAAACTTGTTAATTTTAAAAATTTACTGACATTCTCTCTCCGTTGTTACACTCTTATGTATAGTTAACTGTGTGATATTTATATTATGCTTCTATTAATGAAAGCAAATTGATTAACTTAAGATCATAAAAACCCTGACGACGATTCACATGATTTTTAAATATTTCATAGATATTTAAATAATTTTATAGTATCAAAACGCGACGTATACTTAAGGAAATGAAGATTTCATTTTGAAGCTAGTATAATCATCACGTAAAGAAAATGTTTTCTACTATTCTTAACAGTACTACATGATTGTATATAAACTAATAGAATATTTAGATAACATCTAAATAAAGCTACGTGATATATTCAGCATGCTAATTACATACAGGCATAAATACATACATACTGCCAATCGGTGATGTTTTAACAACATTTTTTAATAACTGGTAGAAAATTAGTTCAAGGCATGCTGAATTTTACCTGAAATTCATACTGCCATCGGTGTAATTTACTTTAATAAGTAAGATTTACAAGATCAAGAATAAGTAGCAGTTTTTTTGTTTGTTTTTTTTTAGATAAAAAAGAAAAGAGTCGCGTAATATCGTTTTACTTTAAATCATTCAAAATATATCACTTACTAATCTAAGAATTGTGCTCACTTATGTATACATACATCATTATATATAAATGAGCTACATCGTTTTCTTTTTTTTTTTTTCTTTCTTTTCTTTTCTTTCTATTATCAAAACTGTTCGGTTCTATCTTGGGAGCAAACCGACGGCCGCGTGGAAAAACCGGCTATCTCGGATTCCGTTTGAAGAACCGGCTATCTCGGGTTTTGCTTGGAAAACCGGCTATCTCGGATTGCGCTTGGAGAACCGGCTATCTCGAGCTAAGTTTGAAAAACCGGCTATCTCGCTCGTGAAATTTTCTCGCCGCAAATTCAGTTGGTAGCACTGTCAGACTCAATAAAAAAAAACTCTGCGTGGTATCAGTATCTCATATTAACAGGTATAATATTCATTCATATAGATTACTGTCGCTAAAAAATCCAAGGCAATAACAACCACAATGATATTTTTTTACGATTCAGGAAGAAAAAAAAAAAATCTGATATTCGAAGAATTCAATTGACGACGATTTTTTTGTTTTGTTGTTATACCGAAGTTTCGGCTCAATATAGATCCCTTGTGCACCTACATGGTCCATTCTTTGCAGATATGAATCTGTTCCTCTATGAACCCTTGAAAGCCTTAATTTATTCTATAGAATGAAATATCCCATAAAATGTAAAGGTCCATAAGGAGAGGGTTAAATAAACTGTCCCAATTTTTTCTTCCCGAATCGTAAAAAAATATCATTGTGGTTGTTATTGCCTTGGATTTTTTAGCGACAGTAATCTATCTGAATGAATATTATACCTGTTATTATGAGATACTGATACCACGCAGAGTTTTTTTTTATTGAGTCTGACAGTGCTACCAACTGAATTTGCGGCGAGAAAATTTCACGAGCGAGATAGCCGGTTTTTCAAACTTAGCTCGAGATAGCCGGTTCTCCAAGCGCAATCCGAGATAGCCGGTTTTCCAAGCGAAACCCGAGATAGCCGGTTCTTCAAACGGAATCCGAGATAGCCGGTTTTTCCACGCGGCCGTCGAAACGACATTTGTGCCGATGATAAATCTCGAGTTAATCCATGTTAACTAGAATTATCATTATACATTAGTTCTTAATGAGGAATGAAAAGAAAAAAATCGTACCACTTTCGTAGTTCGATTTAGCTTTTTATATTTCTAGTTTCTGATAAATTATTCTTTCTTTAATATTTTATTCCGGATTATTTCGGTTTTCTAAAATTATTATATGTACATACTATATTGTACTAATTAGAACTTGGGGTGATTTTCAAGACTGTTAAAAATCGTGAAACATTCTCAAGTATTAAACGCACCATTGTATTATGGAATCAGAATCGCGAAATGCTCGTTACTCGTATCTCATTTTTTGAATGAAAGATATATTTATAATCTTTTTCAGTATAAATAACATTTTTCTAATACTGTTCAAGAACCATTTCCATTGCCTGTATAATATTGTACTCATATGAATATTTTAGGTGAGCTAGTATTCAATGAATACGATGATATTATGATCTGGCATTTATATACTTGGATAATATTATAATAATAGATTATTATATTATATTATATATACATTTTATGTTGTCATTAGAGTTACGGTATCAAACTGGTCAGTAGTAATAATACCATTACTAACAATTTTAGATAATGATGAGTATTTATAGGAAAATCAAACTCTATTGAGGAAGCTATTACGTGAATACAAGTATCAAGGAGTTGATCTTTTTTTTTTCATCAGCTTAATTAAACAGTTTTATTTTATACTGTAGAACCTCCGATCGGGATTGAACTATCTCGATTTTGGCAGCATTTTTCCGAATCAAGGTTCTACAGTACACTCATACATGTTAATCAAGCTTGTAAGAATTTATCCAAAATTAATTATACATATTAAATTTACAAGCTCTAATATCACGATATTACATTTCAGTAATAATCAAACCCTACTGGAGTGATGAGAACTTCGTCCATAATGACACGTTTAGTAATGTACGAAAATCCGTACATGTTCATATAAAAATTACGCCAATTATGAATTCATGAGCAAATTAGCATCAATATTGATATAATCATATTTTATTTACATCTTTTACAAGTCTAATCAGTCTTTGACCTCAGATTAACGCAGTTTCAACAATCTGTTCAATAGAAGATGCAAATGATATATAACGATATTGTATACATCACAGAATCCTAAAAAAAACACTTGAGATGTTTAGTTTATATATTATTGTGAAAAGTAAA
The DNA here is from genome assembly GCA_963992785.1 of Tenthredo livida. NCBI lineage: Eukaryota > Metazoa > Arthropoda > Insecta > Hymenoptera > Tenthredinidae > Tenthredo > Tenthredo livida. The sequence continues at coordinate 4,726,200 of OZ023071.1, read as the reverse complement.
AAGGAATGAAGAAATAATTGCTGTGAAGTATGAATCATTGTTATTCATTTTTTTTTTTTTTTTATACATTTAGCGATTTTATGCTTTGCGTGCTTTCATACTTTGTATACTTTGCAGTACATAAGGTCAAAGGACAAATGTCTCATCGCACTGAATATAATTATGTAATATATAAATACATACATATATGTATATTTATCTAGTATTCTCATTACGAATCTATATTATATTATATGTGTATCCATATTTAAGCGAAATAGAATTATGTAAAGCACAACCATTTCAAGTACAGTTTTCTGTTAACACATTGATTATTATGTAACGTGATTTTCAATTAACTTTTAAGCTACACTCGTGTACTCTGATTCAATGACAAAAACGATGTTTTTTCTTCCTTTGTTAATATAAGAGATATGGTGTACTCCTAGAATTCGAATAAGGGCTCCTAGTTTTTAAAGTACCAAAACATAAAGCGCACAAAATACGTATATGTATTACGGTATACAACCTTCTCTAGTATACCAATGATACAAAATTTTAAATAAAATGAAAGAATGATAATTTTAAGGAGAGAATTTTTTTCATCTCACTAACATTGTATCAGCTTTGATCAAATATCGATTTTTATCTTTAAAAATCTTTGGAGCTCAAGCCATACATAAAACAAATTGACAAAATATATAGTAATTTTAAATACCTAATAGATTTTTATCTAAATTCAAAACTATTGAGGAAGAAGGCATTTGTATATGTATACTATCTATACGTATAAACCTGTGTAATACTTTTACATTATTTTTATTATGTATAATACCTATTTGTTACAAGATTACTTCCTATTTTCTTCAATCTTAATTCAAATTGTACATACATACATACATACATATTAGGTATATATCTTTATTTTTGTCTTCTGTTCTTATTATATTATGTCTACGTTTTATGTCAATAATATTGCTTTATTTATTCATATTTTATACAACTTTGAATATAAGTAATTTATTATGGTATATCATGTGTAAAAGAAAAAGAGAGAGAAAAAAAGAGAAAAAAAAACAACATTATTATCGCTATTGCTATCATTCAGAAAGCGTTCTTGGACAGGTAACTGCAGTTTAAAATTCTGCATTATATGTCTTATAATAATGTTATAAGAATCGCTTTAAAAAAAAATTTAATAAGTATTACTGTGCTATCTGTCTCTGTGACCTAGGTATGAATAGGTAATCAATTCTTCATTTTTATATACTGATGGAATTTTGTATATCTTTTAAATGGTAGAGGCTCTTAATCTTTTTAAATATCATTTTTTTTTTTAATTTTCTTAGATTTATAATATATTCTTCTGAACTCCTCAAAGCGTCTAAATCACACTTTATTCGTATGTAATACATTGTGCAATGTAAGAAACAAACAGAAAAAAAAAGAGAAAGAGAGAGAGAGAAAAAAAACTGGGAGTATTATATTGTTTGCAATGTTTATCATTTCAAATCTGTATTTTTTTATAATTTATACAGGAATTAGTTTTTTAAATGCCGACTAATTTTTCGATCTGATAATAATTTAAATATATAGTATATAATATGTACATTATTTTTTCTTCTCTTAATTACTCCGACATATTATGAATTTAAAAATCATATCTAAAAATTATTACCGAATCGTACTCCGTGTTCTTATCATAATTATGTAGACTACATGTGAAGAAATAATTGTGTATCATCTTCTCTATCCATATACTTATTGGTAATTGGTTTTTTTTTTTTTTTTTTTTTTTTCCAAATATTTTATTTTTCTTTATCCTTTCAAAGTTCTTTCCTAAAAATATTCAACTAGTATAATAATAATTATAGTATTATACTATCATATAAATAATACAAATTGTATTAATGTTGTGTATGTTGTATTTTACATGTACTGTAGTCATTTATAATATTTAAATAGCTAGTATAACAACAGTAATAAAGTGACGTGATCAGTAATTAATATTATAAACTTTTCATTTATTTCTATGATCTATAGTTTCTTTCATTCAAACTAGAGTGAAATATGATTGAAAAATAAAATTCCCAATTTAATTCTAATTTTCTAATGCCATGCCGTAGAGTCCGCAACTGTAAAGAGAAACAGGGGAGGGGGTGAATGAAAGGGCGAATTAATTATAATTTATTCTTAATTCTGAAGCGAATTTATTCGCATCGTATTAATTAATAATATCATTGTCAATGTGTCTAATTCGGCTAAAGATCGAAGAGAAGCGATAGAGATGATCGACGATTGCAGCTCCCTGAGTACGTCTGGTCGTCTAGCCACGGTATACTGATCGAAGATAAAGTACTTGACACGTGACAAGTGCGTGTTTATTAAGTAATAACCACGTGCCTTTTCATGCGTGATACAAAATGTAATAATATGTATATGATTAGAAAACGCATAGTTCTGATTGCTCGTTTCTGTTAATACCGTGCATTCAGTTGGACGATATACACAGACCCAAGAGTAATTCAGCTTTGCATTGACACATTGTAGATGCGCAGTGCAAGATGCGCATGGGTTGAACCTTACGCCTGACACACAGGGTTGTAATATCGCGTTTTACGAAGTGTGTTTGTGTGTGAATTTATTGCACAAATACAGCTGCGCAATTGTGTACAGAAACAGTAGCGAATCTGTTGATTAGTGGCTGTCTCATCAAACCGGGTAACGTATGAATTTCGCATAATATCACGCGGTCAGCTAATCTGCCACATGGACGCGATATACCTACACATGCAGGTAGTCTTAGCTTAGCTGTCACTCGGGGGCAAGCTTCCTTGTGGTCAGAAAATTGTGACCGCAGTTAGGTTCCGTGTACAGTTTGTGACATACCATTCGTCAGTTTTCTCCATACGAACGTGCAGTCATAGGTTTGTAAGAATTATTCATATTTATTTATCGCGTTAATATAATATAATAAACATACATACGAAGCAGTTTGTACATAACAGGTCTTTCTCGTTCTTATTTTAAATAAACAATGAAATGTATGTATTTAATCATAATACCTATTACAATTTTTATTCAAACATTATATTATCAAGCAAGCGCATCGTTGTATGTAGTATAGTACGCCTTGATGTGCTGCTGTCCTATTTATACATTTGATAAATTAGACCTGGTTATCAATAAAGACTCACATATAATGTAAGAGACAAAATTTTACTTGTATACTAAAGATCGTACGTTCATTTGTTCATTGATAATCCGGAAGATTTCAAAACATTTACTCATATCATCGATGTATTAGAACGTAGAAATATTATACACAAATAATTCAACGGTAAATTCGTGGCTTTAATAGCCTATTAACGTTTGCTGGCAACCACTGCCTTACTTATTACGACACGTCAATATTACAACACGCGCTAGTCCGCTACACAGTATGTATTTGTATCGTCTGCATACATATTTTTTTTACACTCAGTATTATAGCGTTTCTCTCGCAGATCTTGTCCCGGAAAATTATTATTATTGCGCATGCAGTTTTGAAATAATTAACATTTTATTTGCATAGTCATTTCATATACAGTTCAAGTTCACGCGAATTTTGCGTACGTAATTTAATTTAATACATATATGAGAATATATACATACATATATATATCTCACTGCGGAAATGCAGGCATTATCATTTATTAGAGTTATTTCAAGGCGCCGAGATCGCTTTACAGCTGTTTATACTAAAAATTACAAAAAATATATCTTCCGAGAAGTTCCTTTGTTACGTTCACTCGTTTTTTTTTTCTACATTTATTTCGGAATATCATGAGATACGTAACATTACAATTATCCTGTTATACTAATATTACTTATAGTTTCTCATTGGTAAAGTTACTACTCTACAATTGTCCGCTGTTTATAACTGATCTAAATTGATTATTGCTGATCGCGTTCTAAGAGCTACATATTTCGTACATATTATCGTCCCACTATTCGTGACGTAATTTTTAGTCAAAGTTTTTTTCCTCGTTATTTTTAGTCATTTTTAGTAAAGGAAAAATCAAAGAAAGACAATTTCAAAAATTTTTAATTAGACATAATTATAATGAAAGAATTTACACGAAAAACTTATTTGTATGATTTGAAAAAAATTTTTATACATTTTTCTAACGATTTAAGAAAAAAAAAAAATTTTTAATTGAAAACTTTTTTCAAATTCAGGTATTACTTGGTCGATAAACAAGATAATCTAAGATGACCGTACTGAGGGTGGCTCTTTCTATTTTTGGCAAAACTCAGGCTCGTCTCAATAGTCGAGCTCGATTTTTACAGCATAATCAAAATTTGGTAAGTAATTTAAATTGAATACTAACTGAGGTAATAATATTTGAAAATTTCATCAAATTACTTGCATTCTTAATATCTGCAGTGCGTCATACACGTATATTGATATAACTCTATACACATGAACTCCAAAGTCTGAATTTTAAAATACCTATCTCACTTTTTTTCAGTGATAACTCACATATCGACTTATTTTATTTTTCCGATAGACCAATGTAGTAACTTCTTCATTCTCATCAGAAAATGATTTATTGCTAGTAAATCAACTGGTTCTGAAGTAAAAATCATTAAACACTCTTTATTACAGTTTGCAAGCGTAATCACCTGCAGATTACTATCCACTCATCACATAACAAAAAATATCGAGCTTATATCTCAGGACAAAGACGTTGTGTCTAGAGGGAATAGCTTCCAATTAAACACTCCAAAAGATCGTCCTTTACTCGTTATCTTGTCATGGCTGCTATCGAAGAGGAAGCATATCATGAAATTCACTAATTTTTACATGGAACAAGGCTTTGATGTAGTAACAGTTTCCATTAGTCCGTGGCAACTCATTTGGCCCACAAAAGGTTCTCGCGTGAGTATTCAGAATGGTTTATTTTATTTTTTTCAAACTTCCTAATCTCATGAGAGATAACAGATTCGGTAAAGATATTATATGTTTCTAATTATACTTTCCAGCTCATCGCCGCAGATCTTCTTGCATTTTTAGAACAGAATAAAACCTACCCACAAGTACTCCTCCATGGATTTTCTGTTGGCGGATACATGTGGGGTGAAGTATTGGACATTGTTCATTCTGACCGTAAGAGATACGATCCTGTAATCGAACGTATAGTTGGACAAATTTGGGACAGTGCGGCTGACATTAGCGAAATATCAATTGGAACACCGCTAGCCGTGTTTCCCAACAATCCGATGCTTCAGGCGGCGTTAAAAAAATATTTAGAGTATGTTTTTTGGATCATTCAATCCCTGCAGTTGACCAAAAAAAAAATAAAGTGGATTTCACTCGCCAGATTATTTTTCAGTATAATTTGCATTCAACATACTCATTACTAGGATCCTGCTTATTATTTTTATTCCAAAGTTTACAGACAATGAGTCATTCCTTGCAGAGGACTTCGCCTCTAAACTTGTTCACGCCACAATGGCCATGAACATTATTTTTATTATCATATGCTTTATTCTTAGACATTTCGTTGAGCCACCTTTGCCCTTGTTATTAATGCATACATATTCATCTTACAGTTATCACGTGGCGACTTTTCACAAGCAAGCTACTCAGTACTACATTCGTTCCAGCCAACTGTTTCATACAAACTTAGTACACAGTCCCGCTTTGTTTTTGGTCAGCAAAACTGATCCTGTTGGCACTCTCAAGTGTAACCAACGGGTGAGGGATAGTTGGGATTCCTTGGGTGTTCAGGTCAGTATTATAGAGATAAAATAGGTCACGGGCGCCTAGAGGTACTTCATGATGAGTGTGATCATCCTGAAGTCCCTCATTTGCGCTATTGCCATTTAAATAACTATTTGTTATACTTATATAATTGTTATGTTCAATTTTTGAATTGAAGATGCACTAGAAACAGCAAATTGAGAGCAAAAATAATTTACTTGTCGATATGAAATCGAATTCAAGTTTTAATGACTAACTAACGCCGCAGTTAATTGATTTGTGATGATTAGGTAATTAAAATTATTTTCTATATTTTATTACAGACATATATGAAAATATTTGAAAAGTCTCCGCATGTTGGACACTTTCACAAACACCCCAAAGAATATGCTACCGAACTGTATGTGTTCCTGGACAAGTTAGGATTGATACAAAACGAGGAAAAGATTAAAGCACGCATGTAATCTCAGTTATTTAATTAGATGTATTTTAAATGTTACTAGGTTTCATTTATAGGTAGTTCATTAGCACAATAAGTAATTGGATATTTCGGTTCCATAACTTTATACATAAATAGCATAAACATGATTTTTGAAACCGTAATAATAACTCAATTATTACTACATAATAGTTAGGAATCTTTTTTTTTTCTTTTGGTTTTTGGATGGTTATTGAAATTTGATATGTGAATATCGTGGCACAGTATAAAATGCTGTAATATTTACGTCAATCTTAGTCAGAATCTAAATAGATACATTTTTCTCTTCTCTTTTTACTAGTTTGTTTGTTTGGTTTTTTTATTTTTTTTTTATTTTCAAGTCCACGCACATAATTCAGTGACATAGTCCTGTAAGCGTTTATCATTTACATATTAGATTTTAAATATTGGTAATATATTTATACATGACTAATAAGTTGTTATGATTATATAATATAGGTAATTCCAAGTTAAATTACGCGCGTAGAATAAAATTCCAAAGAAAATGTTTTTGTCAATCTTTTGAATATTGTTTTTGTGTTTCATCATACAGAATCTTTTTTTTCTCAACTACAGAACTTACTTTTGCTGTAGATTAAAGATAAAAAATAAAACAAAAAAAAAACATGTTTCTCATTCAAATTTTTAAACATTCACGTGATTAATTCAAGTCTGGAAACGTTTATGGACTCATGTTCAAAGATCATAGTAAAATATGAGTGGCAGCTTATTCGAAGATTGATAAAAACTGCACTCGCATAACCCAGCAGTGTTTTTAAAACAGGCAATCTATTGGATATTTTCCCATACATAGTAGATATTATAATATATTCAGAGTGTAAAATACCGATAAATCATATAATATATATATAAAATAGAATTCTGTTTCATAACAAATAGCCATAAGTGTTTTTGCACCGTTACAGCAGCATAAATAAATATATTTTTGCTGAACGTTGAATTTTTATACGTACTTGTCGCAAAAATTCTATTAATTCTGTAAATTTGAACAATACTACTATAATGTTTGTGGTTTAACATGAGACTTAATACAGGAAACTATTATCACTGCAGGAATTGAAGGTCATCAAAAATCTGGATATGTAATTAATATTTTGCTAATCTTTACACAGTATTAGAACATCAGTAAACTAATTGTAATTGTGATATCTGTAATATTTGACTAAGGAGTTAAATGTGCCTAAAAAAAAAAAAGAAATGGATCATGGTAATCTTAGAAAATCTAAAGAACAATTCACTGAAATTTAGGATAATTGCTATCGAAATCCTGCCAAGGTTTAATGGTTTTGATGATATTTAAATAATTATGAATTTATATCAGTTTATACTTGTGTAATACAACCGGTCATATTGATATTGCAAGAAAGAACGTAATACAGGAATTATTAATAATAAATAAAACATGAATGTGTTGATATAATAATATAGAATTTATTTCGTTGTATAAAGTTGCGATAATGCATTAGCTCGCATCTTTACTCTCTTCATTACTTGACTTATACTTTTTGATCGGTTTTTTATGTTTCTTAATTTTTTTCATCAATTTTCTCTCCTCTTCGTCTGGATCTTTTCCTTCCAGTATCATCTTTTTCCTTTTATTTATTAATTTCTTCTCATAAAAGTCAGTCTCATCCAGCTTTATTTCAGCTTCTCGTTTGGTCACAGATATTTGGGTAAAAATAGTGACTACTTCTTTATCTGTAATTGTAAGGTTCACAATGTAATCCATTCGATGTATAATTTAAACAATATACAAAATTTTATTCATTCAAATTTATTTACCGTCTATTTTATACTCTGTTAATTTTGTACCAATAGTTTCCTCTATTGCATGGATCAACTTTATATCGTACGGTGTTACCAAACTAATTGCCATTCCACCTCTACCAGCTCTAGCCGTTCTTCCAACTCTATGAATATACTCTTTAGGTATATTCGGAACTGTATGATTTATTACTAGCTCAACAGTCGGGATATCCAAGCCTCTAGCCGCTACATCAGTAGCAATTAAAATCTTCACATGATTCGATTTGAATTTACTTAGGGCTGATAATCGCTCTCTTTGTTTTATCATCGCGTGAAGAGAAACATTTGTGAAACCAACTTCGTTTAAAGTCATACATAGAAGTTGACAATTTCTAGAAATACAAAAATTCTCAATTAGATTATACATTTTTCTGTAATTAATTAGGTATTCAACGTATATACGAAAGTTTGTCTATATAATCTGACGAAAAAATATGACCAATGAGAAGTGACGATTAATACTTTGATTTACGCACTTGCAAGTGTCTGTAAATATCATAATTGATCCATTTTCGTTATTGCTACGAAATGTTCTGATTACTTCAACCAAATACGCATCTCTAGCTTCCTTCTGGCTTAGGACATAGTGCTGTTGTAATTGATCTACTGTAGCGATGCCAGATTCGTCTTTTGATTCCCACATGAAAACCTGTAAAAAATAATGTTAAATTTCTTTTAAAAAATGAATTCTTTCGATTCATTTTTTGCTATTTTATAAACCATTATCTCATCTCGTTTTCACCTCATTCGAAGAAACCTGTTTAACTTTGTCTAAAGCGTCTGTAATAGTTGCGCTGAAAAGTAGGGACTGTTTCTGTTTGGGTAAAGCTTGAAATATCGTTTTTATCTGCTGGTCAAAGCCTCCACCCAGTAATCTATCGGCTTCATCAATTACTAGGAATTTAATTTTCCTCAAATTAAAAGTGTCGCAGCTTTCTAAATGGTCTGCCAGTCGTCCTGGAGTAGCGACAACAACGTGAGGATTTCTGGCCAGCTCCTTTCCTTGAATCATCATATCCATTCCACCAACAATAACGGATTTCTTTAAGTTTATAGCTTTTCCTATAACTGAGAATTGGTCTGCGATCTGAAAACCGATGAAAAGAATTCGTTAATAACTAAAATAATTTGTAATTAAAAAAAAATTTGTTTTATTACCTGGAAGGCTAATTCCCTCGTTGGAGTTAGAACCAATGCGAATATACCGTACGGATCTTGGCACAGTTTCTGTAAAATCGGCAAAGCAAAGGCCAAGGTTTTTCCACTTCCTGTTTTTGCACAGCCGATGCAATCATCGCCGGCCAAAATACGAGGAATACAATTGATTTGAATCGGTGTAGGCTTTTTCAATCCTGTAAAATTCATTTTGAACTTTAAAACCTTGAATACAGTTTCATCAATTTTTCGCAGTTATATCTAAGATCGTATTTCTAAGAGCATAATTTTATACGAGGAGTAGTATAAGCGAGAGTTTATATAAAATGATGTTTTATAGACTAGAACCTTTGATTCTTTGATGTATATCAAATATTTGAATTAGTGTCTCGGAGCAGCTTTAAACGTTGAGGTTAGGTCAGGTACAAAAATGTTTTTACATACCGATGGAGTTACATTGTTTAACAATCCAAGAGTTGAGTTTTAAATCAGCAAAAGATTTAATTTCTTCGTTCATGTTTGATGATATGTATTATCATCGCTTTCTAGATATATAAGTTATTTCAATACGTGATATTTACAGGTTATGTTATGTCATGTTATGGTGATTATTTCACACGTGTTTCACCGCGTCACGTCACTTCGCGTGCGTAGCGGGGGTTGGTTGCACTGCTTCAGGGGTGAGGTGGTAACGTCACACAAAGCGGATTCTTACATTCTGCCAATCTAAAGATTCGAATTATTTCGCAACATACGCGTATATTTTCGCAAGTTAGCTGCACTGATTTTCTCTGTCATGGCGTCAACCACATCCCATTGAATTTACGTATCAGAGTATAATAGCAAAGCAAGAAAATGCATGAAGAAAGAAGTATGTAAGTGATAAATAACCTTTTTGTTGGATTATAAATATTAATTCAAAGCGACATCGAGAGTTAATAATAAATCGTTAATAAAGTGAGAATAGTACAACGGCAACAAAAAAAAAAAAATACATAAACGTTTATAAATTACGATACCACAAGCTATCTAGATTAGTCCATTTGTTTGATCATTCGAAAAGACGTTGTGCGTAATTAACCTTGAATAACTCAAATCGGAAAAAAAAAACGAAAAGATCGAATACAAAGAAACAAGATAATCACTTTATCCTTATCGCTATATTATCATAATATTCAATATCACAAATCTATGAATCGTCTGACAATTATTATCCCCGTATTATTTCAAATATAGTCAAATTATTGATAGTTTTTTTTTTTTCTTTTCAAACATGATATAATATTCACAAAATCAACAATGGCCTGAGTAAGGGGTTAGAGAAAAAAAAAAAAAAAAAAAAAAAAAAAAAAATTAGAAAAAGATTTGTTAAAATGGCTAGCGATTTGTCCAGCGGTTGTACAGAAGTCATTGAAATATTCGATGAAAAAGAAGAGGGTGAAATATCATTGGAAGATGTTAGCTCCTCTGAAGAAGGACAGCTCAATGACGGATGCAACTCTAGACGCAGAGCGGCAGGCCAGTGCCCTTGCTGTTTATCCACAAAACACTGTGCCTCGTGGTGTACAATACCGACTCGAAGAACTCACTCCAAAAATTCAACGAAGAAAGGTGATTTCAACAATTATTTATTTGTGTGTGTGTGTTTGTGTCTCTTTGTTTATTGATTTTATTCTTTTCTCGTTTCTTCGTTTTTTTTTTGGTTTTTTTTTTCACGGTAATTGAATTGAGAATTTTTTTTTTCATGATTTTTGTCGCAAATGATTTAGAAAAGAAAAGAAAATCGATTTTTTTGTTCAGCTAGGTTTTCTGATTTTTAACGGAAGTTTTTTTTTTTCGTATTTTTGTCTCGTTATTTTTTTCCAATGGCTAAAAATTTGTTTTAAGACACTTTCTTTCGCTAATTTCTATGTCGCACTTTTCTAATCTGTAAGTAGAATATTTTTTCCCTCAAGATGCAGTACAAGAAAAAGAAAACTGCCATCATACCAAAGATTCTGGATATTCAGGGTCCAAACACTCTGCATCTACCCTGCAGGAAAACAACAATGATCTCATACCCATATCGAGCGATAGCGACATGGAGATTGTGGGTCTAGCTGATAATGTCAAGCCGTCGTTGGTGCTGCCGCAAGCAAAAACTACCAAAGTCAGAAAGCGTAGAAGAAAAAGACGGTCACAGAACACTTCTGCAACTGCTTCTGAAAATCTTCCCGTTTTGAATACTCCTAATATAACAGACCCAGAATTTTCACTCGGACCTAAACGCGACCCTCAAATCCTGAAAGATAATCATTTACCGCGAGCCCATAGAAGGGAGTCAAATTCTCCTCACAAAATTTCGTCCGGGGTACCTTTCACTCGATCTAGAATTGTAAAATCACCTTTGAGGAGGCATAGATCTCCTTTCGGAAGAGCGAGGTCACCTGTCTTGAGAAAATCACCTATTCGAAGGCCTAGATCTCCGGCATCACCTTTGAGATCACCGGCGAGAAGACAGACGAGGAGTTCTCTGTCTCCTTCTAATCCCACAGTCGATATGTACGGGAATGTAAATAAGCTTTTGAAGAAAGTTAGGCATTTAAAAAGCGTCGGTACTCATTCGGCTAATCGTAATTCTGGTAAACGTCGGGGGCGTGGACCCTCTCTTAAAGACAAGTTGAATAATATGATGAAGAATAACGAAGCTGGTGATAATGCGGGAGACGAGACAACCGGGATAACTATCAGTGAGAAGAAACTCAGCGAGAACGTTGAGGACGAAGAGGATCTGGCACTTTTAAGGAAAATGGCTTTGGAGACTAAGCCAAAATGGAATGCAAGAACTACTGAAGCAAAAGAAGATATGCAGGGGAATAACAACATCGGCGATGACGATGTAGAGGACCTGGAGCTTCGAATGATCGCTCTCAGATCCGCCATGTTAAAAAAACATCAAGATAGAATGCAGAGAGGTATTATCCCTGGGAAAACAAAGAGACCTACAGTCTTGGCTAGGACTAGTACGGAAAGTCCCTTCAGTCAAAGTTTTTTGGACAGTATCCCCATTCCTGGCGAAGAAAACGAAGAAGAAAAATTTAAAACACCACTTCGTACATCTACCGAAGTACTCAATGAAAATACTAATCCCGAAGATATGGAATTGGATTCCGAAGTTGAATTGGAGAGGGAAAAAGGAGCGGAACCTTATTCTCCGACGGATGAAATTTCCCGACAAATTAATATAGACTCAGAATTACTTGGCATTCAGCCGTCGGATGTATCTTTCATCACCCCAATTAGTCAGGTCCCGGTGGTTTCGAATACCCCAAATTTTCAAACCTCAGAAAGCGATAATATTGATATAATAGAAACCGGAGCATCCTATCTTCCAAGCATTGAACCAACGGAGAATCACAATCTCGTTTCAACTGAACCAATCTATTATTCAAATACAAACGTGCTTCCAAACACACAGTCTCCCACAAGTCTGCTTTACTCTCCTAATAACGGAACTGAAACTTTAGGAAATCATTTCTCTACACAATCTGAAGACAATCTTACCGCTACACCTTATTCTCCCTCACAGCCAATTGAAACTCCTACTATATACTTCTCCCCCGAAAATGATCCCTTCGCTAATTCAGATCCTAATCAAATTCCTGATACTCCATATTCGCCAACCGATACTCCGATCTATGACCCCGAGTTGAACAATCCCCCCTTATCACTCAATCCTCCACCCTTCCAAGAATTAAATACATTGAGCAAAGCTGTGGATCTGCGGACAAGAGAAAAAGACAATAAGAAAAGGCGGAAGACGAAGCCCCTATCTGCGCTAATCAAAATAAAACTGGTCCCAAACTTGCCATCGGATGTTGATAAACCATTGGACAACAATACTGTAGGAACTTCGTCATTCATCAGAGAATTATCGCCATCGTTTTATCTCGAAAACCTGCCACTAGATAAAGATAACGCCTCCGAGACGTCATCGATGAAAGCAGATGTCGGATCTGCTTTAAACTCTTCTGGAAATTCGCCAGACAGCACTATGGTCGTCATTGATGAGTTGCCTGAGACCGACTTAGACGGCAGTCCACTCGTCCCTGTGTCCAGAGAGATTGAAGACTTAGTAATTCACATTCCTACTACGCTGCGTCAACAGATAGCAAAAGTTCCTCTGGAACCGTTGTACCTTCTAGGAGTTCCTGACGTTACGAAAGATGCCAATAAAATACCAACTTTAGTGAACAGATCTTTGGTGCCAGCATCGATTTTAAAATCAAATAAAAACCTTCAGCAGCCTTTGCCTCCCAAAAAAATTGAGACGCATCTAGAGCCGGCTTTCAAAAGCGCTGAAATGCAGCCTGTACAAATTTCTAACGAAACAACAAAGACTAATAGACTTTTTAAGCCCATAAAACTTGCTCCTGTTATGAAGAAACCGCAGCTCAGGATAGTTACACCCGCTGCATTCAATTGTTCTTCCAATGATAATTCAATTCTAGAAGAACAAGGAGAATATAAAAATGTTAAATCTTTACAAGAAATGAATAAAAATGAGGCAGAGGATCTAGAGAACGAGCGTGCAATTCAGGCTCTGAACAAAATGTGGGAAACGGCTGATTTAGGGCAGCCAGAAAACTGCTTGAGAATTGCGCAGCCTGTTAAAACACTGACGTTACCTAGTTCAGAACCTCGTACAAATATTGTTCAAGATCGAACGAAGAACAACGATACATTTAGAGTTTCTAATAGAAAATCGAGTGAGAATATGGAGGTAAACTCTGTCAAAGAAAAGAAACCTCGATCGAGAAGAAGCAAGTCGGATAAGAATAGGTCGAAGCATGCGACGAAGACAGTTAAAGAGGATAAAAGTATGGAAAGCAAAGACACAACAGAGAATGCTTCAAAATTAACGATAACTGAAGGGACTGCATGTATAAATATCTCTTCGCTCCATAAACAGACTTCGAATTCGAATAAAACGAGCAAAAAACATATCGCTGATGAGTCTCCTCAAAAGAAGAGAAGTTCGAGAGATAAATTGAAGAAAATAGGGCAAGAAAAGAACAAAAGAGATAGAGAAGAGAGAAGGGATAGAAGAAGCACCCACAAATATGACAAGCTATCAAACAATTACAAAAGAACAGATGCAAATAAGCCCGATGATCGTAGGATCAAGAAACAACAACAACAACACGAAAATATAGAAGTCTTGGAAGGGACTGAAACCCGTGGAGCTGAACATAGAGAAAGTTACTCTATGAATGTAGAAGATGCGGGCGATAATAGCACAGTGAAACAGCCAAGGACAGCTGTAAATATTGATGAAAATACCGCTAATGATCGGAGGTCGGATAGTCCACTGGCTAATAGCACCAGTAGAAGATCATCAGAGTTGAACAAGGCCACTGTGAATATTGCAAATGCTCCACCGTCCTGCAATGTAGAAACTAGTTCTGTAGAAACTTCCGATCTCCAGACTGAAAATGCCGAAGATTCAATACCTAACAACACAGCATGCAAGAAAGTTGAAGCTAACAAAAGAAGAAGAAGTAGTCTTGACGACGACGAAGAAGCACTACGAGCTATTCTCCTCGCCTCATTGGCCAAGCGAAGTAAACCCTCCGAGCCTGTAAATGCTACATCAAAGACAACTCCTCTCGAAAACCTATCGTATACTTCGGGAAACACAAGCACTGAGTCTGTTAAAGCCTTGCCGACTACTCCAGGTGCAGTGATCCCAGTCAGTTTAGTCTATAGTTCGAGCAGTGATGCTACGCCGCCATCGTTGGCCAACAATAATTCACCTTTGAGTAATTCTGTTGAAAAAAATACAAATCTAGTAACTTTGCCTGAAGCCAAAATAGCCGATACTTTGATAGCTGAGAATAGCGTCCCTAACAAAACGACGAGTGATCTAGCTGCGCCCTCAGTCGCTCCTTTGAGAAAGAGATCAATCTCAGCAGGCGCTAAAGCTCCGTTAAAAAAGATAGCTAAGAAAGTTCCGATATCGGCGAGTACTAAAGTTGTTAACAACGCTAAGAAGTACCAAAACACTTTGGTACAGAAGAAATTGAACTTACAGAAGGTGGCGATGATCAGTAATGCGGCCAAGACAATGAATCGCACGAATTTACATAATAATAAAGTAATGGATGGGGGTAGAACGCGAAGCATGATAACTCAGCCCTTATCAGATACTCAGAGATTTGTTATAAATCTTGCGTCTGACTCTGAGAGTGAAAATGAAACTGAAACACTGAATAAAAACGTTGAAGAACCAGTGAATGCAAACAGAACAGAGCAGAAACCAGTCTTAGCTATTCCAATGTCAGAGTTTGAGAAAAGCGTTGATTTATTTTTGAAAGATGTTAGAAAAAAGCAAGAAACTGCAGCCGCTATAAAACCCAGCTCAACTACAACTACAACTGCAACAATCGTTACACAAAAACCTCTGAGCCCCGTAACATCTGTACATAGGAAATCTCCTGTTCTTTCTACAACTCCTTTGGTAAGGAAATCAAGTTTTTGCTATTAGAAATTTTATCCCTAAGCTCTTTAGCAATTTTCAACCATTTCAAGGTCCGAATCGAGCACAATAATGTTTACATTCAAAGCATAGCTTTTCTCGATGTTCTTTTTTACTTCTAATCCTGTTTTCCATCCGACAAAAGGCTTCTAGAAATGATGATTAGCTTATTGAAATAATTTTACAGGCTGTTCGTCATCTCCCAGTATCCCTGCAAGAAGAGTATCGGCGTCTGAAGCAGCAGATTTTAGAACGTGAAAAGTTGAAGCTGTATAGAGTGCTCGTTAATAATACCTCGCCGTTATCTCCAACCAGTAAAAGCAGCGGCACTCCACCAGGCCCGCTTTCACCAGCTAGCCCAATCGCATCGCCAACTATATCCAAACAGACTCATAATATTACAACAAGTTCTCAGTCTCTGATAGCAACAGTTCCTAAAGACAATAGCCCCAGAAGCGTTAGTGTTCAAAGCAACGTAAAGCACATAGTCTCTAATACCACAACGCGAGTTAGTCCTATTGTTAGTAAGGCAAATGCTCCTCCGATACCATCAGTATCAAGTCTTAGTATTCAAATTCCGAACGAAACAACAAACGTTAATTTAGCTTTTAAAAAATCAAGCAATTCTTACATTCCTGTGAGTAACTCACAAACTAGACTAGTAACTGCTGTTAAAACATCTCAAGATATTTTGAATACCAAAGACTCTAAGGACTGTACTACAGTCTCCGTTAAGGATCAGATCAGCTTGAAGAACGTTCAAGTTCAACTTCAGCAGGGAAAAACAGGCAGAAGAGTTAGTCTAGGTGAAACACTTAGCTTAAGTAAAAAGACAGTCGGTACTAAGAATAAAGAAATCGAAGCCCAAGAATCAGCGGTAATTAAAGCTTCCGGAAAGACAGATAGCAATCGCACGGATAAAAAAGTAACTACAGATTCGAGAGAACCGACCATAGACCCAGTTGACGTTAGGGAAGAATGTAATAACTCAGTAAACTCCTCCGCATCAACTATAATCATTTCAAGAGATGAAGGAAAAGCTCAAAACAGTAATTCGGTAGATTCCTCAACCTCTACTGTGATTATAACGAGGAATGAAAACCCCGATAGTACTAGACTAGAATCGATAAGTTCAGAAGGCAGTAATGCGAACTCTCCTATTTCAAAATCGTCCGTAATTGGGCAAAGAAAATCAAGAAACAATACAGAGACTTGGGAGAAGATAAGGGGCGATGTTAGAAAGGAGCTTGATACAATATCCGCGTTACCATCCAGCGAGCAAAAATCTTATCTGGCAACAGTCGAGCAGAATTTAGTCAAGAAACGGTGAGCCCTACTTTTTGGCGACGACCTATAGGGTGGTTTGTGAGCTTCAAATAATGGAATAATATAATTGAGGGAGTATTTGGTCCCACAGGTACGCTATACTCGACGACTTGTCTGAAATATCTGGAAATTTAAGACAACTTGAAATGGAAAGGGAAGTACAATCAAATATGGCTGCAGAAGTTAGGAAGCTACAAGAACAGCTGAAATTAGCCGAGGAAAGACTGCAGGCACAACGTACTCGTGTCAATAAAATGGTACCCAACATCACAGCTGCATATGAAAAATTCAACAACGGAAGGAGAGAGTGCGTCAAAACGACCAGAATCTGCCTCGGATTAGGATGCCTGGTTATCGGAGCCAGCTATAAGTACGAAGACTATCCTTTTTCGATGATAATATCATAAAATGATGCTTTATCCATGTTTAAAGACTAATGCGTATAAAATTTATCTCAAGTCACAAATATGAATGTAATTTTAGGATACCAGCGGCGGGTGCTCAGCTTTTGAATAACAGATTGAAACAAGTAGCCGGATGCACGCGCCAACTGTCCAGCAAAAAGATGTCTGTTACAGCGAAGAGAGACGAAGTTCAAAGCAAGATCGATGTCCCAAGTGAAACGAGCGGTATTGAAAACTGCCTGAACAGTCCTATGTCGGAATCTACGCCGAGTATTATGAATGAGAACAGCACACAAGAGAGCGATGACGTGGCAATGGAGGATCAAAAAAATTCTGATACTCAATTTGCTGACAATATTGAAGTAGAAGCGGGGAAAATTGATTCAGAGGATCAAGAAACACTGAAATTAGGAGATACGACGTCAGCTACTTTTGTTGAAAATGTTTCACCGCCGCTAACAAGCACCCCTAATTCTTCAAAGGATAGTTCTGGCGTCACTAAGTCTGCGGAAGAGCCTGAGATTAGTTCTGCAACGTTCGTCTTAGATAGTCAGGAAGCTGGTCTTTCTGTAAAAAAGGATTGTCCCCGACAGAGGAGGGTTCTTAAACCTTATAAATCTGTTCTGAACCATCTGACGGTGACGAGGTGGGTTGAATTCAGCAGATTATCATTATGTGATCTTAATGCAATGTTATAACAGCAACATCAAGTTATAATTTATGATTGTTAATTAATGGTTTAAAGAATTTGGCGTCTCTTAGATTCTCAAGGCATTATTCAATTCCATTGATGTGTTCATCAATTATTTTTCAAATATTATGTAAACAGTAATAATGACGTTATGTTTCAACTGCTAGTTAGTGAGATTCTAAGCGACTCCTTATCTTCCATAAACATCCAGGACGACTGACCCAAGTGGTATTCTATGCCCGTACGAGCTGATGGGGACCTGCAGAGATGAGGAGTGCCAGTTTGTTCATCAATCTGCCAGAAATGGCTAGTAGTAGCTTTGCTTTGCTACTGAAATTCACTCGTCAGACTTTTATACGTAAGGTGGTTCTAGACTTGCACAAACAAACAAACACACACACACATCAATCCGCACAGTTTCTGTGTGAAGATTAGTCATTATTATAAAATTTCAGTATTCAAGTACTATAGTTGAAATATTATCAAAAAATAACTCATTTATTTATTTATTCATTGAATCATGCCTAGGTACCTATATAATATTCCATTAAATAGTTACATGTCCTTCAATACCGAAATTTTATTATCATATTTACCAAATTTATATCGCTTATAAAAAAAATAAATATATAAAGTATTGCGCTATAGGTTTTAAAAATATAACGATTAATCTATTGCTGAGTTTCTGATAGACCTTTTTTTTTTCTTTTTTTTTCTCTCTTTCTCTTTCAATTTTCTTCTAATTTACAACAATTTTTAATGTTTTGATGAAAAAAAAAAAAAACAAACAGAAATTAGAGAAAACAATTTTCTTTTTTCTTTTTTCTTTTTCTTTTTCTAGATAATCAGTTGAGTAGGAATAAGTATTAAAATTATCCAACGGATATGTTTACCCTAAATTTCAGATAATATTCACTCGGAGGTGGAGTTTTGCCGCGGCAGAGTCCATCCCATTGGTTGCTGCGGCGACACCTCGAGATGGTAAGTTGTCTTCATAAATGAAAGGACCTTTCCGTAATAAATAATAATAATAAAAAAAAAATTACAAAAAAAAAAGCAACAACAACAACAATAATTTGAATCCTTATTTGTACTTCTTTATAATATGCATTGTTAATTTTTAATTAAATCTTGTTATTGTATTATTTTAATTTTTATCAACGCCAAAAAAAATGATGAGAAGTGTGTTTACCAAGTATTTTTCATAAAAAAAAAACAAAAAAAAACAAAAAACAAGAAAAATTAAAATTAAATCAAAAAAATTAATTAATTAATTAATTAAAAAAAAAAAAAAAAAAAAATCTGTAAAAATAACAAAGTGTTGTATAACTTGCGAGTGGTCAATGTTATACGTGTATAAAAAAAAAAATTCTATAATAATTAATTCTTCAATGACTCATTAAAAAGAAAAATATTTCTAAGTTTTTCAAGAACACTACAAGAGAATTTTCAAGGAGTCAACGAATGAATATGAAGAAAAACCTTCTTCTTTTTTTTTCTTTCTTTTTTATATAAAAAAAAAAAAAACTATTTATACATATTAATAATCTTCTTCATGTACCTGTAAAATAAAATTCATATTTTTCTGGCAACCAGGGTATTATCTTATTTATTTTCTGTGAAATATATGAAATAATTATCAACCGCAGTAGATCCTATTCCAATTTATTATAGATCTATTTGCCCATTATTAATAAAATAAAAGTACAGAAAGAGCCAATCTTTTTCTGATAAATTTATTATCATCAGATTTGACTCACTATAATATATTAAAGTACGATATAGGCAATGGGATATATCATCAAACTCCGTAACGATTGCCAGGAAATTTTCCCTGAGTTTTTCCCTTGGGCCAACCAAGTCTACCTTCTTCTCTAGCTTCATCCCAACGACGTATCCAATCTAGTGGACATATGGAAGTAAAAACATCCTTGAACCATTGGCAGGCCGTCTCTCCCTCGCCGAGAATATTTTCACAACGATAGAAGTCTGTGTACATAACGAAGCACCTCATAGTTTGATTTTGTTGTTGAAATCTGATGGAATTCAAACATGTTTCTTTTTTTTAATGCCAAAATTAATCATTAAAATATGAAAACTTCTACATCTTTCATATGTATAATGTTGCAGCAATTCACCTCGGATCTAGACCCGGTGTTTTTGTCTTAGTGTAAGCCCCCCTTCCGTCTCTACCAGTATCACCACAAATCTCATTTATTTCCTTCTTAGTCAGGTCTTGGCGTCGAATTTTTTTTCTACCTCCTTCTTTCACCTCAGCTACTTCTATCAAATCTAATTCGATCTTATTCTCCATAAGATTTTCAGCGGCCTGGTGAACTTCGGACTTGAGGTCTATCATTTCTGGAGTATCTACTTTCAGCGATGGGTTTTTGGTCTCTTGATCAAATGCCACGTCTATCATTAGCGGTAAATTTTCATCTGCCTTAACTGGCTCGTTTACAACTTGTGTTAATACTTCAATTTTAGACTCATTCGACCCATCGGTGTCTATCTTTGATTCAACATTTTCGTTAATTTCTTGATTAATCATACCAGAACTTTTTCTATCAGTTGTTGTTTGAAAAGGATATTTTTTTACTATTCTAGGCTTATTTATCGACGGGGATTCAGTTTCGTCGAGCAAATCTTCTACGTCCTTTTTTCTTTCAGACATAATTATTCTTCAGGATTGAAAAAAAAATATATATATGTATGTATACTATATAGTATATCTCCAACTCAAAACTTAATATTTATCCAAAAGTATGAAAAACCAAAACTCTTATCATACTCCAAACTTTTGACGCAAAGGTGACAGATGCGATCATATAGAAAACAAATCAATATCATTGACAACCTAGTTGCAGATAAAGAATTTTCTCAATTAAAGAAAAAAAAAACAATTAAAATAGTTTCCTATGTCATTATTAATCGTCGTATCAACTGAGTTGGAAAAAATATGGAAAAGGATGATATTATGTGCGAGGGTGAAATAAATGATAAATGCAGAAGGGTTGTTGAAATTATTTTAATAAATAATGAGTGAAATTCATTGAGTTTTGAAGTTTGTTTACTTATACAACAGGTTTTATATCATTTCATTTCGAAAAGCAACTATTAATGTTATCGCGTGTACACATAGTTATGAAGTTTTATTTGTTTGTGCCGTTTTGGCTTATAACCTATCAATAGTTATAAAGTACATTAGGGCCATTGCACCGTCAGTGTACGTCGGTGTTCCAAAACCTATTTTATGCAGCATACACTATGGGCGTGACGTCACTTGACGTAATTCGAATACAACAATATCGCGTCCCGAACGCATCCTGGTTTGGTCGGTGGCGCCATCGGGTGAGAAACTATGGAGCTAGGAAGAGTATGAAAACAATGATAATGTAGATCCGCGAGTTGCGTGAAATAAGGCGCATCGTCTACTTCTCCATGTGTTTGACGATATTTGAGCAATTGGTTGTCTATCGATCATATTAAATAACAAAAAAGTAGTTTGAAAGCTTGTTTTATTTCTGTGTTGAATTCGCGATTTCACTTTAAGCTTCGTAAAAAATAATTTTGAAAGTAAGCCATCTTTGCGATGATGTAAAACGAGGAGCGATTTTTTTTTAAATATTCGGCGAAAGCCATAGCATAGCCACATCCTTTACCTTCTAATCAAGATCATGATCGATACTATCGGATTAATGACTAAGGAGTAATCAGGAAAGACCTGAAGCATTGATCAGTGATTTTTGGCGCAAAAATGTGGCGATTTCTAGCGCAGCCGAGGAGTAGGGAGCCTGCCGTCCTCAGCCTAGCCAATCACAGTGCAGTTACGATGCTCTGTCTTTCTCACGTCCCTCGACGCGCCGTGGGGCATTCGAACCGACTGACTTGAATCTTCAGTCGCGTTCGATGAGCCGAGCGAGTCGCCGGCTGTCGATGTCGTGACCCCACTCAGTTTGGGCCATTTGTTATAATTAGACGAACGCGTTTTGGCTAAACTAATGTTTTCGCAATTTAATGAAGTCTTAAACCATTGATACCTAGGAGATCATAGACTTGTAAGTAATTACAGAACCGTAACCTATATCACCTTGACAGTTTTTAAAACGCGGTAGGCACGATATCCTGAAACTTTAGTTTCATACCAATCTGTCCGGTTATGATAGTAAGTAAGTAATCGCATTGAAAATTTACGTATAGCGTACGTTAAAGTGACTTTCTTATTTGATCACATAAACAAAGTTATATGACAGTTGAAAATTTTTCTTTCGACTTAATTTTATAATCGCATATCATTTTTATTTTCTCTACGTTTATCTATCGTGAATTGTTTTTTTGTTTTTTTTTACGTCGTGTACAATAATATCAAATTTTCTAACAATCTTTATTGGTTTATTGTCAAATCGTAAAGATCAAAGAATACAAGTTCGAAGGAACGGCGGAACGGAAAAAAAAAAAAAAACAAACGAATAGCGTGAGTGACGTATGCGATGATAAGTCGGTGGATAATTATCTTGATCAAATTTATGTTATTTTTTCGCCTGGAAAACGCCGTTTGCATTATAAAAGATGTGATAATAGTTTAATCTCCGATAAATCGAATAACAGGTGAACCGTATTAATCAGAAAATTATTTCTAATTATGTAAAATTTTTAATTTTTATTTACAAGTTTGGTTATCGAATACATTCATTATTTCCACTAAATTTCCATTCTTCGCAATTTTCGGTCGAATTTTCAGATCGACAAATACAATTATTCATTTCTTTTTCACGAATGACAACCTCGTTGAATATACATCATACACGATACATAATATGCGAAATTAATATCTATCATTTCTTTATAATTTCTCTTGTCTTCATTTTACTCTTATTACAGAAGAAAGCACGACCTGTGGGTAAAGAGATCCCAAAAAAAAAGACAAACACGAAAGTGAGGATATAAACGAGAATCCGTGTGTGGAAAATTATCGTTTGTCCCAAAGTGCAGACGGAAGCTCGGGAGGCGGATTATACGAATCCAATCTCTACGATGATTTATATATGGAAGGTAAATAATATTTTTCATTGCATTTTGTCTTTCTATCGACGAATTTTTCTTCATTGAAAAATATCGCTATAAAAGTTGTATGAATGCGTTTGATTGATAAATCTTTTGCTTATATTTTATTTTTTTTATCAGATTGTAATGGAGCGGAGATAGCCAGGACTGATTATGCGAGAATCATGCAGAAAAGGCGGGACCAGGTATAGGGTTGTGATATATTTTGATTATTAATATTTTTACCGAACTTCTATATACGCATTTTGTAACGTAACATGGTCATTGGTCAAGGATCCGAATTATTTTCTAAATCAACGAGTCACAAAACAGCTTATATTGAAAACCAAAACGACTTGAGTAGGGGAAAACGAAATTAATACGAATTAGATGGAATTGCCAAGGCCTGTGTGTGTAAAGTCTTTGTAATTTAAAAGAATTGGCACACAATTTTTTTGAATTCTATTTAATTCGTGTTAATTTCCTTTTTCACATACTTAATTCGTTTCAATTGATGTTGCTTTACTGGAAAGAGATATTTCCTGGTTTTATGAGCACATCCTCATATTTGAATTCAAATTTATCTACATTTTAGTATATTTCTGCCCATTTTTCAGTCAAGCGCTTATAAATTGAAGCCGATAAGAGCTGAATTGGAGCTGATCCAAAGCTGATAGGCACCGATTGGAACCCGATCAGAAGCAATAGTATGAGGTTGGATATGGCAGCAAGGGAGCAATTCCAAAAGAGGTGAGAAAAAGATACTTCTTTACTTGCTAATCTCAGTTTTTTTTTCCAAAGATAGCAAATTAGTTTCATTATCATCTAACATATTGTGACAAACTACACTTTCTTGAGTATACACGAGCCTGTTTCTATATTATAAATCGAAAATATCCGAAATGCATTTCTAATTTCTGTAATTTCATTTCTTTGTTTTATTTTTCTTACAGAAAAATATATGACCAGCAGGTCTAAAGATCCTGAAAGTCTGTATACTGAAATAGAAACTGTATGGATGACTGGAGTCCAGGGATTGGGGTGATAATTGGTATGCAATGACTAATGTAGATTATATTGTGCTTTGGGTTATACATATGTACATATGTATTCTGAGTCAAATTTACCTAAAGTCTATTTCTCATCTTTTTTATTTCTTTGATTTTCCTTTGGAAAAGAATTTCCCTGTATCGAAATGAGACCTGGTATTATATTGTGTCAAGTTTTTCATGAATAATATAATAACTAACCAATATAATACTAGTAATTCTTTTTTCTTCCAACATTTTATTTCTCGAAATATCTTCTACATCACTTATTTCTTTTTCAAGGAAGCTGAGGAGGCAAAAAGGAGGAAAGGGGTGTCAAGAATCAGAAGAATAACAAAATCCGTAATTGCACAGTTTGCTGCAAGGACCAAATCAAATGTAACACGAATCAGTATTCGTAACACAATCTTGAAGTACGTCCGATTTCTACTAAGGTTCAACGATTGTAGACGTCTAGTAGATTTTATATATTTAAAATTTTAGTTTGTTCCTTTCTGAAGTTTGAATTCGATAGAATAGAATTATATACAGAACAAAATTCTCTTTCTGTATGAATAAATCGCAATTACAATTATATAAATGTTAGATTGACAATTAATTTTTGTTTCTTTGTCTATTTGTTACAGTGAAGGGAATACGACTGACCTAGCAAAATTCTTATTCAGAAAATGTAGCGAACTCTAAACACAAATTAGAGGGATTGAAGTATCAGCGAATAAGGAAAAGGTAAACATTATTAAACGAGATATAATTATATTGATATTCATCATTTATTCATATTCATCATCATCATGATCATTATTATTATCACAATTAGTTTTATCAGGCAGGTGTGTCTACAGAAATAACAAATAAATAAACTTGTAATTGGTATTCTTATTTATTGTATCATCAGTTACGTGTTGTAAAAAAAACTGGATATGGGTAAATAACCGTATTTATATATATAGGGACGATATTCATGCAGATTCCAAGGTGAAATTTGTATTTTTATCGGAATAATTGGTGAATCGAAAATTTAACTTGACCCCAAATACTGCATAAAATGCAATTAACAGTAGTGTAAGAACCTCGCCACTATAAATATGTTTTCTGGGTAAAAGTCTTGAAATATTCTATAATGAGTATATTCGCTTGAAAATGCATGATTTCCGGGTAAAATAACGAGATTTTTTACTATAATTTCCGTCTTAATTCATTTTTCCAATGTTGGCTTTGTCGAAGAAGAAATTTCCGAATTTATTAACTTTTTCATGAACGAATTATTTCAATTGTTGTCAAAATTCGAATTCAAACAGCGCGCCAGACGTGGCGGCAACCTAACGCACTAAAGTTACCAAGGATGCGCAGGTAACTGCTCCCGCATTCGTTGTACTTCACGGTGACGCCACACCGCGGCGGCGGTTTTCAGTTTCAATACTTTCAATTCAGACGCGATCAGAGTGGCGCCGGTAGACGTCTCGACGCCTCATATAGTTTAGGAATTGTGTGATAATTCGATGTACGCGTCTTCGTCACGGTAAGAGATTGTCATTTTGCGATTCAACGATCATTATCTAAGGGAAAAATAACTGATAGCGGTTGCCGGTTCAATTCCGATGCCACTTTGAATTTTTCTCTCGACTTGTCTCGACCGGTGGGTTGTGGGTGGTGGATATTTATATTCATATTTATATTTATTCTAAATTTTTCCTTCTTCGACGTAAATTCTTTATTTCATCGTGTGATAATATCGAGTCCTGAAAAAAGTCGTTATAAATATCATTCAACAAGTCGAAAATAATTCAAATATTCTATACGATGAAAATCCCGGGGCATGACGGGAAAAACAAAAAGTTGCGACTGGGCGCGCATCCGCCATCTTTATCAAAGCAATAAGCAGGGGAATAATTATATCGAGTATATTAATGTTTTTTGGATAATAAACGGTCGTTGACGTGATAAATAAGGTGAGAATAGTTTTATCTTAGTATTCCGCGACCGTTAGAAGTATAATTCAAGTCCGAGCTCGCAATTTATTGACAGTAAAACGTTTTACAATACGACGCTGCGAGTCAACTTTTTTAACCGTTGCGCAGTCAACTGTTTCCCGCAGTTATACGTTAATATTGTTTCAACTTGCGAAAAGAGAACAATTGGGTATCTTTGGATATTTATATTCATATTTATATTTATTCTAAATTTTTCCTTCTTCGACGTAAATTCTTTATTTCATCGTGTGATAATATCGAGTCCTGAAAAAAGTCGTTATAAATATCATTCAACAAGTCGAAAATAATTCAAATATTCTATACGATGAAAATCCCGGGGCATGACGGGAAAAACAAAAAGTTGCGACTGGGCGCGCATCCGCCATCTTTATCAAAGCAATAAGCAGGGGAATAATTATATCGAGTATATTAATGTTTTTTGGATAATAAACGGTCGTTGACGTGATAAATAAGGTGAGAATAGTTTTATCTTAGTATTCCGCGACCGTTAGAAGTATAATTCAAGTCCGAGCTCGCAATTTATTGACAGTAAAACGTTTTACAATACGACGCTGCGAGTCAACTTTTTTAACCGTTGCGCAGTCAACTGTTTCCCGCAGTTATACGTTAATATTGTTTCAACTTGCGAAAAGAGAAAAATTGGGTATCTTTCGAATCAGTTTTGATATAATACTCAGCTAATTACATTATACAGTATCGTGTAGAAGTTGATGTATGTTTTAATCGTATGTGAAACGTGAATAGTCTAATAACGAATATACGATATAAATACGAGTTAGTACAAAGTTCGAAAATCTTTAGAGCAGTTTTGTTTTTACTCATTTTCCGATGTACTACTATACGAATCCTGGAAATAGAAAATCATAATTAATTTGGTCCAATTTCGGAGAAAATACATTTGAATGTGAAATTAACAGAAAAATCATTTTGTTACAGAGCCAAACTGCAGCAAGTCAAAGATGAAGGTCTCAACTTCTGAAGCTACAACAAATATAACAACAAATGCAGCTTACCGATGAATTGAATGAGAGGTAAGCCACTAATTGCAATATTATTCATCTTTCCGGCCTCGCGGAAGAAATTTAGTTTGATTTTTATTCATAAACGGATTATCGAAATTCAATCGAGGAAGAGAAATAGGGTCCGATGTACATCCTCGAGTTTTACTCACCAATAGTAATCGATTACAGTTGACTTGCTCGACTTTAGACTCATATTTCATCACCACAATTTTCTAAATCATTCATTTCTATTTCAGGAAAGAAGAACGAAGGTAATGAGAAGCGAAAACACGGAACGAAGAATGAAAACGAATATCCCAGTATGAAATTTCTACAGACGCCGGTGAAAGCAATGGGCACAGATTCCGAAGGCCGATACATTCTCACTGACGAATTGAATAAAAGGTAAACAGCGTTTTCAATTGCATTTTGCCTTTTTAATAAAGTTTAAACATTGTCTGACTCTAATCGGTAATTATACATTTATAATTTCCAACGTTTCTTCTTCATGTGCGAATAGCGCTATGAAAATCATATGGATGCATTCAGAAAGTAAATCTCCTGCTTCTCTTTCCTGTTTCTATTAGATATTGGATTGTCACAAACCAGACATGGACAGGACTGATTATGAGGGTACCATGCCGAAAAGTAGCGACTAGGTAAAAGATGGTGATAGATTTTTTATTAATAATCGTCTTACCGAATATGTAGACTCTACGTATGTTAACAAATCTTGATTGAAAAATAGCCTGGCTAAAAAATGATTCCTGGACTTGAGCAGCCTGTACATCTGTATTTGATATCAAATTTATCAGCATTTCAATAATTTTCTTTCCATTTTTCATTCAAGCGCCTCCGAAGTGAAACGGATGGAAATTGATCTGAAGCCGATCCGAAGCTGATCCCGACCGGTCGAAATCCCAATCGAAGCGATAGGATAAGGATGGATATAACAGCAAGGGAGCAGTTGCAAAAGAGGTGAGAACAGGATACCTCCTCGCCAGTCTCTGTCTCACCAACAATAGCTTTCATGTGAGTCGCATGATTTTTGGTACGGTGCTTCCTTTCCCTGGTACTCTCTTTTCTCTGTCGCGTGGCGTGGCGGTAACATTGTATACAAACATTTCTTAGCTAAATTCAGATAGGTTCACTCGCGACCGCAACGGAGCTTGCTTTCATAATCATTCCTCTTTACAGACGGCAATGTAACATTATACTTGTTACTGCGCCGTCATATTATAAACTCACTTTCACAGCCCTTATGGCCCTCATCCGTTGCGAATCGCGGTGAGCATCGCGCCAGTAGGACGTCCGTCGCTCAGTCGGTTTCCGCGATTATTATCATTTCCCTATAGCTCGATTTATGCTCGAATTCCTTCCGACCGAGTAGTGGATATCCTCCTGAGGTTCAAA
Source organism: Tenthredo livida (assembly GCA_963992785.1). Taxonomy (NCBI): domain Eukaryota; kingdom Metazoa; phylum Arthropoda; class Insecta; order Hymenoptera; family Tenthredinidae; genus Tenthredo; species Tenthredo livida. Next base: position 4,697,577 of record OZ023071.1, on the reverse strand, counting down.
TCATGCATTGCAGAGTCTCTAGGAGCAGGTCCGACACAAGAATGAACGACCCCCTAGCAAGACGGTCGAGTAGAGTCAATTTTCTATATTCACATTTAAATTCAGAGTCTCTAGGAGCAGGTCCGACACAAGAATGAACGACCCCCTAGCAAGACGGTCGAGTAGAGTCAATTTTCTATATTCACATTTAAATTCAGAGTCTCTAGGAGCAGGTCCGACACAAGAATGAACGACCCCCTAGCAAGACGGTCGAGTAGAGTCAATTTTCTATCTTCACATTTAATTTTACACTCAAATTTAATATCGAAACATTTATATTCAGATTGAAATTGAAATTGGTATAAGATAAAAATATAAAATCATTCATAGCCAATGAAATTAGTCCGCTTAGAAGAAAATTTGACAATTTTGTCCAGGATGTACTAACCCGTTCTTTCCCTACAGCAAAAATGAAACGGTAAGTCCCTGACCACGATGTGTGAAATGGTTTTTATGCTTGTGTTTGAGAGAATCTTATGCCGGAGATTATTAGCTTTCCGTACAGGTCAATCGGGAAGGTAGGGCAACCCGAGGGGGGGTGGTTGCGAGTCTGTGTGTGCGTGCGTGCCTATATTATAATATGATATATTTTTTTTTCATCTGCATGCTCGTTGGGTGGGTCATGGGAACCAGGCGAGGGTAAGAAGGGCCGCGCAATGGGATGGTGATGGTACTAATATCTTATTCTCCACAGCAAATTCAAGCGATCGCAATAAAAGAAAAACTAGCCACTTTAATATAGTTTCTTTGAAATATAACTCCCAGTTTTCCTATAGTACCCGTCGTGGAATTACCATCGAATAATCTTGATACTCGGAGTAAAAACTCTGAATGAACAAGAGCTTCTTTGATATGTTCTCGACTTATTCAAATCCTTTTTTCTCAATATCTGTAGAATAAATCAATTTTTGCAATCAAGTAATCTCTCTGTATTTAATAAACTGATCGCTTGAATGGGCAAGACGCCTCTTTTTATTTCCGCGCTTACGTGGGGCGCGGAGATAAGAGAGAGGCTGAGCCTGAAGACTTCACATTGAAGAGGACGCCGACTGTCACGCCACCAAACATATTCTATGCTTGCTTGCTAATCTCTGCACCCCCTTTACTTGACGACTATCTGCCGATAACTGTTTGCAATTCTTAAATATCGAGCTAATTTCCATCCGATACAGAACGGCAGATAGCCTCAAGTCTCTCTTTCCTTGCATGTCTTTCTTTTTACTTTTTTATACTTTACTTTTTTACCATAACTAATCATGTCAATTTCAAGTGTTTTAGATTTCCACAGGCGCACTAATCCATTCTTTCAGGGTAGTCTAAGACTAATCAATTCTTTGATTCTTTCAGGGTAGTCTAAGACTAATCAATTCTCTGATTCTTTCAGGGTATTTTAAGAGATTAATACTGATCTCTGATCAGTATTAATGACTAGGGACGAATTAATCACCTTTCTGTTACAGTTCTGCCGAATGACTATATAGGACTGGCGTAAATCTATAATGTGAAATATTTAATATGTACGAAATGGTGAAATTTCTATGAGGATTGGAACGAGGCCTAGATACATCTCATCGCTGTCTGGATTTCTCTAATTGTGAGTAGCCGACAATTGTAGCATAATAATGTGAAGCGAAAGAAATTAATCTAATAATAATCTAATAATCTAAAAACGAACAAAATAATGCCAACATTACTTCTGCATTGCTAAATCTCGTGTTTCTCTATGTTTTCGTTACAGCTGAGAACGGGAGCCTGCGAAATTTCGGAGGATGACGAAGCGTGGAAAAGTGAAACTGGAAATATTTTGGACCACAGTCGAACCAGGAGTGTACCTAAGTTTAGATTCTAAGTGAATTAGAGAAAACGCGATGTAGACAACGAAATATTTAGATTATTAGATAGATTATACGCGATTATTAGGACGCTAACTTTTGCTTCTGCTTCTTCGCTTTTTTTTTTTGTAAACGCCTTGGTAGGAGTTAACACACCATACAATGGGCGACTTCGAGGTGAAAAATCCTCTGGCGAAGGGCGGAACCACTTGTAATGGTGTAACTACTCCTCCACAGGCATAGATTGCTTTGCATGTGCTTTATCTATATTTTCTAGTTGGTTCATACGTTTACCTAAGTTTTTCTCGCTTCTGCTTCTCCTCTTTTTGGTTTTTTTTTTCATTTTTTAAACGCCTTGGTAGGAGTTAACACACCATACAATCGGATACTTCGGGGTGCAAATCCTCTGGCGAAGAGCTGTTAAGCTGTTAACCGATTGTAATGGTGTAACTACTCCACCACGGGCATAGATTGCTTTGCATGTGCTTTGTCTATATACTTACTATCTATACTTGTGGTCAGTTAGTTATATTCATACATTAGATAGAAATGCAGGGCACGTTTTACGTGACGGGCTTAACGAACCCGCTGTACCCGAGTTCCGTAGCTACGCGAATGGAAATTATACCTTTCCGAATAGATTATTATATGTATACGCGACTGATAGGGTTTTTCTTACCTAAGTTTCAGATTCTTAGTGAACTAAGTAAAACGAAATGTAGACATTGAAATATTCAGGTTATTAGATATACACGCGATTGATAGGACTGATAAGTCTCCGTGAGTTCTAGATTTTAGGTAAATAAGGTAAAACGGCTAGTTTTCGCTTCTGCTTCTCCTTTCTTCCTTTTTTTTTTTTTAATCGCCCTGGTAGGAGTTAACACACCATACAATGGGATACTTCGGGGTGCAAATCCTCTTGCGAAGAGCTGTTAAGCTGTTAACCGATTGTAATCGTGTAACAACTCCTCCATGGGCATAGATTGCTTTGCATGTGCTTTTTCTATGATTTCTTCTTCCTCTTCTTATATATACCGTGACAATCAGGTGAAACCGAATGGACCGATCACCCACCCGGCGGATAATTCGTATTTTTATGGGGTTAGCCACTCGTTGCGCTGAGAAATCCCTGGGGTGATTTGGCCGCGAGGTCGATGCAACAAAACACCCTAAGGATTCTCAGTGCAACATGTGGCTATCCCCATAAAAATACGAATCATCCGCCGGGTGGGGGATCGCTCCATTCGGTTTCACCTGATTATCACGGTATACGCGACTGTTAGGACGTTTCTTATCTAAGTCACAGATATTAGTTAAATTCAGCTGAGGGATTAGAGGATTAAGAAGCGTAAAATACTGATCAATGATCAGTATTAAATTAAGAATGTTTTAATCATCTTTTTGTTGCAGCCCAGCCAAAGGACACTCACATCTACGATAATTATCGATCAGTAGTCGGTACGAACGATTGGAGGGGGACCTGTCCATAATTTGGACCAAATTTCGATGATAATTTGAATGGATGACAAATTGGTAATTATTATACAGGATTTTCAATTTTTATTCGAGTACAATTATTGAATACATTTATTATTTCCAATAAGGTTTCTCCCAATTTTCAATTCTTTGGATTGCAGTTCAATTAATTTCTTTATTTATGAAAACAATACAGCGTAAATTTTACTTTTCTCCACATACGAAAATATCTTGATGCTAATATTGTACGTATGTTCCATTCATAAATATTTTACTTTTCATTTCTGTCTATTACAGTGTATCTGACGAAAGAGGGACCAAGAATCAGTGAGACAGGGTGGAAGATTCCAGGAATGTATGGAATGGGATCAAGGCTCCTGCGTTACTGGTTTTTGTAAGTTATTAATATTTGATGAGGATTAAACTTTTCGTGGGGATGTATGGATAATAGTTTTTGGAAACAAAACTGCGAATTCCCTTACATGTAAAGATTTGTCGGTAAATCGCAGCTTTATCGACAGTATATATCGGCATGAGTGCGTTTGGGAACACCGACATACACAGTCCAAAGGAATTATGAATTATAGGAGTTAAGCCATTTAAAAGGATATAAAAAAAAAAAAAAGGAATTATGAACCCACCCGGCTGCCGTACTATGAACATGTATGTATGAACACGTGTGTGCGTGATTGTACATGACCATGAAATAATACGGATGAAAAGGTAATCAATAATAATAATATGTACTAGGTAGTAAATAATATTTCTTATATTTTGTGTAACATTCTTTTATTAAATTAGTATAAAAAAATTATTATCACAAGTTCGACAAATGATGCATTTGACAGTGCAATACTTTTGACATAGAAGCTTTGTTCGTATGTACTATATATATCAAAAATATACTTATAATTATTTTCATAGAGATAATCGCGACCGCGATAGACTAATTCGTTCAAGATATTCTAGGTATTGGGTGATACTTAGATATCATAGAATATCGAATATTATGTTTCAGTAGAACAACAACAAATATTACATAGGTAGTGTCAAAGAAATGGAATAGTTTTTTTTCTTTTTTTTTTATCCATGGCCAGTTAACAATAATAAACATAATTGACTATCTATTCGGTTTCTTTTCTCTTCGCTTCTCTCAATATTTACGTATTTTATATTATATTCTATACTTTTTTTTAATTTTTTTTGTGTGTGATTTCCAATTTTTTTTTTTTGGTCTATAGAGGTAATACTTATTGTACGCAATAATTAGAAGATTATTGTGCCGTATTTTTTTTTTTCACTCTAAAAATCGCCCGCAAGATTTCAATATTGTTAGAAATTATTTAAGTTTATTATAATGTACGATACTATACTATTTTCTAATAATATCTACTCCCTAAGGCCGGCTTAAAATTGAATGCAAACTAGATTGAGCATTATTGACATGGTCTAGAAGCAATAATAGATTAGAGCTATGTACTACACCTATCGCGTAAACTGTGCGAAATTTTTCGATACAGTAATACAATCTAAGCTAAGATGTCTTTTTTTTTCTTTATTTATTTTTTTTCTTTCTTTACGCTTAGTTTAACGTTGACAAGACGTTAATTGTGTGTCATGATTGGCTATCCAGCAATAAATATATCTATTAAATAATTAAATACGATACTTTGATATCAAACTATTAAAAAGATAAAATATTTCACTTGTTTATAAATACTAAACCAAGCCAGCAATATCACTCTGCTATCTCATATAATATAATTAGATAGTTGTTTTAACAATTATTCATTGATCTCTTTGAATCAATGATCATTTGCAATGGTTTGTGAGGAACGATTTGTTACGAGTCTAGATATTCGATTCTTTTTTTTTTTTTTATATAATTTTCAACCAGTTGATCAGTTAAATAAATAAAATGAAAAACCTTTTCATAAAAATAACGAACGAAAAGGAACACTTCTGTGTACAATTATTGAAAAAAATTACTCTAAACATGATTAAAAAAAAAAGAAATGTAAATTCAAATAAAACATAGTATATCTCGTTACTTATTAAAATTGTATTGATTGAAAAGAAAATGATCATACCGAATTTTACGTGAATACTGTCAATCGAACAACGGAATGATCTTATCACAAACATAGCATTTTCACTCACTATCATTCCTCAAATTATCATATTTCAAATCGTTTTAGCTTAGATTTTTAATGCATGATGAATTTTTGTAACTCGAGAGGTAAACTTTTCTGAAAAATTGCGGATCCGAAATATCGTAGAGTGCAATTTCAATCAGAATCGCGAAAGTCCGAATGCAGCGGCCAATCCCATTTGGCTAAGCTGCCCAAACGTTCGTATAAGGAACCCAACGCCAAATGCTTGTGCAGGGTATGTCTGATCTGGCCAGCTGCGCTGTCTGAATCTGTTGTTGAACTATTCGAAGTACTTGCTGCGTCAGAATCTGAAAAGAACAAAACAGATGGGGTGAAGGAGTCGATTCGTTTCAACTTGTTCTATTTTTTTTTATATATCTTGCTTACCAAACTGGAACTGAGGTGTAGAGACAAGGTCTTGGTTGATCTTTGGCATTCGTGCTCTTCTCTTCGGCACAAGATTTTCTGATATTATACAATTCTCGAAGTTGATAGCCGTAGAATCTTCTAATACAGGGAATTTGAAATCTTCAGCAGCAACTTGTTTGGATATATATTTCTTGGCGATTAGATTTCTCTTCTGTTGCTTAGTCGGCTGTTGCGACACACTTGTACCAATGTATGCTTTATGCTCGGAGCAATAAGACATCAGAGCTTTCCAACAATCATCAAAATGGAGAATAGTCGGATTGCCTATTGTGATGAGAAGGGATTTTGCCCTTGTTACAGCGACGTTGAATCTCTATAGAGAGGGAAAACGGTTGTCTCATCAAGTGGAAGAATTTGTGATGCTTGTAATCAGATTTAAGATAAATTCATGAAAATAATAACTCCTGGTGTTTCGAGGTAAGAAAACTGGAGAACTTGCCTTGGGATTTGACAAAAAACCAAGATGTTCTTTTCCGTTGTGTTTATAAATGACCGATCTCACAGTAGACATAATAATTACGTCCCTTTCTTGGCCTTGAAATATTTCTACTGTTCCCACAGACACGTTCTCCCAATTCCTTCTTTCTAATTCCTGATGAATTTTTATTCTCTGAAGTTTGTAGGGTGTGATAACAGCGATATCTTTTTGCTCCAGTTTACGACCTCCAAGATTAGTACCGATCAGACCCTGAAGATATCGCATTATCACTGTGATTTCGTCGTTGTTGCAGACGCTATAAAATTGTTGAAAATAATCTTAAGAAAACCCATGGATTTACAGAGTTTATTTAAAGTCTTGAAAATATTTTCAATGCACCTCGGTGAGTTAGATTCTCTACTTTCCTGACCCAATACCGCATGGAAGATAAGGGGAAAGGATTTATTTGGTAAAGTTGAATAATTCATTGCCCTGTTAATATCCTCATCTTTCCCACACGCTATCAGCTCTCCGTCATAGAAGAGCTTGTTGGGTACGTGGAGTATGAAGTTATTGCTTCTGAAGTTTCTTATGAGTTTTGTTATGTACGTTGGATTGTACTTTCCAGTTTCATCTTTCTGGTAGGGTGAACACTGCTCCATCAATCTCTCCAGCATGGATTTTGCTGAGGTAAAAATAGCGTACAATTATGCATTCTGAATATTGTTTCGGAAATTATAAGCTAATATTATCCCCCAAAGTCCAGGAACAGTTAGGACTAGGATTAAGATAAGGACTAATAGCTTGTGAGAAGTTAATTCCCAAAGGAATTCGTGAATTTGTTATTCTGTGGAAAGAAAACACATTAATTATGTCAATTTACCCAACGTAGTAACGTTTTTCACAGAAATGCTTGGCCCCAATTGCATTGGGTCACCGGCGATGACTAGCTGCCCCTGAAGCCGTCCTTTGTGGGATGAATCAGCGCTGCTCATGAGGCCCAGTGGGATTAGGGTTTCTGGTTCTGTTGCTTGACCTGCCTCGTCTATAAACACATAGGAGAAATGGTTTTCCCTCAACTTCAAAGACAGCAATCTGTAAATTTGACAACAGATTATTAATTATTGAATATCTATCTATCCATCATCTAATCTGATCTCTGATTTCTGCATTTATAAAAGCATCATTTCCGCCCATTTTTGATGATCTGATTTTTTGTCCTCACCTTGCACAGGACATTAGAGTGACCACAACGATGCGCCTTAACATGATGAGTTCCTTAGGCAGGAATATGATGTCCCCATCAACAAAGTTCGAGCATGGTTGAATCTGCTCGTCAACGTCATCCCTGTAATTATTGATTCACAAGATAATAGCATCAGCTTGAATAATGTAGCGTAAGTTTGATTGTATAGAAAGGATAAAAACTTGCCAATTTCGAGATGGTCCGTACATTCGATGGATATCTTGTTCAGGAATGTTTGTCAACAATCTCTTAACAATTTCATCTGCAGCTGCGTTGGACGGCGTACAAATCAAGATGTGATTCGAAGGATTGATTTTCCATATCTGTTTAGGATCAAAAATGCAGTGTGAATAAATTACGGTGGAAATTTTGAAACTCTAAGGTATCCAGTTGACAAGTATTACATCATTTGTGTATCGTTTGTAATATATGTGATACCCAAAGTAGTATGTTTAGATAAAAGTTTTACTTGAGAAATAGCTTCAACAAGAGTAGCTGTTTTCCCAGTTCCAGGAGGACCGAATAAAATGTAAGGAGCTGGATGTGCAGTTCTAGCTACAATATTCAAGATTGCCTGCTTCTGCTCCACATTACTGGCAATATTTTGATTGAACCAATAGAGTTCTCTAAAAATAAAGAGAAATCGCCCATATAAAACCGATGATGAGATTAAAACTACTGTGAAAGCGAGAAACCAGCTCTTAAAAAAAGAACGAAAGAACTAGAAATTGTTGTAATCAAGTCATAAAATTTTTAATCACAGCTCCAAACTTTTGATTTCTCAATTCGAAACTCACTTGTTCGATTTATTGTAGCAGGTCCTGATTTCAGGAAACATAGCAGGTACTAACTGATTCAAGTGTATTAAATCAAGGGCGAAATGACAACATTGAATAGTTCTCCTTGGCAATAAAAACCTGACATCATAAAGATGATCTTCGCTATACTTTTTGGCAAATCTATAAAAACCATGAAGATTTCGTTGTTAATGAGGTCGAAAGCAGTTCAAAAAATTCATTAACACTATGCACCTAATACTGCAGTAGATTTAAAATCATCGGAGATCTCTGTGACTATACTTACTTCGGTGTTGATACAACTTTAACGTATCTCTGACCTATGAAACAGATAGACGAAGTGCAGACATTACTATTGGACGAGTCACCGCCACTTTTCCTCAACTGTACTTCGTCGTACAGTTGAAGCGAAGGTCTTTCTTCGCTTAGTCCTGGAACATGGACTAAAAACTCTTTGCCATTGCCAGATTTTTGGATCTTTTGATCTTTCAAATCGTACATTCGCATTTCTATCTCTCTCTCATATTCCTCCATGTACAGTAACAGCCGCAAATGCATTACGTAAGAATTGGCTTCGATCTCCTGATTACTGATTACGTACTGCAGTGCGGACAAGAATGCATTTTGTTTAACGCTCATTTCTGGAAACTCTTTCATGTGCGTTTCAAAAACCTTACGTAGGTCTGTTGGTATCTTGTAAAGGTCTAGTTTTAATTCTGGAGCCATACCGATCACCACCTTTCCCCTAAAAATAATATTTACATTCAAATATGCTTTGAAAGATTTTTTAAATATAGTATCTCAGTTTTTATTTTGCTCATAAAGGTTGGAGAGAAAGTTGAACCATTTATGTAACGATTAATGAAAAAAAAATAAAAAATAAAATATAAAAATAAAAATAAAAATAAAAATAAAACACACTACTTACGATTTAGTCACAGCTTTTCGACCCGTCATTTTGTTTTTGATCTGATTTATTGTTTTCTACTATTTTTTCGTTGGTTTCGTAATAATTTTTGATTTTTGTGAACCTTGTTCTATTAGGTCAATTCGGAATTTAAATTTTCGCAGTTATCATTATACAGTGGATCATATACCTGTGGTAAATACGAACAGATGATAATCATGTCTTATATGTGTTTTAGGTTAAATGAAGATGAAAGACCTTGAAAAATAGAACGCACAATCGCAATAGTGCGATAATGATAGAGGAAAATAGGTATTCATACGCCGGATCTAAACCGTGTAATTATAGGTTAGATATCGCGAAACGTAATGAATAATTGTTGAAAATTGACATTGAAAGATAGACCGATATAATTCATACCTTTACAATTTTTATCCACCATATTTTCTTTGAACAGTAATATAATAAGCGAGTTGACATCAATAGAGAATATTTTTTTTTTTTAAATAAAATAATGTTGATCTTAACCGTTTAAAATTTGTTTGAATTAAAATGAAATACTAGAGAAAAAGATTCGCAATTCTAAACTGACGTGATCATTTTTTTTGCGGTAGTAATAAATATACGTCACTTTAATGGAGAAAACTCACAATGATGATAAATTCTTCAAGACAGTAAATTATATCGAACTATCGGGTTACGCACTAACACATTTATAACAATTTACACAATATTTTATACATAAATTTAATGAAAAGTCGAAATTTATAAAAATCAAGGAATCCCAACCACTGAAAATGGGACTCTCCGTTCAGCTTACGCTCTTTAATTTAACTACCAAAAACCGGAAGTTGCGGAATTTGTCCACTTTTTTTTTTTTTTTTTTTTAACCTTTTCAGTGGCTTAACTCCTCTCTTAGGATGTAGCCGCGTGTTTTAATATCCTTAAGCTTTATGAACTGTTTTAGAATGGATTTAATTTTAATTTGAATTCATTTAGTTTTCCTAATTAATTTTTCGCATGATATCACTTTCGTGATTTGTGGGATTTCGTTTCTTTATGCTCCTTGGATCAGACCAATCGCGTGCTTTTGTCGCGCGACAGTTGTCGCAGTCGCGTGCATGAAATACCACCTTTATGTCACTCGGGCTGCTCTCAAAGATGGGTGTGTGTGTGTGTGTGTGTGAGAGTGTGAGTGTGAGTGTGTGATTCGCCGATACCGGAGGACAATAACATAAGATAATAACTAATTGTTTGATGAAAGCAGAGCGTTATTAACGATATTATAACAAAAACAAATAGAAATGAATTGAAAATCTATTCTTTCACAGTTTAATCCATAAACAGTAGGATAATTGTCATAAAAGTAATCTTTTTTTCGGACTTAACCTAGGTAACCCTAACCTATAATTTTTAGGTTATAATCGAGCCTAGATTAGCTACAAGGTGACTTAAAATGAATGTATTTTTTTCCCGTAACGGAGGCATCGCCCTTTCCCTTCCGAGATTTTTATCCCAAAGATTTCTCGCCTCTAATGCAAATGCGAAAGAAAAAGACGATCTTGATATTACGACGCTAGAAGAACAGCCCGTCTTACCAGATAATGAAGTTGGTATATCGGAGGAAGAAATTGAACAGAAAAGAAACAAATCTAGACTTGGTTCAGGCGACAGAAATATACTCTTTGACACCGTACCACGCAACGAAATAATCCATCGATACCAAGAGACGGTAAAATACAAACGAAGACACTTTGGGAGGTATGGAATGGAGGCCATCGACGCTCCAATTGGAATATCTTGGCCCACCAAAGAAGAGGTTGAAGACACTAAAGAATACGAATCTGTGTTATACCCGGAAACAATTAATCAAATGTGGGATAAAATCGCTAAGACTAAAGCTGCTAACGAGGAAGCTATAAGATCCAGGTGATGTATAAAGGGAATTGATTCCGAAGTAATAATTTTCGTACATTAACTTATTAGTTTTGTTCAACAGGGACGAACTTATAGCTAAAAATCTTTTGAAACTTGACAAATGGACTGCGGAGTTGAACGCCAAGGTGGCTAAGAAGGAGGCTGAGGCCAGGGAGGCCAGAGAGCGAAAAGAACGTCTAATGGAAGAAGTGAGACGACACTTTGGGTTCAAGATTAGTCCTAAAGATGAGAGATTCAAAGAGATGTTAGCTCAGAAAGACAAGGCTGATAAGAAGCTTAAAAAACAGGCCAAAAAACAGGCCAGAGATCAGAAAATGGTAGCTATGATGGCGGAGAAGACTGCAGAGGCGTTGAAAAGATCTAAAAAGGAAGACGGCACAAGTAGTGAGAATGCATAGCGAGCTTAGAAATTGTTAGTATGATAAAATGGGCGGCGACTAGCGATGTCTAATTAGAGTTTATTTAATAATAAAATTAAAAACATCTGCGAAATTGTAAATGTTATATTATATTTCATTTGACTAATACAAAAACATTACACAGAGTTTTGTAGGGACTAGGAGAAACGATATTAATATTTAATAATGAATAATGTTTGAATACACATACAGGCACTGTTGTTTTTTTTCTGCTTGTAATCTGAATGTGAATGAAGAACGAGCGATGCTGTATATGATTAAATTTTTAAAATCATCCACAAAATAGAATTAATTAGTACGTAAATAATCGTAGATTCTTTAAACCAGGGGCAAAGTAAAATCGTTTTTAGGCTCTTGGACGATCAGCTGTTGCCGTTTAAAATGGGCATTGTATTTTGATTATCCGCTATGTCAGCGCACGCCGTAATATCCTTTACTCCAGGATTAGGAGGTACGAAAAAGCCCCTTTCTTCATCCAATGAGGATTGAACAGCAGCCTCAAAGTTATCAACTATTTGAACATCCTGGATTCTAGAATCGTCTAGAAATATTACACGGATCTTTTTCCCTTTCTCTAAGTGTCAGGCTGACTGCAACTGGGATGGTGATGTCAACTCGTAGAACTGGAAGCTCAATTCTTCCCCAAAAAGATTATCCGCCGAGATGTTATCTGGATCTACCATATTCAGTCCTAGGGTTGTTGGGTTCAGGTCTGTGACCAAATACCCCTCTCCGATTAGCCCGCACTCCTCAGCTACCACTTCTTTAGATACTGGGTTCAAAAAATCTGGAAATAAGAATAACAGGAATTGATACGCACATTGTTGCATCAAATCCAAACAATTGATGACGATTGGGATAGAAAAAATGATTCACCTGTTTCCTTGAGGTGACGGTGTTGATCAATCTGACAATTCTCATGACTTTGTTGACTATTATTGTGATTACCATTATTCGGTATTACCATAGGCACCAAGTACTGTACTTCGACTTCTCTTTTAATTCCGCTAAGTATCTGTTCCGCGCAGTGTTCAAGCGTAACGGAATTTATTGTTTCATTATTATCCTCAGGCTGTTGGATGCTCGCTGTAGCGGCCGCAATCTCGTCCATTGTAACTACCTGACTGATAAGCTGAGACCTATACGCGTTTCGAGAGAAAAAAAAAAAAAAACAAACCCTTTAGTTTTTACATCATTTTACAATTATTAATAAAATTAATTTTTTTTTTTTTAATTTTTTTTTTTTTACCCCTAAACAATCTCCCAAATTTCTTATCTCTAGATCAAATAATTACCGTAAATTGTTCCCATTTTTACGATAACTATTATCTTGACCATTTTTTCCAACTAATTGTCGTGTCAATGTGCCGTTTACGATCGGTGCAGTAGTTTGTCGAGGTCTTGTCTCTCCCCGATTAGCTATTGCCCAAAGATGACCAGCTCCGTGAGGCGCTTTAGAACCTTTTCGAAAATGAGGATTTATCGACAAGTTGTGTCGTACTGAGTTCTTCCAACGATCATCGTTGCTTTTGTAGTAAGGAAAATGTTCTCTAAAACATAAACCGTAAATACATATAGGTATATATATATAAACTATATAATACATACGAAAATTAAAATACGGGATTCTAAAAAGAAAATTAATATTTCGAAGGGTGAAAAAAATTACTAGGAGAAATTTTCTTCCCCTAAATTTCTTTTTCGGGGAAGGTTAGTCTCTTCAGCAGCGACAGGCACGCGCTAGCACCCCCTTCCCCCCCTTTCACCCTGTTCGATTGCTGGTCCCCATGCAGAGTTTAATAGTTTCGGAAATCACCCTTGTCCCTTGTCCCTTGTCCCATGCAAACCGATTCCACCCGATTTTCAACTCCTATAGGTAATTTCCTTTACCTGTTCTACTACACCTGCTCTAATACCGCGACGTCACGGTCGGTTACGCGTAAAGTAATTACTAATATGTTATATCCCTCGTTTATGTCGCGTGTCTATATGCACGTGCTTACTTCAATACATACTATATGTAAATATGAGGGTGCCAATATTTTATTTTTGGGAAATCTATCGATAAGCATTTAGAAAGAAGATTCTCAGCTCGATCCGCCCTCAATAAAAAAGGCCATTCATTCTTTATTTAGTTTGTGAATTGTGTTTATTGTATAATTATATTATAGCGTTGACAATATCTATCTATACACGTTTTATATCGTGTTTACTAATTCCAGCAGCAATATATCCGAGAACGGTAATCAATTATCGAGGGCAGGTGATCCAAGCCATCTGTCGCATATAAGATAGAAAAATAATCGTCCGAAAAGCTGATAAACTCGATTTTTAAACGTTATCAGTCACCCGCCCCATCCCCTCACGCACCTTGTACTAAACAGACTGTATGTTGTTATATTTATATCACCAATTGAGATGACGATCTAACTAAACCCCGCGAGACCCTCGTTAGCTAAATATTCTATCGACAAATAATCCTGTAATAATTATGTGTTCCTATAATGTAGGATAAAAGTACCTGATGTTATAATCGCTCAATTTTTGCCCCCCAAAAAAAAGACGAAACTATACCTATGCATGTAATAAGTATAAGTTTCGAAAGCTCGCGGATCGAACGAATTCGAGTTAAAGGAAGGGATGAGAAGTAGGGGATGTGGGGATTTCGATGTACCTGTACCAGGTGGTACCAAGCCTTAGGGTTATAAGGGGTATAAGTTTGTGGTAGTAGTACCGGTACCAAGTAGTACCATCCTCGGTTTAACTCGCAGGCTTTAGCTTCTGGCCCCTCGCGTAACTGCACCGTGCCAGCGAACGAATCGTTTTTCCCATAGGGAGGAATGGAGGATCATAGACCGCGAATACTTACCGTTAGTCAAAAGGAGGGAAAGACACGCTCGCAAATAATAAATATCACATCAAAGATAGGAAAAAATAAGAAGAAAAATGAAAAGAAAAAAAAATATGGTTTTTTATTAACGAATTCATTGTATTATAATATTATTTACAAGATTAGATCGCGACCGGATGTAATTCTCTCGATTCTCGCAATTTCAATTCACCCGCTTCGCAGACTGATATAATACGATTATAACGATGATTGCATATATTATACTTACGAAATCCATTGATAGATCGCAGAGACGGTCAATTCTCCTCTTTCCTGCAGCGCGTGTTCTATAAGTTCCGTGTAAGTGAAGGGAGGTTTTTTCGGACCACCGTAACGACCGGCTCCAAGATTTCGGTTCTCGTTACAGACCGCGTAGTTCTTTGACGATGTTGATTGATTTATATCATGTTGGATATTTCCCATGCTACCAGAAGAAACTGATGAAACACCGCCGTGGGTATACGGTCTTCTAATCTCTTGCATATAGCTCGATACCGATGATGACGATGACGAAGATCCGTTACCCATTCTGTTGTTTCCGGTAAATCTATTGCTGGTATTTGTCATACCTACGGCGCGGTAACCCGGGTTTAAAAACCATAAGCAATCTTTCTTTGAGGCTGTTTTCTTTTTTTTTTCTTTCTTTTTTTAGTAGGTATACATAATTGCGGTATGGGTGTTATAGCTTACAATGTTGTCTAACAACAATGTAAACAATTTCTAAATTATTGACCGAATTTTTTTTTACAAGAAGTAAAAAAAATATAAACAGATCACACCGTGGTCTTCGTCGATCATTTGTCGCTGCGGTGTTTTAAATTTTTTCCATATTCGTTCTAAGTTTGAGTAAGTAAAAAATAAAAGTGCAGTTGATGTTAATTTATGGCTGAATTTAATTTCTAAAAATCTCGGGGTCACCAAAGTCGGATAATTAGAGAAAACTTAAATTTGCGAATTCCGGTCAATCCGCTTGGTCTCTTTTTTTTCTTTAATTGTGAATAATTACCATTTCCATTATCCTTGGAGGTGATAATTGGGCATCTATCTTCCGGCGCCTCGATGAGAGAGTCGAGTTTGAAATCAAGCAGCCAAGACAAATTCCCATTTTCCTGATCCTCAGCTGCAGGAGGAGGCTGAATATTTCCAGGCATAAATACTTCCGGTGTGTTGTTAACGCAGTTTGAATTCGTCGTGTTAATAGTGTCCCAATAATTTGGAATCGTTCCATAATTATCGAGGGATTGTATGTCGGATAAAACCGACGAATTTATTACGTTCGAGTGAACGTGGTTCGTCAGATTTGTCAAATTTGTACCGAGGCCTGATTCTTCCCAGTTTCCATCAACCACAAGGACTTCGAGTCTTGCCATGGAACCCGTAGAGCCCGAAATTTCTTCCGCTGACAACGGCGAGAATCCTGCGTTTTGCGGGTACGTAATGGACGAAGAAGAGGAGGAGGAGGAGGAGGAAGAGGAGGAGGAAGATGACGATAATGATTTTTGGCTTGAAATTATCGACGACGAACTGCCGTTAATGCCGTGAACACCATTCGACGATAATTCGGTTAAATGATAACGTTTTTTACCACTTTGAAGGCAACTTTCATCGCAAAAATTATCCAAGTCTAAATCGTCAAAGACCTTTCTTTTCGCTCTTATATTAGACGGCTCATTTGCATCTCGATTCTGCATTCCTCCTCCAGTTCCAGACGACGGTCCGATCATCGTGTAGATTTTAAATTATGGCAATAAAGAAATGCTGCGTTTTCGGTTTATCTATTTTCTACGTTTTCTTTCTTTTCTTTTTTATACGAATATAATTATTGACCTTAAACAGCTCTGTCACGCGATTTTACACCACAAGTCTTCGTGTCTAAATAGTTTTATTAATCGGTAGGAGAACGCCTCTTCATTTCTCCGCGGACTATTGCCGATTCAATTTCGTATTTAATTTTTTATCACGACTCATTAACGACGCAGGGATACAATATGATACTATTTTAAAACACGAAAGCGTTTATCTTTTCTTGGCACCATCGATGCTTTTATATTCATCCGTATGCAACGGACTTCTAATACGACTGCGGATTGTTTCGTATTTCTTCTCTTCCGCGGCGCGTTTACATCGATCATGCGCATGTATGATATCGTCAAAACGCGCGTGCGCGTTTTTGTGTTCGATCTTTACGCGCGCCGTATTCCGCATTTCCTAATCCGCAGTTTGCAATCATTCATTTATTACTTATCTTAAAAAATGAATGCATGCTTCTTATCTTCTCAACGGAATAATCTAACGTATATTTCAAATCAGACGGTACCTATAAGTTACTTTCTGATCGATTGGGAATAGTTCATTTTTATTATAACATAAATCGGAACTAGAATTCGAATGAGGCGCGAGATCAGCGATCTGAAGTTTGCGGTTAATAATTTATCGACTTATATCAAGAAATGTTTCTTACAATATATGGGGAATTCCACGCCAACTCACCGAGCCCGTGACCCTGACCAATTTTGATTTTTCTGATTTTTTTTTATATGATCGACCTTTCTCCAAAAACCACGAAAAAGGTGTTTTTTTTTTTTTATTTAGACCCTTTCTGTTTAATCGTTATTGAAGCTATCTCAAAAACGCCATTTTTTATATATTTCAAAAAATTCACAAAAATTCCTTGGAGTGAAACGATGATTTTAAGCCCAGAATAGGAATGTGATTCCAGTTTCACTAGTTTCTGGAGCGATTCAAACATTTCATTTCAACAATTTCAACGCAAGTTGTACGATTTTTTTGTTGAATTAAAATGTTTGAATCGCTCCAGAAACTAGAAAAACCGGGATCACATTCTCATTCTGGGCTTAAAATCATCGTTTCACTCCAAGGAATTTTTGTGAATTTTTTGAAAAAAATAGAAAATGGCGTTTTTGAGATAGCTTCAATATCGATTGAACAAAAAAGGTCTAAAAAAGAAGAAAAAAAAAACACCTTTTTCGTGGTTTTTGGAGGAAGGTCGATCATATAAAAAAGAATCAGAAAAATCAAAATTGGTCAGAGTCACGGGCTCGGTGAGTTGGCGTGGAATTCCCCATATGTTTTTTTTTTATTTTTTTTGTTCGCTTTTTACGATTCGCTATCGAATAACATGATTCTCGATACACTTTGACCTCTTTTTTTTCTGATGACCTCAAAAAAATATAATATCCTCATATTTAAACGGCCTAATACCTTCTTCGTATTATTTACGACGCATGCAATAATCAACCTGAAAATTTTCATACATGCTCATATTTTTTCTGACAAATATAATGCACCTCGAAATAATAATCGACTGGATTATTTTCAAACTGCATAGTATAGCCAGTCGCCAGTCAGCTATACAAGCGCAATTATATTACAACCTAGCGCAACCTCTGGTAAAATCTGAAAACCTCGCTAGGGGTCCAACGGGAGTAGAGCGGCCCGCTATCGAAGTACGCGCTACTAGCTGGCTCGAGAAAATATTAACGTCACAGTCACGTCGTGTTGTAGAATGACATTTAAAATTAATAGTCTGTGTATTGTTAAACGAGAATAACACTAGCGTATTATATATTTATATATATAGTATATGTATATATTATATTATTTTATTTTATTATTTCAAAATCGTTCCAATTTACATATGGCTTATTGAATAATATATATATTAAAGAGAAATATGGACGTGGACAACGAGTTCGATCAAAATTTATTACAACAATTCAGCTGTCTTGGTACGACGGACAAAGATGACCTGGTGAAACAGCTTCAGAGGTTATTGGCTGGTAGCCACCTCAACGAAGCTACGGCAGCATTCTTTCTGGATATGAATAATTGGTGAATAATTAACGAATATATTCAAACCGAATTGCGTAGATATGAAGAAAGAGAAACTACGCTGAGATTAGACATAACCTAACCTAACCCTAACCTGAATTTAACGATAAACGTATTCTTAACCTTAAAAAATAAAATGTAAATTCGTGTTTTTATATTATTTTAAACAGGAATCTCCAGGCAGCGATATGTAGTTATTTCGATTTTGAATCCCCGTTCAAACTACCATCTATGGGTTTGATATGCGACTCTACGATCGGGGAAGGTGAATCAGTACCTCCGAATACAAAATTTCGCAAATCGTGGCAAGTTCAAAACACAGGAACTGAGCCCTGGCCAGAAGGAGTTTGCCTTCAACATACTGGCGGAGTTAAAATGGGAGATTCAAGTCCTGTCGCTGCTCCATGTTTAGCGCCAAAAGCTACTCTTGAATTAAGCGTAGAATTAGTGAGTCCGTCAGAGCCAGGAGTTTACCAAAGCAAATGGAGAATGGCGACACCAACCGGTTCTTATTTTGGTGGTAGATAAAATTATATATATATATAATATACATATATATGATGTTTTTATTCTACTTGATCAATTTTTTTTATAACAATTTATGTAAAACTAATATTTTTTATTTTCAGATGTGATCTGGGTCATAATAACCGTTTGCGAGGGAGGAACGCTGGCCGTAACTCAGCAGTTGCATCAGTTAAGTACTTCGCAGGTCAACGATGTTCAAATGTGCTAGCCCCCTGTCTTATTGTCCAATTGTGTATAAGAGCTAAATTCTTTATAAGAAATGAAAGTGTCCAGAAAGCTGTCATTTTATTTTTACTCTTTTCTTCTTAAATTTTGAGAAAACCATTTTTTCTAGAGTTAAAAAAATTCAGATCAGATTAATCATTTTTATTTTTTCGGCGCCTATTTAATTAATTATAGTATACTATAAAAACTGTTTGTCATTCTTAATCGAGAAGCAGAATATAATATAATAACGATTGCGTTTTTACACGCAGTGCTAAATTTTATCTATATAATCTGAAAATCATAAGCCTTTTTAGAACTAGCTTACATGATCATTATTTGAAATAAGATTTATAATTTAAAGAAATATTTGAGATTCCTTATATTTACAGTTGGGTATGTTACATACGCTTACATTCGCTTCGATTTTTTTTTTTACAAAGTATACTGTATCTCTTATTAAAAGTTATTTGAAAAGTACATTATTTAAACAACAAAAAAACGAAAGAAAAAAAATAGATTCTAATCTTGTAATGATATTTATATGATTTAATGATTATCACAAAGTCTTAAAAAATAACAAAAAAAAAAGAAAAAAAGGAGAACAACATAAATATTAAGAAATGAGTTTATTAAATATATAATTTTTATTAGGAAATAAAATATACATGAAATATAAGGATATTTAAATATTTTATTATAATATTTAAATATTTATACATTATATACCTGTTTTATCGTTATATTTTCGTACATCATTCTCAGATAACACAAAGTTCAAACAAATACAATTTCATTGATTTGAGAAAGAGACAAAAAAGGAAGCTGATTCGAATATTTTTGTACTGGTTATAACAACGGTGATGCTTTTAATACATAATTTCAATTGTATTAATACACTTCTCCAACATTCATGTATTAGTGATGTACATGAAACTATATCAATAGTTAAATTAATGTTTCGAATTTACATTCTCCAATCTCTTGAGAGAATTCGAGCAATATTGTTTAGGAACTTAAAAATTGATCTCATCCTAGTGATAAAGTTAGTTAATCCTCTTAATATTGTATACATATAGAGAATCTATATAATATTAGAAATGAAACTATCATTTCACGAGTTACACAGCCATATCCATCTGGATCTTTGGATGCGGATCATATCCAATTAGCTCAAAGTCTTCAGCCTTGAAGTCGTCGATATCAGCAACCTTTCTGGTAATATTGAACCTGGGGAACGGCCTTGGTGTACGTTGTGTCTGTTCTCGAAGTGCAGTAATGTGGTTTAGATATACATGGCAGTCTCCCATCGTGTGAACAAATTCACCGGGCTATAAATTTGAAAAAATTATGAAGTAATATTGATTAGCGTTTAAAAATATAAGTGCAATTGTGTTTTTGAGAAAATTCATTAACGTTCTACAATATTTAGTCCTATCTTTAGATCGTGACAAGAATCACCTTCAATCCTGTAACATGCGCAAGCATATAAGTAAGCAGTGAATAACTGGCGATGTTAAAAGGTACGCCAAGTCCCATATCCGCACTACGCTGATAAAGTAAACATGACAATTCTCCATCAGCTACATAGAACTGTACCAAACAGTGGCAAGGCGGTAAAGCCATTTTTGGTATATCGACCGGATTCCACGCACACATTATGATGCGTCTATCGTTTGGTGAATTCTTCAGTTTATCGACAACGTCCTTAAGTTGGTCTATGCCTGAAATAAGACAGTTGAAAAGTTGCATGAGGAAAAAAAATATGCAAAAATTATACAAAAACGATTTTAATACAAGAAGATAACAAAATACCTTTCCCTGAGTAGTCGGTCTTCATGTCTTTGTACTCTGCGCCATGGTGTCGCCATTGAAATCCGTATACTGGTCCCAAATCGCCTATTTCTCTATCAGTAAAACCACAAGTGTCTAAAAATGATCGAGAACTATTTGCGTTCCAAATCTTCACACCTCTGTCTGACAAGTCTTTGGCGTTTGTCGATCCTCTAATAAACCATAAAAGTTCTTCGACTACGCCCTTCCAGAATACTGATTTAGTAGTAAGTAATGGAAACACGCCTGTGATTTGATTCAAATTTTTTGTTATTTAGTTTAGATAAGAAATGGTCAGATTTGGGGGCGGCGGGGAGGGGAGAGGGGTAGCGTAAATTTCAATATTCTTACCATCTCTGAGACTGAAACGCATTTGGGGTCCGAATATTGAGTGAGTACCGACACCAGTGCGATCTCCCTTTTTCGTACCACGGTTAATAATTCGTTTTACTAAATCTAGGTATTGGTATTCTTCGTGTCTCTCATCTTCGTTAAATTGTTCATTTAGCTCGTTCGTCAATGTGTATTCTTTAGATTCAGAGGATTTAACATCCGAGAGTTTTGATCCGTCCATTTCGGTCATTGATTGATGTTGATCACCGTTTCCCTCCAAATTCTGAGCTGTTGAGTTCATTATTTTCGGCATATATGCAGGGCCGTGCCAACGGGCGGCGCAATGGGGCAACCGCGCCAGGGCGCCACCTCGCATGGGGCGCCGCATCGTTAGTCCAAATCAATTGTTACAATTGCTACAGTGACATTGTAGATGATTTCGCGAAAGTAAAAGCGAGAAAAGTGAACTTTAACAAAATCTGAATATATATTTTCAAATCAATACTAACCAGGGCGCCATGGGAAACTGTTGCCCCAGGTGCCATTTTAACTAGGCACGGCGCTGCATATATGCCTAGTAAAGGTTTAATAAAAACAAACCTTTCACTTTTTTTCACACACACACGGAAGGCACAGATTCATTCGCTTTAATATAATCCGTAATCAATAATTATTTTCGTTATTTCAAAGGGATGCGTATTATTATAACTTCGGCACACGAGCTTAGAGCATTTATACCTGGAGGGAGCATCTCGGTCGAAAAGCATGCAGACAGAGAGGGAAACAACTCGCAGATAACCTCTCTCTTTCTACGCCAGGAGCGTAACATAACAAGCCGGGTACCCGCGCTATAGTGAACGAGAAATCATGACATGAAATATTTACAGGTTACAAGTCGTTTCTAAAATGATTTGAAATCACTATCTGATTAAATAATCAATTGGTATAACCCCCAAACACACATATCATACTTAACAGATCGGATGGAACTAGTGAAAATAAATGCACGGGGCACCGCGACTCTTTACTTACGGGTGTAGCTAGTCACGTGACTAAAATGTGACGACCAATCGGATCCTGCGCGACAAAGAGAGGCTCTCAGCGTCATATGTCTGTCTCTGCTGCATTCGCCACTTATGGGAAAAGATATGACATGCTCCCTCCAGGTATAAATGCTCTAAGCACACGAGGTACCGAATGGTTTCGCCATCTATTAGGCAAGTTTAAAACTATAAATTGGGCAAATAGGTGGCATTATACTTGCACAGGTATATTTTATTATTACCAATTGTTGATAAATACATTTTCTTCTTTCTTCAATTTTGTGTATAAATGTTTATATTTATTACATTTTTATTTTATGTATATACATATAAGTAGTAGTAGATCAGTTGTTATACTATCCCTGTTTGTATAATTCCTGTTTATATTTAATAAAAATTCATCGACTATATGTCCGAAAGGACGATAAGTCATAAAAGGATGAATTGAATAAAAATTCATCTTAGTTATGCATAGAAAAGAAGAGATCTGATTGCTAGTCCAATTAATAATTTTTTACAGAATAAATAGCGATGGACTTGTTAATATAATACAGAATAATAATACATTTATCCTTAGGGTCTTCACTGATGAATAAATAATCGTAAATTTAAATTCCAAAATTCGTATACTAGACCAAATTATCGTATAACAGAATTTTCTCTCTTTCTCTCATTCCTTGAGCTAGTTGTATCTACGTGTTAATAACATGACTGTTATTCTCTCCTGTTTCAGAATTCAAATCAATGAATCCGGTATTCGAATCATTGGCATTAGTATTACTCGGACCATCTTCGGTCGTATTATATCCAATAAACGAGGACGCTGGAGCACTTTGAGCCGCTGGAGCGGGGGCGTCGGGTAAAAGAGACGTCCGCTCGTTCGCGCTTCCCCAAGTTTGGTGGTAGGAACCACGTCCCCGAATTCTACGACTTAGAGAAGATCCGACGACCCCCAAATGCTCCTTTATGTCATTGTGGACATCGGAGATGTCCCACATAGCTCTGAAATTTATTTAAACAGTAATTGCCGTTAGATCTTTGGGTAAAATGAAATTTGAAATTTTTTCCAGAGATTAGTAAACATCAATGACGTATTTATTTATTCACCTGAACGCATCCCACCACGCCTGAGTCTGTGCCAAATTTACAAAAGGCTTATAACTGAAGCTGTAATGATGGGCAATAGCTGCGAAAAACATCTCTATACAAATTAAAAAATCCTGGAGTTTTAAGGAAATGTTTTTTATGTCATCCTCGTTGTCTGTGTCAAAAATACTCGATATAACATTGAAGTATACCAGCATTGCTATGATCACACCTTGGCTGTAAAAAATAGAATAAAATTTTTAATATAATCGAGTGAATTCTCAGTTCGATAAAGCAGGTTGATCAATTTATACGAGGTATAAATATCGGTCTAACTTACAAAAATGAAAAGAATACAACAGCTTTAATGCAGAGGAATTTTCCGATTGGTTTCATCGGCCTCAAAGCCTCAGAATTAGCTCGGTAAAATAATACCAGACAGTACATGGCGACAAATTGTGATAAATTGTTGAAAGCAATCATGTAGGGGAAGACTTTGTCGCCTCTGAATTCGCCTTCCCCATAAATTCCGTACAGTTCGCAAATGCTGTAAAATAGAAGAAGAAAGAACATGTTAATTGTTGAAAATAAATCATGTTTTTCTAAGTTCTAAGTTATCGAAAAAAGTATGTGTGCATTAATTAGCGAGATAGAAAAGAACCAATTTAACAAAGATAAATATAATTCTCAACTAACAATGAGATCAATGTTGTTATAGGCCGCACAACTGTGTATTGAAGTATGCCGTGTTTACACATATGGACAAATTCTCTTCCCATTTCCCAATCTGGTAAACAGCATAAGGGAAACATGTGATGAACTTGTGGTGAAAGTTCTAATGTATGTTCCAGGTGATTATCAGAGTCCAAGTAAGCGAGTAGGTACATCATGAAGTTGTAAATAACGTATGCTTCGTAACATTCTCTCAAACTATCCACGTATATACTACCGTCTGGAAACATGAGACCGAGCCACTGAAAATAGGAATAAAATAATCATTTATTTAAACGTATTCATAGAACTTCTATTGTTTCCGGAATTATAATATATAGAAAGTTTATTCAAATTTCAGTGAAAATGCCAGAGTAGAGAAACTGACTTACAGCATTGACAGCGTAAATTGGTACCATCCATAAAATTCTATAAAAAAAAAAAGAAGATAATACATGCGATATCTGTGGAGGAATGAATAAATAATTGAAGTATATGATTTTTTTTTTCTTTTTTTCTGTTTTTTTAGTATTGTTTGAATGGAAAATATCGTTCACCTGATTATATGCTTCTGTAATCTTGGCTGGGTGTAGTGTATCATGTGTTGAACAATTTCATAAAATGAAATTGGTAATGCGAGTAGGACAAACGCCCCTCCTGCCAAAGCGCCTTGATCTCGTTTTTTGAATCCATTATTAATAGAATTGACTAATAAAATTGGTACCAAGATGATGATTACCAGCCCATAGAGGCATGTTAATAAAGGAAGAATCCATACCCGCCAACGCTGACAAATCGATGCCATTGTTTGTATATATTTACATATTTATCTATCTCGTTTTTATTTTTATTTTTATTTATTTTGTTTTTACTTCTTTTTTTGTTATAAAAATTATTCGCTAAGTTTTAGGTGAATAAAAAAACCAAAGAAAAGAGAATTTTCATTTAAGTAAAATTATTATCATTCGTTCTCATATTCAATATCCTTTCCTTTGTTCATTTAAATTAAAATCACAGTCATTATACATTAATTGTTAGCTGATCGGTTTATATTTTGCTAGTATTTGTAATTATTTATCCTATAAATAGTTGCATATAAGGTTGAAATTAAAAGAGTGCATTGAAGATTTTATTTGACGTTTGAGTAATTATGGCTAGAGACTCGAGATTATTATTATTTACATAACAACATAGATGGTAAAACGATTAATGTAGTATGCTATTATGCTAATCTAGTACAATAATCGGTGAGTCAGCTGACAATTTATTGTACTCGAAAGATTACACACTGTTTATTTACCGCGGAGTTTTGCGTCAGTCCATCATTTACGGTAATTTCATTTGACGAGTATGTTTATTTACGGATTTGACCAACTTCACGCGAATCTTATTATACGTCGAGACTCTCTATTTTCAATCATAATAATTAACAATAAAATGACACGAAGGAGTTCGTTCCTTGATTTTTGACATTTCATACACTAGTATTAATTATGGGGAATTCGTATGATTCGTATACGTCTGTTTATAGTTTTATCCGACTTGTTACCAACCTAACGATATAAATTAACTTTTTATCGCACACATGATAAAAATCGTTTTTAAATTTGAATAAAGGTAAAAAATAACGGTAAAATAATCTAAAAAAATTCAGTTTAAATTTATTTCATCTAAAATCTGTGCAATTTATGATTTTTTTTCTAAATCGACCTTGATATCTACGTTTAATAAATTACATTAATCCTAGTAAGTTTATCGGCGGAGAATCGCCTGCGCATACATACATATTCTACATCCGGTTTAATGGCGTCAAGAAGCAAGCACTGTTGTCACATTTTGGTCTACAGTGTTTCAATATTTTTCTTTGTTTATATAAATCGGGTTAATACGGCGATGAGTTTCTGATGATCAAACAAGCCAGGAGATTATCTGAGTAATGTTAAATCCGTAATGAATTTACCCCTTTCTTTGTCTCATAATAAGACATAATAATTTTTGCTTAAGTTGCGGGTGCAGTGACCTTGGGGCCCTGCTGTCATCGCGTTACGCCTAAACGGCGGTAAATTTAAATCTAAAAAAAACAACCTAAAAATCGATTGACACGCTAACGTAATCCATAATCCGCGAATGAAAACAACTCAGATGCATTCCAAGCGCTTTAATTACACCAAAAGTCGAACGATCATGGAAGTTACCGCCGACGAAGAGGCGCAAGCCGTTTTATTGGAAGGAATGGAAGGCGCTCAGTACATAACCATACAACGCGCAGACGGTGAATCTCTCGAAAAAGGAGTACCGCTTTTACTAAACGGGGAATTGATACCCGAAGGTATGGTCGTAGATATGATTAACGCTAGCGTTGGTTCTGAGTACACAACTACTACGCAGTATTACGAAACCGAGGACGATCTTCTCCCGCATGAATTGACGGAGGTAAAAAATCCCATTTCATTCATAATATGCTTAAAATATTCTGAAACCTATGTGTGTTCTTATTTTTTATAAAGGATCGAAGATTAGCAGCAGCTTTGGCCGCCGTTCAACTTCAACAGCAACAAAAACAGCAACAATTACATAGCCAGCAACACGGAGATCCGTCGTTACCAGACGTCGGACATTTGGAGTCTCTTTCACCAGTTAATGCGTATATTCAAGCAATTCCAGTCTCCGATCAGACCCCGGTATATCCGACGTTGCATTCGCTGAAGAGAATATCTCAGAACGTAAAGCAGGAGTTTATAAACATAAAGAGCGAGTATGAGATAGACGTTTCTGCGGAGAGTAGCGAAGACGCGGCGTTGAATCCTGGGCCGAAGAGATCTCTGCCTCATAAAAAGAGGATTCCGAGAAAGCTGAAGCAACAATCGAAGAGAGTTTCGGCCAGGAGAGACAACGCTAAATTAAATCAGGAAATTTTACCTCAACAACAAGTTAACGAGGCTCAGATTAACGCTTTTAGATGCGAATTGTGCGGCTGTACGTTCGGCGGGCAATTAAAATTTTTTGAACATTTAAAGGTGGGATTATTGGATTGAAATCTGTTTCATATCAGTTTGTTTCAAATTAATTTAATCGGCTTTATCTCGTTACAGGCACATTATGAACCGGTGAAACTAGAATCGAGAATAGCACAGGCTACTAACACAAGCATCACCATATCGGTGTCAGAATCCGTCCAGGGTCTTGAAAATACTGGAATAGAAGAGTTCAGCGAGCCCGAAGATCTGATGGAAGGGATAAGAGGAGTGGGTCGGTTGAAAATTTGAATATTATGTTTTTACCGATATTTTATACGCTTGTATATAACTATAATATTTCATTGTTGTTTCCTTTTTCAGTTGAGGAAACTGGAGCTCATATTGACGATGAACCTGATGGGCAATTGAACGATGTTAACGGAGGATCAACCTTGTGGGCAATATCTGACGTACCAGATCACGGAGCGCAGGAACAGGTCGAAACAACTACGATTAATGGAAGTGATTTACTGGAAAAAGAAGAAATTGAAGTACCCGAAACTACTAAGAAAAAGAAATCACAAAAAAACAGAAGGTCTAGTATGTATCTCGATCAAAAAAGTACCCAAACTAATTCTTGATCATCGCTCACTTTTACTATATTCAAAAACCTACGAAAAGCCTCAATTTTTCACTCATAATTCGTCTGTTTCCACCTACACATCATCTTTAATCTCGTGTGAAAACAAATTTTCAAAAACCATTAACTCATCTGTTTTTTCTTTCCTAATGCAGTTGACGAACTAGTGTGTCCGCAATGTGGTCGGTCATTCAATCATAAAAATAGTTTGGTATATCATATGCGATCTCACAGTGGAGAGAGGCCTCATCAATGCGATGTTTGTGGAAAAAGCTTCTTTGCTGCGAGTGCACTAAAGGTATCATTATTCAGGATCAAACTAATTCGATTATCAATTTTTGGGGTCTATGTCACAAGTTTTCTTCATATTCATCTTATTTTCTAAGTAGATTGTGTAAATTTAGCTTTTATTTCTTATAAATTAATACATCAGTGTCTTATTTATCTCTGCATGTGTAAAATGAAGATATATTGTTACAGGTTCACAAGCGATTGCATAGCGGCGACAAACCCTACAAATGCGATGACTGCGGACGTCACTTTCGTCAGTGGGGTGACCTGAAGTATCACTCAACTAGTATTCATTCAGAACAAAAACAGTTTCAGTGTGAATATTGCGGGAAAGATTTTGCCCGAAAATATTCTCTGATTGTTCATCGGCGGATTCATACTGGGGAAAAAAATTACAGATGCGAATACTGTAATAAAACTTTCCGAGCTAGTAGTTATCTACAAAATCATAGGCGAATACATACTGGAGAAAAACCCCACCCATGTACAGTTTGTGGAAAACCTTTCCGGGTCAGAAGCGACATGAAAAGGCATCTCAATACTCATTCACGCGGCAGATATGATAGACCTGTTAATCGCACAACAGTTAGCAAGGGCTTGACAGAGGAAGGAGACAAAGGATCTCAAGTCAGAACATCACAGAATAGTATGGTTGAAGATCTGAAGCTCGAGGTCGAGGCTAATGGAGTGGTAGAAATTCTTTCCCCAGAAGATAATCCTGAGAGTATTCTGCCTCACGAAGGTGGTCAGACCTTGGAATATTCAGTCGCACGAACCACAGATGGTGAAACAGACAGAGATCCTTTAGAAGCCGATGTACGAACGACAGATACGCTGTACGTAGGCTCGTGTTACCGTAATCCATAGTCTGTGGATTGCTTGAGATTATAGATCAGTCTTTTTGATTGTCTAAATAGCTGATCTGATTGAATTTTTTCTATGTTACAGACAGTATTACTTCATCTAACTCGATTCGATTCACCATTGATGTACAGGATTGGATATGATCATATGCCGTTGCAAAAACATTTTTGGATTGATGAATTTGATACGTATGTGTATAGTAATTAATTTTCTTTTTTCTTTTTCTTAAGAAAGGAGGACATTCTACTGCAATGGTATTGTTCAAAGTGGCTATAAATTCGATATTGTACATGTATGTGCTACTGGTATCTGTGGTATACTTGAATTCTGTACTTTGCTGATGGTTTGTAGTTAGTATTACAGTGTTCAACATTTCTGAGCGCTGTTATCGTTAGTACAATTATAGTAACATAATTATTAGTAAAGCAAGATACATGGTATACATGTAATGTATAAAGATACCATTACACATGAATGGTCTTTGTATCCAAAGTGATACAGTTGTGGGAAAAGATTGACGAGTTTTAAAACATATAATCTCGTTTGTATTATCTGTTGGCTATTTCCATACATAACTGCAAAGAGAGTATTGGATAGTTAAAGAAAGATGAATATTGTAAATCTTTAGCATAAAATTATTGTTATCTCTCAATCTATAGGAAAGATTACGTTAGTTTAGGTTTCAATACGTTTGGTATGATATATTATATTATATTATATTATTTTAGGATACTAAAGATAAAATTAGGTAATTAGCTACTTCTCTATCAATATTTTTTTAATGCGACAATACTTTAGCGGGTATAACTGAGATTTCTAATTTACCAATGCCTTTTGTATTGCGAAATTACGCGAGTATGTAATACTTATTTTTAAACATGATCAAAGCTTTTGCTTATTGTATATGGTCAAAAAGAAAATTGAGGCTGCTATAATGATCTACAATAGTTGCCAGAAGTATGAGACTTAATTATTTTTGTTCGATAAATTATACATACTTTAATAATTATGGCAGCAAATTTCATACATAACAGAATTTAATTAATTGGCTTTAATTCAATCAATTATCACAACTTAGGTCAGGGGTCGGCACACTCATTAGGCCAAGGAGCCAAAGCCGTAAATCCACTCAACCCACTCACCGGCACTAATCCTTTTAACGCCGTTTCTGGGAATTTGGCAGGTATGGGTGGGGATATGCAGGTATGAAAAGACTTGGACAGTCAGACGCAGTTTTTGCCGTCCCAAATAGACCGCACACCCCTTAGTTCCTTTTATTTCTCCTGAACGCTGCCCCTACCATCGAACTTTCCGGTAAGGACAACTGACCGTTCTCAGGTAGACCGAGGGGACTTACGGCCGTAGTAATTGACACTTAGAGCCAGGCTGGCTCCGAGAGCCCGGCCGTGCCGACCCCTGACTCAGGTAATATTTGTTAATTATTTTAAACTATCTAAAAAGCATCAATGTACTCGTTGATTAGACTCGATATTTTTAAAACGACTATAAGTTTTGCACACATTAACACAGACCTGGCATACGAATGAAGAATCCCATATATCTATAGTATCAATACGTCATAATCCCATTTCAATTAACAAATAATTGCGAAAATGTATATCATGTTTTCAAACATAAATCGATTAATTGTTTATATATCAAAAGTCAATGTTGAAAAATATATTTTTTACACGTATAGATTTTCACACAAATCTTCATTCCATCCCTTTGCTTTATCCATCGTTTCATCTATGGTTTAATCTTGTAAAGGAGATGATGCAGATGCTAACGTCGAACTGTGCTTATTAGTAAATATTTGTAGCAGTAATGTGATGTCTCTCGATTCTAAGGCTGGTTTTAGTCTCTCTGTTGCTAATTTGCTCGTGATTCTGTAAAAACGAAGTTTAAAAACTGGAATAGCTTCAAGAATGTCTGCATCTAGATTTCAGAATCAATTGTTGAACTTTTAAATGTCTTTACTTTTGACGACCTTTGGCTCGTTCCCAATCAACGTATAAATCAGTAATTGTTCCGTATAATCGTTGTAGCAAATCGGGATCTTTCGTAAGTTCCGATCTGAGCTTTGATTCCTTTTTTAACAACTCTTGGTACTTTGGACAGAGTTGATCCGGACTTGTGTTCATCTCCCACTCTTGTAGCGCGTCCAAAATTTTTATCTTATCTTGCAGCTTTTGAGCTTCTTCGATTCGAGGAAGAACTAGTTCCAATACTCTGGATATGCTTCCGTCAGCTACATCTATGGATAATAAATTTATCTGAGTCCAACGCTGAGCCAATAATCGGAAACTAATACTCGTAAACGATTAGTAGCTCACTACAGAAAACATCAAGTCGTA
The DNA here is from genome assembly GCA_963992785.1 of Tenthredo livida. Lineage (NCBI taxonomy): Eukaryota > Metazoa > Arthropoda > Insecta > Hymenoptera > Tenthredinidae > Tenthredo > Tenthredo livida. The sequence goes on along the minus strand of OZ023071.1, from coordinate 4,666,334 downwards.
TTTTTCTCTTGGTAGCTTCTCCGGTCAATATATCACGCAGAATAATAATGCTAGATATATTTTCACCCAGAAACATCGCCGTGCCTTTCCTGAAAGTAGACCAATCAGAAGATACTATAATTTACGAAGCTTAAAAATATCAAAAGTATAACAACTCAGGACTCGCTTGTAATTGCATTTCAATATTGTTCCAATAAACGTCGATGTGAATATTAAATTTCCCTCTCCATCTTCTAAATGTGGTCTTTCCGGTATGTCTGGTAGAGTCAGTGAAAGCCAGGCGTGAATCTATGATCATACAAATGATATCTTATCGCTATTATTATCTGAAAATACGTTGCTTTTTCACAAGGAATGTAATTTTATAACATTGTTTGCAAAACCTCAGCAGCAGTGAAAGAGCCTCGTAAATTCAATTCGTTGAACGGCCCACCCGGCTGCGTGTTCTGTTCATCCTTGTGAATTCTTGAATGGAAAGATAACGCATGTATTGGAATTTGGATCCGCCGACAGCATTTGGGTTGCACCTATTGCGATCGAATGAAATACTACTTCATTTAATTTCAAGAAAATATCAATCAGCGCTAACTGCACTATGTGACGAAACAATACAATACCTGTGAAGTCACATAGATTTGCAAGGTGCCAGCCTGCCCTTCGATCGTCCTTAATTTCATATCAAGACGATTGGTGTTGACCTTAATGAAAATACAATACTATGAGTAGATCTTGATATCAGATTTCATACTCCACACAATGCTACTCACAAGCATTATAATGATCGCAAGACTGAAGAATTCCTAATTCAACACGATAAAGTACTATCAATGAAATTATTCTATCTACCTGGCATCTATAAGTAGCCAGAACATAGTTGCCAGACTTGGGATCACACGCTGATAAACTAGTAACTGCGCTGTTACTTTCAACGTCCAATAAATCCACCGGAGTATCAGATTGAAGTAATACATTATCGATGGATGTTTCTAATTCAATCGATAAGGTATAAGAAGCGTCGTTCTTATTAATGAGCATCCTGAGAGTCCAGAAAAATAATCTCAAAATATTTTCAGCTGTGAATAATTAGTATATATAATTTTCAAATGTTTTAGCTGTTACCTATGATTAACAGAGAGTATCGGTGGAGCTAAAACATCGATCGGTGTATTTATCATCTCTTTTTCTTGATTTACTCTCTGTTCCAACTGTTCTACTTCGCTTTTTAGTTTAGCTATAAATCCGTCGTCCTGGTCAACTTCTAATAAACCAGGTGGCTTCGTTGTGAGGCCAAATATTCGTCCGGAGTAAGTTGTTACCAAGACTTCAGGGTAGCCTACAGCTCCAACAACGCCTCCTACTACAGTACTGATACTCTCGCCGCAATTCTGTTGGATTTATGAAATGAAGAATTACTGCGTGAAGTAATCTGTGTTTATTTATCATTTTTCAAAGGTGTATCTTATAACTTACGTGACGATACTTTAAGACAGGTGTAATATCATCTTCTTCAGGAAATGCGAATACTTCTATGATTCCGTTCTGCCTTCCGACAAGAATATCTAAACCATCCTGCAATTCGTATGTGTCTAAAGATGTGATTTCGGCTCCACCATCGCTGATCAACCATGTTACTCTCAGAGTCTTATCCCGCTGAAGAGTGAGTAAGCCAACTCTACCATCCGTTGTTCCTACTAATATACGATCTTTAGATTCAGCGTCGTATTCTCTGAAAGAAGATTAGCTTTTAGAAAACCTTTCATTTAATAAATGAACGAAAAAAAAAAGAGAAAGAAAACAAAATTTTCTTTCTACCTGTAAGGTACTAGAATAGTTGGAACAGTAGTCAATCTGAGTAAAGTCGGAGTCTTTCCTCCATGAAGAACCCGTACCTGATTCAGAGAATAGAATTAAAATGAGAATCGATGAGGATGAACAAATTTTTATGGAATTAAATCCTGATCAATGTATGGATAAACTAGACCCACGGCGCAATCCCCACATGCAAGAACAGCAATAATGTTGGAGCCTTCAGTCGGCAAGAGTAAAACATCCATTATTCTCTCACCAGCTAGATACGCGTCCGCATCTCTGCAATCGTGATATCTATGGTATAGATCTTTAGCGCAAGCTGCTAGATCTGGTCCAAGAACATATCTATAAAGATAATGAAATGACCAATGCAGATACTACGCTGAGATTGTAGATTATATATATTTTGTTCAATGCTAAACTTACACCACAGAAATTGGATCTAACAAGTTGGTATCAAATTCTAAGAACACTTTTCCTTTTCTAGTATATCCTTTGACCGAGCTATCATAGGCAACAAATATTTTATCCTTTTGAGTACCTAGAACCCCGCCAAGTACAATTCTACTAACTTTTGGCCCTGGTAAAGATTTGAAAGATAGCTGTAGCTCATCCTTTTTCATACCTGCTTATACAGATGAGTGAATATTTTAATACGACAATGTGTTTTGCAGTAGTTGTATAAATTATACAGGGTGAGTTTTTTCCGGGATCATGAGAGGGCGCGGCTTAAATCGGCTGAGACACCGCCTCCTACTTTTCATATTTGCAATTTTCAGAATAACAATTCTCACTCATGTTAGCTACGATTCGTTTGGCTCTTGACGTGTATTTACAATATACGAAAATTCATGCAGCCTTGTTTAGCTACTGTAAAATCATTCCCCTGATAATAACAAGTATGAATAGATGAGGAGGCGGAGTCTCCGCCGAATTAAGCCACACCCTCTAGCTCAGCTCTACCCCGGAGAAAACTCACCCTGTATATGCTTATGAGACTAGTTTGTGTAAATTAGTAACCATATATGTGTAGAATTCCATCGTGATCGGCTACTGCGAATTTTTGAGTCTGTTTCGGATCTGTTATAGGCAACAATTTCGTTGTACCTCGCGAAGTTGAACCAACTACAGCGTAATCTATTCTTGTTAGAGATAACGTCATTTTTAATAAGTTTTTATGATTTAGATACTCTGGTGTTTGCCTATTCTAAATACTCAGACAGTATATTGATAGAGTACGTAGTATATTAAACTGATCAATTTCACCATAGCAACGTTACGAATCATAACATTACATATTCGTATACGCGTGCATATTATGTATAGTGGCGGGCCTAGTTCAAATAAATACAAATTTGGCGCGTGCGGAATCCGCGTTTCCGATTTTTGGAATTAACACACATGCGAAAATGCCATAGCACCTTACTGATATTTCAAGCGGAAAGTAGAAAAATACGCCGATTCATACGCCTAAAAATCATTCTACTATGCAGTTTTTGTCTCTGCAATAATTCATAAAAATTAATAATATGCTCGCTCGTATACTTGTATGTATTTAAATTTTCTATTGTTCGACAATTTGAGTTTCATATCCATGTTCAACTATTATTTATACATTGAACTAATTTTTTAATAAGCTTTCTGCTGCCTGCACAATGTATGGGCTTAAACATTTTTTCAAATACGTTAGGACGGCCCGCCATACCGGCGCCAATTCTCAAATTACTTTTGCTGCATCGGTACGCGTTTTGTTATACGACCTGACGCAACTACCGAGGGCAACCCAATGCCGATCTTATGATTTCTACCTCGAGTGATAGATGGCGCTATTATTTAAACGCCTCTGCTTTCTTTCGGCCCGCGCGAGCAGTCCGTATTTAAAAAGATGCGAGGTGGAAATTATGTTCGAACCAGTCTACATAATGAATTATGGAATACGTATTAATCGTTATAGCTGTATATCTACTTTATCAAGAAATATAATTCATTCCAATTAATGTTGAGTCTCATTGCTAATTGTATGACTATTATTTGCTAAATCAAAAAACAAAAAATAGCTTCAAAAGTATACTAAATTTTGAACATGATCTACGAAATATTAAAAAAAAAATACATCGGGCATTGCACGCCAATCTGGAAAGCCTGTTACCCTGATATATGCGATTTTTTTTATTAATCATGAATACAATGAAGACTGAGAAATGTTAAAACTTTTTTTTAACATACACCCACACTACTGTATTTATTTCGTATTATATTATTCGTCAGATTATTCGGTCTCATGTTATTTAACCGTAGACAAATTATGATTACAAAATAAGTATCTGATTTCTATACACGCACATTAGTATATAAAATCCATATATTATTTAATTTTTTAAATTTCCCTAGAGACCAGGAAACGGTCAAGGTAAAAGGCGTATAGCTTGAACGTTGCCTAGTTGCGTCAGTTACGCATTTGGGATACCCTACATAGATTATGTTAAATTATATTTCATGATGATTTCGAAATAACATTTTGGCTCATATCCTCAATAAAATATGATGCCCTTTATTGCTATTCAATATTTAAAATATCGATAGAAACCAATTGTACTCTGTTATACCTACGAAATATTTCAATTCATATATGTAGGTATAAACATCTTATGAAAATTATCAACGTTGTACCAAGGGCTGGTCTAGAGAAACAAAATTGCTACATACGTATATTTTATTACTGTTCAATTAGAAAGATATATCATTATAAAAAAAACTTGAATACGCAAACATATTTTACAACGTTAATGTTATATCTTTATCAAATGATTGACGTATTTCAGCCGGCCTTGAAATTTTGGCTAAATATCTTCTATGAGCTAAATGATAAATAATTGCCGCAATATGTAAGATACACATAAATCTTGAAGAAGATAGTGAAGAAAAAATTATAAGATTCAAATGATCTTTGAAAGTTTGAAATATTTGATTTTCTTTTGATTATTATATTTTTGTATTCCTAGTTAGGAGAAGTGCTAATATAATATTCTTGTATAATTGAACTTGATTAGAGATGAAATAGTGTTATGAGCAAAAACATATTCGCACTGATTTTCAACATGAATAATATTTTATTTTGGGAAAAAAAATGTTTTTTCTGAAACTTTCAGGTTCTTAATATCTTAATAGAATATATCATTGCGATATTTGCACAAGGAATTTTCACCCTGCTTATCCCCCTATGGCCTTTATAATATACATCTGTGAAAATCTTAAGTCCGTATAGATCAAATGATCGCGTATCGCGTTGCTCATCTCGCCAACGTGTATGTCTCCGAAGTATCAGGAACCAACCGATGATCTCGGGATAGCAGAGAGAAAGCAAAGATTCAAACGAAACGATGGAATGTATAAACTACGTCCAAATAGCTATAGGTTCCAACCGCCCAAATTAAGCAGCGAAGCATAGGCTGTGAGTATCGCAAGCGCTACCTACACCCAAACAGACATACACCTGGTTTAAGATTAATTGTAGAACGTGGAGTATTACCATGCATGTGCAGCTTCGTCTGTTTATATCGATAGTCCGAAACGCGGCAAACGTATATTTGAAACAAAGAATGGTAGGTACACAAACGGGACTGGAAAATCTGTGTCACGTATATTATTTACCCTATCGCATATACGTATAGAGAAATGCGTATGTATTGTATGTGTGTGAAGTACCAAACACTAAACGATGGTGTTGAAAATAACTGTATTATGGATTTAAACCCATACATATTCACGATAGGTGTTCGTACCAGGCCCCTGCAAGCCTATATATGTTATATAGGTACATTTAGTCACACTGATAGTGAACTTATACTGCAGAAACCAGCTTGGTCCAATATAGTCGTATATGATGAATATACATTCGTGTGAATAGAAAACGCATAAGGGAACGAAAAAAAGTCTTATGCATATAGGTATGTATAGGTATAGGTATAATGATTTTATAGTTGTAAACTGCGTGTACAAGTAGAGGTGAGCGGCATCGCCCATCCCCACCAAGGCTGAGGAATTGTTAAGTTTAGTAGTACTAATATATACGACTTATACTGGTATACGCGAGCGTTGGACGTTGCAGCGAAAGTAGCTTCAGTTCTTTTAGTTCGGCCAGTTCGATTCTGGATCCCGTTGAAGTAGCTGTGCATGTTTTACCCGCTAAGTTTTTATAGATCATATCATTATAGATCGTAATCATTAGTGTTAAAATTATTCATTAATCTTGAGTTAACGACAGATCAGAAGCTTTGTGAAAAAGGTGAGTGATCCTGAAAATATATTATCTATTAGTTCAATATTTTCGAAATTCTTCCTTCTAAAACTATACCATTCGCGTTTCCACATATTAGATCGTGAATATAACTATGTGTATTAGAAGACCTGTTAGCACGCCTATGATGCCAACAAGTAGGAGCTTCAGAAGCACTAAAAACTGTTTCTGGAAAGAAGAAGAGGGAAAATTTTCTAATTTTAAATCAGATCCCCTTTTAGAATGGTGTAAACAATACGGCGTGGGTCACGCCTATATGGTATACATAGGTAGGTATATCCGTGTACCACAAACTTGAAATTTCTACGCTCTTAAGATTCAAACGCGATTTCGTATTTCTAGTAGGTACGTATCAATGAGTAATTGAATAATTCGTTTCCTTCAAATATCCAATTCAAAGAATCAGGTGTCATGAATTTGTCAAAGTTGAATAGCGTCGCTTTTTCATATTATACATACGATGATAGCGCGAGCGCGCGCTTTCGACGCTGCTTGGTACGCCCGTATGCTTTGAGCGTATGGGTATGTACGCACGTATTCTATTGTATGTATGTACCGCGCTTACTCCCATAGTAATATAGTAAGGTTCAGTACTATTATATCTACTATACGGATTTCCATATCTATGATCGTGACTATACTATACCTACTACGCTCGCAGCGTACCGTAAAACACGTAAAACTTGATGACCTCGGTTTGGGTAACTTTCGGCGTCCATCTCTCACGGTCTGTTGGTCCCTCTGTTCCTCTCTCCTTCTCACTCTTTCTCTTCCTTTCTTTCTTTCTCGTTTGTACCCCGCGTGGATCCTCTTTTTCGAAAGAGCGTACGATCGTTGTACTCGTCTTCTTTTCTTATCCATATCCATACATCATCCTGTTCTAAACCGTTTCCGAGATTTGCTTCATCCGATGCACGTACAAACCTAATGATATGGTATCTCTTGGTCTCTTGCCTTATATACATCTCTCTCTTGTGTTCCATTCCCGCGTCGTGAAAGTCAGACGGTGCAATCTGCTGCGCGGCTGGAACGCATTTATATATGACGTGACCGACGCGTAGGACCTTTTCAAGGTGGAAACGAACTATATGTTATTTAATGCCCACCCTCCCTGCTTTGGTATATCAAAGAAAAAAGAAGTTCCCACCGAGCCAAAGTCAAAGGGATATGTGACCTACAAACTTATCACATCGATAAACCACTCTTCCCCCTTTCCATACATGAATGCAGTACAATACCCATACATCCGCACGATAGAATGGTATATAATATAGAATTCATTGAGGAGCTTATATGAGCATTTCGAAAACTGGAATTTTTAGTTCGAAATGCGATTTGTCTGAGGTTTTTGTTTCATCATTCTTCAACGTATAACATTGCTACTTGCATTGAGCAGACATTCCTGTCTGCACGAATCGAGATTGTAACATTCGCTATTTGAAAGACCAGCAAAGCGCCATACAAACGGATGCCTATGATAGATCGTACACCTATAACGTCATGAGCAACGGTGAACATAAATAAAGCTGTGATTCATCATCATTCAGCTTGTATATTGCAAGGCTAGTGCGTACAGGTAGATTATGCATACAAAGGTCGGGATCATCTTGTTTCACCCCATTATCTCATCAAAAAATGAGTGTATAATACAATAATAATTAATAACTAAGGCTTATGGAGATATTTTACGATTTCATCGGAAAAAAACCATTCAATACGGTTCATTTTTTATCAAAATATTTTTATGCTGCACAAGTAGAGTTATACATTCTTTCCACTTTTTTGAGCCAAAAAAACGAAACAAAAAAACAACCAATATATTAGTCATGCATACATGTATGATTACGCTACGGTTCCCGCAATACGATGAGGAAAATGTATCAAGGGCTGACATCATGTCTGCACGCTGTGATCACGCTGTATTCTTAGAATTTAGAATTAACGATGATTTTACTATAAGACGTTCATCTAGCGGACGCGCTACCGCGGGCTGTGCGGCTACGGTTTACTAACCATGGTCACTTACATTATTATTGCGAGTAGGAGGGAAAAGCTAGAAAAGAATCGCGATTTATTAGTAGCCGTGCACTTGCGATGATGATACGTACAGAGTGTACAGGGTGTAGGTATTTGTACCCGCATATTTATTAACCAGCGACCATTACATCACCCCATCCGCACCAAATTGCAAAACAATATCCACCCATATAATATCATAATGTCGAATGCACCATAAGTTATGGATGTAGGTACACGTATCACGTATGCACATACGTCATTTATCATACATGGGCGATCAGTTGGCTAAGTCGTACTTGAATTGGCCTTCAATATAATGTTAATTTAATAGTCCACGAAACAATGCGGGATGACAATTACAATTATTACGCTATGTGCTGAATCTGCACGTTCTTACAATAGAAAGTTTGTCTTTTATACCTGTATAGTGTCTATCGTTTTGTGTCTTATGCATATACAATGTTCATTATCAACGACGTGATAGTATCGAAACATAATATATATGTATAGCTGGATGACGCATGGATATGCGTTATAATTATCAATGGAAGAGCTGTTTCTTAAGTTTTTCTTATTTTTATACTTTCTAGATCATCAAATATAATACTCAGGAATGGGCTACGGCACTGAGATAGACGGCTGCGGTCGTTTTATGAAATATTCTCTATTCTTTACAAATTTCATAATCTTTGTAAGTATGTCGACGATTAAGTAATTTAGCAATAATTATCGAACTCTATGTACATAGTTTTTGCACCTATTAATTCTTATGATCTAATTTCCACTCGTTTTTATTAGCAACGTCCTCATACAGAGATTTACATTTACATAGTCCGCAATGGAAAATCGATTAACGATAATCAAGTTTCAAAATTCTGTAGTGTTATTGAATGATAAAAATGTGAAATAATAAACGTGCATTAAACTTCGTTCGGATTAATATTTTTTATCCTCAATATAACGTTCTGATTAATCTGACCTTCCTCAGATTGGCGGTGTAGTTATTGCTGGATTAAGCATTTGGTCGCTCGTCGACAATGTCGCATTCATCTCGGAGCTAATTGGATCTAAGCTCCTCACAGGGGCTGTTTACATCTTACTTGTTGGAGGAATCGTCATAGCACTTGTATCTTTCTTAGGATGTGTTGGAGCATCGCGAGAAATCAAGTGCATGCTTCTTACCGTAAGTATAATGAGATTAATTAATATCTGTATATACTTAACGTACGAATACGTTCTGCAGCTCATTTAGGAATCAACTGATACGCGTTATCAGTGTCTATCGCAAGCAATGCATAGGTAATTTTTCATATAAAAATGCAATAGGTCATATTTTATGTTCGCATCTGCAGTACTTCATCATCGTCCTACTCCTTTTCGTTACGGTTCTAATTGGCGGAGTATTGGGCTACGTATTCCGCGAGAAAGTGAGAACCAGTATTGAACAGGACTTAAGGACTTCTATGAGGTCTTATGACAAGCAGACGGTGACTAGGGACGCCTGGGACGTCACTCAATCCACAGTAAGTTTTACTGCATCATATAATGTTCGCTTGAGATTATGCGATATACTTATATATGAATGAGCGGAATATTTTTGTCCCGAAAATATAATGCATGTATTGTGAATGATAGCGTGAACAAACATTTTTTTGAATTATTCGAGAGCATAGAGATCGTGCCTATAAGCGAAATTAATCTTATTATTATTTATTCATCGTTATTTATAAATATAGCTTCACTGCTGCGGTGTGACAAGCTGGCGTAACTGGGCAGACGTTGGTCTTTCAGTACCTGAGAGTTGTTGCAAAGAATCATCACCTGGACATGTAATAAATACTTATTTACTCTACCATTAGAATCTCTATGAACTAAAATAGACTGTAAATCATAGAAAAGAAACAAAACAAAAAATATATACCGAATGTTTTTCTTATAGAAATTACACTGTAGCGGAGCACCTGACAATGTAAATCAATCAAACACGTGGATGGTAGGATGCTTAAATGGCACTGAAAATTACGTCAAAAAACATGCTGCCATTGTAGGTGGGGCCGGAATTGCTGTAGCCTGTTTAATGGTGAGTTTAAATATTCAGGAAGTGATATATTTATAATTACTAAAAATTAGAAATTAGCAATAGACTAGTTACACAGTTAAACTATATAACGTTTATATTTTATTTTATACAGTTCTTCGGTATGGTGTTCTCGTGCGCTTTGTTCAAGATGATAGAATGACGCCAGGACGATTACGTTCTGTGAATACATATATGTACAAGTTTTTTTTATTCTCTTTTCAAAGTAGAAACATTTCTACTAAACCCACGAATACGAATGAAATGCATAATAAATATACTTGGCGTTTCCCATTTTCACAAAAAAAAAAAAAAAACACAAATCGTCATAATTATAATAATAAGTATAATACGATATTGTATAATTATTTAATTTCAAATATATCGAATCTATAATATTATAGTATGTAAGAAACATAATAAATGGCATTGATCAATGGTTTTTTAATAATTTTTATTATTTTTTTATTATTATTAAAAGATGATAGTATTTTTAGTTTATTACTATACACAATGAGCATTATTATATTAATATATATACAATACGTATATGAAAACGTCCACAAACCCTAGGTTTAAGATATTCATATAGTATATGACATAATAATATATTATTACCTCATGATATAAAATCTATGAATACCGCACAATATTGTACACGTATAATAATTACAATACTCATTTTGCACAATATATACTATATTTGGAGCAAATGATAGCGACAGCTCTTTGTACGATGTACCAGTCTTAAAATAAAAATAAATCGCCACATCTATCATATTTCCTCTTCTCTTTTCTCATATTCGCTAGGTATTTGGAAACAAAAAAGGTTCGGGATTATGAAAGGAGCGAAATAATGTATCGAAATAGGTTTTCTTATCAATATTATTGTTTCAGAAACTACAAGAGTATTGTCATGTCATAATGGTAATTTGAATTCAAATGAAGAACATAGCTAGTCATAATCAGTCTAATTCATAACTTTACGTTCTCGAAAGTGTGGATTGGAATGCATACGGTAAGTATATTCAGCAATATTGATAAATACTCTGATATTAGAGACGTGATATATTACATCTTCTACGAAATAATTATAAATAGAATTCTATCATCTCTACATGACTTGTAGTCATGCTTACATCTTGCGTAGTCGTACACAAACGATAGCGATAAGTGTCCCGCCCGATGATATGCAACCGAGGCAACATCTTCTTTTGAGTTGGCAATACCCTAGGCAATAGTAGATTTCTATTTTATGGGCAATAGCTGACTCGAGCCCCTAAGACGAATTAAAAATTCAATCTGTCAAAGCGTCAAAACATCAAGACGTCAACCTACATAACCTACATCCAACGCATAAATCATTTTCAATAAGGATAACCATTCAATCAGTTATTCAACAATTTTATTTATTAAGCATAAATAAGAATAAATAATAATAATAATAATTTTAAATAACTTTACTTCATAATTACTTTTACTAATTAAATAAAGATTTAAATATACGCTACATTTAGAATAGGGTAAGCCTAAGGGACGAATGCTGCGCCCTATTACACGCAACCCGCCGATTATTGTATTAGTCTGCTCGTCTTAGTTCCGTAGTTCGTCACCCGGTGGAGCCACCGGCGTAAACTGACCTACTCAACGGCGTCCTTGCCCCTCTCGCCCCACTCAAGGCCGCTCAAGGCCGTCAAGGATGGGGAGCCCAAGCAAACCGGTCTAACCGGTTTCAGTGGCCTTCGTGGCGCCGACGAGTGAACAGGTTTGTGACGTAGTAGACGTTCTTGGGAAAACTTACGCGCCGAGTTGACCAACGTGCGAGAAAATGCTTGACAGGAGGTACGCCGCGTCGTTACGGGTTGAGGAGGCGTAAGTTTTTAATATTCCGATCACCATTTTACCATAACTATAAATAATTATGAATTTTCGCGTATTACAAAGTGTCGCGTATTTCAATCAGCGAAGTAAGTGACGATTGGAGGCCTTTGATTATTATTCAGGGAAGTAGGGAATCGTTCGTGTTCAAGTATATTGGTATAAAGTAGCATAAGAGTATAGTTTTAGGCTGAGTTCGCAATTACAGTTCCTTTGGAATCACTTTTGGTAAAATCTCGAATCTTCTCTAATTAGATTAGACCAGATTATTCTAAATCCATTGTAGAAACTACAAGCGATACTCTATATTCACTCGTGATTATGCAGCACGCTCTACCTGACTAGTTCATACGGTAATGTTATAATCAAACGAGAAAAAAACTTGTAATATCACGGAAGAGATGAGAATTTGTAATAGATTATGATATGATATTGATATAATTTAATAGTTGAAACATTTCTGAATATCTCGGCCAATAATATTTTTTATTAGCCTAATAACTTCATTGTACTTGAAAGAGGAGAGCAGTAGACATTGCAATAGTTGGATTAGCCATTACCGTATGAAATATTCGCAATATCTATGCAGGTAACTGCGCGTAATACATGCATATACGATATACGTACGTGAATATACTTCACTCCTTTGTGAAATTGTCCTCAATGGATAGAGAGTAGACAATTCAGAGATCCATGAATTGGAGACTCTCATTAGTATCTTTTGAGAACAACTATATTTATAGAGTAATGAATTATTCTACTGTTCTCGTGGCGAAATTACGTTGTTAAAGTATTATCGTTAACGAAAACCATGGTGAGAATAATGACTCTGTTCTCCATTCGTATGGTGGTCTGAAAAATAAAAATGAACAGCTCGCTGTTCTCAACAAGACCGATATAAATACTATCTGCTACGAACATTGTGCTTGGCATTCTGTAAAATATACCTTCGTACGTATATGCATGTATTATCGTCGCAACGATTAGTTTAGAGTATAATACTAGTTTTCTTATTTCCTAATTATAGTTCTAGCTAATCTCGGAACTTAAAAAGTGCCAAATATGTAGTTTTCAGTGATATACGTGATAGATTATACATATTACGATCAGATCTACAATTTGTCCAATCAAATATTCAGTGTTGTGAAACTTGTAAGTCAATTTTTTTTCAAGTGAAGTTTATTACTTTTGAATAACTATTTTATAATTAGTTGAAATAACTTTACTTTATAATTAGTTTTAATATCTTTACTTTATAATTCGTTTAAATAACTTCACTTTATTATTAGTTGAAATAACTTCACTTTATAATTCGTTTCGATAGCTTCACTTTATAATTCATTTTATATCCTGAACTCAATATTTATATAATGATTCATATCTTCGGAAAAAATCTCTGAATACTAATTTTGCCGCGACATGGGTACGCCATACATTGGCTGATACCGACGTTACCGGCACACAATTTTATCGGCACACGACGTTATCGGCAGAAAATAGTTCTACAATGCGACTGTGAGATGGCGCTGGTACAACTTACTGACAAGTAGCACTGACCTAGGGTAATAGCACCTGTCACGGGGTCAGTGACCTCAGTGGCCTACGCGGCCTCAACGAGTACGCATGGGGTGCGTTAACGAGACTCGATAGGAATATTCCGAACGCAATAATATATAATATAGGATATCTGTATCCTCAACTCAATATCTATATTATATATAATATAGGATATCTGTATCCCCAACTCGATATCCTATATTATATATAATATAGGATATCTGTATCCTCAACTCGATATCTATATTATATATAATATTGTATATTTATATCCTCAACTCAATATTTATATAATGATTCATATCTTCGGAAAAAATCTCTGAATACTAATTTTGCCGCGACATGGGTACGCCATACATTGGCTGATACCGACGTTACCGGCACACGATTTTATCGGCACACGACGTTATCGGCAGAAAATAGTTCTACAATGCGACTGTGAGACGGCGCTGGTACAACTTACTGACAAGTAGCACTGACCTAGGGTAATAGCACCTGTCACGGGGTCAGTAACCTCAGTGGCCCACGCGGCCTCAACGAGTACGCATGGGGCGCGTTAACGAGACTCGATAGGAATATTCCGAACGCAATAATATATAATATGGGATATCTGTATCCCCAACTCGATATACTATATTATATATAATATAGGATATCTGTATCCCCAACTCGATATCCTATATCATATATAATATAGGATATCTGTATCCCTAACTCGATATCCTATATTATATATAATAGCTAAAATGAATGATCTTTTTAAATCCGTGTATCACAGCTTCTCCGCCAAGCAAATCTGACGCTCACTCTGTACCTTTAGCTGCCTATGGATGCCTCTAGCTTACCTCTGTCCTCCATGTACACCAGATACTTTCATGGCAACTTGGTTCTACTCACCTGCGAGGGGAACTGTACTGGCGATAGTGATGTACCCAAAGGCAGCATATTGACGCGATTCGTGTAATACTTGGATATCTTATTAAAGGGTAAGTCCAGGAGATGAGAAACACTCAATTTTTTAAACAAATTATAACTTGCTTCTTTTCAATGGCAAACTCGAATCTTTCTTCTGTATTCGCAACAGTAGTAAGAGCTTGATGAATCTCAAGAAAATTGTTCACTTGATTTGGATATAGACTTACCTTGTAGTAGAGAAATATCTGAATAATGAGGATCAAGGATTAAAGGTTTTTAAATAAATACAAGTATAAATTACTGCAGAATTAATTAGGCATCATATTTATTTTTCAAACATCGAACAGACTCCAATATTGGTAATAACCTACTTTACAGTTCCATTCTTTGGTTCTTAGTTGAGCATGTTCGCTTGAACAACACATTGAGTTAATTTATCCCATGTAACATATCGACGTTCTAATTAGCAAATTGTCTAACTCCACTTTTTTTGAAAAGGCATTTTTTTGTACGTCATGTTGAGAAATATCATTCTTCATACGTTTTTTGGCTCTCCTGAAATTTTTTCAAAAATGGAGTTAGACAATTTGCTAATTAGAACGTCGATATATTAATCTAGTTTTTCTTTTCACAGGGTTGTTCGTGAAGGGAAAAAACATAGTCCTGCCTATCTACAAGAAAACCTCTTCAACATTCTTCATTACAACGATGAACACCAGAAAGTGGAGCAGTCCAAATACCAGGGGAATGGCTATTATTGTTTATAAAGTGGCATAGGAGTATAGTTTTAGGCTGAGTTCGCAATTACAGTTCCTTTGGAATCTGTTTTGGTAAAATCTCGCATCTTGTCTAATTAGATTAGACCGGATTATTCCAAATCGATTGTAGAAACTATAAGCGATACTATATATTCGCTCGTGATTATACAGCACGGTATACCTGATTAGTTCATACGGTAATGTTATAATCAAACCAGGAAAAAACTTGTAATATTACGGAAGAGATGAGAATTCGTGATAGATTATGATATTATATTGATATAATTTAATAGTTGAAACATTTCTGAATACCTTGGCCAATAATATTTTTTATTAGCCTAATAACTTCTTTGTACTTGAAAGAGGAGAGCAGTAGACATTGAAATAGTTGGATTAGCCATTACCGTATGAAATATTCGCAATATCTATGCAGGTAACTGCGTGTAATGCATGCATATACGATATTCGTACGTGAATATACTTCACTCCTTTGTGAAATTGTCCTCAATGAATAGAGAGTAGACAATTCAGAGATCCATAAATTAGAAACTCTCATTAGTATCTTTCGAGAACAAGTACATTTATAGAGCAATGAATTATTCTACTGTTCTCGTGGCGAAATTACGTTGTCAAAGTATTATCGTTAACGAAAACGATGTTGAAAATAATGACTCTGTTCTCTATTCGTATGGTGGTCTAAGAAATAAAAATAAACAGCTTGCTGTTCTTGACTAGACCAATATAGAAATGACATGCTTCAAACATTGTACTTGGCATTCTGTAAAATATACCTTCGTACTTATATGCATGTATTATCGTCGCAAGGATTAGTTTAAAAAGTATAATACTAGTTTTATTATAGCCTAATTATAGTTCTAGCTAATCTCGGAACTTGAAAAGTGCCAAATATGTAGTTTTCAGTATATTATACATATTACGATCACATCTACAATTTGTCTAATCAAATATTCAGTGTTGTAAAAATTGTAAGGCAATTTTTTTTCAAGTGAAGTTTATTACTCTTGAATAACTATTTCATGATTAGTTGAAATAGCTTCACTCTATAATTCGTTTTAATAGCTTCACTTTATAATTCGTTTTAATAGCTTCACTTTATAATTCGTTTTAATAGCTTTACTTTATAATTCGTTTTAATAGCTTCACTTTATAATTCGTTTCAATAGCTTCACTTTATAATTCGTTTCAATAGCTTCACTTTATAATTCGTTTTAATAGCTTCACTTTATAATTCGTTTTAATAGCTTCACTTTATAATTCGTTTTAATAGCTTCACTTTATAATTCGTTTTAATAGCTTCACTTTATAATTCGTTTTAATAATTTTACTTCATAACTCGTTATAATAACTGCTTCATAATTACTTTCAATAACTTCACTTTATAATTACTTTTACTAATTGATTCGAATTTAATTACACATTACCAAAGTAATGGGTAATTGAATAAGTAATTTCATTAAAAACAGACGTCGTAAATACAGGTTTTCAATCCCAGTCAAGCCATTTCTTTCCCTTTAGCAAATCATAACGACTCTAGGTATTATTGCATAATCAAGCTAACTTAATTAATTCTCTTAATTGATTGCTACAGACGTGTTTATGTTTCAGGACGAATTGAAAATTGTACATAACTGTCTACGTAGGTATGTTAATATTGCTTGTATGGATGGCTTCAATCATAAATGTTGATAATAAACTTAATTCATGAATAATCATTTCTGCATATTTTTTTCTCCTATCCCCTATCCAACTCCTAATCCAGGCGCATCAATTTAGTAGCTAAATTGAATTCAAATCGAAAATATCACTCAAAAATGAGGTATCAACAGCCAGAATTTTAGGACTGAATTTTCTGGCAGTTGATACCTTTTTTTTAAGGAGCCAATTTTCTGGCAGTTGATACCTTTTTTTTAAGGAGTCAATTTTCTGGCAGTTGATACCTTGTTTTTAAGCAGTCAATTTTCTGGCAGTTGATACCTCATGGTGTCAAAAACGACTCCTTGAAAAAGGTATCAACTGCCAGAAAATTGACTCCTTAAAAAAAAGGTATCAACTGCCAGAAAATCGATAGGTACCTGGAGCTCTCAATGCCTACATTTCCCCTGGGCAGAGTCTAAGCCAATCAGGAATAAGGTTTGAAGAGAAATTGCCTATTTTCGTCTTGACTCTCGCTCCTGATTGGCTGAACTCGGCTCCAGGGGAAATTTAGGCAATGAGAGCTCCAGGTACCTATCGATTTTCTGGCAGTTGATACCTTTTATTTAAGGAGTCGATTTTCTGGCAGTTGATACCTTTTTTTTAAGGAGTCAATTTTCTGGCAGTTGATACCTCATGGTGTCAAAAACGACTCCTTGAAAAAGGTATCAACTGCCAGAAAAATGACTCCTTAAAAAAAAGGTATCAACTGCCAGAAAATCGACTCCTTAAATAAAAGGTATCAACTGCCAGAAAATCGATAGGTACCTGGAGCTCTCATTGCCTAAATTTCCCCTGGAGCCGAGTTCAGCCAATCAGGAGCGAGAGTCAAGACGAAAATAGGCAATTTCTCTTCAAACCTTATTCCTGATTGGCTTAGACTCTGCCCAGGGGAAATGTAGGCATTGAGAGCTCCAGGTACCTATCGATTTTCTGGCAGTTGATACCTTTTTTTAAGGAGTCAATTTTCTGGCAGTTGATACCTTTTTTTAAGGAGTCGATTTTCTGGCAGTTGATACCTTTTTCAAGGAGTCGTTTTTGACACCATGAGGTATCAACTGCCAGAAAATTGACTCCTTAAAAAAAAAGTATCAACTGCCAGAAAATTCACTCCTTAAAAAAAAGGTATCAACTGCCAGAAAATCGACTCCTTAAATAAGGTATCAACTGCCAGAAAATTTACTCCTAAAATTCTGGCAGTTGATATCTAACTTTTAGTATAGGCAAGGAAAGGACAGGGGGAAATGATTCAACGATTGATTATTTACAATTTCGAGAGATATTTATTCGAGAATGTGGTAATTTACTATAGTGATACATGTTTATTGCATAAACAATTTTATTATTACATGAATATTTGCAGTGTTGCGAGTCACTAATTACATTTTTGATGAAACTACTCATTTAATTACCCATTACTTTGGTAATGTGTAATTAAACTCGATCCAACTAGTAAAAGTAATTATAAAGTAAAGTTATTCAGCGTAATTATAAAGTAGAGTTATTTAAAGTAAGTATAAAGCAAAGTTATTTCAACTAATTATAAAGTATAGCTATTAAAACGAATTATAAAGTATAGCTATTGAAACGAATTATAAAGTGAAGCTATTGAAACGAATTATAAAGTGAAGTTATTTCAACTAATAATAAAGTGAAGTTATTTAAACGAATTATAAAGTAAAGATATTAAAACTAATTATAAAGTAAAGTTATTTCAACTAATTATAAAATAGTTATTCAAAAGTAATTAACTTCACTTGAAAAAAAATTGACTTACAATTTTCACAACACTGAATATTTGATTGGACAAATTGTAGATGTGATCGTAATATGTATAATCTATCACGTATATTACTGAAAACTACATATTTGGCACTTCTTAAGTTCCGAGATTAGCTAGAACTATAATTAGGAAATAATAAAACTAGTATTATACTCTAAGCTAATCGTTGCGACGATAATACATGCATATACGTACGAAGGTATATTTTACAGAATGCCAAGTACAATGTTCGTAGCAGATAGTATTTATATCGGTCTTGTTGAGAACAGCGAGCTGTGTATTTTTATTTTTCAGACCACCATACGAATAGAGAACAGAGTCATTATTCTCACCATGGTTTTCGTTAACGATAACACTTTCACAACGTAATTTCGCCACGAGAACAGTAGAATAATTCATTACTCTATAAATATAGTTGTTCTCAATAGATACTAATGAGAGTCTCCAATTCGTGGATCTCTGAATTGCCTACTCTCTATCCATTGAGGACAATTTCACAAAGGAGTGAAGTATATTCACGTACGTATATCGTATATGCATGTATTATGCGCAGTTACCTGCATAGAGATTGCGAATATTTCATACGGTAATGGCTAATCCAACTATTGCAATGTCTACTGCTCTCCTCTCTCAAGTACAATGAAGTTATCCGGCTAGTAAAAAATATTATTGGCCGAGATATTCAGAAATGTTTCAACTATTAAATTATATCAATATCATATCATAATCTATTACAAATTCTCATCTCTTCCGTAATATTACAAGTTTTTTCCTCGTTTGATTATAACATTACCGTATGAACTTGTCAGGTATAGCGTGCTGTATAATCACGAGTGAATATATAGTATCGCTTGTAGTTTCTACAATCAATTTGGAATAATCTGGTCCAATCTAATTAGACAAGATTAGACATTAAAAACTGATTCCAAAGGAACTGTAATTGCGAACTCAGCCTAAAACTATACTCCTATGCTACTTTATAAACAATAATAGCCATTTGAAGCCATTAGTCCCCATCAATAATAGCCATTCCCCTGGTATTTGGACTGATCCACTGTTTGGCGTTAATCGTTGTAATGAAGAATGTTGAAGAGGTTTTCTTGTAGATAGGCAGGACTATGTTTTTTCCCCTCCACGAACAACCCCTGTGAAAATAAAAACTAGATTAATACATCTCACATGGGATAAATCAGCTCAATGTATTGTTCAAGCGAACATGCTCAATTAAGAACCAGAGAATGGGACTGTAAAGTAATTTATTACCAATATTGAAGTCTGTTGGATGTTTGAAAAATAAATGTGACGCCTATAATTAATAGCTGTATTTATCAAAAACCTTCAATCCTCATTATTCAAATATTTCTCTACTACAAGATAAATTTATATCCAAATCAAGTGAACAATTTTCTTGAGATTCATCAAGCTCTTACTACTGTTGTGAATACAAAAGAAAGATTCGAGTGTGCCATTGAAAAGAAGCAAGTTATAATTGCTTAAAAAGACTGAGTGTTCCTCGTCTTCTGGACTTACCCTTTAATAAGATATCCAAGTATCACACGAATTGCGTCAATATGTTGCCTTGGGGTATATTATCGTCGCACCAGTACAGTTTCCCTCGCAGATGAGTAGAACCAAGACGCCATGAGAGTATCGGGTGTACGGTGATGACAGAGGAAAGCTAGGAGCACCCATAGTCAGCTGAAGATACAAGGTGAGCATCAGATGCAGAGTATCGCTAGATAAATGCGTTTCAGTATTGGTTGTTCTGTCGATATACATTTGTAGTTACACAGGATCTTTGGCTGACATGATACGAAGCTTACCATTATGTTGGTTGACTATTAATCCAGGACTAGCTGAATAGTTTTGGGTAGCGTCCATCTCCGACCAAGTGGTACGCAGGATCTGTGCTTCTAAATTGTCTGCGATGCTTGTTCAGATATCCGTCGATTGATAACACTGTCAGAAAATCGGATGAAAGAATAAATCGGGGAACAAGTCTTCTCCCAGAAAACATTTAGCAACTCAAAATAACACGCGGAACTAGTTTAACCTCTGAGGCGCAAAATATGCTCGTAGAGCAAACGATACTAGAGTACGAGGAACATGGAATCATACGATTGTTAATACGATAGGGTGATCATTATTGTGAGGTTATACCACGTAGAAATTACCTCGCTCATTTGAGTTGTGTTTAAAATAGGTCTGAGAGGTTATGTTCGTAAGAAATTCAGATTTTCAGACAGTTATTCGCGGGTCAGGATAGATTATTCATGGTTATGATAAAATGGTTACTGAAATAATCCAAACTCACTCATTTCCATCGTTCTTTCGTTGATATCAGCCTCTTTGGACTGTAAATCTCCTCGAACGCGTAACGACGCACCGTACTAATTGTCAAGCGTATTTTTCTCGCACGGTATATTCAATTTGCCGCATAAAATTTATCCCTGTCGCAGGAGCCACTCGCCGCGCCACACACATGTTCACTCGTTGGCGCCACGAAGGCCACTGAACTCTGAAGAGTGACAGAGCAAACGAAAACGAAAGTGGTTAGACCGGTTTGTTTCCACATCCCCACCCTTGACGGCCTTCAACGGCCTTGACCCAGTGCGCGAGGAACGGGAGGGGCAAGGACTAGTTGTCGTAGGTCAGTTCATGCTAGTGGCGCCACTAGGTGGAAAAATATAGAACTAAGTTGCCGGTAACAAGGCGCACCGTTTACCCTTAGATTCAACCGGTTCACCTTATTCTAGCAATAATTAATTAATTAATCAATTAATTAAACGGAATGCGAATGAATCCCAAGGATTGAAAAACCTTCGATAGATTATCGAATAGATTATAATAATAATTAATAAACGAATGTTATGATGCCACTGGGTCAATAAAACTATAATACATATTATAGACATTTAAATATAAATATACTTATACACATTTCTTTTCTTTGTGTGTTTCTTTTATATGATGTGATGTAATATAATATAATATAATACTCTCTTTCCCTTTGTTTGTTTTACGGATCATAAATAGTAGGTATAATTATTATACAGGAACATTCAATAAATTTTGACAAAAAAATATATTATACTTTTAAATGCCCAGGTACTACTCCAGAAATAAATTCACAATTTATATCTGTTATTATTCGCGTATTCCCGTATACAATATTGCAAAACAAGATAGTTTATCATAATATAAACTCATTATTACTTTATCATAAATAAATATAATTTTCAATCGACTTATAGTCTCAAGAACATAAGTTCAAATTTTATAATCGACATATTACGAGAAATAAAGAATTCTGAATTAAACCAAGCTGTACGATTTTCAATAGTTCTTCTCCTTACCAAACATCAATCCATTACAGATTTATCTAAGTTACAATACATCTATGCACACAAAATACTATTTCTTTTTCCCTTTTTTTTCCATTATTTATCATTTTTAAAGATATTTTCATGCTTTACTTTCTATTCTTATTCCAATCTCTTTCTCTTTCTTTTTTTCTCTCTCTCTACGTATAACATATCACGTATATCACTGAAAACTACATATTTGGCACTTTTTAAGTTCTGAGATTAGCTAGAACTATAATTAGGAAATAATAAAACTAGTATTATACTCTAAACTAATCGTTGCGACGATAATACATGTATATACGTACGAAGGTATATTTTACAGAATGCCAAGTACAATGTTTGTAGCAGATAGTATTTATATAGGTCTTGTTGAGAACAGCGAGCTGTTTATTTTTATTTTTCAGACCACCATACGAATAGAGAACAGAGTCATTATTCTCACCATGGTTTTCGTTAACGATAATACTTTAACAACGTAATTTCGCCACGAGAACAGTAGAATAATTCATTACTCTATAAATATAGTTGTTCTCAAAAGATACTAATGAGAGTCTCCAATTCATGGATCTCTGAATTGTCTACTCTCTATCCATTGAGGACAATTTCACAAAGGAGTGAAGTATATTCACGTACGTATATCGTATATGCATGTATTACGCGCAGTTACCTGCATAGATATTGCGAATATTTCATACGGTAATGGCTAATCCAACTATTGCAATGTCTACTGCTCTCCTCTTTCAAGTACAATGAAGTTAGTAGGCTAATAAAAAATATTATTGGCCGAGATATTCAGAAATGTTTCAACTATTAAATTATATCAATATCATATCATAATCTATTACAAATTCTCATCTCTTCCGTGATATTACAAGTTTTTTCCTCGTTTGATTATAACATTACCGTATGAACTAGTCAGGTAGAGCGTGTTGTATAATCACGAGTGAATATGGAGTATCGCTTGTAGTTTCTACAATGGATTTAGAATAATCTGGTCTAATCTAATTAGAGAAGATTCGAGATTTTATCAAAAGTGATTCCAAAGGAACTGTAATTGCGAACTCAGCCTAAAACTATACTCCTATGCTACTTTATACACAATAATAGCCGTTTGAAGCCATTAATAGCCATTAGTCCCCATTAATAATAGCCATTCCCCTGGTATTTGGACTGGAAAATTCATAATTATTTATGGTTATGGTAAAATGGTGATCGGAATATTAAAAACTTACGCCTCCTCAACTCGTAACGACGCGGCGTACCTCCTGTCAAGCATTTTTTCGCACGTTGGTCAACTCGGCGCGTAAGTTTTCCCAAGAACGTCTACTACGTCACAAACCTGTTCACTCGTCGGCGCCACGAAGGCCACTGAAACCGGTTAGACCGGTTTGCTTGGGCTCCCCATCCTTGACGGCCTTGAGTGGGGCGAGAGGGGCAAGGACGCCGTTGAGTAGGTCAGTTTACGCCGGTGGCGCCACCGGGTGACGAACTACGGAACTAAGATGAGCAGACTAATATAATAATCGGCGGGTTGCGTGTAATAGGGCGCAGCATTCGTCCCTTAGGCTTACCCTATTCTAAATGTAGCGTATATTTAAATCTTTATTTAATTAGTAAAAGTAATTATGAAGTAAAGTTATTTAAAATTATTATTATTATTATTTATTCTTATTTATGCTTAATAAATAAAATTGTTGAATAAATGATTGAATGGTTATCCTTATTGAAAATGATTTATGCGTTGGATGTAGGTTATGTAGGTTGACGTCTTGATGTTTTGATGCTTTGACAGATTGAATTTTTAATTCGTCTTAGGGGCTCGAGTCAGCTATTGCCCATAAAATAGAAATCTACTATTGCCTAGGGTATTGCCAACTCAAAAGAAGATGTTGCCTCGGCTGCATATCATCGGGCGGGACACTTATCGCTATCGTTTGCGTACAAGACTATTGTTTTTTAAAAATGGCCGCCTAGGCCGGTCCGAATTGTAATTTGTAGTATCTACATTCTACTGTCACTATTCTGTCAAAATGGACGAGTTTGGTGTTCGAAACATAGGTGACTACTATATTTATTTATAGTTTTGGCTAGCAAGTGTAACCTTATTAGCAAGTACTCTTACGTTACGCGAGTGATCGTTATCGAATGATTAGTGTAAAGTGTTAAAAAAACGGAAGTGAATTATAATTTCTCTCTTCTAAAATAAAGAAAAACTGTGTAAGACAATAGATAATAAAATGAATAAAAGTTTTTTTTTTAACTAGAACCTACTCACATTATACGTGTGTAAACTTATTAGTTATTACATTATAATTTAATTATTTAATAAATTCATTATTAAGGAAATCAAACGAAAGAGACAATAAATCAAATCTCACCTTCAATCTACATATTATAAACATTTGTCTCTACTCAAACATATAACTTGAATATATTTCGGTATTTTTGTTATTCCGTCATCGTTCGTGTACGTGTATTACTATACGCCGCGATACGTATAACATAACCAACGAACGAACAATGTCACCTGGTGTAAACGATGGACCTCGATATACAGGTACGGTGCCGAAAAGTAACAGAAGAAACGATAGAAACAGAGAAAGATCTAATAGCAATCAGATTATAACCAGACCAACAGATCACAGAGATGTTTTACACCAACCAAACAATTTGGTAAGTTTTTTTTATCTTTTCTATTCGTGAATAAATTGTATTCTAAATTTACGCGATGTGTAACTAATAAATCTCGTATAAATCTAAAGCCTTTTTCATTACAATTTCTAATTTCATTCAGACTGACTGATTTTTTCTTATATACGGGTTTTACGCAATTTGAGGTTAACTCCAAACTCGTATCTCTTCCGAAAATTAAAGTTCAGTCAATACCAACCCTCGACGAGTTTATATAATAAAATTCTGACTGCATTATCCGATATGAAAAGAAATGAGGGCATAGACGGTATTGCAGAATGAAAAACTAATTTCAAAACAGAGAAAAGCTGTTTTTCCAACGAACAAATAATCCGCAAATTCAATTCCTCAAACACATTTTTTTTTTGTTCATTTTTTCAACTGACTCTTTTGTTTTTAAACATGCGACGTAGCACACTATATGCTAAATCTATCGGGTGGTAAGTCTCTGCGTTACATTTAAGAGCCGTTTATAAATAGGGTGTAAAATAGTTGGGAGGGGGAAGAATTTAGCGCTAAGAATATACCGACGACGGCCGACACTGAAATCTAGTCGTGCTTGCCTTCTTAGCTGCAAAACCACGCCGGTTTAGATCTCTTGTAATTTAATCCGATCAATCGAGGTTCGATAAGGAAAAAGATATCCAAAACTCGAGGTTTTAATTAACTCATTTATCATCTTAGAGATGAATATCGCTCATCATTTAGTCCTGAATTAATCATTAATGCTGTATTTATTATTATAGCTCGAGTGGCATCTTGTTACCGATCCACACAGATCAGAAAAAAACAGTAATACTCGATCCACTTCTTCCGCACCATCCATTGGCTACCAGGACTTGGCGGAATTTGGTATAAACTTTGATATGTATCTATTTTTGTTGGTGAATTAATGTCCGGATATTCATGATGAATCGTTGGTTTTTTTCCATCTGGTTATCCTGGGTTTAGGTTTTATGATGATAATCTTGGCATAGGCTGGTCTAAAGATATATTTTAGAACGGAAGTGACGCGTTGATTGACGTATTTATGAATAATTTTAGAGTGCAGTAGCCAGCAGCGTAACTACTCAGTCGAAGAACGTTCACAGTGGCAAAGAATGGCACCGCCGGCACCAGACTCTCACACTCAATCCCCTCCGCCACCTTCGCAGGGTAGTAAACCTACCAATGTAGATAAAATGGTAGGTTTAAGTTGATTGATTAAATCAAGTGGAAATATCGCAGTATAGTCTACGATTTATACTCGTATTAATATCGGAACTATTTTTATTTCATTAGCCAGACAGAGGGCAGGTGGAAAGTCGACTAAATCAAATCAGGGACTACATTAGGGTGACTTCTACGATGATGGATTCGCTGAGTCAATCGAGCGACCCAGTTAGTATATTTTGTTCATTTATCAATGTCTATGTGTATGTATTCAAAGTTTATTACTTAGAATGTTCAAACCTCAAGCATATTATATTTGACTTGAATTTGATTTAGCGAGCGATTACACAACATGACAAGTTGTCTAAAATGGTGGAGGATCTTTATGACAGTGAAACAAAATTGGCCAAACTACTTGAGACTTATCAAAACCCGGGAATCCCTGACGAGGTTATTGAACATTTTCGTCAACTAATCGGCTTTTTTTTTACACTAAAACTTGCATGCCATTCTAGTCTGGCGATCATCCAGTACACCGGTCAGACCAGATGAGAAGATTCAGTGATTTAATGGATGTCCTAACTTTACAAGAACGATTCATATTGACTAATCCTAACTGCATGGTGCGTTATTATTTGAAAAACTAAACACCAAGAGAGTTTCAGATTTTTATCACCAAATTTCATTTCATCTAACTCCAAACTTGTTCTTTTTTTTTGTTTTTATTTATTTAACTCAGAATGGGGAAGGCGATGAACTCGGGGACGGTGGTCGCGAGGCTCAACTACATAGAAAAGTAGAAGAAACTCAACGAAAGCTTGCCCAACTTCAAGAACAAGAAGCTTCTTTGTTAGGAATGCAGTTGCGAGCTAGGGAGAGATTGAACGAAGCACGTCAAGCTCAACAAGTATTTTTACAACAAGGAGAACAGGGAAGTGGTGCATGGGAAGGATCCGAGAGACAGTCACACCAAGGACACTCTCAATCGGACCAACTAGAGTCAGAACACGCTGTTTTACGAGGAAAGTTAGCCCAGCTACAACACAAGAAGAAACGTATGGATCATCTGGTTGCCGAACTACAGGCTGTTGACTCTTCGGACAGAGGCAGCTGTGTGAGTATAAAATCTTTCATGTTTCATTAATTTTCACTTTACTGTTATTAATTACCTGAAAATTTTCGTCTCTTAGAGCTCCGAAGGTTCGCGCGCAGTGGGAAGAGACAAGGTTGCTGAATTAGATGCGATGAAGGCACAGCTAGCTCATCTTAAGGCATTGATGAAGGAAGCTACGAGGGATCGTCATCCCTCAGATTCTGATGCCGAAGCGGAAGCGGATGAAGAAATTCAAGCCGAAGTGCCTGTTAACAGTTCTCGTAACTCGATCGATCGTCAAAGTGAACCTGACGAGTCTTTGAGAAGAAAATCAAGGAACTCTATAGAAAGACCAACGGTTGATCAAGTCCAAGTGAGTTCCCTGCCTGGAAAATTCACAAGTTCTTTAAAAAAGGAAAAAGTTCCTTGAAAAAGGAGTTCGCTTTTCTGATTGTTGATAATTTGTTAATGCAGTTGAATTAATAAAATCGATTTCTTGAACAGGCCGTTACAAAAGAGCTCAGAGAGCAGTCTGTATTGCTGCAAGCGGCCCGAGCTGAACTACAACGTTTAAAGCAAACGACTCCGACGCCAGTCGTTACAACTTTAACTCCTCCTCCCTCGCTTCTTGGGCTTAGTATTGCAGAGAAGAAGCAGAGTAACAATAACACTAACAATAACAGCAACGACGAACGGTGCGAACTGCAGCTTGCACAAGCAAAAAGACGTCAGCTGGAAGAATTGATGCGCAAGGTTTTAATTTAGCTGATAATAAATGATCGTTACACAAAATGTTGGTCGGTTTTTAACAAATATCTTCCACCCAGGAGCAGGGACATTCATCTAGCGTAAATCAAGATGTTGGTGGCGGAGACTGGGGCGGTACTAGAGACACTAACTCTCAGCTAAGTCACACCAGCGTAGCAGCTAACTTGTGGCCTCTGCCGACTCCTACTGCTGGTTAGTGGTAAATCTGGGAAATTTATGAAACACAAGAGTGCCGATTGCTTGAAATACCCTCATTTATTTTCAGTGGAATCTAATGATCAAAGCGTTGACGGCGTATCAACATCAGAAAATTTATTAGACGTTGGAGCGAACGCAAATATGACTACATTGAATGGTAATTGGTGGGGTGTACCTCCGCCACTTGGAATTGTCGATCAGCCTCCTCAAGGTGAGCTCAAAGTCCTGTCTATTGCCCCGTCATCCTTTAATCAATGACAAAATAGGAATTATATTATATTGCACAATTAAGAATCGACGGATTAAATACTGTTTAGCAGGAGTGGTGGGTACGGCTGAATACTATCGCCAGTTACTGTTGGGTTCACAAGCTCAACAGCTACAAATGATGGGCATGACCATGCAGCAGTGCTGTCAATTGTTATGGGCTCAACAGCGAGAATTACAATCTATGAAATCAGCTATTGTTCAGCTACAAGTACAGCTGCGACAACCACAACAGGTCCAACAACAACCACAACAACAACAAGTACGAGCGAACAACAATTATAATAACGCAGGAAACACAGAAGAGTATTCAAATTTGAGCCGCGCTGTACATCATAACGGCAGCACATTGGACACAACTTTACCTCCGAGTTCTTCGCTACCTAATCTTGTCGCTTTACCTACACCTGCCCAAGCTCCTGTACCTAATCCTCCGCACCAGCAACAACAACAATTGAACAACCAAGTACCACCTGGGAATAGAGCCAACAACTATTGGGACAACTTTAGAAGGTAATTCGAGAAAGTCTTTATGCAGGTTTATCGTTTATAAAGTAGTTTTATTTACATTTTAGAATTGAACTGAATTTAATCGCTTAGTGTCAATCACTCTGTGTCCTTTATTTTTTTTCTACCTCTTGGTAATAAGGTTTATCGATCACTTCATTTCATTTATAAACACTCATCATATAAAACGTGCGATAATCTAGCTGAGAGTATATCTTATAGATGTTGATTTTGTTTATTTATTTATTTGCGTATATGAATAATTTTTATTATTTCATTTCGTAATTATGAATTCAATCAAAGTCTTATCAATCAGGATTTTATGTAAGTTGGCCATCCCTTGTTGAAATACGAATGTTAGTCGAGTGTTTTTTTTTTTAAAAAAAAGAATCTCTTTAATTTATTAAGTAGTTATTATTCAACGATATATTCTGTTCAACGATTTTATCCGATCACTTATTTATGTATGAAATTTTATTTACAAATTTTGCATCTTGATGAAACTGCGTCTCGAATTTTAATAGCAAAATCTAAAATATATTGTAATTTTCTGATTTAAATGATAAAATAAAATCCCTTTCTCTGCATTCTTTTACGTCTATTTCTATTTACTATTTTACCCTTGCTTAAATCATATCGTTTTTAAAAAAAAATTTACTTCATCTAATGACTATACATAGAATAATTATTCAATTTCAAAGGGCCTAGGTAGGTTTATATTTTACCTATTGCCTAGTTTTATTCAAATCTTAATAATCACGAGTGTTTTACCTTTGCTTCTTACCCTAATCACTAACATTCTAAATATATTCATCAGGCTATTGCATTTAATATGTTTTATAGTTCCGCATTTGCAAAATATCCACCAATATTTTACTACGTAACATTATTTAATCATTTATTTCAATCAATAAATTAGTTACCATTTGTATTGATTATAAATATTAATGTTTTACGCATGAGATTTGGGTTTGGCAATTGTTCCCTTTCAGTTACTCCAGGCAGAACTTACTTTCGGTCAATGGAAAAACTGCAACGGATAGAAACCCACATACCACTCCCAGCACTCCGGCTGCAAATAGCGTGTCTTCTGCTCCAAGTACTGCATCCGGGGGAGGAAGCAACGCTGGATTAACGTATGTATTACAGTTTCATTGGCGACAATGAAGACCCCAAGTCTCAGGGCCAAGGAGAGACAATATTCAAGTTAAAATTGATAATTCAGGTCAAGGAAAGATAAGCGTAATAGAGAACATGGACTGGAGAATTTGTCTTTGCCGACATTGTTGACTGCGGAGAGCCAGTATCCCCAGAATCTGCAATTGCAGTCGAATTTTCAACAGGAAACTGTACATTCAAGAAGCAGTCTGAGCAATGTATTGGCCAATGATATGACTCAACAACAAACATCTCAGCACGTAGATAACTTGTTTGATGAACCACAACAGTCCGCTTGTGCTAGATTAATACCTGCAAATAACGACGGTCAGGTCTGCCTGCGGCAACTAAGGTGAGATCTTCTTTTTTGTCTTTTACAGACAATATAAGCTGCAAAATTAAATTGTACTTAAATTCTTGTTGTTCTAATATTGATAATTTTAGTGATGAGATGAGTGCAGCAGTGGCTTCGCTGGTAACTGTAAACACCTCGAGACCTGGCTACCTCGTTCGAGTTTTGAGAGAAGTGAAGATAATTTGTGAAGATCACAGGCTGCGTCCTCGTTTGTTACGATCTTTAAGAGCTTTGCGGGACTCACATTCGCCAAACAATCCCTTGGTAATGATTTGAACATTTTTTTCTTTTTTTTAAATGTTAACAAATCTTGTCACAAGTTTTGATCTTGAAAAATGTTTTTTCCACAATCAGGTTGGCTGGCTACAAAATGAAACGACTGATCAAACAGCTAGTGAAAGTTGTCAATCAAGTGATGAGGATTCTGATACAGGAACTCTTAATCATCAAGGAACAAACGCGGTGAGTCAAGCAGTCGGAACTTCATCGCTACCCCCCACCTCCGTTACCTCCGCCACCACTGCCTCTGCCTCTGCCTCTACCGCTATTGCCAGTAGTACCAGTATTCGAAAATGTGGTAAGAATAAATGAAAGATTAAGAATTGAACACAAGTTAAACAGTCGGATTATTTTAGTCTCGTTGTTTTACCAGAAACAATAATTATTAGAGACGAACGCTGACTGTTTCAATAAAAGATGATAAATTCTTCTAAAAATATTAAAAGATGAAAAGAACGCAAACGTTTATAACAGAGAAGATTATAAAACTATTCCCTATACCGGATTTGAGTTCATTTATAACTGAGTAGAAGTATTTCCACCTTCGGTTTCATCTTCAAATCCCAACAACATATTTAGTCATTTTTTAATGAACGTTACATCTGGGGTAAAACATCAAAAACGTTCCATTTTGCAGGGTGGATTCCAAGCTGAAGGTTTAGGTGTTAATACATCAGTCTCTGTAACTCCTGGCTATAATGAAGATTTAGCAGAAGCTGATCAGTCCCGACCCGAAGCGTCCCACAATTGCCAGGTATTTTCTTTTTTATTGCATAGTTAGACCCATTATCAGTAATCTTATTGTCTAAATGATCATTGATTCAGGTTGGCAATGAGGATCATGGAGGCGAGGAAGCTGGAGATACATCAACAGCTTCGGCTAGTGCTTTGATAGCAGATTTAGTAGCAGAAATGGAATCTTTTGAAGATGAAGCAGAAAGAACCGAAGATATCGGACTTGACAGAGTTCCTACTCGATTATATCATCAGGCAAATGAGTCTGCTTGAAATATAATCTTCCAGCTTAACTTTGTTCCTGTCCGTATTTATCCCATAACTTCGGTGCTCCTAAACTTTTATTTTCAATAAGAACCCTAGACTGTTGTATCAGATAAAAATGAAAAATCATGGTAAATGGCAATAATTTGGAAAGACTAGTTCCCCATTCTATGAACGAAAATAAATTTTCTTTAAATTCGAGAAGCTAGTGAGTAGAAAAAAACAACTTTATGTGAATTTGTAATTTGAAAAATGAATTTTCCTTTTCTAAATTTATTTCCTCACAAATA
Organism: Tenthredo livida; assembly: GCA_963992785.1. Taxonomy (NCBI): domain Eukaryota; kingdom Metazoa; phylum Arthropoda; class Insecta; order Hymenoptera; family Tenthredinidae; genus Tenthredo; species Tenthredo livida. The sequence goes on along the minus strand of OZ023071.1, from coordinate 4,634,403 downwards.
TTGTGTACTGGTTGAGAAGTTATTTATAACAAAAAAAAAAAGAAAAGGTGTTATTTAAGACTAATTGTATAAGTATAAACGAGATTAGAGAAGACAGGATATATACCTATATCTGTTACATAGAAAAGTAAATATTTATTCATTTAATAATTAATAGATATAATTTGTCGCTTAATATTAAATATCAATTTCAAACGGATAAAATTGGTAGGAAAAATATATGAATAAGATATTGTTGAACAATTGAACGTTGAGTGTTTACCATACTACTATTATTATAGTCTAAAATTCAGATTCTCCAATTCCATATTCTGATTGAAATCGCTGATGATGGTAAGCTGAGCACCCGTGTGTTTCTAATAACATTTTCTCATACTCTAAATCGCTTGCTAAGTCTCTCCTCAACTTTAAATTGCCATTTAATAATAAATCTTTATCTTTATCTTTATCTTTATCATCGTCATTAACTAGAGAACTATGGTTACCTGCTGCCCAGCAGCAGCTATCAACCGTAGCTAATTCTTCCTCCTCCTCCGCCTCCCCCTCTTCCTCATCTTGGATAAGGTATTTTCTTCTATTTATGCACAATCGTGACGACTTATAACACACCTTGGCCAATCCACCATCTTTTGGGAATCCTCTACCATGGTAAGTGCCGCTGTTACCACTACCTCTGAAAAGAAATGTTCTCTTAATAAACGCCTAATTTATCTTTTTTTCATATCATTCTCGTTATTATATAATAATAATAATAATAATATAATAATAAATACAATTATTTAATTTACGTGACCTCGTGCAAGATTTTGGAATTCAAAAATTTCAAACATTAAGTCTTTTATTTATGTTAAATTTTTTTTCGGTACTTCATACTCCATTATCATGAAAAAAAAAAAAATGCAAAATAGAATTGAAATGATAATGATAATTCAATATGTAAAAGGTAAAAGAAGTGAATATCAAGCGTTTTTTTTTTTTTTTTCTTTATAAAAAAATTAATGATGTATTAACGACTTTATTTTAGTTACTTGGCTCATTCGATGAGTAGAGCAACTTGGGTGCTTTACTCTACTATTGATTAGAGAGGTAAGGTGTAGTCACAAAGGATCGGAAGGCTCTCAAATTATCTTCGTCTCGTTCGCTTCCGTTGATCATGATCATCAGTTTAATAACAAATAATAAGAATTTCTGGTTTTTTTTTTTTTTCTAAAGACTGTTGAAGAGTCGTAAGGTGAAATCTCGTTATACGATCGATCGTTTCATTCATTCATTCAATATTCTTTTCTAAACTTTGAATTTTGAATATGTAATTCAACAAGACGTGTTTAGAAACATGCGACAAAAATATCACGCATCAGCGGTATTTTTAGCAAAATTTATACGTTTTTCATTTTTTTCTTTTTAATTTTTTTTTTTTTTCAAGCCACTTTTTCTTTGTTCCTGTAAAACAAAATAACACACTCCATGCTACATAAGGAGATCGAAGCCTTCAATAATAATTCGGCTGAAAAAAATGACTATGTATTTACCTAACAAAAGTTTTTTTTTGTATAAGAAAGAAATTTATGTAAATATATAGGATTATGTATATAGTTTAAAATATAGTTATATAGAAATAGGTGTGTATACATACATACATGGGTATATAGAATATACATAGAATAATTATCTTTGGTAATTATCATAGTATCCGCGCATCATAGGTTGAATTTAAAATAATTATATGGATATCGAAAAGTTATACCTTTTCGTAATCTTTTCAATTGATCCGGTTGAACGAACATCAGTTCGCCGTCATTGTTGCGTTTCCGGTTACCGCGCCGCCCGGCGTCTTGATATCGCGATTGCCGATCGAGGGCGCCGACGACGAATCCCGGCACCGTATTGTTGTCAACGTCCAAATAATTGGAATGGTAAACAGCCGGATTAATCCCGCGCAAAGCCTCTGGAATCACGCAATAGTTATTTACGAGATCAACGTCATGGCTGTCGTCATCGGTTTCCATTGCACCACCGTGCTGGCTGTTTCCGTTACTCGCTTGTTTCTTCATAGTATTCACATTCACGTCCCAGCTACTACTGCCGTAATTTACTCCCGCTTGATGAGCATGTTGATGATCATGCTGATTATTTTGCGGTACAAAACCGTAGTATGCACTAGACGATACGTACGATTTTGTTATACCGTATATCGCCTCGCTTACAGCCATTATTCAACTTGATATTTAGATATTCGTTATAATAATAAACAGTAAAGATCAGACACACCACACACACAACCAACGTGTACTAGAGAACTTGTTTGCACCGTTGCTACCTCACGACAACGGAACAGCGGTAGTCGGCAGTCGCACAAACACGCGCCGCGTCCTAAAATCTAACTCTATCCCCTCTACTAGCCGAGACTTTCTCGCATACAGCGCCCCGACTATACGCTTTCAAAGGGGTCAATATTTTTACCGTTTAATAAATCATTTACGCGCTATTTACCGCCGATCTATTTTTTTTTATTAGAAAACCTTTCTTTATCGCGTAAAAGTAGTGCCGCAATTTTACAAATACTAATTTTCTTGTTCGAATGATATTTATCGCACTAGGTAAATTCACCAATTTTTTAGCGGTAAAATATCAGAGATTGAATGTTTTCGGAAAGATCATTATGTCCATCCAGTTTCCGATTTCAAATTTGAATCTATAAATTCGGATGTCGGAAAGGTTGCGACCGAAGGAACCAATCATCACACACCTCGGTACTCCAGACTCATGATGTTGTTTAATTGAAAAAAAAATATCGCTCAAAATAGAATATTATCGAACATTATAGCTGTTGTTCACACCGCACCGTATAAGTTGATGCGAAATCTGAATTTGCAATATTGTATATTTCAAGCTATGATTAAAATTCACGATATTCATTATTGACAAATATAATCACCTTCCTGTCATCCCTTGTGCGGGTCATCAACAATGTATAACAATAAAATAATAAGGATTGGTGACCCTAACAATGAATATGAATATACCGCTTAGCTAGTCAGGTTATGTTCGTTGATTAAAGGTTAGGATTACTCAACTTGGCAGTATGGGTCGAACTGTGAACGGAGTTAGATAGTATATGATTCGGTTTAACGTGATGATATAATGAACCGACACACCTACACAACAGTCACGTGTTAATGTGTGATTAAAATTTGACAAATTTCTCCCTATTATACATAAGGAAGTTTAAAACAGATTAAAAATGTCGAACAAAAATGTGAGGGAAAATGAAAAAAAAAATTCAAGATTTCGCGAACACTATAGCTGTTATTTATTACGCTTTACTATTTGATTTCAGGAAAATAGCGAATTGCTGGTTTTTAAAACAGTATTTTTTCACTGCATTGTTATAATCGTGATGCCGGTAGTATCTTTTTTCACTTCGAAAATATTCATTTTTGATGGTAAGCTATGACAAGTTTTCCTTTTTTTTTTCTTAGAGGAAGAAGATAAGAAACGAGGAAATAAGACATGTACTTAATTTTCTCAATTAATAATATATACCATTTTTATATTTACAGGACTTTTACATTTGGATCATATTCCAAGTAATGTATACGCAGCAGCAGTTTCTATCCTCGTGCTCCACGTCGCTTTGGGAGCTTTCATATACAGAGCATACTTTGACAGTCAGCCTAAAACACAAGCGAAGATAGACTAGCTTAGTTTAAGTTCTTCTGTTTTTGTTTTTTTAATTTTTATTTGGCTCTTGGCGCAGAGAAATATCACTATGCGTCAGGAGCCGTATGTAATAATAATAGCCACCAGGAGTAAACTGGAACTTAAAATTATTCAGAGTATATATTATGGGCTGCATTGACCTTAATATAGAAATATTACCGGTTAATAATAAGCGGGAGAAGACTCTGTTAAATTAGAGTCACAGCATGACTTAGGGTGGTGCACATTTCGTGCAATAACGTAAATGTTGTTTATATCCATGCGAGATAGAAGATATTTTATTCTAATATGAAAGACAGGAAAAAAAACAAAAAAAAAAAATTGTTACCATTTAGATATAAATATAACTTTAGAAACGAATTAGACCTTTCTATACTACTGTCTGTTTAATATTATATCAGATATTCTCGTGCACTGAACTGAATTGTAAATGAAATACATGCATTTATTCACGTATTGCATGGCATTCCTTTTCACTTAATATTTTCTATTTAATTCTGCAATCATTTCATAGGATTATGGTTTCATGTACATCTTTTTGTTTATAATAAAAAAAAAACTAAAAATTTCGATAATTAAAGTTGAATATACTTACTATCATAATATTTCATACTGCACTTTGATTACAACTGATTGATAACAAAAATCACTAGTTGGGTCAAAAAGTACTTCCAGGCTAACATTAAATATAATTGGTACTGATTAATGTGTTTCCTTTCCTTTCTTTTTTTTTTTTTTTTTCAACTCTTTATTCAGTTACTTAGCATAAATAATCACATCAGGATATATAATATAGAGAACAGTGCATTCAATTTACGCAGAGTAAAATTAAAAAGAAAAAAAAATGCATACTCTTAAAAAAAAAAACAGAAAAGAAAAAGAAAAAAAAAATACAAGTTGGAATTAAGATTAATGAGACGTAAAACTTGCTAAAGAAAGTCATACATAAAGTTAGGTACTTTCTCGTAATCAATAATAATTCTGAATTATTCTTTTGAAGAAATATAGAAAAAAAACTAAAAAAAACAAAGGAAAATAAATGAGAATAAATGGGAACACATGTAAATTACTTAGCAATTATTTACAACCTTGCAGACCTATTATGGTTCGCCTAATTTGTTCAATTATTGAATTTTTTTTTTTTTTTTTACTCTCCACAACAGTTTGATGAAACATTATTGAAATACATACATGAATAAAATACATGCGTATTGAACAGGGCTATTATGCAAATTATTATTTAGTCATGATTGATACTTATTATTACATGCGACGATGCATATTTGAATAAGTTCAGATTCTTTAATATTCTTCAAATATTAGATAATTTATTTAAGTAACGTAAATGCAATGTTTATTTAATGCGACGGTGTCTGACTACAGGCCAGGGAACGGTGGAATGAATATTATAGATATTGTTAAACACATAAGTCGCCAGCGATACTTCTTCTATCATAATTTAGTTGCTAAAACTATTACAGTTTTCGCTTTATTACGTTCTTACTCAAAACGTATAAATATTTTATACTATTGTTATAATTTGGGTAGTTTCGTATCCCATGGGGACCCTTAAGAAAAAAAAATCAAAAAAAAAAATCAATTATCATCAAGAAACTATAAGCCTTTGCATAGATTTTCGATTCTGGTAATTAGTATTACCACATGGTATCTTTTAACAACGTAAACATCGTAATTGAACAGCTTTGTCGTTATTAAGCAAACTCGAATGAAATCATAGAACTTTAGTTGAAATTGAGAATTTATGTAGTTAAGAAATTGAATGAATGCAGTTAGAAAATGAAATCAGCTAGTTATCCGAAGTAACTGCGAAGCTATAATAAGCATTGTTTTCCTTATTTTTACATGTTCAATGAATTTCTATGGAACTAGAATTCTCCCCCTATAAAGATAAACATAGTAATTTAATTGTTCAATCAAATAGTTATTTAAAAAACAGCAAATGACGTATTCGGTACGACCTGAGGCGCTTAAGTGACAGAATGACAATGACTACCTCAACGATGAGAACGATGGTATAGCATTTAATTACTAATATTGTATTTCGTTTGATTTGATATTATGAAAATACGCGTAATTGTTAATAATTAGGTCTGACAATTTCACCGCTACTCTACATCCATTTTATCATTGTTAGGTTGATGCTGTTGATTATTCTGGCTGTGACCATCTCCTTGACTATTCTGACTTGTTTTTTGATCATCTCCCGCTTTATCCTTTGATTTATCTTCCTTTGGTGGCTCAGCCTTAGGTTTTGGTTTGTTAAGAATCGGCAAAACAATGCTGTCCAAAGCCTATAAAGAACGACGAGTATGAGTCAATGAAAACAATATCTTAAATGAATTTCAAATAGGCGATGAAAATTCTTATTATCATCAAATCTCACCTGTTTCTCTGCTCGAATTTGAGCAACGGTAACGGGTGGCTGCTGCGTGCGTTGAGTCGCGGATAGAGCTGCTCTCTTTTCTTCTAGCCATGCCCATTTCTCTTCTACTGCTTTCTCAACTTTTCTGATCTCTTCCTCGGTCAAATGAGAATATTTTCCTTCGTCCCGTCCGCCTGCGGCAGCACTCTGTCTGATTTGATCCAATCCTTTCTTAGCAAGTTGTAGTGCACCAGCAAGTTCTTCAATGGCATAGCTCCTGCCTTCAAACTCGACTCTTCGATCTCTTATCGGTTCGCCTTGTGACTGTAATGAGAATTTATTGGTCAAATAATATCAAATACATAAGCGATTCGTCTCCTTTCATCAATTTAAAGTCGATTCATACCTTAAGACGAGTAAGACGATCGGAATAGACTTGTCGATGGCATTCTTCGCCCTCCTCGTACAGCCAGTTCTCGGTATCATCCAAAGTTCTGCAAAGAACTTCCCTGTCTTTGTCAGTAACAAATGTGGCAAGCTGATCTTCATCGGTCAGCTTTGCTCGCAATTCGTAAACGTATTCCTCGAGCGCGTTACGTACATCGATACGTTCCTTCTCTTGTCTATCTTCGGCAATCATCTTGCACTATTTTCAAAAGAAACATAGAGGAATTAGTTTCACATAAATTGAATTGATTAAACAATCCTGAGAAAATAATTGCTGAACGATCATTCAAGTTCCAGGCATCTATGGCATACCTCTTTTTCGATTGCGGCATCAAGATCTCTCTGTGAAAGTCCGCTGGTATTGACTTCGACCGGAAGATCAACAGTGCGAACTGGAACCCCCTTTTTCTTTCCCTTACCATCTTCGTTCTTGTCATCTCCCTGAAAAAGATGATTCCAAAAATGGCAAAGAAATTTATGAAAAGTTATCGAACGTGTGTAAATAATTATGAAATTAAGTCAACTGAAATTGATGTAGCATTACAGTTTCAGTTGAACAAGACAAGTGCATCACACTAAATATATGAAACCTAAAAGACTAAAATCAAAGTATAAATTGTGAGCAGGTATAAGGATGGGGATAGAGCAGGGCGGGGAAGACTCATTTACTCTAACAGCTTTCCATTCACACATGCTGGTCTCTATTTCTCTCTATCACGCATCGAAGGTAATATTTTCTTTCTTTAGTTTAAAACATTAGAAAAGAATTAATGTTGTAAAAAATATTCGCATCCACACGGGACAAGTAGATGGGCGGAGAGACGCAGCGTGAATGGAAAACTAAGCCATTTTGCCTGTCTTTACTCTTTAGATCTTCAAATTAAAACCTTACAGCATTAATTCAATGTTATTAATTACTGCACTTTGTCTGGCGATATCTTTAAATTGAAAGACAGACAACATGGTGTGACACAGCTGTATCTTGGACCCATATTCATTGGCAAGACACGTTATGTTGCGTTATATTTGATTCAATTCTGTAATATTCGTTCCAGGATTTTGCACAGTAGAATATTGACATTTTAATATGGCTAATGATACGGTGAATCTATATGTAAATTCAAAGATTTATAGTTAAATCTGGACGGTCAGTGGTGTTCTATCACCGATTGATTGGTCCTACCTGAATAACAGCTTTTTGGTATTATTTCTCAACCTGTTACCTACTTGTCTCGAGTGTATAAAAAATTTCGAAATCAGAATATCCTAACAAATGAAATAAAAAGTAACAGCAAAAATGGACTGAACTGAAAAACCTAGCGTGTATCTGGTCTGTGAATATAGGTATGCGTATGGGTCCAAGTAGAGAGAGTGTCGCATACCGAGCTGAGCCAAGAGAGAATCCTGGAGGAATAGGAGGGCCCCCTCACCCCCCTACTGCCATCATCCACATCAGAATTCCGACGTCTCTTATCCGCACTCACCTAAACCACAACAAACTCACATAATCATGCAGATGAATCCCGATTGCATGGTTTTATTCAATAGTTTCAACTGTTAAATCTACACCTAATCAAGTGAAATGCTACAAATGAAATACCCTAAAACCAGTAGTAGATAATGAACTAGACTCAGTAAAAGTAAATAATTTCAATAAGACGGCTAGAGAACTCACAAGAATACAATTATTTACACTCGGCAAGAATTTTCCCAACAGAAATATGATCATGCAATAAATGATGAGAAACATTGCATCGGGCCAGCATATTCGGTCTTATTATTCCGCTGCATGATTTTGTCGATAAATGAAGAATTCTTAAATTTACTGATCATACCTCAGGAGCTGGTGGTTCATTTGCCTGAGCCTCTTGGTCTGGTTTATCAACCCCTCTCTTTGGATCAGCTTGTTGGGGATCAGTGTCCATGTTGTTTTCTTTTTGCTGTTGTTTTTCTTCCTCCTCTTTCTCTTGCTGAGTTGGTTCACGTTTTTCGACAAGTGAGGCGGATGCCACTGTCAGAATTCCATTCAGATTTACTCGTACCTTTACCTTCACCTTAGATGATTCACCTTCTGGCGTTGGCTTAACATTCTTTATAAAAAATGTACCTGGAGATTTCAAATCAGTATTTTTCTCTCTCATGTATCTCAAAGCGAAGTAGGTATATCTCTGTGGAATTAAATTCAATAATACTAGAGTGAAGAAACTTACCAACGTGTGCATTTGGGTAAGTTGATGGAGGTACTGAATAACTTGCAGTTAGAGAGAATGGCTCGGCTCGATAGAAAGTCAGCATCTTTGAATATGGAACCGCATGATTTCGTTCAAAGACTTCCATTTCCCTATAGAAATTTAAATAAATAATAAATTAATTGTAAAAGTGATTAAAGTCCTCTTGACATTAATTAGGTATTTCCTTATTGCTCTGAAAATGATTGAAAAAATATCAAATTGTAGATAAATCTTACCCGTCTTCACCAGCGGTAGCATTCCATGTTAGTTTAAGAGGATAGGGCTGTATGTCAGTCACCGCAAACTCACGAACACGGACAGCAGGGCTAAGCATTGCGCATTGTAAAGCGCAGCCTCTAGCTACTGACTCGTCTTGGTTGAGGGTTGTAGATGTACCACGACCAAAAACTTCTTCTATCAAACGTTTTATAGCCGGTACTCTGCTCGAACCACCAGCTATTTCTACTGAGTGAATGTCCTCCAGCTTCAGCTCTGTAATTTTATGTTTCAAAATTTTTTTAAACAATCATTCCAAGTAGTAAGTTGTGTTCAGTTTGAAATCTCGACATTTTCAATCCAGAGTTAATAAATTCAGACTTATGAATGGAACAATATGATCGAATTCACTTACTGGAGTCAAGAAAGCACTGTGTAAGTGTAGTTTCAACGCGTCTGAATAAATGAGCACACATGCTTTCCATATCAGCTCGTTTCAGGTCTCCATGAACGTCTTTTTCGTCCATAAAACACTCGATGTTAAGAGGTAGATTTGTGGAATTAGCAGACATTTGTTTCTTGAGTTTTTCAACCTCCGCAAGTAGTCTCAAATAGGCACGAGGATTTGTGTGTGCGTCAACCTTGTAACGAGTTTGAAACTCTTTACAAAAATGCTCAGCTAGTATAGAATCTATTTCTCTACCTCCTAACTGAGAGTCTGCAGCGCTTGCCAGCATCTGGAATTGAAAGTATTCATACAATTAGCTGAAAATTTTTATCCTTCTTCAGTCTTTTCTTTGAAATCAGACTCCTATAGTTCACCTTGAGTTTTCCTTTATGAAATGCGCACACTGATACTTGCAGACTGGCATATCCGCAATCTACAAAGACAACATTTCGTGGTGCTGCTTCAGGGGCTGGTAGATCCTGCTTATATATGCCATAGCACAAAGCAGTGGCCGTTGTTTCATTGAATAAACGCAAAACATTTAAACCAGCGATCCGAGCAGCATCTAACAACGCTTGACGTTCGGCTTGAGTGAAGTAAGACGGTACTGATATGACGCAATCATTAACAGCGGTTTGTAATGCAGTTTCAGAAATGTCTTTCAACTTTGTGAATAACATCCCTGTCACTTGTTCAGGCGTAAATACGTGATCCTCGCCCAAGTAGTGTACCTGACGATTGAATAAAGTCATCATCAATTCCAATCAATAGAAAAAGTTTGAACATGAAAAATGGGCAAAGAAAATAATCGCCAATAATGATGATTTCCACAAAAGTCACAATGCCCAGAATATTCCACGTGTTTGATCTGACTCATGGAATACCGAGTTGTCTAATGAGATATAAATAAGATCTGTGACTCCAGGAGCGTGTGAAGCCTGGCATAATGCCCGATGAGGATATATTTTTCATTTACTATATTTTAAGAAGAAATTTCATTCTATCATCTTTTCCAGATAGTTAAATACATACGTGGATTCCAATACCGCCATCTGGTTGCTGCGACGTTTTATACCCAACGGTTTTAAGCTCGCGTTGAACTTGCTGGTCGTTGTATTTCCTACCCAATAGTCGCTTGAAACCAGAAATTGTATTCTTCATATTTGTAACCATTTGATTCTTGGCCGCTACACCAAGGATTCGATTTTTTCCACTGAACGCTACGCATGATCTAAAAAGTAACAAAAAATATAAATAAAAATAAAGATAAAATAAAATAGAATAAAGAAGTTAAATTATTCCTAGAAATTTATCTTGAATGTTATTTTTTTTTCAACATTACATAGGTATGCATTTCTCAACGGATTATCAATCCTAGAAAAATTATCCGCCGACTCATATGGATGTAGTATCTTTGCATTCCTGTTATATATTATTGACCGAAGTATCCTATGTCAGAGATAGTAGCTACAGCTAACAGTATGTATAATAAAGAGTTAAGAGACTAATCAATTGGCTGTTAACACGTGTATAAAGTAGTGACAGGTTCCGGAATGTTCCAGCTTTCCTGGGCGAGTCTAAAATCGCTGTGTCATTTTATAATATGCGATGATTATTAATAAATGCTTTTTTAATTTTTTTTTTCAATTTTTTTTTTTTTCACCACATTTTACATGCATTTACAAACTACAGAATGCGGAAAAACTGCGGAATTTTCTGGAATAAAGATTGTAAAATAAAACGATGTGTGTGTGTGTGAGTATTGATCGAAATTTTTGTAATTATTTATAAAATAATATTCGTTAGTATATGAATGTGATATACACTACATGTATACATAAAATGATAAATTACGATCCTTAAAAGGTGTAAAGATCTGTTTGTGGATTGATATATTTTTGGATAAGAAATAGACACAAGGTAAACGGCCTGTGAGTATGAATCATTTTAAAATCGGGGTTTCCAAATATGGAAAAGCGTGCGTGAAAAAAAAGGGGGGAAAAGAATAAAAAAAAAAAATTTCTAGTGAGAATAACGATCTGACAGATAAGGAAATTGCACAGATGTATAATAAGTTGTAGGAGTGTTAGCTTCGACAAACGACGATGACTGTGTGTTCATATAATTAAGTCGTATTACATTAACCTGAATTTTCTAAATCTAATTATTATACGTTTGTACTATGAAGTTTTTTTTTCTGTTTAATAACGTTGGAATTGATACGTGTTAAGTCATGAATCGATCGGCGTAATGTAATAGTTCGATAAAAAAGAAATTTCTAAACGTCTATCGAATGCTTATGCCAGATAACGGATAGGTGTATAATTTGTACAATACTAGTATTAGGTTTTACGGTAAAATGGAATCGCGTATATGTATGTATGCATACATGATGTATGTAGGTATATTGGATACCCCGTATACCGCAAAGCCATATAAGTTAGTAAAAATGAGAATGAGCTAATGACGTATGGCACTCGGGCGTGGGTTCGTAGTTCGAAGAATAAATATTAAAGAAAAAAGTTATTTTCGAAAAATTGTTAAAACTTACGGTGTACTTCTCAAGCTGTAATCGTTCGCGATCGTCTCAATGCCGCCCGCTCTAGCTACGGCCACATAACAGCTCTCATTTCCAAAGTCGATACCAATCACAGACATAGCAGCCATGGCTAAATATAATCTTTAATATCTCACCTCACTTTTGGCGATATTTTAATCACTCGATACAAGTATTATGCACGTTAAAATAATCCGAAATCGTCACTTATTTAACGCGGCGTATTCACGAGTGCACACGGCAAAGTCGCACACGGCAGGAACTAGCCTCGGGATTCGGGAAGATAGAGTAGAACGCTTTCTGCTAAACGCCAATCGAAAACCGACCAATAGCTAAGCTACGAAATTGCTATGAGACTGCGCGGTGATTGGTTAGCTCGAGTGGTCTGGAATATTCTGGAACCGCGTGTCATTCATCCACCATATTCGCCGACACTTTACATTTCCCGCGTTTCCTTTCGACGTATCTATTTCTTTGAGATTTTAAACATTTATTTCGACGTCATAGTTCACTATCTGTAATCATATTATCAAACCGAATGATATCGTTATCTTTACCGTTTATTCTAAACGAATTTTGAATTCGCCGGTATTATTTTATCATTCGAGTACATGAAATTCGACCAGTCGAAATTAAAGAAGGCATAGATGATAGAATAGTAAAGTATAACAAGTCTGGCTGTAAATTTGATCAACCTTTATTTCGTGTTTATTATTTTATGAATTCTATTTTAATGTAATTTGTTGTAATTAGGTTGATGGAAGAAAATAAATAATTTTTAATCATATCTGTACCGAATTTTTAACCTATACCTAACCTTATCCTAGTCTAATCTATGACCTACAGAGTACAGAGTCCGGTCCTAGTTCGATTTCTAGCCAACAGAGGTCAGAGAGTAGATTCCAGCGTCATCTAGCGGAATTGAACGGTGACCCTTGTTACGACTAATGCGGGTCGCAAATCGCCATTATAAACTTGAGTGTTTTTTCCGTTTGTGTTGAAATAAATCAACGAATTGCACGTTGAAAATCTGACCATAATATCATAGCAAAATGTCAAATAAACGAAAAATAATTGACGTAGAATCAAAGTGTCGTATTTGTCTCGGAAATGAGGGTTGTATGAGTTATCTTTTCGACGAAATACTAATTGATAAAATCGAAAACATAACCAAGTGTACCTCTATCGTTGTATGTTTGTATTCATTTATACCAAACTATTTTTCACCTTCATATTAATACATGAATAAATTATTTGGCCTGACAATATTGATCAATAAATATAATAATTTAATCTGATACAGATAAAAGAAGATGAAGATCTTCCAAATAAAATCTGCCACGTCTGTATGTACAAATTGGATATGTGGAACGAATTCAAGGAACAATTTCTCAAATCAAACCAGATACTATGCGCATATTTAGAACCAACTGAATCGAACAACTTGGCTGTACGTATATTAAACAATTAAAAACAATGTCATACAGTTTACATAGTATCGAAACATCACTTTCACTTTTCGTATAAATATAACCTAAAAACAAAAATTGATCAACAATGCTAAATGTAACTTGATCAGTGTCTAACCTAACCTAAGCTAACTTTTTTAATAATTAAAATGCAAAAGTTGAAACAAATGAAATATATCATATTTTTTTCCTACTTTATAGCCGGAGATAAATAATCCTAAAAGGAAACACGACGAGTCGCAAGCAAGCGGCGCGGAAGGTTTATCGGAAAGTGGCACAACGGTGAGTAATATTATGATGGATAGCGGGACATTTTGTGATTGACGTATGTCATGATTTTGTAAAAATTTATTCAAATTTCAGAAAAAAAGTAAACAAGATGAGACGCCTTTGACGCAACCACTAGAAGTTAGCGATGAATGTGTCGCTGATCAAACTACATTAAAGGATATTACCATTGTTGATGACGCGCAGGAAGTTTCGAGCTTGAAAGAAAATCCTGAACAGCAAGAGCAGCAGGAAATATCAGATTCAAATTTAGCAGCTAAAGATGAAGGAGGAGATAAAATTAACGAGGGGAAACTTAAATCCGAAGGTTTAGAGGCGCAAAGAAAGCCTTCATCGATTCCAATGAGAATTAGACACATTGGTGCAAGACGTGGTAAAACAACAGCCAGACGAAAAGCATCAACAAAACGTTGGGTGGCTCGTAAAAAAGCTCTTTTGGCTGCCACCGGCGAATACGGTTCTGATACTGACTCTATAATTTCAGATAACGAGTCGAAATTATCACCTGTACAAAAAGCTCGGGCTAAAACAAACGCAGATAAAGAATTTGAGAAACAAAGGAGACTGGCTAAAGCATTGAAGAATTTAGAGACGGATATGAAGGGGGAATACGGGTTCAAATATGATAGCGATTCAGTCATAGTACCGCAGACAGACACGGAGGCAAATAAACACAAGACAAGATCCCAGAAAAAGCTTATAGAGAAACTATCGACAAATGAAGTGAAGAACTTATCAAACTCTCCTGATAAGGGAAATAGCACGAAAAAGATGAACGAAAAGGAAGAAGCTATAGAAAAAAAGGAGATTACTTGCTTTTTGAAAGACTCTACTTTGAAGGAACATGACTTAATTTCGTTATCTGCATCAGCTAGTTTGGGATTAGTAATACGAGACCAAAATAATGAAAGCCTAACAGATCTGGAATCTGTTTTTAATCCACAACCAGTTAGATCGGAAATAGAAGTTGGAGATGCTACTTACATCATTACGTCAACATTGGTACTTTCGGAGCCCCATTATCTGAACAAAAACGATCCCCAAAATTCATCGAAAGATGCAAACGGGCTGAACTCAGTCGACGAAAACAGCCAAGAACGTAACACAGATATCATCGACGCTGTACAATTGAGAAGAGTAAATCCAAAATCATTAGACGAGGCGGATGAAAAGAGGAATGTTGAAAGATGCTTAAACATTGAAGTCGAGGGAACGGAATTAGAGGCTTTACAAAAGGTTCAAGCAGAGTTGGCTGCCTTTGTTGAAAAAGATATGAAGAGTAAGCTGTCCAACAAAGATATGTCGCAGGATGTTGATAAGTCACAAAATAAGCCAAAAGATTCTTTCCAAACGTTGGATCAACAGCTTAAAGCAATAGTTGAAACTGCGATCAGAAAAAACCTCGAGACTTCAACAAAACTGAGAAGGCCTCCGTTGGCTAAGGTCAGGACGTTTCGTAATCAAAAGGTTTCAACCTTTTCGCCAGCTTTTGTCAAAGCAGCTATGAAGTCAAGAATATTTCAACCCAAGGTCTTGTTGATGAGATTAGACTTGGGTAAGGTGAGAAAGAGGTATAAAATAAATAACATATCTCTGATGGAGTATCAAAAATCAAACGACGAAGATATTGAAGATCGAAATGCAATTTCCAATAAAAGACAGAGTGAATATCGAACGTTTAATATAATGCATCTGGATTCGGATGAGACGGTAACTTCAGATGATCACATAGTAACTTCTACTCCAAAAGTCTATAAAAATAATTTAAAATTAATGACTGAGGCGGCAAAAACGAACGAACTTTTAGTAAAAAAGTTATCCGGTCCTAAGGGCAGGAAAAAATTATCTTTATCGGAAAAAGTCCTTTATGCGATAAGAAAAGGGCTTTCCAAAGATTTGAATCTCCGACGAGCTGAAAAGCCGGTTTGTGAAACTGTGGAATGCGATACAACGACCAAAAGTTTACCTCCGCAGTCTGTAGCCGATAAACCGACAACTAAGAAAGTCCAGTTTTCCCAAAGCTTTGAGAATCAGAGCGTCAAGTTGGAGGAATTAAGTCCATCTAAACATCTTTGTGGTAGTTGCGATCAAACATTTGTTAGTTTGGAAGAAAAGGAAGAACACGAAAAGAGTCACAAGCCTGTTTTGATCCCAGAGGTGGCATCAAAGACCAAAAAGCCACGCATGATGCGATGTAAACGATGCCACGAGATCGTTGATGCGAGATTGGTCAGAGTCCATACCTGCAGATCTACGAAATTCCATAAATGTTACGTTTGTAACTCGACTTTCAGGACAGAGAAGATGCTAGTATCTCATCTGGAAACTCACGAAGAATCAGAATTCAATATTGATAGTATTGAGCGCGGGCAGAGCGGTAAAAAAGCAACAGATGTTACAAGTACGCAAGGGGTTATAGCTCAGCGTGCGGCTGACTCTAATACGACGATCACTGAACATGTTGAAAAAGAAAAAGTTGTAGTAAAAGAGGAGTACACCTGCTTTGTTTGCGATAAAAAATTCACAGACGAAGAGATACTCAAAGATCATCTCCAACAACATTGCAATGACATTAGCGAAGACGACGCTAGTTCAGGGAAAGAACAATATCAATGTGCGATTTGTGGAGATACGTTAGAAACCGAAGACGCATTAGAAAGTCATTTGGAAAAGCATCTGTGCGACGATCAAGACGATAATCCGAATCTTATAAATATATCAAACGATAGCGACCAGAACAAAGATACAGATGAAATATATAAATGCTCTCAATGCGCTAAAGAATTTGATTCAGAAATTATACTAACTTTGCACATGCAGGCTCACGAAGAAGAGCTTGCTATTGCAGAATGGCAGAAAGAATCTACTGAGGAAATAAGAACCGAGGCTGAATTTTTCTGCGCTATATGCGAAGAGGCATTTGAGACTGAGGGAGATCTCTCTGAACATCTTGATGTACATAATAGTAACGCTCACGTTTGCTTCTTGTGCGAGAAACCATTCTTAAGTCTAGAAGACCTTCAATTACACGTCGCCAGTCATTGATTAAATCATATCTTTCCACCAGTTTAATATATCAGTAATAACGAGATTCGAAATTGCCAAATTTTCATCTAATGGATATAACGGTCTCTTTTGTATACAACAATGTGGTTTTTTTTCTTTGGATAAGGTAGTTTTAAATTAGTTATGCATGTACAACTCATTGTATGATTTGAACATTATATTTAGTTACGACTTGGTCTATTTGTTTCATTCACTCGAGATTTTAGTTTTGTGAATTATCCGATATGCAAAGTTGATGTTATCTCTATATGAATGAAAACTATTTACATACTTGTATATGAACATGAAGGCTAATAAAAAAAAAATATATATATAAAGAAAACTGTTTAAGAAACACTCCGTTCGTGCCTTTGATGTTCAATAATAAAATCATTTTCATTAGAATTATATCGGATACTAAAATTTATTGGATATTTAATTATCCAAAGAGAAATTAACTCTCTCTTGTTCGTTCACCTCGTCAAGTATAATGTAGAAATATATTGCATAATTATGCTTGTAGTATTAAAAGATTGTCTAAAATTACAAATCATCAAAATTTGTAACTAATAAAAATATATTAATGTATACTTTATGTATACTTTATCAAGGAATATGAATACTCCATATATAGTGTAAAAATATTCTGTATAACGAAATAACAATGATATTCCTGTAAATAGATGATTTTTTTTTTGTTTTTTTTTAATGATAAATATGAAAAATTAAAAAATGTGTAAAAAATGAAGAAAAAAATATTATAAGATCGCGGTTGTGCAATTCAAATTAAATATAAAATTATATTGACGATATTTAATTAAACAATCGCGTTTAATTGGAAAATAAAAGAAAAAAATCAGAGCTATGAATGTAAAGTTTGAAAAAAAATGATCGATTCTATGTTAGAGAGTAAATTTATTGAACTAAACACGACGAATTATTAATGTTATTTCTACTTGTAATAAAAATATAGAAATGATATCTTGTCGTTGTGATTGAAACACACTCGATTCGTACTAATTTAAAGTTACCGTAATCTTTGATTGGAATTAGGTAATTATTCCCATTTCTAATTTTGTAAATCACTTGTTTACATGAATTGTGTATGATTTCAATATACCTTATGATATCGTTTAATTAATTAACATGCAACATTCTTATGATTAGTAATACTTTGATGACTCATAATCTTACTTAAGTAAGACAGTATAGATATTTTTAAAAATATATATATTTTATATAGGTCATTTATTAGATATACATATTATAATAAATTTTTATACACAAACTAAAGCCTACATAACAACTTTATGGAATCATAATATATTCTTTACTGACAATATAATTTTGGTGATCTACCGAAATGAGCGTTTTAAAGTAAATCAGTCGCGAGCTACATCAGAAATCCTATTGCTTTTCTACTTTATTTACATAAATATTGTGTATTATATAATGCGTACTTCGTTCTCGTCGTACAATTAAAGATTTGTTTTTTTTTTATTTTCATTCTTTATATTTTATATTTTATTTCTTTATTTATTTGTTTTTATCTCTTCTGTATCTGTATTTCTAATATTTGGCAACTATATATGCGTCGTACAGACGGAACGATAATGACTAACACAAATCAAAGTTTATTTGATATTTTCATGTTTTAGTGATATATAAGTTTTGGTCATTTTGCAGTTTTTTTTTTTATTTTATTTTATTTTATTTTTTTATTTTATATATCAGAAAGAAAAATTTCACAACTATATCTCATCTCCCAGAACTAATGTACTTACACCTGGTTTAGATGATTACGTAATTTACTTTTAGGCATAATAAAGATTCCTACCTATATACATACGATTGAACCGAGTTCATTTTAACAAAAATTTTGCATCCTTTATTTCATCATATATACTATGAGCTCGTACCTTTCTTTTTTAAATCCAAATTTATTTGTCTTAATAAATTAAATAAAGAAAAGAAAAAAAAGAAAAAAAAATGAAATTACGAAAGTAATTCAATGTTCAAAACCGTAAAACGCGTTCTCGTTGTTTAAAAGAATATTCTGACAAATTACTTCACGTATAGTATAGGTCAAAGTTGAAATATCAACAATATTCGCTACAAAGGAAAATAATATTTTCTATACGATTTTCTCACGCGAATCTGACTTCCATCAGAAAAAAGAGAATATACACTGGCAGTACCAGAATTCGTGAGAATTTTTCTTTTATTTTTATGCTTTTCTCCCTTCCTAAGGGATAAAAATTAAGAAACTTATCTTCTAATATCTGAAACTAAACTGATCAGACTAAAGTAAGATTTTCATTTCTCAATGATCACATCATTGGCGATTAAACGATTGTGTTTCATCGATTACCTTTTTTGCTTGAATAAAATTGAATTTGTTTGTTTTATATTTCGTTATTGATAATAGTTATAACTGATGTATTGCTATAGTTTTTAATATTATTATGTACAATGACACCATTTAGATAGACATTAGATTTCAATATTTTTTTAATAACAATAAATTAAATATAATTCTCATTATTTCTGCCAAAACGTCCTTATTTTTAACAATAATAATAATAATAATCATAATAATAATAATAATATTAATATTAATAAGTCACGAAATGTATGACTGTACATTTTTTCTTCTTCAAGAACCTATAGAATCGGCATACACACATCATCATATTTTTTTACAACTAGCAATGGATTTTTACTATCCTAGCTATTTCAAGAAGGGGGGGAAAAAAGAATTATAATTTTTTTTTTTTCTCTATAACTTCTATTCTTTCAACGAGCCTTGTGGCAAAAATATAAAATATTGAGACAAAACAAAAGTTTTAGTCAACTTTACTGTAATATGTTAGTTTGAATATGACCAGCACCTTTTGCTGGTGGTTGTTAAGACAGAAAATAAAAATTGAAATATTGTTTTTCTTTTATATAAAATATCATAAAGAACTTTTGTAAGGTTTAAAGAATCTTAAAGATCTCAATTCGTAGTTTTTAAATAACTAATAAAAACTTCAGAGCTTCCTTTTCTATTTGTTTGCAAAAATTTTAGAAAATGCATAAAAATGCCAATATGCTCCTCCTCATCTGTATTGGTCGTTATTACCAATTTAACGAACATTCAGTGGTTCTTTAGCCATTCTCATACGACTATCATTATCAATAAATTGATTTGGTTCAATTTCTATATTACTGAGACACCAGGTCTACGTAATTAGCGGGATACAATCCAACTCTTCCATCCTTTCTACCCTTGCACCAACCCTGCTCATCCTCGTCTTCCAGTTTCTCAAATACTTCACCTGTAAAAGTAATTAGCATTCGGTAATAAGAATAAGTCTTGATTTGAAAGAGTTGGACAGACCAATCATTTGATTGTAAAACATTTATACCTTGTTTAAAGCTTAATTCATCTGCCTCGGCACCTTCGTAATCATACAATGCTCTGACAGGAACTCCAGGTTCTCCGTTATCGACTAGAGGCTCACCACCATCTTCATCCCATTCTTCTTCTTCAAATGGATTAGATTCTTGCTTCGCACTTGTTCCATTCCTATATGAAATATTGAAAGATTATCTTAATCCTCTACTCGATACATGACACAGATGTTTATCCGTTTGGAAAGGCTCTGGGAATGTGAATAACAAATTATGCTATCAAGGCTCTTATGAGATCGAAATACCAACAGACTTTTATCAGAAATATAATCTTGTATAATTTAATTCGCAATCCATTTGGCTCTATTCGTATAACTTAATTTAAAGAGAAAATATGCAAATGATGTATAAATCAATTTCATATTAACTAACGTAATGGTTGCGGTCCTGTTAACTGTGTTGGTTTCATGGTTGTTCTTCTCCGAAGTTTGTTTGCTTGAGTTAATGGTGTCCGTCTTTGTATCTGGGAGCGGTGCATCCGTTGGTATTACTCGTCCAGCTGGTTTGGCTCTGGCTTTATGATTGACTGGTGGAAATTCCTGTTGTAAAAAAAAACAAAAAAAAAACAGAAAAATTCTAGTGATAGTTATCAGTAATTTTCCAGTTTTTCAAAGAACTCTAAAAATCATGTCAATACTTGATGTAGATAATGAATGAAGATTACAAGTCAGAAGGTGATTAAGTATGCACAGCATATCAAATATCCTCATTGTATTATGCGTATGGAAAATATGTGTTCATATTCATCGAGAGAATCGAAAAGAGAATAAAAGAAAAAATGAAATAAAAATAAAATACATCAGCCTTAGGGATTTGATTATAATTATCAGCATTTATTTAACATTAATTAAACTACTGAGATCACATGCACTTGATGCAACGGTTCAATATCAATCTTCAAGAGACATTAAATACCAAATACTATTAATTTTACTTATTAATATGTACCGTATTTACGCGCAAATAAGCCGCACCTTTTTCCGCTTTTTCAACCTCCCAAAACCTGGGTGCGGCTTATACGCGGGTGCGGCTTATACGAGGATGCAAATGCGAAATGTTGAACGAAAAATATTGGAACAGCGTGGAATGACTAGATAGGTGTAAGGAAACGCAATCAGTAAAAATGCCTGAATACTTTATAACATTTGTTTTGATCAGAATCACGATTCACTCCTTGAAATTGAATGAAATCATCGAAATATTCGAATTTTGTCGCCGGCTTGTGCCATCTAGTCGGTAATTTCAGTACCGCGCCATTTCGCTACCCGCGGCTTATACGAGTGTAAAAACTTTTTTCCGCAAATGACCCTTCCAGAATCGGGGTGCGGCTTATACGCGGGTGCGGCTTATTTTCACGTAAATACGGTAATTTATATTTGTTTTAAAAATAATGGGAGAATCATTTTTATTCAAATCTTGATGCAGCCTGCAATCAATCACTCCTGTATTTGGGATTATAAGTAATTTCAATTTTTCATTAAAAGAATTGACATTTTTTATCTTTTATTTTTTCATAATATTATCAGATACGTTTGAACTGGGTAATGGGCCAAATAATATATTAAGATCTTTGTTTTTGTTGAAAAAAATATACAGAAGAAAAATCAAAAAAAAAATTCAAAAAAATTCAGAAAATTATAGATATGAGTAGTAACAATAATTGTCGGAGTGAGAATTGAGAAGTAAATAAATAAAAAATTTACAGGCAAATCTTCACCAACAGGACGCTGATTGATGAGAGTGATGGATCCAGCGGGTAATGCCTCCTTCGATTTAGACCCTTTGGTGATGTCACGGAACTCCTCCGTATAATCCTGCATAATAGCAACACCCACACAATCACATGCATGCATTCCAAAATTTCAAGTCTAAACTATAATACGCAGCGATGCAACTATGGATATGTAGGTAGTCTGTTATAAATAGTATTATGCATTTTATAAATAATAATTATAAGTGCCAAGTAAATATAATTGGTTTAGCATTATGTATTAATGGGAATGAAAGAAAAAGTGAAAAAAAAAAAAGAAAATTAATAGAAATTATGTAAAATGAAAAGTAAACTGACCACCGGACTTAAGGTCAACTATTGCAAAATGCAGACGGGATTTAACTATGAATATTAATCTCTGACTATAATAATTTAAAAAACATTTATAAAAGGTTTTCAAACACGTAGGTGTACATGATATTCGTAAGAAATTATTGAAATGATAAGATATATATTTTTTTAACTGAATAAATAAATATATCAAATTAAATATCAGTATATTCAATTCGATACAAATATATTATTATAAATTATTATACGATTGAATTCACACATATTATATAAACTATGTAATTGGAGAAAAAAAAAAAAAAAGAAAAAAAAGAAATCGAAAAATCAAAAGTTCCAACAATGAGCAATTATAGAAACATGCGAGCCGAAAAAAGGGTTTTGATATGATTTTTGAAAATTAATGAAATAATAATTGACATACCTCAAATTGGGGCCAATTCATAGCCATGTTTACACCGTGATTATTCGACCACCACTTCAAGTCCTTTTCGTGTGCTGCATTGTTGATTGTGTGATAGAATTCCTCGTATATTTGTGGGAGTCTGAAAATCGAATATGTGGTCTATAATGGAGAAAAACGATTTTTAAAATGATTTTTAGAATTCGATATAAGCTGTTCAATTATTTTTGATAATTTTTGGTTTTCGTCTTTTTTTATTATTTTTTTTTTGGTTTTTATTTTTTTCTGTTCGACATAGGTATGATAAAGAAATGAAAAAAAATTACACCGGATCCTGTGATATGTTAAGGCATTTGTGTATTCCGAATAAAACATCTTTGAAGAATTGTAGCCGTTGAGCTTCCATCTCTTGACATTTTTCGAATACTTGTGTCATATCTTCCATATATTTTGGATTATACTGGTTTATTTCTAGTAATGATGCTTCGTATTTTTCTTTTGACTTTTGTACTTCTTCCTTAGTTTTCTGTACACGATCTTGCATCTTCTTTACCTAATAAACAAAATGAAAAAAAAACAAAAAGACAAAAAAGTACAAATTAAAAACACATTCATTTTACTCAAATATTGAAACAAGATATTCTATACTATTTATAATCCGAACTACCATATACGTTCTCTGCATATTGTAAATTTTTTTTTTTTTCAAATTCAATTTCAATCGCTCATAGATGCATAATATAACGTTACATTTTCATTGATTGTATTTCGACTATAATATCGAAACCAAAAACTAGATATTCTCCTGAAATCTGCAACGTTTATGCATATAATTCGAACGATTATCAATATTGTGCATCGTATAGGTTTCTAATATCTACACAGAAAAAAAAATTTGTTGGCCCAAGAAAATTTTCTGCAAACGCATTGGAAACCGAAATTATCTTGAATCAAGACAAAATTTTCTTGAACCAAGAAAACTCTCTTGGATCCAAAAAAGTTTTCTTGGTTCGAGAAAATTTTGACTTGATTCAAGATAATTTCGGTTTCCAATGCGTTTGCAGAAAATTTTTCTTGGGACAAAAAAATTTTTCTTGGAACAAAAACATTTTTTTTTTACCAATTTAAATTGGTACAACTCGTTTTTTCTGTGTAAGAGATAATTTTTGTGATCGAAGTAGAATTATTATGTGATAAAAAGTATAGTTGACTAGAAAATATAATTGTACAATAAAATGCATGTAGAGAAACGTGCGCTTTCGGATAAAGGGGAAATATATACGAAAAATAAAAGAGACGAGGAAAATTACGAAAAGAAAAATTCAAAAAATTCTTAAAAAAAAACGAAATATGTACTAATATTTAGGAAAGAAGAACGTAATACTGCTTACCAACAGAGCTCTCTGTAATATGAAAATAATAAAATTAATTAAACCATGCAACATGCGACATTATATACATACAAGCTCAACGTCTCCTATCTTAGTATTCCTAAGACACTTTCGCATTCTGAGGCCCCATGCACCACATCCACATTGTGTCATCTAAAAACGTCGTTATAGCCTTTAGGGACGGAGATTTAATTGAATTAAATTTCCTCTTCAATTGAAAGATTATTCTAACACTGCCCGTTTCAAAGATAGAATCTACTAGTGAACTGTTCTTTTTTTTCTTTTTGTCACTAACTAGAAGAGATTAATGTTCAATTAATTTGGAGATAATAGAAAGAAAATTAGTCTAGTTAACAAATCGGCTTTAGAACAGGCAACTTTCTACTTGCTCCTTATTCCGACAATCCTAAGGCATTGTATAGACTCTCACTAATCAATCAAAGTACACAATTACATATCCATTATAAATATTCTATAAACAAATGGAATACACACATACATACAATAAACAACACTTTGGGATGTATAAGACGTTATTAACACGCAAAAACAAAACTCGTAACACTGTATAGTGTAATATACATGCATTGAGATATATGTTTGTTACAATTATATAACACACGATTGACATACGTTTTCTGAGCCTCGGGCCATCTGAAAATAATTATTACTAAAAAAAACTGCAGACGTGTCTAGTTGCATTATAGGTATACATAATATATTTACATATAATATGTATGTGAGTGATAGATGCACACTAATTTGTGATAGGCGCGATTTCAATTAATTATAAGATAATATATCATCCCATTTCATTCTATAAACGCAGTTTATTTTATATCATTGTTATTACTTCTTCTTCCTTTTTTTTTCTTTTTCTTTTTTGAAGCATTAGTAAATTCGCCATCAGCGCAGAAATTTTCAGCCGACGAATAAAAATAACTGGAAAAATGTAGCTACCTGATCAGGTGAGAGCGAACTATCTGCCGAAGCATTACGTTCCATGTTAGCTGCCGTCCTTTCAGTTTTACAACTATTGTGGTATTCGGATTTAGCCTTTTCGACTTTTTGAAGTAGCTTTGCCCAAGGTTTTTGAGCCTTTTTGAATGAATCTTCCATCTCTTTTCGTTCCTTCAGTGTGATCATCGACTAAAACCCGAGACACGTGGTTGAAGATGTTTTTTATTTCAAGTTTTTTTGTTTTTTTTCCTAAATTTGGAAAAATTTTGAAAGAAAAAAATGAATTCTCATACCTTGTGATAAGTGTCTTTCTGCCACGTCTTGACCTGCTGGATAATATCGTTGCACAAGTTGTCTTTGACCCGTAAATGAAGATCGCACAATCTGTCAGACTCGACGAGGACCCCTTTCCACGCTGCTTCTGTCGTCCCGTACTCCGGACCCTTTTCAATTTTGTCATTCCAATTTTTTGACCAACTTTTGAGAGCTTTTGCATAATTTTTCTCTATCTCTGCTCTCTCCTGTACCAACGCTATCAAACTGTCGCAAAGCTTGTGACCATCTTCGATACGTTTTGTTGTACGTTTGTAGTTTCCCGGTTCCCAAAATGAGTCCGACGTTGCTATCAGCATGTTGTCGTCGCTGTGATGTGACATCCTAGCCTAAAGTAAGTAGCCCCTCCCTCCTGGAAAAAGAAAAGGGGGAAAAAAAAAAAAAATTAAATAATTGAAAAATCCGAGAAATCTGATAAAAAATAAAAAAATAAAAAAAATAGGTACACATGAATCACGTCAACGTAATGTGAATCAGAATTTTCCAATATAACACTAATAAGAATTGAAGAGTTCTTAGTAATCCTATAACAAACGAGATTTACTTCCGGCCTGTGAGAGTTGATCGGCAAAGCTTATGCCCGCATCGATTGGCCCAATTTCCGAAGCCGTTTCAAGTCATGTTCAAGAGAAAACGCACGGTTGACAGAACTTTCTGTGTTGCGACTGTTGCGAGGTTCTTCGAGCAAACGAAATATATTTTTCATTATTTTTCGCAAATTTATATATATCTCAATATTTCAGTCATATAGCAGCAAGATTATATCTATTATAGATTGATCTCGAAATTCGATAAAGAAATTGAAAGCAATAAGTCGTCGTTTTGTAATTATCTTATTGCACTGCAGTTGCACTTTTGAGTGTATAATTAAAACGTCGTCGTTTCCCGACGTCGTAGGTAGTAGGTATAGCCGATGGTGAAGGAACTGCTTCATCGCATACGAATGATGTTGAAGAATGTACACAGCCGTTGAACTAACGAGCAATTGCTGCTAATTGTTAGCTCTTAGTAGGTAGTTTCCTACATTAGAAGCATCAGAGTTTTGTACCAACGCAAAGACGTGCTTGTAATTAGGGCATAGAAAATTGAATCATCTTTAACTTGAGAGATTAGAATCCCAGTACCTGCAGCAAGGGGGGTGTAAAAAAAAATCTTCTAATATAATATGCATCGAAAAAAAAATATTTTCACACCTTCTCAAGTCTAGGTACCTACCTACCTACCTACTTTCTTGCTCAGATATAAATGTAGATCAAAGATTCGTCACGTAAAAGGTGCGATGAAAATTTGCCTCTTTTTACTTATATTGTAAAAATTTTGTCTATAGGCGGATAATTTGAAACGGTAATATATACCCTGCGCAGAAACACTCAAGCGGATCTTTGTAATGGAGATAAAGTGAAGAGCCCTCGCGAATCGTGCATTAGAAATCTTAATATATACTGTAGGTATATCCATACGAAAAAATGACCTCAGATGTGGCTAAAATTAAATAATATTCGACTGAAAATAGAAATATATATTTATATATAAGTAGACATATACGCGTATATGTCACTCTTCTTTATATACCTATATACACGCATTGAAATTGAAAGTAAATTCGACCTCAACCTCAACCTCAGTTTACGGAGGTATATTAGTGTGCATGGCGTAGCGTTACGCATGCCTGATTAGACGTGTAATTATAAGTGTTGAGAATTTGACGTACATGAGAAAAAGTAGGTATAGGTGGTACGAGGATGTAAGAAAAAAGGTTCGTGAAGATGAGGAGCTGTGCAGTCTGTAATAATAGTATAGGAAATAGTTTTCCAGCACCTATAGGTAAAAGGGATCTTGTTTTATCGCTATCTGGTGCTCTAAGTGCAGCAGCTTATAGTCTCTTTCTATCCCTGGAGTTTCTTGGCTTGAGATACTTTCATAACGGCATTCCAAGTTCTAGATTCCGGTGCCAAGAAACGTCCTTGTCTCGACGTACGTACGGCTATAAAGTAGAAGTCGTTTCTTCTCCTTTTCCACGTCGTCGTCCCTCTCATTTGAGAAAGTCGTAAATATGTGAAAATAACGCGACTATAATATCCGCGGAGGATATAATAGCCGGGTATTAGGTGGATTTAAAACCTTAAAAATTCTACGTCAAACAGCCGCATAAATGCCCGCAAGTATATTGATACAAGTGTTTCAACAGAATGGGACGATAATATTACACCGAGTTTTGCACCGCGAGAAGATGCGCGAAAACAGGAGATAGAAGAAGATAAAAAATTGTACCTAATGATAAGAAAGAAAAAGAAACAAATTAGAATTCTATAGGTAAAATAACGCTCAAATCAATTCGCTCATACTTTCCAAAAGTATAGAGGCAATGCCGTACAATTACAGTTCGCTTTCTGCTCAGGTACGAGAAAGGAGTGCGAGATGTATCGCATACTTACAGGTATATTTGTACATCTAGGTAAGATTGAAGCGATGCGGAATTTCGAATAAATACCGAGTCAAGTTACTTTCCACTATACCTACACAGAGGTAGTAATGAGTGTGGTGTCTATAATTCCATCCGTAACAGATTCCCGTAGAGATATACCTACAGGTAATCGTAGAAATGATATTGCAGACATGAGATTAAAACGCAGACGTAAGATTGCGATTAGTCGCGTTTAATATTCGCGTCTTTTCCGTCTGGTTTTCTTCACATATACACCGCGGCTGATCTCAAGTTTCTCTCAAGTACATATATATGTATATACGCAGTTAATTGCTGAATATTAGTCAGAGGTAATAGCTAATTATACACCAGCATATATCAGTGTTAGTCTCTGTTCAGTATATTATACGTACATCTTAGAAAATACTTCTCAGCACATGAGGCAGACTATACTATCAGACGACGTATTAATTTCGCACGATGATATCATTTAGCGCATTTCAAACGATAAGACTCGTCGTGAGGTTAATCCTTGACTCAATTCGTTATCAAATATTGTTGCGTTGCGGGATGCTCAAGAGTATACTATAGGTATGCTAAACTAACCCAATGGCAGATTAAACGGCGTTAAAATTTACGATCAATTTTAGGTACATTATTGACGATTCGGAATTTTTGACACGTGTTATAAATTCTCATAATGTGCGACTGGGCAATCGTCGAGCTTTCCAATTACCGAAGAAGGTGCGAGAGGCTTGACCAAGCCAAGGCGAAAGAGGTAAGGCAAGACAAGGTCGTCTTGCATACCTGTGCGTATACCGCATCTATACATTTACACCCACGTTCAAAAATTACGTAAACGAAGAATTGTAGGAATCCGAGCCGATCCCCAGCCTCATATTACATACCTACAAAGAAGAAAAATTCTTTTCAAATTTATCGGGCGGAAATTCCGCCGAGAAGATCAGCCGTCGAAAGTTTCAGGTAGGTATAGCGATTTTATGCTCTCTTCTAATATTTTTCGATCAAGCTTGCTGCATCGCAGTACCTGAAGATTATTCGTGCCTATTTTTATCTCATTGTTATAAACTCTCTTTGAAAAAGCTGTAACACGTACCCTGTACATAGGAATTTATTCTTCACTGAATGAAGAAAAAGACCACGAAGTAATTCCCAGGGTGGAACATTTCCAAGGTTCGATAGCTATCCTGTGTCTGTGTGGTATAAGAGTATAATGAACGCGTGACTAGAATCATTATAGGCACGTGGCATTATCCTCGTACCTATATCCGACGACTGCTATTTAAATAAGAAATATTTATACACCGATATAACTGCGGTGATTAATTTCGATGATTTTTGAACAAAGTGATTTTACAATCTATTTATTCCTCAAGAGTTAGAACAGTAAATTTTAATCGAAGAAGTTATTATCCGGTAAGTAGATAATTCATCGAGTCTTAATTGCTGGATTTTAATTAGCCAAGGTCTGGTGAGTGGGATACTTCCTCTTGAGAAGATTTTTTCATCTAAGAACCCGTTCGTTTTAACCTGAATTCACAATTTATATTGTAATTACATACATCTATCTACGTATCTATGCGCGTTATATAGGTGGACTTACATATTTACTATGTATGTCTTAATTGTTGTATAATTCAATTACCTTAACTGTATATACATCACGGATCGTTGCCCCAAAAGAGAAAGTACTACATCATCACACGCTCCGAAATAACGGTCTTACATACACTCATCTACATAGGTGTAGTACATAGAAAATAGACGAAAAAAAGCATATTTTGACGATCTCGATATTTTTTTTTACCAATATTTTGAAATTATCGGAAAATAAAAAATTGTAGAGATTCTTTAATCTGGAGACTTGATTAATGAAACTGTAAAAAAACTGCTGGTAAAAAAAAAGAAAATAAACAAATAAAGAAATTGTCTGAAATGATTGCGGTTATCAGTAAGAAAGCAATCAACACGTGAAGTTCAAAAGACGAAATATCGTACTTCAGGCGTCTCGCTACTTGTATCTACTATATATGTGTAATTACGTGCTTTCGATTCTAATCAGCTGTTAAGGAGTAATATTCTCTGTAATCAAGCTGGCCTTCGCCAGAGTAATCTAGGTCGTGAAATTCATACCCAAAATACAAAAGATGAAAAGAGAAACAGAAACAGAAACAATAGCGCGAGTAGGTGCCCAACGTTAGGGTTACAAAGCGTACAACAATGGGCTTTGGTTATTCATAAAACTTGGAATTTTTGTTCATTTTTGTTTTTTTCTCACGTTCTGCACTTTTAGGACAACAAATTTGCGCTTAGTAAAATTTATTTGGATGCAGTATTTATTTGTTAAAACGATGAATGTAGGTATGATAACGATTTAATTTTTTATCTCAATCGATCGTAATCACGGTAATTGAAATACCAACTAGATTTGAAACAATTTAGAATCTATATACTGTTGTCAGTCTTCGCAGACAATATCAGATTATGCACTTCCGTCAATTTATGGGGAGGGTGTGGTACTGCAGATCGAACTAGTATGAAGAAAAAAAAAAAAGAAAAAAAAATAGGAACTATTTGAAACAAGGTTTCCTCATCCCGATTGACATTCGAAGCTTTTTGACGTATGTGTACACAATACTATATTACAACTCGCAACTAATTACTAAGTCTTATCTTAAATTCCGTGATCATAATATCCTATCGGCAACCGCGGTAGATTAATGATTAGCTGTTCGCGGTTGTAAAAATTACACACCTGATAATCGCGGCGTATAAATTATAATATTACTTTACGTATAAAAGTTGCAATGACAAAATAAATTATACCATGTATGAAAAAGAAGGAAAGAAGAAGGAAAAAAGAAAAAACAGAAAAAGAAACTCACTTTCTATGTACGTAAGTATAGTTACTCCTTGATGTGTTAATTGGGATATTGTATACTCGGATGTAACATAACCGTATGAAATAATAAAAACTAAAATTTATTACATCGCATTCGATTTAAATCTTCATGAATAATTTTTTGCTAATTTTCTACCGCAGCGAGTCGTATAGTGTTCTCGACCTTACGAGGTGTAATACTCTAATCAACTACTTTCGGTCCTGCAGCAGCAGCGAGAGAGCAGCCACGTCAATGTTTAAAATCTGGGTTGCATCGCGTTGTAGCCAAAGCTACATGTGCAAGAAGAGTAGGAAAAAAAAAACCAAAAACAAAAAAAAAAATGATGTCAGCTCATTTTACGCCAGTAGCATAAAGTAGAGCTCCCATTTCGTGCAGGTAGTAAATGTGTATTTAACATAAGCTGGAAGAAGTCGTTTCGAAGCGTGTATGTCAGATTATAAAGTACGGATGATGTACTGTACATGAATGTTCTTCGTTTGTTAAAACAATCCAACATTTTAATTTTCATAAGATTTCAGACAGCATAGTGCAGACTTCGGATGAAAAGAGACAAAGGCTCGTGTAAGATCGAGGAGGCGAAAAATGATCCGGAAGTAAAAACCTCGATATTCTTTGAGGATCAGGAAGTCTACTGATACATCAAGCCTAGGGGCAGACTTGAATGTGCGGGTTTAACCTTTCCACTCTGTCCTCTAAGCCCTACATCATATTCTAAAGTCCAGACTTAACCCTTCCTGTCGAAGACCTTTCAAGACGTTCGCATTCATTCACGCACTAGCTAGCTCGTTTCTACTCTACATAGTCTATAGGCTTTTGCGAAAGATGAGACGAGGGTAGTTTTAGCTTGTACTTTATATGTACCTAACTACGGGATAGAATATAGATTATTTATACCTAGTCCCTCACCAACGCGGTGAAACTTAAACAAAAATAAAAGATACATAAAGTTTGATAAAAACTAAAAACTGGATTCGAGATTATAACTCGAAGTGATAAAAGAATTATTGCGTTGTATATGCATAAACTTCCCTTTATCCCGAAGATATAGTATAATATAACAGGGTGAATAATGTCGCGTGTTCTCGAAGCCTAGGAAACATATAGGTATTAATCTTGATTAAGATTTAGGATGAATGATGAAGGAAAAAAGAAAAAAGAAAATAGGAACTGGAATAAATCTGAAATTTTTACTCCACTCAGAAATCACAGTGTCGTGAAGATAAGGGTAATTAATTTTTATAGAGATGCCGGGGGTTGAAGGCTTCGCAGGCAAGGCAACATCGTAATCTCTTGATTAAGTTTACTACCTCGTAAAAGTTGGGCCGGAGAAACTGGGAAGAAAATTGGGTAGGTATGTACACACAAGGGTTAATCCTTTCCTCTTTGGAAAAATAAAGAAAGAGAGAAAATAAAATAAAATAAAATATAACAACGACCGGATTCTACGGACCGTGAAGAGCTCAAACCGCGGTGAAGGACACTTGGGGATATAATAGAAGGGATGAGAAATATAAATGATGAAAAATTCCGACTTTTGCGGAATAAACTTTGTCCGTATATAAAAATTGTTCATTTCTTTCTTTCTATTATAGGCATACCTACGTATAATTCGACAAAGTTAAACAGTCGTCTTTCACTCAGAGTCGCGAAACGACTAAAGTTTTTAGCGAGTTGAATTGAAAAGGATGAAAATTATTTTAACACCTGAATACACCTAACCGCAGGTAAAATCTTCTGCTTTGCTTATTTCTTTGAATAATAATAAGAATAATAATAATTAGAAAAATTAGAAAAATAATATCGGAGACAGGAGTTATTGGCGTTGACGCAGTCATCTTCGGTAACATAAATTTGAATATTAATTTATAATTATAATTATAAATATTTGACAACTTATTTGCTTCGTGGCAATAAAATATTCCCTGTAACTTACTTCCGGCAAGAATTTGACCTCGCGATAAAAAGGCATTAGACCAAGATTAAATCTGAGGTAGGTAAGGTATAGGTAGATGTAGATATAGATGTCGATGTCGATACGATCTAGAACACAAAGTAATAACACCCGCACGTCTGTAAATGGTATAGGAGGAGAGAATGGCGAAAGTTTCAAAAGCTTAGATAAAATAACGCTGATGGTGGACGCGATCATTATTACGATAAAATCTTTCTTGTATATAGAAGGTAGACACTCGCAGTCGAGTAGCTTTTGTAAAAATTCCGCATTTTCTAGCTACAATTTCTCCGTCGTGTTATATTATATCGTGTAGTGTTATAATAGGCAGAATATTAAAAAGTTTTCAGCCCAAATATCAGGAATAAAATTTCACTCCATTTCCTCCCTTTATGAAACCATGTCGTTCTATACCGAGAGTTTTCGATGAAACTGCAGGGAGGGGGTCAGCGGTTTCACCGGAAACTCTCGGTACATATTCCTGAGCTATACAGGTATAGGTCAAATCTAGTCACGCAAATCTTGTACAAGTCGGTGTCGAGAGATACGCGAGAGGTAAAAATCTCGTTTCTGAGATCTAGGAGTACCAGTAAGCTACATGTGCGCGTAATTTGCGTGAATATATCGCTCACATTCGAGCGAGATAGTATATCTCTCCAATAAATCGCGGTGTTGGTTTCTGGCGAATAAAATTCTTCCGCCCTATTCGCTGGGGTGGTACGAACTTGCGAATAAATGTAAAGTAGCTTTTTTCTTCTTTCTTTTTTGCGTTTTCTTTTCTCGCGAAAATATCCGCTGGCTGGCAAAACTGTACAACGAAATCTAATGCTACGCAGTTATTATGTAAATATTTTTCTCCCAATATAATTTTGACGTAATATTATACTAGGTAGGTTGAACTTTCGGAGTATTATACCTATATGCGAAGTTATAATTTATGAATTTTATTTAGAAAAGGTGTAAAAGAGAAGCATAATTCAGAATGCTTAAAAGATGCGATATAATTGATCTATATTAGTTTTTTGTACTTTTTATTTCTTTTATTTTTGATGTCAAAATTCATATGTGCTGAGAATATTTGTTCACGAGAAGAAAATGTGGCATTTTCTACATATCTCCTGAATTCAGAAAAGGAGGAATTACATTTTCGGGTTGAGGGATGCGCGGAATTATAATTAGAGACTTTGGGAGTGGTATAGCGAAATTGTTTAGACCCCGACGACTCCTGACGTATGTAAATTGCAATTTCAGTGTATAAGTATGTTTCGAGATCTAAATATAACTTTGCATACATATAATATTGCCTGCATAAAGATATTCAAAGAATTATACGAATTCTCTCTGCAATTCAAGAGCCTAATCAATTCTCACGTTTTTCTTCAATTGTCTGAAAACGATGTCAATGTCTTCGATCTTTTATACGCGATAAGATGTTATTTTTTCTTTTTTTTTTCTTCCTTATAGAAGTTTTGAGATTATTTATACGCAGGATGAAAGCTAAAATTGTTGCCTTTATATGCCGAGAGTTTCGCAGGTTATTGAAGTATTCATCATCATCTTATTCGCCCTCGTGGGAATCCGTCCTGCTGCTGGTAGTTATATATAATCTAGGTATTCTTCTTATATAGTCGTCGTTTGCCAGAAAAGTT
Organism: Tenthredo livida; assembly: GCA_963992785.1. Lineage (NCBI taxonomy): Eukaryota > Metazoa > Arthropoda > Insecta > Hymenoptera > Tenthredinidae > Tenthredo > Tenthredo livida. Next base: position 4,600,048 of record OZ023071.1, on the reverse strand, counting down.
TCTTCTTTGTGCGAAGTGGTACTCACTACCTTCCACCTTTGAATCATAAGCTAAGCCAAGGGTACGGAATTTCGTCCTTATATACCATAGCCGCGAATTCGCGTAGGTATAACGTTGCAAAAGCTCGCGCTATACATCCACCGCGTTGTTTGTCATTCTTCTTGAAAATTTACCCTCTTCCTCAAGGGGATATATGTATAAAGTAAAGAGAAGAAATGGGAGCAAAGTCGGTAGGTATATAAAATACTTGAAAAATTGCGAAACTCTTACGTACAAAATCTCATAATCTTGATCGTACATATATTTCTGTTTCATATAAAAATAATTCCAACAAATTTATCGCTCTTATATTTAATACGAGTTCAGAAAATGCCTCACCTTGACATAATACCTACCTATATAAGAATTAAAAAATAACGCAGAGCTTAAAGCGCCGATAGAAAGAAAAAAGCGAAAGAAAATTATGTAAAGTGAATAAAATAAGCAAGAAAGCAAAAAAATGAAATGAAATATACGTATATATAAAAAAAAGGTACAGTACACAGCTGTTGTGCTTTGTGCTTCGTGCTTCACAGCAGCCGAGGAAAACTCTTCAAAAGTATAAAGTGTGAATAATTCAAAGCTCCGTACTAGTCCGGCTCGGGGCAAAGACGGAACACAATGTGCAGTACAATGGAGCTGAACAATGTTTTCGTTGCATTTCAGGTCACGTATAGGGAATGGGTACATACATACAAATACATACAGCTAAAGCCAAGTTAACGAGGCGAATAAAACGGCGCGATATGTAAACGGCTGAAACTCATCAACCATCGAGCTGAACTCGAATGTGTAAACGTACGAGGCTGGAAAATCGTACTTTGAAATATCATATTTCTATCGAACGATAACAGAATGAAAAACTTCTTCGAACTCGAGGAGAGAGGGAGTGGAAGAAAAATGAAGTCGTTTTAATACGAGATAAAACTTTATTTCACGTCGAACATATAATAAGAGAAAATTCGCTGTCGGAGAATTGAATGAAAAAATTGCACGCATTTTTTTTTTTTTTTTTTTTTTTTTTTTTTTTTTTTTTTTTTTACGGTTATCGATAAACGCGGAGGTTTTTTTCCCCTCACTATTGCCTAGGGACTGTCTCGGTGCAGTTGAACCATGTAGTGTTTAAAAAAACGTATGAATACTAGAGAATGATTCTAAAACGTTAAGAGAAGGAAAAAAAAAAAAAAAACTTAAGATGCACGTAAAATTGTGAGAGATAAAATAAAATGAACATTTGAGTTGATTTAGGTAATTTATGGCATCAACTTTGTGAAGGAATTTCAGAATTTCAACTGACTTTCGAATTATTAATTCCTATTTACGTCTTGTGTAATAATTACCGCATCAGGGAATTTTTGTTAGTTTTTTTATTTTTTTATTTCATAATATTATCATAAATTCAGTAAAGGTCGTTCATACGATGAGACCGGAATTTCGGAATTTATACCATTCACTGATTTGGTTATTCGTATGCCAGTGAACGAGCAATTGTCGTCCATGAAGATATAAAAGACACGAAAAGGAAGAAAAAAAAAACGAGACTGGAAGATAGAATTGAATCGTTTAGATATGTAGATTCGAATTTTAATCGGAAAGCGATCTATTCGATGTATAAAAACATCTGATCGTTGAATTGGTTTCGAGGAATCTGTGAAACGTGCCATACGGCGATATAAAGCAAGAATAGTTCGAAAGTTACGTAAATGGGAATAATTAACTCCGGAAATGGTGAAATAGCTGTTTCGTATATTTCTGATACGGGAGTTCGCAGAACTGCAACGACTTTGATCTCCGGAAAATAAAAATTGCGAGAAAAACGTTTCGAGTGGCTAAAGAGAATCAAGAATTTTCTTTGTATAATTGTAACCTTCTCATTAAATTTTCTCCAAGCTCAAAGCTTTGTCGAAAAGGGTTCGCAGGGAATTTGAAATTATGTAAATATTTGATACCCTGCGGTATTGGAAATGAAGTATCCTGCGGGGAAACAGGTGGTCGTGAAATGTTCGCGAAAAAAAGATGAAGGAGAGCGAGAAATGAAGAAAAAAACAGAAAAAATGATAGAAAGTACAATTTTATTAAATTGTGTTTTCCAATTTGTAGAAATAATAAATTCACACACACACACAAAAAAAAAAAAATCAGAATTGTTGCATAACGAAGAGAATTCCGAAATTTATTTCGATCATTTATTCATAGGTATTATTTCGAACGTAATATAATTCACGACCCCATATAGTATATAAAGCGGAGGACACGAGCATTGATTAGGTTAACGTTGGTCATTCAAGGCTAATCGCGAATCACACTGTGCTGTTAATTTCAATTATACTCTAATCCCCTTCGTTTGTAAAACCAGGCCCCTTCCTTCCACCCTGCTGCTATATGATGCCCCATATATGTATGCAGGTATTTAACGTTGAAATATACCATATACATATATATATATATATAATGATGAATATTTATACAAGCCAGTTTATAAATATATTCAAGGTCGTTTCGCGGGTTGGTTTACAATTGCATAGGTATGTATTGTCTTGAACTTTCTGCACTGCAGCACGCTGCAGCGGACTATAAAATCACTTTTTTTCTTCTTTTTTTTTCGCCTTCTTCATCTTCATCTTTTACACCCGTTGTTTTATAGGCGTATATAAATACATAGGTATACCTATATACGCCTTATATTATATACATATAGGACGTTGCGGTCTGATACTATCAGGAAATAATTCGATCTTCAGATGAAATAATATGGTGAGGAATTCTTCCTGCAAATTTCTTCAAATGAAGAAAAAAAAGTTGAAAAAAAAAAATTGTAATCCGAGATCGTATTTCCTGAGCCTTTTTCTAGCCGGAGGTTTTACTCAGCTAATATTAAAGACTTTGCTAAGCTTCTAGGCACTGCATGTAAATCCTCCAGCGAGATACTCTAGCAGAGCGAATTCACTCGGTTGAATTACCGGCCTCGGCGGCAAGAAAACCAGTGCAAATCCTAAACCAAGTCCTTAGAGAATCCAAGTAATAAAGGTAAGCCTGTAACCGCAGGATGTATTCAGAGTATGCATCTAGGCATACAGGCGTAAAGAACTACACGCAGTCTTGCATGCATCCGACCTCGCATCGTACCTACTCTTGCAATTAGTGTGCCAATTAAAAGGGGGGCTGCTGAAGTATTATAAAATAATTAACAAAGGTTTAAAATCGCTGAAGAGTTAATATGGAAGAAGTCCTGATGGAGCTAAGTGGCGTTCAATTTATGGGGAGGAATAGTCGGAGGAACATTTATTTTCTCAAAATTCAAATAGGATTCAATTAATGAAGATCAATTAATTAGCGATCATAATTCCGTCGATGTATTGGCTCGTTGCTTATAGAACGCGTGAAAGAATCGTCGGGCTATAGAGACATCGGATAATTTTTTTTTCTTTTTTACACGGTATAAAAATACGACATTTTGATTCACATAACGGTGGTTATAATACGATGATCGAACCGCTATAAGAGCTGGCCAGTAAACTTATTCAGAAACTAACTAAAGCCTGTAAACCGTGCCGAGTAATACTCCTGCACGTTCGCATGAAAAGACCGGTCAAACCGTGAAATCTCAACTAACTGGACTAGGAGTTATTAAAATAAAGTTAATAACCAGTAGTCTCTTCTACACATCGCCTTCAACAAATCATTAAAGAAAGAAAAAAAAAAAAAAATTAACGAGAGAAATTAATTCTCCTTCACGTATGAAGACGTATTAAATCGATTTTCTGATAATCATTAATCTCGTCATGCTAATTGGCATATCCAACCGAAGCTATAAGCAGGATTGAATTTCCATGTCTGAGTTTAATTATTTTTTCGAAAATGAACACATTTTGAATTTTGTTAAAGGGTTCAAATTTTTACCTTGGAAGGACATGACTGTGTCGGGTAAAGACGAAGTCCAAAATGTTCACTGCATCAGGGTAAAGAAATCCAAAGTTTGTTAATCCACTGTTGAGTTTTCACAGATTCACAGATTCACTAATTTTTAATTTTTAATTATTTTTGTTTTTTTGTTTTTTGGTTTTAAATCTCTCTCATGCGAACATTATACGAACCAGCGGATTAAAAAAGCGAGAAAACTCACAAATCCTGCCGGGTTTATAAATAATACAGAATTAACCAGTCGGAGACTAGAAACGCTTCGGGCGAATGTAGGAACCAGACTGATTCCACACTATACGAAGTAGAAACGACCGACTGCTGACGCGGAACTGTATGATAGTGTGCGGTAACAAACGCCACTAGTGTTTACAGGTAGGGGATATCTCACGTGTGTTAATATTGTATATCAGAAGTGTATGTGTGTCGGTTTATAAGTACAGGATCAGCCATCTTCTTCTACCAAAGTCTGAAGATCTGAACCTGATCGTACCTGTTCCTGTTGATGCTGATGCTGATGCTGCTGGACCGCCCTATGCACTGAGAAACTCGTTCGACCGGATTTTTGAGGGGAAATTATTGGATTATTGTGATTTTCGAGGCCTATACTTTATGCATCCTGCAGGCACCTGATCCTCTTTCACTTTCCTTCACATTCCTAACTTTAAAAATCCCACGGGCATCGGTGCTCACCGAAAAATTTCTGGATTAAGATTTTTTCCTCGATCAAGGGAAGGTTGAGGAAATAAGTTTAACGTGAAATCGGAAAATTTTGGATAAAAAAAAAAAAAATACTAAAGCAGGTAAAAATGAAAAAAATGGTTCTAATTCTATGCTGAAAAAGATACGTAGACTTTTATCTATCGTCTAGTTGTTTTAAGCGTGTTTTTTTAAGCACACCTTCATTACATCCACGATGTAATGTAATAATTGAATGATCATACAAAATTCTTGAGTACACGTCGCTCTACACATCCAAGCATGTTTACCTTGTGTAAACAAAAATTAATACCCTTGTCTAAAATTATAACCGAAGACTACGTGAAGAGATGAAAATAATTTGCTGCGGAGTAGCAGAGGTTTGCGTCACGAGTAACGAGTTGTGTAAATATAACACGTAGATTGTACCTATGACAATTAGAAATGGTAATAAAACGACAATTTTAAAATGAGTTTCAGATATAATTGAGAGAATAAATGGCATGTAATCTATCAGGGTAATAATCATTGTCACGCTTCCACTGCATAACTGAGTTTACTCCGTTTCTTGTTAGTAGAAGTCAATTACCGAATGGGTGAACGCCCTGGAACGATTAATTGAAGCAACCATCGGGCGTGGCGATAAGAAGTAGAAGAATAAGGATAAGAATAAGAATAAGAAGAAGAGGAAGATAGTGTGTGCTGTAATATTACTTAATTGTTTACATATTATTAAAATCTTTATGAGAACTTTGATCCTAAATCTTGCGAAGCATTAAACTTCGAATTGAATATTTATGTAACCAGTAACGAAGCGTCTTCTTTATGGATATGCAATGTTCTGATATTCTGTGTTAACACGGAATAGAAAATTGCAAATAATAAAAAATACCACCTTGTATTCTTATTCATTAATCATTTTTCTTCATTAATTATTTATTACCTGGTCAAAGCGATGTAATCTCGATATGTAATTAAAGCTAAAAATACGGTCGACAATCTCCTATACGGTATGGTGTAAAGATACCATGCATGATATGGTAATACGAGTAAATAGGTTTTTTCGTAGAGAAAAAAAGAAAAACTATTTTCCACATATTTATTGCACAAGCCTATGATTAGGCAACTACATCAGGTTTTCTCTTGAAAATTCTTTAGTATTTTTCTTTCATTATCGCAACCGTCAGTCTAGACGTGAGCTGCTCCCCAGATTGATAAAGCGAGTTTAGAATTCCTATATAGCGTGCTGTTACGGATAAGAATCTGTAGGAATAATTTTACGCGAAGTGTGTACATCTATATACCAACGCGTAATGTATTAAAATACGTGAATTGTGAGCGATAAATCCTTCCAATTTTTAGATTGATTTCTATTATCTTATTAATCTTCTCATTGTAATTGTAGAGAACGTTGATTCATTGAATCACGAGTCTGTCAAGTGGATGCTGCGCGGAGAGATCTTCAACGAGATCAATTTATTAATTTACGAGATTCCTTGCGGTATTCAGTATTCAAAATTTTGTCACCTCGTCGTCACAATATTAGAATCATTATTCAAGTTGTATATATATATAGGTACATACATGGGTACTAATTATATATTGTTGCACGATTTCGACCTTTCCTTAAAACCTTATCTGATCCCCCTTGATAAATTCATTTTCCATACACGGAATACCAAGTTTGACACATAACAACGTATGAATATATCAGATATCGAGCGGCGGTTTTCAGACACAAGAAAGTTTTGACATAGCAGAGACTTAGTTTCTAAAACTTTACCAATAGACTACAAAACTCGCGGAAACCACCCACCCACGTCTTTTCTCTCAGATGATTCACAAAATGCTATAAAATGAGACGAGCTCAGCATGACCGTAAAAAACAAAAAACAAAAAATCCTTTTTATTTCCCTCTCCGATTTTGGGAAACTTATAAAAATATTTTTCATTAGGAAGAAATAGGGAAGAAACATGTTTCTCATTTAAAAGAATTTTTTTATTCAACTAGATCCATCCGTCGACACCTGCTGTTGTCACGTGGGTTGTGCACCAGCAAACTCTCAACGTCACCATGCATTCTACTTCCATATAAACGATCCCAGAACCACTAAACTACTTTCTAACCGCGTGTCCGCTGCATAACTGAAGTCAGTGCAAACTTAAATCCGGACCTCGAGCTGTAGGTTGCGAATGAAACTACATGTGATTAAATATCGCGATTTATGCAGCAGCTGATACTCGAGGTGTGCATTATCTCATTTGAAAATCACAATCTATACGCTTATTTGAAACGTCCCATAAATTATATAATACGAATTCAAATAAAGAGCTGCTGATTTAATTGGCAGTCAAAAATTTTCTCCAGCCTTAGAGAAAGAAAAATAAAAATATGTAGGTATCGACAAATTTGGTAAAACTTGAAGAAAAATGATAAAACTAAATAATTATAACTACAGCTTCGCTAATTGATAAAATCGTAAGAATTGTAGTTGCCAGCTCGCATATTAATGCAATAAGATTATTTATAATATGCTTATGGATGCGGAGTGAATTATACTCGGCAAATAATTTTCTGAAGATGAATATCAGTGTATAGCTGTAATAAGACTTGAGGTATAAAAGATCGGCCACCTACTTTCGTACGCGAGTTGTTAATATTAACCGTGCGAATAATAATTACAAGGTATAATAAATAATAATATATAACCGCGTGTATGAATGTAAATAATGATATAAAGTAATCTCAGCGATAGAATATAACAGCTGTTCAGTTTATAACGGTTGATTCTTTTATACTTATATGTTTGAATATTATTTATTATATATTTGCAATCGCATATATATAAGCCAGCCTGAAGCGATATAGATATAGGTATAATCCAACTGTGCAAAATGAATTAAAATACCTCAGCTGAACGTCTGTACTAGAATTAGACTGCATTTATAAGACTTTCTACCAGATCCATTCCCCGTCCTAATTCGATTACTTCTAAGAGAGCCACTCGATTTTACCATATGACGTAGAGCTAATTAACGAATATTTTATCACCATCTCGAAAATAAATGCATAGGTACTATGCAGGTATACGTGTGTCTTACTGTCTATATTCGTTAATTAATTTCGACGATCTTGATAAAGAGATTTTGATTTCTAATGATTGTAATATGATAGTCGAATAGTGATGAAATTGAAACATGTATAGGTACATATGCTTAGATGCAGCTATTTCAATCGAAAAGTCATTACCCATAAAGCACAGCATTATGATTGCCTTTCCCAACCTAGTTCTATGTATTTCCGTCTCCTATATATTCCCTATTGAACGCTGCTTTTCCACATATTGGATTTCTGCACGGGAATTTCCTCTCTCTGTCAATCTCGTTCTATCAAATTGAAATTCACTTAATTCTCTGGTCAACATGATTTCGAAAGGAGATTGTCAGGGGAAGAATTGGAGGGTATAGGACCGAGTCAATCGATTCGCAAAAAAGGAGAAAGAAGGGAAGAGCTGAATCGACGACATTCGTTGATATTCCAGACTGCACATAATGCAATAAAAGAATCTGAAGCGTAAATTGAACGAAAGTTTTACTTTCGTTTACTTTGCAGTTTGACCATGTAGCTTTGGAATATACTACCTACATATTCCTGCTACATTCGTATTCGCATGAAAGAAAATTTGTACCTATTTTGCGTTTCGTCGCACGTATAATTCGCGGTGAGAATTTCGATTGGTTTATATTTATTTCATTCGCGATACATGCATAATATATAAAAGAGAGCTTTCGCTCCGTCCGGGTAATCGAATTGTATTTTTTTGTGGTATGCGCGGTTTACGTTAAACGGGTGAAATCCGTATTAAAAAATCCGGTAAATTCAACCACGAATTGCACTTTTTCGAATGAAAATCAGTTCTTAATATTCCTCGGTGCATGAAAATATCCGGGCTATGATAAAAATAAAGGAAAATATGCATGCACCAGATTCCTTAGCTTCTGAATGCCGCAGGTATATATTTACTCCTGCAGCTTATATTCTGCAGTCTCGGTGAGTAGCTGCTTTAGAACTACGAACTAAATGCCGAAGAAGAAGCAGAAGGGGAAAGAAAAAATGAAATAAAACGAAAAACGGTGAAGGCATACTTCTCTCGCTCTCGTATCTATTTAAAGTATAGGTACATATGGGTGTATAATATATGTAGTACAGTAAAATTTCTAACTACGACACGCTACATACATGTTCAGAGCTTATCCGAAGCCTAACAACTTCGTTACCATAAGTAAGCAGGTCCGTAGCAAACTCGAAGTCTCGGTACAGCGCTGACCCCGCTTTGTACATCGGACAACTATACGCAACTATCTATGATAATATGGTTGTATATACTAATATCATATGTTGTGAAATTTTTCATTCACAATACACATAGCCGCGAGTTATAGTCTTTCAATTTTTCCAATTAAATAACCAAAATCCACTTCACTCTGTTTTTCCTTTTTTTTTTTTCTTTTTTTTGTGAAATCGACGAATCGAAGCGTTGAAACTGGGATAAGACGATCCGTCTAATTTTATTACAGAGGTCATTAAAAACTCCTGACTCAGAGTGGGGAGGTTGCAATTCACGGCTCGTATTTCTTTCAGTCAGCAGACGTAATATGGGTTTTATACCTATATACTATACATGTATACAGATATATATATAGATATATATATACCGATGAAACGAATGATGGATGAACGGCGAAAATCAATACATCGCGATTCTGTATACCATTGCGATTTCTTTTTCTTTTTGTTCGTAACATACGATTTTTATTATTTTAGTTTGTTTTTTTATTTTATTACTTTTTATTACCTTGCGTATAGCGTCGACCCGTATGTAATCGTGGGTAGAAATTCATTTGTCGAAATGAAATCCCTCGGGCGAAAGAGAAGAAGAAAAAAAAAATTACATAAAAATAATGAGAGAGAGAGAAGGAAGAAAAGCGTGAAAAAGAAAAATTGTAATTTAGATACGATTTTTTTTTTTTTTTTATACATATATATCAAATTTTAAAGCCACGTTCTCGCAGTTTTTGACATTCTATATCCTCTAAATCTAATGACGGTAAACTAGTACATGTACAAGAGATTATCTCCATATGTGCTTAATTTCGCGTTGACAATTTAATTAGGCAAATCCTAATGCAACTTACGAACACGATACCTAGGGGATTTTATTTCACACAATCCAGTGTGTAATAATAATAATAATAATAATAATAATAATAATAATAATAATAATAATAATAATGATAATGATAAAAATTAAAAAAAAGTTATATTTTATGAAGTCCGAACACGCGTTGCGTCGGAATCAGAGAAACGAACGGCTGGTTAATTAGTCGGTTAGTCAGTTAGTTAGTTAGTCGTCCCTCCAGACTTTGGGCTGACTCGTTAACCCAGAAAGTGATATTCCAGTTATTACATAGATAATTGTAGCTAAGCCTTTTTGATTGTAAACTACCACTTATACACAGTCTGCTTTTCAATTATCATTCTCTTCCTGCACTTTCCGAGAATTCTAATTCAGAGATTCAATTATTCAGCGAAGTTTAAACCGCGAATAATCATCATTCGAAAAATATTCAAAGGTCAGTTGTACGTTTTTTCATTTTTGTTTAATTTGTGGAATGGATAAAGCGACAAACTGAACCCATTGGGTAATAAATTTGAAAGCACAAAAGAAAAAGAAAAAATTCATGGAATAACAAATTTCACGTATCAGCTGTATAAAAATTTCTGAAAAAAAAATAAAAATAAAAAAGAACATCACGATTCTCCCTCTGGCAAGATATAACTAGGTGTATGAATGAAGGATGTAGCTGCAAATGCAACATCCGGTAACCGGTGTACACCTATACCCACATATAGATCTATTCTGTTGAAATTGAATGATTGTTCGCACGAAAAGAAAACCTTGTTCCAGTTCGAATCCAGCATCATGAGAATGAGAAGAAAAAACGAGTATAAGAAGAGGAAGACGAAGTAGAAGAAAAGGAACTGGAAACGTGCTTCAAGAGATTCGCTGCACCAAAGATACATATATGTACGTGCCGGGATTGGTCTTTCAAAAGCTCTGTAGTTCTATATGCAATTTCGTAGCACCAACCCATACATGAAGAGAAATGGCGGGTAAATTATAGGCAAGATTTCCTTGACTTTATTGATCATGGACGGCGATATCTTAAGACCGTACGTTTGCCAGCCTGGTTCTTAGCCTCGCTGTAGAAGGGTTTAAGGGTTTACCGCGGGTTCAAGGGTCAGTGAATAGATGAGCTAGGTAGGTGAGTAAGTGGGCGGTTGCCGTTCGCAAGGAAGCCTTATAGAGCTGATTTTAATGCCGTTATTCGCAAAGCACAAATTCAATCGGACCGACAAGAAGAAGAAATACCCCATCAGATTTACTTCCTGGTTATACAAATTACGCATTTGCAGAAAATTCGCAAAATCTAAATCTCCACAAAAACGGACACATTTCCTTATTCTGCAATTCCTTCGAGGTAAGTTTCTACACGTATGAGTGAGAGAGGCGTATGTTTCGGTGAACTGAGTCTCATCTGCGGGAAGGTGCAGGTATATCGGATTTCAACGAGTAGCCTGTTAGTCAGTCGGTCAGTCAGTCGAGCGAGTATACATATACATAATGTATGCAAACTTGGCCTGATTAGGTTAATTAGGATGTGCTGTACCTACGCTGTTACTTCCTCGTTGTATTAAATGTGTGCGCGGCGAAAAAATTCTTTCATAAACTATACGTACCTACTATAATGTGTATCGAAATAGACACTCCGTAACGCGTATAACCCGGGGTTCCATTTATATTCTAATACCTTAGAAAATCTCATTTTGACACGAAGTCACGTACTACGGTAAAGCTGCCAAGCCAATCAATATCGGTATCCGGATTTGAGAGTAAATTTCAACCATCTACATATGTATTACAAACTGTGAACGTTGAATAAATTTTGCGAAATTTTGTATCCTCGATTCTATTTTTTTAAAATTTTTTTACCATTTTTCGAAGTGATTACAAGTGCAGATCGAACGGCGTTTTGATCGATTTGAAACTTGCCTCTATCCTATTACCGATATAAAAACGCAATATCTTGTGCTTTGAGGCGAGGTGAAGGGATCCAAGACACAGACGAGCCGAAGAGTATTTTATGAATATTTATAAGACGAGGAACCGCAAAGGAGAAAACGAGAATAAATAAATGATGTAGTCCCAAGGCGGTTCTACCTACGTATAATACACATTTTATCAAGAGCAAAGAGTCTGAGAAGACGTGATAAACGATGTAACCGCTCCTCGGCTATCACACTCACTCTTTATCCCTTCTCTTATATTTATATGATATGATGTGGAGGCGCTGAGGTACAATCGTATAATATTGTTTGCAAAATTCCATCTTGTGCTATCAATCATCCAATACCCGGCACACAAGTATATATACAGAGCAAATTTTTTTTTTTTGCTCTGATTGTAAAACCATTTTTTTTATTTTTTCTGATACGCGTGAACAAAAAAACGAAAAAAAAAATTGTTCCGCATATATAATATAACAGATTTGCGTCATATGTACGTACGTACAAGCGATTCGAGATACATGTATACTGTGCCCTGTCTTCATTTATGTAGGTATGTGTGTAGGTATTTATCTTCTCCCATATCGTGAAGATAACGTTTTTTTGTCAAGTTTTGTATAACCCTGGAGTAAGATGAAAAAATGCTGACTCACAACTTACCGGATGTATAGGTATACATGTAGTATAACAAGTTTTCCGATAACTTCGTTTTTATCCGATTATAAATCAGGGAAGAAATTCGAAGTTGATGTTACTCACCTGAAAAGTAAAAAATAAAATGATCAAATGATGCGTAGCCTTTTGACGATCATGATTACATTTTTTGAGATAATTTGATAATTAGACTTGGCTAATTGGTTCAATGCCTACGTATTGATTATTATTTAGTTATTAGTTATTACTATTGAAATTATTTTTTAATATCAAAATAGTAAATTTTGTAACGTTTTTTGACGGTGAATTTTATGGAAAATAGATCGCCATCCAAACGCGTCGAGTATAATAATTAATAGGAATAATTAAGTTATATATAAGAGGCGAGGGAAGTAATGGAGCACATGTCAGCGCAGTATAACGATCGGATATCTAATCTCGAGTGTTTTTTATTATCATCTATCCTGCAGTAGCCCTCCATCAAGAGGTGAAGTTTTCTCAAATGAAATAGTGAGAGAAAGAGATGTATGTGTGTTGGAATACATATTTGAGCCTTTGGGAAACTCCCGAAATAAAATCTTCAAAATTAACTTTAGGGTTTGGAGCAAAGGGTTCGGCGATCCAATTTTATCATTTCAACTCACAACGCCGTTCCTGAATTTTTAAAACAACACGAGATGCTGGAAGACGATTCGATCGAAAAGGCACTAAGGTAATCCAATATACACCAGGAACTCGCGTATATATTTACTACCTAAAATACCGTAAAATAAAATTTAAAAAAATATATATAATATATAATTATTTAAATAAAAAAAAAAACCAAGACAAGACTTTTTGATCCTTAGTTTGAAGTTCCTACCTTAGGCTAATTCGTAATTTCACAAAGGACCGTAAATTCAGCCGATAATGAGTTTTGAGAAAAAAAGAAAAAAAAATGTAGACTCTTAGTTTCGTAAAAAAGAATTAATCGAGAAAGGATAAAAAAAAAAATCGTTAGCTCTATATCGCATTGTGATAATTGACCTAGTCTCTAGGCGATTTATACATGACGATGTAGCTGGTATTGTATTTTGTTTACGCGACCGAATATTATTTTCAAATACTAATACCCGAAAGGATTAATTGTACAATAAGATAATACGATCGCAGGAGATAATGATCATTATCTTCGATAAATGTACCCAGATCACTAATTATAGATATCTGCGCGTTCTACAGTCTCTCTCTGTACGAGCTGTTTCGCAACTTGCTGCTGCATAGCTGATATTCCGATTACATCAAATTGTATAATCAAGATAAGACGATTATATAGCAGGCTGTATAACTGGCGATGATTTATCTATAGTATATCGGTTACAGATTAGAAATAGAAAGATTACAAGGGGCTGGCGTTGAGGTTCTGAATGGTTGTGAGTTATGACTTATGAGGTATTCAAATACACAGAAATTGAATTGAATTCCTAAATTTCCATTCACTCTTCATTTTTTGTCGAAAAATTTTCGAAGAAAACAGAATTGTCAGAAAAAAAATTTAAAAAAAATGAAAATGTATCAATTTTCAGCTGAGCTGCCCACTCTGCGCCATACGGTCTCCCATATTTGCGTGAGAATCACAATTTCCGGAAATGTTATTCTAGCATTGTTTAGGTTGTTGCTAATTCCTAACATTGGTAAGTAGGTACCGTAGGTATACCTCATGCTATGCTGCACCAGAGTAGCAGAGAAAACACAAAACTTTCTGTGAAAGTTGATATTAAACGAATTCAAGTCCTCCTTTCGAGTGACGTAATTTATTCCAGTTACCTATGGATCGCATACACGTATCCCTGAACTGTATAGGTATGTACATTGTTGAAAGATAATTTTTTCAGAAAAAAAAAGAAACGTCAAAGAGATTGTCGTGGGAAATAATGACGTAGGTAGGTACTGTGAGCAAATTTTGTAAAATAAAATAAAATAAAATAAAATAAAATAAAATAAGAAATGAATAAAATATACATTCTGTTGAATGACGTCAGGAAGCACCGTTCACAAAAGTGATTCATTCAATTTTTCATATACCGCGTAGTATTACGCGATTACGTAATAAAATTCGCGTGGGTATATTGAATTGTGTGACGATCGATATACTATTTATCTCAACGATATGACTAATGATGCCGCGATCAGAGGGATTTAATATAAATTATATAAAAAATAAGTAAAAATAATGTAATTTAATTTAATCGCGTAATTCCAGTTCCCTGACGCGGGCGAGTTCCCACGAAGGTCGGGGTCTCGTATACCTATACCTACCTACGTACCCAGATGTGCGCGACGAAAGACCTATCCGTCCTATCGGACATCTACGCACAGGTTGGCGCTCTCCCGACCAAGAAGGACCGGTTCTATATGCCTCAGGCTCTCAGGGCGCAGCTGAGTACCACGACGAACCAACGAATGAAGAAAGAGTTCGTAGACCCACAGATAGTTGTGATCGCGACAGTATAATGGATTGTCGCAATTTTTTTACATTTTTTTTTTTTTTTTTGCAAAATAGGATTTTATTTGAACCTATAGATTTTCCCGTTCATTGAGAGTTTTCTTCAATTTTTCTAATTGGTTTTCTTGTTTAAAAGAAAAAAAAAAAAAAAAAAATTCTAAAACTGCGAATCTGACAAATTTGATTTTTTAGAGTGCTGCAAAGGCGGTCGATATTTCAGATACTTATTGACGTCAGAGATTTAAAAGGTTGCCCCCTCTCCATCAACCCCCATTTGCAATAATTTCTCTTCAACGGATTATAACTTTTCCATTTTCTTTCTTTTTTTCCCCTCTTTCCTTCTTCGCGTTCCATACGGTCCATTTGCTGAGAAATTATGCAGAGGTTGAACAAAGCGTCTTGAGGGGGTAGAACGACGGTTTCTGTTCCGAATCTCCCTCTTAATTTTCACAGCTGGTATTTCGTCGCGAAGAAAAAAAAAGAATTTTTCTTTTTCTCCATAAGGCGAGAGAATAATGAATAAACGGTTAAGAGACGCTAGCGGTTGAATTAAACGATTACGTGACGTAGCTGCTGTCTGGCGTCTTAATTACATTCATAAAGAGAAGACTCTGCGGTACTTAACCATTATCCTTAAATACATCATTCATTTTATGTAAACTCCTCCTCTTTCTTTCTGATCTAGTTTAAAATAAAGCCTTAAAAAAATTCCATCGATAATATTACTTCAATTAAAACCCGAACGAAATTTCAATCGAAAAATTAACAGAAGAAAAAAAATGGAAAGATAATGGATTATTATGCGAATTCATACACCGATTGAAGATTTCGATTCAGTAACGAGTGAAATTTTTTCACCGCTACGCAAATAACGGTGATTAATTCATGAGATGAATGAATCATAAGTGAAACATATATACCTAAATATTAGCATCGTAACAATGAACGATATTAGTTATTAGTCGAGTATGATAATACAGTAGAAATAAGTATAACATAAGTTCTAATTGTTTGAGGCAAATTATAGTTTGGTATGTAAAATTTTTTTCATTCCCGACACAATTTTACTTTCATTTTTTCGCTGAGACTCACGGGGAAACTCGTTAACATCTTATAGTTAGTATTTAACTATTTTGCCACTGACCTCTTCTACCATATAAAAGTAGGTATGTGTAATCCATCTATGGGGATCTACGTTATATCTTCGTTTTTTCTTTCATACAAGTAAGTATTCAGTTCTGTTTTCTCAGTTGGTTTTGTGTTATCACATAGGTTTACAGTATATTTTTTCAACTGTATAGCCGCGCAGGTTATACCTCGGCGTATTATTACGCCGTTTTATTACGCCTTTTATTACCATTCCCTAGAGCAGAGTGTTTTTATACTATCCACAATCCTGCTCGTATATACCTATGCCCAACTACAATTCAGTTATTATATACGATCGCCGACAGCTGTGCAGGAAGATTCTAAAAAAAAAAAAAAAAGAAAGAAAAGGCAAAAATCTATGCAATTTTCTCATTCTTTTTTTTTTCTATTTTCTTTTTTCGAATTAGAATGACGTCGATGAGTTCGAAAGATAAATTCATTAATTCCTAGGGGCCGGATTGAAGTTACGAATTTTTACAGATGCGAATTCGTTCGATATACGCTTCAGAATTTTCAGATAAAAATCCAAAAGGTCAGAATGCAGACATTATAATTTATTCCAACTTTCTGTTCAAGTTCTGAATAAGAATTGAATGAAGAAAAAAAAATTATAAAAATGATAAAAATGCCTAAAAATGCGTACTAGTTGCCTTAGGGCTGTTGCACCTGTAGGTAGACATAAACGCGTCTATTATACGACCACCAATGGCTATATACCTTAGGGCGCTAACAATAAGAGATGCTGACGATCAGATACGAGCGGGTATATCCTTACAAGGGAAAATGGTTGATGGCGTTGCCTTCTTCAGATGATCAGAAGGCCACCCTGAACGACGTAGGTCCACCATACACGGTAGCGACAGAAGGTTAAAAACTCCTTTGAACTTATCGATTTATAGATAGTAAAAAGAAAATTGAGTCAATAATAGGAAATGAAGAAATGAAAAAAAAAAAAAAAAAGATGGATCCATTTTTTTTTTTTTTACAGACGATGAGTTCTACTTTTTTTTTTCTCTAGTCCATTACAAGTCCCCATGGACTTTGTCACACGCATTTCCGAAGGCCGTAAGTACGAGGAGGAGAGACTTTTGCCTAGGCCCTAGGAGACCGGTTCTTTTTTCTTTTCTTGTTTTTTTATTCATTGTGCATTTCGAAGTTCCCACAATTTTTTTTCCTGTTCTTTTTTTGTTTTTGTTTTTTTGTTTTCCTTTCCAGCCTAGACAGTAGCGAAGAAGTATCTTTTTTCAACTCTTTGTCTTTATTACAGTGTCAGGAACAGGTTTTTTTGAAACAAAAGACACACACGCGCCGTTGTTTCCTGTTGGGTAAAAGGTAGAACGTGTTCCGAATACGAATGACAAATGTATTTTTTACCGATTTCAAGATTTTTCAATCTTTTTCTTTTATTCTCACTGATCAATATACGAACGAGATAAGTCCTCGCCTTCTTATCGAAAACATTTTATTTTCTCTCTTTCTTGCCATCAACCTAATAACTAAGAATTATTACATAAGAGTTCGTGGTACTATACATAAGGAAAGTTTGTCTTTCGAGAAAAAAAGACAAGACAACTAGATCAAGTTCTTTTATGATCTTGTTTTCTGGTATAAATTGAATCGAGAGTTGCGTTAAGCCTCCGAAAATCCCACGTAATATCTCTTCCTTATCTTTAATTCTGTTCCGGCAAAGGGAAATAGAAAAAAGATAAAAACCACGCGAACGAAGATCGATGATATTTCTACAGCGATGTAAAAACTGTTTTCCGAACTAATCGGATTTATTTTTGCAATGCAAGACTTTCTCCATATTTCTAGAATATGTATGCATATACGAAAACCCAAATTTTCTGATCAATTTCATTCATTCTTTTAACTATTTTTTAACACGAGTTGACATACCCCCCCGGCAGATTGATCGTCTAGTAATAATAAAAAATAAAAGAAATCCCCATTCGATTAAATTCGAACGATTAAACACTAGCCAATTATCATCAGTTCAGATTCGAATACACCTACACACGTGTGGATCATCGATTTGTAATATCAGATTGTCTCGGCTAGTAATTGGGGTCAACGATGCTCAAAATCGATGACAGAGTAGGTGTACCGTATAGGTACGTATACGTACTGGCTCACGTTAGCTGGTTTCCGTGCCTGCAGCAGATGTTATACATAAATCTCTGACCTAGCCAGTCATATACATCACATATATGTATACCAATGCACGCCCCAATGTACGTATAACTGTATAAATGTATATGTCGAAATTGGTCGAAATGATTCGGAGAGGCCATCATATTACGAAAAGAAATGAGAATTTTTGACCATGGGGAACCAAATCACTTCATCTGTCATATGGATTAAGGACCTAATTATCCGGCCCGCATCCTGTACGCTGTGATGATTAACACATAAAATGACGTTTTAATACCACCCACGAACGTCTTTTTCCCCTTATAATTACCATGGGGGTAAACTAGCGTGTATGAGAAGTTGTTAATTAGTGAAAATCTATTCAAAACTGTGGCAATCTCGTTTCTGCGTCTTTTCAATGCGGTTCAATGAATGAATATGAATAATGGGGACGTAATATATATGTCGGAGTAGGTATTACTATACACGATGGATTTATACACACTGCGGTAATAACGAGACGCGGATATGAGCGTGACTAAAAACAGTTTCAGATGGAAAATCCCTCTCCGTTTTACTATCTTTTGTTTTCTTTTTCTCTCATTTTTTATACCCATATGAATTTGCGAAGTGAGTATCTGGTGCATCGGAAATGAATTATGGCCTCCCGGATCATCCGGCTATACCTATTACTTAATTCTGCCTCTGGTCATCCATTTTTATTATTAGTGAGTTCCGGTAAATTAGTTCTGACATGCGAGATCAGGGATTGATTTCATCCTTGTAATAGCTGCTGGAAGAATTCGGTTTTTTTTTTCTTATTTTTTATCACAAAGATGGAATTCCATCGGAGTTTCACATTTATTTTAGCGACCGGAAGTCGAGACTGAAGGTTCAGTTGACTAAATTATTCTTGAACAATGAATTTTTGAAAATATATATAAAATTGATCGCGATTGGGAAATCTGTATAATTCCTAGCGAAATTGTCGATTCTTTCGTCATTATTGAAAAAAAAAAAAAGATAATTTCGCATTGTTTGCGCATGAAAGTACCTAATTTAGACCATAATTTTCATTTTTTTCCTCCGTAGAGCTAAATCGTAAAAATAAAATCCGAAACCAACACGAGTATAACCGCAGGGGGTGGAATTACGAGCGTGATTTATTAGACAGGGTTGGAAACTTGATTGTTAATTATTCCAGGAAAAATTTTCGCGTGATGATATGAGAAAAAGTAACAAATCAAAAGGCAGAGTGAAAAACGTTTATTATAATATCAAGCTCGCTTGTTCGTTTCTTGGCTATATAAATCTAGTTTTATAAATCGCAAATCGCAATACACATCATACACAGATGTACAAGTACAAGCTCTAACGATATTATAATTATTGCTCAGGCCGCCTAAATCACACAGAAAACTTATCTACTACAAAGTTCGAGTATCAAGTCAGAATTACTGGAGTATATAATGTACCTACGAGTTATATAGTTATGTACGAGTGCGGTGCGTAGATCTGCGATAACACGAAATTTCGATCAAGTTTAAACGACTTTCGGAAATGATATAGGGTCAGAAGGTTGAATCCTGCTAGTTGACAGTTTATCTCTAAAGAAGAACGGGGAAAACGAAATTATATTTTTAATAAAAAAAGACCCGTAATGTTTATGCTTCAAAGATCGCTGCGTTCGCACTAATTATCGCTTTTCGCGCACATTTATGTATAAGCAAAAAAATGTATATAATATATCATAGATGCCAGCTGCTGGATCGAGAGGAGTGAAAAATGACGTAAGATCAAATCATTATTATCATTATTATTATTATTATTATACACATTGCGGAATCATTTGTTGTATCATATTTATTACAAGAGATGTTCGATGGAGCAGAATGAGTCACATCAGTTGTAATCAGCTGTTGTGTATGCTGTAAGGCGGGTCGAGAAACCCCGCGGGACTTTACCCGAAAAAATATAATGCGTATTCATATACACATAGATATTTATTTCCGGTATGAAAAATATTTACGTAATGTGATAAAATGAGGTTGATAAAACCGAAAAATGATAATAAGAAACGAAAAAAAAAAAGAAAGAAAAGGTTCATAGAAATTGAGGAAAAATTTCATTCTGTGTTATTTTTGAACACACCGAACGTGACGGACCCTCAAAGTTTCAGACTACATCCGTTCTATACGCGGTTGGTACCTACATGGGATGAGAAAAGAATGAAAAGAAGGGTGGATGCGGATGGATGGGTGAATATGTCCTGTCTGCTTCGAAACTATTTTTACAACTAAAGCGGGAGGACTTATCGCATTGTGAGAGACAAATACTCGGAGGAGTTTTGCACTATATATCACCGAAGTCTTCTCATCTCTGCTTCTTTTTACGATATTGTTATTTTGAGCTGAAATTCTACGGGGTTTTTACTTCTCGAACGAATGGGAGCAGCGTATTCGAACTATCGGATGTAGGAACTAGGTACATATGTATACGGAAGAATGATAAGAAAATGGGATATAAAACTGAAAAGGAAAGTATATAGGTATACGAAGAAAGAGAATAAGCTCCATACATATATATAAGTTTCTTCTTCGCCCTTGGATATAGTCCATGTATATGACCTACTCAATTTAACAGTAAAGGAACTGATATCGATCCTACCCCAAGGTGAACCGGAGCTAAGTATATACCGACGAATAAAGTCCGATTTGTCGTGACCCAACGACAGGGATTTGGGACGTCAGAGCTTTCGCGGTCAATAAAAAGAATTAGGTGCAGGAATCAAAGAAATAAAAAAAAAGAAGTTAAAATATACGTTCGTAGGTGAAACCCTTGTATAACAGAGGCCGCATTGACGATGTGCGGATATTTTCATTTTTCGCGGATAGCTGCTACTACACGTAAGAGGTTCGCGGAGTTTCAGATCATTAAAAGCACCAATGCGATAGGAAGTAAAAAAATAACCCCGAAGTACTAAAAATCGTGTGTTAGTTAAATGGGAAAAGTTCAAAGGCTTTGGGGCAGGACTTAGAACCGAGATAGAGAATTGGGGTTTTGACTACATTTTTTTGTACATATTTGGAGACGTTCTGGCCCATGGGAGCATCGAAATTCGAATATGACCGAATTAGGGATCACCCTAAGTGCATCAAGTGGAAAAGTGTTAGCAGTAAATGTCGGTCGACACACTACATCGCACCACCAACTACATTACGCAAGTTGCACCAGTTACGTAACAATCTGCACAAGTTACAGGTCGATTAGTTAGCTCGAATGTCACACCTATACAACGTGCTCATTTCCAAGGTCAGTCTCGGTGCTAACTGTAACGGTAATTAAATAGCACCTAGCATATGTGTAAGATGAAATTGGCGAAAAATAACGTCGATAAATTATAATGGGGAATCTGTTAGATTGAAGAAGAAGAATTGTAGTCGTAATGATGGAACAAATTTTTTCAAATACGTTTTTTTTTTTTATTATACTAATTTTCGCGAAAGATATGTTTCCTGAAACTTGAACAACGTGAGAGATTCGCGAGAATGGGAGGAGATGAAGAAGACCGAGAGAAGAGGCAGGAGGATGAGTTAGAAAGGCCGACAACCTAGCCAAGGTAAAATAGAGATAAGGTGTAGACGTAAGATGTGTTTACAATGATATATAGGCGAATGTATATGTGAGTATGCATATGTATGTAATAAACGCGAACTGGAAGCAAGACTATAGGCATATGATCACACTATACGCCGCCAGCAGCAAAGATGTTAAATATATTTTGCTATATATGCGCGATGCTGTCTTGGATGAATTCCTAACGGTTCCACCGCAATCTAACCTTTGGCCTTTGTTCTTATTTCGCCTCTCCTCATCTCCTCTCTTATTTCTCTCTCATCATCTCGGCTTTCCTTTATACCTATATATATTTAAACTCACTTTTTTTTATACGCGTATAGCTATACAAGAAGTCTCGTTTCTCATTGAAGAAGGAAAAAAAGAAAAAAGAAAAAAAGAAACTGCTGCTTTACGCGAAAAACGAAAGAATAAGATCTGTGTATATAAAAAGCCCTGGGATATACCTACTACATATTGTTTTTGTTTTACCTCATTCGAGAGATTATCTGTATTCTGAAACCAGCTGTAAAGGATAAACGGATAAAATCACCTCGATTTAACTTAAGCTATACTTACACCTGGGCAGGTTTGTAATAATTTATATTATAAGCCTTTACGTCTAGTAGCTTGCCAATTATTTTATAAACTTTGATAAAGAGGCTTATCGATGTTTTATCAAACCGATGTCCACATGCAATTTTGCTGTATCGAATTTTTGCTTACCATACAAAATCGTATACATTTTATTATTGAACGATATAAATTTATATTTATACATTTCATTTCATTATACAAAGGAATTAATAACACGCGACGCGGACTGCATATAAAACACAATTATAAATATATGATCGGATTTATTCGTTGTGGTAGATACGCTTCATCGATCAACAACATTTGATAAACACGTGAGATATGTACAAGTCTGGAATTTTGTTTTTAAATGAAAAAAAAAAAAAAAAATCAAATTTATCAAAAAAGTAATGAAAATTATTATTTTTATTTCGCGTAAACTTTATGCAGCTAAAATATTTCAATTAGCCTTTTAAAAAAAAAGGAAAAAAAAAACTGTGTTATATGCTGACTATATGACATACCTAGTATACCTACGCGATACAGCCGTTGCAGGCTTATCTAAAGTGGCCTGTGCAGAGATAAGAGATAATTTGAGCTCTCTATGTGCATAATACCACTGACCTGTGAACACCCCTAAATATTTAGAGTAATTAAAATTAAATTTAATACGCCCCGGGGTTTAGTTCTATAGAGGAAACTACACCGCAGAGGATTTTACGTGAATTGCAAACATTCCCCGGTTTAGCATTTGAATACGGTCTCGGAAATTTTTTTTTATTCCGGATTTCACACCCATATAGCTTTACGAGATTCTTTTTATACTTGATATTAATATTCGTGTTCATTTATAAACAAGTTGATTGAGAAAAAAATAAATAATAATAAATAATATAACCGTTTATTATAATTATAATATGTATATATAGTACCGAAATTTTGTGTGAAGTTTTCTCGTGTAATATCAATTAACGCGTTAATATATTCATCGAGTGTTGATAATTAACCGTCCAGCTGCGCTAGACCGACGAAGTCCACGAAAATATCAACGTCATAGATTATAAATTCATAAATATAATAAAATCCAGGGTTATATCGAAGCTATGCTTTAATACTACTATGGGGTTTTGACGTAATCGTCATTCTTCGATCGGCACATCGTTGTATACCTATTCCACTATATATCTCATCTTCGAGGCGAAATATTTCATCAATTCCGTACCGAGATAGTCGAGGCGGAATTTCAACTGGCCGTAATATTGCACCGCGTTATTGGGGGATAAAGAATATTATTTTCCCAATAATTCTGTGCAATATTTTTTCATTTCATATTTTTTATCGCCATTTTTCATATTCTTCTTCCCATTTTTCTTACGTTGTATTCGATCTTCGAAGAATGGCAACAAGTGTTTTCAAAAAATCGTGAGAAATTATAATGAAAGCGAGTATCGCAAGGCGTATTTCAAAGCGCCTATCTTCTTCTCTCGTAAATAACTGCAGCGGGAAGTTACTAGTCGCGTTCGAGGACAGCAATAACTACTCCTTTCTCAGGTGAAAGGAAGAATTGTAGGTTTAAGCCTTCGGGCAACCTTCGGCTCTCGCAGTATGCGAACAGGAATCGTTATTTCCGGTGGGGTAGGTAGCTGCGTAACTTCATTTACACTTTATATACGACGCGAGTAGCGAGACAGAGAGAGGACTCACAAAATTCTGATATGCTTTTTAAATATGCGAATTTCTAACTTACGTCAAATTCTCGTTACCTAAGAACGAAATATTCACGCGTGTACCTATATGCCTACTATATACTTATCATCGCTCTGAATATTTATTTTTAACATGTCATTGTCAAAGCGCGGTGACTCATTATCGGTGATAGTTATATCTCCGCGTTTCACTGATAAGTGATAAGCAATGTTTTATCATATATATAATACCGAAGACAAGAGAACCAGGAATTATATTATACCTACACTGAAGCGTGGCCAGGTCAAATTGATGAAATCAGTCGTTTTGAGATTTACTTTTTGTAAAAAAAAAATAAAGTTTCAAAATCCTATCAATTATTTATGACATAACGAAGCAATCATCATAAAAATGATCAGAGACAAGAAGGAGAAGAAGAAGAAGATACGTACCTATTCAGTTCTGCGCAATACCATTACGAGCCTGCATAATGCATATCGATTAATATTGAGTGCAACAGCATAACGTCTGCCAAGGTGGTAAAAGCATAAGCTACAAGCCTCACGAGGATGATTCTCGTTAAATTTTCACCACCCTTATCTCGTGAAACTCTCAACCAACTCCCTTAAAGAGAATCGTCTAGACTTTAGACTGCATTTCCGACTATGAGAAGGCCATAACCGATATGCGGGTGTTGAGAAGGGTATAGCTTCCTATCCTATTCGGAAGCTGCAGGATGCTGCCAGCCTGCCTCCGCACTTACAATTTACATCTCCACTCGCTCTGTGGCGAAAACCACTCCATATGAATGATACGCAAGTCTAGACGTCAGGGACACCGCGACACCCTTCTATATATCCACAACTCAACCCACCTATGGTTTTGTAACCCCATAATTATTGTTATTATAATCGAATAATTAATTTTTTCGAAAAAGCGATTGCGAAAAAAAAAACACGCGAGTTATATTGATACAGGTATAGGTACCTATATAGTTATTCGCGATATGTGTCTTCGGTCACGGATATACCTTAGCGTTATCTTATAAGAATTGCTGCGAACGATCGCAGGAATCGATATGACACACATTCGTTGAATCGATTATTCGGAATTATCAACGGAAGTATTTTTTTTTTCTCGTTACTAATGTGTATCAGATCCGCTATTGAATTCACGATAAATCGATCGAGGGCCAAATTTTGTAGCTCCGTAGAAAGAGGAAAGAAAAAAAATCGTTTCCAAATTTGGAACAACGTATGTTATTTTTCGAACATTAACGACAGACTCGTATTTATGATACGCACCGCGCGAGAGTATATAGGTAGTATATAGTTAGTGACTTTCCGAATTCCTCCGTTCAGAGTTTAGGATGAAATTGAATTTCAGTTTCGCTAATGCATAATGCAGTATATGCTAACGACTGGTGTACATAGCTTTAAAGTAATTAAGCTCGAAGGGGGCGACATCCCTTTACGACGAGGGTCAAAACGCAAAAGGTTATGCCTCCTACGGCAGCTATAAAAGCTTCGAGTTCGTACCCTTCTACGCAATGAATATTAATCCTTATCTTTAAATGTGGTGTGGTTAATCCTCGAAAATTATTATGAATTTCTGTAATAAATTGTTAAAGCATGAAAGTACCTACGTCTCTACAAAAGATTACGATATACATGTCGTTAATAATCGATAATAATCAACGTCTCCTATGCACGTAGAAAAATGATGAAAAAAAAAAAACTCACACGTTAGAAAATAGAGAAATCAGTCGTCATCAGAGCTTGTTCTTCTTTCTATACGTCCTATGTATGTACGTACATACGTACCTCTACCAGCTTTGCCAATATAAACTACATATCTGCGAATCGACGTATGTATGGAATAAGCAGAGAACGTATTCATGCATAATGCATTGAAAGCTGATGCAGGCAGCGGGTAGGTAGGCGAGAGTAGTCAGACGAAAGGCTGTTTATTTGGTTTTTTTTGTTCGTTTCACTCTTTTTTTGTTTTTTGTTCGGAAGAAAAGAGAAACGACGTAAAAGAAAAACTGAAATAAGAGGGGAAAAACGTCACATATCGATCTTATTTTCGGTAATATGATACCGGTGGCGAGGGAGGATGTGTGTATGGCCTATGGGTATATATCTATATGTTTTTACGGTTTTAACAGAGACCGAGTAAACAGGAACCAGGTGAAATCGAAAACTTTTCTCATTAGCAGCGTTGAATTAATACGAATATAAACAAATCAACAATCGGTAATTGATTATAGCCAAAGAAAATCGAGAGGCTTAGTCGTTGATCGGGAATTTTGAAAAGGGTCTAAAAGCTGGATATAAAACGAAGTTAGAATGGGTGCAGTCTACTTCTATACACACCTACTTTTCCGAAAACTTATTTTATTAGCATTATTGGCATTACTCCAGGTTGGAATAAATTCGAAAATTCATTCAGCCGCGCCTATAATATCTATATCTATCATTTTTTATTCGACATGCGTTCGATGTGAATCGCTGCAACTAGCTAATATATACGATATAATTTCAATTAACCTACTTTTCAAAGTCCTCCTCACATAGCTTTAAAGAATTCCCAACACAATACGGATTACATTATTCCATACGTGGGTGTGTGTACGTTTCTGTGAGCTTTCAACTTCCATCTCGCAATCATTTATTCTTATCCAGGATAACTTTTTCGCATAAAACTTTTTCAGTATGAAATACTTTGACGGTGATTATTTGTTTTTTCCTTTTCGTGATCCCATTTTTTCTTTTCTTCATTTTGTTAGAAGAAACGCGGCTTCTCTTTCCGCACAGCTGTTAGCTAATAGATTTGAAAAGGGAGCTGCTGAACACCTTGTGCCCTACTAAAATTAAGGAAAAAAAAACACAAATCCGTTCACCTTGATTTATTACAGCCATTATACCAACACGTGGAATTAGACGAAATAGTCGGCGGTACAATCACGACGATCTTTTTTATTTTTATTTTTTATTTTTCTCACGTGAATTTCCATCCACATACCACATCCGAGACCACATCGCTGCGTGAAGAATAGTTTCCGTTGTTTCCGGCGAGCATAATAACACTATTTGTCGCTATATAGCTGCAGACAGACCCAGTGGCTTGTTAAATTCAGTGGACGGTAACCACTGAGCTATGTAATGAATAGAGGAAAAAAAAAGTAATCGAAAGAGTAGGTAAACGACGACGATGTCAGTCAAACGAGAATATAATTAAAACTGTAAACTTATCATCGGGGCATGATGAATAAATGATAGATGGATTTAGTTATAGGAACGGGTGAAGTTCCTTGAAATACTTTTAATGGAAAAGAAAAAAAATATATATCTATAATAATTATTAGATCAATGAGAAAACGAAAGCCGATCACTCGGGGCATAAAATTCATTGAATTTTTTTTTTCGTTCACAATCTCTTTCACACTTTTACCTTCTATATAGGTACGAATACTTTCGCTGTTGTCAACTAGGTGACAAGATATAATAATCATCAATCTATGCTATTCCATAAAGTAGTAAATTGCTGTATAACTGTTCAGGTCAAAGTCTTCTTTTTCATACCACATACTAACTTGAAAACTTTTTCAACGTTTTGTGTCAATAATTCTCCTGGGATTTAGGTTATCGTCTTTTATCTCTACGTATACGCAGACTACAATAGGTGCTAGAAAACAAGTACTCTACTATTTCGGACCCACGATTTTAAGAATTCAAATCTACAGCAGTAATTTTTTTTAGGGTACATACGGATTGAAATGAGAGTGAAATAATAATTTCCTCGTCAATTTTACGTGTGCATGATACTATTTTTGATTTACTCGAGCGTTACACGCTATACAAACATTATGTGTGTACGTGTACATACATAGAGATACATAGTGATGTATAGTTAACTCACGAATCTACCGTTACTGCAGAGAAAATAACAATCAACGTCATTCTGTTCTTTAATAAATCATAATATTACATAGATGCATATTATAATATGAAGAAATGATTAGGACATTTGGATTTTTAAGCTATACAGTTGTGTGACGACGACGCGATGTAGCAAACTAAGATCGTGCATTGTGATGTTGATATCCGATCGCAAGATCTGACTCTCTTTTCTCTCTTTTTTATTTCTTTTCTCTTCTCGTTTCTTCTCTTTTGAGTCTAAACTCGGTTGGACAAATGCCAGTTAGAAATCACATGTCCCGCTCCTGCACAGCTCGCAGCATCACTGGCTAGTATGTAAGTATGTACCATGTCCCGACATAACAAGTTCAGTGACTTGTTACAAATATCTTATAATACGAGATACCAATGGTGATTATCTGCTCGGTTGGATACCGTCTGAAGTCTTATTCCGAACGGCGTTGGAAGGATTTACCGATATATGTATGTATAATATGTGTGTATAGATGTATAGATGGTAGGTGATTCTCGTAATAGTTTTTTTTAGCTCAACGGCTAATCTTGTTTACAGTATATTATCCGCAACCGGTGTAAAAGTTGAATGAACGAAGACTTGGTATTAAGCTTTGCGACAGATATTTGTCACATATTACGCGATATTGCAGTAGAATTGATCATCACATGGTTACTTATTATCTTGCGAAAGCAATGATCGTATGTAAATATTAAGTAGGAAAGACTTTTTCCGCCTTTTACGCGAAGATTACGATTCCACGTTTTTAAATAGCAAATTTGATCGTCATGCAACGTGGTACGTACGCATCTACGGACTAAACTTTATCTTCGTAAGAAAACTACCTGTTAGGTCGCCGGACCGGCTCTAAAAGTCACGGATAAAAATAGGTGGGTATAAAATGCGGGAGAAAAAAAAGATCCTCTGATCTCTCTCTTGCGGCGTTTGAATACAATTGAAAGTTTATTTCCTAGGATGAAGAAAAGGGTAGAAAATATCTAGGCTGTAAAAATACTAGGGAGAGCAAGAAAAGTAATGTTAAATAGAGAGAAATGGAGTGAATGAGAGAGAGAGAGAGAAAGAGATAGCAAAACATAACTTTCGTAAATACGGATGTACGCCTGTTGTGGTAAGAAGCAGGTGGTAAACGTCGTACGAAAATACTCGGCTCACTTTCACGTGATAAATATATATTTCTAATGATCGATTGGTTCGAGGTTATAGATACGTAAGATTAAAGAAGCACGGGTAACGTGACTGCCTAGTTTCTTATTACTCACCAAAAGTAATTCCGGTTGTATGTATTACGAAGACCAAAGTAGTGGTAGTATCCTAGTAGAAAACAAGAACTAACCAAAAAGCATCCACGTGTACAGGCCAATTATTACCACAGACACACACTGAACTCCCGTACCCGACGAATAACACTTCTACTACGACTCTAACTGTGAACAAATTTTATCACGTTTACGAATTTTCTCAAGAAACTATACGAGCGCTCATATTGCTGCTCCACGGCAAATTACCAGCTTCCCTCTCTGCCACTGGCGGTCATTTATGGGCGTGGTTTATCGCCGACTTTAATCGACTGAAACCGAGCTCAGACGAACATTGGCTGCGTTTAAATTCGGCCATTCATTCGTCACATTAACAACGTCCAATTCACATTGGTTAACCAATACGTCGGATTCGTTCATTCCGATGTACTCGTCTCTATCATTGGCGCTCTATGGGAATCTGACAAGACTTTTCAACAATTGAAAACTATTTCTTGATCAAATAATCAAATATTCAAATATTGTATGAATAATAATTAATAAATGACCGTAATATATTTATCCACATTAGTTGGATTGACTCGTTCATTGCGTGTATAATATTATTTTGTGCTTTCCCTGTCACCGAATGCCGGTATAACTTGTTACTTTTGTCATTTCTTATGTTGTTCGTATAAAGATCGGAATGAAATGACTGAAATCATGAGTTTTTATGGGATTCTTTATTAAGCCTGCTAGTTTTGATTTACCGAAATATTTTATCACACAATTAACACGTCATCCAGGAGCAGGTTATGTTTCTTCTGCGTGTATAACGTACGGCTCGTTCATCGTGCAAGCGTATAGAAACATGAGGTAAAATTTTTGCCCACGTAATGGATTCGGTGTATGAATGTGAATCGGTCGTTGGTATACGTGTGTGTTGAGTCGGCTGCATTATGACATTTTGCTGAATACTGATTATCTTTAGTGTAAGATAAGTTAATATTCAACCATGGATATCCACGTGATGCCAAACAAGGTACGATGTACAAGAAATTTTTTTTCGATACTTTATTTTACTATTAACACTAAATCATTATTCAATTAAAATATAACCTAAAATCGTAAAACTTACATATCTACATGTTATACTACATAATATTAATACATTAAGTCTACTACAGCTGCTATCACTAACTCGATAAGCAACGCGGTTAATTATGACAAGAATATCCTTTATGTTTTTGCTTAAATTTCCTCATGTAATTACGAGACAGTGTTTACAATTATTTGATTTTTCATAGAGTGAGGCTGAACTCACCCCAGAAGAAAAATGGAGGTAAATTTAATTTATTAATTATACGAACATATAATGGACCTTTGTTTTTTTTTTGCTCTGTAATATCAAATTCGTTAATTTCATTACGATAATAGTAAGTGCAAGAAATAATTTGATTTTCAAAAAAATACATTATCGATAAAAAATGGTACTTATCATGTTCACAGGGTAGAACATATAAAAATGCACGAAAAACATCGAGGGCACGAATCGATGCATGCAGAAATGCTGCTAATTTTACTCGTCACTTTAATCATAGCTCAGGTCGTCCTCGTTGAGTGGAAAAAAAGACATTACAAATCTTATCAGGTATTAGAATGAATATTTACCTTTATCAAACGCTATTTTTATACTCAGATAAGATGGAGTATTCAAAGAATTTAAATTTCAGTAAAACTTCATATAAATCTAATAAAGAAAATCTGACTAATAGTTTGGCTATTTATTTCAGATGGTAACGCTGCTTGCTATGTGGGTAATTCCATTTGTATTATGCATACGAAATCAATGGTGGAGATTTATATTTTTATGGCAAGTATTCTCATGTATAACATGGCTCATAGTTAGAAAAGCCTTGCAACGACCGATTCAAGGCACTACACCTAGGTCAGTATATCATGCTCAACAAATAATCTGAAGATTATTTTAATCTCTTGTGTGAAAAAAAAACAACAAAAAAAAAAGGAAGAATGAACGTGCGAATTTCTTATGTAATGAAACTAAAATTTCTTATCACAAATTTGAACTTGTACACCATCGCAGTAATCACTGATATTAATAATTAGCACTGAAATATTTTCATTTTCAGATTAGTATACAAATGGTTCTATTTTATCTACAAATTGAGCTATACTTTGGGGATTATTGGCTACGTTATAATGTTGGCCACATTCTTTGGGTTTAATTTAATTTTTGACGTCAAAGCTCACGTATGGATGGACTGTGGCTTACTATTCGTATTCTACGGTTTATATTTCGGTGTATTAGGGAGAGATATTGCAGAAATTTGTGCCGATAAAATGGCATCGCACATCGGGGTCAGTGACCAGTAGATATTTCACCAAATTATCAAGCTGTCCAACAAACTTGAAAAGTCATCCATAAATCATTAAATCCTATTGAATTTGGTTTTCTTTCCGTGGTAAAAATGAGCTTCTCTCTTAGAAAAAGGTTCTTCAATTTTCCTGGACACCCTGATTACAAATAAGTATTAATTTATCTAATGCTGCTCCAAAGTTCTAGTATATTCATAGAATCCCGATGCTCGAAGTGTATATTGCACAGTTTACATTGTCTAAATAATTTCCATTCTTGTTTTCTCTCTAGTATTACACGCCGGGCAGTATGCCTACGAGAACACTTGAGCCTGGGGTGTGTGCAGTGTGTGGTAACAGACTGTTGGTATCAGAGAACGAAGAAGGGGTGATAGAGAATACGTATAAATTGAGCTGCGAACATGTGTTTCACGAGTTCTGTATCAGAGGATGGTGTATCGTTGGAAAGAAGCAGACGTGTCCCTACTGCAAGGAGAAAGTCGACCTGAAGAAGATGTTTTGTAGTCCGTATCCTTTTACGCTATTCGAAAAATCAGGATTTGTATTAATCTGGTGGTAAAAATTTAGCAATAGTCGATAATAAGGACGCGAAAAACCGAGCTGATTGGTACTGAAAACTTATTAACTACCTTAACTAAATTTTCTAAAGGTGGGAGCGGCCGCATGTTTTATATGGTCAATTATTAGACTGGATCAGATGGTTAGTGGCTTGGCAGCCGTTGATCTTATTCCTAGTTCAAGGAATAAACTGGGCTTTAGGTCTTGAGTAAGTAATATTGTCTTTTCGGTGTATTACCTGCCCGAATTCCATCAGACGAGAATATTCCTAAGTGTTTCACCCGGTTTGAACGTCAACATATTTATATATACCTAAATAACACTGTGTTTATACGTTTGTATATATAATTGTTAGTCGTATTTAATCTTCACAGTGAATTTGTTTTACGTTAAATAGTCCAATTGGTCATTTCGAGTAACAATCTTTATTTAGGGATAATCATGTATTTTCAATTATGATATCGCAGTAGTTTGTGTACTGGAATCATTTTCAACTTACCTAATTTCTTTTCAGACTTATAATTGTTCGTATAATAGTAGAAAATAGAGCCTACTTATCATTTTATTACATACTTCCATGGTTGTAACGAGTTGAATGTTTTGCATTTTATTCTGTCTATCGGGGAGTCATAATTCATTGGTTTATTAAACAATAGCATAAATTTATTTACACCAATTCATTTATTTGTTAAATTCTTGAGAAGAGAACTACAGGGATAATCTACTAACGACTAATGATTAGATATAGTATATCATTCCTGAAAAATGAGTAAATTCATCATTATTTTCCGTGATGAGTTTCACAGCTATATACCTAATTATATTATCAAGAATCAATAATCAGATCCAGTAATGAACAGATTAGTCATTTAATATTTAAAAAAAATATAATTATAATATTTAGTAAAGTAATTCAATGAATGAACAAAGAATACAGATTATTGTTCTATATTTATGAATTTCTACTGGCTATGGCCTTTGACTATCTTTTAATTATTGATTGAATTTGATTAGCCAGTAAATACGTAGCTAGTCTTAATAAAATTTCAATCATTGTGCAATTTTGTACTTTACGAAGTGTAGGGCTGTTAGGTATGTTTAAAAATAATTAATAATTCATCATATAAGTACGGACCACGGAGAAATGCGGAATTTGAATAAAAAAAAAGAAAAAATGGATGATTCTATTGTTTTATAAGACAAATTGTGCCTACAATTTCTTGGTAAAGCATATTTACTTCTATAATCTAGAAATATTACCTATCGCCCCGAATGAGATAGATATAAAAGTCGTCGAAAAAGCTAGCAGCTATTATAAGTACTAAATGAACAGAACATAAAAATCTATATCGCATTTCTGAGGAAGCATATATTCTTCAGATTAAGCATCATATTGTGAACTACTTTTCGGTCGATTCAACATTTCTTGACACGAAATAAATTCAAATATTATATACATATGCCTATATTTACGACAATTCTGTTCTATCGGATAATGCTGCTTGTATTTGTAAAACTAAATTTTCGGCTGTGCTAGAAGAAGAATAGATGCATACCATATAACCAGCTAGGTACTACATAAATAAATAAATACATAAATGAACGTTTCATAAAGACTAATGAAAATTGGTTTGTCGTCAACAAAGGAAATGTGTAAATATATGTCCTGATAAGTAATTTGTTATTTGTAAATTAATTATTGTCTGCATTATTGATTTTCTAATAATTATTGTAAAAATAAACTTCAATGCAGTATTCATTCAAAAAAAACAATTCTCTATATCTTTCATTCGTACTATATTAATTTTTTAGATTTTATTTTCGGGATTTCTATGGGATCGTGCGAGCGGCAAATTTAGTTTCTGAATCAAAGATACTTCACATTCTAACAAGCATTCTTAAGCCGCATGTTACTCTCCCTGTTCCTCAGTCCAGTGCATCGAATCCCAGTCACAAGCATCTGTACGCCCACTAATATGCGACCCGCATGTCATTGTTGTAAATTCTAACTGGGCTGCATATACGAAGGCGTATCGATGTTCGCGGCTAGGATAGTTTGTCAATTCGTCCGCGAGATGGCAATACCATTTCTCACACCGTTGTTGGCACTTAGGGGGCAACGAGGAGCACTGACCTAGAGTAATGTGGCATGGCACCTGTCGTGGGGTCAGTGGCCCTCGTGGCGTTAAAGCGTTCGTACGGGGGTTATGTTAACGCGTTAGTTAACTAGATACGACTGTGCCAGGAATCCCAATAGGCATACTATGACCCCAGCGAAATTTTCGTCAAATAGACAATGACCTCATTCATGGAAAAAGATTTTTTGGTAAAGTGGTTTGAACATCGCGCCATTACGCCATTTTCAAATTCAGACGAATAGTGTGTAGACATTTGAAATCAAGATAATGCGCAAGCGCCAAAGTATCGACCCGGGATATCGACCCGAGAAGCGTACAACAAGTACCGGCAGACGACGATAAACATATAACTTTGAATAAGTGATATAAGTTGTCAATCTAGGCAATTGTTAACAGTGTAAAATAACTCTTTGTCAAACTATAGTGCTAATGGATAATAGACGAACATCGAGAGTCGGACTTTGACAACAATTTGTAAGTAAAATGAACTTGTATGTTCTGTCCATTTCTGTCTTTCTTTGCTCTTGGAAATTTAGATCCTCCCTACCTTTGGGTCCTCCAAACGAACTCCCTTGCGGATAGAGTCTATTTATTAAAATATTAGTTGACTAGAGCTAAGCCGATGATTTGTTTTCGTTAATTTTGATAACGTCTTCTGTCTCACATTCGTTCAATTTCTTATCAAAAATATTATCCGTTTTTCACACTTACTTGATTGATGATTAATATCATCGCAACTGACGGCTTTCTCGTTGCGGATTATCATTCCGATTTTTGTCACCACCAAAATGGTGCATTCTCTGGTTTAATTATGTTCGGGTAATTTGTCTACATATATATAATGGCTACGTAACTGCGATGTTATCCTCTGGCAATTTCGGGATATGAATCGAACCAGATCCATAGCAGGTATTACCATAGCTTCAAAAATTCTATTTGAAGGATATTAAAATAATGACATAAATTCAATTTTGCAAAAAAGATGTTAAATATGCAAAGGGTAGTTTTTTCTCATATACAATTATTTACAGAATTAAAATAGATACGTCCGATGATATAGTCTTTCTTAATAAATTTTTCCAATGTATATACCTATAGGTATGTATATGTACTATATAATATACAATACACGATCAAGGGTTTATCAAGACGCTAACAAATTTGACGGGAAAATAGGGAGAGGGTTTCTAGGTAGACATTCACAAACACTGGGGAATTTTATAGATATATTTATTGAGTACTTATAGTGTAAGAGTATAGAATATGTTTCTTATATTAAATATTACATAATAATATAATATTGTAGTGTAAAATAAACTTGTGTATATAAGAATATTTACATAATAATAAATATTTACATTTAAATAATAGAAAAAATTCAGTATGCGTGTATAATAACTCCGACCTATGCAATGACAACTATTATAATTTTAATAAATATATTCAATCATTGCACAAGTTGGGGTATTCTGTATTTAGTTACGTTGGGTAAAGAGGTTGAGGAAAGGTGAAAACAATAATTATTTATTAAAGTATAAAGGGTGTTGGGGGTAGGGTAACAGTTTATGAGATGTGTAGCTACTATCGTGAGTAATGTAGGTTTATTTAACCGACATTAATATCGCTTCTGATCCATATCATGCACAGTGGTTTTCTCTACGAACATTTATCGCATTTTTTTTTTTATCGTTTAGAATCCACAACATTAACAGAGCAAAATATAATTAATTATTATGTACAAAAATTTTCAGACGCAGCTTATAGATTATAATATAGATTTTGCCTGATTTTTCTTTTTTTTTCTTCTAAATAAAAAAAAGAATAGAAAAAAAAAGAAAAAAATAATGGCAGGCGCGTCATATTTATGGTTTTTTTTTTTTTTTTTTTTTTTCTCTCTCTAAAACACATGACCGTTTACAATAATTATCGATACACAATTAAATATATTAATTTATATTATTTTGTTTCTCTTTAAGACATACACGATAGTGTTACAAAGTATTGCTTTTCTTTGTCACGTTTAGCAACAGTATTAAATATCACCTCTCCCAATATAATGATTAACACTTGCGACGGCTTAGGTTCTCAATTATTACAAAAAACAGAAAAAAAAAAAAAAAGTAAAATATCGAAAAAAAATAAAATATGTATATATTTATATATTTACGAGTTCAAATGATAATAAGCGTAAGTATTTATATAACTATCGTTTTACGTATCGTTTTGAGTAAATTATCATTATTCTGATTATGCGTCTGTTTGAAAATGCATTTATCCTGCAATCGATCAGCCAGTTTCGTTTTCTTCATTTTTTTTTTCCCCCTATTAACATTCTAGCAAACCTCGTTATAGCACATTATCATAGAGTTTTACGGATATAGAGTGAACAGAGAATATTTACATCAATATCTTATTTGACGAGACTAAAGTTGAAATTAAAAAATCAAAAAATTGAAAAATTAACAAATCCAGTTCAATGAATTTTCTAATCTTGCAGCGTTACATTATTGAAAAAAAACAAATAGAAAATTGACGAGAATAAACCAAGAAATTAGAAATAAATTTATTTGTCGAACTCGAATTGGCATTATTTCATTTGTTTTTAATCGGAAACTCATGGTGATAACTGATAAGGAGTCGAAAATCGAATAAGATATTAACGCAACGAAAGTATACAGGAGAAGACTATTGAAGTATTGAGTGTGGCTATACACAATAGATATGTACAGCATATAGCAGTTTTAAGTTACTTGCACATTTTACTGTCAACTTATGTCAACTAGGTATGTTGCATTATGATTATGTATTTAGTTACATCTATGAGAACACAACGGTGGAGCGACGGCTCGCACGTTGGCTCGCTGCATCCCTATTTATTACTTTCTATCGATTACTTTGATACAAACGTTTAAAGTTTGATCTATTTCCAATATTAAACACCGACAATTTTTTTTTTTTTTTTTTTTTTTCATTTACTTATTAATTTTTTTTTTTCATTATTGTTACAAGGGGTAATTTTTTTTTTTTTTTGTTTTTTTTTACGTTTTTTTTTTTCTCTTTAGACATGTTAGGATTTTGACGACACAATTCAAAAAATAATTTTTTTTTCATTTTTAGTAGAAAGATAGGCAGGGGGGTGGGGGGTATTTATAATTCATCTTGGACATTATTATTATTATTATTTTTTGTTTTAATTTTTTTTTTTTTGTTTTTTTTTTCATTAATATTGTTTAGGGGTAGTTTATCTTTTACGTTTATGGATATTTTTTTATCGCTAGCTTACGGGCTAGGTACAATGTTTTTTTTTTCTTTTTTTTTTTTTCCACCGTTATATCTATACTATTTACAGGAGTCTATATATATCGAGAAACTTTACGTTATGCAATTTATCAATATGTACCTATATACCTACGTTACGGTACATATTCGTATTCTACTTTCTGAACATGAATGAATTATGCTCTGCACGTTTACGGCAACTCTCGGAATATAGGTAGGCCATATGTGTATCATATGCATTTGGACTAGTATATTATTTATCATTCCTTCATTTGTCGCGTGAAAAGTATTTTTTTTTTTCGTTTTCGTTTTTGTTTTTTAGTTTCTCGAATCTATCGATTCAATTACTGGACTTCCGTATGTATTTCTCTTTCACTATTTGCGGCTCTACAATTGGTGTATATAAAAAAGCATTTCCAAGATTTCAAATTGAACTTACCATCGTTATATTATATCTACATTTTACATTAGTTATAATATATATTTACACCAGCTTGACTGTTTTTTTTTTATTTCGTTTTTTTCATTTTGTTTCATTTTTTTTTTTTTTTTTATGCCTTGTTAAAAATATCTGTTGTATTTTTTTTTTTCATTCTTCTTTTTATTTTTATTTTTTTGTCCTTAACATTAATAATTATCAATTATATAATGTATATAGCATCGTTACTGCGGTGACTTCTGCACATGCTGTGCACACAATTATTATATTGCACCCGTAAATGCAATTATCTTATATCACCATATCTCCATTCCCATACATTTATATGATTGCAGGGTATTAGATAAGTCGAGGAGACTTCAAAAAGTTTGTAATATTATATAAGTTTTTGTATGTGTCATAGACCCTGTTATAAACCCATCAATGTTGCGCGTTTTATGATTGTTGTTCTTGTGGTTTGTTCTTTTTTATTTCGAAATTCGAATGGCTGGCACGCAACATATATATGCACTCACACAGACACAATATATCGATAGGAGAGCATCGTTTCTTTTTTTTCTTTTTTTTTTTTTCTATCATTATTATATTTACTTTTTCCTGTTGATCATAGAACTGATTCTATTATCATTTATATATGCATACCGAACAATCGTTATTATTATTCACATATATATTTATCATATAGTCCACAGTAATATTTTATCCAAACTATCCTGCACACCTGCACTGCATTATCCTATAAAGTATACAAGCTTATTATAGCCATATTATACGCAGTTTGTTCATTTTTGTTTATTTTTTATTTTTTTTTTTTTATAAAATAATCACCCCGTAACAAGCTTTATATTCATCATTTCATTACTTGCGACTAGTTTAATTTTGACACTTCATAGATTATTCGTTTTTTTTTATTTATTTATTTTTTATTTTATTTTTTTACTTTTATTTATTTTTTTTATAATAATAATAGTGATAATAATAATAATAGTAATAATAATAATATATGGCACCAACAAGTTCGATACAAATAAAATAATAATATTTTACACGAGTCTCAGTCGTCTCATTTATTAAGTCGAGGATTTTCCCCACAGCAAAGAGAGAGATTATTAGTTTTTTTTTTTTCCCATTATACTTTGCATTTTCATTTCATTTCATTTCATTTTTCACTTTAGTTTATTTTTTTTATAAGTCTTTGTTTTGATTGTTTTATTTCTAAACGTTACCATGGACATATCACAATGTGTTTTTTTTGCTTTTTCATTCTCATATACTTTACACATTGCGTTTGATATAGGTAAATGTTTTAATTAAAATTTATTAAATCACGAGTCATGCCTGTGAATTCTGTTACGTCTGTTACCACTCTTTCGTCTTTTACGTTTTGTGTCTCTAGTGAATGCTACGTTTCCTGGATCATCGGCTAGCTGTGGATACCTATGTACACTATGAATATCCACACCCTCGTAGCCGTCAACATCTCCGTGATTTATCAATTCTTCCTTCTCTTCTTCCGTCCAATCGCCACGTCCTTGGAAACCAGCAGCAACTAGTTGCTTCTCAATTTCCCAGGCTCTTTCGACTGCCCTTTTATGAGCGTGCTTTAATATCCTGTGTCTTTCCTGCTCTGGATCAGCACCGTATTTTATCACCACTGCAGCGTCAGGATTGTGCAATCTTAACTCCTTCCACGTACCAGCACCATGCTCTGTTGTCTCGTGGGTAGAGACGTTGAACATTCCTCCGAGACGTCGAAGTTCTTCCATGTCATCACGTATCTTCAAAGCATTGTCCTTAACGAAGTAAAACACGTCCTGATCGTGGACACTGAAGTGTAACGGCAAGAAGAAGGAACTATTGAAAACTGACGTTACTACATCTTGAACAACGCTGTTCACACCATCAACGACGCTGACCAATGCTCTGCCACCTACTCTCGAAACGAGTACACCCTCACCGAATACTGCTCTTCTGTGAGCTA
The DNA here is from genome assembly GCA_963992785.1 of Tenthredo livida. Taxonomy (NCBI): domain Eukaryota; kingdom Metazoa; phylum Arthropoda; class Insecta; order Hymenoptera; family Tenthredinidae; genus Tenthredo; species Tenthredo livida. Next base: position 4,559,984 of record OZ023071.1, on the reverse strand, counting down.
CTCTGGGCAGAAGATTTCGCGTCTTTGGTTCCAGTTTGAGAAGTGGTTTGGGTACAAAACCTAGGTCAGAAAATTTCTCGTGAACTCTATTCACGATGCACTGTAAGCCTGACATTACGCCAAATTCTGGTGTTAATTGAGGAGATGTTATAGTCGCGCTTGGTTGATAAACCATTTCCTTCGTGTATTCCGAACCGAGCATTGCTGAGATGTCGTAACCATAGAGCATCAGCCAGCTTGATAAATCCGTCATATATTCAACTGTCTGTTTGTTGTTGATCGGATCATTGTTACGGAATCTATAGATGAAAATGTCAGTCGGAGTCGTCAGTTTATTTGCCATTTGTTCCCAGGCTGGTGTCATCCATTGTCCAACTGCCGGATCGTATAGACGTTTGTTAAGATAAACCAATCTCGTATTAGGGTCTAATAATCCACCGTGGAAATCGATCGGAAGATAGAAGTCCGGGTTTGTGTCTTTGATGATTTTACCAAACGGCGTTCTTCCCATTTCTTTGATGAGATTGCCATTAGTGTCGAATAGTGCTAAGGGGGAACCATTCTGGTCAGAAGCAACGTAGAATCTCTGTTCTGAAGTTTCTACCGTGATTAGGAAATCTCTAGCGTCGTATAAGAATCTGAAAGTCTTCGACGACTTGGGGAAATGCACGTGGGTAATGAGGTCCGGCGTTCTTGGATTGGCATAGAAATATTGTGTTATATTACCCCGGTCGTCGTTCCAGGCCACCAATCTTCCGCGATCGTCGTAGAAGTACCATATTTGGAATTTGTCATGTTCAAAGGCGTGGATCAGCTGCCCTCTCGAGTTGTATCTGTACTTGTGCTCTCCACGTCTTACAACGAACCCTCGTCCATCGTAAGAGTTGAATTCAACATCTCCGTACTGAACAACGCGATCGCCGCTGTCGTATCCCAATGTTATTTTTTCGTTCTGTTCTGTTACTCCAACGATATTTCCATTCTCGTCGTACCCGTATTGCCAGTTGTTGTCGGTATCGGCTACCTCTAGGACATGACCATCGGCGTTGTACGTTATCTTGTCCATCATCGACTCTCTGCCGATGTTAAACTTCCGCATTTTTATACGATTTCGATTGTCGTATTCCAGCTCCATTCTGAATACATCCAACGACCTTATGTTCATCAGAACAGTCTTTATTCTACCGTGATCGTCGTAGTCTGTTATCGTGAAGAACTGTTTGCTAGTATCTTGCATCACAGATCTGTTGAATGTATTTCTGTAAATTCTCAGGTCGCTTACTCCTTCCAATAATCCAAGGTTTTGATTGTACTTGATGCGCAATTGGGGCAACTCTTTTCCATTTATGTCTACTTCGAGACCGGAAATACGAGCGTTTCCATCATATTGGAAACGGTAATGGGCGTTGTCCATACCACTCTTACTACCAAATTTAATTTTCTCGTCCTTTACGATACCGGCATGGTACTTGTACTCTAAACGCATCTCGAAGTTTGGTTCGTTAACATCGATGCTGCGCACCAGACTCGTGGCTTCCTGATACGTGTAATGAATGGAAGACAATCCTAATGAGAGAAAAACAACGATTAGTAACGCTTCTGAAAAATTGAAAACTTAAGGAATAACAATTTTATTCAACAATTTAACCAACCTGCTAGCGTAGTTTCCAGCTTTCCTGTATGATCGTAGACGTAGGCAACTTTTCCGCTCTGATGAGGGTAGACTTTGGCCAATATTTGTCCATCATCGTTGTACAGAATTTCGTAAGGATGTCTGTTCATCGGTGAATAATATTGGTACTTGTAAAAACCGAGTGATGTCTGTAGAGAGAAAGCATGGATGTGTCCTCTGGGAGTGGTCAAAGACTGAAGAGCTCCAGCCTCGTCGTATTGAAGAAGATAATCGCTGCCTCGCGGCGTGGTAACTTTCAAAGGTAAACTGCTGAACATGTCTTTGAAAGCGTAGATCATTGATGTTCCATCGCTGTACTTTATTTCGTACAATCTACCGGCTCTGTCAAAGTCGTACGTTTCACTAATGTCGCCCCAAGTCCAGCTGGTCAATCTGCTAAACCTGTCGTACTTCAGGTCGACTCCAGCGAAGATTCCATTTCTCGGTCCCCATTTAATTGGCCTAGCTGTGCTGTCGTAACTGACGTTTAACAGCTCGACACGATCGTCCATAAACACAGCAACGGTGTTTGACTCTCTGTCGTATTCTAGGGAAAGAAGATTTTCTCCATTAATGCGAAGTTTTCTTCCGACTTGAGCCACTGCCTTAGCATTTCCTCGGTTCTTGTTCCCCTGCACTCTTCTCAAGAAGTATCTCCACTCGAATCTGTTTGCTAAGTCGCCGGCTATTTCAGTTCTTTGTTTTGCTGGTACTGGGTAGCTTTCTCCAAGCAATGGTTCAATCTCAGCTAGAATTGAATACGGGACAGTATCGGTGCTGACTGTGTGTAACCAGGGAGTAACTCTCCCAACGCTACCATCGCCAAGAACAATGGTCCTCTGTTCTGCCTCCCCGACTTTAGTCACTACCGAGGAGCCCTTAATCAGCATTGAAACAGGCTTCCTATTATTTTGCCCAACCTTGACAGTCGCGCCTTTGACACTCAGGTCAAATGTCAGACTAATAACTTTTCCAGTTGGCGTAACAGCGGATGTCAATCTTCCGAATTCATCGTAATTATAGACATAACTTCTCCCAGTACTGTCAAGCTTGGTTTTCAGCAATCCGGTCGGTCCGTGGTAGTCAAAAGTTACGTTGTAATTATCGGGCGTGCTAAGTTCGTGGAGCATTTTCATCCTCGACATTCTGAGTCTACATTTCTGCCCTTTAGTATTTTCTATAGAATTCACTTGGCTAGAATAATCCCTCAATAAAAACACCTTGTTACCAGCAGCGTCCGTCACTGTGCTCAATTTTCCGTTGCTTGTATTCACGTTATAAGCGAACAAGTAATTCGTTTCTCCTGTCAGAATATTCTTGGTCGCGATATGCTGTCCGAATCTATTGAATACATAAATCTCTTGAGTATCAGGAGAGTAAATTTCATACTCCCTAGCTCCACTAGCGTCCGGTATACTCGCCATTACAGATCGAATTCTGTAATTGGCTTGATCACCAATGTGCACGATACCATCCGGGGAAACTGCGACAGCTGAAATCGTATTGAACTTCGAACTGGACGCCAAGTAATGATCAGCTTCGAAACAGTCACATCCTCGTTCAAGACAGTTGCATTTCGACTCTGCCCCCGCGTACGGAGATATCTTGCCATCGGTACCGATCACTCGAACTCGATTTATCCGCTGAGAGTCACTTTCCGCGATGTACAAATCACCGGCAGGACCAAAAGCTATGCTTTGTGGCATCACCAATGTTGCATGGGTCGCTAATTCGGTATCAAAAGTGGACGAAGGTGACGCACAGTGGAGTGGACGTCCAGCAACAACTTTAACACGACCGTCAGGGGCCAGTTGAAGAACCATGTGATCGTCAATCATGTGTAAAGAATTGTCTAGAGGATTGATAGCCAGTTCTGTCGGCCATCTAAGATGAACTTCTTCGACGTTTAGTGTTCCTTCACACGGTATTGGCTTCCAGTGAGATTTGTGCATGTGATTACCAATCACGGTCGTTATTATACCGTCTCTATCCACCATTCTTATATTCGTACCGTCAGCGAAGTACAGAACGTTGTCTGCCGACACTGCTACACCTTTTGGATAAGCGAGTTTAGCATCGCGTGCCAGTGCACCGTCTCCGCAATGCGCCTCGTCACCTGGAAGACATCGTTCTCCGGAACCCACAACCGTTTCCCAATTGTGATCTGGATCGGAATAATCATTGGTATCGCGTACACGAATTATTTGATGAGATTCTGGATCGGAAATATAAAGGACACCGTCTAGCGGACTGAGCGCTATGTGATAGCGATAAGAGACCCTCGTAGCGCTGAAAAAGAGAAAGAAAAATAATGTTGAACAACTGATGTTTGCGAATCGTTTACGAAGTGAAATGAAAAATATCATGAAATTCTAGTCAAACTCACTTTAGTCGAACAACCGTCTTTACGTTGCCATCTACTAGGATTTTCCTAACGAGATTGAAGTCGCCAACAAAAATTGAGCCATCCGGTGCTGTTGCAAGTGCAACTGGGGCGAGTAATCGTTGCTTTGAAGCTTGGCCATCGCAGTCGAAGCAGTCTAACGGTCTTTGATGTCCATCTCCCATCGAGGTCAAAATAACTCGCGGTTTGTGTTTCAAGTAAATGTTTGATCCATCGCCTTTCTGCAGTATTCCTTCGTGGAAGTTGTATCTGTGATGAATGTCCAAGTTCCAACCACCAACTTCGGATATCGACATGTCGTGGCCGCTCAGCTTAGTAGTTTGTACATCCCAGATGATATCTTTGCAGTCGATGTACTCGTATCCAACTTTAACCATGGCTGTAGTGACACCGTAAACACGTTGGCGGTAGACGTTGAGCCGGTTCCATGCATATGTGAATTTTATTACTGGATCGGCCTCGAATATCTTTTCGAACAAAATACCTTCAATCGTGATTCTCAAGTGAATCAGATTGAGGGATGACGGAATTGTTTCTGGCGTTAACTGAAGCTGAATAGTCGACAAGTATCCGGCGGCCCTCGAACTGTGATACACAAGGTTGAGACCAGTCCCAGGTATTTGAAGACTTTCTTGTATAACTTGCGACTCAGCAAGAATTGCACTTTTGTCTGGACAGGCTCCCTGGAATCCATGTTTCCACGTCGCGAGAACGACCGGTTTCATTAAATCGTAATCATGCGCTGCACAAGCATGAGGAATATGGGAAAGTGGTTTTTCATCGGTTGTACTCATCACAATTTTGTCGATGATGATGACCTGTGAATGAATACAAAAGTTTCGATTGTAACTCACCAGAAATTCGTAAAAAATTACATTTCAGAAACAGCCACTGCTTCGTCATGTTGTATAATAATTGTCTCCGATATTATGTGATGGCGAAAAAATTGCAAATAATTAGAGCGATGGTGGCACATATCTTACCTCGTTCCACGGGACGAACACGATATGGCTTTGTGGTTTGAAAGGCGATCTTCCAAACTGAAGGGTGACAGCTCCTCCTCCGTTTACGAGTAAATCGAACCATCCGTCGTCGCGTGTGAGGGTGAATCCTTCGAGGGGTGTGCTGGTGCTGACTCGAACACCCATGAGTCCAGTACCAAGGGCGGTAACAACTCTACCACGTACCACAGCAGATCGGCTGTTGGAAAATATTCTATTAGCTACATACTGTGATTCGTTGATTTTATCTAACTAACAAAATTTACGTCTACAATATCTGGTTTGTGCTTGAATGGAAACTATGAATAAGCGATTCTATCTTCTATTCTAATCTACCTACGACTATTTTTACGATATTTCATGATTTTTACAAAGAGAATTTGTAACTGGATTTAAAATTTATAGTTCGTATCCTGCACTGCAAAAATGAAAAGAATTAAAAGAAAAAAAAAAAGAAAAAAACCACGTTTCTAGGCAGTTTGTACTGAAAATTATTGGGAGATGAAACAATTGTTTCAAAAAACGGTGGATGAAGTCTATCAACAATTTGATGGATAATTATACAGATGTTTGATAAAGTTTTGACGTCAACGACGTGCGATGTATATTCATAATTTAAATCTGCAGATAATCTTAAACCTAGGACAACACGTACAAATAACACAAAGTTGGAAGCGTAACCAAAAATGCACGAAACACAATGTAGGAATAATAAGGAAACTCAACCATGCAACAAATAGTGTGATGGCAAATGAGCTAGTGATTCGAAAATCTGAGCATAGGCATCGGGTGTAATGAGCTATAATTGCGCCGCCGCTGCCGTCGTGATTAAAGTATATATAACAATATTTTGCAAACACACACATATACATGACGGATCTATAATATATATATATTATAAATAAAGGATATTATATATTATATGCACAAAATTATTTTCAGCAGCTACCGTTTTATACGCTACTAACTTATCTTTTCGTTGTTTCCGTACGTATTTCTTACCTTGTGTTGAAGTGATTCCAGAACACACTGACCCAGCAGCACGGATAAAACAGAGCCCAGTTAAAATTTTAGTTACACCAATGCAATGTGAATATTTACGTCGAATTTAGGTGTTCAAAAAATGACAATTTATCATCCCTTTTCAATGGTTTTTTTTGGTTTCTCTTTTATTTTCCTTTCTATCAATCTCAACTCCTATTCCTCTATAGAGCATGGGCGTAAGCTTAATATGGTTAACATGGACTCACACATTCACGCAAGCGTCACTCGGACGGACAAGAGAGGTGCAAGGCACACGCTCGCGCACACGTACATACAAACATATGTACAAAACTGTTGGGATGTGATTTCACACGGGTCACAACAACGCATAGAGTATCATAGTATGTATAGGAAGGATGACGAGATAAATATATATATTTATATATTCATTAATGTAATATAGGTATAAGTATAGTAAAACCTATGGGAAAACTGTCACTGCACGCAACACTGATTTGGGACAGACAGTGGTCACACAGTGTTAGTGTTTGTTTGTAATGATTCGTGTTTTACGGACAAGGGAAATTTTCAACGTACCTTTCGTTGAAGGTCTCCTGACGAGCGTAATTCTGCAGACTACCTTCGTCGATCAAAAACTTCATCCTTTCAAAGAACGACGCGGTTATTGCCGGAGGCTGTTTTCGTAGGAGGATGTCGATCGGTTTAGGAGCTGAAACGCAGAGCTGGCTATCTCGGCAATGATGATTGGCGCAGCATTCCGGGTCCTCGCAATCGACCAGACCATCTAAGACACGAAGAATCGAAAGATTTAATCAAAATTTGTACAAAGAAATTGAAATATTGCTGTCAACTCTTGAAAACGAAAACAAAATCAATACTAATTTGATTAATGAACATCATAAAGTACCTTTATCATTATCTCGGCTGTCGCTACAGTTTTGTTCCAACAAAACGCTACAATCTGTTCCATCCCATCCATCATAGCATCGGCATTCCCATTGCGCGTCTCCGTTTACTCTGCATTGTCCATGCCCAGAGCATGAGTTCGGACATCCTTCCATCGTGCAGTGTTTTCCATTCCAGCCGGTAACACAAAGACATGTGCCGTTTTTGCATTGGCCATGTTCGTTGCAGCGGGGATCACATTGTTTCATATTGCAGAGTTCACCGGACCATCCAGGCACGCAGTCGCAAGCGTTGTCGACGCAATGACCGTGAGGTCCGCAGTCCAGGTCACAAAGCTCTAAAGAAACGGGAAGAAACAAGGAAAATTGTAATTTTCACGATTTTCTGTGATAATTCGTCGAGGAAAACTAATTTAACGTTCATATTTTGCACTATCAATCATCCTTACCTTTTGAACAGTCGTCGCCGGACCACATTGGCTCGCACAAGCAAGTCTGCGTCTCTAAGTCGAAGTTCCCATGTCCACTGCAGTCGGGCAAACACTGCAAAGCTTCTTTGTCCATCTGGCTGCAGTCCGCACCTTTCCATCCCTTTTTGCAAATGCATGTTCCTTCGGCACAGAACCCATGACCGGCACATGTTGGATGTGGGCAGTCTACCTCTTCGCAAAACTTTCCTTTGTATCCACGAACGCAATTGCATTTTCCGTTGGTACAATGTCCGTGACCATTGCAGTCTGGAACTTCACATTCGTCGTGGCGAAGCGAACACTCTTTACCCTTCCATCCAGGGTTACATTGACACTCTCCATTTATATATTCTCCACGTTGACTACATAATACTGGGCATACACTGTCACTGCAATCTTCTCCTCCAAAGCCAGGGTTACATTGGCAGTGTCCAAGTAGGCATTCACCCTTTCCACTGCACCCGTTCGGACAGTTGTGTGTCATGTCTTCTGCCACTACAGCTATGAATGCGACTTCTTGTGGGTCACCGTCGTCGTTGTAAAGAGATAAGAACCAGTGGCCAGGTTCCATGTAGTGTGTGGCTTCCTTCTTGATTGACGGTTGCTGAAATTTAGTACGATTGAAATCGATTGATTATTATGGAAGAGCTGCAACTTGTGCATTGCACAAAAAGACTGGTTTGCTTCGGACTGAAATCCTTGAGACTATTTATTCACGATTTTATAGTGACATTATTTATGTTTTCTTCGGAATAGTGAAAGAAAAATGAATTCAATGGTATAATATGAGAAGACACGAGGACATACAATGACACTAACATGTGACGCCCGAGATGTTCGAGCCTTGAAGCCGCTGAGGACTTCCAATAGATCGTATTGCGTGTGTGTAGGAAGAGCATTTCGTCTTGCATAAACTCCAATGCTTGCTCCTCGAGGGATGTTGTAGTCAAAACGAACATAGGCTGCTTCCGATTGGTAAAATTGCATGTTCCAATAACTGTACGGAGGAATTTCTTTACTGAGTCGTTGGCCGAGGGCAACTTGAGCAAATGTTGTACCGTCCGGTGGAAATGATCGAGCAGGGAATGTTCTTGCACCTAAAATAATGGATGAATTTAAAAATATTGTGGTTTAAATCAGAGGCCAGTTTTTCCCTGGATAAGACATCGCTTCGATGTATTATGCATCATTCGTGATGAATAATTGATTGCTGAATAAAATACCATGGAATTAAAGTAAATGGTAATTATGGTAGGATGTATTACACTTGGAATTATTCAGTGAGCAAGTTGATTCGATTTAAATATGAAATAAAAATGTCATTTTTTAAAATAACGTCATCGTATCCAGGGATCTTTGGCGACTAGTGAAAATAGTAATGGAGGAAAATGATGTGGCACTCCCAGCTTAGCTCGAACGCTATGCGAATTAGCAGTTTGTATTATGAAATATTTAACATTATACGATTATAATGAAACTGTTGATTATTCGTTAATTAGGTAATCTAAGGTGACATTTATTAAACCGCTATTATTTTGGACTCTAGAAAAAATTGTACGATTTGGAATACGATATGTAATTGATTCCATTCAATTTACTACCAAGTATTATACAACATTGAATATGCACATTTAATTAAACTATATATACGACACATTTAATGAAATCCTGGAAAAAATGGTTTAAACAAATTCTTTTTCTACCTTTACCACTAGCTACAGGTGTTCTATTTACAAATACCGCCAATCTAATTATTTCACTATTAGCACACGCACGATGTTAATCAACTTGACGTATTTACTAATTGCAACTCAAAGTACCAGAAAAGAAATAGTGCTGACTGTGTGACGGTGCGATAGAGCAAGCGAAGAAGCATTATTAGCAAAAGCGATAGAGAAAGAAACAGAAGTATAGAAAACAAGGCCTCACCTTCAAGGATCAGTATAATAGGCTCTGGGGGCAGTGGCGTTGTCCCAGAACACCAATAACCGTCAGTAGTCATCATCTCCGAAGAATAAGTAGTCGACTCCGTATCGTTAAAACCCGAACTACTTAACCAAGACTCTGTCGTCGACTCCTCGGTATCTAATTTACCTTCCAAATCATGTATTTCAGAGGAATTATTATTTTTTTCTACATAATCTTCAGAGCTGTTAAATAAGTCAGTATCTTCGTAAGAAGAATTGAAGCTGTCATTCTCAGTGTCATGAAGCAAAGCCTCTTCCGAAGCGGTCAATCCGTCTGAAAAGTTGTCCTTTTCATCAGATTCCATGCAAGGACATGAACATTCGCATTCACCACCCCAACTTGGAGGCGGTGACGTTGGGGGTTGGGGTGGAGGTGGTATTCGAGTGATACTTTCATCGGGTACGACATGTGGGTTGTCCGTCATGCTCGACATTTCATTTTGCACAGGTAACTGTATAGGGCTGATGTTAATTCCAGGAAAATTGTTAGTTTGGCCATCGGTTGGTACAGACACAGATAACATATACAGCGGGTGTGAAACTTTCCCCGAATCTGACTGCCCATCATACTCTTCCGTAGCAATTGTCACGTTCACAAGGACTCGTCGTGATTGTCGCTGCGATTCTGTGCCTCGCGGCACTTCTATCACGTGTACTTGATGCGTTAGTGGATGTTCAGGAATGATGTTTGTGTTAGATGTGATAGAACTTGCATTAATGGCGTTCGATGGTTCATGCTTATCATGCAACGAATCATTGCAGTTATTGTTAGAAGAGTCTGACCCCTGGCTAAGCATCTCGAGTTGAACACTGTTGTCTTCGTCATCACAATCATGTGTTTTAACATCCGGATCGGGCTGAGCCTCGGTTGGCTCAAACTCATCTTCAAATTTGCCGGAAAATTGCTCCTCTCCGGCGTTTATAATCTGCAAGTTTTCCTTGCGTTTTATCTCTGGTACTTCAGGATTATCTCCTGATCCTTCCTCACTTATAACTTCATTAGTTGCCAAGTTTGGCGGAGGTATTACTCCTTGATCCGGTATATAAGCTACTTTAGATTTCACAGTAGTGCTGATATGGTCATTCTTCAATTCCACGATTTCCACTTCGTCTTGGCCGAAAGTAAATATCGGATAATCTCTCTGTAACTCCTCTGATTTTTCCGAGCTTATATTGCGAGATAAAATTTGACCAGTACCAAATTCCGAGGAAGAATCTTCGACTTCGCGGGACAATTCTCGTGTTTCCTTTATCACCCCAGTAGATTTCACTCCCTCAGATTGATCCAACTGCTCGTTGGACTTGCGAAAGATCTCCTTGTCATCGTTACTAATTATTGTGCCATTCTGATCAGCGGTTTTTCTAGTTTCCGATTCGCCGAATGTTTTCGTCGGTTTTATTTCAGCGGAAGATTTCGACCCCGTGATTTCTTCTTCTAACTTTTCGACTGAATTTACGCCATACATTCGATTAAGTATTAACGGTAATGCGACAGGAGGAACTTCGCCACTTTCCTCTGTGTCTGAATGGATCGAAGCAATATTTACAGACTTCGTTTTATCATTACCAAACAATAAACTACCGTTACTGAAATCTATGGGTTTACCGTTCGAACTAGAGTTACTTACGTTATCTTCTACACGAGATTCTAAATTTCCGCTCTTGTTTTTCCCCGCTGGTACAGCGAAATCTATTCTAGAACTATCGTTATCGTTAGCATCAAGAGATACCGGATAATCTATTCTTGGTACATCGATGCCATTCGAATTGCTACTAACGTTAGTATTTACAATATTTAATGTGACATTAGAGGGAACATTTTTCGTTGCATCTGCGACAAGCTCAGATACTTTAACAGGTTTTTCAGACAGATGTAGTTGATCGAATATTTCTAACGTTGTTTGTTTCCTATCGTCGTTTGAACTGTCTCCAATTATTCCGTTCTGCACAAGTGATTCCGCAATAGCCGAGCTATTTATGTGCGAAGTTATCGTATCTTCGGTGATAGTATCTTCCATATAATCTGGCGACGGTTTATTCTTATTTGTTGAATTTAATACCGATTCGAAACTCGCCATCGGCGAGTTCTCAATCATGGAAGAAGGTTCATCTGATTCGGATGAACCCTCTGTTGAGACACTAACATAGTCTGAAGAAGTTTGAAGAATAGGATTGATAGTTGACGTGAAGTTCACACGATTTAGAAAAGAGTTAGTAGAGCTAGAGACATTTACATAAAGCGCTGGTTCAAGAGTTGATGATCCTGAGTACGGATGAAGGTCCGATTCCGGCACCGAGGTCGACGCGGCACTACTGACCTTATCATTTTCATGCGCACTCAGCTCAGCATGCACACTTTTACTTATATCCTCATGCAATGATTTATCCGTTGATATCTGGGGCTCATTCGTTGATCCGACGTCCACGCCGGGATCAGAAACCAAATTGTCAATTTTTGGCAATTCTGACGACGTTTCAGAGGCTTGGGAGGTTTGGTGCAACACTGGGTCATGCTGGTTAGGTGTATCTCTACGTTTGCGGATGTAAAGATTATCTGAATTATTACCTCCTGATGTAGATTGCTGTCTAGGTCTGCTGGGCGATGTCTTATTCGCCTCTGTGCTAGCTGGCTTTGACTCTGTGTTCTCCCCCACGAGAACGGTGCACGCTTTTGTGCCTTGGTTCCAGTTCACCATGTTTGATGCTGAAACCGAAGTAGTGTGTCCGGTTAATTTTCGTCAATATTACCCAAATTATCACCATTAATTTCACCGTAATTGTATCATTCATACCTGCAACATATGTGAGGGCTGCTGTCAGGCAAAGGGAGAGCATGATTACGACGATGGCAATCAGTTTCCAACTGCACCAATCGATGCCTTTGCGAAGTTGACATCTGATGCTTTGCCTCCTCATCGGAATCATTGATGGGCCGTGGCCGTAGGGTAGTGTTACTCTGCAAATACGAAAATTTCATTCTTTGACGGCTGCGTGAATAATAATTTTCATACATGCGTTGAGACGGTGGGAAAAATTTGTACAAATTCAGCGAACGATGAAATGAATTTGTTTTTCCTGAATGGAAGTTTGCATATGATTTGGAAAACGTTATAATGATCTGGCAAGTTGCTTTGCGTTAGGTATTAGAAGCCGAAGCTGAAGTTTACGAAAGTTTAACAAAAATATTTAAACTAGATAGTCATATTCTCAGCGAAATAAGGTCGGTTTGTTTTATTTGCAGAGCAGCGACGCAATGAAGATGATCAAAGCCAGACCACTTCACTGACGGCCTTCAAGTATAGTACAAACAGTTTCTGTGCCGGCAACACTCCCCTAGACCTCAAGCGTTTATAAAGTCAGAAGAGGACACACTACAGGACGAAGATATATTGTGTACTTTGTTACGACGTCCGCGATACACGACTCTACGATGCCACGGATTCTTTCAAACTTACGGACTGACCGCATTCCCGAAACTCTCTTAGGAAAAACCGGGAACGATACTTTTGTCAAAGGAGAGGTACGCGGGAAACGTTATTTGACTCCAAAAGTGACAATTGCCATTCACTAACGTTGACTCATTCAGCCTATTTGACCTAGGTATCACTACCACTTGAAAGGCTGATGATTCATGACATTCTCAAGTCCAACAAGGATTCGAAAATCGTAGAACACGTTTTTGGAAATTTCTCTTCGTATATATAATATGTCATTAGCTCTTTCACTTAGCTTATCGCTGAGCATTACCAAGCTTGATAAGTCCTCGTAAAATAAAACCCGAGTAGTCAGTCCGTGTGGTAAATTTAGTGACCATAAACTGGGGAATAATGTGTAGGTCTTACCTGTCCATGTTGTTTTGCAGTTCAACTTTTATAGGGCTGTTTCCTGTCGATTGATTTTTGTTATTGTACTCATTCTTCGGTATCTCTGTAAATAGAAATAAGGACAAAAATTAGCGGTAAGTATGCAATTTTATCAAGTCAGCAAACACACGTCCTGCCTTCTCAGTATAGAATTATTATCTAGGTACAGAGTATTGAAAATGGAGAAGCTGCAGAGTATGGTTTCACATTTGCAAAAGAAGACCAGATATACTGCAGCGTTGATGATGAACGGAATAACATGATTAAATAAGACACCTAAAACGATAGGACTTTTAGATTACGTCTTCCGCGAAGTATTACGTCTTATTATGTTTGACTTAAGAACGGTGGGAAACTAGAATTTTATCTCGCTCGAGTCTCGCAGGTATGTAATTGCAACGGAGCGAATATTCATTTGTATTCCGAGGTTCTACAAGTAGAAGACAGCGAAACGCGATTCCATGGGATATTACATAACCGGGGGCAGGGAGGGGGAGGGGGAGGGGTTCTTATTGCCTGTAGAAAATTCATCGATCCTAAAAATGGAAAGGAATTAATTATAAGACTGGTGGTTGAGCGGGTGAGTTTCGGGTTGGGCGCGGGTTTCTTGCGTGTCAAACTAATATCCCTGGCATGCGAGACACGCTACGAGGCTCGCTAACGTAGCGGCGATGTTTCTTGCGAGGAACGGCCATCACCAAGGGCTTTAACCAAGGCATACCCACCACCTACACCTGATACACAGAGACGCCCCATGTTGAATCGATAAGTATATGATTCACCGTGCGCGGGTTGAATTTCAAGAAACCGAACTGCACTCTCTCAACCTCAACGTGTACAGCCGTGTAGCATGTGCACGGATATACCTATATCAAGGCACATTATCTATGTACATACACCTATATATCATAGATAAAAATATACGAGAGTTAGACTCCTGGGCAGAATTTTAAGCCACAAGAAAACCCGGGGATTCGATTTCTTCTGCTAAGAGCTATAGCCTGCTGCAAGTGTATACAAATTACAAAAGTGCTTATTTACCTTCCTATGTAATTACCGAGGGTAAGATACCGCGGCTATGCTATACCTAGGTAACATCGAACGGTCAATATCTCGATGCTTTGTCTTAGGAGGAGCTTTCACTCACCCTTTTACCTTTATTCGTTACCTGCTGTCTGTTCGCTGTTACCTGTTACCTGTTTCAACTTTCCAGTGGGCATATCGAGGGCGTGGGAAGTCCATAGTTTTCTAAGCCCTTAATTGCGAGTTAGGTTCTCTGTATCTAGTTCTTGGTGATTATAGCGTTTAGTATAGATATCCATATTCCCTTTGGTTTTCAGACCGTTAAAACTCCTCGAACTCTCGAGATACGCTTCGGAAACGAATTAGGAATGGGGAGGGTAGCGGCTCGTGGGAGTGCAAGGGTGAAGAGCCATTATCCTAATAACGTATAACTCTGTTAGATAGTCGATGGTTCGTTAGAAACAAGCTTACAGCTAGTTTTCAGATTACCGGACTGGCACAGAGACTCTCTTTTCCAAAGTTGGTTTGCGGATAACGTGAAAAAGTTAGTCGGGTATAATTTCACTATCGCAATTCGCCTCAAGTGAGTGAAATAAAAAATTCAGAACTCCGAGGTACGACCCGCGGCTGGCGTCGATCAATCGACGATCAATCATCGATCATATTAGCGTAACAAGCCTTCAGGACTTGAAGACTTTACGAGCGTTGTGAACCGCCAGTAACGTTTGTCATAAATCATCTAACCTTAGCCTGCAGGGTCAACAAAGCAAAGAGCTGTCCCACGCTCTCGAAGTTTCCTTTTTATAATAGAGAAAATGGAAGCAGTGAAAACTGAGCCCCATCTCGCAAAGGGTCTGCTGTTAAATTTCGAGGGTCTCCGGTGCGCGCAGGACTTGAAGGATCAGCGGTCAGTAGGTACCCATGGCGCCTAGTTTTAACGGTCTCGTAAAGTTCTTAACTTCCTATCCAACTCTTGAGGTAAAACCAACGACTCTTCGTAGTGGTGGAAAGTAAGTAATTGATACTCTCTCTCTGTTCGGAAAGTGTCCGGGGCTTTATTTCTCCCCGTATACTCAACCCGAGCTTGACCCTAAATTTTTAAGGAGAAACCATGAGTCTCGCTGCAGCCCTTGTAACAGTCTCGCCACGAAATATACCTGAGTCATGTGTGACACGTGACACGTGACTAATACCCCAAAAACTGTTTATCCAGATCGCTTCGAGAACCCCCCTAGATGAGATAAGCCCCGCAAAACCCTTGATAAACACTATAAGAAGATCCAACAGGATACTTTTTTCAATTTTTCGAACAGCGCACATATACCTATACTCTTTTTCTCTACCTGTTCATGGAGGGCCTGCAAATAGATAAGATTAACGTGGAAATGGGAAATTTTCGACTTTCTGTCCTCTTCAGTTTTACCCTCACCTCACCACGCCACGGTTCTTTTATTTCTGTCCCTTTGTTTCCTCGAGTGTCACTCAGCTTTCTTTCATTCTGTCTCTACTTTGTCTTTTCGAGTAGGTATCATTAAATATATTAAAATATGAGACGGTCCTTCGTGATAAAGAAAACAGGAGACCCAGGAAAAGTGACCAATAATTATTATAAGTGAATAAACTCACTTGGTATGTTGTAAAAATTTCCAGACGGTGTTCGCACAAGGCAGGATGGCTCCAAGTCAGGATCGCGTTCGTGATCACTAGTAGCGTGGCTCCCAGGTAGTCTTCCGTTCAGTCGGCTCATTGTAGGATTACGGGGAGGCACATCGGGCGGGCCCCGTGGTGCGACGTTGTCCAATAGACACCCTACGACAAAAGTTACATAGCTTTGAGTACCTAGGGGTAATAATTTTCGATAGTGAAAAGAGCAAGGCGCCGCTTTGGTCCTGAGCTTAATTATTATTATTATTATTATTAATATTATTATCATTATTATTAGAGGGATGAAAATGGTTGGTGGTCGGCCTAGCAATCTGACGATACTCGAATAAGGGAATTACGAAAATCTTGGAATACTTGTGCGGAGCCGAAGAGCCTATATAGAAGATGAAGAGAAGAAGTAAAAGTTGGGTCTCTGTGTTGACAAAGACTTTCTCAATCTCGCTTAATCGCGTGCTCATCTCTTGGCATTATATTTCTTTATCGTCGTTTATCCCCCTTTATCCATCCTCAACAATCCTTACTACGAACGAAAAAGAGACTCTAGGCCGTTTCGCCATTCGTCTTCGGTGTGTGTTTGCGCGCGCGACCTTTTTCTTTTTCTTTTTTCTTTTTTCTTTTTTCCTTTTTCTTTTTTTTCTTTTTCTTTTTCTTTTTCGGGACCCATGAAGTGCACTTAACCTTTTTTTACGATCAAAGTTCTTGATAACTTTCCATGCTGCCTCACGAGACTTCCCGGATTACGCCATACCCCTATTTTTCAAAACCTCCCTCGCTCTCTCTCTCTCTATCTATCTTTTCCCAGAATAGTATCCATGGGTATTACATCATATAGCCTGTTTAAAAAAGTGGAATAGAACTCGTTCGCTCTCATTAGTTTCTCAAAAAACCATATTTCAACTCAACATCGAATATCGTGAACATAAGAATGGGAAATTACTGCGGAAAGTCAAAAGCATATACCTATATACTATACTGGAGATCAGGAGGATGGTTTTAAATCATACGCTTAGCTTCGCTAGTAGATCTTCGGGCCCCTTAGCACTCGATGAAAGAAATGAGGAAAGGAGCTAGTCGGTTGTAGTTATTGTTGTTAATAGTGGGGCCAGAAATGTATTGTGTTACTATTCTATGCAACGTGCAACGTAAGACCAAGCTTTTTATCCTCCAGGTAACGGGGAGGTACGGGTGTCCTGCAGGATAGGCCGTGCGTCCTCCGCACGTTGGGTACTCGAAGGACCGGTGATCCTTGCTCGGTTAGAGTAAGGTTCTCCCTTAAACTTGACAAAGGATGGTAGGTATGTACCATAGTCACGGATACGAATCGGTGAATCGAATTATGCACGGATCGTTGAGCCACGCGGACTAAAATCCTGAATGAGATTTGGGACGAGCCGTACGCGATCTCGAAGTATAGAGGCACGTATAATATAGGTATATACCCACATGTCCTAGAGAGGAGAAGAAACTCCTATAGATAGATGCCTAGACATTTAGGCGGCGTTCAATGGGGGCGCCTTGGAACTCTATAGAAATAGGATGCCAAACGCGTAACACAATATCATTCAAGGATCTTATACGGGGGCCAAGAGGCCGTGGCTAATGGAATTTATTAGCGAAGGTTTTGGTGAGCGAGTCCGTCTTTATTTTTTTCCGGTACCATATAAGCACCAATATCCAGGTAAACTTGGTTGGGTCTAGGAGGAGGCAGCGGCACTCCACCTGGAATCAAGAGGTTTTTCACCAGGGGTAGCACGGTGCCTCTTCATGAAAACATAAATGAGCAAACAACTCCCTGTGCGATCGGGGGGGACCAAGCAAGAAGCTAGGTGGTTAGAATTGTTTCCCTAGTTTTACACGACGCCTCGTATATCTGGTTGGAAAATTCGAACGCAGAAATGGCCGAGGAAAGTATCTCGCGTCTGAGGCTGGGAGGGAAATGTTGAAAAATGAGAAAACCAAGGGAGAAAGGAGAAGGGTGAAACGGTTTTAATTGGAAGTGGAGTGGCTAGGGGTTGGGAGGTTTCTTTACTGCTAAGCTTAGAACGTCCCGGCCGTGATCTTACCTATGTACTTGTAGGTGTGAGACGTAAGAGATAGATAGGTATGTACACTGCACATACCCACCTTATACACAGATAGATATGTACATACCTACTAGGTACACGTTGCACAAGCGTGTAACGACCCGATCTGACCTTACGTAACCCGGAGCGTGAAGTTTAGCATCACCTTTGACTGTCGTACGACGATGCGAATAAAGGGAAAAGGGTTTCTCGTACACAAAATTGAAACTCCTGGGGTGAGTTAAGAACTGAACGAGCTTCTTTGGCCTCGAGGTTTTAATATTTCATAAGCATACTATACTGTATACAGTCCACTGATTTCTATTATAAGAGTTGCATGCAGCTGCCTCTACGCTGACAAGCAACAACAGGGTAAAATGATTAGCGATTCGTATGAGAGCATAAGCCGTCACTAGGTCATGAAGTTTAAAATATTCCATTTATAGTAATTTTTTTTCTTCATTTTCTGCAACAGATGTTTCATCCGGAAGTATAAAGTTACGTAAAAATTGCCTTCGGCAAAATTTGTCACCTGGAAAGAGTGAAAGGTAGTCGCAGTAGTGCGAGGGATGCCCACGCGGTGTTGGACCGGTTTCAAAGAAGTTCAACTCTTAGAGTTCCACAATCGCTAAGTACGGTGCATGAGATCGAGGCTCGTGATTGCGTGCGACACCCACGTGACTCCATAGCGATCGTGGGGGAAGATATTTCGTTACATTTTTTCATACAGTTTTGCTAGAGATTTAAAAAATAAATAAAAATAAATTTCAGACGTGCGAACTATACTCTTATTACGTGGCTCTGATCGCGTCATAATTAATTACCACGACCAACGACGCCTTCGGATTAGATCCAAATTAAACCTGCGTTGAGTGTTGGATCACCAAATTTGGAGACATATAACTCAACTTAAACTTTGTTCCAGGCCGTGCGAACTCAGTTCTTATATTTTTCGTTTTTGGAAGACTTAAGTTTTCGGAAGACAGATGGACGCAAAGCGAAAGCCGTTTAGGTTTCGCGATTTGGTAAGAATTCATATTTCAGATTCTTTGGCCTCTACTTATTGAGGAACAAAACTACTGCAGTCAGATAAATGGACGACTTTTAAACCTCTATAAGAATATCTTTCCGAAATAACACTCGTTCGTAACTCAATAGCGATCAATATCATGAAGCGTTTATAATCTTGAAAGTAAACGCTCTTATATAGATCATAGAAAACGCGTTCGTCAGTTTATGGATATTGGCCTTGGCGGCTGGTAATGCGACGGGTTTGTCTTGGCGCGGACGAGGGTTGCTTTTCGGTACAGGGTCGTCGTCCCGGATCCCGGGTCCCGGGTCCAGGAAGAACGTCCCGGGACAACCCAGCAGGGACGGCGATAGTACTTCGGCTGCAATTAGACCCAGAGTCGCAGCATCGGACCTTGCCATCGGACTTATACAATCAATAACCGGGAGGAACGCGCGGCAGAGCACGTGCCGTTAATGAGAATTAAAGCAAGGTTCAAGTAATAGTTAGTACGCCCGAGGCACCCTTACCAACGCTCTGCACCCTCCCACCATCCTCACCATTCCTTCACAGTATCTTCGCCGTTATTACGAGACGTTAATTTCACCCGAATGTGTCGGCGCCTAAATCAAGAAGGGCTTTAGGAGCGCGTCGTTCTATGTTCTACGCTGCTCATCCGGAGCCTCGTTACCTCTCTAAGTAGTGCTACCAAAGATAGTGGTTTGCTAAATACGACCATCTAGATTACACCGGGCAAATACCGTCCCGGTAAAATGGTTTCAAAGGAATTTCATTCTGAACCGAGTTTCCGGTGGTTCGCGACTGCACTTGCAGTTATACTTTTGGTATTGTACGCACTGACCATGGTTGGGTGCTTTCATTATTATACATACATCAGTATAAACCCGGGTTAGAAAAGCCGTGCGTATTATCGCGGGGAATTTATCACCTTGACATTTCAAAATGCCCAGTCCTTTATCAGACTGTTACAACCTACTGTGCACGAACCCCAGACGCGATCGCGCCTCTATACTTCATCGCGGAAACCTGAGACTTTGAACGGTAGTGTACCGAGAAACGACGATGCCACTGCAATTCGTTCAGAAACAGGAACCTATTGCATACCATCCCTTGTTTGAAAAATACGAATCCCTATACTGTTTTACTCCTACTATGACATCACATCTACTATACATACGTATTAGTATGAAATTTGCATACCTAATTAAATATCGCATGACTCTTTTGCTAAAAATTTTTACACGAATTTTGGAGCACGCTGAAAGCAACCGTATCTGCAGGTATCTCCTATATTCCCTTACGGAAAAAAACCCTCAAATTTAAGGTGTAAATTCGTACTCCCAAAGTTTTGGGGGTTTACCATGAAAACTCAGGGTCTACCCTCAAATTTTACCCCCAAATACAGAGTAAACCCTCAGTTGGGGGTAAAATTTAAGGGTAAACCCTGAGTTTTCATGGTAAACCCCCAAAATTTTGGGAGTACGAATTTACACCTTAAATTTGAGGATTTTTTTCCGTAAGGATTTGAGGTTTTTGAATTCTTTTTTCCAAATTTGATGTACAGGATTCGAGTACCTAGAGTTATACCTAGTGTGAGTACTGCTTTTGGTAATGATGTGCTGTTTAATGTCCATCGGTGAAAAGCTCTAAGCCCGAGAAAGCTCAGAGTTTAGAAATTTGAGTAAGGGATGAAGTTGCGTGACACGGACAACGAAGGGTATAGGTTTTGAAACCTAAAATCTGGAGACTAACCTCGACCACCAGGAACACCACCGGGAGCGTAGCAGTACGCGTACTCGTTGTAATCCATGCCGGGTCTCCCGAGTAATCCTTTACGAGGGACGAGATCCAGAAGCGCTGTGGGATCGCACATCTAGAGAGATTTTGAGCTTGCGAGAGGGCCGAGGAATGAACGTCGTCGTGAAATCGTTAAATTTATCACCGAACCATCCTCCCGACCGCTTTTCCCCAAGCTTTACTCTCTTGTCGCTCGACTAAACTTTGATCGAGATTACTTTTCTCTTTCGTTATGCTCCAAGATTTTGAGAAAAAAAAAGCGAAGAAAAAGACGAAAAAAACGAAAAAAAAAATTCGAAGGAACGAAGAAACTTCTTTTATATGGAAGATAGGCACTTCCGGCGCGTTAACTCCGAACTCCGATTTGCAGAACGAATTATTGTCGTACCAGGTTCGACATATTATATGAATAATTTTTGTTGGATATATTTTTTGGTAAAAAATTTGCATTTGAATTCAACCAAATTTTATTTACTTCTTTCACAATCACATCGAAAATATTTCACAATCATATATATAGGTATAATTGAAATGCACTTTTCACGTTTTAAATCTCATAGGGGTAGTTTTAAACTTCATGATATTTCGTCGAGACACACTTGGAACTAACAAAATAATTTGAAAAATCACATCGCAATCTGATATAAACTATATATATCACATTTATTTTTAACAATTTATTAGAGTAAAATGAAATTTTCACTACAAATTTTCACGATATTTATAACGATCGACGATTTTTCCTTAGCAATTGCTATCGTCACTTAAGTTTAACGACGAAGATGCATTACTACGATCACAATATTTCGATTGTTAAATAAAAAACTTACAAATTTGTAAACTAAAAATAAAAAAAATAAAAAATCCGATTATATTGTGTCGCGACACAATAAGGGGGTCCGTTAAATTTGACCGATCGTCTCGCCTCCGCAATCCAACAACAACTGACTTACTATACGATCGAGCTCCCCTACAGAACCGAAAATTCGGTTCTTAGGCAAGAGAAGGGATGAAATTCGTTCTACCCGATCGCGTAGTACGGGATGTTAAATCGCCTTACGCTTGCGCGGTCGGCGAGAGACTGAGGATCGCCTGTGACCACGATGACTCCGAAGCGACTGACTGAGGGTTGTAGGGCCCGAGAGGTGCGGAGTAAAGGGAAGTGAGTTTCTCTACACACTAAGCCCTGGTGGGGGAAGACAACAGCCGGTCGTCGGTTCTGACTATAGTCGAGCACCCACTCGCACATGTATGCACACAATGTACTATATAGGTGTACACATCAAAGCATGCATTACATGTATTCAACAGGAGCGTTTGCTCTTGATGCGACTGCTGCATATAGCCTTTTACCGTCTATCTCCCAAAGGGTTTCTCTCTGCTCATCCCCCAGACGTTTTACCGTCCCTGAACTCCTCCCCCGCACATACCTGCCGGGGCCCGGAGGCCCGGGGCCTTTGGAGCCTCCGGGTCCTATAAGGAGCGGAGAAAGACTCCCACGATCAGAGTATCGTGAGAGTGTTCAGTGTTTAGCTCAAGATCGCTAAATGAGTTCAAAACGGACGTGGCTAGTATAGTGTTACGAAACTTGAGTGATTTTTAACTCTTTTTACGCTAGGTGCTTCGACGCGACGTTTTACGGAATGGATATGGAGATTTTCGTAAAAGACATTTAGATTTTTTTATCGAGCAGGTGTCTGTAAATCGTGTGATTTACGATTGTATAGATTACGAGCTTGAACATGCGAGCTTTCCTTAATTTCATTTTTTATATCCCTCAACCCTTGTGCTTTACAGAAGAGCTACCGTGGACGTGTTGTTCTTCTTTTTCCTTTTTTCTGTTCTGCTCAAAATCGTCATATCTTTCGGAGTTTATGTCTCAATATCATGCCACCGCGAAGAGATCTAATCCCTTAATCCACTATCGGTTGTAAAATACTGAGTTAAGCCAATAAAACTAGCGAGGGTCTCAATGCGGGGGTTCAAGTTGTGTGCGATGCAGGGTATACGGTGGGAGGAAGACGAGCCCAGAGGGGCCATCACATCTGCATACACATGGATGATAGCCTCGTAAATTGCAGTACGCTCTTGGCGATGACTGTTCGGTCGGTCTGTTTGTCCGCATCGTGGGTGCCCAGGTTTCACGTAATTTATACTTTATGAAACGTAATCCCTGGTCGGGTCGACTTGGAATGATTCTTTTTTTCATACTTTATTTTATTTCCAAGGATCATATATGCAGTTCTGTACAGAGACGTCTTATTCTCATATTACAAATAATACCTACCGTCTTCCTTCTCGTTCTATATCTTTCATTCCATCTCTCCGCTGACAATTGCGAATATAGGTATACGGCAAAGGTATAGCAAAATAACGACAGAAGTACCCAGACTGTTTATCCAGTTGTCTAGTGGTTCTAGATTTCTAACGACTAAACCATTAACTTTTAATGGATGAAAAACCGTATGGGTTAGCAAAAAATATTCTTCAACCAGCCGGCCAGCCAACCAACCAGCGCTAGTTCAGGGAATTATAATAAGTTCAGAGCCATATGACGAACGTAAAACCGTAGCAGTATATACGAAGGGTAGGGCAAAAAAAATATGAACTGTACAAAAAAAAATGAAAAAACAAAAATCTCCAAAGAGCTGCGCCCTAATGATACATCGTGTCGCGCAGAGCTACTTTCTTCATCTTTTTTCTATCGTAATATTTTTCCTTTTTTTTATTTTTTTCTATCAAAAATTACCCTATTCGATTATCGTTGAACCTTCGATCTTACCCGGGAATGACATGGCTATAATAGTTACGCGCCCATATGATCAGACCGTCTGCCGAACTTCAATCCGGCGACTTTTAGAGATCAGAGACCGTAGTTTGGCGAGACAGCCGAAAGCTAGGGTTAAACATACCCAAACGAATTTCGGGAAGCTATAGGGTTTTAGATTTGGCTAGTTTTTGGATGAAACAGACGTTTCAGTTCCGTGAGGGTTTCACAGTTGAAAAGTCTATTATCTGCTCCGATTTCCTGTGATTTATATTTGTGTGGACTTGTGTGCGTGCGTAAATACGTATCGAAAGGTAAAATTAGGACACGAAACGTCTCCCCTCGCTGGATGGTGCCTCTTGGATAACCCTGGCCAGTATCCAGCATCAAAAATATCGTAGGATGATGCCGGCCGGCCAGGGCACCTCGAGGTCCGCCTGCCATCTGGCCGATACGGAATCCGACTTAACCTTTTTTTTCGTAATCCCAGACGTTTTCCAATCTCAGATGAGAAACTTTTTCCCCTTGGCATCCCTTTCCTTCCTTTACCTTGAACACCCTGGGCTCTTCACCCTAGTGGGTGAGACCCGTTCGCGATCAGGGTCCATTCAACAAGTATATCAGACCTAAAATCGAGCTTGTCCCAAAGATTCTTTTTATTATTATCTGTCGTCGAACTTTTCGCAGACGTACGAAAAAGATCAAGAAGAAAGTCTAAAAAAACGAGGAAAAAAAACAAAAAATATATCAAAGGGTGTAGAAAAATTGCTACGCTTCCTTTGTCAGAGTTATTCTTCGCGTTCAACCAAAAAGCTATACAATTCTGAAATATACCTACGACTCCTCCAGGTATCCACACTTTAGCTTATTACAACGAAACGTCGTCAACGTATAATAGGCATACCTATACACCTATATATGTGGTTTGGATACGTGAAGCGTCACTGTCAACTACAACCCAGCATCAGAGACCATCAACCCTTGGTGCAAAGATATCATCGACCCATGGGAGCCTCTCCTAGTTCTTGGTTCCTTTGTCGGAGTAGCATTAGGTTGGAGTATTCGCGATAAGCGATGAGCTTCAACCCTATAAACCTTAAACCGGATAGTCTTCAGTCTCGTAGATACTAATATCAGCACATCTCTGTGCATAGAAAAAAAATAAAAATAGTTTAACGCTATCATACTAGTGACTCACGATTCTTCGTTTTAATTTAGTTGTGGTGAGTCAGTTTGTTTTTCACCTCGAACAACCTACCCCCTAAAAATTTTTACCTGAATTGACACGAATCGTTCAGCACCCTCGCCGAACTATGTGTGCACGTATATGGTAAGAGCGAGTTTTTCCCTTGCGAAACCTTCGATGGTACTGTAAGTAGCCGTAAAGCTCGTTTACCAAACTGCTATAGCTATAAGCTATACTAAATACTGTATCATCGTCATTTCCGCACTGCACTTTCGCCGGCAGACATACACCCTTATAATTCCTAAAGCAAGCTGCACTCGTCGAGATGGTATCACACCGCCCTATACTCCTTGAGGTCCCCTACTGCAGGTTTCCCAGGACTTTAGTACCTATGCCTCAGCGTGTGGATAGGGACTTCCTCGGTACTGTGAGGCGGTTTGTTGTCGCTTATCTCGAGCCTCGAGGCTAGACTTCCGGCCATCCTTCTACACGAGCTTTTAGCTATACTCACTGTCTTCGTTGTCCAACCCCAACGCGTTCCTACGTTTCCGTCGACGAGACTCAACCCCATGCATATTCAAACTTTACCATCTCAGCTTTGAATGCAACTCACAGTGGTATATAGGCAAGTGTGAATTGAAGAGTCGTCGTCGTGGCTTTTCTTTTTCGTAGACAAGGAAATGGATGTTCTCTTATTTAGATATTGTTTTCGGAGCTGGTACGAGATACGTGCTTCCCGCAGAGGCCTAGGAATCAAAAACTATTTGGACTTTGCTTTATCGATCGAACTCGGAACTCGGAACCCTGTACCCAGTGCCCTGCAATAAATTAAAGGGGATAGCCCGTTTCGTCTCGAGGGTTCGGCGAGGGTCGCCCTGGCGTTAGCGAAGCGTGTACGATCGTCTAGAATCTACATATATATATACATATACATGCATATATGTGTGTATATACCTATACATGGAGTTTTAGTTAGACTAGGTGGTATATGTAATCTACGATTGTGTATGTGTGGGTATATATTTGTACGGAATATACCCGTGCCTGGGCGTCGCGTGGCATAGCTTGTCCTGACGTCCCGGCTTAGGACGACGCCGGTACCCAATGAAGTGTAGGTACCGGCACAGCCTCGGGTTACGAGGCAAAGATGTGTCCCTGCAGATAAGGACACGGGGCAATTACCGGTAATTAAAAACTAGTAATACGAGCACGCTCCGTGTTAATTGCGTAAAAGCCCGGAGCGAGGTACGCTAAGGTATGTATAAGTGGTAAAATAAAATATGGGATAATTTAAGAGTCAAATTATAAGGATAGTCCGAGCTTCAAGGGCAAATACGAAGTCTTTAAATTGTTGAAATTAAGTTTTGGGAAATGTGTAAACGCTCGGACGTGCAGCCTTGTGATAATAATGTTAACCAGACTCGCGGGATCAAAGAACTTGGATAAATCGCATGTATACATCAAGATATTATATAGAGTTGGTCGAAAGCTTTACAGAGCTCTCGCTACGGTAGCAAGTCGTAAAATATGATGCCTCTTCCTTTCCCTCTCGTATTCTTTCGCTTGTTCGTAATTCAAGGATCGAAACGGCAAACTGTTCTCTCCAAGCCCAGCGTCCTTGCAGGCAGGATTTGTCCGGGCGCCATCTGACTCAGTGCCTGAGGGGGCGAAAAGGTCTGGTGATCCCAAACGTGGACGCCAGTCCCGAATGATTATGCTAATAAGTCCATGCCTCCATGTGGCGACGGGATGGCCAGATTTTTCGGTCGGTCGTTGCGTAAACCTTTTCGAGTATTACTTGATGCGAGAGCACGTTCGCGGGACGAAGCAATCTGCGGGTCTCTACGGGGGAAGAAAGAGAAAACGAAAAAGGAAAGAAATAAAGGAAAAATAGGAAAAAGAGGAAAAGGAAAAGGAAAAATAAAAAAGGAAAAGGAAAAGCGTCGTTTTTCACGTGTAATCCGTACAGCATGTAGTACTATACCTACATATACAAATGGACGTTGTTCATGGGTTTGGATATCTGGCTAGCACGTGGCAAGAAACTTTACAGCTTTTCTCCGATGCTAACTGATCTTAGGAAGTGTTATAAACGACTCGTTGAATGCTTTGAAAAAAATCTTTGAATTGAGTGGACGGGATGGCGGACCACTTCGTGGCTTTCAATCGACGTTTTTACCGGTTTGATGATACCTTGTAACCGTATCTGCCAGTTTCAAGGGTCTGCCGGATGACGTGAAGAGATATTTTGTAGTTACTTGCCCCTTTGATGCCGGGATGATACGTTGACACGTTTACAAACCGTTAGAGAAATATGATAATGGATTTGGGATAGAAAACTAGAGCTTCGTATATATAACACAAATAAATACGAATCAAACATTTAGCGCGCGGGTGACCAGAGGACCAGTTTAGACTCCCGTTTCGGATGTCCCGAGTTCAACAATCGCCCCGAACTATAATCAGGCCCCATTTGATTGATGTCGGCATAGGGCCTTTCAAGTTTCTGTGGACCCCTCGTGTCCCCGATGATTACCTAATGCGCTTAGGGGGACTCCTATCCCATATATACGGCCACGGACCGAAACCATAATACAACTATGTACACGGTTCCAGGCACCGCTTTTGCTACATGCGCAATATACACCTAAACGCATACACACATCGATATAAAAACGAAGTAACCTTTCCCTTATTATTCCCCCCCTAACCGACATACGGCACACGAGGTACATCTACGCTACATACGCGTACGATTCGATTCAAAAGCCGGACTAAAAAACAACCCTTATATTTCCTTCCGACAGCAAACCGTGTGCATATACAGCGTTATTACATAAGAAAAAAAATGGTAAAAAAAGAGGGGAGTCAGGTTTTCTCTCGGTGTTTTAGACTTCCCGTCTCGTATCCTATTATAGGCGAGGAAAGGGAAAGGTTCAAAATTACCAAGCTGCCACTCAAATTGCCCAGACAACGAACAATCGACCCTATTATAGGGACATTTGTCGGTTGCGTAGGAGAATATGTATAGGCACCTACTACATATACGTATATGTATACGTGTAATGAAAAAAAAAAAAATCTTCTTCTCTGATAGTAGAGCAGCAGTAACTTAAACCTTGTATATAATATACGTACATACGTTGTACCACATCGTAACGTTTCCGCGTGTTGCGTTACGCTTTTCTGTTCTCGTATAGTTATATAGCGATGAAAACCGAAGCAGGAGTTTTGGCCGCGTGTTGTTACGGAAGTGTTTGCGTTTACCCGAACAAATCCAACCCTCCTGAGCCTGGGGTGCTAATGGATTCAACGAAAAACTGTAAACATTTACTGTATGTATTTTATTTTATTTTATTTCTTCTCTCCCTACTTCTTTTTTTCGGAGATAAACGATGATGATGTTTTGCGAACGAACATTCGCACCCACTTTATACAGGCCCTAATTTTCGTTTTCGAAATTTTTAAAAAATTTAAACAAAAAATCATCCCCCATTACACGTTCGAAATTCATACTCTTCGTGCTTTCATAAATCTCAAACTATAACTCTGTTATAACATCAACCCGGATTCGTAGTTTCTACTTTCATACAGCGAGCTCTCTGTAACTCTCATAAATACTTTAGCGAGCACTTTGATCGATCTTCCGGTTCGCCGTTCCTGCAAGCCCTGCGAAAAGAGCATACCTGTGTTACCCGCCGTTCACCTGGTGACCTCAAACTATCTAATAGCTATCGAGCCTTTTCGGGAGACAGTTTTCTTCCCAATTTTCAGGACAAAATATTCCCATCTTTGTATCCTGAAGACCTGAACATATGAGATTCGTCGTATGTCACGTCTCGTGTCTATATGATCATTTATTTTCACGTAGATGGGTATGTTCCGACGATCCGAGCTTTAGGAGACGTCGTAACACTTTGAGGCTGCGTTATTTTCCCAGACTAAATGTGTATAACCACTTTGACGAGTAAACATGAAAAGGTCATTGTCCCTGAAGACAGTATTAGTATTTCATTTCATTTGTCTCGTTTTTTGATTTCGAAGTGCATCGCACGCGTTCCAGTCTAGTTTATTTGTAAATATAAAGATTATTTAGTAGATTTTACTAGCCAATACTGAATTCTTTTTTTGTTACTGAAAGTTTCTCCCTCAGCGTTGGCGTAGTACCGGAGTTTAGAAACGCTTTGATATGTCTTAGCCAAGAAATATGACCGGTTGTGGTTCGTTGCGACAGTTTTAAGAGCCTCTTAAGAACGCTTCACCGGAGGTTTATGATCTTTTATGCTCCATGCTCGTGCAGCTCGTGTCTCATCTCCGAGGTTTCAGCGACAAGGTGGTCGCGAGCCCGTTGCTGCACTGTGCATCGCGGTCGTAACTGCATGTCGGGAGTTCGCTTAGCCTGAAGCACCGCGACGTCTTCCGCTATGGAGTTAAAGATAGCGTTATGCCCGGGTTTACAGAAAGTGGTAAAAGATCGTTGCCGCAATTCATCCGCGGAGTAAATGCAACTGTTGTCCGTTGCGCGTGAGGAGGAATATTTTAATACGATATTACATAAACACGCGATTCCTATCTCCGTATAGGATTTCCCGTAATCGGCAACCTTCTGCCTCTCCGTCTCCGTATCTGTTCCTCGTGGCTATATTTTTCTCACGTTTCTGTGCGTTCATATAGTCGGAGGGTTTGGAGACATCGAGAGCGTCGAGTGGTGAGAAGCTATGCGGACAGACGAACGAATAACAAAGATTTCTTCGAAAAATGGATTCCTTTGTTTGACTTGGCCGAGCTAGGCAGTGCCCAGCTAACCTTAGCCGTAGCTTTTCTGTTATATTGACTTCTAGGGACACTCCAGACTTCGCCCTCTCCAAAATACGCCAGTATCAGCACGCACGACTCCTTCAGCTGGTATTGACCGCAGTGACCGCAGAGCCAACCCTGCCCTACCCAGCCTCGACTGGACAACCCTCTCAAGGAGCAGGATTCGGAAATTGCTTAATCGTTAAAAAATAAAAGAAACGGGAGAAAAATGTAGAAAAAATAAAAATAAAAGGAAATAAATAAAAATCGCGGGGTCATAGTTTGACAATTTTAGAAGCAATTAGAGATGCTGTGTATCCGCGAAGCATCCCTTCGGTTTCCCTCCGACGCTTGAACAGTCCCAATCCGTGGCACCACTTCAGAATTTTATTCATCTTGTTTCCCTTTCTGCATTCGTGAAAAGAAAATCAACAATCCACCTTTGAATGTTCGGAGGGGAAGCGCAGTATTACGGGGCTCTTCAGTTTGCTTAAGGGATGTTTGAAGTCTTCAGGGAATAATCAGATGTTTTGTCAATGCGGAGTGTGCGGCTACCCCTGCAGCATCCCTGAGCCCGAAGCTTGCCGGCACCGTCTGTCCCCTTTACGTGTCTGCGCCTACGGGTTTAGGTTCTGCGAAAACACTGCGCCTCTCAATATAAATACAACTTTTGTTATAATTACTCTCTATCTCGCTTTATCTTTTTCTTTCCTCTCTTAATTCCTTCTCTGATATCGTTTGATCATTCATCTTTAAATACACAATTTAGGAACAAGGGCAAGCCTCTTCAAATCGAATAACGCTTTCGTAATCGTCGCAGATATATATTGCGGGGAAACTATATATATACGAGACGAAAAATAAATGAAAATGAAAAGCTGTGAGATCTGAAAAGAGAAAAAAAAGAAAAAAAGAAGAAAAAAAATTGCCAATTTCCTAACAGTTAGCCCGATGTAGGTACAAGACACAAAGGTTGAAAAGTATAATGCGGAGAGCTGTGAGCGACGCGACGCAGGTCGTCGCTGAGGTAAAATCCTACAAGCCACAGCTTACTTGTTCTTTAGTTCAAACGACTCTTGAGTCCCTGGGTTTGCCTTGTTCTTCTTTCGTTTAGCGGAAAGAATTTCGAGTAATTACTACACCGTCGGTCTATTGGATCAAACACTATAATTCTAGACTTAGAGAGGTCCTTTGCGTCGCGAAGTCTCTTCAGAGGCGCGCAAAGCTTTGCTTCCTACAACGCCTCGCGACGATCGATATAACTTAGGTACCTACCTACCTACCTACCTACCTACCTACGTATGTACGTTGTTGGATACAGGGTGTGCCACGTGAGTTGAAATACAAAAATCAAGAAATTTAAAAAAAAAGTCGAGGGAAAAATTTGCGTCGACGTTAGTAGGTACACAGATTTGAGGATTGATGTTTTTCTGGCTAGTTTTAAATCGTAACTAATGATCGTGCATGATTTCGCTAATTTTATTGAGTCCTTTGAAAAATGTTGTAATTCATTCAGAACGGGAGACCGTGTCGTTTTGTTAAGCTTTTGTAAATCGGTGTTTTTTCATTCGTCTAATGGAACCGCGTTTACTTTAACTTCGTAATTCCTTGCTGGACGGTTGCGGGTTGCTGCGCTGCAGAGCAAAGTGCAATCGAGATTTTCGTCACGATTTTCAAGGCTCAAATCGCGAAGTGGAAATGTCAAAAAAAATATGAAGGGGATCTCGCAGGCTCCAATAATATCCGGTGTGATTTCTCACACAGTAAAATCAGCGCAGTAAAGAATTCAGCGATAGAGTGTAACTCGCTTAAGCGACTGTCTCGCGAGTCATAGATCGTTGAATTTATTAAAGTTCGTTTAGGCCGCGGTAGCCGGAAGATTCGTTCCTGTTGGTCAATTGATCTTGTAGCCCGCACAATTACCCACTTCCACGAATCAAACAACTTCATTTAAGAAGAGCATATAGAGCGTTGCACTCGTGGAGGAAAAATCGAAAGAAATCAAATAAAAAATTAACTGCGTGTTTAATTTTTTATAACGACAGTTTAGCGAAGTAGATATTACAGTCACGCCATTAACATATCGAGTGAATGTAATATCATGGATAGTTGATCTATTTAGAACACAGGCGGAGGTTTAATGGAAATTTTGCATCCCAATAACCGATTTTGTTATCATCGTTAGCGTCAATTCTATTCTCAATAATTATTCACGCTGTGGCTGACAGATTCTGTAAATAAAATTTCACTTAATTTTACATTATGTGGGTAAATTGGATACGTACCATAGGTATAAGGTAGGAATGGAGAATATGAGAGTAAAATTCGGACCGATGATTATGATGATTCTATTTTCAATTAATATGGAAATAATTGCATTAGAGATTCGAGATCTGCATTGTAGGTTTAGGAATTTTGTTTAGGAATTTAGGGATAAATTCACATGGGATTTGGTTCCCTCTAATATATTTGGATATTGGCGAGATGAATTATATTCGACGTGTGCGTAGGCATGTGTTAATACCAGGCGTTTTCTCCGAGGAGAGATTGACAGTAGAGGGGCTTAGGGAGCCAAGCACCCTCGGCGGTGGCAATGGAGGAGGCCTTCGCGGCGTAGGAGGCGTCGGGGCGTCGTCGCGTCGTTGAGGGGTTGCCGAAGCATTTGTATTCCGTGCGTCGCACCTCCGACAAGCGCTTGGATTAATCGAAATTCATTGGTAATTTGTTCGGCGAGAACGAGGCTCGATTTAGTATAGGTAGACTTTGCAATTATACAAGGGGTTTTGAAAGAGCGATATTAATACCCTTTGGTAGTCGCGAGGCGAAGCGAGGCAAGGCGGCGAAGGTGCGTTCGGGTCTCGGATTGTGAAACGCGGGCCTCGTATTTGTCTTGGCAAAGCTGGGTTCTAGGTAATTGGAGAGGCTGAGCTGGTGAAAAAAGCCCCGAACCGAACCGAACCGAGAACGAATTCACATCGAGATTCGTCGGAACTGCCTTTTTCTCACAAGACTTTAGTGCCTAATTAGTCCCTACTCTCTAATTGAACGACACGGCGCTCTCTTCGAAGATGGAACACCATCTAAGTAATCACTTTACGAAGTATATGTAGTCCTTGTGTCCAACTTCTGGCTCCCAATAAGCCGTCAAAATCTTATTGACGTTTCAACCGTTTAAGAAAAATTCGTGTATAGCTCAAATTTTTCTCAATCAGACTGAAGGTCTATGATTTTGATTTGCTTACAAATCAAAAAACGTTAAGATCGATCTTCTTCTCGCCATTTTTTTTTTTACGAGTATCTCTGACTTTTTGATCTACTCAGTTTCCGACGCTTGTCTTAATTCTACGTATTTGTTATCTTGCCAATTTCTGTTATCGCAAATGCGAGAATTAAGGTCTGATCTTGTTCGTCGGCGACCCCGTAGTCACGTCCGCATGGGTTTGGCAGAAAGATTCTAGCCGGTTGATTTCATTACAGTAATTAAGTCGTAACGGTGATGCAGGCCGGTATTTTACTGCAGGATTTGGCGGATAACTGGCTGTTTAAATCACAAGTCATCATCAACGCGACACGAATTTGTAAACGAGTTGTTTCGATCCACGGTAGTCAACGTAAGCCACCTCTGCGCACGCGAAAAGACATTAACGATTTCGCGAATCCTTGTTATTTCACTCTGAGGAAGTTTTCTGAATCATTTCGTCACATCTACGACGTTTCGAATTGCAAATATGACAACTACGAGCATATACCTATAACAATTTCCCACCACCAGAGGTTGATCATTTTTTTTCTTTTTGCATCATTCGAAGTTTTTTACCTGCGGAACATTCGTCGAAATTTAATATCGGTTTCGGTCTAATATCTCTTCTAAGTGCTGACAGTATTGACACTGCAGGTTTTTGCAATTTTTTTTTGCCCACCGATCTTGCTCAGAAGAAAAAAATTACACCGCTTCCAGTATTGCGGAGGAAAAATCTGGGTCGTAAATTCACCGTTAAAAAAAAATTGGGTAAAATTTGATTCTGGCACAGCCATACAATACTCACGTATGGTGAATTATTAGAACGAATGGATAGTGAAAAGCTCTCTACAACCAAAGTAAAGAAGATAATACATAATTTTGTTGTTCAAAATTTCGGCCATTAAAAATGATTAAGGTTCGGCTGTTTGAGTATTAAAATATTAAAGCCTCGATATTTGGGAGCTTATAAAATCGATATAATTATTCACATCAAGCTATAAATCAATGTCATTGAATCCTGCAGTAAGTGGAAAACGAAAATGAAGCTTACGTGCCGAAAATTACGTATCATTTTATTCATACATGGTTCTGTAATCTTCTGCTGACAATTTTATCGAAAAAAACCCTATACTTAGTTTTGGTAAAAGGGGATGATACGGGTGCTCTTTTATCGGAGGGTTACTTAACGCAAACCCCGAGTCCCCGCAGTCGACGTTTCGCGTTAAACTTTGCTTCCTGTAGTTGTCCGAGATTCTTTAGCCGACTTTCGGTGATCGATGGCATGTCTGATTGGTATCACGGGACCTGGACCGGACCCACGAGAAATCTGTGAGCCTCCCCGGAGAGGGGAGCGCACTACCACCCTTAATAAACTGCCCTTATTCCATATGATATCTAAATCGTGGCTAAAATTTTTTCAAATTTATGTCATATTCCTATTCTTCGAGGCGCAGAGACACCTGTCCTGGCTCAAACGGATCCCCGATTCGAACATCAGACGCAAGGGATCTTCTCGCCAATTGGCCCTTGGCCAATGACCCTCTCGGCGCGCATAGAAATTGCTTACAAGTCTTTTATCGACGGTAGAGTTCACTAGCCCGTAATTGGCATCGAGCTAGCGAGCTCTTTCTCTCGCTTATGCGACCCGGAAGAATGATCTGGCGAGCCCGTTGGCTAGACTAACTTAGAATTCTAGTAACTCTACTCGTTATATCGAATGCCAGTTTTATCGCTAAACTATTTCTTTCCATAATATATATAATTATGAACGTAAAGTTAAACAGAAACCACGTGGCGAATTTTATCGTTATAGAAAGCCTCCAAGCTGTGCGCTGAAGCGAAAAAAAAAATTTTTCTTCCTTTTTAAAACTTAGTTTGACACGTGGAGCGCACAC
Source organism: Tenthredo livida (assembly GCA_963992785.1). NCBI lineage: Eukaryota > Metazoa > Arthropoda > Insecta > Hymenoptera > Tenthredinidae > Tenthredo > Tenthredo livida. The sequence continues at coordinate 4,525,233 of OZ023071.1, read as the reverse complement.
CTCGACGAAGAGGACGGGGTCTAACTCGCCGCCAAGGGTCTGAAGTAGTTATCTTTCTATCTGCAGCGAGCCACCCACGACGGGAGGTATCCTCGTGCGCGCCATTGTCCTCTGCGATGGATTTGCATTTCGAAGCCGAAACACCCGTCACCAGGGTGGCTCCCCCGGGTCCGGACAATGGTCACGGCCTAGGGCGGTCAGAGGTATCTTGCTGCGTGGGGATTTTTTATCTTTTTCTTCTATATTTTTTATACGCTTTTAGTTTTATCTTATTCTTTTTCCCTCTTCTCTTCTTGATTTTTGAAGGTGAGTAGGTACTGCAGTTTTCGGTCGCGCAGATTCGTCCGGTTTTTACGTCCTCCGGCCTGTTTTCCTATGGCTAATATGTCTACCCAGCTAGTCAGCTCTGTGTCAGAATCCGTGAAATTCTTGCCTTTATTTTCTTCCTTCTTGGAAAGTAAAAAATTGAATACCTGCCCAGGAGTATCTTAGCTAGTGATATTTGCCCAGGCGGTATAATATTGGTAAAATAAACAAGGGATCGATAACCGTGAAACGGGTCTCTGTCGGCTGTTAGGTATACCTGCTAATAGCATACCCCCTGGCGTTAAGGTATTTCATGGCTAAATAAACACGAAAAATTTTCCCATTATCTATCCGTCAAAGAATTTTACCATTCGCAATCACCCCGAAGCGTTATTTGCGATTAGCGATCGTCGATTACCGCGGTATGCCGCTATCTCAGCTGTTCTATACGAGGGACGTTTCTCTTTCTGAGAGGGTCTTAAATCCTGTTTTAATACCATCGAGCTTTTTCTTATACGTCGGCGTATAGAATCTCGGTACGTATATCTTATTACGGCTGTTTCGGAGCATGCATTAACTAGAATAAGGTATTCCCCATGCAATACGCTTTGACTATGCGGCCCATTAAGTGTAATCTTGCAATTTTCCATTCTTACTCGACGTGTAACAAGGTAATGGGAGTCCTGGCCCCGCGCGAACCTTATCGAACGACTGAGGTGAGTTTATCGTGAGAAAGAGAGGACGGTATACTTTAACTTGCCTACGCTATAATATAAACTTCCCTTGTGTGTTTCTATTCATTTTATAATTCCCGCATACATATATATATAACATAACATATAGTTCTTCCGGTTCTGATCGTCGAGGAAAAATTCTTTCAAACAATAGCCAACGATCACAATGAAATCCCTTCCGCAAACTGTACATGGTACACCTTATGTCATTTAATTGTCTACGTTATAATGATCCCTGGCCCATTTTCCTTCGGTACAAATCTCGGTTTTTATTGCCCTAATTTGTGAACAAAAAAAACAACAAACAGGTTGGCCATCGCACGTGAGGTGTGGGCTCTGGGTAGGGTTAATGCGAGACAGATGTTGGGCCCTGCACAGCAGGTTGTTCAGCAGCTCAGGGCCTTTGGGCCCAGGTTCTTATGCTCCTGCCTTGGTCTCGCTTGCCGTATGTTACCGTAGGTAGGTAGGTATATGAGATGGTTTAGTTATGAATTCATTTTTAACCCGGTATTTATTTTGATTGCGTATATACAATGCTGTGTATGTGTATATAGGAAGATGCCTCCGAGTTTTCACGGTACATATAATAATATAATTTTAATTTTTCAATCTTTTTTTTCTTTCCGCTTATTATTCGATCTAATTGACTCTAATCTCTACCGATTGACGTTCGTCTCGCGGAGCAATTACGGAATTTTTAAACGAGACTAATTGGCGCTTTCATAGTAACCGTTACTTTCGTTCTTTTTTATCCTCCTTTTTTTCTGTATTTAATTTAGGTATTTATACTACTTGCCTTTGCGCTCAAATTCAGGGGTAATACTATTATGGGCCTGATCGGATTGGACCAATTGGTTGGGCACACGTACCTGGAACAAAAACAGATAAAATAAGAATAATTAGATTCCGAGTGAAAATTTATATAGGCTCACAGTTTGATGTAATACCCGTATATTTTTATATAATATACCTATATACCTATATGCTTCATAACGATCTACATGCGTTGAATAAAACTCACCGATATTCGGTATACTACGCGTAATCGAAGCGTATATTATGAGGGTTCGGGCTTAATGGCTGGAGCGGGATAACCAAAGCTATACCTCGTAAACTTAAACTTTTCTCCTCTCGCTATAAACCAATGACTTGCAAGTCCCCTTGTCGACTGTCACCATCAATCTTTAGGGGGTTAGCAAACGGTGTATCGAAACACTCCCTCTCCCTGCAATATACCACTACACCCCTTGAATAGTTGTCTAAAGTAGGCAACGACGCCCCCCGATTGCCTCTAGATTAAAACACTCCCGCGTAATATTCGACGGCAGTTTTATATTTTTTTTTCGTTTTTTTTACTATCGCCACTATCGCCGTAAGGGTAGAAATGCAAAAAAAAAATATATATATGTATATATATAAATTAATAATTGAGAGAACAGAAATTTTCTGTACTTAGGATTCAATTTATGAAACATATAGGAAAGGTTCAGAAGAACACTGGATGGCGGCCCAATTTATTCAAGAAGCATTTAGAGTAGGAAGATGACTCGACAACGTTGATAAGAATTAATTATGCACCGATAGCGTGGCTGATAACTAATGGAAGAAAATAATAGTTTCATGAGCTAGAAGTAAAAGGCATATACGTGCAGCGAGCTCGGTTAATGGTTTGCCGGTATGAGTCATGGGAGCCATGTTCTTACGATTTACGTGACACCTATATACTGTACCCACTCTCTCTCTAGGCTGGATGGTAATATCTCAGCTATTCATAAGGATAAGGGAAGATATAGATTATAGACGAAAGTCTGAGCAAGGGGTGGCCTCGGCCTAGGATCAGCTGATTTATTGGAGTTTTAATATCGTCGCGATCGAGTTCGGGCAGCTTGATCATTCCTGCCTGAGATTAATGATACTTTCACATACACATACATGCTGCAGAGGGGGTCTACCATCGTCACATTTTTACTACCCCAAGGTGCGGCTATAACGGTATTATATATAATTAAGTACAGTTGAGACAAATTTGAACGTACGTGTGACAAACAGAGATCAATTTGTCATTCATCATTTCCCCCTTTCGTACATCATGAAATGAAATGCAATAGTTACAAATTACGAAAGCTCTTCTTTTTCGAAAAGACAAAAATCTTGATTTCAGTTTTGAAAAAATTAAGAAATCTGCATTCACCTAAATTCTTCATATTCTTCATGGGTTGAAAATGATCTGCATGATTCTGACGTTACCATTGTACCGCAGTGATCCGTCTTGATTGGTATAAGGGCGTCGCATATGGTTACCCACGGTAATGATTGCGGGGTTAATGAATTTTATTGACAACCATATAAGATCGGTGGCCTGATGGACAATGGGACGTCCTGTGAGGTCAACATCTCTGCGGCCTAAGTTCATCCCCGTGGTTGGCATAGCTGTACGGTCTTTACGATTATTCGGACCCCTTTGATATCGACTACTGACCACCGCTGATGGAGCCCTCAGATTATTTGGTGCAACGATTCGAACGATCATCTATCTAGTCTAATTCGCTTACTCATTCCATTAGGCCTGAGCTTTGAGGTTGCAGTGTACGTTTTCGGCCAGGCTTTATCGTATAGTATGAGATGATATCCCGATGGCTTACGGTCCATCGTTGTTAACTGTTTGGCTCTGCTACGGTATATATGCGGTATATACCAGCCTTGAAGAGAAATTCATGGTAGATTAAGCCCCATTTTATTGACATTGAAATGGAAATGTTTTAGCGAACGATGGGAAAACGGGTGAATAGTGACCAGGGAGTATTTACTGAATGGTAATTCGTATAAAGATGCCGTTTCATCGTTGCGGAAACGAAGTACGATGTAGTATATAGATGCGGCGCCAAAGTGGTCGATTATACGTAGGGGAGCGAAACTCCGAGCTAAAAGGACTTTTAATTGAACTCTGAACGGTCAGTTCGGGTATTCTCGCTCTTATAATATTCCGCGTTTTTATTCCTTAGTTTTTTTTTTTGTCGTTGTTTCTTTCATTTTTATTTTCATTCTTTTTCATCCCGTCCGCGCTCTAGCGTTGACGGCTTTTTTAGGGCTCGAAGAGCAATCTCATCTCTACTGTATATATCTGCGGAGGAAATTTCGCGCGCGTCACTTCCTTCTAGGTAAAAAAGAGAGAGAAAAAATGGAGAAGAGTGGAATAAAGTAAAAAGTAAACAAAAAAAAAAAAGAAGAAAGAGAAAGACATCGTCTTCGGGAGTGAGGAGCGCGTCGCGTCGCAAAGCCGCGAAGTTTGATAGTTACGCACCCTCGTTGCTTCGCGTTGACGAAGGTAAACCGTTTTACTCTCTATACCTCAAAGCGAGGTTTCAAGAACGCGTTTGCCTCGGTTGAGTTAACTAGGCCGAAGAGGGAAAGTTGAAAAAATTTTCAAAAATTTCAAATGAGGTTGAATTATTATTATTATTTTTTATTTCTCCCTCAGAACAATATTTGCAAGCGATATGTTTCTCATTTATTTATTTATTTATTTATTTATTTATTCATTTTTCACGAAACCAACGGTGTTATATTAAATTCAAATAAATCGCGACGATATTTTCCGAAGGATTTTTGAATAAAAATATACCTACATACGTATATCGTACAACATCACATGCTGAACGAAAAAATAAAAACAACGTCCAAATGATATAACTTTATATCACATATACGACAAACGGAGAGGAAATTTCTTCCCTTTTCATGGATTTCAGTCACTCATCCTCGATTTGTATTGTAAATATACACTAACGCATATGCCTACATATATGTATATGTTTAGGTATGTGACCGGACGAGGTACAGAAATGGCATAGGAAATGGAGAGAGCGAGAGAGGCAGAAGGTCCCGATGTCGGTCGCAGGCATCGAATGTCAAACTGAGTGACGGACAAAGCCTCCTTGTCTATCCATCCTCCTCTTCCTGCAGTGTTTGTCGGTAGATGGGTCGGTTATTCGGCATTACCTACCCCAACATTATACGCATATGCTTTCTTTTTATATTTTTTCATTTTTTTCTTCCCCATCCCCATCTCGCTCTTCCTTTCAGGTCAGTCGCTAATCTCGTTACCCGGGGCATCGCGACGCCTAGGTTTGCTGTCGCGCACTTGAGAGCGTCCGGTGTAATTGTAGACGACTGAGTTTAGCTCGGGATTTTCTCTGCCTAAGCACTTCTAAGTAGACCATAATTGAAGGCTCTTTTATGAAACTCGGTGGCTTCGTAACGCTCTTTAAAGATCTTTAGGAACGAAATGGAAGAATGCTCCCTGTGTGGCCTGTTCGTAACCGCGCACCTCTCGAACAAGTGCCTTGGCAATGGGTGCTCAGCAACCGTGACTGAACACATTCAGAGTGATTTTTTGTCCGTTTTCAGCAGCAGTTGTTGTTGTTGTTGTTGTTTTTTCTAATTTTTAAATAAATTTTCCCACCACATCCCCCGTCTTTGTACCCGTCTTTGTGAGCTGGGTGCTCCCTGAGTTCTGCTCCAGGACACGGACGGTAGGAATTATCGATTTTACACTGGCTCAGGAACACGCGATACAGGCAAGCGATGTGAACATGAGAAAAAAAGCTGAAAATAAATAAAGATAACCGCCAACCCCACGAAACTGATACTTTTCAGCTCCGCTACATAGGCGTATTATACCCTCGAAAAGTTATACGTAGGTAGGCACAATGTACATATAACATATGTATATATCTGCTTTGATTTCAATCTGCTGAAGACTCTCCATCTCTGTTTCTCCCTTATTCTCTATATCTGTGCTGAAAGCTCAACGTCCGATTTTCGAAATCGTAGAATTTGATCTCTTTGATGTCTCACGGGTCGCAAGGGTACCTGGCATTTGTAATAATTCACATTATGCAAACGACCCTTTCAGAGTGGCTGGCCCTTCTCTGTGTTGTTGATTCTGGGCTTTCCTCTATCTCTTTTGCTCTCGCGCTCTTTCAGGGACTTCCGTCTGGGGGTACTATCTTGTTGCTGGATTTGTACGAACCTTTTGCAGAGTATAACACATGCTATATAACTAATTTAGAATTTCTATCAATCGCGTACATTTACATGAACTAAATTACGTAGCGAATGGGAATAAAAAGGAATGAAGATCACTAGCTCGTTAGCGTATAAAAAAAAACCAACAAAAAAAATCGTATTAGCTAAAAGACAAATTGCTGCAGAGTTCGATGGTATGGGCCTCGAGAAAATGGCCTCGATTGATCGCGACGAATGGGGTTTAAACGAGGAACGATAATTATTCGAGCTACAGAGGCGTTCGAACAAATTTGTTTTGTGGAACACAGGGTGGCTGGGCTGGTACAGTTGGGCTTAAACCGTGGTGGGTAGGTTTAGGGTTCTGTGCGGTGAAATACGACACCGCGAGAATGTTAGCCGGGCTGTGCTCCACCATTAGCTATTTACAGAAACAAGCTGTAAATAGGGCGCTGTGCAGTTGTCATTCGACACGACGTAACACTATTCACCGTTCGCCATTCACTGTTCATCATCCATCCTTCGGCGTAGGTATATGTGCACGTGAAAGGGTTGAAAATTGAGGACAAAGTTTTTACTCGATAATATTCGGCGCCCGATTCTGTAAGGCTTTGCTCTTTGCTCTCAACTCCCATCCCTCGTTTTCGAGCAAACAAAATTATAGATAAATGCTGTAGTCTTCTTTGGACAGGAATTAGGGAAGACCTACTAAAAGGGTAAAGGTTGAAGGTTAATTAGTCGCGTATAATAAACCCAGGTAATTTATTTGGGTATAGTCTAAGAAAGAAAAAGAGGAGAAAAAAAAAGAAAAAAAAAAAAAAAATGAAAACGGCGAAAAAACAAGAGTTGAAAAATTTGTTACACATATGTGGCGCTAGCGTATGTACCACTTGCGTCGGATGCCATTTAAGTAGGTGAAGCCACCGCAAGAGGACATCCGGTGGTGAATATTGCATTACGCACGTGCCGTGGAGTACGTCGTCTCCCTCGACGTGACGTAACGTTATCAATGACTTTTTAATGAAATAATGCTCGCGACAGGAAACGAAGGGCTTCTGGTTGGGACTCGCGCATGTATGCGTAACCGAAATTTCGCATTTTCTCATTCGCGATGGTAGTTCGGCCCCTTCACCCATACTTCGCCTTGTTTTAGTCTGGAATCTTCGTCACTCCTGGAGTAGGTTGGGAAAAGGGACAGGAGCCCTGACTCCCAGCAGCCCGTAACGTTTCGGAAGATTTATAAGCTCCGTGCTTACAAAGCGGACGGATCAGCGCTTTGAGATTTTTAAATAGCGCGTGCTGTTTGGTTTCCTAATTGGCCCATTCATTATGCTAATGAAAGACTCTGGGTGCCGGAGCAATTCGTTCCGTTTCATAAGGTAAATAATTATTCTTATTTGCATAAATGCAGATGTCGGGGGCGTCCGGGACAACCAAGGGATAAAACTACTCGACTGCATGAGTTAGTTTCTTCATAGTCTTATGAGAATATGAAGGCTGCAGTCGATTCATCTACAGCTATTTCATTTAGCAAACAATTTTTCGTCAATCACCAACAATTTCTCACCCCGGTCCAGAGCACAGGGAAAAAAAAAAATAAATAAATAAAATAAGGGCTACTCCTGCAGCTTATGCATAATAAAGGTTAGAACCATGAGGATAAACCATGCGGTGAGCGGGCAAAGCGGTCCTAGTAAAGGGGCGTAAATTCCTCATAAAAAGGAAATCTAATCAACGACTAAGCCAAGGTGGGTGGACGAAGGGGTGAAGAAAAGGAAAGGGAAGTGAAGGAGGAAAAAGGAAAGGGGCACCTAACTCGTCCCTAACTCTGACTACGCCGTCGAAAAGTTCGGAACAAATAAGGGCCGCGAGCCGTGATGCGATAAATGAATGGGTTTTGGGAAGCAGCCCTGCGTGTCATAAGGCTGCCTTCCTCGCTCCACCCTCTCTCACCGTTTCACCATCGATCGATGTTTCCTCAGCTTCGTCGTCTCTCTGCTCCACCCTATCCTCGTGTTTGAAACCCCGTGAATTCTTCACCGGTATAAGGAAAAAATAATCGCAGTCTAGGCGCCGCGAGGACGAGGACGAAGATGAAGACGAAGACGAAGACGAAGATGAAGATGAAGATTGCGGTTGGCGAAAATTCTAGGCTTTTTTCAACATCCGTTCGCATTCATGTCCGCGCAGCTTTCTTCTCGGGGGTCGACGAACGGTCTTAATTAACGGCTGACATTGCGTAGTAGTCGGTATGCTAAAGCGACGGAAGTCGTAAAGCAGATGAGTAGATGAGTTTCTATAAGTTCTTCAATGTCTGAACGGTATAAGAATTGATATATTTAAAAAATGGTTTCCGAGCTGCGGCGTCAGCTCGTCGCTTCTGGACTAAGAACGGAACGCTTGAAGTGGAACATTTGATTACGTATTCCCTTATTCGGACCTGATCCGTAAAAGGCTGAAGTGGAATCTCCGGATTTCTCAAAGTAGATTCTGAATTCACTGACGAGCGATATCAGTCGACCGTGGGGAGTTGGAGAAAGAGATTGAGGGAGAGAGGGAGACAGAGAGAAACGATAAGGGAGCAGAAAGGGGGATGAGAGAGGAGGAAAAGAGATGGACTACTAGGGGCAGGTAGGACCCGTCTGCAGAGGAAAGGACCGAGTAAAAGAGAGGATAGCCGTTTTATACTTTCCTCGGTCATCGAACGAGGATGGAAGTAACGTGTGTGGTTGTCAAAAGGCAAGAGCTTATCTATCGACTCTGTGTGTGGCCCGGGTAAAAGGAGCGAGCGCATTCGCCCGGGCAAAAAGCAATCCGCGTGACAAAGTTATACTTCGATTCAAGATCCCTTCGCTTGTTCCTCCGTGTCTTCCCATCGTTTTAAAGCCACTCGGGTCAATCTTGAAATATTCCTCGCCCTTTTCAATCACAAAAAATATCTCCGGGTGTAGAAGGAAGCGCACATGCATCCTACGTTTCCAAAAAAAAAAAAAGAAAAAAAAACACCTTGCAAAGAGGCGAATAAGAACGAGAAGCTTGTTCTACCAGTTTGAAGGAGGAAAAGCATGTGAACGATGTCCTTCTTCTTTTTCGTCGCTTTTTTCTTCTCCATAATTCGTTTTCAATTTTGACTTCGGACATCTATCGTATGGTGAGAGACTGGTGACTGGTGGCATTCGGCAGGACATGTAATTTGGACGCAGTAGCAGGTAGACCGACATACGCGCCATCATCATCATGGTACATACATGCACATTCTGGTTTCCCCACAACGAGCGCAGGGTTTCAGTAGAGTCAGTTGCTGACAATGGACAGGACAATGAGAGAACCAGGCGGGGGTACAAAGCCCGACAATAGATCGCCAAAAAGGAAACCAAGTAAATACCCACCCGCCTCTCATCGCGTACACGGGAATTACATTAATGAAACTAACTAATGCTAGAACAAAGGAGTGCTTCGCTGGCGGCCCGGTACTCTGCACTGCACCCTTTCCCTAGCGGGTTAACGGGGATGAAAAATAAGGGAGCGAAATTACACGTATTTGTAAAAAAAAAGAAAAAAAGGCTTTGCGGACGCTTCCTTGAAGACTTTATTTTCTGCTCCATGGTAATAGAATCCTTATTTTATCTTTTTATTTCTCGTATAGCTTCGATCAGCCTGGAAAATTTCCACGCGTTTATAGGTTGATGTAGGGAAATAATCCCGGTTAAAAATATCTTCCTTGCATGATGACTCGCCATCAACGGAACACGATATTTTTCTATTAAACTTGTCTCAAGTTTGGCGATAGCGGAGACTGCTCCTACGGTGATAGTGAAGTTTTTAATATTCATCGGCTACTATCGGTCTGGTTATTTCACGATGGAAGAAAAGTGACCTGAAATTAATCATGCCACATGCGATAGAAGGCGATCGTGATCGATCAATCTGTACAAAAGAAGAAAGAAAGTATGACAATTTCTTTGTTATATTTTTAGAATTAAAGGACACCCAAAATTATCAACAGGGTGCCAAGAATCGTTAAACCATGCGACGAAATGGAAACTAGATTTTTCCAAGAGGGTAAAAAAATTTTTCCCCGCAGAGATCCTTTAATGGACTTTAACCCCAGTCTGCGATCGGTGTTTGAGGTGGAGTGAAATTTGGACTGTTTTTTTTTAATACTATGTCTACTAACTTCTGGCTCTGTTCTCAATTAATGGCACTCTACAGACTATTATTTTTTTCAAAAAGAAGTTACCATGAAGGGTCGAGTATGCAGATAGGCATACATGGGGATACAGGATTCTGAAATTAGTTCGAGCGAGTCGTCTAGTTTTAGAATTCCCAAGCTGCCGAATAGCTGATGAGTTTAGAGTTCAGAGTGACGTGTTAAAGGTTAAAATACAACGCTGGATGGTTTTAAAACGTGCTTACAAAAACCGATACATATATACATATGCATATGGATTACACTTGTGTGCGAGGCGTCGACTAATTTCGTGTTACAAACGAATTTCTTCTCGAGCTTATATCGGGAAATTGTTGATTTTTCAAGAGTGAAGGGTGATTAGGTCGATCGCCTTGAAATACGGTCTGATGAAAGCAAAAAATCTTTATTCGAACCTCAACTTCGACTCGGCTTCCTCGTTCTAAGAATATCTCGCGACCTATGCGCCTCGGTGTTGCAGGAGAAGTAAATCTGATTGCCAATACATTTTATATTCGCGCGAATTTTCCAACCAATCTTCACCATGTATTGGCAATCACAAAGGCTATAGTTCACCATCTCGTATTTCGCGCGTGGAAACTCTTCACGTTACGAATATTTTCATTTCACCAAATTCATTTCCGTTTTTTTCATATTTTTCATATACATATTAAATGTTATTCTTGTCCTTATATTTATTTTTATAATTACTCTGAATCATATATAGGCATATATACCAACGCAGGCAATGTGAAACGCGGACTAAATTTTTGTTCACATTTCTTTTTTCATAATATACAGTCAGTTCGCTTGACAATCTCCAATCAACGTAGGTATGGGTAGTAGGTACTACCTATATCGCTATTTCCCTGAACGCATTGTTCAACGTTGAAAAATACGACGGTTTCGTAGACTTGAACGAATTTCCACGTTGCAGAAAATCCCTCCCTTATTTTGCATTATTACAATTTTTCACCAACCAACTTTCGATACAACTTTAAACAGAATCTCCGAGCATCTAATAACCACGTACGTCACGTGGGATTTTGAGAAACGCTCTCCATTATTCATGGGAAGTTCGCGACGCATCCATCGCCGACCCTCGACAAGAAGAAATTGATTTGAAGTCTTGGAATCCCAAATACGATCGGGGATTTTCTACACCTAACAGATTGGTGGGAAACAAACCGTCTTTGTCGAAGTACGAAAATTTTCACCATCAATAAAGAGCTAGAGCTATATAATAATAACCCATTTTTCATTCGTTCTTAATTTCAGGAAAAATATAAAAAATACATTCTCATAACTCTCAGGATTTTTCACTCTTTTAATTAACTCCATATACCTCGTGCAGATTTTCAAACTCGACATAATGTAGTCTCTGAAGGTTTGGCAAATTAATCAAAAGTGTTTCTGATCGAAGACAAAAAGACAACCGAGACGAAAATGAAAAAATTGATTGCAGGGGTGGCGTGCTAGACATAGAAAGCTCTGAAATCCATATTCAACGATAATTGGACGTATGAATGAAGCGCGAACCGGCGCCAGGCTGTGCATGCAGTTGGATCAGTATGTACACAAAACTGAGCGCGCAAAGTCCGAATTCGATTCCCGATGTGTCTGGTCATTAGCGTGCGACGATGTGCGATGTGCGATGTGCGTTAAAAGCGTGGCCATGGGGGATGAATTCGTAGTACATATATACCAACGCGTTTCACGTAGTTTTGAAGTTGAGTTCACAGTGACATGGCTTTCAGCGCGGAGAAATTTTTGCGAAACTATATCATGCTTTCGGAATGATCAAGCCAAAGCTTAGCAACATATGTTTTAGTTCATGAAAGTTAATTAGTTTGATAAGTTTCGGGTTACTTGTTGAAGAAAAATTCGACTTAATTTCATCGCACGCATATGTATTATTACGATTCGTGATTTTGTCCCGTTTTTTGATATGACTATGGCTATGAAATTCACTGGGTTGTTTATCACGATGACACATTTACAAGTTTTATGTGAAAAACTAGAACTCTTGGAATAGAGGGTTAACGAATCTAAACTCGACGCCCTAGCTTTAGGGGGTAGAACGTGAGTGAGGTGAATTTAGATTTACATTGCGATATAAGGCACGGTTAAACTTTGAAAAGGAGTCAAACGCAGCACCAGGCGAGGCGCGCGGGATACATACAAAAAGCAACGTGGGCTTAGCACTCTTGGGCAGCAGGCTTTCGCCGAGTTTCCTCGCATTCCCGTTCCGGAGGCCTCAACTTTCGCGAAACTTATTCTCGTATGTTTTATCAGCAACATTTCTCAGAACGACTCACCCCCTTACTCCCACAATTTCAAACCCTTGAGTCCTCCTAGTCGTATTTCAGCTTATATCTCACCCCCACCATAAGACAGAACTTTATTCTATGTACAAGGCACAATGTGCGCATATACCTACGTTTAAACGAATGTATATACTATATGCCGCATACATATACCCGCGATTCCTCAATCCACCGGAAGCTGTACCACGGATTGAAGGGACACAATGTCAATTTTAATTATACCCTCTTCCCTCTTTCCTCTCAATCCCCCACTCGTCACTGCTCGTCGTCTTCATGGGGGAACTTTTAGAGGGTTAATTTTCACGGGGTTGGAAAGAATGTCGTGAAAATTAAGAACCGTATTCTTGACGGTCTCGATTCGAGGGGCAATTATTGTCCTCCAGATTTTGGCTCCGATAAAATTTTTTGGGGATCTAAATTCGCAGGGAAAATTTCAATCATGGAATCTTGGTGTTGAATTAACGGAAACGTTCCTCCGAAGCCATGCATCGACCATAGATCCCGTGTTCTTTCGAACAGGTACAGGTACAACGATTTTGAAAAATCCGGAAGTCTTCGTGCGCGTGTCCTGGTACGAAAATTATTTCGGTTCCTCCTCTTCCCGGATCTCGTCCTTTCTTGTCTAGAGAGTCGGGCGTTTCTCGGCTCGACTGAAAGTGTCGACCGTAGGATTAGCGAGCATTGTGTGATGCAAGCTCTACGGAGACCCTTCTGCCCCACGATGAAGTAAGCCTCTCTTCCGGAGCGCCAGACTCGTGCGCTCTACTTAAGTGGAATATTGAACCATTTTTTTTTTATTCTTTCTCTCGGTTTTTTTTTTTTTATTATTATTTTTATTCTACTCTATACTGTAAAGGAAGGTTGCCGGGGCGGGGATAGACGGGGTACGGATGTTGGCGACAGGTGACTGCCAGCACAACGATTCAACGAAACGTGAGGAATTGCAACCACCCCATTTCATAGCTGCGTACCCGTATATACATATACGAATGCATTTATATCTCCCAGTCGGGAAAATATATTTTAGAAAAATTTACAGATGGGTTGGGTCGTCGAAGAAGTCACAGAAAATTTTCTATAGACGATATGAATTTTTGACAGTCGGTATTCGGTACCTATAAGTATAAGTTCTATGTGATACGATATATTCCCTAATAATTGCATTAGCTTTCCTTAATGCTGATTGAGATTTTTTTTCCCACATTCTTTTCTCGACCTGTTTAACATGTGCAATCGAATAGATTGAGATGAGTGAGTCATCGTTGTAAAATAAACAGTTTTTATTTCGCAATTTATAGTTGCATAAAATATGCTCTCGCATGCATTTCTCTAGGCTAGACGATCTACGATTACGCAATAGTTTAATAGGTCGGCAAAACTAGCTGGTAAATATCTTCATTTAAGTTGGAAATAGCCACATGTCAGCGAATCACGTATGTAGACATCGCGGATAGAAAAATGATGTATTCTTTTTTTCACAGGTTATACCTGTATGAACTTTTTATCTTGATACAGTATTGCAAACGATAGGTATATAATATATGTATATTCCTATATATATATGTTTCCTGAATGCTGGATATGGAGGAGAAATATTATCAATAATATATGATTGAGAAAATGAAAAAGTTTATTGACGTATTACCGAGTCAGTTTTTTTTCCCACTGTACTTCTGTTTTAATTAACGGTTTTCACCTGAATTCACGAGGATGGAATTTTTTCTCACACAGCTAGAGCTTCGTAATTAAGCATATTTTATAAATACGAAATAACCGTGTTGCGGATGCCGACCTACTTTCGTTTAATTATTGCTACTGTTATAACGATTCGATAATTTTATACATCAATTTATCGGATCAATAATCTGCAACGGTAAACTAATCGAGTTTACCTATAGGTAAATTTTCATTGAAAAATTTCCTGCCAAACGTCATTGGATAAACTTTGACGGTATATTATCGCCAATTTTCTGACGTAATTACAAATTTCATCCGATATACATACATGTATTTAATATCCCGCCTGGGATTTGAATACTGCACATCATCCGTGAATAGGCGCCTCTATTTTCACGATTTACTATTTAATTTCATACTCGAGGTATTGGAGAGCTTTTTATTCGCTAATTACAACGCGCTCGAGGCGTCGATATACAGGTGCGTACGAATATTGAAAGCATAAACAGAGTCTCTAGTAGCGTATAACTCGGTTGGAATTGCCTGATGGATGAGGCAACGTGTTTTCATAGACCTAAGGGCTGCCTTGATTGGACCACGATATTAGAGGACAAGAATTCAGATGGTCTCGCAGGGCGACGTTTAACACAAAGCAAACAGCCCCGATGACGAGAAATTTATACGATCATGATCCCGCGAGGTGTTAGTCGAAAATAATTAATCGACGAAAAAGAAGACCTAGAAGAAAGACAGGAAGGCGTAAGGCGAACCAATGACTGGTTTAAAACTCGAGCGATTGACCACTACTCGGAGTATCTATTATCTATCGGTGATCGTCAATGCAAAGCCATAGATCGCGTAGGTGGTTAGCCTTTGCATAGAATTGTTTACGTGGTGCGTATCTATTGCCTAGATATCGGAAACCATCAACGTCAACCGGTGAAAAATGATCTTGGAACTTTACTGAACGGTAGAACGGTGCGTCCTGCTAGCAGAATGACGTATGGACACGACACGTCCATCAGGGATCCAATATCTGTAGAATAGCGTGCATCGTTCACTATCCGAGGCAATCGGTGTATTTTTTCTCTTTTTCTATTTTTTTTTCGTTTTTCTAGTACCCCGTTGCATCTCAGTGGACGTAGTTTGGTTCTATCTTTTTTATTACGGCTATTCTGAATTTTACGGGTTTTCCAATCACGCCAAAACACGGCTTATGTACCTACCTATACCCATACCTGCGTGGGTAGAAAGAAACGGATCGGACTGCGCCATGTGGTGTATAAACGGAAATTAAATCCCTTATATAATTCGGTATTTTAATTCGATAACGCGTTGGGGCCGAATTTTGGGGTGAAAAAGTGAATGAAATGAGAAAGAAGAAGAAGAAGAAGAAGAAGAAGTAAAAGAAAATGAACCGCGCTAAGTAACTTTACCAACGCGAAAAAGGCGGCGTTGAAAAATAAGAGAAATAAGACGCGACATCCCCGGGAGTACAACTCCTGGTGACGAAGTTAATCGTCGATTAACTTTTATGCTTTGTGCGCCATATTTTTACGAGGACATTTCTATCCGAGGAATATCGTTGTCTCCATGGCATTTTTCTTTATTTCTTTGCCTCTCAATATCTCGGACGAGTGCCCAGTACCGGATGTCCATCTCGCGTACTTTAATAGCTGCGTGAATAGCTATAGGTATGTACCAGGCATTGAGCCTTCTTTCGAGGCTTAAAGACGGCTCAAAAGAGGCAGGAATAAAACGGGACAAAATTCGATTTGTTGTTTGCGTTTTCAAGAGACACTCCGACTAACTTATACACTACAGATATGGCCGTTGTACGGTTTTACGGGAAAATGCTTTCAACGAAATACACTCATTCCTACAGAAACCCTCTGCCCATTTACGCTCCTATTTTTTTCGACGGGGAAGTCGTTTTTCCGTTGTCACGATGTCTGACTTTAGACACACTATTCATACGATATACCTATATATATATATACACACAGATGACCAGTAGGATTTATCGCCTGGTGCTACTACACAAACGTTCCGTTATAGACAGACAATGTTAACGACCAGTTAAACGAACGCATAAGCCTGGCTTATCGTCATTCTAGTAATGATAGAGGCAGATTTTAGTAGTTCAGATATCGCGTATTATTATATTTACTCACTGATCGGTTATGGCTCTTGTCAGTATTTATGACGATTGTTCAATAGAAGTTTGTCACCAAGACTGCGGGATACATACCTGAAACAGATTGAGATAAAGGAAATTATTATCTTTCCACGTTTATATTATCTGAGGAATTTAAAGTACAATCGTGATTTCATATTTCAGCTATTTATGCTTCGTATGATTCGTATGATTCGTACGATATATACATTATATACGTATGCCTACTTTGAAATAAATTTGTGGATATTTCCGTGAGTAAGAAAGGTTGAAAGTGGGCTACGAATCGACCAGAATATTGTTCACCTTATCTTAAAATTTAAACCCCCCAAGAGACAAGCGAAAGGGGGTTGACTGAGGTGATATAAAAAATTCGAATCCCTGCGGCGGATTCCGAAATGTTTTCCTTTGTTGGCTACAGCGAACGTATTACCATAGAATTTCTACGTGCGAGTTGCGTGCTACGTGCTACACGTTACACCTTCTAGATATACCGTCATATATTTCGACGGATATTCACTCACGTATGTATGAAGAATTCTTCTCTTTCATTTTTTTCATTTTTTTCATTTCTTTCTTTTTTATCACACCCGTATCTACGATCGTACGGAATCAATTCGATCAATACTGTGATACTTGATTGCTTATTGATACGTCGTACTTGCACTGACGAGCACAACAATGGTATAATTTAAATCCCCATACTGCGAACATGCAGAGAAATATTCATTCCATACAGTTCACATCCCATCGGTTTTTATTTATTTATTTTTTTCATCGAAATTATCACTCCAGTTTTTCTTCTCACTTAAATTTTCGGGAATTGATGGATCGCGTTTCAATTGTCTCGACTGTTTTCTTCTTCTTTTTATTAAGCCCTGTGATGATTTCACGAGGTGAAATTATTCTACATCAATTTACGATTCGGTAGATAGGTATGTTATATACCTAAGGCCAGAAGGCAGGTAGATACTAATTGTGATTCCCGACGACCATCCCGTCTCGGTCACGTTAGAATCGCTGTTCGCTCGCTGCGTGATAAAATGAAATTGGCAAGAAACGAAAGAAGAAAAAAAAAAAAAAATCAGAAAAATAGTATACTAGCCTAATTTGTAAAGCAGGATAAAAATTATAGTATTCTTCGAACTGTCGTCAATCAGACTTTGAATTGAAGATCAATTGTCATAGCCCTTGTTATTCTCATTCGAATTATTATTTCATGCATAAAATCACAATCAGTTCTTCGTATGAAATAAATGAAAGAAAATAAAATAATACAACGAACGCGATAGACCATTCATCATTCTCCGCAGCAAGCCTCTTATCTTTCGACTCTTTATTCCCGTCAATTTCACATGTGTGTAGGAAGTGTATATATAGGTACGTGTGATATTTCATTACAAAATCGGAAGGGAGAAATCGGCGACATGACGACAGGCTCGGCGAATTCGCTATTCCTCCAGTTGTCTCAGTTCCCTAGGCACTGATCAGTGGCCACGATGGAAAGAAGGGTCGTATGTCTCGCGGGAGTTGGACGAGGTGACTCACTTATGTCGTATATGCTTTGGCATTCACCGGCATCACCGTCTATTCTGGATTTTCTCCAACGTATGAATATGATTAAAGGGTAGTTTATGGGATTTTCGTATGACGTTGTGACTAATCAATTGTCAGGCGGAAAGTCTCCCTTTGAATAATTTTTTCTACGGTTAGAAATAAAAATAACAGAAAAAAAAAGAACCCAGGCCAATTGCATATGCAGATTTTATTACAGCAAAGGTTCAGCGGTGCGGAATTTCGGGTTCGCAAAAAAAAAAAAAGAAAAAAAGAAAAAAAAAATTATTAAACTTTGCTATCGGTAGTCGGGCCTCAAACTAATCGATAGATCCGATGTATTATGTATGTATGTACGTAGGTATACCTAACTGATATTCGAAATGTGCCGAATAAAATTTGCATTTCTCCAATTCAAAAACCAAGCGGCAGTCACTATATAGTCGCTATACCTATACCAATAAAATAGATAAATTGCCGATGATTGATAGGAATTTTTTTCAATTCCACTTTACCGAAACTGAACGAATGAATAACGGACGTATATCGATCCCTCTTCTTCTCTTCTGTAGGTACAGAATTTTACGCGGAACTCATGAATTTTTAAAAAAACTACCCAACCGCTGCCATGTACCCCATATAAGTTCACGTATATCTATATAGTTATATACATGTACTCTATATATGCGGTTATTTACACCCTCAGAGAAAAATCTTCGATCAACTGTTTGGAATTCGAGGTAAAAACCATCGTCAGAATAATTTATAGACAGTGTATCGAAGTGATTGGGGATCACTTAGACCGCAAAAGAAAAAAAAAGCTGTTAAAATGGAAAGAATTCGGATTAGATTCAGTTAGCAGAAGCTTTGGATCCCTCGATATAGAAACTAGGGACTAGAACTACCCTATCGTATTATACGAGCCTAGGATCTACCCTCCCTAGGTGTAATCTGCACGTCCCTTATTGAACAGATAATTCCCGTCTGTTGCGACGTCATTAACTTCTTCTTATTGAACCCACGTGACGCACACGTCACATATACACATATACACACATCACCCTCTCCTGTATCTCTATATAGGTGTATATGCATATATACGTATACATCAACTTCCACGCTTATATCAGAGCGAATTACTCCGGGTGTTGCGAGAGTCTATCAATCACAGACGTTCTGGAAACTCGTATAGCACAGCCTCGTTTCGATATACGAAAGAAGAAAATTTTAGCTAGGGTGAGAAAACCTGATGGATTCTAAAAGGCAGAGAAGCAACAGTATGAAGAACGCGCAGAACTGTTTAACTATTATTCATAAATTTGATATTACAACGATGTATCGAGTTTTTGACCGTTCGTGTAAAAAGTCCCGCGATCAAAGCACATAGTATTGGATGACCGCAAAATAATCCGCATGGTTATAGCAGTGGATAATCCAATCCCGTTTATTGTACATGGGACACGCGTCAACGGTGGTGAAAATTTTGGTCTAAATATTTTGACGTTACCAAAAAACCGCGACAAAAATTATTTATCACTGATATGGATTTTCGGGCAAAAGTATAGTTCGATTACCATGCATACCTATACGTATGTCACAGATACGTTTATAGCTTCAGTTTTCATGTCCAGCAAAATGTTTACAAAGTTTCGATATATCGCTGCTGGAGGCCATATAGATTCGGTGTACATCACGGCTGGATTGTCGATAGGTTTTTAAATTTTTTAGTTTTTTTTTTTTCTTCCTTTTATCAGTTCGACCCAATTCCCTAGATTCTTTATTTCCCGGGGCGTTATAGCTGCAGCCTTTTTTGCGCATTGTTCTGTTTACAGAACTCGATACCGTGGCAGTGGGTAAACGTTACGATACAACTCGGGATCGCTATATCATTCGAATGCTACTGCAGGGAACGTAGAATATACCTTTGATTGATTTAAGAGCGACATGTCCGTAAATCGAACTGTAGATTAGATCAACGTATTTCCCAATGCTGGTGATGATGCATGTGTAGAACGTGCATATACATTTGTGTGAAGAAAAATCATGAGGCTAGGCCGTGAAATAATTTTTTCTATTCCATATAGTTCAGCTATTCTTCTCAACTCGAATCGTTAAGAATTAAATGGGTATACCTACACACGTATGAGAAGATCGTTGTTTCTTCAGATTTATAAAGAAGGAAGTTTTTAGTGGAAATAAAAATAAAAGGAAAAAAATCGAAGAAATGAGAAGAAATAATGCACTTCGAACATAGAATGGTGTTTACGGATCATAGAACATAGACCATCGAACAAGTTGGTGGTATCGGATGTAGGTAGACGTCGAGCCCTATTGTAAAGCGTGTATCGGCAACTATACTTGAAATTTATGACACTAGTGTAAAGTCGAAGCGGAAGTCGACGTCTGTTCGATTCGGTGAACAAAAATCGAGTTTGAAATCTCTGAAATAACGGAAGGTTCGTATGTGTACATAAATGTGCATGTATTTCTGTATGTACATCTACTACCCCCCATATATACGCCATGGCGGTTACTGCAGTGGCAACAAATGCGAACGAGGGGGATAATAAATAAAGACCAGAAGACCGATGTCCCATGAATTATTCAGCCAACCTTCCAAGTTTTTACTAAAATATTATTTGCGGTTTCACTTCGCTCTGCTATAGGTATACCCACCCAAGTTTCCTACTACTTTTCGTATCTCTACTGCTATACCTTCATAGAAGATAAAAGTACCCCTTTTCTCTTGGATACAGACACAAGTATTGAGAAAATCTATTTCTACTCACGTCTGGGTGTAGCATCTAATATCATTTTCCCGTCTATTCTGTTGTACTACACATAGACCTGCGACACGGTTAACACGATACTTTAATATTGAAGCTGATAATAGTACCTTCAACTTTACTCATTGTTAGCCATAGTAGAGTTATCTGTAGCGAAAGGCTTGAGGTCTGTAATCACTGCAGGCAAACCCTTTGTTTTGCCCTATTATTATTTGTTGTTCCTCGTGCATTTTTGAAGAGGATCTCTTTTTTTTTCTCTTTCTTTCTTTCTTTCTTTCTCCCTTATAGACAAAGGGTACTTGTGGTTCAGTATCTAAGTGGCATATCTACTTAGGTGGAGCTTATAATCTGTATTTAAAACTTGAACAAAGTAATACCTGTACTAAAGATTTGATGAAAAATTTGTCATTTCATTTGAACGTCAAAGGAGAGATATTTCGAAAGTGGATTTCCCAAGGCTTTCTGTAAAAGTGCATTATAATTACCGTAGTCCGCATGGGTATATATAGGTGGGTATATATCCCTTTACTTTTAACGACCATGCTTTTAAGTACGGGTTTTAAATTCCGGACATTCTATGGCTCATCGAGTGTTGCAGATAAGAAAAATTCCCAACTCCAGTTACTATTTTCCATACTAAAACTCGGGTTTAGAGTAATATCGACTGACTAGACAACGCCGAGTCACACAGCTCACCCTTATCTCTCAGACTTGACTATTGCCGACAAAGTGGTTTCCTCGGACTTCACATGAACCCTTTAACACGAAAGAAGTTCTTCATCAGGTATTACGTACTTAAGGAGAACTGCAGACTAGAAACTATTCCGTAAACCTAGTTCCAAACGGTAAAAACAAAGGGGAAACTTTCAGGACTGAGTACTTCCGCCTCATTTTACTCCTTCGACAACAACAGCAATAACGACTCTAGTTTCATTGCAATTTGCTCCCAGACTAATACTCCTTCTCTCTCTCTCTCTCTCTTGGTAGGTACACGGGCCGATACTGTACGTTATTGCGTATTGTGTCCAACTTGATGGGGAAGAGAGGAGCAAATAGTACGCAATAAACACGGTTGTATATCACGCGTGCAACCCTTTATGTATGCCCATTGCTGGGTATAGAGAAGGGATGACTCAACGTCCCCAGAGTCCACTACTCGTCTGCTTTTCTACGCCATTGATACACCCCCGTCCGATGATACTCTCCGTGTATCGTGTATCTGCTGCTAGCACAGCATGTGCACCAAATTCGCCGTTGAATCAAGTGGCGAGGAGTAAATTAAACTCTTTCATTGTCGAGCTTTTTTTTCTCCCTCTTCTTGTTCTTGTTCTTCTTCTTATGCCATTTCATCATTAATTTTACTCTGCACCTGGCTTTTCTGCAATGTTTCAGTAGTTTATCGTAACTAGTGCACCGGTAGTCGCATACGTGAATCAGATATCATGATATTTATTCCCTACCTAAGCCCGAAAGCTGTAGGTCGTTCGTTTGGCAATCCCCATATCCGCATGTCTGCCAGACAACTTTTTCAGTGACTCACGTCAGCTGTCGTGGTTAATCGCGTGTATACGCATGGTAATTAACCTTTTCCCTCTCAGGAGATAATGGCACAGGCCTGGTTCTCGGTCGTTATAATTTTCGGAATTATCCTTAAGGACACTGAAATATTATCCGAATTTTTTGGCGGTTTCCGAGAGTTTAGATTACAGCAATACTCGGTCGGGGTCAGCTGGTCAAAAATCATCCATTAACCGGGTAAATATTTGACAAGGACCCGCACCCCGAACGAATAGCTTAAACCGGCGTTCTCTTTCCCGGTTGACACGTGTGTTAGTATTATACGCAT
The DNA here is from genome assembly GCA_963992785.1 of Tenthredo livida. Taxonomy (NCBI): domain Eukaryota; kingdom Metazoa; phylum Arthropoda; class Insecta; order Hymenoptera; family Tenthredinidae; genus Tenthredo; species Tenthredo livida. The sequence continues at coordinate 4,502,613 of OZ023071.1, read as the reverse complement.
ATGCCAACGAATACGTAGAGGCATAGTCTCCTGTCAGATCCACGCATCGTATATGGCAAAAGCTCGCGCGTGTCACGGGTATATAAACGGGTCCGTTAGCACCCAGCGTGCACCCAGCGTCAATCAGAAAATCACCAGTTATCGCTCGTTATCGTTGACTCTGGTCGAACGAGCTTCACGGCTGATTTTGCGCAAGGTATTGATACGTGAATACCGGAATACGTAGAGCGTATATAGTAGCTCGTATCTGTAGCTGGGTTCGATTTTCTCACACAACTCTGTGTCCTGTACTATACCTACGTATTTATACCTTCGAGAAGATTAAACTCAACCAGCGAGTCCCAATTATTAGACGAATAACATGATTACTCAGTTGCCGTGGGATTCTCGATGTGTTTTGTACGCGTAAGCCTATGGAAGCTCTGTATCAATTTTTCGAAGAAATAAACCACTTGCACAGGTATCGGAATAATTATTTTTAGAATTTTATGACATCCAAGAGACTCGGTCTCATTTTTAAGTAGGTAATTTCATTCCCTGAAAAAATCTAATGACTGTGTCTAGAACATCTGTATTATATTCTATGATTGCGTGCCGCAAAATAAACCGAATGGATTTCGTTTATTAAGAAAAATTTCGAGCCATACAATAAAGTACATTTTCCGATCTGATTGGATTGGAATTTAATTTAAAATTAAATGTATTTTTGAACTGTGAATCGGGAATTTAGATACATCAATTCAATTAGACACGGAATAACACGGCACACTTCTATACATCCGTACGATGGAATATGCCTACGCGGGTTCAATCCATCACGACTGCAGGCATATGCGCAGCTGTGGGATAGATGATTCTGTGCCACCGCTGGTGCACCTGTCCTGTCATGTTTGTTCAAATGTGTTCGCGTTGTTCTCGTGTTTCTATTTGTATTTTATATATATGTATCTATAGGTGTTAGAGTGACGTAGGTACCGACGTATGATGAATATCTAACAATTTCTGGAGGGGTAGTAGTATAGGTAGGTACTGAAACTTTGGAAATATCCTGCGGTAGTAACGTGTGTAATTCTCAGTTCAGGGATCGAAATTTCTCACAATAAAACACTCGGCGAGTCGTGCACCTAATTGCGGGCTGGATACTCTAACTCGGTTAGACTAGTTTGGTGGAAATTAGGAATGTTTAACGGGTTGAATTCTTGGGCAGCTTTTGACTGTTCCTTCGCTCGCCATTCTACCCTCTATATACAGTCACGTCTCGCGTCTACTTTGTTAATTACTACAAGTGCACCGCAGGACGGATACCTACGCTAATCCCTTTCTCGTTCCTTTCGTTCCCGTATGATCTTATTTATCTCCGTTACTTTTGGAGGAAAAAACAAGATGAATCTTCATCATTGACGTCACGCAGCCTCGATCCAATAATCAAGCTCGAACTTTTACTTAATGATTTTATTCCAAAGGTTGGAATTGACTTGCAGGCTGCTCTTCTTGATACAGTATAAAGTGACGCGACAACAGCCATTCAAGATTTTATTATTCTTCGTACGTTCTTATACATATTGATTTGTTCGGCGTCTTCCTTGTCGAACTTGATCAATATTAAACGAGGATAAATTCGTTGGAAACTTGACGGTAGGATTGATAATTAGAATCATCGCGATATACTCACTTATCAGATTCTCTTTGTAGAAACGACAGAGAGTTGTTCTGTACGTATATACACACCCATGTATGCATACGTGGCTCTACTCGTGAGACCGGAGATCAAGCCGGTGTGATATACGCGTTCAAAGAGTCAGGCTAATTGTCGTAACGATAACGCATGGATTACGAAAATTAACGGCCAAGATATATTGCGACATAATATGTTGATTTTTTATGCTTCCTTTTTCCTAATTTTAAATTATGGGGTTCTAATTCTTGATACGGATCATTTAATGGGATTGTCGATATTTCCTACTCATTCCGTCGAAGCGGTTCACCGCAATTTTTTACGAGCTTTAATAAATGACGAACTGTGTCACACAATAGGTTGGAGAAGAAGAATATCTCACTCGAAGAATAATTGTAAATTGTGTCACGATTGCAACATCGCTCGAGCGGTTCTTTATACCGAGAAGAGATTAGCCATCTTGGTTGCGTTTCGCCGACTCAAGTTAATGCCTTACAGTATCGTAATTTCGATCAATTTCGCAAAAGAAATTCACGGTTAAGTTAAACGAGGAATTTGTCGCTTCGTAAAATTGCCAAGGAGAAGAGCAACGGGATATATAGCTTGCGATTTTTAGGGTAGGAGTACGAAGTGCGAACCTGGGAAGGTGTAAGGAGGAAGAGATTCTTCAAGACGCAGCCCCACGAAGATGAGGACGAGGATCAAACGGCTTATCTGGATAATATTATGCGTAATATCGCAGCTAGATTACAGAGAGCTTTGAGAAAAAGGATATTGGTTAAAAATGAATTGATATGTGTCCCCCGAGTAAATTTCGTTTAAAAAAAAAATTGATGAAATTTGTCAATTTTTCAAAGCTATAATTTCACTGCGCATGAGGAATCACGACAATAGAATAATAAAATTAGAGTACTTTGGGGTTTATTCCCGTTATCTTTTATCCGTGATTAGCGATTAATCATTTTATTTATGAAGTTAAATCAAGTCGGAGCTTTATGATGCAAATTGATCAATCTTTGATTCTCGGGTGATTCGCACGTGCGTTATGAAGACGCAATAGCTTCGAGTGTAAAAAGTTGAAAATAAGAAGCGTAGTGCAGGCGGAAGGAATATATAAGGATATTCAGAGGGTAATAAACTTCCGGGATGAATAGCGATGGAGAGATGAATAACGAAGGGGAATTAATCAGGAATTACGAAGAAAACAATAGAATATGAATGAATAGAAATTTGAATAAAAATGTTAATAATAGCCCGAGTACCTGCAGCCACCCGTAACCCTCCAGCTCCTAACTCCCGATATTTTTTGGACGCCTCAGTAATTCGCGGATAAAATGGGTAAACAGAAATAGTAGAAGATTAGACAGATAAATAGATGAATCGAAAACTGAGAATTATCGGTAGTAAAATTGTTGCGGATTATCGAAACGCTTAAAGAACTCCGCCGAGCGGTGGAATCCAAGGTCTCGGGTTTCAGGTAAGACGAAAACTAATTACGAGCTGAGAGGATCAGCCAGCGACATTTAATATCCCGCAAGCAACATATTAATTAAACTATTAATTAATTACTGAAACGCGCTGAGATCCGACCACCCTGGTACTTGGGAGATCCTGGTGCAGAGAGGGGAACCTCACCGCACCTCATCGTCGAGGAAGCTGGCGTAAGGGTGGAAGGTAGGGTGGCTGGCCGCGCTTGCAGGGCGTATATATTGAAATATAATTAGCGGTGGTTTAATAAGCTAAGGGTTTATGGTTTAGAGTCTAGACCAAGCTACGCGATATCCCTATGATGTGATGCGGTGCAATGCTGCCTATACGCATACCGAAATAAAACCCAGTCGTGCGTTAAGGGAGATAATACGCAGAGATAGAGCGGTAAAGGCTTATCATGAGCATAAGCGCAGGACTTTGTTGGAACTTTGTTCCCGATGAGATGAAAATGATTTTTTTTTTAATATTTTTGAGAAGTATTGCGAAGGCGTCTGCTTTGGGATCTAGAAATCCGCTTTGAGAGGTGAAAAATTAGAAGAATTTTAGTTGAAACGCGATATCAAGGGATTAAGTATGTAATTCCGACAAAATGAACCGCACGTCTTTGGGAGATTTAATTCCACTGTCGCATAGTAATCTGTGTGAAAACCTCTCGATATAATGTAACCGTATGGAACGCGTCTCTCTGAATAATTAATACCCAAGCTATTAGTGCGGTTAATTATGCGATGGCGCGTGAACGCTCATATATACGCGGCATATGCCACGTCACGGGAAAATGTGAGATAAATATTACCTACATGGTGGGAACGGGCCTTAGTTCACGGCAACGTAATAATTCAACGATTTCATTGATGCAACACGTAATAAATGCCATGATTATAATATTTGAATGTCTTCATCGATATTAAGAACCACATATATAATTTATACATATAGGTATATATATATTGCACCTATAGGTATGAACGATGATTTTTCTCCATATTATTCGTTCTTCCTATAAATTTTTATCGTGCGGCTATGCGGTTAAATGAACACAAACACGAATTAGTCGAACAGTATTAATTATAAACGCTTCATTCGGTATACGAATGCGGGTATAAGCGGGATATGGGTATATGTGTGTTTGAAAAATTCAATCATTTCGTCCCGGAAGTACGCTTTACTCAAACTCCGTTTTTTCTACATCGATATAAAAACAGAGTTTCTTCACGCTTGGTTTATTCAATAAACCGCAAGGCCACGCGGACCGGTCATCTGACCACTGTGGTCAGCCGTCTCGGTTAGTTATCTTTCAAGACTGTTTGTTTTAAGTACCATGAGGTAGGAAGGGTATGTGGTCTGTGAGTGACCTTTGAACGGCACACTTGACCACACCAGAGTCGGGCTCGTTGGGTTGGAAAATGACGTGATCTCGGTGTATATTCACACAAGAAAATTTGCCGTTCAAAAGATGATATCACGGGCTGGTAATCAGTCGTAAGTATAAACAATGCCGTTACTCTTGTGGTTAGAGTCGAGCGTAAAGATGCGAAGAATAAATCAAGAAATTATTATACACAAACTGATATGCTATATATATATGACGTGTAGGTATATAAATATAGAAATCGACAGAGACTCTTTTGTCGAGATTCAATCGGTGCAGAATTTTAATTCGTTCATATACGGCTCCTCGTTTTGCACCGATGCCGAATAGAAAGGCGATAAAAGCTCATTATTTCGTATCGCCGGTTATGTACAGAGAATTTTTGTTTATAATTATTATTAATATATATTGTATACAGAATAATGAACGCGAGTCATTACCGATAAATTTTTATCGCTACTGCAGCCTGCATGCATTGATGGATAACAAGAGTTGGGGAACAATTTTCTTTCTGACCGCACGTTATACAGGAAGTGGATAACAATTCTGTTTTCAGCGATAAGAATTCTTGGTTTTTGGTTGCTGGTTGAAATGATGAATCATTTTTTTCCGTATAACCGAGTTACAAAACGTATAAAAATAACCTCAGTATCGTATAAAGGAAAAAAAAAAACAGAAGAAAACAATTCTATCATTAGTTGTCAGCGTTTCCGTTACGTAGATGAGAAATAACTCTGATGTAATGCATCAAAGGTGATTCCTTGACTCTTGCAAAATTAGTATGATACCAAGTCTCTATAGCCATAAGAAGTCAATAGAAAGTTGGAAGTGTGGAATATATGCTATAGCTATCGATAGTTATCGCAATAATCTGGGTAGTAATTCTTGAGACGATCTTCATCAGAAATCGAATTTTGATGCATCGTTGCATCGGTTACTGGAGGCGTAAGAGAGGACCGGGCATCAGAAAGCGCATCCAACAAGCTAGGAAAGATAAGTGACGTATTTGCACAGAGAATTGCATCATATGAATACAGTAGGGTTCGAATAGACAGGACATACATAAGTTATTCGGAAATGTCTATATCTCTATCGTTGAGATTATCGAGCGAGGATTATTTCATACGTATATGTAGTGCAGCACGACCCTACATGGATTATAACTTTCTATATAGAGAAAAGGTTTATCGTTACTGTTGAGCAATTTTAGCTTGAGTCTTGAAAAGTTTAAACACTTTACTTTCGCTATACTCACTTCAGTTCCAGGGCAAAGTTATATAAAACTACAGAAAACGTGAAGTTAGTTAGTTATTCTCGACTTCTGTTTCCATTTCTATGAATTATTCACCATTCTACTTACATCTCTATGTGTCTATGCATAATAGGCGTTTAGCGTAGGTGCTGTTCAAAGGCCTTTGGTGCACTTGCATATCAGTTAATTATTTCCAACTTTGATAGTAACTAATTATGTGACGGAAACTAGATTGTCCGTTCAGACTGTGGAAGACTGACCGGATGCAACGTCCACTCTCTCTATACTCGCTTATTATGTTTTCTCTAGTTTACATGTGATCCTCTAAAAGTGTCGGACACCATCTGCACACATGTGTGCGTATCTATTCTGCACTGCTTTAAAGTCTCATCACTGTAATTGATCCGTTTAAAGTGAAATCCCCCCGGAGAGGAAAAGCGGAGATAAAAATAATGGATGGAAATAAATGAGAGAAACGAACATTTCTCTTGGTCATTAGATCTGACCAAACTGGAGGTACAGATAATCTCCTAGTTTTTATACGCTACTAAAAATAAGGATATATATATATTATATACACGCTACGGTTCGCTAGCTTTAAAATAACGATGATTCCCCCGTTTCTGACCATCGAGATCCTGGAAATGCTCAAAGCGAGGTACGCAGGCACGTAGGCAGATGTGAAACTAGCTTAAATAATCGCACAGTTAGCAGCTCGTCGACTGTATAAACCAAGTTATTCGTCAGTAGTTCCTCGAGCGAGAGGGATGTAAAGGTAGTACATCACGTATCGTGAGAGTTCTAAGGTGGTATAGAGTGGCGTATATAGGGGTTGTGGGGAATAGGGGATTTGCGATGCGGCGTTGGTAAGTTGCTCCGAAAGTGCAACTGCAGCCCCAGAATCCCTTTCATCCCCTTTATTTCCTCACCCTCCTCTTATATGTAGTCTAGAAATAAATATAGATATATACATTAAAGTATACGTGTTGAAATAGTCACGATCAGTAAAATGAAGACGAATGTTAGATCGCGGCAGGAGCTACGACGGATCGAACATGCTCAAATTTCTTTGTAGAAAAATGGCGAGACTTCCGTTTGTTCCATTTTTTGTTTTTTTTTTCTCGTTTTCAGACACTTCCTGGACGGTGAAAAATTGGAGTTTGACACGTTCGATGTAATCCTACCACCTACCTAGATTAAGCCTACGGTCTGTTCGTCGGAGAGATTGAGAGGTTTTACCTTGATTAACCATAAACCATCGCGGCGCGTTCGTCGCGTAAGAAACGACTTTTTTTTTACACGTTATATATGCTTTCAAATTTTATATCACCAACGAAATTGCCGCATTTAGGGTCCGCCCGTAAATAATAAGACGTTAATTAAACGAAGTTTTTCCTCGAGGTAGGAGAAGGGGTTAGCCCAGTTACCACGCCAAGTATTGATTTCTCAGTCTCTTATATTTGTGTATAGAGTTATATAATAATTTTGGGCTCCTTTCGGAAGCTCGATAAATTTTTATCTCCATGAGAGAAAAGGAGATCAAATGATAGTCGAAGATTGAAATTACGCTAGAGAGTATAAGAGCTACATCGGAAGAAATGAAGGAAAGAGAGAATTTTGGATCAGCTTTAGCCCCGGAGGTACGTAAAGAGGAAGAGAAATAGGAAGAGAACGAGTCAAGCTCCTATAATTGAAATAGTATAAGTACTCTTTTTATATTGCCGCGAAATGATAGAGAGGATTACGTGAATCCCCGGGAGACGAGGAACTCGGTTTGCTGGCCGTCGAAGCGGGCTGAGCAGAGTCAGCAAGACGTCCGACCGACCACTTCCCCGCACCAACCCCTGTTTCCATCTCGCAAAACCCTCCTAACTTCCTGCCACTGCCACCCCCTAGTTATATCCAGCTATCACCCCCTCGCCTCTTTAGTAGCAATGGTTCTCAAACAGGAATCAAATTCTCAGAATTTCAAGCTCGAGTATATGTCGACAAATCATATCTTTTCATGATTTCAAATGATTTTACAAATTTCAAACCTTTGCGGACACGATATGTGTGAACGTGTGAACGAGTGAGAAGCTGATGAAATTTACCTCAGATTCTTGTTATACCTATATTTTATTTGGCTAATGGAACGCGAGGAGGTTTTCCTTCTGGACTACTTTCGAGTCTTGTTTTTTTATCTTCTTATTTTTCAAAGAATTGAGAATACGGAGGGATGTATAAATTTTAGTCGACAGGGGAGTGACTGTGAGTGGGATTTTTTATTTTTTATTTTTTATTTTTTATTTCATTTTTTATTTTTCATTTTTTTTCTTCTAATTTTATTTCTTGCCGGGGTTAAACGTGATCGTAATTTCTCGAGCGAGACAGAGTGTAACGAGGTATTACCGTGGTATTTTGTTTGACGGTATAGAAATACGGTTGAAGTCTGGTAAACGTAGACGCTACAGTGTTCACGCCGGAAATTAAAACCGCTTTTAGCTCGCTATGCTACTGCAGTATGTATAGGTATGTATGTGTATGCAGTTCCCGACCGTGCACGCGGCCTTTTAGCTTTTTATGAGAGTTACAGACTAGCAGATCAAGTTCAGTTTGGTAAATTAGAGAGATACAGAAGAGAGTTTGGTTCGGTTAACAAGAGAAAAAAATAAAAAATACAAATAAAGTACAAATAAAATAAGGAATATACAAGAATTTACTGCTTTACGATGGAGTAAAACCTCGAAGGGATTCTTAATCGCACAGACTCATCCTACTCCTTTTTTTTATATCTCTTTTTCTCTGTCTTACTAGCGCGGATTCCGAAATTGAAAACGGCGTGGAAACACGCCGGTGGAGTAAAGAGCGACGTATTCTACCCTAATCAAATTGTAAATTCGCTAAAATGTAAATTCGCGAAATTGTATTCCTATCTAAACCACGCAGGCTTCCTTCTGTCTCTTGACTCTAACTCTGTCTCTTCCTCTTCCTCTTGCTCTTGCTCATTCCTTGTAAAAGGCGCTGCGGGTTTCCCGTATACATATACATTTATATATACTATACGTATATACATATACATACATACACATATATATATGTATATATATATATAACCGTCGAAACATCAGCAGGCAGCAGGCGCGAGGTGCCTATTTTCCATTTTCACTGCACAGGCGCGAAGAGAGCTGAAGACCCTCTGAGTTTTCGCAGTAAGTTTTTATCTTTTTCAACCCCTCGCCCCACCACGCACGATATCTTTCTTCGTTCTGTTTTTATACTTTTATTTCCCGCACCCTTACGACCAAATTCTTATGTAATATAGAACACACGTATATATATTATATATATTATATAGGTATATATATATATACTTCCGGCAATTTCCACCACTTTGACGAAGTAGTAGCATTAAAAGGTTGTCGAGGACAAACTTCTCCGCCACCCGCAGCCAATTTAAATCTCTCGAATAAATTCATCGTTTCAATTTACTCGAAAAAAAAGTGTGCTACTTCCATTTATCTTTCACCCATTTCTTAGCGATTATTTTCCGCCTTTATCGTACCTCAAGAAAACCGACTCGACTTTTACTGCGAGAGGGACATAAATTTGTCCAAGAGATGAAGAAGAAGAAGAAGAAGAAGAAAAAAGTAAAAAATAAAATAATGGAAACCAATACCTAATCAATTCTAATCTAATAAATATCACATCGAATAGGAAATAAATAACAGACTGAAAGTAGAACCGAGTTCCTCGCGGATATCGGGACACGCACCCGATAAATTGAAACCCTTAATCACATGGGAGTGGGTGGCATAGTGGTCAGCTGGGCAGTGTTAGTCCCACAGAAGAGGAGGTTGTGTGGGGGAGGACAGAAGGGGCAGTCGGGCCTTTTATATTTATTAGAGCCGCGGACTGTTAATCTAGCTGACCCTCCGCGCATCCCTTGCAGACCGTCGCGCTGTGAATATCGATGTCTGAAATAAATTAACTATCCGTTTTGCCAATACTCGAGTTCGTCCTGGTCCCCGAGTCCACCATCAAACAGTCTCTCCTCGTTCCTTACGAATTTATAGACTTTCCTTTTCGCCCGAGTGACTCGATCTCCAGTTCCGTTCGTTCCTTAAAACTTGACGAGCTCTTTTCTCGCAAGATGAAATACATCAATTGTCTACTCATCTAATTTCCTGAAAAGTTATCATGACTTCTGACCCCATTTTTCCCACGGAATAATTATAACGTCTTTACCTTTTACACCTCATATGTATACAGCATACACGTACGTGCAAAGTGTAACGGGCGAAATTTATATCGCCAACGAGTTTCTAACTGGCCTCCATCTCTTTCGAGTTTTAAACTAACCGCAAAGTTCCCGGGGTGTCAGTGTCCGTGTGACCGAGTTAAACCATTCAGGCTAACTTATACGTCCATATAGATGTATAATATATACATACACACATATGTACCACATACCTACGGGTCACGGAAACCGTCGCGTTTCCCTTGGGGCGTTGCGTGGGGCGGGGGTGGAACTGATTTCTTGATATGGCCAAGCATTTTGTCAACCTACACGAGGAAGGAAGGAAGGAAGGAAGGTAATCCGAGTAAAGAAGAGCGCGAAGCGAGGCTGGGATCTAGCGTGGAGCGGGAGCCCAAGGGTTGCGTGTCCTGGTGGGTTGGCGTGCTAGTTCGAGGTTGAGGTGGCGTGCAAACTACATCGTATCACGGTGATGATTCTTAGCTAGTGAGCCACAAGCCCTTTCTTTCTTCGTCCCTCGTAGCTGGGCACGCCGGAAACTAAGCTAACTCTGTCCGTTACGCGTCAGTCTGCAGACCTTGCCGTAGAGCTACTTCCGCCTCCGAAGTCTTCCGAATTTACGAGGCGAACTAAAGCTGCTGATTGCCTTCCGTTCAGAAGAAAATAGACAAAAAATCTATCAAAAGTAAAGGACGAAAAAGATTGTTAATTTACGTGTTCAATCCGATACCTATCATGTACATAAATGTATATACTGTAGTAAGATGAAAAATACACCCAGCTCGTTCAAATGTATATAATATAGTATAGGTATAAATAATATAATGATGATAGCTAAGACTGTAAATAAAAATTGCCACGGAAGCCACTAACGAGGGAGAACTTCCTTTGCGGTCAAAAGTTATGGGGCATTATTTGTCTGGTATATACGGGTGTCGAGTCACACTCATCGAGGGAGTAAAAAGTGAAAAGTAGGAGTAAGAGGAGGACGAGAAGGATGAGAAGGAGGAAGAGGTGGTTTCGAATTGAAAGTCCCATCGGCCCGTACCTAATTTATATTTCTTTGTCCTCCTTCTCTTCCCCGGATGCAAATGACCTGAGAACTTTTTTCTTGGACGCGGCTTGACTCGCGCGAGCGCATCAGTATTCCTCTCATTTGTCCCGCACTGATTGTCTGCGTTTCGTAATGGCGCAATCCTTCAGTCGTTCGCTCGTGGCTCAGGCGCAAGAACTTCAGTTCTGTAACGGCACTAAACCTTGGCCAAGTCACGTAGCTTCTACCGAGTAAACTATTGATCTTGCCTAATGATCATCGACAGCCCCGCACTACGTTGACTACGTAAACTCCATTTTACTCTCTCATATATACCTAAGCGTAACTCTACTTAGGTGAGGGTTAGGGGTAAGGCGAGGGTTATAGGTCTAGCCACATAAGCCAGTAAACGTCGATGTGCAACAACCTAGGTGAAGCGTATATTCCCATGTCTATGGTACACATAAGCGCAATTATATGGCACTATGTGTGCACAATGTTATACCCTGAAACTACGTCAAGAAACACATATGTGTGTTTAATTACCGGTATGGGTGCATCGATCTTAGATAAACTTTTACTTCATATGATAGATATCTAGGAATAACGTGCCTGGCGGACACGAGGGCATTTTATATTCCACGTAAAAGTCAGACCTTCCTGTATCCCGTGTTGGGTAAATCGAATAGCTGTATATAGATCGGTGTAAAACTTGAAGAAAAAAAGAACGGAATAATACTTCTATACATAAGGGAGTCTCTCGCCTTTGCTTTCTTCAATCAAACATGCCTAAATCCTCGAGAGTCTAGAGTCAATCAAGGGGCAAAGATAAACCCTTCGAACCGGGTATTAGGTTAGTTACGAAAGGCGAAGGTAGCAGAGAGTAGGTACGACGTGCCTCTCCCTCTGAACACCCTTGAGAATATACCGCGTAGATTTACCCACACTACACAATCTGAATGTATAAATTTTCCCTCAAACTACCCCTTCACACGGTAGATACAAGTAACACGGACGAATGGGTCACGTAAAGGGTCACACTCGGGTGCATCCAACTTACACCACCCAGTCCATCACTTCGACCACGATGATCTCGTTCTCTGATCCCCCCGGGTGGATTGGATGTACCGATTTTTATGAAAGTGTAAAGAAATAACGTCAGAAAATAATCGATAACTATACCAGGTTTCTTATACAGCGCACGGTATGCACCCTAGATTCGAACGGAATGTATCACAGAGAGGTAATAGACTCTGCGAAACCCAAGGCGAGGGGTTGCCCGTTCAGGGTTTAGGGTCCAGGGTTTTCCCTTGGGTAAAACCTGCTCGAGTAGATGGACTCAGGAATGAAAACCACTGATCCTTGGATGGCTTGCTGACGTTATAGGAAATTAAACGAGGCTATATCGACGCCAAATAAGCGACGATATTGATCGGCAACCAAAATGCTACCCTATGCTAGGGGAGGACAGGGTAGGTACTGCCCTACGTTACGGGCCACCTCCCGGTCTGAGTTACCGGTCATATACTGCAAGGGGATGCGATACGAGACGTAATGCAGACGCGTGGTCAGCTAGATCGACGCCAAGATATTTGATAGGCACAATTCGCTAGCCAGGAAATCCATTTTGTATTTATATAGATACGATTAGATTGGTGATAAAATATACAATATAAAGCAAATAGCAAATGGGGTGGATTGCAAACGATGATATGTAGTCATTGGTATTCATAAAAATGATATCTGGAAGTTGGAGCTAAGTGGATTTATGTAGGTATATAGATGATGTCTATGTATGCTACATATATTATGCATGCGAGTGTCTAGATTGTCATTGCATAAGCACAGAATCTCTATTTCCCGGAAACGAGAGTTTGCGAATGCGAGATCGGAAATAGACAGCTCCCTTTGTGCAATCAGCGATCAAAACTTTCCTCCAGTTTCCAGGGTCCTCTTAGTTTCTGAAGCCACAAAGCAGTACCAACAATTTGATCGAATCTCAGGAATTTCATTTGAAAGCACACCCCGTTGTCCTTTGACCTACGAACTCGAGAACAACCGCCAAGATTAACCTACTTCAAATCGTTGAGGTTTTCGAGTTATTGCATTTCCTGATGGCTGGGTTTGACGTGCGCCAACATCTGGTGTACACGTACTCTGCACATACATTATATATCATAGTATATATATATATATATATAGATAGATTATAGATATATACAATAATACACCCACATATATATGCTATGTATATATGTATGCATGTGTGGATGTGGATACAACGTTCCTCGTCACTCGCGTTGATTAATTTCTAGTGCACGTGTGATCTTGTGTTAGTTCGTGTATCCAACCACGCATGTTTCCTCCGGTATGGACCAAACCGTCGCGTCGTGTCGAACGGTTTGATTCAATGCCTCTGGCGCGCGGTGATCAAATGATTTAGAATTAAAACGGATGCTGGAGTCACATAGTTGGTTGGGGGTTTGTGATGCACTGCGGTGACCAAAACCCTTGCAACGTTGTGAATAACGCTTTATCATTTCACCAGCGAGTGTGTGGAGGGTGCAGGGGGGGGGGGAGGGGGGAGGGTATAGGTGTGGGTGAGTTCAAAAGTTATTGTTCACTCGCTACGCTGTCGAAATACAATCAATTTGTATCGCTGGGCTGGGTCTAGGTTGCCTCATTTCCTGATTGGGCTGATAAAACGCGTTCAAAGAACAGAACTCGAATTTTCAACAATGGGCAGAAACGTTCGTTATCTCGTTGTTGTTAATAAATCATTTCGATCCGGGGGATGATTCGATGTTATAGATATATGTATACGCTAGGTAGGTAAATAACGACGAATATTCAACATATGAATAATACCGTTTCATATCTCGCTCGTCAAACGAACGTTTGATGCTTACAAAAATCTCTTAAAATCAGCGAGCTTTTAGATGTGAGTAAATTTACGCGACAAATCGAGTCTGAAATGTTCGGACCTATAGATCTGCGATGGAAATGAACCATTTTAAAACATGTTGAAAAATGAAACAAGCAGATGAAGATGAAAAAAAGCCCCTCTACGTCGCGCTACATTTGGTAACCAACGGAAAATCACGGTCCATCGGATGGTCAGGTTTATGTGCATAATTAACTGAGTGATGAGTGTCAGGCAGTTCAAAGCCAGAGTGATACACCGAGAATATAAAATAATACCAACGCGATACTGACTGCTAGTGGTTGTGATTCTTGGACTTTCTATACGGGGTTGAATCGCAAATACTGGACCTAGAAAAGCAGGGAAACCACGAGCGGTGGTATCCCGCCATTGATGATCAGTTCCTTTGATCTGTTACGCTCGTTCGACTCAATACATTTGCCTTCGAAGAGTTTTACGATTTATGTACTCTATCGCTTTCAACGTCACTCAGGGTCAAAGTTTACGGCCATTAATCATGCGAATAAATTAACGATTCATCCCGCATACTTTTCAACGATAAATCTAGTGGTTTTATACAGAGAGCAGGTCAATTCCTGCTGTATAACACAATTCCAGTTCATTATCAACGAGCTATAATGAGCAAGCGAATCTCCTGCTCTGTCGGAAAATCATTACTATTAGTTTCCTGGTCTGATAGCTCGCTGCATATCCGGCCTGGGATTAGTATTAGGGTTTACCGTTCGCCACGATGATGCAATCAGCTGATCTGTCGAGCGGAATCAATTTGCTTCGAATTCGATCTCGGCTTTCCAATGACTGTCTTAAAGAGTTAGTGACTCCTGCAATAAATAAAGTTTCTGCAGTCGATGAGGTGAGGTGAGGGCGAACCACCCTCTCGCCGCTCTAGAAGTTAAGCCAGAAATAAACCTGAGGCTGCCTTCGAGTCACATGCTTTTTATTTCTGGGGGTTCACCAGTCGAATTCTTGAGAATCTTCGAAAGTGGGCTAACAAGGATCTGGGGAATGTCAGGAAAGACATTTGCCACTTTCTGGAACACGAACGTGGCTGGGATTTCGAGCCTATCAGTCTCGCGAGTACTCTGTCCGGACGTTGCGCTGCTTTTCTCACTTTTCTCACTTTTCTCACTTATCTCACTTTTTTTGGTCACACCTCGCTTGGTAGATAACACCATTGTCTAGACTTTGGTCGCTGGAAAAGTTCAGCTAAAAGTGAGGGCAGCGAGAAAGGTGTAGAGAGATTTCCCAGGGTGCACTAATGTGTGAAAAAATTGGATATTGCTATAGCAACGTTAGTGATAATACTGTAATCCTTGAAAGTATGTCGTAACCGGGAATCAGAAAGCGGGGTAGGTATTCATGAATTAGCGAAACGTGATCATTAGTTGATACAATTAAACGAAAGAACCACTTAGTTTAATTGAATAATGAAATAAGGGAATCGTTATGAAATAATTAAAGGGGAGAATCGTTGGAATCGATTTTCATGCTTAAACTGTTAATCCAATTCCTCCACAGAGTAAAACTAGTTCCACCTCCTCCTCTTCGCATTCAATATCCGGAAAATATAATATATTAGAAAACCTCTTTTTTTTTTTTAACCATTCAGAAATTTTTGTTCTGGCCTAAGTTGGGGGTCGGCATAGATGGGGGACGGCATGAAGGGGGTAGGCGAATTGGAATTTGGAAAAAGTACCCAGCTTCGAAATACCACTGGCTCAAAATGCTCTTAAGGAGGAACATCAGCTTCATCAAAATGGTGATAACTAAATGAAATTTTCAGAATATATTCTTGAATATACATTCGATGGCCTCTCAAATTTTTAAACGGTTTCATTCAGCCATTTTTTAATAAATAATTTGCAAACTTTGAACATTTTATACATGATCATAGCGAATAACTCGTCAGCCACGTCTTGAAATATTCATAGTAAAATAAAAAATGGTGATAGGTCAGAAAAAAACTACCTCTGAACAGCTCAAACACTCAAGAACCTATATGCAAAGTTAGAGGTGTTTTCATTCTGCCATTTTCCTATAATTATCAGAAATTCTCCGAAAAATGCGATATTTTGTCGTTTTTCACGCTAAAGCAAGGCAATCGTGGTACACCCGTTGCCGTGTACAGTGTTTTTTTTCTCTCGCGAGTCGTTTTGATTGGCGTACAGCCACGGACAGCTGAGAGATTTCAGGAGGGGTTGTAGCTCAACACTACCAACCCTCCCTATTAATTTCCCCTTACGCGCGAAGCTGATGTTCCTCCTTAATAGAGCTTTCTGCTTTCTGCGGGTTCTCGAGGGTGCGGGATAAACGTCGTATTCTGACTTGCCTTACGGCGACAAGGCGGCCTGTCCGCAACCAACATATCTTTCCGTTTTTTCGACTCGTCAGACCTGAGCGATGAGTCAATAAGACTGCTAAAAATGTGCGGAAAATATTAGCTAGGGAGGAACTAGTTGGTTATGTAAAATCCAAACGCTCATGCGTTTTGAACACGTAATGTCATAACTATACGCGGATATAAAAATGAGCTGCGGATAACAGAAGGAAAACGAAATAAGAAAAAGAAAATGCTTCTTATAAAGTATTAAAACGGTCGCGATAGCTGGGTAGGTAGGCGGGTAGCTACCTGGATGAAAGGTATTCTCCGAGACGACCGACGAAATTAACATTTTTAAGGGTGCCCGAATTACTCACCGGGCAAGTACTTTGCACGCGAATAATGGATATACGAGTAAAATTCAGGCTTAACAAGGAACGTTTGCTAATAGGCGTCATTAATTAGAACGGCCAGTTGTAGCGCCTCGCCACCGAATTGTTTTAATTATCCCCATTCTAGGCCTAATTAAGAATGTTACGTAACTTTTGTAATGTTAGGATATTTCGTGTGTTGTTAGCTGCTGGTGCGGTGTTTGTTGTTGGTTTCTCTCCGCGGACTTGATTAAAACTGAGAAACCTCTACTAGACGCGCTTTTAGCCCCTTCCACAATCTCCGCATTTCCGCCCTTACGTCTTTCCACCCCTTTACCACCCGTCCCACCGAAAGCTACCCCAATCGACTCCCAGCACCCTCGGAAGGATAAACTTTGTGCCCATTTTCTCGGAGGAAGTTTGTCTTCGAGAATTCTACAGGGGTGTTTTTCGCTCCGTAGAACTAGACGAGGAATTCTACTCTTTCAACTATATCCAGCAAGCTTTTATTCCAGATCGGGGGACGAGGATCTGTTTTTTACCTCAGGGTCTGTATGGGCGGTAAACAACTCTTCTTCTCGTATCCTTCGCGGTTTGAAATTTTATTCCTAAGAATTGGATACATTTTCGCTATTTATCATAGGTCCGTGAAGACGGGAAACAATTTTTGTTACGATCTTGCAATAAATTGATTCTTGCAATATCACATTTCTGTGAAAAAGTAGAAAAAGAAGAAACAGAGAAAGAAAGAAAGAAAAAAATTCGCAAGTATTGAACGAGGTTCCAATTGTTCACCAATTTCGTCATCGTTCACCGGATACGATTTCTTATTCAATAGCTTCATCCCGCCAGAAGAAACGTGAGGTAATAAGATGAAAAACAGGGAAAAAGCTGCTAGAGGCCGTGAATTAAACTTTTAAGTAAAAACTATCAGCCACATCCTGTCCACGTATCCGAGAATGATTCGAGCCTCACATGTAGGTAATAGTTTATTTGACAAGCGACTCAAGCCTAGAAAAGAGATTTATTTGTTTATTCATTGGAATTGAAAACCCATCTGTATAGATCCATACCGCCTGATCTAACCCAAATACGTATGTCTATGTCTGTCTTATTCCGTTCTCTAGGATAAATAGGATAAAAGTCATATCACTCCGGTGCCTTCTCTTCTGTACGTACCTATACCCACTTTCTTGATATGCTCGGTGAATCGAAATGGGACGCGAACTCTGGACATGCCAACCTCTGACGTACGATACTATTTGCATATCGGAGTTACCGTATATATTCTGTATGGTATACTGCGAAACATGGAATTCACGAGCGGAATTCTGCCTTTGCTAACTTTCCGCGCAGCTACACTGCATGCATACATATACTATACCTAGGTATATGTGTGTAATAATATTCCTCATGCTTTCCTACATTTTCATATTTTTATCGTGCTTTTTCTATCCTCTTTTTCTTACTCTTCAACTCGTGCGAGATGTCGAGAATTATCTTTGTACCCGTGAGATAAGGAGGTGATGCTGCAGTTATGAAGATTTTTAGAAATCAGGAGACTGCTGGCAACTTTGATGGAATTTCATTTTTGAAAAATACAATTAGGTGGGAAATTGTTTTCGAAATAAGATATTTGATTTTTCGACGTGGGTTTTTCGTGTATGGAAACGTTAGCTTTAAGGAGGTATTTAAAAGAGGCTTTCGTAGGAGCGGTTGATTAAAGTCTTCCTTAAAACGCAATCAAGTTGGTGAAATTTTTTCGCTGCGGGTTTTTTTCTTCCCTAAACTTTTCATTTTTACGGTTTTTTTTTTCACCCTTCTTTTTCATCTTTCACATTCCTCTTGCCTTCCACGGCACATTGACCCAGTTCCACTTCAATTCTTTTTCCCCCGTTCACGTGAAAACGTTTCCTCCCTATTTCGCGTCGTCGCGAGCCGTGCAGCTGCGAGAGAAAAGTTGGTTAATCTACGTTCTTAGCAGCTCGCTATGGTTAATTACTAACCCAAAGTTATAATCTCTAGTAAAATATGAATAAGTAGTACAATTCCAAAAGTTTATCTCCAGAGAACACACTGCATACAGACTATTCGACGCGAGTATATCCGGTTCTTTATTCTACTGGCTAATTTCATTTCCATTCAAACACTACGAGATAAATGAACAATTTCTATCAAAAGTCCGAAAATTTCACCCTTAACTAACCGCGTGACGTGTCTTGGTCCTGGCCTCTTGACCGACGAAGGTTGATAATGACAGGTTAACTCGAAAATAAACAGGTGAATTTCTCGCTCAATTCCACGACGTAGACTCCTTGGCTTGACGGTTTCTACAGGCTGTTAAATTATCTTCTGGATTGAACGACCCCGCGGTAACCCCTGTTTGCGCGGGTCACGCGATCTTATGGTAGCGCAAAAAACGCACCCCTCATAATCTGAGATACCAGCTACTCTCCGTAGCCCGCCCCGTTCGCGTACTTGTATAGGTACGTACGTACCTATATACGCCGGGTGCGCACCACGTAATCGTTACTTGTTCACGGAGAGATTAGTCCTTCGCCGGAAGTCGTTTTATCGGGGGAAAAGAAAAGCGCGCGTTGAACAGAAAAAAAAAAAGAAAAAGAAAAAGAAAAAATGAATAAAATAAAAATGAAAAAGGGCGAACGCAAATTTTCACCCAACGCAATGTAAAGTCACACCGTTGATAAGGACTGAAATTGATCTTGCTACATGTTTATTTGCTTTCTTTAAGGTATCGAAAAATCTTTAGTTCATAATTTAACACGCGTTATTGCCTACTTGATTAGCGCTCGTTCTCCTCGACCGATAAAGGATAAATCTTATTCCCTATAGCTGGTGCAGGAACCGTTTTCCGTAGTTGGCTAATAAACTCGTTCTGGATCCCTTCCAATTCTGATTCGAATTCTCTATACCGCTCGGCAACCCGGAGATAAGTATCGCGGAGTTCTACGCCCGGGTAAAAGAAGGATGAGTCCGACGTAGGCGTCGAGGCCGAGCAGCGATAGACCCAGGTCTTATTCAGAGAAATACGAGCTTTTTGTGGTAATATTGCGGGAAAGGATGCCAGCCTTATGTGCTCTATTTTTCCCCAGAACTTCTCGAATAGCGAATCCCGTTGGTATAAGAATTGCACGCGATCAATTCACCTCCATCCTCGGTGTATCTACGTTGAAACGCATTCAACCCACCTCATTGTCATGTCATGCCACGAGAAGTACGTTGAGAATCATGCATACATAAACTTGGCTGGGTTACCCGTTCTCCCACTTCAACTTGAATAAAGATTGAGATATAGGAGGTGTGAGAAGCACCTTTATAGCATCCGAATTCTAGCGATAATTATTTCTCCTATTCGTTTTCCTCCTTCTGCAGCGACTATATTGATCGTACCTACTTCTTGTGAAAAATGTCATATAGTAGCGTTAGACGCTGTCATTCCGTCACGTTTTTTCTCTTCTTCAAATGTCGAAACGATTTTGACAACCTTTTCAAACGCAGGGGAAACGCGGATGAAAATAAGGGTAGAAATGAGAAAAAAGGGAGGTATATACGCGCCACTCGCTATAGGAGATAAAGGTTACTGAAACACGGGCTGGTTGGTCCTTGGGCAACTGGCGAGCGAATAAAACTAACTACCATTAATCAAGCCTGGGGCCGTCTTCACCGCGAAACTCGCTCTGGGAGCGAAATAAAGATCCTTTTTTTTAGCTGCTTTAAATCATGAGTTTATTTCGCCCGGGAATAAGAGAGAAAGAAGGCCGCGATTTAGGATGAAAAGTAAATAAAAAGCGGGAGAGAATAGACCGAGGAATAATATTGAGCAATGCAGCATATATCTTTGTTCAACTCAACTCTTTCCTTGCAGTTTTGACGTGAGCAAGAAAGTGGAAGGTCCTTAGAATTCCATTTCTCAGGTGAATATACAGAGATTTAATATCAGCTGTCAAGTTTTTCGGATATCATAGGGTCTAAAATTCATCTGTCAGCTCTTCGTATTCCTGACTACGACTCGATTCCATAGCTTTCAAAGCCCTGCTGCATGGAGAAGGTAGAGGAATGGTAGATCTTGCTACATGATCACAAGGTGCATAACTCGACGCCGGTTGTTCGTACTTGGGCAAAGACATTGGGGTTATTACAAGGCGAGTTTGTCGAACTCTCTGCAGTATGTAGCTGGATGAAGTTGGTGTGTGTGGCCAGGTGTTACACCCTTACTACTCCTCAGCGGCATTGTACGTACTACTCTCGCTCTCTTAGTCATGAGCACCCGGGCCTCGACGCAGCCAAACCTCGAAACTCACGATTGTCCCAAATTTTAGTTCAACCAAGTTGCGAGTGTAGGACCGGGGCTGTCGCCAAGGGTGTAATTAGTCACAATCTACCTTAGTTACAACCGGCGACTCATATCCTCGTCTGTCTAGTTCTTGTGCGAGTTGCTTGAGGGCGAATACCTACCCCCGAAGTATGCATGTGGTGGTTGTTTATTCGTTCTCGAAATTGATTTTCACTTTTCTGGCTATACACCTACTACATATTTTTCAACTCTGAATAAAAGGTGCGGACTGGGTTCGGGACGTCAGGTTTTGACGTCGTGGTTGAAACGCCACGTTCCCCTAGTGGGACTTTTCAATTTTCCTCAACGAGTCAGGTACCTACTTGTCTCTTTTTCTCATTTATTTTTGTCTCGACGAGGGAAACAACCGTTCGGAAAAACCAGGTGTCTATATATAGACAGGTACATCGGAAAGTGAGAGCTTTAACCGGCAAAGAAAGATGGTCGCGCTAAGTAAGTAAGTAAGTAAGTAAGTAAGTAAGTAAGTAAGTAAGTGAGTGAGTGAGCAAAGTAACCTACGCTCCATATGGTATATATAGTATATATATATATATATATACTATATAGGGTTACAAGCTCGCCTGAGCCAAGCTCAACTCGCCACTGCAGCTTGACAGTGTAGCGCATTAGAGGTAATTGTCAGCAACAGTCACGTCACCCGGCCATCCTCTTAGGAGTCTATGTCGGTTTCTATCTCTTTCTCTTTATCTGAGAGTATCTCCCACGAGGTTTTTAGCTGGGAAGAAAGAGGTCGGCAAATTTCAGTCGGATGAATGTCGGCGAGATGCTGACCAACGATCCCCGTATATCTGGGTTACAAAGATACTGATTTTTGATGTCTTCTTTTTGTTTTAAAACGTTTCGTTTCCTGCACTTTTTTCGATCAAAAATTAACCATAGGATTGATTTACCTATTCGTGGAGAATTGACGTTTCGTCAAATATTATCACGACTGCAGTGTGAGATTTGAGCGGAAAACAACGAATGATATAGAAACTGCGAAGAGAGAACTTTTTCATTGGGCAGTTGCGCGAATGAACATTGAGGACAGAATCGCGGTATTGCAATTTTAAAAAACTAATAAAAGCATTCCTGATTCTACCTGGTCATCCGTAGGAATGAGAGAATAACGGAGAAAGGGACAGCGTGCGATACATAAAACGAGAAAAGCTCGCAATCACGGCACAATACGGACGTTGACACGGTACACGCGCAAACACGGTTTTATTTGAACACTTTAGCGGGAGGTAGGTATTTCAGATTTTACGATATTAATAACGAGAATATTCGCTGTCTCGTGAAAGTACCCTTTCGTTGGATGGAAAACTGGGCCAAGATAATATTGGAGACTGCGTCGTAGATTCGGTAGGTAGGTATATGTATATATATGCGTATATTCGCGTGTTTTCGTATTCGCATTTATACCTACCTACTCTCTTCATTTTTATTTATTCATAGTTCTTTTTATTTTTCTTTATTTTTCTCCGTTTTCTTTCTTCCGGTCTTTCTTATTCATTTTTTCTCACCCAATTACCATCCGCCTTGTTCGCCGCCCGGAACCAATATCCGGGCCGGACGGTTGTAGGTAGGTGCAGCAATAAAAACGAACGTATAGGAAAAGAAAGGCGATCGGAAAAAGTGCCGACGCGACAGAAGAAAAACTGAAACGAAATATAGGAAATATACTATAGGAAAAAAGAGGAGAAAAAACGGTGGAAATAAAAAAAAGAAGGAACTCGCACAAATCTATGTTCACCACACAACGAGGCGATGCGATATCGCTGACAACTTTATAGCCCGGTTGGGTAACGATAAATCATGCGCACCAAAAAATTCTGGGTGGAATTTTATTTTCATATTTTAAAAAACACGGAAAATTCCGCAGGACGTATTATAGGCATATTCGCTACTCTTGTAAGCAATGATACGTATAACTATATCGTGTGAAAGACAGAAAAAGAAAAAGGCTGAAAAAAAGAATCGCAAACTGAAATTGAAACTCTCTAGGCTGAGAAGAAAGGGAAATCAGAAAAATTCGTGAATTCTTGTGGTATTAAAACAGGGATCTCATTTTTTTACTCATTTTTTTTTATTTATTTTTATCAGCTTTATAGTTTTGAATGAGATAACGTAGAACGAGAGTTACCGGAAATTAGTAAAGTTTGTAAACTACCCTTTGGTTTAGGGATTTTAAGGTTTTAAAACTCGTGTTTCCTTTTTAACCGTGTATGTATATATATATATTATATACATTTTACGTATATACCTTACGTATGTGTAGCCACATATAAACATGGCATGGCATGGTGACTATTTATATCCAGGGTCTACTTACGGCGAGTCGAGCGGCCATCTCTATAGCCCTTTTATCGTGAGAGCCGCGATGTTTCCGCGTTTCAGACCTTTCATTTGCCGCGGGGAGTTCAGGCTTACTTTATCGTGATTACATTTAGAAATTTTTTTTCATTTCCCATCTCATTCGCGTAAACTACCCACTTATACATTTCCTCTCTAAAACGCTGGGAGTAAAACTATATTTCATCAGTTTTAAACGACTGGACTGTCGTCCGTTCTTATAGGTCGAATATACCTACCTGTACGCAGCTTCGTCACGAAAATTCGCGATATCGTTGAGTTAGGTAGATAGGTGGGCAAAGGCAAGGTAGCATCAACGTATACCTATAAGGTAGAACGAGACGGGCGTTATATTAGGGGAAAGGCGTTGAAACTTGGCAAACTAATAATTCCGAGTTGTAAATTAGGTCGAAACTCTTGAGCTGAGAAATTTGTCGAACCTCCATAATCTAAACTCCGGTAATTAAAGAGTTTTTTCTTTTTTCATTTCTTCTGTTTTTTCTTCCTTTTCTTTTTCTCTTTTTCTCGTTCTTCTTTCTTTTATTTATTTTCCCCACCTCTCTCGTATTTCCAATCTTGATTTGAATTACTCTGAGACGAATTCTGTCGCGAAATAATAACTCATAAGAATTGTTAAATTGACTCATTCCTCGTCCCACTCAGTCAGTATCCAACCCTCACCACGTGCCGCTGCTGGTATCCCCATTAAAATACGGAATAACAGGATGAATATGAAAATGAAGATGAAAAAAATAAATTGAAAATTAAAAAATGAATATATATATATAAAAAAAAAAATTGAAATGTATTTCAACCTCGCAGGTAAGATGCCAGGGCCGTTTTTCTCACGCCTCAACCACGGCCCTGGAGAAACTCGACAAAGGAAGGCAGGAATGACCGAAGGGAGGCCAGGAGGGCGAGTATTGAACGAGAAGAGCGAGTTGAGTAGGGTTGCAGAGAGGGCGCGCGCTGATGTTGTAGGAGTGAGCGAAACCTTCTATACTCCCGCACCCTGCGTTACTATGCCAAGCAGTAATCTACTCCACACAGAACCCCGTTATACTCTAGAATTCCCAGTGACGTATGACGTAGTAAATGCGAAAAATAAAGTTGTACTCTGACTCTGCGCAGAGAGCGAGAAGAAAAAAAGACCAAGAAAAAAGGAAAATGAAAAAAGAAAAAAGGGGAAAAAAAAATTGAACAAAAATTAAAAGGAAAGAAAAAGGGACACAGAATTTTGTAATATGAGCATTTCTTTTTTTCACCCGGGTCTAGTCTGGCTTAACTATTTCAGCACAAATTGGAATCACTGTGCAGGCAAATGAAAGTCTGGTACATGTATGTGTATATATATAATATATATAGTATATACACCTAACTACTCGTCAGACGGACTTTTATTTAGAGTGTAAAACAGCGAGAGCTCGTTGCGCTGCGTTCTCTAGGGGTTGTGGTGGTGGTGGTGGCGGTGGTGATGGTAGCAAATTCTAGTGCAGTTTATTAAATCCTAGAGCGCTTAGAGCCAGCGAACTGTTTCTTTTAATGAGGAATGACTGCGAGGTGTAGTAGGTTTAGGTAGATAGATATACGTTCAATTATCATCCCGTGAATCACGTCGCCAATTATCCTCCTCCTACTCTGATCACCCTTGCGCCTTTGCGCCCTTGCGCCCTTTTATAAAACTCCTTTAGACGCCCTTGGACCGTCCTTGAAGGTAGCGGCACCCACGGGACGCGAAAGGGCCGCTTAAATCCCGATCGACTCGATTTTGATTGGATCCTGGAATAAGCCGCCTCGGGCCACGTTCCAAGTCAGAATCGAAGCCAAAGTCGTACTCTCCGGTGGGAGCGCCTATACCTCCTCCCCATACCCTCCCCATACATACGTATATCTATACAGTATCGATAGATAGGTGAGGCGAGATGCCAGTCGATTTTTCCAGCTTCCAAGCTTTTTATTTCTTTCTTTTTTTCGTTTTTTTTTTTATCTTTCCCACGAAGGAAGAGTTTCCCGGCTTCGCGAATAGACGAAAGGTGATGATGGGCTAGCTCTCGGTCGTTTAAACCCAGGGTAAAGGAAATTGAAAGCAAAGCTGTGCTAGATTATATATTGTGAAGAGAAGAGATTATGGGAAAAGGCGAGGATGAGGTCGTAAAAATTTTTATCAATAAACTATAGACGTAGATGGGGTGGTTAGGTAGGTAGGTACTAGGTAGGTGGGTGGGTATATAAAAATATTGATGCTTGTACATAATCTACGCATGCAAAGTTTTCGCAACAAGGGAGTGGAAACCATCCCCTCTATCTCGATATTTTCTCAGCTTGCATCGGCCACGGTTGTCCGATCGAATTTACTTGCGTATGAAAAAAGTTTCTCTCAAGACGGCTATCGGCTCTCCGCGGGGTTTCCCTTCGGCCTTTTGCCAAGAAAAAAGGGAAAAGAAGAAGGAAATAAGGAAAGGGAAGAAAAAGGAAGGAAAGGAAAGGAACGGAAAGTAGAGGGAAAAAAAACAGGCAAGGGTGAGCGAAGAGAGGGCGAGAGAGGACCTCGGGGCATTAGAATGCCAACCCTCCCCGAGAGGGTGTAGGAAAGCAGGAAAGTAGGAAAGGGAGAGGAGGGAGGAAAGGGCGAACCAGCAGAGAGTGAAAGAACGGCTAGGGTGAGGGCGACGACGAAAACGAGAACGAGAACGAGAACGAGAACGAGGGCGAGGGCGCGGTCCGCATTCGCTTCTTTCAACCAAAGGCTCGGGTACTGTAGCCGTAGAGACGCGGAAATAACGAAACACTCCGGGTGTTCCTCGACCTCGCTGTGCATCTGGAGCTACAGAGGTTGAGGTGGAGGTAGGGGTTAGTCGAGATCCCTCAAGGAGTTCGAACCAGCGGTCGTCGTTCGAGCCGAAATGAAATAACGATCCAATTCCTGTTTCAGTTCCGGTTTCCGGAAGCAGAGACCGCGCGTCTTCCGGTTTTACGGTCGCTTAGGGCTGTTTTTTTTTCGTTTTCTATGTATTTTTTTTTATTACATTTTTTCTTCTTCTTCATCTAATCGGCGTAAAACCGGACGAAAAATAGAATCTGTGTTCTTGGTATATAATTGCGGGAATTTTCCAGCATTCCTAGAGTCTGGAATGGTATATTTTTAATTTCTTTTCACCACGCCAAGTGGTAAACCGTTTTCTTTTTTTGCTTTTCTCGAGTCGCGTGTATACGCAGAGTTGTAATTACATTGAATTCAATTGTCGGAGTAATTAAAAAAAAAAAAAGAGAAGCCAAGAAAACATAATCAAATTAAATTCGTTTAGCTGATATCCGTGCAATTTGACTTTGCTTTTTGATTCACCAGTTTTTTTTTATCCAAATATTGTCGCAAAATTATCATATATACTCTATTAGCCCACTTTTTTGGAAAAGTAAAACCGCATGTAGGTATAGCAGAGATAAAGGAAATAATAAATATAATATAAAGTAAAATAAGTAAAGTCAAGTCAAGAAAGGAAGCTAAGATAACGAACTGGCCCTGATTACAAAATTTATGCCCCCAAGTTACAAATAAATAACGCTTTTCTTTGAAATGTAATTTAGATAGCGTCTCGCGGTTGCTTCAGTGCGCAGACAGGGTGTACTGAGGGGTCCGTGTGGGCGAGGGTGTTAGTTGGGTGGTTCGACTATACGATGCGATGTTATGCTATGCGGCATGGGCTCTCACGATGTCTTTTCCAAGGGTGTAAAAATAAAGAAAAGAAAAGAAAAGAAAAGAACAAAAAAGTAAAAACAAAAAAAAAAGAAAAAAAAAGGAGGGTAGGTCGTGGGACTGAAAATACTGTAGAAGAGTAAGAGAGAAAACGGGACATTTATTCCGCTTAACACTATTTGCGAAAACTCATTTCTGAAACTGCTCCGTCCGCTTTACTCCGGTCGTTTTCTTACCCCTCGCGAGATCCGTTCTCCACTTATTTTATTTTATTTTATTTTATTTTATTTTATTTTATTTTATTTCATATTATATTTTATTTTATTTCGTTCATTCGTATTATTCTTATTCTTTCTTTACCGCAGTTAGTTTCTTTTTTAATTTTTCTTGTTTCGCCCCACACTCAACTCACCCCGTCTTATTATAAGAACGATAACAACGTGTGGTTCGCAGACGAAATGCGGTTAATATAAAATATCAAGCGGGGTCTTTCTGCAACCACTAAAAAGTACCGCTGTACTAGTGATATTATGCCCAGGTTGAGGGAAAACAAAGAAAACAGAAAGAAAAAAAAAACAAACTGAGGAAGGAAAATTCCCGTGGGACACGGGGTTGCGCTGCAACGAGACCCCCAGGAGGTGGGGTAGTCTCGAGTGCCTGACTGACTGAGTAAGTCACTGCCCTCAAAGTCTCTTTGCATCATCCCGGGCGGCTGCAGGACTTCAGGAGTCGCAATATCTATGATTGAAATTTTTCACTTAGACCAACTTGTACGCGATTATTTATTTATACTTTAGTTTCTATGATAGTTTCAAGTTTTATCAATGAAACGATATTGCTTGGAGCGACTGAACTACGAAAATTAGAATCTCTTGGATTTATATATTTTTTTTTTTTTCTCCAAAACGCAGTAAACTTTAGCCTGAGTATATATATATCGCGTGAAAAACTAACGAAGTATTCCTTTTAACACCGGAAGCTATAGTTTGTTATCTTAGATCCAGCTCTCCAAGTCTGCAGAACTTTATTTTTGGTAGATAATAAATACTCACGAAGTTGTACAACTCTTTGGATTGTAGGTACAGATCGTCGAATAAGTGTATAGGGATGAAGGAAACTCACCTGTAAACAGAAAATTACACGATTTAGATGGGTTATTTATCAGGATTAAATAAGCGCGATATGTAAACCGGCTTGGGATCTTAATAATTGAACCTTTTAATTTGAAACGGGAATTATTAATGACTATAGCGAGTTTATGCTACTCGCCAGAGTGCGCGTGACTTGAACAAGGATAAATTTTCAATTGCGGAATGGTTTATGGAGATTTATTATAATTACGTAAACAAAACAGCATAGGCACCAGAAATTGTAGTAATTATACAAATGTATGGTAATCGTGTGAAACGAGCTTAAATTATAACACTTTCAAGCGATCTCATTAAACTTCAAAATGGCCATTGTTATTTCGAGCTTGATACAACAGTTGGTAGGGTAATAGTGCTGTGGTATCGGAAAAATTCTATAGTATGTCATCAGAATAAATGCGAAAAATAATTATCATTTATAAAATCCGAGAGAGTAATACTTCGTTTATAAAATATTCCATACTTGTATTATTGTGTAAAGTAATATGAGGTAGAAACGCAAAAAATACTCTTAAAACGCCTCAAGCGAACCGAAGGCTGGCGATGTATCTAATTAAACCATAAAAGGGAGTTTCAAAAGTATCTTGGTTGCGGGATAAGAACATCGTGCGATAAGTTAATAATGAATAAATCATCAGATGAGAGGAAAATAGCATTTAGTATAGCAACGGACATTCTGCGCTGATGAAAATACGAGAATGTAAGACAATTCAACCATTAGCAAAAATGGAGAAATATTGTATGTATACCAGTGTCACTGGTGTTTCATATTATATATATGCTACCTAGTCTAGACTCAACATATAGAACTAATAGCAAAAATATCCGTAAGAAAATATGATCTCCCCGAAAATAAGAAAAATAATGATAAACTAAACCAAATAATAATGAACATATCTATACCTAGTCATAGGTTTTTCGTTTTTCGAACGAATGGAAGAGAGAAGAAAAAAAAAAAAAATAATATTTATGATACGATTGTTTGAAAACGTGATTATAACAACCCTCTGGAGTTATATCCAACCGGATAACAAATCCGCACGTAGTAGGTACTACATATACCTACGTAACTTCATTTAGCCGTAACTCGCGAATTCGAATACCTAATAATTCATCGGGGAAAAAAAAAAAAAAAAAAAAAAAAAAAAAAAATCACGTAGCTCAATACCGTAGAGTCTATACTACTATCCATAGTGTCTAGTTTTGATAGTGCGGAGTATAAAAATAGAGAAAATAATTCAAATAATTATTCTAATTTTCGAAAATTATATATTATATATAGAAATTTTCGCGAATTATTGATAACCGTTGGGAAAATGATTGAGGAAACATTTATTGCATCGTATTATATGGTGGGTATATATCTATAATATTTTATGACTCGACAGTGTCTGCAGGCTTTCAAACAGTTTATAAATTAATAATTTGAAACGATCATAACACGCAGACGGGCCGCGGCAGTTCCACTGGGGGATATGTAATAGTAATAGCGATACACGTTTCTATTCTCGTTAGGTTATCTGTGACAGGTGAACGACCAATCTGTGTTTCATCCGACGAAGCTGACAGTCGATATTGCTGGCGCCGATCAATTTGTGTCCTGACTATTCATTCAAATCTATTTATACGAGCAGCCTGCAGACTCCCTTGTTAATTATCGCACGAGAGAGTAATAGATAGAAAGGGAGGGTTTTGCTATATTTTATCCTCTTATGTAGGTATCTGTCGATAAGCAAAGATCGTCTGTAACGAGTCCCGATCCTCTCGATCCTCTCGGAGCTCAAGAGCGATCGTAATTCATCGCCACTTATTGATATACCTACTTATACAGAGAATATAGAAACAGAGTTTGACTAAAGTGTGTAGATACACGCGTGTGTGCGCGTGTATATGTGGATTGTATATTTCATATGTATCACGTGGTTATTCGAGTGGATAAACCAATACAAATGCGTGTAATTCACGTCCAGTTTGTCAAGTGCCAAGGGCCGGGGGGAGGATGGATATCTTTGGACTCATTAATCAAGCTTAACGACTCCAGGCAAGAAGGAACAAACCAAAATTCCTAGGGGACCTCATTCCTCGCCGAGAATGCTGGGAAATTTGGTTTCCCTAATCAGGTTTTGTATGGGGCTACTTTTTGGTGCGACAACTTCCAAAATAACGTTGAAGCATTCATAAGAAATTTCAGATTCCATTACAAGGGGTTAGATTTAAGATCAAGAGTCAAACAAAAATGAGACACTGCAGGCCGCAGGACTTGGAATCGTCATTATTTAGTTTCTCTGGTCCCTTTTGGCTATACGAAGTAGAATCCTATCCGGCTTAACCGAGACGCATTCTTATAATCCAGCCGCACGAATCGACGGTGATTAAAAAATTAACATCAATAAAGTCGGCTGCGAATGCGCCGCGACGCCCTGATGAAGCCACTCTCTCCCGCGGTGCAGTGCCCCGAAATATTGCCATTGCACCGTTTCGGTAATTTCAAGTATAATTATTCTTTCGTGAAAAGTTCTGCGTTCGCAACTTTTTATCCCCAAGATTATAGCCTCTTTATAATCTCATCGATGATCAATGATCAATATTCTCATCTCGTTTAATGCAAGAGCAACGAGAATTCCTCAAGTCACTTCGTGCACTTATCCCTTTATCTTGTTCTAATACGGTCTAGACTCTAAAGCATCGAGTATACACGTTGATCTCGTATACATATATTTTGCGGCTTGTAGTATGGAGTATAGAGTTTAGTGGAGGATAGTATCGTATCGATCTGTTAGTAACAAGGTTAACTACGTTCACCCCGCTGTCTGTAGGGTCGCGCCTAGATGCCTGAGATT
Organism: Tenthredo livida; assembly: GCA_963992785.1. Classification (NCBI taxonomy): domain Eukaryota; kingdom Metazoa; phylum Arthropoda; class Insecta; order Hymenoptera; family Tenthredinidae; genus Tenthredo; species Tenthredo livida. The sequence goes on along the minus strand of OZ023071.1, from coordinate 4,471,527 downwards.
GGACAGAGATTGGGCCAAGAGTTCCAATCCCTCTTTCCTCTTTCCTCTTTCCTCCTTCCCCCTTCCCCATTCCTCGTTCCACCCTTATTTCCACTTTACTTGGGTGGCAGGCTCACCCGAACCCTCCAACTTGCACTTTGCACCCTCCTCATGCCTGCTCTTTGTTTTGCTTCCGTTCGTCTTCATCTAAATACCTCATCGAGGAAAATATCTGGGTCGAAAACCTTACCCGATCCGAAAGACATTATAGATTTTATTCTGTCGTTCCAGGTTAACAATAAATTTGTGAAGAAAATAATCATAACAGTTGTGTAATAATTTCCAATTATTAATCTAGCCGCTGTTTTAACAGATCAAATAAATCACGTTTAACAAGCTGATAATAATAATTTCGGATGTTACACCTACCTATAGGCGTAATGCAAATTAGCTTATTAGCTGATTATTTCCTGTTAACTTAATTGTCACCAAGCTTCCCCGTCCATTATCGATACGTTATCGAATGTTTGCTCTAAAATCTGCATCCCGTTCGGTTTCGGCCATAAATTTTCTAGGGGTGAAATTCAGTAAAAGGGATGCTGGAAAAGCTTTTGCTACAATAATAGAATAAATTTTATTCGAGCCAGGGAATTGAATCCGTGATACGTTCAAAGCTCATTGATCGACAAAAAGATACATAGATATCTATGGATACATACATGCACGGTTGCTATTGAGAATAGAACGGATTTCGCGAAGTAACGACTACCCGTACCTACACACGATTTACTCGAAACCTTTTCTCCTCCGGTTAGAATTATAGACGTATATGATATAACACATATATACCATATATGTATAGATATATATTTATTTGACGTAGGTGGGTAGTTACCCACGGCTAATAATAATACCTGCCTCTTTTATCCATCAAAATGGATCTAACGTCGCGAGTAGGTAGGTAGGTAGTTAGGGGTAGGTAGGTCGTGATCGGCAGTAAATTATAGACGGATCTGAACGAGCCGTGATCCTAACGGATAATGCGTCAAATGAATAGCCTCGTCCAACAATAAGGGTGACTCTTTCATTCCGCCCACGGATTAACTCCCTTCCACCCCTTTTCTGGCTGCCCTAAAATCTCCCTGCAGGCCACCCCTCGGCGTAATCAGTTTCCGATGCTCTAATGATTAGGGCGCGGTTAACCCGCGTCGAAATTTCATTCCGCGGACGATTCCTCAGAGTAAAGTAAAACGAGGTAAAATTAAGTGCGGAGGTAAACCGCGCAGCTATATTGCTGACGATAAGTCCCTCTTTTTTTCAATTTTTTTATCATACTTTTCAAGAGTTCGGCAAAGGTGTGGGCAGTTTGTGTTCCTAATCTTAAATCTAAAGGAAGCCGTAGCGTGACTAGCCCATGTTCGTCCGTAGACAACGAATAAATTAGGGTTAATTGGAGCTCGCGGATTGCAGGTATGAGGTAACGACTTCCGCCCGTGACGGTGCGAGAATAAGACCCTTCCCTTTTCGGGGAATCAAGAACGGCGAAAATGTGGATTCGGAAAAGGTTGACAGGGATCATCAAACTTCCCGTGCTCGGGGAGTAGCTGGATTTAATCTACGACGTGGGATGGACACGGAGCAAAAAACTGTTCCCATGTCCCACACAATAAGGGGTTTAAGAGCCAACCCCATTTCCTAGACATATGCGAACCCGAGCGTCGTTCCTCACTGAGTAATTGTTGTCATTTATCAGATGGATCATATATATTTGACCGAATGGGATTAAAGGCGGTCAGCTGGAATATATATATATTATAAATATGTATATGCCATTTGAATTTGGGAGGGTGCGAATTCGGTTCAAACTTTTATCTTGAATATATAAGAAACTTATCTGTGAAATCAATCATCGATTTTTCATCCCTAATTGAAAAACGGATTTAGTTTTTTTCATCCTATATTTATATATGTTGACATCTGTCAACGCAAGGCTAGTCCCGAATTAATATCAGTACAGGATATAGACTGCGTGGGTTCGGCTTGATTGAAGCGCCGGGTTCCCATTCACTCTGATTATCAGCAGAGATCTCGAAGTCTGTAGAGCTTATCGCAATATTTCGGCTCTACCATTCACCGACGATATATACGTTACCGAGCGTTATGGTCGCCGTGGGAATACTCACTATCACATGTAGACTTCCAGATTCGTGTGTGTGTGTGTGTGTGTATGTAGGCTTCTATACAACCCTGTATAATCCAGCTGTACCTAGTTGGCCATTTTCCGCATTGCAGTCGACCTTAGAGTGGTCAATTTTTTCAGCTTTTTTTCACCTCTATCGAAAAGCATGTCACGACAAACTCTTCCCAAAATTTTACCAACCATTTCATAGAGGGGCTAGCAGACCGTGGTAATATACTTATAGATGCATGTACGCATGATGAGGGGATGCGAGGGTTGGTTTTCGATTTATTTAATTTTCTCCCTCAATTTCTCTCAGATCGTACGGTTTGATGAATCGCGTGGTCTGATTGAATTTTGCTAATCTGATGAGATCAGATGGATTGATAAAACATAAAAATCACATTGCAGATGTGGATGCAGATATGAAATTACAGGGATGGTTTTTATTTCCCTTTTTTATTCCTCTCTCTCTCTCTCTTTCTCTCTCTCTTTTCCTGTATTATTACGGACAGTTTTTTTTCTTTTCATTTCGAGCGGGGTTAAAGTTTTGTCAACTATCCGGTACGTCGCTCGGGTTGGTTCGGATAAATTTTTTTATTTATATTCACGTGAAAATTTATGTGGCTTCGATTTTACATATCGACTTCTTGGTCGGTTGGCCTAACCTAACCGATCGAATATGACCGGTCGGGGTAGTGGTAGTCCCTACCAATTTCTCTCGCCTCCGAACAAACAAGGGAATTTATTCCGATCATATTTTCTCTCTCCTGATACTTCTGCTGCCCCATCCTAGCCCCTAGTCCTGTAGGATCCGCCGGTTTCTGCGTGGATATATCCGACCAACCTGAGCTTCTAGAAACATGCGGGTCACGTTTCTGCCCTATTTATTGCATCTTTTCGAAGGCCTGCCTATCTGAATCATTGCATCCCTTTATTGAATGGAAATCCAGATGCATAGTTTACAACCCTGCCATCCAAGCAAGATAAACTTTCCAATATCCTAGCCGGACTTTTACAAAAAACCTCCTAAAAATCTTCACCCTTCTTACGTCCACGGCCACGAATAAGGATACGTGCTGATGGCTTGCGTATAGAAAATAATATACGTGAAATAGCTATGGGGGAGACATTTTCAGCGAACCATCACCATCATCGCTATGAAAGGTATAAGGCATAAGTATGATCCCGGGTAACATTATACATAGCTAACTCACGTATGTCACATTAATGCCGCATGGCATAAGCATGCCAATACTATCGGCAAACCATATTGAACGTCGAGGTTCGACAATATCGATTCAATATCAATTTTTCTTATGGCAATAATCAGGCTGACCGATATAGTTTATCGATGTTGAATCAAGCTGGCTACTGTATGGATAGACGATGGGTTTCCGGCAGGTGCGATGCAGTTGGAGATTTTCAAAAAATCTTAAAAATATCCATGGAAAGGCACATGTCGCGACTAAACAGCAGCGAGGATTTAACAATCGGTGGCAGCTGTGTGGGAGGTTTGCAATAATTATTAGTATTGAATCACGGTGAGAAATCAATTTACGCCGATCGCAATACTCTCTTGTAGAAAAATTCTTGGATAGACGATCGAAGGGATTCATCCTCTATAGTACGACAAGTATTTCTCTTGTACACGAGATGCGAGAGTTTTGATTTCTTTTTCTTTTTCTTTTTCTTCGACGAAGGTATGCTTAGAATGTACACACATAAAGTTGGACCCCTCTCTTATGGCTGCACAAAGATCTAGTGTTCGGTCTTTAGTGTTAACGAAATCCAGCAGTGAGAAAGGGGAGCAGTACCAGCCGCAGAAACACGAAACCTGAGGAATAGAAGCTGTACACATACGTACTATACGTATATACGTGCTCATAATACTCACCCCCTTGTTCCGAGAAAACTCGTAACTAGGTATTTATACTTTCATTGCTTCCTTCGAAAAGTATTCTCTCCTATTTTTCACCTCTTTATTTACGGGTAAGAAATTCTCTTTGAGGGAAGCTGACGTCCCATTACACTAATTATATATGTATAAAAGTTTAGGCACGTATAGAACTACGTGACTGACTCCGATGTTTGAACAGATTTGTTCGACATCGTCGGTCTGGCTATTAAAAAAGCTTCACCTCGGTAATCTCAGACGTGTAAATAGGCTCTAATAAATACATTTACAATCTCGTATATAAAAAATTACCGATACTATATAGAGTATAGAGTTGGAGGCACCTATTGCACACGCTGTTAAACCTGGATATATATAGGAGGTCACAAAGTAACTTGTGGTACTATTAATCGCCTAAGTCTCGGGCTACACAACACGCAACATTTTTTCAGTGCCCACTTATCACCCGGGCTTAGATCTGGTTCGAAGATCAGGTCGCACGAGGAAATTGGAAAGGTCAAAAACACGCGAGGAAAATAAATATATATGTATATGTTTCTATTTTCTTTTATTTTTTTCAGAATCTCTTAGCTCATTTATCAATTATAGCTATTCGATAAATCGAAGAGACATCTTACCAGTTTGTTCGTCAGAGTAAATAAGTGAATTTTAGTACCCGAAAGTTTAAAAGATTAAAACGGCTTCCGCGAATAACGTCGAATCAAAGATTTAAGGCTAGGGATCAGTCGGTTTCCCTGTGAAATTGTGTCGAAGGAAGTGACCGTAAAATATTAATGAGAAAACTTGAGGGTACCGCGGGTTAAACCAGTTGTTAAAAAGACAAGGGCGTGGCGGACGCTTAGGTCTTTAGGAGAAACTAGGCAGCGTTAAATTGCGACTGAATTAATGGGCACCAATTTATATACCCTACGTTAAACTGTCATCATCACCTGTAGCAGATCTGTATATACCTATGTACAATATATATATACAATATACATGCATAAATATGAAATAGAAAATATTCCGGCTTCTACATCTTCGTGAAATATGCAGGGGTACCACGGGTACTTCGCTAGATCAATAACCACCTATACCACCTATACATACATATGGCTTCCGTAATATCAAACGTGCACCTAGTATACATTTCTCTCCTGTTCATAATACAGCCACATACACCCATACCGTATGTATACGCGCACTAGAAGCGTTTCTTTACTTTGATAATTTCACTCCCATGCATACATCAGCCGTATTATAATACATTAAGACTTAGAAGTAATGGAACATCGGAAAAGAGGGGGTCGGCTTGGATCTAGTCATTTCGGCATAAAGGCTTTACTTAATCATGAAGAATCCCTCCGAATTCTATATATCTACACCATGTGAGTGTTGGACAGGTATTCGATCTCCAGGCAGTATATTATTGAGAAAAAAAGAGGCGAATCCGTGATTATGAAATCACTCCACCGGGAGTGAGGCGTCTTATCAGCCCGTGCCTAACAAGATTTGGGAGTTTAGAAACATCGTTCAATTTTAAAGTTAGCGCGCAACTTAGCAACGCCTAAATATCAGCTTAATGGAATAATTGGGCTCAATTACAGGCTCTTGCGAGGGTCGTAGTAACGGGCAAACGAGTGTGAAGAATGATATTCTCGTGAAAAGATGATGCGGTCTTAAAATAGACCTCAGAATATAGTTCTAGGTTCTTATATTATCCGGCGAGTCTTACGGGCCGTGAAAAAATTTATTGTACCAACTTACGCCGAGTATCCTACACGCTTCTTAGCACCAAGTATAGAATGGTATGGTTTCGTCACCTCTGACCTCGTACCACTCTACCAGCGAATTAACACGTGGAGATTATCCTCACTGGTTGAACTCGTTGATCTTCGCGGAAGATAGCTGAGGATAGGAATAGGTATGAAGTTATCCCGGGATAGACGCAGGTGATCATCATTTCCGTGATAAAATATAATCAACTGACATTCGAGGAGATGCATAAAGAGCTGAAAGCTGAAAGAGAGTAGGTATAACGAATGAACGAAATTATTGTGTGCCCAGAGAGTGCAACAGCTTTGGCTATAAAAATTAAGAGTTCATCTTATCGCGAGGGACAGTATAATGCCGGATAAATTCTTTCGGTTTAAAAAGGACTGGAAGAAATTACACGCGTGGTTAATTAACGCATTTTTTGGTAATTAGGCCCGTCCAAGCCACCTCAGTGACTTTACTACGTCTAGGATTCCCTTCTGTAATAGCCGGCTTTAGAGTTCGTTTGATATTATGCATTTTTTTTTTGTCTTAACTCGAGCTCGTTACCTAGAAACTTTGGGCAGCATCTTTATACAAGATCTTTGCGCCTTTCCCGCATCAGTCAACCAAGTTCACAAGGCGTACGCCTCCCGGCTACTCGACACTGAGTAGCTTTAAAAACAACGACAGCGAGACAGATAGCTTACACGATACTCGCCACGTGTGCATCCCTATCTTTGCCGCCAGATACACTTTATAATGTCTTAAATATACCTTCTCGCTGAGATATATCTATACGCATTGAGATTTTCTCCGCTGCAGACTATGAGAATCCAGTGAAAAATTGAATCTTTCACTTTGAAGTGTAACTAGAGTGTCTTTTTTGCCGAAATAGACTCCTCATCATTTTTCTGACTCATATTATATGTCCGAATTTGAAACCCCATCAAATATGTATGCGTTGTGATGTTGCAGATTAGCTGCCAGGGATTTTTTCGAGGAACGCCATAGGGTGCGGTGGTGCACCTCTGACACCATCTTTACAGCGTCGACGTTGTTTGAAAAGCGATTTTGACGAGTCTTAAGGATATATCGTGAGGCGAATGAATAAGATAAAAGGTCCAGGTCTCTCCGGGGAGTTTTTTTTTCCCAAAAACTCGGCACGTGCGTTTCTTATCGCGCATATGATCGGTCCTCTGCAGGGAATTCATTACCAGAGTAGAATACTGTAGTTATGCTGCATGCACCGGCAGAACCGTAAACAGCAGCATCAGAAGCAAATACGAATCTTGAATGGCGGTTGAAGCGGTGTTTTTAGACCCCATAGGAGCAGATGACTTATTCTGATCAGATTAGCCACGGCTTCCCCTTTGACGTTGTCTGTGTCTGATTTTTAAGGCTACAAGATGCGGGACTCCTCTCTGGTTATCTTTTAAAATGTTTATACATGTGATGCGGTGGAGCGGTGATATTTCTCCAGAGAATACAACCTCGATGAAGTATTGAACGGTGGATATAGTTAGTTAGTTAGTTAGATACATTAGTTCACGTTTATATTTACATATGTAGGACTGAACTCTGTTGACTTAATGAAAAGCAAAGGTTAGAAATGTATGCACGTTTACCTATACATAGGTACATGATACATTATAAATGGACCGAGGATGTGTGCGTGTGGACCGGGTCGTTGGGTCGTTGGGTCGTGACTAAATTTATAATCACCCCCATAGCAGCATCGAAAATATGGACTAGGAAATGAAGAAGCTCTATCTGATTTCGCATATTTCAGCTTTTCAGGCTCGAGCTTGCGAAATACATGACGTACGAGGATCCGTAATTACCAGACGGTTGGCCAACGTACCGGTTCTCAGATAACGTAAACGTGCCGCGATAAACAGGGAACGTTTTTCATGCAAGAAACGCCATTTTACACGCTGAAGGCCTCCAAAGTTTCTTGTACGTTTTCCTATTTTCATACGTCACGGGGAAAACGAATTACCTACGCCATTCGTGAATTAAATATTAATATACCCGTTGCACCAGGCGAAAGAGTATTCAATCTAATACACTTCATTGCAGAAAGAAATCCAAGCTACTTGTTATACCAGTTTTTACTCAATACCGGATCATGAAAGTACTTGGGGTCCATTCACATTCCGCAATAAGTTCTTCATTGAATTTTCACATGCAAAAATGATTATCAATGGATTTCGAAATACGTTTCTCTTCAGGTCTTGTCAATGGGACCCACCAGAGTTACCCAGACGATTGACAAGCAGAGAAATCCTGACACGTAGAATATCTAGTAATTTAGAAAAAATGAAAACGAAAAAATAAAAAAAAAAAAAAAATAAAACAACGTTGATACCATCGAAAATTGTTGATTTATGTTAATTTATAATCGTCTCAGGTTCCGAATAGCCATATACAGTTTTATAATGTAAAATGACCCGGGCCTATCGTGTATCACATTCACGAACGTTCGTCGTAAGAATTAATACCGTAGCTGTATAGTTTTCAGTAGTAACAGCCAGTTTAAGAATAGACTAAAAACTTTACGACAGTACTTAATGCAGATAAAGACGGAAACATAAAACAAAACAGCTGAAGAATGCCGTTTTTATCATTCCATACGATTCGAATGATAAAGAAAAATCGTTAATTTCGTCATTCAGCGCTGTGTAATAATTCAATCGCTATAAGCCTTATCCCCGCTAATCCCGTACCTGGCAGAGATTTCTATACCTATCTTTACGCTGCATTTGTTACTCCTATTATTCACCTGGAAGGAACGGGATCGCTCATCACCTGTCTCATATCACATACAGCCTGTATAGTCGGTGAACCGTTCCCCAAATTACGAACCCTCGCTTCACCCCCGTTTAGCTACGCGATTGACCCTCTCGCAGATGCGCGGAATTACCGAACCATCGCCATTGCGTATGGAATAAAAAATAAATTTTGATATCACCAGGTATAGTGTAAGAAAATGAAAATAACAAAAAACACTTACCTTCTTGAAAATAAAGCATCTTTATGAATTCCACAATTCAGGCAAATCGAAAGGAACGACATTATTTATTATAAAGATTACGTTTAATGTCTATAACGATATAAGCCGGAAGAAAAGGGGCGATTACTTTAGAATATTTTCATATTTGACAGGGTTTCATTGTCCATCAACCTTGACCTGGTCGCCAGGTGTCCGGGTTCAGGATATGGAGGGTTGCAAAAGCGTCATCGTCGGTCTTCTGACATTAATGCTGGGCGTTTTTGAGCCGGTATACGAGGTCCAAGGTGGGTATTATTCGTATTATTTCTTATGACAGACTGTTGCTTATTCAGCGATAATGTATAAGCCGGTATATAAAGGTCTGCCACTGCTGGTTTAGCGAATTTCTTTGACAACGAGAGTGACAGCCAAAAGCGAGGTAATATTAGTCTATTAGAATCGCAGATGCTGCAAGTACTACCTAAATTTACATCTCGATGGCCAGAGGAGATTGATTTATTTCGCGAAGAGGCAAAGCCTGGTATAAACACCGGGATTTCATACGATGAGGAAGCCGCAAAACGCGATTGAATTTAGGACAATTGTACGGAACGCTAATCACCTTTCGTGTCTATAGGCACGGAGACGAAAGTCTTTGAGAAGTATCTCGAATCCGACTGAACTTTAGAAGCAGCGTTGCGTTAAGCTGTATTCGTCGCGCCTTTAGACGGTTTTTGGTTAGGCAAGGGATTCGAAATTCTGTGATAATTTAGCGTTTGAACGGGGAAGGTATTCTCGTAGGAATATAAATAACGATCCGCTTTGTGGTAATTTAAGGAACGACGCGAGACTCGTGGGTGGGCATACTTTCAGAGGGAAAAGGAGAGAGCGAGAAGGAGAGTAAGAGTAGAGAGAGAGAGAGAGAGTTAGCGAGTGTAGAAGGGCCGGGAAAAAAAGTCGAAAGATAAGAACCTTCGGAGGGAACACTTAAATCCCATTAAAACAGACGAGGCCTCTGGCAAGCAAAAAACTGACCCTGATACTGGAAGGCCGCGACACGAAGAGTATGTTTCTCGTCTGTGCCGTTGCTTTTTCGAGGGGCTCGATTAAGGGAGAAAACGCCCCTGGCAGTCGTCTTTCGGAATTAAAACGACGGATTTAGCGGCTTATTTTTTTCCCAGGGATTTCACGCCCTCAACGATTCACCTAGAATCCGTGCCATCGAGGTTCCGCAATCCGGACTAGAAAAATCTACCCTTAACGAACCCTGGCGTGTCTACGGTCAGTTTTACTTTCTCAATATCAAAACACGTCCGGCTCATCTCGAACACTCGATTATGTTTCAAGATATTCATTCGCTAATATATAACAGCATGATTTCCATGTTTCCGGATAAATATTATCCCCAGATAGAAAAATTAGAGATCCTCCATTCTTCATGGGTTTTTTTTTCATGGGTAACGGAAATCTGGGCAGTTGAAACAACATCTCCTGCAAAGACGAGCTCGTCTATTTTCAAGATGACGATTATGGGCCTCAGCCCACGTCCTGCCCTGCAGTCACGTTTTAGGATTTGTTATCTTTGGTCCACGTTGAAGGACGGGAGGGAGTTGGTCTGTCTTTGGCAACGGGGCTCGTCGCCACGTGGTTAGCGGTGCGTTTGAAGGCTGGCAGACTGAATTTGACAGACTGGAAACCTGGGGACCGAAGTGACACGGCGAAGAAACTAAATCCCGAGACTGTGGTCTGGCTCCGTGTTTCCCAATAGCCATCAGAGACTCTCGGTTATCCCCGAAGTCCTAGAATTTGATTCCCGCTCGGTATCCATGGCGACGGCTGACCCTCGCCGACATTTTCCTCGCCCCCTGGTACAGCGGTCTTCGCTACTAGGTCAAAGGGTTAACGACGACTTCAAGGACGTAAGCCGAAGGCTTTCATACCTATAGAAATTTTGATACGAGTTTAAGTCACCATTCCGTTTCTATGAAGCTGGTACTTTGATACGAAATTCGAAGAGAGCACTGAATAAGGAATATAAGTTACTCTTTGACTCGATTAAAAAATTACAAGAATACTGGCTGGATTCTCTCGGCTTTGTACAAGACGGAGAGTATCTTAATGCAATCTCATATAAATTACGACGGTTTATTCGGCGATATTATACGCCGTTTATTTTCACACAATTTCAAGACTGGCAAAGATCTCGGGGTACTTTCTCCCCAAACTTTGTTTAAATATCCGTTAAAATGAAGGCAGACCTTTTTGCGATTGTTTACTCTAACTCAATCTCCTTTTAGAAATTAGACTTCAAAACTAGACTCATCCATTGCTACGTACTCTACATCTGCCATCCGCCTTCTATCGATCGACCCGTATTATTACTGGCTCTGTAGAAGTTGCACCCCCTCTTCCTCCTTCGCTCTGGCTCCTATACCACCCCTGTACACCGAGCCTCTAGCTACCTGCACAGCCAGCGAATGGCATTCATATTTTACTACTTCCAGTAATTAAATTCAACGCAACAGTAGAATAGGTGTAGATGTGGGTGTGGGTGTAGGTATGTACAGCGTACATTCAGGTCCATAGATACAAACACACGTATGTTGTATACTTGGAACCATACATGTAGTAAAGTTTCGCAAAGTATCGCCGTGTATTAAAAAGGATTTCAAAGCTCAACGGTGTAGAATTTATCTCTCCCACTAGATATTTTTTCCCATATCCTTCTCTCAACGTGGTTGAGTAAGTCGATCCATAACGCGTATGATATCAAGTCTCTCCTGATTTTCACTCAACTCTGTTAGGACACATCGCGATATCGAAAGTTTCTCTGATGTATTCAGCTGCTATAATTCTCGGTTAGGGGTTTAGCCGGTATTCCGTAATCGCGATTTGATTCGACCCGAAGATGAAGAACAAAATAACCGGCAGTTCCCAGAGGTAAGTAGGTACGCAGTTTGCACCTTGAATCAGGAGTTGAAAGTGGTTTACGATCGTCGCGGTTAACATCGAACGTATCCGTACATCTTATGTGCAGGATATTTATTTTTCTAACGTTAAAAAAGAACTGAGCAGGGGGTTAGGCCCTGTCTCTACAGTAACCTAGGGCAGCCTCGTCGACTTGCATTATTTATGAAGTTGCAGTAGCTCCGACGAGATGAACCCCATCAGCCGTGCACGGCGCACCATGACCTCCGAAATATTATATGTCAGTATATTCGACGGTGAGGGATGAGGAGTGCCAGAATCCAGCAATTCTCAACCCCTCCAGGGTCGTTGATTTTGTTACGGAAGCAGCCCTACGTCCTAACGTCCTACCGGACCCTCGGGGCCCACATACATCCTTAAATCTTGATCCGGGTCCTTCAGGCCTTTCAAGTTCTCGTGGTTATCGATCAGGAATCCCGCGGCACATCGTTCTATACCAATGTAGGCGTTCGTAGTAGCTATATCATAGTCGGTACGATAACTGTGGGGTGGTTGGTGCAGGAGGTCTTCGTCGAAACACCGATATCGTTATTTATGTATCGCATCGTGGGGAGGCCATGCCTACGATGGGTGCTGCGCGTGCCCCGCACCCAACCATGCGATGTAGGGAAAGTTACGGCGGCTGTACAGCCCTTAGGAGTTCTGGGATTTCCCTTCTGACTCTTGACGACAAAATCCATACGTAGAGTGTTTGCGGTTAAGAAGGATTCCTCCTCATATACCTACATAGGTACGTCCGGTACACATCCACGAACACATAGTACTAACATAAGTTGTCATTGTTACATAAGTAATATAAGTTGTCTTATATTATTGAAAATTTCAAAATTCAAATTCAAAATCACGAAATGAATGAATTTGAAAAAAGAAATAAAAATAAATGAATGTGAAATTTTTCATTTTCTAAAGAAAAGAGACATTTTCCTCGCCTTCTTATTCTTCTTCCTCTCCTCCCTCTGCTTTCTTTTATTTTTCATTTTTTTTTTTTTTTTTTATGTTTTTTCTCCCAGTTATGTGGGGTTGAATATCGCCCTCGTAACTTATACGCCCGGAAATATTTGTAATCTCTTGGATTAGGCGCGTTCTTTATCCGGAACGCGAAACGCTTTGCGAAAATGGTATAAGAGCAGAGTTTAGTTTCTGCCCCCCATGGGGGGTTGAGGTGCTCGGGAATGGTTCAGGCGGATTCAGGGTGGTTCAGGGTGGTTTACGAAGGTTTAGGGGGGTGCCAGCCAGACCTAAACCAGGCCAAGTCTAATTTACAACGTTCCTACCGGCTCCACGCGCTTTCAGGGGATGGGTTACACACCAGAGCTGTAGGTGCAATGTGTTCCCAGCTCCATCCCCTATCCTACCTTTCACGAAATATCCAACTTTATTCATTTGTACGAAACTCACTTTTACCACTATTTCATCCACATTTTTATCACACGATTCTATACCCCTCCATTAAAAACCACTTTAAACAGGGAGACTAAACAGAGTTACAGAGTTTTTCCAAATTTCTCGAAACTACGATTCCCTTATTTTCAACGGGTAGAGATGGCGAGATAGGGAGAGAGAAATAGGAAAATATTTCAGGAAGGGTAGTGTGGCAGGGTCGGTGATACATTGGTGGATGAGAGCACCGCGTGGCGTATACTAGGAGAAGGTTCTATCCTCCGCACCCTGGGGACAACGCGACACCAAATAATGACCGACTCCGCAACCCTGGATTAGCAAATCCCATCCAGGATTAGGTTTACAGTGCGGGTCGCTCTTTCCGCGGGAGGGCAAAGCTCTAGGTTTGGGCTTAGGTTTAGGACTCGTGGCCGCGTCGATGTTCCGTGACCGTAGCTAAGCTCACCCCCGGCAAACCTGGACGCGCACTTCGTCCGGGTCACGCTTCAAAACACACCCTTATTCCCCCCATAACCCACCTGCTGACGGTGCTCACCCTTGCCTCATGCAGGAATATCCATTAAACCAGTTGAGCCGCAAACCAAAACATTGACCTGAGTTACGTAAACGAGAAAGTGGACTCACGATTTCAAATTAACTATTCTCTTTGCATACTGCATTCGCGACGTAAATCCGCGATTTCATCCTTGCGCCATTCTTCACTGAACCTTAGTGAACCGTCATGAAATAAACCCCACATCTCGTCAATGTCAACGTCGACGTAATCCGCAATAACGGCTAGTTGCACTATATTCAGAATATCGATCCTTCTACGGCGTGAAAAACTTTGCACAAGCTTTTTGCCAATAAGAAAATATTTATTCACGCTAATAACGTCGTAGGAAATTAATTTATTCTATAAACTTAGGTAGGTGATTATTTGAAAATTTGTTCCTTCGGCGGTAAAAATAGGAGACTATGTCGTTTTTTTTTTTTTTTTTTCTAATTTTTGGACTCTGCACATCGAGGGAGAGGGGGATGGTTTCTTTGCGGCGAAATCTTAGCCCGTTAAAAATCGTGGACCAACCACTTTCGCGGCTTTGTTCAACGCTCGAAGGAACACTGATTAGGGACGATTTCATTTTTCCAATCCCACAGTATTCCCAACGCAATCGCCGCCCACCCCTCATTATTATAAAGTCACTAACGAACCTCGGGGGCGCCCTGTGAAATCCAACGATTCTCCGACCCTCCAATCTCCTCCCTGGCCAACGGACCAAATCAATTCCCTCCGCGCCCCGCGATTTCGCAAACAAGAGATTGAGCCACTTAATACTCGTAAGTAGCGAGAAGACTAAACCACTGCTTAGTCGGATCAAATTTTGATAAAACAAATTTCTCCCTTCATTCTTTTTTTAAATCCCCAAATCATTAACGAGAAGAAATTGATCGAAAATAAATTCTGTCCCAATTTATTCCCCTCGCTAAATCAAACTCTGAATTGTTAAAGTTCGAGGGACTGATTAGCGGTGAAAACTTTTTAATACCCACTTTTGCCCGATCGGTATGAGCCATGGCGACGAATCTCGGCGTCGATATCCTGTAATTTTGATTTTTATCCATACACATTCGAGACTCACCTCCCCATACGTTAGCAATGAAAGTCTCTCGCGAATTTGATTGATAGAAATGTGATTAGTAATTTTAAACAGCGAAATCACCGAGACAAAAATTACCGCGTTTCGAATCGAAAATACTGGGGCAAAAACTATCGATCTTTTTTCTTTTATCATTTCCTGTTATTATTTCCTCTGACGTCAGGCCAGTCAGATATTTTATTTTCGTTGGATGGAAAAATTATTCCGTATACTTTATGCCCGGAAACGTGTATACGATATGTATGCACTACCTCATTCGCGTACCTACGTCTACGGGTATAGGTGGCTCTAATTTATTTTACGCGGTTTTGCTACTTCTCATTAATTATCGTGATGATGAAAATTTCATAATAACATGCGCATATATGTATATCAAAAAAAAACTACCGCTGTACACATACGCTAATTGAAAATTAATAAGCGAACAACATGAATTATTATAATATCAAATTTCTAATATAATTGTTCATATAATGTTAATTTATAACCAAGCCATGTTTCGCGGTTGCCGAAACTGATAATCTTCTTTTATTCAAACTATTTGTTTAATGTAGCTTTAATTTAGCCACGATATTATTTCGCGTGTATGCTCGCCGCGCACGCGAGTGTACGCTATTTGTATCCCGTATCAAATTCTGGTACCGCAGCATAAGGGTCGCGGCTGGCGGTATGGGTTATCCTGGTAACCTCTGACCTCCGCCCACGCAAGCTTTGCTCACCACGCGAATAGCAAGACTTATTTTACGTCACTAGTTTCGCTTCACAATCAGCGATGCGAGAATTGAAAGGAAAAAAAAAAAAAAAAAAAAATGAGGGAGTGAAAAATGGGATTTCAAATCTCGATCACGTCGCCTCGCCTCGCCTCGCCTCGTGGTGAGAATCGAGGAGATTTAGTTCGCGGTTTAGCTCCGTGCTGGTTTCATGACCACCCTAGAATATGTGTCCGCGCTCTTTGCTCTCGAGCTCCGGCAGCCGTCGACCTGGATGCATTATTCAACATCTCGTCACTTTTCATGGGACAACAGTTTCAGCGTTTTCAACTTCCTGCTATTGATTCGTCGCCCATGAATCAGTCATAAGTCCGTAATTAATGCTCGGCACTGATCCGCACGACTTTCATCGTTTCTTCGCACAGACTGCACCTGTTTGTACATCTACTCGGCGATATTTCTTCAGCGAATTCGAAACCGGCAATATAGGTGCCCGCGGACGCGAGGATTCGGAGAAAGAAGAATTCACGAACTATAGGTATACTGACCCAGAGATTTAGTTCATTTCATCACTGATCACTCCCAGTTCCCACGTCGGGTATCAAGGGTTCGAGATGAATATGCAAATGGTGAGAAAATTTCCATTACGGTTTTCTCGGAACAGGGTATTCCGTGGGCTAATTAACTCGATCTTTATAGAACTCAGATTAGCAATTTTGTGGTATCTCCTCTCGTTTGTCCGTGCCAAAACTCTCCAACTTATAACTCACCCACTTTACTTACGGTTTTATAATCTTCTCTCTATTCCCCTGATCTCTGGCTACTATTTCCGGTTCAGAGATTTGCGTTAATCTCACTTTAACACGTCGGGGTTTCGATCGTGAGCGCGAAAAATACCCCAAACGCGTTTCCCTCGGGGGCGTAGGCAGAGGCAGGTATACGCGCGTCCCTTTGAACTCCTCAATTTCAAAGTCGCCAACTCCCCATAAATTTTTTCAACCTACCTTATTTACACGATATACTTTAGCCTGAATTTCGGCAAAAATTTTGTCGCTAATTCTTTGCCCACGTACTTCTGACATTAAAGTATTTACCTCAACAGAACCATCCCCCGTTATTTTCAACCTTTGAAATCCAGAAATCAGGATAAACTGAATCGCTGCAGATCCCCTCCATAAAATTAATGTCGTAAATCTTGATATTAATGCTGGCTACTGTCCCTCCTCGGCTCTCTAATCCACGAATATCTACACAGGATTTATTCACCGATATTTATGTCCTTCAGAATGCGTGGGGAAACGTATATCGTCTTATTGCACGTAGCGAGAGAGAAAGAGATTTTCACCCATAGGCAATCCCGTGTCCTGAAACAATATCTGCAGGGATGGGGGATGCGGCCCCTTGTGCAATGCGTCGACGCCATCATCCTGCAGGATTTTCTCAACTTGGTTCTCGCATTCTGCTGAAGTCCGTTTTACCGCTGTCCTGGGAGAAATTTCACGCGCAACTAGGATGGCATTACCATAGACCGTGGACTCAAGATTACGTTGAAGTATGTCGTAAATTTCCATCTTCCTATTCTCCGTTTCGCCCGTGGGATATCACTGGATTATAGTTTCTAAAACGCGATTTAATCGCTCCAGGAACTGATTCATACCAAACTTTATAATATAATCATCTGCGCTGCGCGTCTGCAGACTTTATGACATACGATCTCGTCACACGCTATAGAATCGTTTTTCGAGTGATCACGTCGCCCACTTTAAAATCGAAATAAATAAACTGTGTGAAATTCAGAGCAAATGATAGAACGAGTCAAGGCCTCGATCCGTGTAATTAGATCATTCATCGCGTCAGTCATTCCCCGACTAAAAACTGCTGGGACAAAATTTATACGATCGATAATGATTGTTTATCAGATAGTTGGAAAAATTAAACGAATATCTCATAGCGACTAGTAGAATCGTCGCCTTTTGTACCTCGAGACATGATCAAATCTTGGCAGTTGATTGAGTGCGGTGTAATTAATCGTCGATTGGATAAATCCTATACGATCATTCGATAACGTTCTACGGGCTTAGGATTAAGCCTGAGAGCCAGGTCCACGAAGGTGGGGTATTACATATCAGAAACAAAAAAATTCCAAAAAATTCTAAAAAACAAATAAAAACAGAAAGAAAGAGAAGGAAAGCACTGCATGAACACATATACATATCGTGTTACATATATGTCACAAGCTTTAGTAAGCTTCGGTGGGTTCGGTACAGTTTAGGCTGTCTACCGTGTCATGGTCACTCCTATACATTGTGCAGAGATAGAAGGGCCACAGAGTGGGAAGGACGGAAGAAGAAGCGTCTCTCTCTCTCTATCTATATATCCTTCTCTCTCCCTCGCTCTCTCTCTCCCATGCATATCAGGATAGGGCTTATAGGGCCGGTAGCAAACACTGCACAGCACAGCACATTGCGTGGCACAGCGTGGCGCGCCCTGGGATGTCAGGCTCTGGCCTTTGCTGCTGTTCGGTTGGCCTGTGTGCGCCGTGACATCCGACCTCCATGGCCTCGATAATGCCTATCAGCTCTATCACGCACAGACTGAGTGAGGGTGCGGTTAGAACTGTTCTGAATAAGCTCGAAAATTTCTGCTTGATTTTTGAAGGATCTTCAGCACCACGTGGGTGAAGACTTACGGATCAACGTCGCGTTATGGGAGATATCGTGGGGAGAAATTTAGTTACCTATACGCTCTATCAGCTTTATAGTTTAGAGATTCGGGAGCGATTCGGGGAATATGGAGTCCTGGCAGAACTTTTATGCCCGACTTTAGATACGCCAGACTTTATACTCGAGGCTTAAATCGAAGTCAAATGATGCGGGGTAAAGAGTAATTGAATATTCTAATCAGGGTTGCTCTCAGGTAATGTGATCATCTCGCTTTCGTTTTCATAGTCGATTGAATAATCCATTTTTGAAAATGCAGGTGGTTTAATTCGATTGAGAAATTTTTCGGTGGCTGTTTATCACCGTTGACTTAGGGGACGGACCCAATACATCGGTTTTGTTACAGAGGTTGAAGAAAATTTTTATCAAAAATTTACCTCAAGCGCGATAAAATCGTGCATATAGGTATCATCGTCTCGTATCGTCGCGATTTTTTTTTCAAACTATTCCAACCTTTTAACAAATTAAAATGTAGAAACAAAGAGCTTTACTGCTAGCTGGGAACCTGAGATCCACAGTGCGCGACGCCCTCGTTCGCGGAGTCTGTCGCTTGCACAGTATTCTCGGCTTCTACTTTATTGAAGCTGGGCGTGAGCTTTGCTATTATTCTGATTACGTTTTGAAATACTTGCGTGTGGTTATACGTATACAATATACATACATACATACGTCATCACGCATAGATATTATATTTCGTTACTCGAAAGCTTCGTCAAGCGTTAAAGTCCTTCTAAAGTTAATGTGAGTTGCGTCTCTACTCCCTAATCCGATATTTCGTTATTCAATAGAAAGGAAAAAATGGAGTCTTATAGGGTAACCTGAGACAGTTCATCCCTCACCTTTTGCGAGTGAAAAAAAATCAATAGAGAAAATCACGTTAAGGCAGAGTATAGGCAGCATCTGAAGGTTTGAGAAGATCGTGAAAAAAAATAAAATAAAAAAAAATGAAAAAAAAAAATGAACAACTGGGTCTAAAATTAGGTCAGATTAATTTGTCAAAGGAAAATTAATCAACGACCTTTTTCTAACGAGATTATCATTAGTTTACCAAGAATTGGTTAACGTAGCAAAATCAAATACGTAGGTATGCTCCACGAAACCCCCAATATTGGGCATCTACCGGTGGCTTGGAGAAAATCAATTGAACCGATGGTAAAAATCTGTGATCCATCGCCCTAATTTTTCCTTCGCTCGAGCCAGTTTTCCCTTGAAGAGTAAACGGGAACCGCTTCATCGATTCTCAAAGGTAACTCGGTTATTTATTTTCTACCTAATACAGCGCAGCGTTACGATGTATTTACACCTATGAGCACGTAGGGCCCCTTATACACGTCGTATACGTACGGTACCGTAGGCTATATATAATAAACAATTTAATGAAAGAGCTGAAAGAACGTTGATTTATAAACATTTCAAGTATTAATAGGTATTTTTATTTCGTATACTGGAAGATGTCATTAACCTTGAAAATTCTGACTCGAGGTCGAAATTTTTTTTACACCATTTCTAAGCTCCGACTCGAATAATTTACGGCCGAGTATACTTTCGTTTATGAAAACCATCGTCAAGCTGCGTATCGTCGAATAGAAAGTGGAGAGAAAAAAAAAAAAAAAAAAAAAAAAAAGAAAAAAAAAACGAAATGTCTAGGTATCCTTTCGCGCAGTTATTAGCTCGTAGTGAAGACTTGGACTTTGGCCAGAAGTGCTTTGCGACGACACAATGGCACTTTGTGCATAGGGATAACCACAGCGGAACACATTTATCGTATATTCCGAAGTTTTTTTTTTTCTTCATATATACCTACTGAAAAAGAAATTTGAATAATTTTTATCGCTAAAAGCGTCCGGACGGATATAACAAAGGGACACAATTCATCCCCTATGTACGAATATTTTTGATATCAACGAAAATCTCGTTGGAAAATTTCTTCTCTTGACAAAAAAAAAAAATGGAAAAAATGAAAATAAAAAAAACAAGAAAAAGAAAAATTGAGGCTTGTATCGAAACTGAATTTCCTACGAATACGAACACCCCGTATATACATCGCGAATTTCGATCTGCAGCCTTCGGTTAGCTGGTAGGAAGCGGTCGAAGCTAGACTTACATTATTACGACAGTCGAGGGCGGTGGGGTGAGATTATTTACATATAGTCGCGATTCGTGTCCGACCGGGTCGACGAACTCCTCACAAAGCATTGAGTTAAGTATTTTTAATAGGTGGACTAACCAAAGTCAATCTAGTTATTCGTTGATCGTTCGACGTTCAACTGTCGGCTGTAATTGATTACTTTACCGAATCGATCCCGATTCTACGCCCCGTCGATGATTTTTAATCACATTCTGTTCGCATGATTGATTCTAATAACTAGCTACGTGATTTTAATATTTGTCGTAACAATACGCTGCGCGCTCCCGCGAATGCCTACCCCCTACCCTGCATCAATATTTATTTCACCCCCGCAATCGCGATTAAAAATTATTTCTCTGTTTCTTCGTGCTCCAAATTAATTGAAAATCTTTTCTTCAACGATCAGTGAGAGATGAAGAAAATAAAAAAAATCTAAAAAATAAAATAAAACACTATGAAATAAAATCTTTTTCCATTTTCTTCTTCTCCCCTCGGTGTTTCCCAGAGGAATACGTTCAATGTCTGACTCGAATATACGAGTCCCAACGTAAGTTTCACGTGTCATTATTTTCGCGTTACTATTTTTGGACCCTTTGGTGCACTCCGATGTTACATGTGTTCATTGTGTCGGGAGAAAATCCATGCTGCATTTGTTATCATTAAAAATCTTAAACTTCACGTTTTTTAATGGTATATATATATATATGGTATATATGAGTTTATTTTCTTATACCGATCTCTATTTCTGATTTTCTTTTGTACTAAAACCCAGTCAAACCTGCAGCCTGCAACGGCTTCGATACAACGTCACTAACTTTATTAGCGCACTGGTGTATTTTCGGAGTCACCGGACGTACGTGTACCGTACCCCCACACCTCTATCGTATTATACGTCTATACGCTAGAGTGCATATCGTGAAACGTGCTGCATCTTTCATTGAATACAAATTCGCACTTGAAACTTTTATTGAATGAGTATAAGAAGAGAAAAGACGAAAGAACAAAAAACGAAAAAACAAGAAGAAAAAAAAGACCGTCAAGGGATGCGTTGGTATTCACTAAGTCATCGACTCGCTCTCGCATCCGGACTTCGTTCGCTAAAAAAAAACAGCGAAATATTTGAATTAAACGGATCCGCAGCAGCATCCCTCTCTGACTCGTATCGATCGATCGAGAATTCGAAATATTTTTTACATCTTTATACCTCGATTCCAAAACCGTTATACTATTTCGGAGCAAGGTATAATAAAAGCGAATAATTACTAGGGTACCTATACTTTTGTAACTCGCGTAATACAAGAAGGTATTAATTTACGGATTACCAGGGGCTTGGCAAGTTGGTATATAAGGCGCGCGCGGGTGGTCCTTAATAACAGAGGAGCGGCTTTCGAATGATAGGCAGGATGGGGCGAACTCTGCAGGTAGAAAGAGTTAAGCGAGGAATGAAAAAGTGAGGGTTTACGGGGTTCACGGGGTTCACGGGGTGGGGCGTTGCAGCGTAGTAGAAACTCTAGTAAGACGTTCGCCGCAGGGATGAAGTTACGTACCTGGTTGGTACATTGGTCCACTGCTAAGATCGGGAAGCCTCTAGGCGCTCTCATTGCACAAAAAGCACTTAACGACACTTAGAGCATCACCATGATCGCTCGCTACGGAGCCACTGTATGTAATGATACAGGAAAGGAAAACGAAAAAAACCAAAAACGAAAAAAAAAAAAAAAAAAAAAAAACCAAAAATCAAAAAGAAGAGACGAAACTGATAGAAAGATGAAAATATTCTAACAGTATAACGCTACAACGATTATTATCTCAGGGCACTTTTCGTCGTCGCACATATAAGAGTTACACTAGATAACACTGCGCGGTCCTGCGTATCGCGAATAAGTTTTGGTCCAGTTGTGTTCCTCGAGCTTGTAGGTCGAAATCGCTTCGACGAAATAGTGAATATAGAATTATTTTTCCAATATACCTAGCGGCGATTAGAGGTGAGATCAATTATACTTTGGAATGAAAATAAGGGGGATGAAATTTTCCCGAATGGTTTTTTGATCATTTATGGAAATTAATTTTTTTTTCTACACTGGCACGTCAAAAGAGAGAAAAAGCTTCGGCTTTAAGGGTGGTGGTTTCTTTAACAAGATTGAAACACGACGGACGTTGCCCTGAGGCAGCAGGCGGTGCACTGAGGATTGCCTTAGCATTCGACCCGACTCACAGCTGAATACCATCGTCGCGCATGCGCCATTTAATGTGGCCGCCATTGCGCCGTCGCTGCTACCGTTACCGCGGCCACCGTCAGCGTCGTCGTCACCACCGTCGCCGCCGCAGTCCCCCCCGTTTCAACCCCTAAATCGTCGTTCTACACCCCTAAAGCCTCCGCTCGCCTGCCGGCTCAACCCCGAAGAGATGCAACTCTGTGGACCCAGACTGCTGTCAGAGAATTAGAATTTTTGATGGTCGGACTGCAGTCGAGGGCTTGATTTGAACTGCAGCCGGTTTTTGACACCCTTAAGTTTTCTCGCCATTCCACCCAGTCGGAGATTATGACGTTCTCCAGATGACCGAGTCGACTGATTCTCGATTCAGAGCTCGAGCTCCAAGTTTTTGGAGCAACGCGGAAGAAGGGTTGGCAACGAATGGACAATTCGAACTTCGTTAGAAAGAAATCAATGCATTCAGTACTGTGAAGTTTTTGTTCCAGATGAAGATCTGGATGAATAGAATCCCAATCTCCTGTATACGTATTTCTCAGTCGCTTCAAGCCCGAGCTTCGTGACTTGGGAATCTCTCATCAACGGATGGTATCGGAATCATTCAAAATCACTTGACTACCGATATACGCCGATAGTGTCTAATTCCTTTTACTTTTTCTCTCGGGAGATTGACAAGGAAAAGCCCCTTCGGGTCTCACCCAGTATCCCTAGACTAATCCTTAATTGGTACACGTGATTCATTCGCCGTCCATTCGTTGTAGCTAACTACGATCTGGTAGCAGTCAAGCTTCCAGAACCCCAGAGGCGATCTCCTTGTCACCTCGGGTCGATGGGATGCCCAGGGTGTTGGGTGTTGGTTATGGTGTATGTTAGTATAGTTGGTTCTTCGTCTGTCTAGCGTATCGCTTTAGGACCGGTAGCATCTCGTGGCAAGTGTAGGTAGTTAGAGGAGCGGATCAGATAAACAAACGGTTTAATATTAGAGTCGGACGTAATCAGCCTCCCAGGTGCGACGCGGTGTTACAAATGTGACAGGTGAGATGAAGGGTCCGATTGGATCCTTCATTCCATCCACGTCCACGTTCGCGTTCAAGAGAAGCTTGTGACTAGTGTGCAGTCCTCCTCGTATTAGAGTACGATATACCTACCTATGTAACCCGTGGTTACTAACTTCGAAGTATCTGGAAACGGAAAAAGGTCGAGGCACTCCTGATGCCCATAGATATTAAAGCCCCGGAGGTCAGTAAGCTCCTTTTCTCAAGTCATCCTTGCTTTGCCAAGACAGAAAAGGTTGAGCCCGAAATACGCTCGAATCAATTGGAAATGGAAGAAAAGAAAGAAAAAAAAAAAAATTACTGGACATTGCGTCTGTAAACGGTGTGCTTTTCTTATTCTACGTACATGTAGGTATGTATAATATGTAGGTATATCGTATGAATGCTATATTTTGTCTTTCCACATTGGTGAGAATAAATTGAATAAATTTTCTATAAATTTGGTGAACGCGGTTGCAGGCAAAGAAATACCCCGGAGTTTTGAAGCCTTACTTTGAGACTCGAGGGTGAAAGTATACACACATATACCGGCGTGGAAGTCGATCGTCTTCTATAAGTGGCAAAGAGTCTTCATTGTCGGGCTGAAGGAGCTGAAGGAAAATTTCGAAGCTCTATGGTGAAAAGAAACGAGATGAAGTAAGCCCCGAGTAGGGTATACGGATAGGTTGCGGATAGAACTTCTTTTAGAGGGTTCTACCAATGGTGGAAAGGCCAAGACCCGAGTCTGGAGGTAGAGGGTGCGCGGAAGGGTGAATAATAACGTCTGAAATTCGAGACGCGGAATAAAACGATGTCTCGGACGAAGAAATGAAGGAAAGAGGCAGAGTAGCGTGTGCGTAGACGTGCAAAGGGACGCGCGCCAAGGCCTCTTCCGTTCGTTCGTTGTAGGCAACCAGAAAGGAAAAGGGAACGAGCGCCCAGCCCGTTCGATAAAACGGAATATCTACCAAGGAACAAATGCAGTCGACAGAAGAATGAGACCCAGGAAGACGGCGAAAGACAAAGAGCAAGAAGAACGCGGAATTCCACGAGTTGGAAGTAGCTCAAGCTGATATAACTACCAAAGGAAAGATGAATTTATGATTCAAACTAGACGTAATTTTTGCAAAGAGAGTATCCAGGTGTTTCCCCCCACTAGCCCAACGTGACTGAAATTATTACGAGCTTGGTTCCCGTTTTTCTGAATTCGAAAATATATTCCCATGTGACCGCATTGGCACTCACACCAGTAGATGAGTTTTGTGATACCAGATTTAGAATGGGTTCCACTCTTTTTCTCTGCTTCTGTCTTATTCTCTTCATCGTGGGCATAGGTAGAAGTTAGTCTTAGGAGTCAGCGTGTCGTACTAACTCGGCATTTAATGACTCTGGGAAAGCTGGGTGCCCTCCTAAGGCAGAGTAACTACAGTGGGTTGGTATAGCCACTTAGCGAGGCTGGGTTTACTTACCATACCCAACATACGGTCATCAAATAGCGCCGCCTCTCGCGTGAAATAGAACCCGTGTCGTGTGGTCTATTCCCTTTTGAAGCCGCAAGTAGGTATGCATGCCTATGCCGAGGATAAGTGCGGAAAGTTTATATGCGTACGCAAGTGCGAATATAATTTTGGAAACTTGTAGCCGCGGAATTTAGCCGATAAATTTAGAGGTAAACTTACACTACATTCTAAAACAGTGGAAATAACAACTGGGAAAAGCTCTCCGCAAAGTAGGTACCCACCTACAGATTATCCTCCATTTCACGCGGATTCGGAATAAACTATAAGAAAGTTTAATACGAACCTTGTGGGGTACGGTAGTCGCCGATAGTGCAGGAATTTCGTACTTTCGATCGCGAGGGGCCTTGCCGCACTCATACTTAGACCCCCATACCTATCCTGGAATGGGGGAGCAGCCCTTTAAGCCGAAAGTACTTGGAAAGTTCAGATACCCTGATCGTAGCGGCGAGGCGAAGCTGCGGGAAGGCATCTACTGGTTGGTGGAAAGATAGGGTATAGGTATAGGTATAGGTGAACCTATAGATGGGGAAGCTAGTGGTAGGTGGTAGGTGGTAGGTTGGGGGTTGCCACGATCCTCGAAGAGACTCGGGAAGTTGAGCAAACTTGAATGTTTATCGCAGCCTGGTCTAGAGCGAGCCTCTTTCTCCCGGCTTCGCCACCCAGTTACTTGCTAAGTGGGTTTGAAATTACGTAAATACATGCTAATTAAAAACTACTAACTAGGTAAGCACACACAGCAGGAGCGGATGCAATAACTAGTACTCGTTCACTGGGCTCACGTTCTCTTACCAACAACTGCAGCACCGCGCCCAAAGCCCTAAGCCCTAATATATACTACACTTTCAAAGCGTATCTGAACACGAAAATATCTGTAGTATGTACCCATATAATCCAGAGGAATGATTCTGAAACTCATTGGAATATATATTCCTTGAAATACCATTCGGTATAGACAAAAAAAAAAAGAGAAGATATTGCAGTTACATCGATTGCTGCAAAGATATCTTGGTGTTTCATTTTCTCTCCCTTTTTTTTTTTTATTCAAAAAACGAAGTGTGCCCGATAAAGAATGTTTGCCGAGCATTACGACGAAGATGATACGTGAAAGTAGAAGTTTGACTTACAGTTCCCGATAGACCAAAGCGATACATCGCAGAAATGTCGGGGTGGAGTCTTTCCCATACCGTAGAAGCGAGAAGTAAGTTGCTGCAGTCGCAATTTGCGGCGCGGTGATTTTTTACCTCCTTTTTTCCTCTCTTTTGTTTTTTTGCTTTCTTTTCTTAATTTTCTTTACGACTCCTTTTTTTTTCTGTACACTGAGAACTTTGGAAATTGCGGGGCTAGGGTTTGGTTTTAAGTTATCGCAAATATTTGCTTGGTGATGGGCGAAATAAACTCAGTTAGTCGAGGGACTATGGCGGCGGCGGATAGTTGGCGTGTGCTAGGGCATCGCGACGCTCACACAGAATACCAAGTAACCCAGTCGCCAACGCGTCTCGAATCGAATAGCCTTAAGCCATTCGGGTTGCTTTCTTAAACCCGAAAAATACACGCAGTTGGTTTTCAATCGACAGTCAATGAACGGAGTATCATGGTCCATAGTGTACAATGTACCTCATCTACAAATACCCACCAAATACTTTTATGCATTATACCCGAAGAACAAAAAAACTCCCCATCGCTTTCTCTCTCCTCTATTTTCATCCCTCTCTCTCTCTTTTTACACAGCTATATGTCCGTATTCTTTTTACTCTGTCAAAGCGAATCATTATTTGCGGATTACTAGAGTATTCCATCAGTCCCGGATCCATTGGCGAGTATTTCCGCCCACCTTGTGGATACTGGTACGTGTATTACGTGAGTTTTCGATAATCGATTCGATCGCTGATTCATATCCCCCCGTCATAGCCGACCGAGAGCTCGTCAAAGTTATTTCTTCAAATCCAGTTATCCAACAAAATCTCATTACCCGGTGGTAAAGTCTACTCGGTTAGTTTGTACTTTCTAAATAGGGGTTGAAAAATCAGCATTGAAATGGAAACCGCAGCGTAGTGCATTGAGGAACGGGGAAGGACAGTGGAGGACCTCCTCAACAAATAGACCTGATTGTCTAGCAGGAATCGGTATAGTGAATAAATCTCGCGGGAATATACGATGTGAGCCGACAACCACAAGGAAGACGGTTCCATATAGGCGGATCATCGGATGAGGTAAAGGGGAAAGGTGGATAGGCTGCGTGGGGCAGGAAGACTATGCTGAATAATGCATTCGTCGGTATTTCCCATCCGCCACACTCATTCTATATGTGTACGCACGTAATACTTGCCCGCAGGTAAGCGCACCCACACAAATTCCAGGATATGTTATTTATATTACAGCGCTCGAGTAGGTACCGACCTTCCTGCTTAATCATTTCTTATTTCGGATACAAACTTAACAAAATTTAACGTTGAACCCGCTTTAATTCAGCGAAATATTTTTATGGGATATTCGGGTATCAAACGATAAGGGGGTTGTTTTCGTAGCGTTTAACTTATACCTAGATGGGGGATGCCTGTCTTAAGGGATTTATACATTGATCCGTGATTCGAGACTGTTCCGTTCTCCTCTTACTCCGATGCGGCTCTGCGTCTCTATAGTCGAGTGACTTTCTTATATCAGATCTAAAACTAGATTTATTTATCTCACCACTGCACCAGCACGTTGCCCATCGCTTTTTGTCCGGACAACGAGGTAGGCGGGTTCTACACTCACCTGGAACAGAAAATAAAAAACATAACTTCGTTAAACGGGTCTGGAACAAAGCTTTACACAAAGTGCAGGTTGAGCTTCCCAGTTATGCATTTTTATCAGTGTTAACCAGGAAATGTTAGCTACAATTATTTCTGTTTTAGAGTCCATGTAGGGAGAGTGCAGAGAGAGTTCTCTGAATTTATGAAAAAAAAATCGTTTGGAATTTACCTATTTTCTTATAGCCTCTAGCTTCTTCTCCTCGAGGCTTGGAATCGATACCACAAAGCGGTCGCGGCTTGGATCTTGAGGTAATGGAATTATAGACCAGTAACTAACTAACTGGTCCGTCCTAAAGTACCTTTCACCACCTTCCGGTGTGTCAACAGGCGAGTAAGTGGCGTTTCTAACATTTGTCGTTGTGATAAATAATATTTGTTGCCAGGTTTGTAAGGCAGTGTATACCAGCTAGCGTAGGTTAATTCGTTAGCAGCTTTAGGAACCGGTAAGGAGACAAGTTTAACAATTTTCTCTACGGATCTTAAAAGCTAACGAGCAGCAAATGCAAATCGCGATATGGTAAGGAATAGTAATTAGTTTTCGATGTCGACGATTCCGACAACGAAAAAACTTTCGAAAACTTGTCAATGCGTTTAGTAGGAGTCGAACGAACGACTGCACACTTTCTTGAATCACGAAACAAAAATGGAGAGAAAAATAATTCTGTATTTCAGATTTTCAAACAGACCGACACGGGCTCGTGCAGAGAACATTCGAAGAATGCAGTTCAACGACTTGTAAGATCCTACAGTATATATTAATTCAGCACTCTAAAGGTAAATTGGTACGGCGATGCGCCCATATGCAGGATTAGTAACGGCAATTTTCTGATCCCTTAACCATAGGTATCGGTTAATTCCTCGCCCAGATTTATGTAATCGTAGAAATGCTCGAAGGATCGATATGAGAAGAGGCGATAATTAAAAAAGTCCCACGCTCGTAATCAATAGAGCCAGACAAAACGCGAACTTTTTGAATCGTCCCAACAAGTCTTTGTGGCTCAATCAGCGTTGCTGTGAATTGATGAAATATTAACAGTTTCGGCAACGAGCTGGGGTCGGCCCTAGTGTGCATATATACCCACGCATTTGCGTATATATACGCCTTGTTGTGTGCTGTACATATGATGGTCGTATATATCATGGATTCACTCGCGGGTGCGCACATCCTGCTCGTCCACCAGGTTCTCTGTGTATATTCTAGCGTCTGTGAATAATCAGCAATCAGCACCGACTGCGGCGGCGTCATCGTGGTGATGCTAACAAACTGTATATACATAGGTACTAGTACCTACACGTGCATACAGAAGATGTAAGAGAAATTCTGGGGTGTCCTAGAGCTTATGAAGGTTCTTCCTAGTGCGTTACCGTCCTCATGTCCCCATGTCTAACGATCCGTTATCAAATCCAGTCCCGTCGAAGCTCAAACACGATTAAACTTTAACCTTACTCCGATCAGAGTCCCTCGATATCTGCAAGTAGGGACGCTGGCGTCTACAATCCGCTTTGGAATTCTCTTTCCTCTTTCACGTGTAGGTATTATACATATATACCCTAACCAGGTTTGGGGACATCGTCAAAAGCCAACAACCCTGAGCCGAAGAAACATACCTGTACCAACTCAGAGGTATGTACAAAGTATATTTAAATGCGAAAGCAAACGCGAGGAGAGATATGCTAATCGGTTGGCACGTTTCAATAAATCGGCGAAGCGTATTTTCGGAGGGACATTTTCGTGGGAGGTAGAAAGGGAGTCGGTTGTAACAAGAAATGTAAATGTTTGGTGGTTGTGGCTGCGTCGTGCGGTGTAGCGCAATGGCGGCACCAAGGGGTTGGCTATGTACCAGCAAGGGTACCAGAGGACAGCCTGGCATAGCTGGTTTTCCCCTGTGTGCGTACGTAATTATATACCCTGAGCGAGGAGTTGGACGGTCAGGTCTATCGTAACACTCGTTTACGGACTCGTGGTTCTCAAGCTGATTAGCGATTGACTTATACGGATTTTTCAAGCCACCAAGAGCTTGTGTTAGGTTCTCAGGCTATAAGGAACGAATATATTATATGTGAAGATCATCTGGCAACTGACCTCAACCACGCCCTGTAAATAGATCCATCAATATGTATGCCCTGGTTACTTCAACCCTTTATTTTACCTCGAGAACTCATCCGCCGTTTCCACCGAGAGATAGAGAGATTGAAGATCATTTCTCATGCTCATAGACCGGTCGAGGCCCTCCGACACTCGTAATTGACAGGCCTTTGCTAAGACCAAAAACCCATCTCTAGGAATAATTGGTGATCTTATCTGAACTTTGTACACGAAAGGTGAACATCGACTGTGGAATAGCCAGAGGATCAAGAAACACGACGAGAGGACCGGCGCAGGAACCACCCTGATCGGATCGCGAGGGAACGGTAACCGTCGAGACAGACTGCGGTTACGCTCAAGACTGCCGTGCACCGAAATACAAACCCGGACGTATAGTGTTGGGGGTCCTGTTTTATATTCAAGCTTGTAGCCCGAGATAAAGCAGCCCGATTCCTTGATCATTTACATTTGTGATCTACAGGTGACTAGGCTTAATCCTATTCTTTCACCTGCGTTACGACGAAGAGCGAAACAAACGAGAGGGTGCCTTCAGAATTGTTCAACAATTTAGTGGTTCCTGCAGACACGTGTGTAGGTACGTCTCAATAGGATCGCTGGGCTCCCTTTGAATCCAGATATAAGTATCCGGCGAGTTTGAAAGCTCCATGGTGGCTTAGGACCATGGCTTTCGGTTGGTGTCTGATGGTTCATTATCTTTGTCCGCATCTCTGCAGCCTGCAGGAGAGATACACCGAACTTATGGTGTGAATTTTCAAATGTATTGAGAAAGTACGAAGGGGTGGAGTGTTGCGTTGGTAATTAATTAGCCTGCGAGTCTTTAACCTGGTTGAAATAAAAAAATGAAAAATAAAAGACTGAAGAAATTCATTTTTCTCCTCGCCCATCACGCTCCCGAATTAAAAGATGTTTTCGCGAGGTACAGCTAGCTTTTTATCTCCTTAAATTCCAGTGATGTGGATAGGGGAAAGCAGCTTTTTAACGGGACGTGTTATTAAGTGGTGTTTTTTTCTCCTTTTTCCCTCGGAAAACACGCCTTAGGCATTTACTGCGGACCTCACAGTTTGCACGTACACGATGAACAGCTGTTTTAGTTTCTCGTGTTATTTTTAATCGACGCTTTGAAAGAGAGAGGGTGTAATGAGAAAAATAAAAATAAAAATAATAACCTACCCTCAAATGGTTGGCAATTTTTTCCATAGAAGTCTCGATAAGACAACAGAGTACATAGTCAGAAAAGTCGCTGCTAGAGACAAACCTTCTCAGTCACTCGAAGATTTACCACCCTACCACCAATAACTCGAGTGAAAATTGACTATCTGCACGTCGCACATTCCTGCTTGTAGTTTTACGGTCTCCCGAGGGATGTAAGTTCCATTTCGCTCGCAACGCAAACTTTTGATGCTCTAGTTCCCCACTGCACCGCCTATCCATTGCGCTGGCTCTAATGGATTTAGTTTATTATTATGGCTGTACTCTGCCTTGATATTTTCCTACTGTGTATAATCCATACCTATATCGTATACCATGGCATGGCTTGAGGATAATAATGATTGTTAATTATTTGGATGCATTTTTATGTAGGTATTCACGTTTACTCGGTACTGCCGCACCGGCACCGGCACGGGGGCAGAGCTCAGAGAGCAATTCTACTGTAAAAAGGTAACGCGTTAAATAATTTTCTCGCATATAGACCGCGTGGTAATCCACCAGGCGGCAAGGTAGATACGCAGCTTTGGCCCCATCCCCATTACCTTCCCTTGTAGGATGATCCGCTTTCGTCATTTCAATTTTGTGTCCCCTTGTGCTGCTCTTTCCGTACCAGCCCTTCCCTTTCCTCTTCCCGTTTCTCTCATGCCAGCAACCTCTTTGCCAGCCTCTAGTTGATCGCCCTCTACGAGCTGCCCTCAAACTCCTGAGAATGCTACAGCTGCGCCAAGCTTTGGGATGCAACGCCTTAGACCCCTCAGCACTCCTAGGCTTCTAAAGCACAAACTCCACGTACCGTATAACAGATAGCTTTACTGCTATACTAGGACAACGACACCACTGTTGTACTCTAAGAACTGTGCAACAGACCCGGTGAAGTACATGGCTTATACAGAGCTGAAGGGTTAATTCAGCTAATTCTCACCCCACGTTTCTTAGCTTTAAAAAATAATGATAAGTTGAGGGCTGCACCATCGTCGACGACTATGATGGAAATAATTTGATAACGTAATTTTACGCTTCTCGAATGTTTCTATGCCTATAAAGGTGTGACAACGTGTTGAATGTTTTCTCAGTTATTGAATTCTCGATCAACGCTGTTTGATAAATTGTTTAATGGTAATAGAAGAGAGTGTGTTTAGATCAAATGCGTCTATTATCGAGTACCTCCTACCACGCAAAGTAGCTAACAACTAGTTACCATATTCTCTATAAGTAGGTGGGTATAATGCCTATACTTTACGGACACAAAGAAAGTTTTTGAGTACTCCCCTCGTTGGCTCGGTGCCTAGCACATCACATTCTCATAGCTTGTTTCAGGGGGTGCGTGCATTAGTTTCGACACGCCTCCGTAGCTCGCGTTTCGATTTAGCCTCATGTTATAGCATCGGAGTGGAGAGTATAGTGCAGGCTATTGTACTCCGAAGAAATGTTTATGTATCGAAAGGTGTGTAGGCCGGAGTATATCGGCGAGGCTCAGCGAAGCTGCGTCACGTCTTACGATCAGCCAGAAAGAGAAGATAGGGAGCTGGGAAGTGCTTTAGAGGGGTGCCGACGAGGAGAAGAAGCGAAGAAAGTTGAGGACGGGTATAGGTACGGGTATAGGGGATGAGAAAATGTGGAAATTGTTAAACTTCAAAGCCACGAGGGATCTTATCCCTGGCTATCGTTAAATTCACTGCAGCCACCGGCGAAGAGGAGGGTTATAGGCTTGTGGTTTGGTTTACAAAGTCTCGTCGTCGCGACCTCTTAACTGGCCATTGGGGTCGAGTGGACTGGCCTCCAGGTTCTAAGTATTGGGTATTAGGCTATAGCTATGTGTATCCACGACGATTCGATACAAACTTATGTATTGACTTTTCATTATTTTCAATTCCGCGTCTTTTGCTATCTCCGTGTTCATTTCCAGCTATACGTTCCTCCCGTGCTTCCTTAGTTTTCGAATCAGCGTCGCGTTAAACTCGGTTTGCTTTGAATACGGCGCGTTGTAAAGGTGAGGACGAAGGGACTGTACAGAACCGGGAGCGTCCAGCCGTGGTTCGTACTCATTAAAATAAAAATCCGCGCACCAGCTGGATGGCTGCCCGCCGAACTACGTCATGTTTATTTCTTTTACTAACGAGTTCACCCACCGTCTGACCAAGGCGACAAACTCTTTTCTCATCGCTTTTCTCTCTGAGCTGCAAAGGCGAGAAGAACGGTTATGATCGCACATAGTCACTGCAGCACGCCCGTTAAAACCTTCCGCTATATGCACAATTTATCAAGGGTGGCGACAAAATCCTACCAGTTCAGGAAAACCTTTTAGATATATAATAGTTCTCGCTCGGAAGGTATCAATTTTTATCAAAAGACTTTCCTTGCGATATCATTTCACACTCCACATACATTTTTATCAATGTCGTGTCTGGGCAGATGAAACAAGTCTAATCGCCACGAAGCTTTGCGCACATTCGTGTGTCTTCTGCAACGTCCTCGGTACCAGATTAGTCACGTTTTCTGCTCTAATCCACGTCGGGTGATAAGAATTTTCCCGAATACTAAAACACGCGACGTATGTATCCGCGTAGCACTTTCTCGCTGCTGGATCTACACTGGCAACAATTATTCCCACGTCGAGCATTACCAGGGTAGAAACATGGGATAGGTGAGAGACGGAGAGAAGAAGAGAAGAGGAGAGGAGAGAGGAGAAGAGAGAGGTCGCCAGCGCAGCAGCCAAGCACAAATATGAAAGCCCTGGCTTGGCGTTGGCAGGGTTAGTCCCCTGTTGTGTTTACTCTTGAGCGTTCGTTATCGCTCGCTAATTGAGCCCTTGACGCTGGCGCATTCGTACGAGAGGGAAACGGGGGGCAGTTGGGGGTTTTAGTCAACGCTACACACGCACGAAAGTCCGGAGCCCGTACAGTGCCAATGCCGCGAGGCGGTCTAGCTGCTCATTTACTTCCACCCTGACTCGGCCCCGGCATCCCTTGAAATTTAATTACATGATTTGGGTAAAAAATACATTAGGAAGTACCTGGCTGTATTTCCCTTTCCTCCTTCCGCCCTCGCCCTTTCATTTAGTGAGAGAAAAAACGGCTGACAACTATAAACACTAGCTGTATGGATATGCACATAGGTATATACCTACATAGGGGCTGTTGACTGTTCACAATTTGGCGAACGATATTCATCAGCGGAAAAATGAATTTCCCAAAATGCTAAGAGCTGGGTACGACATTGCGTGCGATATCCATCCTCCATTAAGAGATAAAGAAGGTCTATATCGAAGTCGAATACTTGTCACGGTTATAGACTTCGAAGCCGCGAACCGAGATCGTTGAATACGCGAAGCCGTATCAGAAAATGACGATGCAGCCGTACGATGAAAAATAGCGTCAGCCCTGAGTGAAGCGAACGGGAATGAAATGCATGGATTGGTTTAGCCCCGGGGCAGGCTGTTTCGAAGCTGGTATAGACAGCTGGGTGATGGATTACTAGCGTCAGCGAGGCTCTTTCTCTCTTACTCTCTCTCTCTCCCACTCTCTCTGCCTTTACTAGGATCGCACAGTACGACTGATCGAAAGAAGATGGTGATGCGTTGCTTGGGGCATCAAACAAAAATTCTTAAATTCATCCTCTAAGTGCATTCCCATGCGGATCCTACGTCGTCAAAGACCCAGCTCTGGCAATGAGCTTGCGACGATGTGTCATGCAATCTAAGCTCCGAGTAATTTCTTGTTAAATTAATGCCTAGCCAAGCACACAA
Source organism: Tenthredo livida (assembly GCA_963992785.1). NCBI lineage: Eukaryota > Metazoa > Arthropoda > Insecta > Hymenoptera > Tenthredinidae > Tenthredo > Tenthredo livida. Next base: position 4,436,518 of record OZ023071.1, on the reverse strand, counting down.
GACGTCATATATATCCTTGAGCTACGTAACAACCGATCTTAGCTTGTATAGTTGTGCACGTAGGTATATAGGTGCTAGTTTGAAGATGGGCTAACGTAAATACCCAGCGGCTATACGTAACACGTCTCTCCCCATGCTTGTGGCAGTTAGGATGAAGAGAGGGTGGAATCATACCCGGTTACCCACTTAGCATTATGTGCGGTTCATTGACAATCGTTCATTCAAATAAGTGTATTGTTTTATTTCGAAATACTTCTTTCCCGAAAAGATCGGAAATCAAGGGCGTAAGTCTTTTTGTATTTCTCTTTCCTCAGATCTTTTATATAACGCGTTTGTGCGCTGATCAGAAGACCACTAGCCTGTGATAATATTGGAATTTTATAGAATCTTCGGAGCGTCGATAAGGATCTTTTTTTTTTCGTGATTTTTGGGGCTGGAATCGAGCCTGTGAAATCGGCTGGTCGAAAGTAACAATGGAGAAGGCCGTGTGGATGGTAGAAGAAAGCTACTATAAACCGAAACGATAAGAGCGAAAGGTTTCCGAGATTTTGGTACGGCATGGGGTGGTGGGATCAAATTTCGGTCACTGCATTGGGGAATAGCTACCATTTGTGAAAGAAGGCTTGCTTTATTTGCGTGAAAAGATGGAATATTACAGACAGAGAATACCTGGGCTACGAAAAAGTAAAAAAGAGAAAAAAAAGAGAGAAAATATCGTAAAACAAGGAATTATACCAAGAACCTCCTGCTCGAACCGGGAACTCAGAACTCGGAACCACAGAGCAAAGAATGTCGACGACTTTGCGCGATATCACGTTCAGGCAAGCATGCCAAGATGAATGAGGGAATATAACGATATGCTGGAAGAGTTCTTCAAATTTATAGGCTCATCGTGAGGCACGGCTTGTCCCAAATAAAAGTGAATTGCGGCTGGGATCAGATATTCGTCGTTAAAGATTCGCTCTCGCTCTTTATTCAGATGAAAATTCAACTCGGCTTCCATATTTATACAGCGAATACTACGTAGCAGACCTCATACGTACATTGAGGTTTCTATTAAAAATGCATAATGCAAGATGTGTGTATGAATATGAATATCAGCAGAATTAGATAAGGAGTAACAATAATGAGGGCGAGGATCAGAGCTGGAAAACGATAGAAACAGATTGTTCCGAGGCTAAAAGTGCCGTTTTATTTTTCGAGTATAGCGCTAGTACTCCAACACTATCTTGTCTAGGGTTGGTGGGTTATCTTGCAAAGAAGACTTTGAAGACCTGTGTGTAAAGGTGCCTGGTGCCGGGAATAAATGATGATATTGGTGGGAAGAGGTAGTGGTGCTTTCCTTCTTAGATATCGCTTTACCCTTTGTGCAGGGATACCGTGTTGTATATATAGTGCTCGATGCTAGCAAGATCATTCGAGAGAAAAGTGTTACTTATCTTTGTCCGACCATTAAAACGGATCTTACGGTTACCGCCGCGTTCTTTAGATGGGAAAAAGGTAGTCTTTCGATCATGCCGGCAACACTTACCCCACGTTAAGCGGTGGCTCCCGGTTTCAATCGGTTTCCCAGATCCCGTTTCAGGGCATTTCGACTTCGATAAGACAAAAGTAGTTAAGTTTTGTAGACGTAAGCCAAGAAGTAGGATTATATATCTGTCAGGATAGTCAAGAAACGGTCAGAGATCCAAAAGAATTATTTTTCCAAAAGCTAAAGAGTGCCATTCTTAAAATTTTCATGCAACTTCCAATTGGACATGAAGTCTTTTTCTTTTCACCCTGCAATGAGATGATTATAGCGCTGCTCAAAATCAGAAGTACGTGTTTTTGGACCACTCTAATATGCATCTCACGACGTATGCGCGGATGTCATACCTGAATGTACCTATACAAACTGACTTTAAGCACAGCTTCTCATCGGGCTGCGGAGAATATCGTGTGGTCGAGTAGCGGTGTGGCAACAGGAAGGCGTGAGATAACGTAGAACACATAAACCCTCGGTGGCTACAAAGCAAACGTGAAAACCGCATACGAATAATAACGCCTTGTGTTCGGCATAACTTGCTGAATAACGTAGGTAGCTGCTACATTTTCCAGGTATCGTACATGAGTTCGGATTTATTCATATTTACCAAAAGGATGAAAAAACTGCTTGCGAATAATAATTTTTAGCCAGGTTCTTGTTTTATCTCTAATTGCAATTATTCTCAAGCCTTTCGTGTCGCTGAAAAAGAGGGTCGATTGGAGTAGAATACAAAAAAACGAGTATACGTAAAAAATCACGGGTTTATCCGTCAGGGTTAAGGTCAAGGAGTTGGTATAGAAGTTCATACCGGAGACAAGGACTCCGCGTAGCCTCGTTGGAAAAACGACCGATATAAAAGTTCTGTGAAAAAGTTTCCTAGCGTTTTTCACCTCTTATTACGGAAAGCAGACTTGTCAATTAATAATCGACGAGTTACCCCTGCGGGGTTCTTCTTCGTGGTGCTTGACGTCTGCAACTTCTATACCAAGGAACTGCAGCGCTTGTCCATGATTTGTATCTGTCTTTAATTTTTATCAGACGGCCAGCCGTCTCCTTGCTGACCAATTTATCAATTACTTGCCATTTACTATCATTTATATACTCTACTAACCAGAGTTAGCGGATGAATGACTCGTACTCGCTCTGTACTCTTCCACAATATTTCACACACGTTCGTCTAACGTAATTCAATTCTATGCTATATTTCAGTTCATTTTTTGTCTAGGCAAAGGATGAAATAACTTTCTCGTCCTTTACTTTCCTGGCTAGAATCTAGAACCATATTGAGAACTGAAAAATGACTGCGTTGAAATTGTCGTATCTTTCAATTTTCCAATTCAATCATCGCGCTAATACCTCATCGCTTTCGCTAGCCAAAGCTCAATTTAGAAGCTATTAAACGTTCGATGTAAAGGGGGTCTTATGCGTCGGCGAAAGTGTACGAACCGTTTATTCGAAGAGTGACGTGCCAAAGGTAACGCGTTCTAGGTACGCAGCAACAAAGAGATTGGCCAGGTGCTACTTCATCGACGTAAATGCCAATACTCAATGATCAATGGTGGTAACAACGAGCGCACGTATCGGCCTTGATAAATATTCACACGGGCGAAGGAGGATCGTGTTTGAAGTACGAGATCAGAGAGACGCTAATAAAACAGTAGTATTCATCATGAGTATTCATTATAGTTTATATCGATCTGGCCTTAAATCTTCTGCTCATAAGTCAGTATAGAGAAGATAAATCGCTTCCAACTTTGGTCAATTCATTCGCTTACCTATTCCCCGACTGTTCCACAATCGTATTTCTGATTCAAGGTGCAATTTTTCGACTCCATTTATAGTAACCACTATACAATTCAGCAGCTCACTCGATTCTACTAAAAGATGAATCCCCCAGTCGCTGCAGCAAATATGGCCGGGAATATGGGATAATATCATTTTCTAAAAATATATGAATTGCCTTTTCCCATTAGAAGTCACCCAGGTGCACCACCTGCTCGAATGTCCTTATAAAACTCGTATCGTACTACGATTAAAATGGAAAGACGCCAGAACATCAGGCGCACAAGGCCGTGGAAAATTGCAGTAGGTATACCAACCACAATGGTTAAAGTCGCCTTAAAAGGCATCGCTGCACTTGATTTGTCTCTGCGGTGATATAGGTGCGGATGAAGGTGACATTCTATTTTTTTTTCTTACCGTGACAAGTAATTCCGAGATAATTCAAAGGGGCAACCCCATGACTTTGCAAATTCTAGATTACCCACTTGCAAACACGAGAAGGGGGAGTATTCCGCCCGATTCGGCGGAATGAAAATATAAAACTTTTCAGGCTAACGATTAAATTCAGCTCCTTGTCCAAACTTTGAGGACGGAACGATTGATTATTTACTCCCGCGGGAGAGTGGAAAGAGGAATCTAAGAGGCAGGCATGCCCTAATGAAATCCCTTTCCTTTGCTTCATAGCGATTTTCACTCGTCGCCATTATCTCCACGTCAAATTACACCGACGACACCCCCGCCTTCACTTTCCCAATCACGATAGTGATGAAAATAATAATTACATTTATACAACACTGCGGATGTACGAGACTGTCTACTCGGTGAAACATTCGATCGAAGGAATAACTGGAGAGTCCTTTCTGCCCATCATGAATATTATTCATATAAAATTCGTAAATTAAACTCCTCTTCCGGACCCTGAAGAAACGATTGATCTTCGAACCTAATTTCAACTTATTTCATTCACCCCGAATTAACATTCTGTCTTATACTCGACGTGAAACCCTCAGGTTCCGAAGTCACATTCACCTGCTATTTCGCCGTCATAGACCAAGGGCCATTGTAATTATTTGTGCGATAAATTAGGTTGACGCGTAAGGGAACTGTCCATAAACTGGCTCAATTATCCACCCTGCATGGCAGGGCAATAAACATTCTGGCAATGCGCTACGTTAACGTCACTCACAGGACATGGCTTACGGGCTCACCTCGACTCAGTAGACAGACAGACAGACACATCATTCTATTAAGAGGTCAGAGAACGCCTGAATGTGTAACCTGGCTGATCCCAGTGCGACACTAGCTTGCAACAGGGGTTTTATCTCCAATTTTATAAGATAATTATAATATTTATCGTAATATATTTATCTATACGCGCAGTGCATAACCGAGGATATTAAATACCCGGTAATAGTGTTATAGTCCTTCGTTTTACTGATTCGCGTTAAAGCCGAAGTGGCGATAGCGTTATATTGTTTGGTAAAGTATTTTGCTTTAGCTGTTTCGCAGTAGTAGGCGACGAGCCGCGAACTTTTCTGCCGATGGAAAATTAATGACAAAGTTTCAGAAATTGATCCAGGATCGAGGAGAGGCTAAGCCGGTGTTTATGTACAGTCAATAAAAAGTTGGTCCCCCTTTCTGTTTTTTTTTTTCTTTTTACTTTTTTTTTTCCAAGGACTTGACTGTGCGACTGTAAGTTGGATTTCATCAAGATTAGCAGCTCGACGCTGTGTAAGTTTTAACGACAATCGTTTAGTAGGCGTTTGAATTAGCCAAGCGCGAGCTGAGTTACCAAGCTAATTATGCTTGTTCTCAGTTTTATGTTTAAGCCCTAATACAAAGACGGTTAAAAATTTACTCGGGTACTTGGCCCTCGGAAACTTAATTTAGCCATCGATATTGAACCGATAACGATACACTTTGCCAGCACAATATCTATGACTACTCAATCAAGAGGCGACCTCCGTGACTCGTGAGAAGACGATACCTGCGAAATTCGAAATCCAAATTTTTCGAACTTGGCGAGGCTTCCTCACGGGGGTTGTTATGGCGGTTGTTATTCCCTGCCTAGAAGATTTGATGAAAGCGAAGGGGTTCCTTGTTCAGACTTTTAGATTCGCCTTGGTGCTTTTCCGTGCCTAGGAATCAGTTCCTGAGGATTCGCTGTTCTCATCAGAGAGTTGTGATACCCTATGGTTTGTATGTAATTTCAGCCATAAAAATTGAATAGAATGGGATAAGTAAGATGAGGGTGTCAGGCTCAAGATTCAACCTGCTCCTGGTACGAAGACATTTGAAACGCCTGATGTTTGCGATGATTTCTCTCAAAGATTGGGATGATTTTTATTTTCATTATATCGTGAACGGAGATATAGCGAACGTGATATAACTTATTTGATATTTCATCCGCCAAAGCGTTGATGAACGTCGGCCATAGCTGCCGTGGTACTCGTTAATTTGCACAACAAGCCCTCCTCGTTAACAAATGCTTTACACCACCCTCTCCGGAACTGGCAAGGTGAGCCAAAGTCCGCTTGGTAGGGGAACGGAGGTTTAGGGTAGAGCTTGGAGCTGGGGAGGTTCGCAAAATCGCTACGTAATTTCGTACGGTCTCTCTGATTACGTAGTAATCGGGTATAACCGCGTATACGAGACGCACGAGGTGACGGTGACCTCCGAAGTTAACCCCTTTCAAAGTAATCCGTACCAAAAAGAAAGAGATAAAAAAAAAAATCAAATTTCTATCTCAAAATGAATTTGTTGAATTTGGTGGACGATGCAAATACGAATTACTTTCACCCTGTGACTTTGCTTTCTCTTCTGATTTCTTGTAACTAAGGATAGAAGAGAGCGAACTATGAGGTAGAATAGAAGAAACTAACTTTCAAACTGCAAAAGAGGAGGAATAATAATAGAAATAATGGATGTAGAGGAGAAACAAAAAACAAAAAACAAAAAAGAAAAAACCACAACAGCAAGGCAATCTCGTTCCTCGTTACCGAGATATAAATTTTTCAAGACTGACTCAGTGAATAGACTGTGATGGGGTAGAGCAGTGCAGGGCGGTCAGGTAGCTGAAAGAAAAACATCTCCCATGTATACTGTATGGGATACGAGTGAGTTGGCAGAGTTGTTAGTTTAGTTCAGAACTCTATACGCTATGTTCTAGGCCCTGTTAGATGCCCGGGAGGGATGCAGAGATGCTAATGACAAGCACTAGCTAGATTCCTTACCGTTCTATCTATGTACCCACGTAAAGCCTGCCCAAAAACCTCACCTTCATCCTCGCTACGTTTATCAATTTTGAAATATGAATAGCCATGCATTGATATATGCGTATACATAAGTAATAAAACATCGTAGTCTATCTCGACGGACGTTGAAATTCACCGTTACTTTAATTGGACTTGAATCACACTTGCAGTCTCTCTCAGTTCCTTACGTCATCGACATTCGATGAATGTGTTTTTTGGAACTAGACCATTTCCGTTTTATATTCATTTCGCAAAATATCTTAGCCTTCAATCTTGGCTTTCGATCGTATGCCTATACGGCGCCCTTTTTCGCGATGCGAAAGCGAATGGGAGAGACACGCGGTGGAATGTCTGCGTATAGACGAGCCAAGGTGCGCCAGAAGTGTTACTTCCGCGTGCTTTACCTTCTCAGAGACCGTTCTCCCGACCCCTTCATCTTCCGCACCACATCTCGCAAGAACCACCAGTCAGAGAGGACATTCTTTTGATAGACCGAGCTATAGATATTTACGTGTATCTTCGATGAGATGTAACTAATAAATTTATTTAAATTAGAATATAAATTTCCATGAAATTGTGTTCGGCGTTATTCGATTTAATAATCGATTCAATATCCATATCGTTGACGTGTGTGTTTTAATTGAACACTTCGAGGCTGAATAAAGGGTAAAATAATTGTCGTAAACTTGAACCCTGCGTCACTTTAAAGTGAATTTATACCGTTATTATCAATTGTTACATGCATAAGTTTACGCCCGGATTATGCACCGCTCGTTTTCTTGGGTGAAAGATATACCTGTCGCAGTGGGCAGGTCCAGTATGGGGTCAGATGCGGGGCCTTTTGAACTAGATGTGAGGTCCGGACCCCCGCGGAGGTCCCTATGGACCACCCCCGTCTGCCAACAAGGATGAAAATGAACTCCGGCGCGTTAGGTGGAAAATAATAGAATAGTGTATGCATAAATAATACGCAGAGGGCGCGACCCATGGTACATATACATTTTCTTTTTATTTCCAAGGATAGATGCGTGGGTGTTGTATGCTATATGCTCGCGCGCAGCGGAGGGAATAAGAATTAGTCTTACAATGTTACGATGATAATCGAAGTAGCTGCTATTCTTTCCGAGGATTAACGTGTTTTATTATACGAGATTTGGAATCGATCTTTCCAATCCTGCACGCGACATTCTTTCGAATCTTAATGACCGTAGAAAAGAGGCCGTATCTTTACCCTGCCCTTTCCCGAGTCCTCTTTTTTGCCTTTTTCAACCCCCGGGGGTTACGGTCTTCGGATAGACTGGAAAGCCGGCTCAAAACATGGAGGATTAAAAGAAACTACAAAAAATGTCACGCTCAGTCTGTAACCCGGCTGTAAGTTACGAACGCATAAATAACTTTGTCAGAGTTTTAGTACCCTCTTATCTTTTGATGAGTGTAGTAAAATAGCGTCGTATTGTGTGGATACGGTGTAGTTAGTTTGAATCTTTATTCCCCCCCCCCCCCCTTTTTTTTTATTTTTATTCATTCAACTTTTTAATCACTTAGCGAATTAATGGAAATTGAAAATGTAGAATTGCGATTAGTCGAGGACACGGATGAATTGAGAGATGCTGGGAAGGTTTTAATTCTCTCTTGTTTTAAGAATCGCAGTGGCTTCGCACTCAACGCAATTGTAAAACGTCCGCTCCGGAGAAGATAAACAAAGCTTATAAAAGCAAGAATCAGAAGACAACGGTTCAAGTTCCTTCCTTAAACCTTCGTCCTTCGCTGCTTGCAGGTATCTCGCTTTTGTTGGTTGTCTTGCGCGCCACGTGAAAGAGAAGAGAATTAAATTTCAAGGTGTATTTACAGAGCCGTATTTTCCTTCGATATTAACACATCGGCAAACAGTCGTTATTAATTTTATTTCCGTTGTTTGTTGAACGCTTATGGAGCTTACTCAACCACCACCAAAATTAAATACCCTTGTTCCTCGAACAGGGCGAATACGGAACGCCGAAATATTTATTCGTAAACATATTGACGGCCAATTAATACAAAATTTAGCCAGATTATCGGGTATAACGTACCTACACACAACGGTTATTTTTTAATTAAAACTTCGCTTGTTCCTTCGAAAACTAATACCTATACTGAATTTCAATCCGCGAGTTTACGCACCGGCGTTAATCATACCGCCCGAAGCTTTAATAAATAGAATTTAAACACTTCAAATTAAACCTAGACATGATGCATAAAATTTTATTACTTTCTCAAATCTCGAATGATTCTGTCAAGCGATTCAATTTTCACCCATGAATAGGGGGAAGTCCCATAACGCCGGACGGCACCTAGAACCGGACACTGCTAGTATCAGCCAAACTAGAAACATAATTCACAATTCTTTTGCGTGGTTCGAACATGCTTAGCCGGCGCGGTAGTGGAGGTGTTTTGCTAGCGGCATTGTGCGTGCATGCGTTGACGAGAGACATTTGACATTTGACCCTGCAGAAATCTGCGTCACATCTTATTTTCTCGTGAACATAACCTGAACAATTGGTGGTTCTGCTATTTTATTTCTCAATTAGAATGTTTGTTGGCATGTATACTTTCATACAATGTAAGGTGAAAGTAAATATTCCTGCGGTTTAGCATAGATTTTATCATTTAGTCCGGCATTACGGGTCCCTAATATCGGACACTCGACTAGTTCCCCAATACCGGACACGGCTTTTTCAACTTATTTCGGTTATTTGTAAAGAAATTGTTCTTACTCGTTGTAGCGGTATTCTAACTATGGCTGACCAGTCCGAAACACGGGAAAAGGGAAAATGGTTAGCGAAAAATATGAAAAGTATTGCCTGAGAAGATGGCTTGTAAACAGGCTAACGTGAAATATGAGGTACCTAGGAGTACCTTGCTTGAACGACATGAAAACACACATCGAACTTCTTTCACCACTCCCAAACACTGCAGTGTGATGTGTGTGGTGTGTGTGTGTGCTGTGTGTGATCGCTGCAGGATATAATAATTTCTTTCTATCATTTTTTCCATTCATACCACCACTGTCCGGTACTAGGTGCCACTCTTCTGAAGCAACCGTTTTTAATACTGAATATAAAAATATTTTTTCATCAGTTTGACGTTAAATGAATGTTCAAAATGTTATCATGTTACCATAAATACTCCAAAGTTTACTATAAAACTGAAAAAGATCGAAAATCCTATCTATTTTGTAGTTTTATTAATGAATAACCTTAAGTGTCCGGTACTGAGGGACTTCCCCCTAAGGTTTTTCTTCTTCTTTTTTTACAACGCATTAATATGGCAATAGGAAAAAAGGAGAGTCCAGTGATATTGCAAGCACAAAGGCCGCAGTAGCGATTTCCATGCGAAGGTCGGAAATCGGAAATTCATCATAGACCCGCGGCCAGACGAACGAATTCGTGCGCGATATGGGGGCGTAGACACAAATCGCTAGTTGAATTCCGTTAAATGGTTATTGGCCGACAGAGGCAAGCAGTCACTGCAGAACGACCGGATGCACGATTTACCAAACATACTTTTGCAAATTCGATGTATGATAATTTTTGTCGCAAACAATCGATTTCCAACTGATAAATCGTTCTCCTTTGTCACATTATTGTTGAACGAAGCGCTAAATTTATACCAGTTTTGGTACCCACCGCGTTCCATAGGCAGTGGCACCCGGCACCACGTTATTGCGTCGTTTCATCAATTGAATCCAAACATCACGCCCTTCGGACTCAAACTCCCCCGATAAACGAATCGATTCGTAAATATAGATTTCAGTTAGTTTCGCAACATTTTCTCTATCAACGAAACGGTGCTTTAGCACGCTCTCTGCTTTTTCCGAGTTATACTTTTACCAGCAGCATACATACATATTAGGGTGGTCCTTAATTCGGTCATGTTCGAATTTTGATGATCCCTGCATGGGGCAGAACGTCTCCAAATACATGCAAAAAATTTAGTCCAAACCGCAGGTTCCTATCTGAATTCTACTTTCCCGTTATAGTATGCTTCAGACGGCATAACGACATATCGTTAAATTTTGTCTCGAGATGAAATTTAGGGTTTCAAGTTTGTTTCCTGTTCATTTATTTCGTGATACAATTATTCATCGAGTATAACCGTTCGACTACCATCAAGCGGTGATATCTGGATCATTTCGAGGCTCGTTGGTCCCGCAGCTCGTCGTTGTTCATGTGATCCATGGTGAGAATCAGACCCGAGCATTGCCATCAAATCAATGGTTTCGCCGAAAATTAATTAATGCGATGCACAGGCTATCCGGTCCGCTTCTGCCAACTGGCGCAGACCAGGTTGACCGTGCATCACTGTTTGCTAACCGCAGCGAATGCTTCGCTGTCCGCGCGGAGTTCGCGATTTGTTGGAAAACGTTTGTCAACAATGACTTTTCAAAACCCATAAATCACGAGAGATTTCCTGATAAAATTTACCCTTAAATCCTGATTGGTTTTTCAGGGTGGATAGAATTTAGAGATAATTTTTTTTTTTTTAAATTCCGTTAAGCTTGAGAGAAAAAAAAATCAGAACGATATAACTAGGTACAGATAGATGGATAGATTTTTTCATTTTTATATTTTATTTCAATTTAGTATAAAACGAATAATGTTACGGGCGCTTTTACCCTACGTGTTTGAAAATCTCTGCTGAGTTTGGGTGATTATTAAACGCGTGTGCCTGCTTCTACACTCGAGCGAAATGCAGTAGCTTCAGCATGGTTGATGTAACAGACGACGTCAGCAGATCCCTACATCACGGTAATTGTGTTTACGTGCGTTTACGCTCTAGTGCAGAGTTTGTGGTTTCTCAAATTTCAGCAACTCGAGCCTCGACGGTAACCAAAAGTACAGAACCATTCTACGGCATCGTTTTTCCTCACTCATTTGTCAGCCACTATTAGCTGCTCGACGAGAAACGCGTGAATTTCACGTCAAAAGGACTTCAAGTACAGGGACAGTTTATTTGACGTGTAACTTTGAGCAAATAACAGCTGATAATACGTGTAAAAATATTTTTACCCCTTTCAACTCCCGATCGATATCCCCTACGTCACGTCAACCCTGTTTGGCAAAGCTCCCAACGTTCAACGTCTAGACATATATATCAAATTATCCTCATTCGCGAAGTGTAATGCAATTTAAACATAAATTATTATATCACTTAAATTTCATCGACGGGCTAAGAAGAATCGTAAAACGGATTCTAAGAAATCATCGGTTTGGTTTTTTATACAGCACTACCAACAGTTCGATAATCCGGAAAATCGTCGGCCGTTGAGTTCTTCGTTTATTCATCCGCGTGTGAATTTAAAAATCGAACATGATCAGAAATTCATTGTTATACGTATACCTACATGCGATATGTTTTTTAGTCGGCACCCCCCCTGCGCCGGTGACAAGGTTCACCTTATTAACTCTTTTGATCGCAGTGTTCCCCACACTCGATAAGGGTAAAGATAAGACGACAGGCACACCGTGTGCCTGACTCACATGAAATATTCATACGGGTTATTTGTTGTCCTGACATGACGGAACGTAAGAACCAATTAGGGTGAAATCACAGCCAGTGTTTTGCGTGTCCGGGCTACGAGCTCGCATGGGTCTACACTATCAGGGTATTGAGTTCTATACCAAGTCTTGGCCGAAGCAAACGGCCATTGAATAATCGCGGCATGTTTCACTGTCACATCACATATTCATTACTCCCTCTTACCTATCCCCGATCCTCTGTCCGACCAAATCTATCGCGACGATCATCTATTTATTAGGAGCTTTTCGGAGCGACCTCAAGATCGTCTGAGCTCAATAATGCGAGATATATGGTACCAAGTGTGGCTTTTGGATCAATTCACTCAAAAATAGCCGAGTTCTGCATGAGAGCAAAAAATTGAATCTTATCCCATTACCTTCATGTTGAATAATTACGTTACCGGGTTTGGGGTTGGTAGAGGTCAGTAAAAGCGCCCAACGTTCGGAGGCTTTCGTCAGGAAATGACGACGTATTTGATTTAAGCTACGCTACGCGAGGGTCAAGGGTCAATTAAAGCAAATCATTCTGAACTCCCTGGGTGTTCATAATCTTGTAAAGAAAGAGACATCGCTGAGAGCCGGTCACTTTGCGTTTACACTACGTACAGTGGAGCTATGTGAACTTGGCCCCCTAATATTTGATATTGGGAAATTTGTCAGGTGAAAACGATTGCGCATCGTTTGCGCTTGTTTACGCACAATTTGCTATCGTTTGCGCCGCCTCAGTTTTTGAGTGAAGAGAAAATCAAATTTAGGGGGGGGTAGATTCACACTGCACCCCAACTTTGAATATCTCTTTTTTTCTTTTTGGCCATCGTGTGCGCATCGTTTGCGCACGTTTGCGCCCCTATTACTGTCATTTGCGCCCTCACCGTTTTCCAGTTATGTCAGAAAAAAAATTTCGGGCTGGCCCCCAGAATAAAAATTTTCCGGTCCTTTTTTGGGCGATCGTTTGCGTTTCGTTTGCGCATGTTTGCGCCGCGATTACTTTCGTTCACGCCTTAACCCTTTTCCAGTTATGTCACAATGAAAATTCCAGGCTGGCCCACGAGAATTAAAATTTTCCGGTCCTTTTTTGGCAATCGCTTGCGTTTCGTTTGCGCATGTTTGCGCCGCGATTACTTTCGTTCACACCCTCACTTTTCTTCAGTTATATCATAAATAAATTCCAGGCTGGCCCCCCAGAATTAAAATTTATGGTTCATTTTTTTGCGATCGTTTGTGCTTCGTTTGCGCACGTTCGCGCCGTGATTACTTTCATTTGCGCCCTCACCGTTTTCCAGTCATGTCAAGAAATTTTTTTTTCAAAAAACGGGAACATCTTCATTACTAGTGTTGCTACCCCTCCAGGTTTGACCCGGAGTCTACGGGTATAGTAACTTAAGTTTTGTCGGGGAACGCGTGATAGTTTTCGAGATACAATATAAATTGAGTATTTTTTAGAATATTTTTAAGTTAATGACAGTAATCGCGGCGCAAACGAAACGCAAACGATCGCAAAAAAAAGGACCGGGAAATTCTAATTTTGGGGGGCTAGCCCAAAATTTTCTTCGCAACATAACTGAAGAAGGGTGAGGGTGTGAACGAAAGTAATCGCGGCGCAAACATGCGCAAACGAAACGCAAACGATCGCAAAAAAAAGGACCGGGAAATTCTACTTTTGGGGGGCTAGCCCAAAATTTTCTTCGCATTATAACTGAAGAAGGGTGAGGGTGTGAACGAAAGTAATCGCGGCGCAAACATGCGCAAACGAAACGCAAACGATCGCCAAAAAAAAGGACCGGAAAATTTTTATTCTGGGGGCCAGCCCGAAATTTTCTTTCTGACATAACTGGAAAACGGTGAGGGCGCAAATGACAGTAATAGGGGCGCAAACGTGCGCAAACGATGCGCAAACGATGGCCAAAAAGAAAAAAAGAGATATTCAAAGTTGGGGTGCAGTGTGAATCTACCCCCCCCTAAATTTGATTTTCTCTTGACTCGAAAGCTGAGGCGGCGCAAACGATAGCAAATTGTGCGTAAACAAGCGCAAACGATGCGCAATCGTTTTCACCTGACAAATTTCCCAATATCAAATATTGGGGGGCCAAGTTCACATAGCTACAGTGGCGATATCTTGCTGCAGGTGACACGGGCTGCTATGTAAGCAACTCTGTTTTCCGATGACATAGACACAATCTAACAAACGCAAGACCACCCTGTAACCGGACAGAGTAGACCCCGACGGAGATTGTGCTCCTGACGACTGTCATGTCCAGGTGTGGCCTCATCCTGCCACCCCCTTCACAGCCAGTATTTCGCCTCCAAAACCTACCCTTTGATTCGAAACGTCATAATTTTCGGTTTAAATGCGGTTTGGTATATCATTTTTTTCATCATGATTTTGAACAGCGCTAGAGAATCTTTTTGAAAAAAGAATTTGTAAAGCTTCGTAGTTTGTAAGGATTTTTTTTTCAGCGAAAAATGTGTGAAAAACAAAAAAAAAAAAATGAAACACAAAAACAAACTAGTGCGGTTTGGATTTGAAGGCTTTCATTTCTACTTGAATTTTTAATTGAATAGTTGTTAAATTCTCCAGAGTGCAATGTTGAAGTTCTTTTTTAGCCGATATTCGATAGTCGACTTCGCCTCTCGGCTGCAAAAATTTTTTTTGATTCTTTTTTTGGTAGGAATACGCGATGGATGTTTGCACGCAATGTGGGGAACAACCCCCTACGGTATGGTTTAAATGGTGACCGGGTGCTGAGTCATGGTGGCCATCTGATAAGCGGAGGTATACTACCGCGTATGATACTTGCGACTAGAGGCTGGTGCGGGGGAGGGAGTGACGTAACTGATGACAGAAACATCCGGTTCCGGTTTTATATGCAGTTCAAAGGAGCTTAGCGTTAATTACCATCGTTAGAACCTTTCCGCCGCATGCATTCAATGCATAAAATTATCTTGAACGAAATTAGCAAATGCGACATTATAAGAACTCGATCCGATTAAAGATTCGGGGACTGGAAATTCAATTTTTTTTCCGAGAAAGTGAATACCAACTCGGACATGGAATGAATTCATCTTCTTTATATTTATGCCTACAATTACAGAAAATTATTGCACCATTTCTTCTGTGATGATAATATTCTCTCATTGCATTCTGCAATGAACTATTTTATTTCATTCTTCAGCAAATCTGGGATGAAAGGTAGGTAGGACACAGGTATGCAGGATATTTTAAACCTAGGCAGCGATTTAGCCTCGGGAAATTTTGTGATTTGAATAATCTTGATATAATATTTCTCTGAAGTTAACCTTGCCCTCTGTTGAAACGAAATAGTATTGAGCCAGTCGGACAAGACCGAGATATGCAGCTCTAACTAAGTATTAGAAGCTGTAGAGGCTGTAGAGTCCACGTGACGAATGAGGAGCAATTTCTTTCATTTGTTAAGTTCATTCTATTTATTCCATTTGCCCTACTGCATGCAGTCATGATGGAAATGTAAATTTCACCGACCCAATTTATCTCCGAGTAAGAAATACCGCGACTGTATCACCTCGCTATTGTATACTTAATTTTATACGAGTTTAATGGTAATTGTCCTGCCCTTATTTACTCAGATGCATTGGAATCCCGCTTCTTTCAAACTATTTTTTTTCTCTTCAATTTTAATTACCCTCTAAGAAATTTCCCGCGTCTTTCATATTTCATCTTTTCTCAATCGTCGTGAATTCATTCCATCCATTCTCTGCAGGATTCTATAGAAAAGAAGAGAAGAAAAAAAAACTAGACACGAAATAGCTACGTGGTATCTCATAATTCGACCGTGATCCAAAGTTCAACGTATATTCGACTGCAATCCATCATTCTATTGAAAACAGAAAAAAAAAAAAATGTTTCGAAATGGGGTTGATGCGAGTACAACAATCATTAATATAAATTAACGATGCTATTTAACGCGATTAAATAGAAATTTCATTGAATTTCATTCCTTTCCAAAATCCTTATTAAATTTACCTAATTTTCTCCTGGCATTATGGCAATTGAAATCTCATGTCAAGATCTTACTGCTGCAGCGACAGCGTTTTCTAGATCATTAAATTACTCGATGTTCTCTCGCCTCTTCGCCGAGTACTTGTCATTCGTGTACGTCACAGTCAGAGAAGAGCTAAGGCAGTTATTTTCTGGCACGATGAGACACCCGCGGACAAACCAAGTCCCCTCTTGTGTCTCGCGTCGGGTCGCATCTTGCATTTGACGAGGGTGAGAGAGCGCAGCTAGGACATCATAAAACTCGACATAATTTGACGTGTCCTGTGCCCACTAAGAGTAGAAGGTGACCAAAGGCAGGGGCGGAGACGAGAGCGTAGGAAGTCAGGTCCATTCCACCTACGCGACTTTAAGGGCGAAAATGGAAAGGGGATAGTTGTGGTACCAGGGAGGCTGACGAGGCACAGAGGGGGGTACGCACGTGCGTAGAATGCACCAGGCTCCGAACCTTCACTATACCGGGGTCTGCGGAAGCAGTCGTGCCGAAAAGGTTGCTCGATGTTTACCAACTACCTGCTCGTTAAAGGTATAAGGTACGAAGAAATTATACCTGGTCACAGAACATCCCGTGGCTTGTTTTCTTAGGCAGGCGTTAATTAATTTTCACCAATGGGCGTGGGCCTTATAGGTCTCGTAGTAGGATAAGGGATACGTGTTTGATTATAGTATAGGATATATACGTACCCATAGGCTAACGGTTCAAGGTTCACACTGATGGAGTCTTTGAATTCCATTTTCTCATCGATATAAGGGTATGAATCTTGCAGGAATTTTTCAGCAGGGTCATTTTGCGCTATTGTGTATTCTTGACCGCAGGGGTAGAAAAAATAAATAAAAATGAATGAAATCTAGGTATGCCAAGCATAGGTATTATACACGAAAATTTTGTCCCGCGAGGACGAAGCAACGAACAAATTATGGACGGTAGATTAAAGATTAATCTTGGCTAATTAACGCTTCAGAATTTTCCATCGTACCACCAAATTCCACCAAATTGGGCATATAAATAACGAAAACCCTTGCCTAACTCGATTTACACATAAATTATATCGGGGTTGTTTTATCAATTAACGTCCTCGGTGATAAACTGACTGTTCAAGGGTTCGGCTCGGCTCGACTTGGGTCGGGCTGGATCAGCTTGGCTCGGCTAAGTTAGGAAAGGTTAGTGTATAGGGTCTGTGGGGTTGGGATAAAGGGCTAGAGGGCTAGAGAGATGCAAAGTCTGTCTTGAATCATATAGGTGTAGAATTCGCGCGATGAATATGATTGTAGTGAATTTCAATATTACGACGCGTTACCCGCGCTTCACTCACGTCGAATTTTATCAACTCAATGAAATTTCGAAATACATATTCAGAGTAATATCGATTCCGCCTTCAATATAAACATGTTTGCATAACTGTGTAAGTACACATCTGCACCCCTCCAAGCCTTTTCAAATTATTTGAGGTTCCTCGCAATCTACGTGATGAAATTCTGTATGATTGAAATGTCAAGTACCAAGATGTTATTTGTTAATGAAATTCGTTTGTTATTCGACAGAAAATAATGTCAGATAACTTGAAAAGCTTGAATTACAAGCCTTCTGACTCTGTATTTATAAAATACGGCAATAATTATAAGCTGACGACTGGCAGACGCGTTGCATATAGGTTTGACTGAGAAAAATTGCGATAAATTTAGCGGTCGTGTCAAGGCAGCTAATTCTTGTAGTACCTACCTACCTTCGTGAGACTTTCGTGCCTGTAAGACTTGCTTGCAGCATGGCTCCCCTCAAAGCTCTACAAATTACCTACCACCCGGCTGACTCTTTGCCGTCGTTTTCCCTCACCCCTTTAACAGTCCTTTTCCATCCCCCAAGAGGAAGAAGTCTTGCCTACCTCCCACTGAAGGGGTTCAGACATTGGGGGTTGCATGCCAAAGAGGAACGACAGGGGAGTGGTCATAAATTTTCATTATTTCACAGTCAATGCCTTCACCGTGTCTATACATTCGAGGCGTGTATCCGACCTACATGCATATAGTAGCATACATTAGTTACCCACGTAACTGCAGTTTCTACATGCAAAGGTAACTCGACAATTTGCGCAGCATCAAATTATTGCAAGTTCTTACGTTAACCGGGTTTTCAAATATTTCAAATTTCTAGTAAACTCATGTGATGCAACATATAATGTTACTCATGATACATGGGAAGTCCGCGATTTATATGCCAAGTTTTAGCTCACATAATATAACAAGGTGCAGATGAAGTTTCAACGTAACGCGTTATCCTGCTAATGACACAGCTTGATCAGGTCAAGAATCTTAAAGAACGGGTTAGTTCAGCAAGCGAAAGGTCACCAGGGTGGGATATACTCATTAATCGAGGACTTGTAATTGCTAGCCAGCTCACAGGGAGTTGGTTGCACCATTCAGAATCCTCTTTCTTAATAGGAAGGCATTTTATATTTAATTAGTCGCCAGAGATCTATGAAGACTCGTTCCGTAAAGAGTATAAGCTCTATCAGCTCCGTTGTCAGTGCTCATTATTTTTGTATATTACCCAAGATTTATCAGGATTATTACCTCCGGCGTATACTCGGAGATGGTATTAATTACCTAATAAGTTCATACGATGCAATTATACAAAGTGGAAGTCCGGGGTCTTGCCGTCTTGGTCTAAGAGATGGTAAGACGGTAGATATTCATATAAATATGGCTGTATGAATTTTTGACTATAATTCGTCCGGGTATGTATATACATAAGACATATATACTATGTGTATAGGTACACACATAGGACACATATTTCCTTACCGGAGAAGATCGAACTGGTTGTTTTTGGTGGTGCATGATAGCCAGAGATTGCTCGAGGCCACCCAGAGACCGCGTATAATTTATAGCTAGTTAATGTGGGAGCAAAGACTGAAGAGTCACCTCATCGCGTGGTTTATGCTTGCGCCCCAGGGGCTGGGCGACCGATTGTATGGGTTGTGTTCAAGGGAAATACAATTTATTTCACCTGCCGAGGTTCTCGGCTTGCTTTTGTATCTTTGATAATACGAAGGCAGAAGCAGTGGGTAGTTTTTCCTTAAGAGGATACGTGGAAAGGTACCTATACAGGTATATATTAATATAATGAGAAGACTGTCGAGGATGAGGTGAAATAATCAATATGAGAATTTTTTGCTCTTCATGGATTTACCCAGCTCGATATATATTTGCCGGTCTAACAACTTCGAGTATCAACCTCGCGATTGTTCAGCTTGAAAATAAAGTTAGGAATAATGCGCCGGGTCACAAAAGCGAGTAAGAGGAATAAAAGTAAGTCGAGATTGTTATCGGAATTGAAAAGAACTCGACGAGAATCAACGTGGGTATATACATGCACGATCACATACACGTATGTCTTCCCCCCTGGTACCCTATCATTCGGGTCGAAGTCTGACATAATAAAAAATATGGCGACGCGTAGGCGTACGTCGGTATCATATCGAAGGTAGGGAGGGTTATCCCATCATCCGGCGGGCATCACCGTACTAATAACCTGGTTGGGCCTTGCCATACCTCAAAATGAAATATCGCTATCAAAGGCCCAGAATTAAAGTAACAATGTACGAGGCCCAGCGGGAGGCGAGTCCTAAGAAAGTGGGAAAGGGTTGGAGAGCCATCCCGAACTTCTTTTTCCTCTTCTTCTTCTTCTTCGCTTACCGTTTTCTTATTCCTATGCCTCTAGGTGTGTGTATATCCACTTGGTCGAGGGACTACTCGGATTAATAAACCCGGAGTGATCGCGTTACCTAAAAGGAATTCTCATTTCGGATAACGTCCACCTATGGCCAACTACTTTATTCAAAGAATTATTATCCCACGTTGTAATATCTTCTATCGCGACACTCGATTCAATGGAGAATTAAAAATTTATACCTTGGTGCAAAAAGCCTTGAATTTTAGAATGGTGACGTACGAGTCGTGATCATTCAATCTCGAGAGTGAACGAATATGTAATAAATGTTTTTATGGATGTCGACGTTACTCTAATTGCAAAAACCCTGTCAAGAAGTGTAAATAGCATATATTATATTTCGTCATTCTCATGTCATTTTGTATGAAGGCCTGTTTCGACGAAGTGTGCATAATGTGAGTCTAAAAACAAGTCGTTTGCGAATTTCTTAGAAACCGACATAGGATTATGTTATACTTATAAGAACAACACGTATACTTGGTGAATCTTGAAACATATGCTCGAAGCCTCCCATCCCCCAAAACTCCCTCACATGTGTCCTTATGCCCTGTAGAATAAGGGGGCAAACCTTGCGGCGACACTCTAACCGAGAAGTGAGCGAAAAGCCAAATGATGAGTAGGGCAAAAGGACAGCACGAAGAGGTCCTCCGCAGCCACGCGTCCGAAGACCCCTAGTCACCATCGCCGCCATGGTTTGGTCGACGTTTTAAATTACTTGGCGCGCGGGAAACAATAAACTCCTGAAGTTTATAGTCTAGCGGACCTCGGGGCTGGCGTGGCTGGCAAAGAGGTGGCTGTAGGGGTGAGGAACTGTGGGGATGGTACTCCGTTTAATTTCACTGACTGTTCGCAGGCCAGAGCTTCATCCCCCGGTTGGGGTAGGTACGTGTGTTGTGTGCGGGAGAGAAAGCTGCGAGTCTCTCCCTACGTACGTATCTCATTTATTCTCTTTTCCCTCTCTCACTCAATTTTTTATTCTCGCTTTTTCTACCCCTAGCATGGATTAAAACGCGCGTTTACATTTCTACGTCGACTGGCATAATTATAACAAGTAGAGCGTTGCTGCTCGCTTAGCGGGCAAGCGGTTGTACATGATATGACTGCGTTTATCAAGCAGTGATAAATGTGCGCGTGGATGGTCAAACTTTGCTGCGTTTTAATTTGTTCATTTTTAAGAGAGAACGATTGTCTTCTTCGTTTTTTCTCGATTTCCAATTTACAAATACGCTTGATAACGCTATTACACGCTTCCTTCGCAATATTAAGTGTTGGCGAATCGTACTTTTACTATCACGTATCTCCACCCTTACGTATACCTAAGCGCAACATGTAAATTGGAGTTTCCGGTTGGTTCACATAATAAACGCGCGTTAGGTTCTGGAATTCCGCAGCCGAATCTTGTCGTGCGGAAGTATTGTAATCAGTGGCATTGATATCTCCTCCTCTTCCTCTTCCTCTTCCACTTCCACCCCCACCTCCACCTCTCCTTCTCATTCCCAGTACCACTGCGACACAGCCTGGTTCACATCCGCGTACGCTCAACTTCTACCGTCGTATACCAGATCTCGAACGTGTTCTGGATGCATATCGTAAATAGTACCGAGTCACGATATTTACTCGAGAGAACTGGCTCCGAAAAATACAAGCGATGAATTGTGTCTACAATCTTATCCAAAAGAGAAAGGAGAAAGGAGAAATAAGAAAATAAATGGAAATGAGGGAAAGGAAAGGAAAAAGCAGTAGAGGGTGCTCAGCTGGTTTAGTTCGTTGAATGGTATCGAAAGCTTCATTGTTTCACCCTACACGAGAAGATGAAGTGTGAAAACGGTGTAAACTAGTATTGAGAAATCTGAGGATAAAAACCATCCGCATCCCTTGAAGATTTTGCCATTTTTCCTTTCTTTTTTTAACGAGGTTCAGCGAATGAAGCAAATGTGAAATCTATATAAAACGAGGGATAAAAGAGGCAATCGTCTGGAGACGAGAGGAGATTAAAAGATTCGTTTTTAGCCCGCATGTAGGTTGCAGCTAGATATAGATATAGTATATATGTGTAGGTATATAAGGGAGGCAGACGAAGTGAGGCAAAGGCAAAGCCGAAGAAAACCCAGGCCCCTATCTTACCGCCTCACTCGCTTCACTCCGCCTTGCCAATTTAAGACGCAAACTAAATTTTAAAACTCAGTTTCTTTCTTTTCGGTAGTTTTCCGTACTTAATCTGCTTTGAGGCAGGGATGGGAATGGGGATGGGGAGGAAACCCAAGATCTCTGAAAACGTGAAATCAATGCTGCTGAGGTACCTCGAAATAAGTTGCAAAATTCGACGCGTTTCTAAATTAACGAAAATCCGATCTGATATTCGCATCGTGAATTATTCTGTCAAGTCCCAAATATTGCACGTGACCAAAATATTTTTATATGCGGAAGGTGCATGCAGCAGCAGCAGCAGCAGCAGCAGCGGCAGCAGCAGCAGCAGGTTATATTTTTTTCAGGAGACGGACTTATTCGAGTGTTTTCTTGGCGCGAACTAGTAAATAAATATTTGCGTGGGCACGAAGTCAAGCATGCCGAGGCCGTGCCTCGTGACGTATAAAGTATTTGCTCGAGGTTCTGAAAACAGAATGAGATTGAAACCCGCTTGTGTCTCTGGTCGGACGTGCGGGGTTGTCGCTTGCTTGCAGCCCTCTCCTTTTCAGTTTCATCGAACGGACGAGAAATCTGAAGCTAAACCTGGAGCTGGTCGTTCTCAAACGAATCGCACGACTTTTGAGATAAAGGTTGAATTACTGCTAGAGCTACGAGTGGAATGCGTTCGAGGTCGGATTAGAAAACTTCAAAGTCGCGATTCAACGAACGTATATATACCAAGAAACGAAATTGTTTCTTGAACGCGTGGGAGATAGCTGGTATAGAAGATCCTGCGTCTTGGTCTCCCGTCTGTGCCCATGGTCCCTTGTCTCTCGTGGTTCGCGTCTCCATTGTCTCTCGGGCAACAAATTACATTCCGCCGCGTCTTTTTCGCTCACTGAATTCTTTCATTCGAAACTTTAACCATTGTTTGCGGACCCTGGTCCTCACCGTCCCGATTGAACAGAGTCACTCAGAAAAGCTCCATCTCCTCATCGTCGCGGACCAAACTCGTGTCCGTCGCAGTCTCCTGTTTCTTCGCGATTCTTCGACTCAGTAAGAAGAAGAAGAAGAAGAAGAAAAAAAGCCACTCGCCACGGTATCAATATTTGAAGAAAAAAGAAAACCTCAGACTGGAACTGTCCAAACGAGCGAATTTCAATGTCTTCTAAATCCAGGTATAGGTGCAGCGAGTTAATTTCGGTCAGTTCTCTGAATGAATCGGAGTCAAAGTTAAATCCGGTAATTTCTATCGCTGAAGATACGAGGCATACAAGATAAGATGGTACGAGGTGTGTGTAGAATACATATTTGGAAAATCGAGACTGGAGCAGTTCTCGCTGATCAGGATCGAGCTGTACCTATGTAGCTAGAATTTATTATTATTTTCAAGATAAATTTTCAGGTAGCCAGGGGGCTCCTCGAGACGATTATTTCTTTTTTTTATATCCTTCTAAAAAGCGGTAAAGTTTGTTTCTTCGAAAACATGGAAATTAAATTCCGTCCGAAGGGAATGACAAAAGGATGGAAATGAGAGGGTAATTCGTAAACAAGTAGAGGATGAGGCCTGGAGGTGCAGGGTGGCCGGGATACCGCCGGCAGGGTCGAGGTGAAAAGACAAAGTTTCCGGGGCCCAAATCAGACGTAAGGTGTCCACTTTCCCTCGGGAATCAAAGTTCTGAGGCCCGTAGAACGGCCACGCGGACGGTGGCTATTCGACCGCTGCCTTCCCCGGCCCATCGACATCACAGACAAACTGCCGTCTTCTTTCGCAATCAGGTGGACATACATAAACATGCGGGTGGCCACCAGGGATCGTAGCCCCTCGTACGAATGACTGAGTAAACCAAGTCAGCGCAAAGTTATTCATGTGTATCAATAACCTGCTGAAAAGTAACTATTTCTTTCGTGGTGTAAATCTATTTATCTCTTTCAATCAGAATACGCAAGATTGGGGGTAAACCGTTTACGATTATCTTCAATCTGGACTTTGTAGTGTTAATCATTTTCTCTTCACACTATTCAGAATTCTCCTACAGTACCCTGTAATTAGCCTGGTGCTGTATAAGGAAGATGGAGTAAACGAACTATATACCAGCTGGATTATAAGTGTACCACTTTCCCAGTCTGCAGGTGAAAAATTTCCGTGGTGTAAAATGTGGTAGGGTTCTCGCTCCGTAAAGCTGTTCAGTGCACACCTGACACACGTTAACATAAATGGAAGCGATATCGCTATAGCTTGGTTTAAAAGGAAAAGTAAGTGAGTAAGCGGCCGACTAGCAACGGGTAGCGATATAGGGCTGGAGTAAACCCACCCATGTGCTACATACGTCAATGAAGTTGCTGTGGGTCGCTGGTACTCTGACCTCTCAACGCCTCTTCACTATTTCTCCGCCATTTCTGTTCTACTTCTTTTTCTCCACTTCTATTTCGACCTATAAATTTAACCGCCACCTCTTCATCCCGACTGCGGCATCACCCCAGATCACTTCTATCCAAGAACCAGGCTAATGCTCACGTTATAGGCCGTTATAGGCCGTTATCCGAGCTTGACCGACCACAAACTCCTAAGCTTAGCGAAGCGTCCCTCCAGGGAAAACCAGGTTTAAAATGGTTCCGAGTTCTCCAACGAGCCGTTCCTTTAGTATATTAACCCTATGGTTGTAGGTACTGTTCAAACTACGGGGATTACCAACAAGGGAAAAGTCGTTGTATGGGTTGGACTCAATTCTCACTGTAGGTATGGAGATGATATTTGAAGATAATCGAAACGACGTCTTATGATAATGCATAAACGACTTTGTAATGAGGATTTTGGCAAAATTTTAAGCAGACTTTGCTGCTCTCCCTTCCCCATAATGATTAAGATCGAAATGTCTCGTCGACAAAGCGAGCCAATGAGGCTTCGCACAACTTTGAGATTGCCTACAAACTAAGACGAACTTCCATAATCTCCTCAGCTACCAAGTTTAGCAATCAATGCGCGGTAATAGTTTCATTAAATACAGTAAACCCTTGCTGATTCGGTTATCTAAAGACAAACTAATCCCGGGCATCACAGCGAGCATAATCACTCGGTCGAACTGTCGGATTCGACAAGCTTACGATCCTCTTCATCCTCCCGCGTTAACGGGAGAATCTACGAAGTTTAACAAATGTCACTGCATTCTGAACCACTCGCGATACTGTCTGAAATATTTTTCTGGTTGATCGCCGTTATGGTGTACGAGTCTAGATCGAGATCTGATGTTCGTCTATGAGGCTTTCGAGATATGAAAGTTTTTTTTTTTTTTTTTTTTTTTATCATAGAGAGAAAAAGCTTTTCAATCTTTCACGTTTGATACTCGCTCGATCGATAAGTTGACAAGAGTGGTTTGAAAATGGGTTTTATAGAAGTTGAAGCCACGGTATACTGTAACCCTGTCCAAGTCTGCAGGATACCTCCGGCTACTCCTGGCAAAAGGGTTCACCTTGGATGCTGGGGATGTTAGCCGATCGACACTGGAGAGAGAGAGAGAGAGAGGTAGACGCAGGGGTAAGAGGGAGTTTCATTTAAGTTAGAAATTGCTTCTTCCGTTGCGATGATGGGCCGCAAATTGGGCGCAAAACAGAATGCGAAGGAGGCGAATCGACGGCAGGAAGAAAGAGGCGAGAGGTGAGAGGTGAGAGGTGAGGGGGATAAAGAAGACGCAAGGGACCAAAGCTTACGGAAATATGTATCGATTTCTTTTGTTATTTATGTTCTTCAGCCGAGTATTCGAAGGCAAAGATAAACGAGCTAGACTAAATTCCATCTGCACTCCGGATCCCTCTTTAAAAGTGCTCGTGCGTGAAATTATTTCACATTTCCTCTAATCCAATTTAGATTTCCTCGAATTTTAAACTCTGCCAATAAAATCAGCCACTCTCCGAACTCATATTAAAGATATGTCAAGTTTAGTCACACGTGAAATTGGCAGTGCATTATCGTATTGAAAATCTGCCATAATACGTGCCAGGAAAATCAGATTAAATCGGATTGACTGCTAATATCGTTTCTAATTGCAAGTAAGACAATTGACTTGAGACACGAATAGAATTCACATCGTAGTCTAAGTTGACTAATTGCTCTCGCAAGATAGGTACTACAGCTACGTGAGGCATTCCCATGTGTCAAATATTGATCGTTATGTATTAGTTATTGCAGTATACACCTGCGACATTCTGGCATACATATAGGTATACATATACATGTATACATGGTTATACAGATGGATAAATTGAATTTCCCCGTAAGTGTTTAATATGCAAATTTCCATAAATACTATCCTGTTAAATATCTTCGATGTAGAGCAAAGGCATTTTCCAGCCTAAACTAGGTCTTTCACATCGGATCGATAACCGTATACAGCGAAATGAACGTAGATAAGTATTTATTTTTCAACAGCCATCTCTTACCTCGGAATACCTAAGAGGCGAAGTGCTTATTACAGTTATTACCATTTTCTCTGCAATTATCCATGGAAGTTACATTTATACACCAGAGCCAATAAAACGATTGAATAATTTCATCGCAGGATTAATTATGGGGAACCTCGTCCATTCTCAAGAGTATACTAACCCAACGATCTGTGGTTGTACGTATAACTTATTGAATCGTCGAAGTAGGCCAACGTTTCAACGATATTGACTGACGTATAGAATACAGTGGGCTGTCTAGTTCGCGGTTGACTTTATTGTGTCAGAATATCGTCGTTATATTTCGGTGTCAAGAAGCCCGCGGCTGGTGCTGAAGGTGGGCGAAATTTGCCACGTGGGTGGTGTGGACAACTTGAAAGGGTTTCCATTGTCGAGACTGGACGATAGTGTTCATCCTATGTAACAAAGGTCGTTATAGTTTGTGGTATAACGAGAGAAGGAGCTTTGAGTGGCCGCGAAATGGAGGAAGAAGATGAACCAGAGAAAGGGCTATACGCCTACCTCTAATTAACCGCTGTCACCGTTACCTGGTTCGGTAGGTTATTTCATTCAATTAAGGAAATCATAATTATTACTTTATGCTGAACTGCGTAGGTACGACCTGGTCTAGAATTTATCATGATATTGTTGTCTTGGACTTCTTTCTATTTCCTTTTTCCCTTCCGAACCAGGAAACACCGTTTCATCCCATCTGCACATCTCTAAGCTTCAGTGAACACCTTCGCCACCCTGGTTGACCACCGCGAATTCCACGAGTGCCCTCGAGGCGTCTATTTCGGCCAACATCCCCATGACCCGTCTGTCATATACCCGCGGCCTCATATTGCGTGTAGGAAAAGCTTAGGCCGGCAATATGACTTCTTGATTTCGGAATATTTCGGTTTCCCTCTTTGCCTGGCGACTTCTATTTTCCTTTTGCGTAGGGCCCGAAAGATTTGGGATCAAGAATACCGCGCATAAAGTAGGTCATCGTTCTTGGCCACGAGAAAAGGATCTTGGAAAAGGGTGCTCGAGGAAGCTGTAACCGGGATTTTTACGTGCACCGCGAAGGTTATCATCTCGATCTTCGATCTTCCTTCGCCACGCAAATTGCAAGTCCTTTGGAAATCGCTATCGCAGCTATTCGAATTTCTCTATAATCTTTTGATTCTACTTTAGAGATTTAGCGTAGATAGTTAAACGGGGATACCTAGGATCGATTCATGAACGAATATTGCCTGCATACCAACCAGCGCCCACCCGAACCATGACCAACGTTGGAATCCGTTCGAGAGGAAGGCGGCGTATTACTTCCGTCTCATTACGCAGCATCGAGCTCAAGATAGGTGTAGGAAGGTATATCGCCATCCTTAAGCATCGCGTTGGTGAATTCGTCACGCGAAGGCGTAGCTAATACAAAAATCCCTCGATGACGATATTAATGCTAATGGCGTAATCCCCGGTGGAGTTCCCGCCGCGATATCCCTACACCCAGAAGATGATTGAAGACGCGGTTATTAAATGCCATCCGGTATACTGTGCAGCTTTGTAGGGAAGCCCTGGGCTAATACTCTGCAGGACGCAACTATTCGCCCGATACACTGCTCGAATCATGCGATTTCTACTGTCATGCAGATTTTTGGGTAATTACTTGTTCATCCAGGCTAGGGCGGAGACGGAGGGTGAACGATAGAATGACCTAATCATTGTTCAGGATGTGTTTCGCCACCGGGGATATTTGCTGAAATAAGAATGGACCCGTATGATGGATGATGGTTCGAGTCCCACAATGGGAATCGGTCTCTGCATTTAGACGCGGTTGGTGCATCGAGCCTTGATAAAAGACGAGCAGAATTGAATCCATGAATTTTCCAGTAATACAGTGTGCAGCACTTTCTAACGGCTGAACGAACGCTCGACGCCCTCGAATAATCGAAAATCACTAGAGAATTTTTTGAGCACCGATTTATAAAGAGTTTTTAGAGGACCCGGAACGATAGCTATTGGGTTGATCGTAATCTATTGTACGCAGGGAGCTCTTCGCACCAACTTTCGCACTTTTCTCGCTCTCTCGCTCTCCCGCAAAAGCTCTTAACCTCTTCAGCAAAAGTTAAAGTAAGGTTGCACAAAAGCCGTGTGAAAGAGAAAGAGAAAGAGAAAGAGAAAA
Source organism: Tenthredo livida (assembly GCA_963992785.1). Classification (NCBI taxonomy): domain Eukaryota; kingdom Metazoa; phylum Arthropoda; class Insecta; order Hymenoptera; family Tenthredinidae; genus Tenthredo; species Tenthredo livida. Next base: position 4,407,908 of record OZ023071.1, on the reverse strand, counting down.
AGAAAGAAAAAGAGGAAGAGAAAAAAGAAAAGAATGAACAGCCCTCTCCGAACACGCGTCAGCAAATCTTTGTGATCGGCGAAAAATTCTGGTACGCTTTTATCGCAACGTACGGACAACTCCTGACCCTGATGAGGGGTGATAAGACAGGCACTGAGTATATTTGAGGACCTGGGACTCCGGGGGAACCAAGACGAACACGACCTACCGTACCTCCGAGGTGATACGTCATCTTGACGCTTTGGCGTGCCTTTGCTCGAACCAACGTCCGTACGACAGGGACCCACCTCGGCGGATACGCTGCCGCCATCCATCACCTTTGAGTAATGCAGAGACACGATTTTCCGTCATTGCGATTTACCGATTTTGACAACCCTTGACTCATTGGTTGCAAATGAAGGAAACGTTATGTTCATACTCTCGTTTAATGATATTCAACGAAAGCCTGCCGTGCTAAGTGTGCGAATAGGTAATTGGGTAAAATTAGAGAATCCAAGATAAAAGTATCACTGACCGTTATGAACGAGCAGAGTAGAGTCCCTGGCGAGATTGGTGAGTTCGCTGTCGGTTAGAGTTTCGTCAGAAGCGTTGCCCGAGGTCGGGGTGTCGCTGAGACCAGCTCCACTTCCTGGTACGTGGAAAAGGGGATGCTGGTACGCTCGCTGTTTGTGCTGGCTTGAGTTGTAGTGATTATGTTGAACCTGATTACTAATCGGGTGATTATTTTGAGGATAAGCTCGACCGCCGCGAAGACTCGGAGAGTTTTCTTCGCCTTCACTGCCGCTGAGGCTGTAGGCTGGGTAGAGCCGTCCCTTCCCTGAAACAGAATTCAGTTTTTTCTTCAATTGATGGACTCGATACTTGAATGTCTGCAAAAATTTCGTACACGTTGCAGGGCTTTAGTCAATTGCGAGAGTAGCGTTACTTTTGTCCGGACTAATAGCCGGCTTTCCATTGTGTGTCGAGAAAGGAAGACTAGGCCTGTCACCTAATTGACTTCAGAAATAATACGTAACACGTTTTGTTGTTCCGGGTGTTTCTGGATCTGCTTTTGGAGCTGGAAATAAGCTTTGGCTCGAGGTTCAGTCGCGACGGTCACAAGGAGGGTACAAAGCAAAACAACCCCAACCCAATGGGGGGTGGGGGGGCACGTCAAAACCACGCACGCACGGAACGTAACGCACTTGGACAAACAGAAGAAAAGCGAGACTTCCGGGGTGTGGGGATTCGTTTCCGGTGCAAAAACCCTCGGGTCGTATGGGGCGGTGCCCGTAGTCCGTCCCGTTTTCTCGCGCATCCGTCGATTGACAGATTCACGCGCAATTCCCCTGCAAGAATTTTTACCCCGAAGAAGAAGAAGAGGAAGAAATACGATACCGAGCGTATTGCCTCCCGTGGAGAGTGTGACGGCCGCTAATTACTCCGCTGGGAGGTCTGAGACACCGTGAGCAGCAAACATTTCGCCAGATGTTGCGAGTTTTCGAATCTGACACCCGCGTCTGCAGAATTTTCAGCCCTTACCCACCAATTTCTCAGCTAACGCTTTTGGTAAACCATGCGCACAGAATCTTCCCTGGCGTGAAATTAAATTAATTCGTAACCGAATTATAAATTTCTAGATATTATTTAGCGAGTATGAAAGCACAATAATTCCCGAGATCCGGCGACCCGGCGACCCAGCGACCAACAAAGAATAATAAAAGCTAATAAAAGTGAAAAATAAAAATAATCGAAACTCTAGCTTTCTCGTAGAAGATGCTATCGCTTCTGACTATTATCTTTTATTGATGTTCCGCAAAACCTTTCGAAGACGTAGCGGGACAAAAGCTTGAACCAGCTACTACCATACTTCATGCTGGCATTTTCTCGCCGACAGTCGATTGAACCCGTTGGACTTGCTGAAAGCCAGGCTACCTACTCCGATAATAATCGAACCGCGAACTGTAATCCCACGAATGGAAGTTGTGCCCGCCTTGTCCCTGGGTGAGCGAACCGGGGAGGGATGAAAGAAGGGCATGTGGATAGGGGAGAGATACATTATAATTAGGTTTGATCGTGCATACCGTTAATGGACGCGATGTATCAACCCTGGCGTACGCGGAACTGAACTCATGGCTAACCGAATTACTCTCTTGCTATCTCGCTCTCTCGCTCTCGTCACGATCTCTCTCGGTTTTGCTCTCGCTGTTTACGCTCTCTCCCCTATAAACGCCCCAAGCTAAATAAACTTACTGGGTTTTAACGCTTAACCAGCTTAGCGATTTTATAATTAGGTTACGAGAGTTACTACGGATGGAATTCATAAAAAATGATAAAAATCACAGTCACAAAAGCCCGGATAAACCTCGAAGGCATCAACGCGAGAAGTTGGAGAGGAGTAGTACACTAAGACCGTTCGATTTTCGCCTCGCGATAAATCGCTTGAAAGATGACCGTGACCGTCAATACTGATGGTAATAGCCATTCCGAAAATAGCAAGAAAAAAGAACTAAAAAACTAAGTGTATCCCCTGCAAATAGCGTGCAGACGGAAAATGGTATCGATATTCCAAACGAGTTCCGTATCAAATGCTTTTTAATATCGATATTCTTCTTGTAACTTAGTACGAGCTATGGTCATCAAATATTGATCACCTTCCGAGTTTCAATTCGTTAGGGAAAAAGTTGACCAATTTGTAACGAATTCGACGTTGGGTTTGTCCACGTATATTTAGAATAGCTACTTACTAAGGTTAGCACAGAAAATAAATGACTTTACGCAGCAGTGATCGATAGAAGCCCTTAGCGAGCAGAAAATCTGGGCTAAAGTTCTGCCTGTATTAGGAATACAACAGTAAGGGTAGAAGTCGAAGTGACGTTTGTGAAACGGTGCAGGAAACTGCGGAAAAGTTTGGAAATTTAAAAACTTGCATAGACAACGAGAGTTTCTACGGCTCTGCGATGTATTTGATCACGCAATACGTTTAGTGGCGACAGTTTTCCCCGACTCTGAACTAACGCATCGATTGATTGACGTCAATCCATTTAAGTCTCGTGTCAGAGGGTAGACCTCTTGCTGTCTTTTGTCTTTTCGGTTTCCGCGGTCCTACTCTTCAGAGTCTAATCTTCTGATGGACCAGCGCTCCGCGTCTGACCCACAATCATTTTAAACGGCGTCGCAGCTCGGGAGGAATTTTTTTACCCACTGACCTCGTGAGTCAAGTGGGTTAACTCCGCAAGTCCCGTAGGTGGTTCTTTCAGGTCGATACACCTTTGCCTCACCTGACCGGAGGGCTTCGACGGTCTACCAGCCTCCTATCTCTCTTTCTCTACATCTTGCTATCTCTCCTGCCCTATTCTAGACCCTTGTCAATTAGCCAGAGGGCAATCAGGCGGGTCGGCACTAGGATGACCGCGAGTACCTAGGTAGGCATGGTAGTTCTGAAACCAAAAAATCGCTGAAAGCACCGCAGTTTTCCCAGACATTTCAGCAGACATCCGGATAACAAACGCCGGTGCATACCCACTCCGGGACCAGTATGCGAGAGCTAATTACGTTTGACGGTGCTACTTCGCGTCATAATTGCTCGCAATTAGAAAAGTCAATTAAGTTGCTCTCCTTCTCGCTCTCTATCTCTCTTTCTATTACTGCATCTATTTCCTTCATCACCGTTCTCTCTCTTCTTCTCTTTTCCTGACTCGTGTTCGACTGTACCGAGTATACAGACCTACACTATGGTTCGACGGATGTATAGGAATCAATAGAACTCCCGGTGACGTCCGACGTCCAGTCGAGTAATTTTCTCCTCCTTTGAGCGAGTGCGTTCCGATGTTTGCCACTGTTAGAAGATAGGTTGAGGGTGGATATCTGTGGCTGTCCCGTATGAATAGTGGTAATGTCCGTCTGCGTTTCAATGCTCGAGCTAATGCCACGTTGAGGGTACCTACAGTCTGCGCACATACATGTATGCGTATATGCGTACTCGGATGAACGGGTGTTTAAGGTAAAATCATAGTGCTCTTACGCTAAGGCTGAACAAACCAACCACGATGTTGGAAAAGTAATTCTGATGGTTTGTAGCCGCCGTTTATGCAGACGGACATACATATAGTTACATACATGTATCGATCTTTAGTTGGTCCGCAACTGAACACGCCAGGAAAGTCGGTTATGCTTTCCAATCCATATTATTTCACTCCATGTATATATTACATAGTACACAGGACAGAGTAACGTAACACTTAGAGGTACTTTCACATTTACTAAATTATATACGACACCTCTATATCTGCTGAACCTGTCTATGGGTGAAAATAATTTTCTTGTCTTTTCTTATTTACCCGGAGAAGATAAGAGACTTGTTTCAAAGAAAACATCGAAAAAGTTTTCTTAACTTTGCCAAAAAGTTTGGCCAAAGACTAGGTACGAGTATTTGGAATTTGGACAGTGTAGAGTCCATCATTTAGCAATAGCTGTCAGTATCATTAATTATCGGTGCATTGTAGGCATAGATTCAACAAATTTATATTATCCAATGAAGCGGTTCGACATGTTGAGTGACTACTTTTACGGTAGTTTCATAATAATGCTAATCCAGGACTGTTTGTTCTCAGTACGTAATTGTGAGTACCTAATTATTGACGTTACAAGTTGGATTATACCATAGTGTGAGGATATAGCCAACCTATTATACGAACGTCGATCATGAAGGCAAGGCTCATCTTTTACAAGTAAAAGTTACTTTTAGAATATTCTTCAAACCCCAAGGGCACCCTGGCCGGGGCACAGCGTATCCGGATGACGGTCGAACTTCATTTTTGTTTTTTCTATTCTTTCATTTTATTTAATTTTTTGTTCCTCCACTTTCGAGGTAAAAAAAGTTAGAATGGAAATGAACTTAATTTTAATTAGCCCGTTGCCCGAGAGTGTGAGAGGTTTACGAGCGCCCGGAACGAGTGTAGACGCGTTAACCAGATCTCCAGAGTACTATAAGAGGGCCGAATATACTCAGCCAACGGAATCTCAGAGCTTGATAAATTTATCACTAGAAAAATTGAGCATTAACTGTATAGTCACACGATCGGTCTGGTTAAACTTCTAACTTGACACGTATCAGTGGGGATTGATGCGCGCACTTGAACGTTAGCATATTCTATTAGCCCATTGACGATAACGTGGGGTAGAGCGCGTTAAGCTTGACACGATATACGAGGCTGTGTCGAAAAAAAGACAGAGAAAAAAAAGAAAATTATATATATATATACTACATTAATAGGTATATCAAGATAACTCTATCAACGAGGACGAGGGGTTATCGCTTTAGATATACCCTTTAAAAACTATTCTTGGGGTACCCCGAACGGCGTTGGGATACGCGGAGGAAGGACACCGGCCTGCAGACACGCGTTAACTCTATTTACGCAGGTCCTTTAGATACACACGACGAGACACGTGCGTCTAATCTACAGATTACTGCATCGCTGGGAAATAACGTTGACTTTATAGATTTATGTAAATCCGTCTCAAATACATACCCAGCCGATAGCACAGTCTCGCACGAGCCGGTGCTTGTGCCTCGATCTCTTGTCCAACAATGCATGTGTCACTGGATGATGTGTAGTTACATACCTGTGTGTTTACCTATATGTTGGTGTCGCGGATATACCTATCTTATAACGGAGTGACCCTCGGTTTTCTAGAATCTAAAGCCGTGGTGCATCGAAGAGAAGCGGTATTTTCTAAATGATCAATTGGTGCGCAAAGAAGTTGAATGCATTGCGTATACGCTGGAATGGTCTGATCCTCTCTTGAACTTCATACTGCTAACCGAATATCTAATTATTTGAAATATTTCATTAAGGAGGAATTGAATGTCATGATATTTCAAAGTGTAACCGCATGTCCTTTATTATAGCACTGCTATAGGTACTTTGCTTTGGGACGCTGTTGTATTATAAATGACATTCACTTCGGTGGAAATTTCATTCAGGAATGTCTTGTATGCAGTACATTTACCTTTAGAACTTAACTGTAAAATGGGAACTTTTATGAGATTTTCAATGTTTCCTTTTTATTTCTGTAAGCTTGTCTTTCCAAGAGAACGAAATAAAATAGCAAGAATGATATTGGTTCAGTTCACTTTGTGAAGAAAGGGAGATAGTTTGAGATAAAATTTTTCCTGCTTTCGAAACATTGAGGGTTTACATCGATGATGTTTTATTTTTTTTATTTTGTCTCATCTGTTCAGAATTGAAAGGCATAAATTTTGCTAAATTTATTTTCCAAAAGGTGTGTGAATCCTCTGTAGACTCGATCTAGGCATCGTATCGGTCTCTGTGTTATTATGAGGATAATAATTGTAGTGAGAAAGTGATCGTGAAACGGTGTTTTTATAGGACGTTATCTCCCGGGATAGATAAATTATTCAATATACCCTCTTGCCTCGTAAATGCCAACAAATTATGACTCGATATGATCCTGGTAACGACCTGCTCCCTAGTGCACGTATACACAAAGTAGACATGGCCCCATTTTAACCTGCCTAAAAACCAGCAACGCCTGAGAAAACATCTTATACGAGCTGTGAGAACCGCTTTTCGGGCGATCGTCGGCGTAAAAAGCAAGACGTGATAACTGTATTAGCTTGAAATAATAACGGGGAGCTTTGGGGCGGTAGGAGGGTGTTTAGGTAACCGCGTTTACCTTCATCGCCGGAGTAAAGCAAGGTGGAAGAAGGAAAGAAAGAAGAAAGAAGAAAGAAGAAAGAAGAAAATAGTATAAAACGAAGAAAAAGAAGAGCTGGATGAAGAACAAGGGAAAGAAAAAAAAAGGCGCTCAACGGGGGTAAACCCTCGATGGATAATGTTTCCCAGGCATGAACCTGGTGCACCACTGGCCCACCCTCCGTATTCCCCGACGTTTATACCTACTCTGCTTGCGTTGCCCTGCGTTCATTTGCTCCTCCTTCCTGAACGATGTAATGATATTAGGTTGCCTGTCTTCCTATCACTTGTTCAAATAGATAAATGGATCGTAAATATTGCCTCGATGTTTCGATTCGTTGTGCAACTTTAACACTCTTTATCGCGTCAAAGCCCACTTTATGGCTCAATCTTTATGACCCAAGACGCAGGGCCACCCGAAGCCTGAAATATCGGCTTCATTACGCCTCGAAATTTCTTTCCCGTGGATTGTTCATGACACACAAACTACGACTTGGATCAGTTCCATTCGGAAATTTACGTCAGATTAGCCCCATGCTACGACCGCGATCAAACCAGTTTACTATTTTATTTTTCTAACGTAAAGTAAAGGATGTCTCCAAACTAACGACAAATATTCATTTCCCCATCCCCAGTTCACTTGCTCGAATAGATAGAGAGAGTAATATCATTCATGGCGAATACCGGACGGAAATTTCAATCGGAACTCCCCATTACATTCAGATTTGCTCCATAATTTGAAAAAATTATCAATGGTTATCAACTGGTATATAATATACTATATAGCATACTATGTATACGAAATGCGTGATCGAACGTCGAACAACTCGATGTAACTGCGATGTTAATTCGAAACATTAAATACCTTCGTAAGGTTAACCCGAGTTTAATCGATGCTTGGATTACCTAGCGGAGCTTACGAACCGTTTAACATTGAATGATAGCCTAGCTAACTGCGAATGTATATCGGCGGTCTAGCGTGCAGCTTTGGTACGGTAACAAGCGAGATCTCTAACCTCTTGGTGGTTGTCTGGAGTAGAGGTGGTGGTTTTACGTTATAGTTGTGGGTGAGAGTAGCGTTAGTTTCCTTCCCTGGTCCCGGCTCTTCCAGGACGGCCTTCTTGGGATCTCAGGAGTTTCCTCCATGGAGAAACTTGTAAACTGCAACTCGAGCATCGATAGTGTAGTCTCTCTCCTTCACTATCCTACTCGGTCTCTCTGCACGGCAGGAATGGCGGGCGTAATACCCATCCCTCTCAGAAATTGGTTAATTAATTAGTAAGAGGACTGATTACAACGCTCTTTGGTGTCTTATTTCTGTGCTTCGCACTACCTCATCAACTCACCGTACCTCCATGCAACTAGACGTTGTTTCAGGCCGAGAAGCTGGGGCAAATTGCACGCCATGGTCTTCTCATAGGAAGCTATGATCAAGCCGTGGTACAATTCGTGCACCCGTCCATCCTTCGCGTCTCGCCATATCCTTTCAAGAGATTAATTCGTCATTGGACTTCAACTCCCCCCCATAACTCGATTCAGTCTTCGTTAAGCGTACTAGTTTTAGTTTCAATTTTTCACGATAAATTTACACCCCTTCATCCTTTTTTATCCTCATTTTATTGTTCACAGAGTGACTCAAGAGTTTAAACAATGATAAATATTACAGCCCCTAAAACTGCTCGAATATACCCTCTACCGTTGTAAGTTATTCCCTTAGCTTTCGGTCGGTCGAATTGCGCAAGCAAAATCCCTAGTCGTAACTGTGGCTACGGCTACAAGCACCTGGGATTATTACGCACGCGAGGTCCCGTTCAGGTTTAATCCAAGGCGAACTCCTTAAAAATGTAGACGATAAGCTTCGAGAAATCCTCGAGCGACTAGGAATATTTAAACGATATATTGTCACAGAAATTTCAGAATATATATTACAATTAAATATCTCGGGGGAACAAACTGCACCGTGAATTAGCCGGGGAATATATTTAACCAGAAATTCCACGAGGCACATTACTGTATCTGGTAAAATAAGACGTGCGGACCTGTCGTAGATCGATTACTAACTCTCTGTGGTTTTTGCTGAGGTCATTGAATCAGAAACAAAAGACTGCTGCAGTGAAGGTGAAAGGTGAATTTATACGAGTTTATATGAACCCTGTAGTAATCGGAGAAGTTGAACAAATAATATACGCTCCATTAGCACAAAGCTCAGTGAGATGTTGGAAAAGAAACAAATCGTCATGATGAGTTTGCAGAACTAACCCGTAGCTACGTGTAATTTATATTATTTCATGGGTTGGATGAGGCTGTGGGACCAAGATTGATACGGTTGCTTCGGGAAAGACAAGATTTCCACCGCTGCACCCTATTCTCGAAGCGTAGTTTCGTTCGGTGATATTCTCGTAGATTATACCCACGGTCTAAGGCGCGCAGGAGGTAGCCGGGCAATTTAGTACTGCATCTACTGACCGTTAGTTACCGACTAGCTACCTACATAAATTGCTGTATCAGACAATGGGTAATTGTGCTAGTCCTGCATACGAGAGACATATCTGTGTATCTATAACCTCACGTACGTTCTAGGACACTCCTGAATTACACCGTGCATCGATATGCTGTTTCCACGCTCATACCGAAATTCGTGACCTTTGTGGTTGGATATTTTACTTGATAGATGCTGTGCACGTGGCCGGTTTGAACCCAGTCATCCAATTTGCGACGGGGATTCAGAAAGTAGTTTGGGAGAATAAGACCCGATGGAGGTAATGGATGAGGGAACAAACTGTACCTGGTAAACAAATATTCGGGCAAATTTCAACCCAAATGTCATCTAATGGTAAACTAATTAATAGTCGACTAGCCCTCTGCTTCGGTAGGAGGGGTTCGCGGCGGGATATGAAGATAGTGGATTAGTAGGGGTACCGCGAAATAATTCCTTTCGACAAAGGGCATTAACACCGATGCGTGGAATATGGTAATGTCAGAACTTTGGGAAACGTTGCGAGACGCCGTTGGGAGGTAGGGAGGAAGGAAGGACGGAAGGAAGGAAGGAAGGAAGGAAAAAGGAAGGGCGCAGGATTCGGCGCAAGGGAAAATCCTTGTTAACAAAGCGCGAATGCCAGGTGATATTCGGCAAGCGAAGTGCCCAGGGTTAAGGGATAAAGGGCTAACGAGTCGACATCGCACTACGAAATAATCACCAAACTGGTCCAAGTTATGGTATAAGGATAACGTTCGCCGAGAAGTATACGTATCGGTGTTTGAAAAGAGTTCGTGAAGACGTTTCCCTGTTTTACAAAAAAAAAAAGAAAGAAAGAGAATGTAGCCTTCAATCCCAAAGAGGGTGACGAGGGCTTCTACATTCTCACATGTGTATGTTCGCGACATTGAAACAGAGCCTGAGGCAGACAGGCAGACAAGAACACCGAGGCATCCGCGAAGGCGTGTGAAAATTCACTTAAGAAAGCGATGATGGTATGAAGCAAAGGAGAGACACAGAGTAGAGTGAGGTATGAAGTGATGAGTAAGAGAGGCGCGGATGGGGGCGCCTTTGAACTTCATAAAAGAAAATGCGATGCTAAACATTAATCGAATCCTTTAATCAAATTCTCTCAAGTCTCAATGGATACCGATGGAGCAGACGGCGAGGGCTCGGTAGTCGCTTATCGATTCAAACGGCAGCTGAGGTATAGAAAACAGAACACGGGAGATGGGGAATAGAGAATCGGGAACCAGGAAACTTGGGATACGTAGGTAAAGGGCAGGGTGCGAAGAGGGTGTTGGGTTTGGCGCTTTGGCGCTATCCGAGAAATACTATGAGGGGAAATTCAGCGGTGGATTTCTGATAGAATCGAATGGATGTAACCTATCTACGTAGGCGGATTCTGGATAGAAGCTAGAGGGGTACGGCGCCATAAAATGTTCCATCGTATCTCGCGCATATGATATGCGAGCCATGCAGAAGCTGTCTGAACTTTTCAACCCCTGATTAGCTACGGTTTTACTAAACATCACAACTGTCTAACAAAAATGAAAAACGCCCTTATCACAACGGATAAAAAAATTCAACCACATAGTGGCGGTCGCGTTTAATCAGAAGCCATGCTACCAAGTTACTACTCAATTTACAATCCTGTCATCTCACCGACCGTTAATAATACCGGAATGAAATTTCTCTGAAATCCTCGTATTACACGTCTGTACCTCTTCCGTACCGCGGACAGTGTACCGAATTGTAATAGATAGGGACAAGTTTGCGAAGTACAGCTAAGTAAGTGGGCCCCTGTTTGGCCTGTCTTGGCGAGTATATAGTACCAAGTTACTGGCATAGTGGTCCTGCTTCTCTTGTTGCTGCAGTATCGCTACGACCAAAGACTATAAATGGAGAAGATGGTAGTGTGAAAAGCACCACCGAGTCCCCAAACTAGGTACCCCGACTCCAGAACGAAAAGAGATAGCTTAGACCAGTGGTGATATCCCTGGTCTCGGGGAGCTCAAGACTAGACAAAGCCAAAGCCAAGGGTGATTCTATATATTCTATATAGGCCGTTCGTCCATGTGAGCTCAACTATAGTCGTATTCTCTACGGAGCCCGTATCCATCGCCAACAGCTTCCTTGGATAATGTATGAATGTAGATGAATTTTGGTGACCTGAAATATAAGCTGTGAAGATCGGGCTGCAGGTTCTCAGGATTGATTCACTTCGATTGAATCATTACCGAAGTTGAATGTGGAAGATTTATTTTCCAGGAAATAAAGCGGGCTCTATTCATCCTCGGAAAAAAGTAGAATTTAAACCTCCGGATAGAGGGGCGCGTTGACGCACGCGGAAATAGGTTGGGCTTGTATTCTGGTTTAGAGTCGATAATGGACAAGCACGTGTGTGTCGCTGCGTTGAGAGAGTTATAGAAGTCTGTGAAATCTGACGAGTCATGGAATACCCGGTTCCTAGATAACGCGGACCTCGACGAAAGAACGGATGACAGGGGCGTGTAGCATAGGCATGCCTTAATTGAATTCTTCGAAGATACTTTCGTTGTAAACTCAAGCCCGAGAACTAGTCTTGAATTCCCAACGATTTTTGGTGGAACTTTTTTCTTTCCCCCCCCGTATAAAAGCTTCGAAAGTCTGTTGAGTCTATGATCTCAATTCTCTCTAGGATTATCGCGCCCCGTCTACACCCCAATAGGCCTTCGTGATCCCCAGACCTTCCAGCCCCCGCACATAATACACACATAGCTCTCCAAGTGTATACACATATTATATGTATTTGTACAAATGTGTTGGTACATAAATACGACGGTGAGGGCAAAAAGTCAATCAATCGTTCGGCATTGTTTGTACGTGGCTCAACACTAATTCCTATTTGTAGTTCTGATTGGGCCCGACCATGGACACCGGATTTTCTTCTGGTAATACACGCTATGCTGGTAATTCCGCTAATGCCAGTCTAGGCAACCGCAGACTTTGCTCCCTTGGCTTTAGATCTACTAGATTTATAGGATCAGAGCGAGTGCAGCGGTACGTATTGCTGCGTGTTAATTCGATTGGTCACTCCTCTCTAGTGTCAATGAATAATTATATTGAATCAGGGATTATGAGCGGAGGGAGAGGCGATGGATTGTTACCAGCGATTGATTTTTCCGAAAAAGTCACAATGAGATAAAATACGAATTAGAAAGACAAACGGTTTAATCAAAGTGTGAGAGTAAAACGTATAACCATACGAATCACCGTCGAGACGCATGAGTTAACGTTTCAAACACGCTCTAGCTCCTCGGGCAATGAAACGATTAGCTTCACGTGGTCAGGCTCGTTATTTATTGTGGGTTTGTTACATGGTCGGTGGTCGTTTGTCCAAATTATTCACTGTTGTACCTCGGAATCTGCCTGGACTTCATATCGTTCTAATTGCTCGCTAAAATTTCAGCGCGTAGAGATACCTACTCCCGCCTCTCTGCTAGTACAACCCGCCGTTTATACATACATATAACGATATTATACAGCGTACGCTATCGGGGCGCTATCTTTTATCTTGACATACGTCGCAGGTCGATGTAATTAAACTGAAAAAATACACACACAGACATCAAGTGCGGGTACTAATTGTCTCTGACAATTAGTTGCTAATTGAAGTTCAGTTCGAAGTTTCAAACCACATACATACCTATATGTATGTATAGCTTTCAACTTTAGGTAAAAGACACTATATAGGAACCTTTAATGTATTTGATTGAGCAATTATCATCTCGTTTTTGGTGTTAATTGAATGGCGTGATTCTTGAATAACGTTTCCTGCCCCGTACCCATGTGTAGTATTCAAATATTGATCGAAAATCGAGCTATACCAGTCTTACTTTTGTCTACCTCGACTCACTTCCGCTCAACCATTCTAGACAAAGATGTGCGGTCGTTGTAAGTACAGAGAGAAACGTAGACAATAACATTACGCCTTGGTGTGTTGTAATTAAATTCAACCCAAATGTAATTACTAATTAGCCCACATTCATGGACCACACCAAGCGGAAACGTTAATATTTCGCTCGGTCGCCACCCGGAATTCCCTTTGATCCTTAGAGAGGACCCGGTTGATCGTTGCAGCGTTAAATTTTCACGACAAGAACACCTTTTAATAATTCTTTCTATCCCGGATCGGGCAAGGCTGAGGTCTCACAGTGAAAAAGGATCAGATATTTATCGTCGGGACGTCTATTGGACGGTGGACAACGGCTCATATTCATCTTCTGATGCCACGGACTTTTGATATTTAAATTTTTAATAACGCGTTATTGAGTCTTCTCATATACCACTCAGGATATATACACTGACCAGGGCGATCCTCAACGTTCTTTTCCCTGACATAAAATTCATAAAGATGCGGGGTGGTTATTTCAGGTGATTATAATAATTATAATATAGACGAGGCATAATTTTCGTTGTAAAAGTTATAGCAGTGCAGATAGCGAGAGAAGAGGTGAATTCTATAAATTTAGCGAGTTTAAATTGGATAGAACTGGGAATGTTCCACGAAAGAGACGGCGTAATAAATATGCCAAACGAGGAACTTGGTTACGAAAGGAAAGACAGAGCGAGAACCAGATAGTCGTTCGTTTGACTTTGACAGTCGAGTTCCAACTTTCTCAATGTAGTCTACGCGTGGGTAGAGATGCCGGTCTACTACTTCCGGTCCATGCGGTGTTGATCTCGCTAGCATGCCACTCTTATCTCAGGAGAGGAATCTTCTCAAACTAGTGTATGCGCCTTTCAGAGACAACAAACTTCACTTTAAAACTTTGAAACTGATCAGAGAATGAGACCAGAGAGTTTTGGGTTTCGTTTGTTTAATTATACACCGCGTTTCGAAACATTCAATTTCAATGGGAAGGATTTACTCTTGATTTCCTTACCTTTTGCAGCCGTATATATAGATCGGCCGTCAAACTTTACGAATAAATTATTTTATATAGTCAGACTTTGCGGGGCGGGGGAAGTCGATGCCAGCAAACTCGTACAAGTTGCATTATCAAATCCCGGGTAATTATTAACGAGCAGTTTCTTTCATTATTCATTTAGTATCTCGTTTCAAATTTAAATCAAGCCTTGAGTAAAGCTCCGTTCCTAAAAATCATTCGATAACATAACAGCTATCGCTGTCACAATTCGAATGACAATTATGTAATTCGGCAATACTTCAATATAGAGACGTGTTGGGCGGACTTCCGATCTAGAATAAAGCCTTGCCCCAAACCGACCGGGTCTCGGCATTGTGCACAAAGAGTTCTACCGCAACCAGCGTATCTTTTCCTCTTCTTTTCTTACTGCGATTGCCGTCTGGGCCGGAATTCCCAAATAACCTGCAAGGAAGGAACGCGCAAGCAACCATCGAATAAAGTTGGTATAAGGATTGTCGATTCTGCGACAGATATGACGTAGCTACGGGGGGTTAGATCTGATTGCTGCAGGACGACCATCTCGGAGAAGGCCTCTTCCTCTTTTCTCGTTCTTTGAAGCGGCAGCCCTTCCAGAATCCGGGAAATCGAGAGCGGAAATAAGACGCGGAGACGCTAGTCAACGATGATAAATGTCACCCATCGATCGGTCAGGGATTGTCAATTTTTTTTCCGCTGTGTTATAACGCATAATAATATGTGTGAATGTACTACATGCGTTATCTCAACACCTTGAAATCATTCCCACGCGGTTTTATCCCACAGTATATAGGTATACGCAAAGTGGAATTTGTTGTGGATGTGGCAGGGAGCAGCCGCCTCTGCCTCACTTTCCAACGCAACGGTTCTACGTCTCCGAGCATAACGAAGCGTGATGTTGCCGGGTCCATTAATTGTAGGAGACAAAGAGAAACTGCTGAATCTTGGTATCATCGTTTTACCTTCGAGGCGCGAGAGGTGAAAGAGATTCTATTCTGAGAATAAGGAGCGTGTCAGGGTAGCTTTTCGAAGGGATTTACAAACCAGTGAAAATAGTCCGTACAGAAGTGGTGAATTACTATGAAAAAAATAAAAATAAACTAGAACAACGAAGTTTGCCCGTTTTTATTATACCCAACGTACAGCCTCAATCAAAGTTAGGCAAGCAGGCAAGCACCGCTCTCGTACGAGATAACATTTCCCTTTTTACGACCTAAGGGAGGATCGAGTCGCGCTGAATTCTTCTTTTTATTCTTACCTCATCCAACCTATTGTTAGGCCTTCACTCATACGTACCACTTTCTCAAGATTTCTGATGCGGCTCTTCAATATCCGAAATATTTCAAAGGTACAAACGTCGTTCCTCTAAATAAAGCACGCGAATAGCATACTTTGGAGTTAATTTCCGCTCGGTTAATTCACCTCGAATTCCTCGGAATCGCAGTCGGGCTTTGCATCGCGGTTCCCCTTTCAGGGTATCAAAAATTCAATCGGAAGTATTCCGACGTTAATTTACACCAGGTGTTTCTTTCTCGCTGTTACGTTAATCGCGGGGAAAAGAAACTGCGGATAGCCTCAAACCAAGAACAACTTTGTCGCTTAAGCTCGGCTCAATTCTGTCGCGAAATCGCACGGTATCCTTTCGTCAATCGGTACCGTAGATTGGGCAGAGCGGATATCCGCCGCGTGGCAGTCTGTCACTATCAGAGTCCGCATCGCCCCCGCGTCCGTTCAAGATGTATCTCTCGCGCCCGAGCTGTAGCTCTCTTTTCTCTTCCCCTCTCTTTGTCTTTCTCTTTCTCCTGCTCTTTCTAGTCTCCTTTTTTTTCGCTTCTTCTGTCGCACTCGCTCTTTATCTTCTCCTCTCCCACTCTCTCGCACTCTCGGTCCTTGAAGCTCACTCGGCGTGGAGCGAAACCATTTCTTTTATCTGCTTATCTTCATCCGTGACTGCTTAAAGTTCCCTTCCCTTACTTTTCCTCCCCTTTCCTCCCCTTCCTCTCCCTTCTCTTCCTGTTACGTTCCTTCCCTGCAGCAGCCCTTACCTAAAATCTTTCTGTCTCTATGCCATGGCTCGCTTCCTCCTTGTGGCTTTCCATTCTCATTAGCCGAGCTTCATACACAATGCACCGGTTCTTCCACGTGCCCTCATCCCCTTTTACTCCAATTCTTCTTCGCCACGGGAAAAGCTCCATTATCCAGTTCGCAGCTGGTAAACCGCTGCGTTATGTGTCGCGTCGTTTGGTTTGTCTTGCGTTTCTCGTATTGCTGTTTTAAGAAACTTTAGTTCGCGCAATTTAGTCCTCATTTTCTCGAAGATTATGTGGCTTTGGGTAACAATTTTACCGGGGAACTTTATACGGCCATAAGTCTTCTGTTTGCCTCGTTCATCCTCCGTTCATTCTTTTAACACTTCAGCTACTACTGTTTTATTTATTCATCGAAACGGCAATCAATTAGCCTGTTTTCTCTGATTTCAATTTCTCTTTTCCTTAAATTGTTAAATTGTTTTTCTTGGTCTTCAAACTTATACATATACTAAGACTAGAAGAAGATAATAAAAAAAAGGAGAAAATGAAACTCCCGGTCCTTGGAGCAAGAAATTTTAGTGCTTCTTATCCTACCCCTTCCCACGGTCTCTAGTTTCACTTTTTGACTCATCGTCAGCTGAAAATCTACACTTCGAAAAGATTTTCTCTCAGAGAAAAATAACGGCTCTGAATTTCGGCTTCACGGGTCACGGGGAATATCTAGGGGTTAAGGAAAATGAAAAAAAAAGGCCTAACGAACGAAGCCAATTTACTGACCCTTCGTCCGCTTTTGCTAGAAAGAACCCCACAGTTTTTCACATTTCCAATCGTCGTGGTATTGAGAAAAAGGAATCTTCTCGCCTGTTGGATTTACATTTCACAGTATCTTTCATCCACAACGCCGCGCCGTGTTCCCAGTCGGATCTTTTGTCAGCGGACCATCCGCGAGGCCATTAGAGATTGGAGTTTTGAAGAGAGATTCGCGGGCGAAACGACGATTGTAAAATATTACTCGTCTCGTCGACCGGATCCTTTGGTTGGCAAATGCCCATAGGAAATCCTCGGAGGAATGAAACTGATGTATCCGCGTTAATATGGTCCTGCAAAATGACAACTATAGTCGACACCACGACCCGTCGTCAGTGGGAGGTGGGAGTTGGGAGGTTTTTTGGGGGCTCGAGAATGGGCCTAGGGAGCAAGGAACAGGAAACACCAGGACCCGTCGCACGGAGATCTATCTCACCCGCGGGATAATCCTCGAAACCCAATTATATTTTACTGCGACTCAACTCCGACTTTCATCCGAGGCCCACACCGTCGCCATGGACGGGAACGAAGACGAACGAGGGACGTCGTTTACGCGATGAAATAGGGATTAGATCCGGTAACTGGAAATTGCTGTCTCGCCAAATAAAATCATCGCATTTTCCACCCCCGTGTTTTTTTTTTTTTTTTTGTTTTTTTCAAATAAGACCAAGCATATTATCCCCCACTGCAGCTGTACTTTCCATAGCCACACGATCAAACTGATCAAACAATTGGTGTATTTCTTTTTTTTAATTTCTTTCCCCTTTTTTTCTTCTCTCTATAAATCTTTGAGTGACTGAGCTTCCGGGATAGTAGATGAATGAGGTCCGCCCCTGTCGCCGTTATCCGTCTCTTGTCGTAGCTCTTGGGAGGCGAAACAAGGACGACGAGGCACTCTGCAGCCATGCAATTACTCCCCTGTCATTTCGTTATCAAAATGGGACAAGTTGGCCGAAGCGCCTGGCCGGAATGGCCACTGCGTCCTCGCTGTACCTTCGCTATATCTTCGTTAAGTGGTCCACCAGAACGTTATCGTATCCTCTCATAATCATTATTCGTTTTGATAGTGCAAGTAACCAGCTATCGAGTTTTCGAGATTTTATCAATACCCATTCGATGCTAGCTCAGAGGAAACTTATTGAAGCTTTGGAAGGGGTGAAGGAATCATCGACATTTTGGGAAAACATTAATTTCATGGAAACAGAGTCTACGAATGTGACCAGAAGACCAAATCCAGAGTCATCCCACGAAAACTATTGCGAGCTCTCCTTGATGAAGTTCCATGCTTTGTCGTCTTCCAACTTGATACGTGGAATTTGAAGCGAGTTAATGTTGCGTACGGGATCGACGCACCACGGCTTAGAGTTAGACCTTAAGATGATCCCAGTAAAGGTTCGAGTCAGAGTCCAGACCTGGTGGGCAACCTCCTCGACGACCTAACGTTGGTGGTCGACGGCCCGACATCGGGGGTTGTATTGATCCGGGGTACGTCGCGCGCATCCCTCTCTCCTCGTGGATTTCCGCCTATCTCCGGAAATCTTCGTTTACCAAACTCACCCCTCTTCACTGATGTCTGTATTTCCCCTAAAATTTTGCAGCCGGGGGCAGGGTTTTCTCTCGAATCCACACGACCTTCGCCCGGCCCCTTACCTGCGTTATCGTCAGATTCGCGTTTGGATATAATCCTGCTCGCGCGCTCTTCAAAGAAGACACGACGTCGTTAGAGATTTTCAGTCGACATTCGTTCTCATTAAGATTTCCGGACGTTGTATTAATGGCTGAGTATTCACGAGTGGCTTTTCACATTATCTCTACTTTATCATCTGGAATTGATTTTTTTCTTCATCAAAAATGTTCTCCAATAAATTCCTTCCGTTTTATATTTATATATATATATAAGGTATATATAGGTATAATGTTGATAAACTATTCCCCGATCCCATTTCCTTCCTCGAAATTTAATATCTAAGACGAGGCAAAGGTACGATATCCAAACGCAAAGCTGAGGAGCACGTCTGTCTGGCAATAAACCTGGTTCGCGGTAGTAGGCATAGTTTAGAGAAACTTCGATCAAACAAGAAATTAGGATTCACGCGCTACCGGTCAGCCCACCGATCAGGGATCAGGGTATTCCCCGCAACGGCATCAGAAACCAAAGGGGAGAATCTCTGCGCCTCACCAAACTCTACTATACCCACCTACATACTTACCCCTGGCCTGGCACAGAAGCCACGCAAAAGCTTACCAGACGAAGGTCTTTCGGCTGAGGCTGAGGTCGGACTGGATATACTACCCCGTTACTATACCAGCTCGGCTTTGGCAATAATGATGTGCTCGGAATGCGAGCCGCGCTCGCTAACACGATCCTGATATATTGTAAATTACGCCCTCACCTCAGAACGGTGAAGCACCAAGCATTCTACGTACAGTTATATAGGTATATATACACATATATATGTGTGCGTACACGTGGGGTGGTATCAACCCTCTCTTCCCATGCCGTGCCTCGCGCTTCCTCCTCACTTAATGGGCTTCGGGGTAATCTCCGAAAATATTATATCGCTGTGGAGTTTAGGGTACGAAAAAAGGCGTTTGGGGGTACGAAGAGCCGGGGGATAGCTACCGAGCGGAAAAATTCCATCGTTTTCGTATGTTTTTTTAGTTTTTTCTTTTTTGTTCCTTTTACTTATATAAAGGTCAAGCGATATGTAGTCTTTGTAACGGTTCAATTACGTGGTGGATTGAAGTCGTCGGTACTGATTCCAGAGACAATTAAACGCGTACGTGTGGGACGCGTGCAGGCTTTCGAATTTAACGGGGCACAAGGATCCTTGCGATGGGCGCCTCCGAGGGGAGAAGAGAATTACAAAGCTAGTATATTCAGTCGCGAAACTGGGTTCACGCCCGAGTGAAGACGTCCTCGCTAATAATATCTCTCGTACCCCCTTTTTCAACCCCTATATTCCTTTCTGCCCTGAAGGAGTCTCTTCTCATCCTCGTCTAACCGCGCAAGCAGCCAAGAAAGGCGAGGTAGCTCCTCGCTCGACAAACGTTATTACTTTCCTTTAAGCGATCCGCCTTCAACCTCCACCTCTACCTTTACCTCCATTTCCACCTCGGCTCACCTTCCGACGCCACCGACGCCACCGACGCCACCGCTGCTTTCAATAAACCAGCCACGACTTAATGGGTGGTTTATGCAAATTCTCATTCTAGCTTTCGTCCTGGCCGTCACTCGTTGTCCCGATACCCCCCGTTGGTACCGTCAAGCTATGCTAAAAGATCGGTGATTTATCAGCTCTCTGTCTCGATTCTCTAGCATTGAATCAGTTCATTTCAGATTTTTGGTGAAAATTAATGGGTACTTTGTGTAATCCACGGTCTTGGACGTTTTTTCTCTAACCTTGGTGTATATGGGTCGTATTTGCTCGTACGTGACTGGGAAAAGGATCATTGGTGAGGTAAAGTTGTGAGAAATAGAAAGAGGAAGAGACCTGACGGTGGGGTCTTTATTTTAGCGTCGTTTGTAACAAGGATTTAATCAGTCAGGATGTCGGGTTTGGCTAGGCGGATGCTCGATAGAAGTACACCAACCGTTAGCAGCAGTCGAGCGCTCGGCGAAGCTAATTGAATTATTAAACTGGTTTATGGCTCGTTGATCCACCTTTGAATTGTTTAATTTTGAAGTAACGGCAGCGTGGAGTTTAATATAATATCATTACAGGATCGTGTATAACCCAACGAAGGGTGTAGATGGGCGGTGGGATTCGGGCGGCAAATTCTCTGTTCGGAGGTTATAGGATTCTGACCTTTATCGGGTTACCGACATGCCCTGAAACGAAGGTCCTCTTTCAGGCACAGCTTCCACGAGGTCAAACGCATGGGCATCCGTCAACGCGGGTGTTGCCAAAAGATTAATGAATTGACGAGGAGGGAAGGATTCTATTTTTTCTTTCCCCTTTCGTTTCTTTACCTAGTAGGGAAACTGTACAGGTATAAGGTATAACACGCTTTCAGGTGAATTTCTTTAAGTATAGAAGAAGCATTTATCGTTTCCACTGAATCCTTTGAAATTTCACAACATAAATTAATCAGTAAGTAACGAAACTGCAGCCCCTTGCCAGCCTTTGAATCCTTGAGCCTGGCAAAAGTCGGTTGTTTGCGAACCGAGGAACTATTCGGCGGCACGCTTTAGTGCCCGGCTGTCAGAGGTGAAATAATTTTATTCTCTCGTAATAAAAGTTAGCTTCAAGGAACCGGCAATCTACGTAAATTAAAAGCGGTACTTGCCCGGCTACTTGCACCTTCTTAGAAATAGGGAGGAGGAAAAAGAACGGAGGTTTGTCGAGAGGTAAGTGCACCAGCAGCAGGGTGAATGTAAGGGGTTGTAAAAATGGAAAAGGAGTAAGCGCCAAGGTTGCGTGATATTAAATTCTGGATTCTGCAGGAAGATCTAGATTCGTTTGAATTTGTCCCGTTCTTCTTCTTCTTCTTCTTCTTCTTCTTCGTCGAAGCCCTGCCTTTGTTTTACCCTCGACAATTAAGCGACCACACTTAATTATTTAAAGTTACAAGAAATACTTAATTACGGAGTGAACCGCGCGAACGACAGGCCCGGCCGGCCAGGATTTCTCATCTTGAAGAAACTCCGAGCGATCCTCGACTTTCACGGAACTTAATTAATAATTCGTAATTAACGATACCGTACCAGGGTCTTCCCGGTATATAACGTCTCTAACATCCGGCAGAAAATCAAACCAAAACGAATTATTTTGTGCGTAAATTATAATCGCGAATGCAGGTAATACAATTTTATCAGAGCCAACTACGTCACGGCGAAAAGCGCCATTTTGGTATTTTTTAATCATGGAAATATGACGGGAAAGAGTTCAAAGGTCTTTCAAGTTTTATTCGAATTTATTGTATGAATCGGCAAATACGAGTCTATAGCCACTTGACCACGTATCACATATATATCACCGGCGATGAACGACGTGAAAATCTAAAGTGGAATAAAAATCATCCAGCTTTTGCCGGCCCTGAGTTTTAGTTACCTTTTTCTCTCTCAATTTTTCGCCCTCGAGCCCGGCACCCTTTCCCGGTTTTTCTGCACCTTCGTGTTTTCGTATTTCTTACCGCGCCTTGCCGCGCTTCCGGGTGCCTCGTTTATCGTTTCACCCTTTCTGATCTGGTCTAGCTATTAACCGTCGAACGTTAATTGACTTCGGTATATAGTACGGTACGAAAAATCTCTAAGGTACTACAAGGGGTGGGCTGGATTATTATTCGGTAAAATCGAGATACAATCGGAGTTCTCGGTCTCGTCAGATTTCAAACCAAACCAAACAATATGATTGATGTAACAACGGTGCCTCGTATTGATTACTTGCCAGAAACGGGGTAGCTATGTGCTCCGAACTACCGGCCTGCGCCAAGAAGGTACCTATAACCGAAGAACGGGGCAAGAGGAAAACTGTTTGTTTCGCGCTAATGAATAATAACATTGTTGTTTCTGCTGGCGCCAGTCGACGAGACTCCCCCTTCTCCCTTCTTCCTCTTTCCATCTTTAATCTTTCATCTCGTTTCGAGCTCTATGTACCCAGATTTGCGAAATGAAAACGACGAGTGTATTATAAGAGTGAGAAAATCCACGTTTTAAAGACGTTCAGAGTTCAGTCGGATGGGGGTTGTTATGAAACGGTTTGGGAACCTGGATATAGGGGTGTCTGGCCAAATGTGCCGCACGTGATGTTGCGCCGCATTGTCTCATCAATCGAGTCGTCTCGACGGAGAGCGCGTCGGTAGTTCGCGGGGCGCACTTATCAAGGCCCGAGCTTCCGGCCCCGCCAAGTTATCTACGCTGGCATTCACGCCTTCTCTCTGGGTTCGCCGGTTCCTCGTTCCCCGTATCCCCCAGTTCCCACCATACCCTGCACGGACGGGGGTTTCCCCGGGCACTGTCTTATCTCGTCTCGACTACTTCTCAACCTCAAACCCATGCAAATCTCAAACCCGGCTTCTGGCAAGGGGTGTATACGCGTTAGGGTGGCTTTTCTATGTTGCTTCAAGATTTCGTTCATTCGCAGTTTATCACGCATCTCTATTTTTCATTTCTAAAGTATGTACAAAAAATCCATACACCAGGTGTAACTCACGTAATAATGTGATCTTCACAGGTATCGATTAGGTGCTTGGCGTATATCTCTCTCGGCTTACCTGGAAAAAAACCAAGGAAAGAATCCTGCCATTAGTAATTGTATCGACTATCAATTAATTATAAATCATTGAAAAACGATAAAACTAGATTAATGTGGGTCGAAGTATTTTCCCAGAGCGTATGAAATCGCGAAATTAAGCACCGCTAAAATTCGCGGTACGTTTGGCAGTTTTGGAGTAACGGCGAAAGCTGCGTGCCGGCAAGAAGACCCTATGCCACGCGTCCCGATCTGTTTGATGAATATTTCAACGGATGACAAACGCCTCGTGATCAGATCCAATATTCCAGCATTTATTTTCAGTACTATATTTCGTCCTCGGTTCACCTCGGAATCTTCGATCTAGTAGGAGTATGGGAGTAGCGAATAGTAGCGATATACCGTCATATATATACAGTGCAATGTATATCAAAGCGGTAGAGACGTTTACATATAGACGCGATGAACGCCTCGCGAAAGATTGTAGATAAAATAATATAGCTTCGTTGATTCCATTTACATTTCTAGCCGTAGTTCTTCCGTTAGAATTTTTTTCGATAGGAATAAATAAAATAGGAGAATACAGAAGCGAGGAGAGATTGAAGGGTGTTGAATAAACGACGGAGAATAGAGGAGGCTGGAAACTTGCACGACGCATGCAGGTCAGGCCTCATTAGGTTCCACGCCTTTGGCAATCTTCCGGAGAGAAAAAAGAAGAAGAAGAAAAAAAAAATGAGAGTAAAAAAAGAACAAGAACTCTTTGATAAACCGATGAGGATAAAAAGAAAAGGGCGTGCACTTGCCCTCGGGTGTAACATGAGATGATTCGCTGATTTCACTTTGGGGAATTTTTCGCACGTGCGCTTCTCTACGCAACTTCCTTCGCAATGAATTCGAGGTTTGGATATAAAAATCGGAGAAAAAGTGGATGATTTAATGGTCTTCGTGGGTAATGAATGTCTGCGTCAATTGGCGGGATGTAACCGAAGATAATAGTCCGTTTGCTGAGACACTTGCCTCTGAAATATGGGCGACGATGCTTCATCGAAAATTCTTCAGACAGCATGATTACAATGGGTTGGCTCTTTTTAGTATTCATTCGATCTGAATAATGTAGCTTTAAATAATTGGCTTCGTTCTGCGCAGGCGTCAAATATCTGGCAGGCAGCTATTCCATTAAACTCTTCTCATGATATTAAAAGAATCTTCGACACCGACGACCACACTGCGACGGCACCATCACAAAGTAAATTTTCGACGTTTAGTATTCATGATATGGAAGCTGCTATTAGCTTCGTCACTTCTATACCGCATAAATCATCTCATAATGAAAATCCGGTCGCTATAGGTTCGGGTTCGGTTTAGGGCGAGATCGAGAGAAGCGATTAGATCGCCTCGCGCAAAATCGAGGCCACATTTCCTCTACATCTTTTTCTTTTTTTTTTCTTCTTTTTCTTCCCTTTTTCTTCCCTTTATCCTCTCTGTCTTTCTCTTTTCAAATTTAGTTTAGTTATAGAGCTGCAGTGCGGAGTGGGCAGGGAAGAGAAAAAGATACGCGATAGAGCGTGGGCGGTACTGCCGATTTTTTTACCGTCAAGGACTGGAACAGGTAGGTATCGGATTTTACGAGAAAACAAATGAGTCGCTCCAGTAATCATGAAATTGTCCTTCCCGTGGCTCAATTTATTTTACAGCGTTTTTATGTTCGATTCCCCCGGAGCCCTCGGGAGCAGAGCAACGCTGGAACGGTAGACAGAGCAAAGAGGGCAAAGGGATGTACCGATATATAGCGTGTGCCTGTGTGAGAAGAATCTACCCCTGTGCGTATAAAGGTTCGAGATCAATTCAATCGCTGCGTATCTCAGCGTCAGAGTAAAAGTAGTAACCGTAATGATTCGAACTTGATATCGTATAAAGTCTTACGTTAGTCTCCATGGCTCGGCGGAAAATCAGCTTTTTACGACGGTCTGAGCAGCGGGCGGGTAGCAGAACCAGAGGCAGAGTCAGAGGCAGAGGGTTAAGAAATATATAGCATTGGTCAAAATCAACTTGTCTAAATCCTTGGCATTAGGATTCGCTTGCCTTCGATGCCGAGATAAAATTGCGATGATACAACAACTGATCTGAATGTATTTTGCATAAAATGAAATTGGTAGGTATAGAGAAATGCTTTTCTCATTTTCCTTTTATAATTTCCCGATTTGATACCTGCAGCTAGCTGAGAAATTACGGCACTGCGTGTTTCCGGTTTGGATGAAACATTAATCTGGTGATCGGCAGAGTGCGTCTCGCCAAACTCCTGGCGGACCGCCTCGACTATCGATATCGCCTTTTAAGGGAGCTATAAAAGTGGTTTGATGGCTGATTGAGGAGCTCTGGATACAGATATCAACGAGCAAACGTGATCTCACTTTTAAACAGATGTCGAATTCTTGCTTTTCACTTTTCACTCATGCTTCAAGCCTCCGCGCCATACATAACACCCTCATATATCGAGATAGCCATCGGATAAACTCCATGCTTACATATTCGTGATAGATTTTAATTTCACAACGCCTCACGTATACCTTCCATCGTTTTTCCGGCTTTAGCGTATTAACGGGGTAGTTAATCAACAGAAAATTTGAACCGTTTGTATTTTATATACAATCGGAAGTGAATCGAATTACAGTTCAATTGCTGATTGGAACTGTCAACTAGCTCGGTAGTACCCGTAACTTGATAATTGCAATAGTTATAGAATCCGTTGTTATCACGGAGCTATTAATTTATTTTTATCGATACATCGCCATAATCGACTGTCCTTCATGAGCCCGTTAATCATCACGCGTCCGTGTGCAGCATTACACACTCCGGTAGATATCGAGATTGTGTCAACTCTTCGTCCCCGTAATAATTACACATCTTTGAACTTTTCGAAAAATTTTGAAATAAATCGAGGTGGGTAGATTCTTCCCCAGTTCTGTGGTTACTAGGCGCTTAAACGCGGGTGACGACGGGCTTCTAGCCAGTTAATGTAATTACATGCACAATGCTGCCCTCTCCGCGTGTTGCCCTATTTACATATAGGCGAGTAGATATAGTTTGGCTCATACATAGAGGCGGACATTTCCCTTGCAGTACTACTAGCTTAGCCACAAGCCTCGAGGGACAGATGGACGAGGCCTTGCACTGACCATTGGCTAACCAGCGTTTCCCAACCTATTTTACACTCGGAATGTCACTCCGTCATTTAACCGAGGACTTGAGTTAAAGTCTTTATTCCTGGCCGATGAACGCGATGAATATTTTCTCGATTTTGTATGGGCGATTCGTCGAGTGTGATCACTTAATGGTGCATCGCTTTTATTCCTACTCCAAGCTATTAGCACGGAATGCGATATTTTTAACGGAACTGTAGGATTATAGGAAATGTCTATTGCAGTGATGAGCAGCATTCCGAGGGCGTAATTTTCGCCTCATAATCTATGCGAATATTGAATTAACGCTGGTTTGAAGTCACGACTTTTCACCCACCTTTTTTGCAGTTGAATAATTGAACTATTAAATTGCCAGTGCTTCTAGCGTGCCCTAAATTTTACGTGACTTAAAAGCCGTTCTATAATCCACGAATGCAGAACTAATGTGAAGTTATTCCTATCGCGGCTAAAATTATACCCGTAGCAATAATTACTGTTCATTGTGGCACCAGTGCCATTTTACTATCTCTAAATTTTCTAAAAATATAACGTTATTTCGAAAAGCTGGTAGTCCATGCACCGTGGTACCAGGTTTTATTATAGATTCTCGATCACTATTACATTTCTAAATCAACTTAGATTCACGGAATTATGCGGCCCAATTCGCGGTCTTTTCTTAAAAAATTCTGAAATTTAATATTGCGTCGGGAAATTTGGAGGCGAGGTTTAGTTCCTCGTGTATATCACCTTGAAGTAGAAAAACCACGTTCCTGACCTCTCTGCGCCTAGGGTCTACTAAATGTAGGAAGAACTCTGACAAAAATTCCTCGCTCGTCCACTGCGGCCTTTTGCTCTGGCAGCGCCATGCCATGCCATCAGTCGGCGTAAAAACGCTTTCGAAATGCGGCCGGAATTCCCGATAACGTTTGAATAATGTATTTGTAATGATTTTTCAATTAATAAACAGTGGGGTAGCTCGAGCACGCCCTGTTTTTACTTTGTGACTGTGCGATACACAGGCTCGGTATCGCGGTGGAGTGGGCCAAACCTCTTCTACCCTCAACCATCCCGTGCTTGGAGCTCTCAGCTTTCCGCGGACAACCCACCCTGAAGCTGGAACTGGAAAGATTTATTACTATCGCATAATCATGCATTTCGATCCAGGAATTATTTCTCGCATATTTACAACCCGAACGCAACGCATATAATTATATCGATGGATTTTCGGAATCTTCGCGAGTCAAGTTTTCCACAGAGAATTTGACTAGTTGTCGATGCATCTCAGGAACTCCGTTTCGTAATTGGCGTCTGCTCACCAGATTCTTATTTTCTGCACGGATGAGAATACCTACTGCGGGATTCAGGGGACCGGAAATGACGTGGAGGGACGCGTGGACAGAGATATATAAGCGGCTCGATCTTTCGGTCGTTGATCATCGGGCGCGAAACGTCGTCCAGGGAATCGGACGACGGCTGCAGCTGACTCTAACGGGCAACTTGTCACCATGGCGACTCCGGGACGCGTGCTGGCGTAGCACCTCGTCCTCTTACGCGCCTGGCTGACTCGACCGATCCGGACGGGCGACCAGGATAGGAACCAGGAACTAGGATGCGAGTCCAGACCCCATCGAAATGTCAACTGTTAGTTATGCGACATTATAGACAAAAAAAGAAAAAATATAAATAAATCACGCGGGACAAAATTATTTCGAAAAATGTAAAGCTGCTAATATTAGAAAATGTTGTTTTTATAAAAGCAGAAACGAAGAAGCATGTATATTGTGTACTGCATGTATATTTACGACACGTCGTCCGTCTTACCAATGCGAACACTTGCTGGCTTGTCAATCCGTCTGTGAAACCCGCTCACGTGCGAAAGCTAAGTAAACGCTGAGAGAAGCAAAAGCCGTGGAGAAGGTTGAGCCGTACTCGACTGAGAGGTAGGTGGTATAGGGAGAGTTCGTTCCGTCATCGCGTGGAAGCGGTAACAAAGAATCCGTTTTCACTTTCCACCCTGAATTTCAATGTCTCTGTACCATATAGCCAGTCCCCAGCCTAGCGTCACAGCTAGTCTGGCAGCTACGTGGCATGCAAATGCGAAAAAGTTTTGTGGTTTTTCTCTGTGCACGAACGATCCTCTCGGGGACTTTACCCTGAAAGAGTAACGGATTTCTCTCCCTCTCGGGTTCTTCGAGATCAAAACCTTCATCCACTTCCCAATACATCGCCGACGATGTAAACGGTAAACACATGTAATCTCACTGAAACCTGGTGCAGTCTCCCTGCAGCTTCTATCCAAGTGCATATTTAGTGCCCACTGACATTGCACCATGATTGCTGAACAAATATTTGCGAACTACCTACCTGTACCTACGTCCTGGTATATATCTGCACGCCAGAGTCGATAGGGTAGACGAGTAGCAGATGCATCGAGGCACGATTCAGTCATGCATTTGCTCGCATCAAATACAGACGCATCTACCTACCTCTATTTATACGAAATGGTCGACAGGTAAATTCACGAAATGGATGTCGGCGGGCAAAATACGCGGGAGCTTCTGTTCGCCGTGATTTCACAAGGCTTTTTTTCATCCAGGAACCAGTGCTGCAGGTATCCACGCTGAACGAGCTAACGAGTCAGTCAGGAAAATAGAGGGAGCCAAGTTTGCACGGATGTGCTTCTTCTTTATGTTTTCCGAACCCGCCAGCTCTTGAGGCCAGCTCTCATTCGCTTGACCCTATTTATACGTCCGGTGAAGTTTTTGAAAAAGTAATTAATTAATGAGTTAATTACAGGATACTCCGTTGTGCTTCTCTCTACCCACTTATGATATTGAATGGATTGAAAATTCTTGTTGTAAATTTCGTTCCGTACCAGTTAAATATAGTTTTATCAAATTTTCACCAATAGTCAAGAGCACAGTGTCCGCTTGTAAGAATGAACCAATTAATTTCCACAACCAAGGGTTGGAGTCGTTGCGATAAGGCAAGAGCCATCAATTCTCGGATAAAGAACGCGGGTGGTGAGGAGAGGGATAACGGAGGTCCGGAAGGGACTGTAGCAACGGAAGAAATGGCGGAAAATACTAAAGGAATGAAAGGATGTCGTTAATGAGGCAAGGATGACCCCGTATAACAGGGTAAATTGTTGCCTTCGTCCTGAGTGGCGCCTGTATCGACTGACTCGACAGAAAATGTAATAAATTCCCATTTAATATACGTCATCGAGTCACACTTGGACGCCTGTCTGCATCGACAACGACTACTAATCAACTACAATAACAAGAGCGTAAAACTTGTCTGAGACATAATCACAAAGTGTTGAACGTCTCCGTTATATAAGTTGGCGTGCTCACACCTCGCGGTGCGGAAGATATATTCAATTAATAATTAATGACCTGCACTTTCTGCGTCCATTTATTTATTTTCCCGCATTGTAAACGCGCCATGAAACTCCGACTGATTAGTCGTGTACGTTATATGGTGATTGTGTCAGTTGAGATGGATTAATTGGAGGGTGATTTCGGAGGGTCACCCCCATTTGTCCAGCAGAGAATTTTACGAGGGACTTTACGCCCAGCTGCGTTCGTCATCGACATCTTAACTACGGAGCTGCACCTTCACCAAATTGCTTTAGTCCTGTCCCAGACTTATCCGATATTTGGTCAATCCTGCGTCGGGGTGACTCATCATCATAGGAAAGGGAAAAAAATATCGGGAAAAACATTCACGTTCTTATTTTATACGCGTAGGTATATAAATATAGGACTTTAACGGTGTGCGATTTGTTGTATGCAGAGAAAGGGGTACAATTACGGGTATAATTACTTGAATAGTACAAGTAGAAGTAGGACTACAGCAGGGGTTCGCGTGTGTTCAGAATTAGCCAGCATTACGTAAGCTTCGTGCACCTAACGTAAAGATCTATACACGTAGTCGGGAAGTCCGAGTGAAATGGTCATAGTTTGTACCCGGTATGTGGTATTTATGCTTTCGTGCTTGGCAAAGGGAAGTCGCATAGTTCGGTTGGTTGTAGATTGCGGGTTGTTGGTTGCGGGTAGTTACCCTATCCTTTGATAATTTAATTTATACCCAACCGCTCCTTACAAACGATGACGTTTGCAGCTAATTGCATGACGGATCGCATGCTCGCTTTATATTCGTCGTTGTTCTAGCCCGGCATGTGGCTAACTGTCCTTTCTCTCAAAGCATACACCTTCGCCCTACGACAAGAAGCGAACATCATCGGAACAAAATTTCAAATTTCACAAAATTTCGAATCATTGTATTTTGCGGCAGATCGTTCTAGTCACCTCAACGATAGAAATGAGAATCAGCGTAGGTACGTGACCGATTAATTTGTCTTCAATTTTTCATATCCATTTCTTTATAGCGTCAGAACTGAAAGCAACAGAATATTTTCCGCACTGTTGCGAAAAAGCGAGTGCAATATGAGGATGGGACCGGTCGGAGAGGTATGAGAAAAGAAATGGGGGTGGGTCAGTGATGTCAATCCTGACTTACGACGGGCGTAAATCAATCCATTGAATTTCAGTGTCGATATTTTGCCACTATGAACGGGCAGGACATGGTAGTGAAGGATTTGAGATTGAAAAATAAAGTTTAAACAGCTCAAATCCTTGGCACACATGTCGCTTCTGAGCTCTGATTCTTGTCTTGATTTCTCGCTGTGCAATTTCTTTCTTGAAATTCTTACTCGGCTAGAAAACACGAAGTTTGAACGCTCGTAGAATGAAACACTTGGCACACTTTTGTCGCGGTTGAAAGCTAGGCGAGGTTAAAAGTGATATTCCTTTCCTTGATCGCATGGCTTAGCTTGTTACATCCCAGGATATTCTCTCTTCAAAAAGTCTGCAGTTCTAGGGATTTCGTCTGTATTTAATTTGCTCCGATAAACTAATCAAGGGGCCGTGTTTCTTGGAGTGGGTATGCGTACCGTGCGTATCTAGAGAAACGTATTAAATCACGGAAGCTCACAAGTAGAAGGTATAACACCTACGTCTAGGACTTCGTACACAGTCTGCAGATTCGGGTAAAAGGCGAAAAAGTCTGTCCGGATTTAAGTGAGAAGAGAACTCGATCTCACCAAAGACTAGGCCAGGATTTGGTGGTAACCAGACCCAGAAACCCGGAGTCGAGCGGCAGCCAGTCTTCTTATTTCGGAAGATTTCCCCCGGCGCTCGTTGTCTTCTTCCTGTTTTCCCCTCTTCCCCCGCTTCCATAATACCTCCGAGAAGTTCATATTCCTGGTACCAGTAGGTAATCGCGTGGCAGTCCATTCTTTATACGGGTAAAAGTTGGCGCGAAAACGCAAACGAGCCAAAAATTCAATCAGCTTTTAGCCGACCAAGTCAATTCGGTAAGGGTCAAGGCAATGCCGCAGGATTATCTCCATACGCTGCTACTTCATTCCCTAATGAAGCCAAGTAATCAGCGACCAGTAACCCACAGCCAGAAACCAGAATCCGGTATCCAGTATCCAGGGGCTGCAGGCTACCATCGGCCATCGACCGTACGTACGCCACCGACGCGTCAAATTACGGGGATAAAGCGACGCGTGCAATTACACACTTTACACGCCATTTAAATACAACGAGCTTCATTATTTCGGCTGTAAAATAAGTACCGTGGGCACCAATGTACCGTGTCAATGTAATTTTATAGCGGCATTACTCCATTCTGTATGACCGCGATTAGCCACGATTTTCGACGAATGTTAATGCAACAGCCGTCACAATTTAGGGGTGAAAGATAAAGAGAAATAATGTTCCGACCTACGCTTGCATTCGACGATTTTATCCTTGTGCATGTGTTTAGTTTGTACAATCTTGCTCACCAATTCGCTGCTTCCAAACAGCGATGGTACTTCATCATTCTTACTTCAACTTACCTACTTCTGTATAAATATAACATATTAACTAGATTCAAGGGATGTGTAGAGTGCATGTGATACATATATACATATAGTTGTAGGATTATAAATTGAAGGGAATGAAAGGTACGCAGGGATAGATTTCTGAGACCACAATGGGGTGTTGGGTGTAAATAATTCACCGTTACAACGCTTCTTATATACTTGTTTAACGACCCTGCCTCCTCGCAATTCTCAACATTATACATACATACGTGTCTTCTGTGCCGGTGACAGAACCTGCACTACGCAGTCACGCACTCGACCGAGCAAAGACAAAGAGGCTTTAGATTTCTGGAGGGTTGACAATGTCTCGCAATTCCTTGTCTACTCCTGCGATCCATCGTTTCGTCTCCTTCTTTCTCGTGGGCAGACAGTCGCTCAAAGCTTTCAGAAGGGGAGCCAGGCTCTCCCTCTATCTTTCTCTCTCCCTCTCTCATTTAACTTAAGATTGGGTTGCTGATTACACATTCTAACCCTCCGCTTGTAGGGCCCAACGATTCTTTCTCTGTACCGCGTCTACCGGGTGCTAAAAAATAATGCTACAAGCACATATAGAAATCGTATACCTACATCGGGCTTGTTAATCGTGATTTTAGTAAGCTCAGATCAAACGAGCATGAACTCAAACGTCGTGACAAATTAAAAGCTGTAAGTCGAATCCTAGGCACTAGGGTTCAGTTGTTTGATTTCGGCTAGGCACGTGACGATGCAATTCGACAAAGCTTGACAGCAGCGTCGTCCGTCAACCCCTCAACCCCCGATCGGGTCAGGGGCAAACCGAGAAAAAGCACGTCTTTATTTGCTCCAACAATCATGTCCGCAAATAGTACAATTAAAAGAAATAATATTTCAGCTTCGAGTGGATCCTACGTCTCGGAAGACAAGGAGCGATCAGCTTCTTTGACGGATATTAGGGAAACGATCAGCAAACATTGATAAGTGATCTGATAAGTGGTTCGACGTCGTAAGTCATCACGAAAATGACCAGAAAAGCCCGAATGGCTGCCAAAGAAATTCGTTAAATGAAACGAAGTCTTCTGTAGTACGTAGCTAGGTTCTTGCCTCGAAAGTATCTGTGCAGACTTGGTGCTCGTATAGCTTCGTTGCATTAAGTCAATTACTTTACCCATTCATTAAGGGACAGACCCTTCTTATATTGCTTGTTATTTCTGCACAGCAACGAGCCTACTCATTGATGAGGTAATATGAAATTGATTGTATTGCACTTTGCAGCATATATTTTCCAGAACCGGATCCAAGACATGTTAAAAAAGTTTTCAATGACTTTTCCTGTATGCTATACCTCGGTAATACGTGACTTATGAACATAATATATATGGTCAATGAACGCAATAATAAGTCTGCGTGAAATCATAAATTCAACCCAAATCAGGAATTTATCGTTTTTCTTTGATTCGTATAAGCGGAAATAAATGAACTTGATGAAAACTAGACGTACCCAGAATTTCCGCGTAGCAAAATGCAGGTGATTCCGTACCACCCTGTATCTACTTAGGCAGATTATTTCCGAGCACAGAGCCTCCTCGAGACAGTCTCCGGTCCTTCGCACCCTTTCACCAATCTAATACGTTTTGTGATACTTGCACCAGGACAGAAGCTCGTAAAAGCACTAGGTAGGGAAATGGTCGCCGTAGGTCCCGTGGGTCGAGTCGGTGGGATATTACATAAACGCTTTAATACGTGGCTTAACAGTTGATACTTATAAGTCAGGTGTAAATATTATTCTAGTAAACAGCGGCAGCAGGACTGCTGCTAGAGTTGTGTTTGGTGAATGAGGGGCTGAAAGGGGGGAACGAAGGGTTAGTTTGACAACACGTGGCCGTATTTGCCCAGAAGTTGAATTTCACCGCGGTATAGTAGCTTCAGCTTCTATATACCAGTGGAGTGGGTAGGTATACCAAAGTGTCTACTCGTTAGAACCGACCCACCCCAAAAACCCTTTCGCTGTGAACGTGCGTACGGTATACGTGCGATGAAATGCACACACATACAATATGTATTCATACATTCACTCTTGCCCCACGAAATACGAAACACGCAATTTCACCGAAATTATGTGTATGCACCCGAGTGCACCCTCGTGGTCGATGCTTCTTCGCTATACTGCCTTCCCTAATCTCCTTTAATCAACGATCCCGGCGTTTATCGCGTGGTCTTTGAAATCGAGCTGGGTTACGTTATGATAATTTATGCATTAGATTTTCTACCACCGTTTTTATATCCACCCACGTATATATCAACCACCGCGATTCATTCTTAGCCGCGAAGTCTTGAGGTTCAATTAGATTTGAAAAAAACTTTCTTTTGTCAACGAATCGCGGTCAGACTTAAGCCATGAAGTAGATTAACTCGTTTTAACATCACTCGAGGATAAGAATTAACCTCGTGAACGACTTGATTTGATTTCTGGATGGCATAGTACCTCCACCACTCCTACAATCCCGCACTGGATAACCTGGATCCGCTTTGCAAATATGCTCTGCTAGTTAGTACTACTGCAAACATTGATATCTGCGTCATACCTTAATACTACAAGAACCGCTGCTTTCACCGAACCTACGCCACGGAAAGGGCAATGTTATAGTTGCTAAAGACCATGACCATTGCCATCGCCAATATCCGAAGACGTCCCACCCACATTAGGTATTATTTTCTCAATGGAAGTGAAATTTTTTTTTTCACAAACAGAAAGTAGCTGGAACTTTTATATGGTTTAGTTAACGGAGCTGACTAGGTCAGAAGCGAGCAGCCGCGGGTGTGGACAATGTGATCACAGTCTGCGGGCGTTGAATGTCCCATGTATTCGTAGGAAATTTGAAATTTCTCCGGTACCTACCTACTGGTGTGCACCGGAGTGAAACTTTTCCTTGAATAAGATGCACACGTGAGTCGCATTCGATGTTATGATAAGGAATATCCAGGCTGTATAAGTAGGAACTAGGCCAGCAGTATTCAATCTAAAGATATAAAATCGATTTTAAAATACGGTGGAAAGCAGAGGGTCTTTTGCAGTGCCTAGTCTCGGGATGGTTAACGGGGTGAGTAGACTAAACAAAAATATGCAAGACGTAAATATCCCTGAAGGTTTTAAAAGTTGATGTAAAATAAGGATAAAAAGTGAAAGAATAAGAGAATGGAGAAGAAGAAGAAGAAGGAGACGGAGACGGGGGCGCAGAAAAGGGACTGCCGTAAAATAACAGTAGGTATAGAAACTGCAGGCGCTCTGCGCTAGTCTGTTTACAGGAACACTGAGAAATGAAGGGAAGCGGCATCTTTTCGATTGTTTATCGACGCTATGGAGACGATACCATGCAAGCTCGTATCCATCCGGGGAATGGAGTGACTTCCGTTACGACTTCGACGCTCGACTGCGCTCCTGACTGCAGGGTCACGTTAGATTACACGACACCGACGACTGCACCAGAGTGTTTCAAATGCACTTTACTTCCCGTGTAGACTTACCGGTATAGAATCCGTTTTAGAAGCAGAAAATTTCCATATTCTACGAGCGAGATGAGAGCCTAGTGAGTGCCACGATATTGCAATTTTTACCGTCAAACATATTCCGCATATTCTACGGTTTCGCATTTAATCTACGAACAAAAATGTAAAATTATTTGACCAAATTTATTATAGAAAATCATAGATCAAATCAAATCCAGAGATATCGAATCGCTTCGCTTCGAAATGGAGAAATCATTTGGTTAAACTTTCTTCATTCATTTTCTCTTTTCTTTCATTTTCAGGAGCAATTAATGGAAACGCGTTGATATTTCCGCGCAGAATATGCACCCTGGATATTAAATTGAGGGTAAAATTGTCGTCCGAAGGAAGGCTTTTTCACAACATTTGTTCAGGTAGATCGTTTAGCACCCGATGGACGATAGTTTCGCAGCGTATAGTGGCCGGGATATTTTCTCGATATCGCTTGGTACACGCAAATACCACGTATTCGTCGAGGCGATAGTTGGAGCGGAATCGCCTCTGTGATTTCACCGCAAACTCCACTCTCCTCCCTGCAGCGTAGAACCGCGGACGCCCTGACGCCTCCGGGCAAAACTCCATTGACAATAACCAACGCGCTTGGCTAGCTGCTGGCTTATGGCCCGGGCGCGTCTCGAAGGACCCGGCCATCGTAATATCACGGACAATTTCCTCAAGGAATTTGATCGGTTCCTATATCGCGAGGAATATTTTCTCCCATCATATCCTTTTGCCAAAGTATAGATGTATGTGTGCATCTCGTCCGTGAGGTCTACCTACTTCGATGACACAGAGCCCTCCCACGCTAGTAGAATTTTCGGCTTTTTTATATATACATCACAGCTAGGTATTCCGATCAATTGAGAAGGCAGTTTGGTTTATCAGATCAGATGAATGCGCAATAACCGAGGAGAAAATTCCCTATGAATTGTTATGCAGTCAAGTACCGCAAAGGACAAGTGAAGAACGAGCCAAGAGCTTCACAGACGATATTATAACATCGTTTTATCCAGATATCGTGAAATAGTTTGGCATTCGTCGTTGGCACCTAGCTAACAATAAGATCGAATACCATGAAGATATGAAGATATGAATACGAGCGAGGAATTGGACCGTGCAATTCGCGAATCACTTGAAAATTTGTTACTTTTGAATGGACCACGTCATATCCGGAGCATAAATCTCTGTGGTATGCCCGACCTGTGGGCTTGAGAGGATTCGGAAAGGTGGTGGCCACCCTGACAGGACACCCGTGCCAGCGTTAATGGTCATTAGCAAGCCGCGCTAGTTTTAAATCTTCGGGGACGAGCCCTCCGGAGGTTGCTTCAGAGTGATTTAAGGGCGTCCATCCTCGCCGCAGCCACCTTCATCCTCGACTCCGTGGCACGCCACTTTGTTACTCTAAACTGTTCACCAATCAAGATCCTGACTTAGTACGAATTCCACACGGTGGTCTCCGCGTTACTTTGGTCAATTTGAAAGTCTGGCAAATTTTTCATACTAGGTATAAATAAACACCTACGGGTTAGAGCCACTCAAGACCTCCTTCACGCTCCCTCCTTCTTCATTTCTTTATTCCTTTTCCACTTTATACCGTAAATACACACTCCGGTGAATAACTCGTGTAATTAACTTATAAATTATACACCACCGCTAAGTGGTGGAAAAGGAAAAAAGGAAAAAAGAAAAAGCAAAGAAAACAGGAAAAGAAAGAAAAAAAAAAAAAAAAAACAGAGAAGAAAAAATGTGAAAACTTAAATGCGACACAACTTAGCAAACACTTGGCGGATACACAGCGGCTTGTAGTCTGGCATGTGTTGGATAGAGAAAGAAAATGAGGAAGAGTGACAGAGAAAGAGGAAATTTTGCTCTTCAGTGAATGCCTTGGAGACGTCGACGCGGACGCGGACGTAGACTACGACGACGAGTTGGCTGGCTGGCTGGTTGGCTGGATGACTGGTGGAGCATCAACGGCCTCTCTGTCCACTCCCTTCATTCGTGTATATGTTGGATGTGTGCACAAGTGTTTTGCGTCAAGCTCAAGCCTGCTACGTAAACATGAGAAGATGCATCGAGGCCCACGGTACCACAATTCTCTCGAAAACATCCGCACTTATAAGTATCTTAAGTGCTGCACAGCAGAACGATGACGATTGAGAAGATGTGTACGCTTCCGTTTTTCGTTTTTCGTTTTTTCATATTTTGGATTCTACTCTATTCGCCGTCTACCGAGGCCTGGAGGATAAAAAAAAAACGCTTCGGGGGTAGACAGGTGAAGGGTATATGGGTTAGAGACAGGTAATGCTGCGTATTAGCCCCGTAGAAGCCTTGGTGTAGCTTTCGGTTTGTCAGCAATAACAGTAGATCTGCCTAACGAGCCCCTAAATAAGGGAAAGTAATTTCATGTATTTATGCGTGAGTTACGGTACGCGGAGAAGGGAAAGGGTGCGGGTAAGGGAACGGGCAGGGGGCAAAGGAGGTGGTGGACGGAGGTTTTCCGCGCGTTTCTGCGGGGGCAATTAACGCTGACTTCGTGAAACTGGTACGAAGCTAACAACGCGACCTAACCGCATTCGAGTCGGGAGACACCTACGTTATCAAGGAGTAATTAAAGCAGGCTGGAGATGGAGGAACAATTCGCAATTTCCGAACCTTTCTCAACCACCATAGCCGACCGTCTCTGTCGCTCTTTATCTCTCTTTGGAAAGTTGAAATTCCTCCTACATTCAACACCGCAACTCCACCCAACTAGTCTACCGATCTCTTTCTAAGATATAGAGAACCCGCGATTATCCTCGAAGAGAACTTTCATTTTTCATGGGTACAAAGGGCCTGTGGGAAAAGTCGCAGTACCTTCAGGCGAAAATAGTAGCAATAGCGAAATGCCGTTCGCCAGTTGCCAATGATTCAATAAAATGTCGAGACGGAGGTAAAAGTTTAATATTCAACGGCATCAAAAGTCACCGGAATTGTTACGCCGGAGAGTTGTAACCTGGAGGACGTCACCCGTTCCCCAAAACACCTCGTTGTTCTTGCAATAAAATAGCTTCTTGGTTATTAAGTTTATATGGCAGCTTTGGGCTGCAGCTGCCCCCTTTCATCGCCAGTCACACGTTGCGAACGTATCGTACCTAGAATATACTTCATTTCGTATTGTATACCGACCACGTATACCTACACGGTATACTACATCAGCATATGTGTATATATTTCACATATACGTATTATATACACAAAGAACTGCAACGGTAGAGATATTACTGCATTGCTATGGGTATGCCAAAAGTGCTTAGGTCTGGCAACGAGATTTCCTTAGTAGTTGTTACACCCTGCGCCCCATATGGTTTATCCCTTGCGGTGTAGACGCGTTTCTGCTTATCGTTATTAATTCAGTAAACACGCTTTCACGTTATTGCAATAATTTTGGTCAAAGATCGAATTGTAGTCTGATATATATATGTGTATAATATATTATATCTACGTATTAGTCATTAAAGCCGCTTTGTAATCTGACTAATACTTTGGAGATAATCGACAGAGGCAAAGCTGCACGTTGAATAAATAGTAATTTGCCGGGAGCTTGCCGCGATAATTCTCTGTCGTTAAAAACGCGAAACAAGAGACCTAAGGGAATAGTCGAAATCATCGAGACCCATTGTGGAATGGAATAGAGTCCGGGCAGATGGATTCTGCTCGTAGAGTAATGAGTAAACAGTCGAGGGTTGTTCATTGAGAGGAGATGAGGTAGTGTAAACGAGTGATGAACGGGTCAGGTGGATGAGTGTAGAGCAAACGCGTCTTCACTGAACTAGCAGCCCTTGTCTAGGTACGGGCGTAAAACTCTATTTGACTTTTGTAGAAAATCATCAATCACCGGCGGTCAACACGATTCTAATTTATAGTTGATTGTTTTGTTCGATCTATGTACTATGTGCCGTAATTCGACTACCGCCTTTGATGTGAAAATAGGTCTGTTTGGGTTGGGGGGGTGTAACATCGAGCGGAGATGATGGGGGGTGGAGAGAAGGAAGCTCCGGAAATGGGGTTGGAAGAGGAACTACTAATCAATTAGCGTTGATTCGAGTATTAATTCGAGACAATCCCGAGTTGTTTTGCTCGTGGTACCAAAAGCTCGTCTCTCACCCCTTCGCTCATCTCCTAGTTACATCATCCGGGCAATATCCCTGCCGCTCTTCCACCCTGCCACGTTACCAAAGTGCCCAGCCACCATGCACCAAGAACATGGGTTTTCAATTACTATGCAATCTAAATCGCGTTGAATACGCAGATTTTACCCCACGACGTGCTATTTGATGCTCTCTCTCTCTTTCTCTCTCTCTCTCTCTATTTCTCTCTCTCTCGCTTGCTCTCTCTTCAGCCCCTCACCCGTTTATACCTTTACCTCGCTCTCTCGCGGCTTTGGCTCCCTCGCACCCCGTCATAATTGCCTACGGGTCATTTTTCATTGGTTGTGTTTTACCTCCGCACACTGGAGAATGACGGACCAAGAGTGATTGATGACACTGTATATTTTTTGTTTCTATGTTTTTTTCCTTTCTTTTTTTCGTTTTATTTTCTTTCTTTCCTTCCCTTTTTGTTCTCGCCTTGATTTGATTCGCCGTTTTATAAATTGGGGATCCCTGTTGTCGATGGATTATTGTAACAATGCACCTGCCACTCGCTGACGCGAGTTGAACCTCGGCTGCTGATATATCAAATCGAAATAGAGATTCACCGCAACTTTGACCCCGTTTTTTTCGTTACTCACCATCCCTGTAGCCTTTAGTTGTTTGCTTGTCTTTATGCCGGTGGGTTTATCACAATAGAACTTATGATCCCTCTTTATATTGTTTTATTTTTTCTTCGAATGGAAGTCGGAAATCGTATAGAAACATGAAAATAAATACACGGAAGTTCATTCGGTCAGTAGCTTTATTTCCGGTCTTTTCTTGTCTTCTGTATCTTTTTCATATTACTACATATATCTATATATTAAAATGAAAACTTGTATCGCGTTCGTAAGTCGACGTCCACATAGAATGAAGGGCTTCAGAATATGGACAAGGGGATTGACAGCGTGAAAATGATGAGGATTTGGAAGAACCGAGGGAGTTGGAGGAGGTGCGGTTTTACGGCGTGTAATATCAACGCTTTGGATTTAATATTCGGGGTGTACGGGTTGTCGAGGACAGCTCGTCCTGGCAGGGTATAGACGGGATCGTTTTACAACCCTTTCGTTCCCACCTCACCGAGTATTAATCCTTGCACCACGGTCCCGTAGAACCCCAACTAATTTCCATACTTCTATATATGCGTAGAGTTATATCGTAGCGGTGGTACCGCGAGATAGTATTTTTCTAACCATTTCATCGGTATAAATTATAACATGCATGCGTAGGTATGCATGTATGTAGTTTGGTAGTTGTCAACCGCTCCGAGCATCTAAATTGATTAATATAACATTCATTAGGCGCCCGCTTCTCTTGCAGGAATTCAATCAGAACTGCAGCTCCGTTCCCTCGTTAATTAATAATCCTTGCACCAAAGTTGCTGCCACCTAGTTATTCCTAATTAATAACTATAATAAGGGTAGAAATGCGCGACGCACCAGACAGAGACAGAAATTAGACCAATATAATTTGGCCGCATAATTTTCAATAAAATAAAACGTAGTAGGCGGTACAACCATTCGATTTTATTCAGACTATCGAAACGAAACTGATTTATATCATAACCGAGAAGGTAGTTGATATAGTGTTTGGTAAAATTTAGATGTGCAGAGGGGTAGGTAAGCAAAAGGAAATATCGAGGGTCACTTTATACCGGATGGAGATTCTTTGTCGATTGAGGATCTCTCTCTCGCTGTAACGTGACGAGAATAACTTATGGATGGCAATTTTCTCTCCGACTTAGAAACTAGGTTAACAATATTAGGATGCATCCTCGTAAGGGTGGTAAAAAGAGAGCGAGAGATGGATAGATAGAGAGGGAGAGAAAGAGAGAAATAAATCGGTCGTATTTTTTTTCTCGTCCCTATCTTAGCAGCCGGAAAAAGCTGAAAAAATGTGGTGCATTCGTAACGGACGAACGATACATTGTGCCCGAGATAGAATCGGATAGCGAGATGGGCATCCCTTTACCTTACCCCCTCGCGCCCTTCCATCTCTACCACCATTGCTATCCCCTTTGCCGAATATAAATTACGCAATTTGTATAAAGAGTTGGTCCCGCAGCGTATACGATGTTGTAGTATGTAATATTCGTTGTAGGTGCATGAATATATATATATATATATATATATTATAAAGGTGTATATATATATGTATGTATACTTGGGAAAATAGAATGCACGAGAAATTCGATCGAGTAAATAGCTTTGCTCGCTAGGTGTTTGTCTTTCGAATTTACTCGCGTTGAGTTACGGGTACTTTTCGTCGAGAGGTAAGTGTATAGGATTTCGCGTAAAATGATGATGATAATAATAATAACAGTAATAACGATGTGCATACATGTAGTACATATATACTTTACTGAACTTGCGAAAACGGTATTATTACCTACCACGGATGAGTGAATAAAGAAAAATAAAAAAATAAAATAAAAACTCTTCAATGTTCACACGGCACATACCTACCGCTAAACTTGAACATACTTTTTGCACGCACGTGAATTAATCTGCGATCTCAAAGCTCGTAAAGATACAATAGAAAGATTAACTCCGAATAGGGAGGTTGCAGTTGCACCCTGTTAGGGTTTCCACATATAACTCTATACATTTATATATGTATGTACATTATGTATATTGTACATATCGCTCTTACTTTCTCACTTTAACGTTGCTGTAGGAGGGTTTCGTGCGTGTCATTCGATAGTTAATAATTAAAGGTGACTCAGACCACGCTGATAGCGTAACGGTCTTACCAACCAGCACTTAAAATATTAATTTATAACCAGAAAATAAACTCGCGATGTTATGCGAATCAATTTTTAATATAAACAGCCGTGGGTTTCAAGAGTTTACGAAGCTTTGGTTTTTTTTTTTTTTTTTTCTCTCGCTTTAGACTGCAGCTGGGTTAGAAAAAAGATGTACTCAAAACTGTGTACATACATACATACATGTATATGTGTTGTTTTTCCTGTATTTATCATATAAAATCACCCTTATAAATTTTAATTAGAAAAAATTGCAGCATCGCGATATAGTTCATTCGAGGCAAAGTGTCGCCGAGAGTTTTTTTTAAACGCGCGTATACAAAACCGATGGCTCAAAGCTATATATCGCGTAGCAAGCGTGGAAAAGTGCAAAAGGCTTTGAACTATACGCAGCTGCAACCGTAATGGTTGGAAGTTTAATCAATGACCGCGAGGCAAGCCAAAGGAAACCCGCGGGAAAAATAGGAAAAATTTTTACCCGTATAAAGCTCGATGGTTTCTGTATATATAGTCGATGCATCAGGTGCCTGAAGCCAACAATATCCCGACCTCCTTTTATGGCTACGCGACGTTCATTTACTATGAAAATGTGCAAAAATTTACAAATATTAACTTACAACTAACGAGGAAAATGGAAAATTTATACGTGCAGGTATAGTGAATCCAATGAGTAATCTTGGGTTGCAATGAGTCCAAGTGCATTTCGCAACTCGTAAAACGGGGGGGATGATGATATTACCTGATGTATTTTTCCGATGCCGGAAGCAGCGCCGATTTTACGTAGCTACA
This sequence comes from Tenthredo livida, assembly GCA_963992785.1. Lineage (NCBI taxonomy): Eukaryota > Metazoa > Arthropoda > Insecta > Hymenoptera > Tenthredinidae > Tenthredo > Tenthredo livida. Next base: position 4,364,411 of record OZ023071.1, on the reverse strand, counting down.
TTTTAGTATCCCTTCTCGAGGAATCGCGAGGCGCCATTCTTGCCATTTCGCGTAAACCAGCAGACAGACTCTCGACATTTTCTGAGAGAGAGAGATATGGAGCATGAGAGAGATGCTGGCTCACACTTTTGTTCGAGTGTCTCACCGCCCCCCGACTCTGACTTTATGTTTTTTATTCCGGTCGTAAAGTTGATTCTTGATTCGGAATAGCGTAAACCGTTCCGCGGTCGCCTCGATGTCAGTAAGGGTAGCGTTATTTAACAGGCATCGCACGCGAGCCGGATATCTCTTCTCTCCTCTCCTCTCTCTTCCTTTCCTTTCCTTTTCTTTCCTTTCCTTTCCTCTCGCCTGTATTTTGCCCCTCGATAGCTCCTTGATAGCGTTCTAACCGAATTTGCCTGTCCGATGCAGTTTACGATCTCAATTCGAGATATCTTTATCGATCGGTTAGATAGCGAATACCACGTCCACGATAAAAAAAAGAATAAAGAAAATGAAAAGAAGAAAAAAAAACAAACCAATTTGCGATAATCGCAGAGGAATATATAAGCGGGAGGAGTATTTCCAGGAATTCGCAAACGACAAAAAGTTCTTATTCCAAATTATTCACCAGATTGCTTTGCGATTGCTTCCCCCCGTCTCGGAGCTCTTGACTTGACTTGACTACAAACTAATCCTAGTAAATAGGAAAGAAGGGGGAAAAAAAAAGAAGAACAAAAAATAGGATAAAATAAAACGGATAATAAAATGAAAAAGAAACAGAACCAATTTGTGCCAGAACCGTATTTAATAAGCCATTAAAATTTTGTCTTTTATAGAATTAATTCGTACGCGAGCGTCCATGTCTCGCTAGACGAGATATATATCTTGGAAAAATATTCAGACTCACGTCGGAAGTACCGTGCAATAATCATTTTTTATGACCAGGAATTGCCACAAACGCGGTTTATACGATCGCCCGTAAAAAAGTGTATGCTTCGGTTGAGTCGAAGCGCGGAGGGATGCTCTGCGCCTGCCAAGCTGCGGTACTATCCTTAGAATTTCATGCTAATAAAGTTTGCCAATGAGGAGTTATTATTTACACGGACCAAAGAATTTTATAGCTTTATAGTATAGGTAAAGGCGAGTAAAGGCGAGAATTCGCGCGCGGTAGCTGTAAATGTTAAACCGTTGAAACATGAACGAAATGAGATTATAGGCGAGGGTGATGGATCACGTCACTTTTTCACCCCCACCGGGGGGTATAACTTTGTCCTGGTATAACGTCTTGATGGAAAAAAATAAAACCAAATTCTGTTTTCTAAATAGGCTATTAGAATCTGCTGCCTAACTTGGAATTAAGTAATCACTGTTTGCATATTAATTGTTCATTATGAGTTCGTAGCTTCGCTATCTCTCGCCTCTAGGCGATGCAGGGCCTACGAACCTAGCGTATAGGGTAACAGCGAGCACAAGATATAGCGAAGACTACTGCTTTTTACCTATCCGAGCTCCTGCCGTCTTGGGAGCGATGTATGCAGATTTTTTTAATCATTGTTTGTAATAATTTCAGACTCGCTGAGGGCGAGGACAGGGAAGATTCTCCGAGGAGATGAAGAGGTACAGGCTAAGGATACTGTGCAAGATAGTATAGAGACTGAGATGGAGAATAAGAAGGAAATGGAGAAGGAAGGAGGGTCGTCCTCCGTTCATGTAACATTCATTCGCGATCCGCGGGGAGTACTTCACCGCGACACGACCTGCTCGTAATTTGTCGTTGAAAACTTTTTGGCGAAGGCCATGGTCGGCTCAAAAACGTCAATTCTAACAAGCGAAAAATATTTGACAAAGGCTGGCAGATTTCATCCCCCAAAAATTTGTCAAAGTTCTAGCATGTAGAAAAATTCACTAATCATTTTTTGGAAGGCAGATATTTCACTCAGGAATCAAATTCAAAAGCAGAGATGCAGAATGCAAATATGTATACAGGTATAGCTGGGCACCGTTTCAAGAAAGAAAATCGGGAACAATGGAAATCCTGAAACAATATAGCCGGATGGTATTAATTGCAGACTAGACTAGACTAGACCAGACGAGACTCTTTATCAAGTACAATTACACCCAACTAAAACCATCTGAAAAGCTATTCTTGAGGTAGTAGTTCTCACTCTCTATATCTCGGCATTCGTAGAATTGAAACTATAGAAATAAGTTTATTATTATTTGGTTGGTTAATTATTCGTGCAGCAATACTACCCTCATAGAATAGAACGTGGCGTTCTTATAGCTCTCGTTGTGAAGTGCATATAAGAGTTGTTTATACCCGTTATTGACTGAACTGCGGGATGATCACGTGCCAAGAAAAATGCACAACGATACTCTTCCCTCTTCTGAGTGAGCTAAATTTTAATTTTCCCTTCAATGTCAACGGTTCATGACGAAACACACCGCGGTCTAGGGGTACAACCTTGTTCGTCGTCAGACATCGTCGTGGTCCAGAGAACAGAATAAAATAATATATAAAATGAAATAGAATAAAATGAAATGACAACAACTGCCTTCGCCGAATAATAAACTCGATTACAGCCACCTGGCCTGGGGGTTAGTTTTACGGGTTACAGGCAACAGAAAAGCCAAGATGGGGGCAACGGAGCCGATTGATCTTGACGAGAAAGGGTGAAAGTCTAATTATATTTCTCATTCAACTTCTTTCTTCTTCAAAGGTTTTAGTCAAAGTTATTGCAGTTCCCGGTTCTTCGCCCATTTATTCATACCCTCATTATTTTTCAAGTCTTTCAAACAGCCTGGTCCAGACGCACTGATTCACCAACTGCAGTAACTTGGACGACGGTAATAATTTATTATTTTTCAACGTTCTTATAATGATTCATGAAGCTTCTGGGATTCAGAAATTGCCAATATTGTTGTTCACCTTGTAAATGTTCTTATTGCCAGTTCATTCTACGATACCAAAGTTGCGGAGACACGTGTTTGTCCGGGTGAATTCAATTCAACGATTACACCCCTATATCGGTGTGTACAGGTCGACTTTTGGTAGTGATAATTTTAACGACACTGTCTATATGCAAGTGGACGATAACGAGTTTTAAAAGCGACTGGTGGAGTTGTGGAAGCAATTGGCCAATTTCACGCTCGATTTCATCCTCACTTATTGCATATTTAATCAGTGCCATTCTTATTAAATAACTAATTACAGTTTTGTTTAACTCGGGGATCTGGGGATGATGTCGAGGTAGCTTTAACGTGAACCAGCAGGGGTTGCTGGGAGCGGAAAATCTCATGAATACACTAATAGGATGCGCTTCTTCCCCTGCAGACAGTATATCCTGCGGACTTTGCTTTATTTAATGAGAAGTATTGATAAACTATAAATACGTACTCAAAGATAGCGCGGGTAACCGCTCATTACTCAATTTTATTTCCATTCTCGTCAATTAGAATAATATTTATAAATATTAATGAATACCCACTCCGCCATTAGCCAGGATTCAAGAAATTCAGTAAAATATACACAACTTTGTAGGGGATAACGATTATCATTTCCTTGGCCTCGTTTAATATTGCATAAGGTATACACTTTTTGAACAATATAATATACACATGTCTACTATCTGACAATTATACGTAGTACATATTTCTTGTAAAATGGAATAAAAAGCGCTCTGGGAACCACTACCCCGTTACGTACGTATGTATCAGTCGTACACAATCTGGTGAAATTGAAAACAACCCTTGCTTTGAAAAATACCACGAGTCGGGTCGTACGGGGGTCCAGGAAACAGGGGGCTTCTGGCTGTCCGTTTTATGTGAAATGGGAGAGCAGAGATTACTCCATTCAGCAGGTTTTAATGGGCAATCTAGATGCTCCCACGATATACTTGGCATTGTATACTCCCCGGGCAAACTCGGACTGCCTGATACACGGAATACCCAACTGCGTTCGCCCGAGGGACTGGTACAGTAATTAGAATAAGTCTGTATATACCTGAGCGAATTATTAAATGATTTATAAAAAAGCTTCCCCCTCCCTCTCTCTCTCTCTCTCTTTCCCACGCTATGATATTCATATCGACCAAATATGTATATGCCTATGTGTATAGTTATAAATTCACAGTTCAACTCAAATAACAGGAATTATTGTCTTCTCTTTGATGTAGAGATGGAGGATAGGTGGAACCGCACGAGTTAAGGGGGGAACAATCGACAACTGAGTCAGCGAGGCGCGAAATTGCGGGCGAGGGGTTGAGGAAAGAGGATTCCCGGGTGAGGGTGCAGTAGGGGGATGACAAGGAAAGACGGGATTTCAACGCAAGGTAATTATTAGCCGTACCAATTCGTCTGTAATATCATCCTCGGCGGGGGTGAAGGCAAATATTAGAAGGGAGTCCGGGGTCTTGAAGAAGGGAAATCTGCTCCTCCGGGCAACGGAGCCGCTCTGCTCTTATGGATATTGTAATCCCGGTCGACGAGCTAACTCTGGAGCATGGCACGAACTCCTATCACGAAAACGAAACGTTACGCTCACCCCACAACCCTCTCCTGTGGTGACCCTTGTCTTACGTTGCTCCCGGCCACATCTCTTGCCTAATCTTAGCGTCTTAACCAGTCGACTTACACGCCCCGTGGACTTAGCGGATGAGATTATTAAGTGACGGGTCGAAGGGTCTTCGGTAGGAGATCTTCAGGGGCTGTTGAGAAGCAGAAGGTGCAGCCTTGATGGTGCGACTGACATCCTGCTAATCTGGATTCACTCCTGTTGCTGCCTATAGGCTCCCTTTTCTCAGTCGCGTGAAGATTGGCAGAGACACAAAGCCAATGATTAGCGAGTTGTTTTTCCTCGGGAAATTCCAAAAACTTTTCGGCTGAATTTTCACAGTGCGATGGACTTCCCGACTCTGATAATCAGATATAGTGAGAGAAGGAGAGAGAAGGATAGCCCCCCCCCCCCCATCCCCAGCCGTATTTTATCAGTCTAAACACGTGCACCCCACTGTTATACATTTATCGCTGCGTTACCGGTAACGGTTATCTTTGTGAAAAAAGAAGAAAGGAAAAAAAAAACTTTTCGTTTTCTTCCTTGGTGTACGGTATTAGAATTACGCGCGAAGAGCAAGCCGTAAAAACAGCAGGCAAACTGTGATTACCCGCGTCTATAAGCCTGGTAATTTTTTAACTGGTTAGAAAAGAAGGGCTGAGAACAAAGAGAGTGGAGGCAATTACTCGATTATACTAAACAAAATAGCAGGACGTGCTAGGCACGAACTTTTCAGGGTAGTAGAACGTGGGCCTCCCCCCCATCCCCCCATCACTACATCCTCACATCCCCCCATTCCCCATCCCCCCATCCCTCTTCTCTCGAGAGTGGGCGAGTGGTACTTGAAATGCAGCCGAGTTTTTCTGATGGAACCGAGTGATCTCAGGTGAACGATGAAAAAGTTTGAAATTTATTCGGCATTTTGCGAAGCGAAAAAATCTTGGCTCTCTTTTACCCTGGGACCTGAACTGCCGGGAGAGAAGTACATTTTTCACTTCGAACAAGTTCTACCTTAATTAGAGGGAAAGATTACCCTCCCCAGCCCCCCACCGCGTATATAGACATAATTTTTCCTAATCTACAGCTCCATTCGTTCGAGCTACGGAAATTCCATTGAGAGTCAATGGGCTGGGGAAAAAGCGCAAGTGAAAAATCCATATCGGTAATAACGGTTGGGCATTTCGATTTCACCTACCTTCAGCCTCACCCTCGTTCCTAGACCTCTCTTCAACCCTCCCGGACCCTCTTTAACGCCCCGAAGTAGCTGGGCTTCGTTCAGCCGCGCTAATTCAATAATATCGCTGAATCTATTAAGCGGATAGTATAGGATCAGGGGACTCTAATATCATCTCGTAATGCTCCTTACCTAACCGTACCTAACCGTACCTAAGTATAACCTTCGAGCGAACCTCGCAAACTCCGGGCTACAGCGGTGCGTAATAGGTTTCAGCTACCCCGAAAATTTTCCCAAATCTAGGACGTCTTTCTCCCTTTCTCCCTCTCTCCCATCTCGCTCTCTTTTAGGCTTAAGCTCGATGGAACAAGGACCCGTTACATTTGATTACACGTTCGGAGGGTCAGTTAATTAAATAATTAGCGACGAGATTGCGAGGGAAAGGGGGACATGCTGTCGTTAAAATTTCACGTGATACGATGTCTGCACCGTATCGCAAGAAATTTAACTCAATTCCGACTCAATTTGGGTCAATTCTGCGTGAATTCTAGAGAATACTCGCTGCAGAGATGACGGGAACAAATAAATGAAAGGAAAAAAAGAGAACCATAAATAGAAAGCTCAATATATTTCGTTTCAGAGAGGGAAAAATTTTTCCAATATATAAGATCTTCTCTCTCAAAGTTCTCGTAGTCATTCAGAATCTTGTTGCCCAAGATGCCTGGCGTACAAGAACGTCTTCACCAGTCTCTTTCGTCTGGTGCACCTATGAGTTCTGATACGTGCAATCTATTCGAACGACTCGATCAAACCGAATTGCAATCAAAGATTTGCCCGCGATGCTTGTCTTGTCGTGTTCCGAAATAGTCTTCGAAGAAAATCTTTCCACTTTAAATTGTTATGAATAATTTTATAAAAATTTTAGCAAACATCTGCACTTCATTTTCGAGAAACATAACGACCTCGATAAATCTCACTTCGGCAACCCAGAAGTCAAGAATAGGCGAGACTGCGGCAGGAAACGGAAGACGAATGAGATCTGACAAGGAGAAAAAAACGAAAGATAACAAAAAAAAAAAAAAAGATAGGAGAACACACTGTCGGTTGATTCCGAGGGGAAGCTTTCACAGTAGTATTGAGGCACTTTGAATTCCTGAAGAAAGTTCGCGATGCGGAAGGATGCTGCGTCTTTTGACGGTTGAATAAAATGTCAAGCAAAACCTCATCCACCTCACATACCTGACCCACACCACGTTCGCTTCGTTCCCGTTGACTTGAAAAAATTGAGCTTCCCCCAAGTAGGAAAACGCGGAAATATTAGCCTTCACGAATTCATTTTATCAGTTTTTCAAGAATTTCTCATTCCATAGCTTCACCCAGTTTCGTGGAAAGCGGTGAGAGAGCTTGGAAGCAGTTTGTCATCGACGCCTGTGAAAGGGTTGGTCATCTTGCAGTCTGGTCGGTCAATATTTGCCGTGTAAACCACCGCGTGATAAGTCTTTCTTTTTCAATCTCCTGGTTTATCATTGCGGATCGTTGAGAGTAATTTATCTGCAAATCCGCAGGCCTATGAACCTTGGAAATATGGCTTTCAACGAATCCACGAAACAGCGTTAAAATTTCGTCAAATTCATTTTGCACGTTCATAACTTATAACGAAAAGAGAGACGTGAGTCAGAGTGCAGCAGAAAGAGCCTCAGGTTACTCGCGGTAATTTCGCATCCGTCTTCTTGAAGGTGTGCCTTTAAATTATGCCGCGGATATCGCAACAAATGCTGCTGACGTTATACACAGAGGGTTGACCCTGGATAGCCAAGAACAATCTATCAATATGTTTGTGAGGTGAGGCAATGCCCTCAACTGCAGAGAGTGAAGCGTTACCTACGGTCTTCGAGAAGTCAGGTTTCAACTTTTACATATGATGTGAAGAAGTTTGTTGCTTTCAGAGTTCAGCGAATTAATTTGTGAATCAGTGAGCTTGTTACATGACATGGATATTAGAAGAACTGTCTTTATTCGTATAGACGTACATTGCGCTAATTGGTTTCTATTCATTTATTTCTCGGCCTTTCCTTGGCTCGCGACTTCTTCCATGGCCTTTTTCACAGTGGCTTCATCGCCAAGAAACTTCATAGAGACAACTGGCTTTATATTCTCGTCCAGTTCGTAAACAAAGGGGATTCCAGTCGGTAAATTCAAGTTCATTATGTCGTCGTTGGAAATATCTACGAACAAGGCACGTACCATTCACCCTTCTAACTCGGCTTGACTGGTTCGCGTAAAGAATATTTTGTAACCCCTGTGCTTTGAAGGCGGACAAACGAACCTTGAGCAACTTACCATCCAGAGTCTTGACGATTCCACGTAAAGAATTTCCGTGAGCAACGATTATAATTCTCCTTCCCTTTCTCATCTGAGGAACTATAATCTCATTCCAATATGGCAGCGTCCGTTCTATTGTATTTTTCAGGGACTCGCACATCGGAAATTCCTTCTTGGAAGGTCCATGTTCATAGATAGGGTCATCAACGATATCCAAATAGTATTTGTGGTCCTCTTTCATCGCTGGTGGTGGGACATCGAAGGATCTTCTCCAAATTTTGACCTGTTCTTCGCCGTATTTCTTCGCCGTTTCAGCCTTGTTTTTCCCGGTGAGATCACCGTAGTGTCGTTCGTTGAGTTTCCAAGATTTTACGACGTCGATGTTTCTCTGGCAAATCTCTTTGAGAATGGTATTCAACGTTTCTTGTGCCCGCATCAGTACTGACGTGTGCGCAATATCGAACTGCATGTCTTCTTTCTTAAGGGCCTTGCCAGCGGACACTGCCTCTTTATTTCCTACACGCATGTGAAACTGGATACGCCATTTGGCTAAGAGTTGGTGCCGCTTTTTTCACGTCAAGATACTTTCGCACGCTTATACGCACCTCTTTCGGAGAGACCCGCATCGTACCACCCGCAGAACAGATTAAGTTTGTTCCATTCGCTTTCTCCGTGGCGTACCATCACTATCTTGTACACTCCAGATCCCCCTTTAGTTTCACAAATTAACTTTGCTTGGCTACGAACAGCCCATATTTTCAGGTTCAACAATTTCGCACTTGAAAATGGAGACCCTAACATTGCTGTCATAATTGAGAAGGTTAAACGAACTTTTTATCTACAAAGACGTGGGGCCTGGTTCATAAAACACCCGAAGTAGAGTCTACTTTCATTTTTAATTGCGTTACAGACACAGCAGGCTCTGAGATATTTGTGTATTCAACGAACTTGTACTAACAAGTAATAACGCTTGATGAAAATGTTTAGATCCGAGATCCTCGTGCTGGTGCAGTATATCGTGTCAGGGAATTCATCCGCTCTCATCATTGGTAATTTCAATCATCCCGTGCCAGGATGAGACGACTATACCATCCAGCTGCGGAAAATAAGCCGTGGTTCATCAATTTCATGTCACTCGCCTAGTTGTGTTTATATGAATAAAAGAATAGCGCCTCTTCAATATTAATAAAATGTTCGAAACTATTATATCCATCCACCCATCCGATCCGTATGGGGACAAGGATACCGCTTCCGGCACTTCAGGACGAATAATATGCAACGCGGTTAAATATGCAACGGTCTTTGGGACCGACTTAACGAAGAGGGGCTCAGGAAAGTCTGTCTGAACTTCGACACGTGTCCACATGTGTTACCGCTTGTGTGGTCCTTTGTAATTATATATTTTACAGTTGGAGATGAAAAAACGGTTCATCCCGAGGCTGGGGAAGAACTCTGAACAACTCTATTCGCCCATTTTCACCCGTCCAAACGAACTTATTCGTTGAAAGCCTTCGACGATTGACAGCGATTTTTTTACCCCCCGGGTTGTCGGCTGTTTTGAGAAAGCGGTAGTCAGTGATTTTCGCGTTTTATCGAAATTCTGTTCAGATAAATACACCGCACTAGGAATGAAGAGAATTTCGTTCTCGCTTAAGAAACATCTACGTCATTTCCGGTCGATCAACTTTCACCGATGCCTACTCAGTTCTATTTTCGAACCGAAAACAATTCACGAGTGAAATTCTGCCTGGCTATTTCCACGAATTCACCCCCTGCTAACCGTACGACTTTGTTTCCATGAATAAAGCATTTCCTCACAAATCTATATGTATATGTAGATCATCGTGTCGACTATGTCGACGTCTTTTTCTGTATGGTGCAGGTTATTTCATGTAGTAGTGAACGCGCTCTAGGGCGATTCCGATAACGAGGAACGGAGGTCTCCAACGAAGGATGTAGGTTACTGGGACCTCATTTCCTGCGGCAATTCTCTATAGTCTGGCGTATGAACTCGGGGTATTTTTGCGCCCTAAAATTACAATGAAATATAGTTTTTCTTTCTCTCTTTCTTCAGATTTACAGAAATGACGCATTGAGTTTTGCCAATGTTCAAATATTGATAATAATCACAGACAGAACTGGTAGCCGCCGCACCTAGCCCCTCGTTAATTCGTTACACGCACAGGATTTCCCACGGTTAATTGATCCGCAGGTTTCAGACTGAGCCCGTTCTATTCCCTTGATGAAAATTAGGCCGAAACATGTTATGATATCGTAATGGGATTATTGCGCTTTCCAAGCATTAATCATTCCGTGAAAATATCTCAAATTCTCGTCCGAAATTAAGCTGATAACAAATTTCGTTCTATCAACGGAATATATGTATAATATACTATATATTCCGATTCATATAGATTCGTTCGAGTATTGATAACGTCTGAATATTCGATGAATATTCAATTTCTGCAGCTCTGCTTTAATCATTGGCGGTACTCTTCGTTACCTGCAGATACCCGTTAGAAAGATTGAATCCTAACGAATGTCGTATCTGTATAATTACCAATTCGTGTAATTTACCCGTTATCTGAATGGGAATGGTTTAGTACTAAAAATCGAATCCGAGTAAGATTAACAATTTGATTTTGATACTTGAGAACGTTGGTGTGTACAATCAGTTTGAATGGATAAAAACTGTGGATTTTCATTCGCCTTACGTGACTGTAACGATCGTTTGCAAATTTCCCAGCAATCAAAACTATAAAACGAATAATATAAATCTCTGTCGTGACAGGGATATGAACGAGGGCAATAAAGGGTATCTATAGCTGCAATAAGATTCCTGAAAACCATTCTAAACATAGGCCAGGAAACGCGTAGCAAAGTCCTAATTAAAAATCACGTGCAAATTTATTTCCACCTTGGATATAATCTCGCCTGCAGAGGTGGAGAGGGGTTGGTGTAAATAATGGTCAAGTGGCGAGAAAGGTCAGGTAGGGTTGTAGTAGGCTGCTTGTGGGTGAGGTTGGTTGGAAGTGAGGCGAGGGTGGGCCTATTTTATGATAGTGGAATTAAGAATTGTATTAAAATACCAACCCCGCAGCCATGAGACACATCAATATAGTAGCGTGTATAAACGAACAAGAGAAATAGAGAGAGAGAGAGAAACGAGCCCGAGTTATAATTCTGTTTTCTTCGAACTATTATATTCCTTAACGAAGAACTTTCCTCATTATTTCGCGGTTCACAATTTATACAATTATTTTCTATATCGTTTATTTATTTCCCTTTTATAAATGACGAGCTTCAGAAAGCTCGACATCACGACACGGGGGTGGTTCCCACTTCCTAGTATATACACGTGACCAAACTGATTCTCGAAATAACCATAGGTACCGGGCAAAAACTCGCGAAGTCGTGGAGCGTGAGCTGGTTAGAAATCCGGCTCTAAATTTTTCAAGGATTACTACGTAGGGCTCTCAGCAAATTAAGGGCCGAGCTCGAGAGACAGTTCTGAATGCTCTCGATGTGGGCAATAACACTAACTTCTCGTCAGCACGGCGTGGCGCCGAGGGGTTCTTGAAGGACGAGAGTAGGTACTTCGCATCGGCGTGCCTTGCCTGTGCGTAGTCCGTAATGAACGGCGAGCAAGAGTAACGATTTGGCTTAGCAGAAGGTGCCGGAGAACAGTGCCACGTACCAGAAACCCGGACACGTGAAAAGCGAGAAAATGAAGCAGGTTGCTTCCCGGAACACCAAGAACCGGAAGATAGAGGGAGAAAGAGAGAGTCAGGGATACGGGTTAACTTTAAGAAGGACGACTCTTGTTAGTGTACCTATTAAGCTACGCGTTCTCGAATACGCGCCAGAGTTCGTAATATAGTCACACACTAACTAATTTTAAGACTCATAAGCATAACCATGTAGTACACATGAGTATACGTGTGTACGTACATCTTTGTACATGTATACACGTTACACGAGTGCAGTAGCGTTGCGTTGGCAGAACTACTGCAGACAATGAAAACTTCGAGGCGGCTAGAATAGGAGAGGCGTAGTTCTGAAACGAGGACCGTATATAGGAATGGGGTTGGATTTTTATTTCCTGTAGACCGTTGCACTGTTTCCTTGGTTCGGTTTCTACAACTTTTACCTTTCGGAATTTCTTCGCAATTTTCATCCATCGGGATAAAATCCGGATTTTCTTATTTCCCGTTCGGTTGTTGCTGTATAAGTCATCTTCGTTCGCTACGACAATATAGTTTGAGAGAATTTCATGATGGGGTGCAGACTCGGCAGAGCGTGATCCGGCATAACGCGCGAACAATTTAGTGAATGGAGTTAATTCGGTAGTGGCACTCGAACACGCCTAGACTTTCTAGACTTCGCGGACGTCGCATCTGGTTGGCATTAGCTCCCCGACTTTGGTGTTAAGGACTGTTGGCCCGAACGTGCAACATCTGGTTGCGCTTCGTGCAAGAAGCTTCATGTCGTAAGAAGAGGGGGTGAAAAAAAAAGAAAAGAAAAAAAACGAAAAATAAGATACTGACGCTTTTTGACGTTGTCAGTGCCGATCATTTTAACATGTTTTACAGCAATGTGTGTTATCATTTGTTGTTATTGCATTTTTTCACTTAGACGAAAACTCAGAGAGGAATAGTTCCTCAAGTTTATGTGTTTCTTGGAAGATAAATGAAGAGTTTGAGTAGTGGCGGTACTTTCCTTTCTCCACGGAGTCTTAAGAGGGAGCTTTGCAAAGAGAGTCGAGGAATTGCAAGGCCGCCGATACTCAAGGCGAAGACAAACTGCGCTTACTCTCGGAGCTAATTTAATTACCTTTTGCTATCTTTGTCTCCTCCGAGGTTCCGCAGGTCTTGCCGTTGATCACCATTCTGTGTGCGGTGGCATCGGCGGACCCAGAAGACCCGAGAGAGAGAAGCTAAGAACCTATCGAGAGACGCCATTACTTCCAATGTTCCCTGGCCGAACAGACAATAAGCCCCCTTCCGCCCTTTCTGCCGCCAAATAAAACAAGAGACCGACGCGGTGCACAATGCAACTCGTTACCGTTGTGGCCCGAGTTCATCCTGCACGCGCGTGCCTGTTGTGCGCGACGCCATTTTACCTGGTAATTGCGCATTGTCTCGCTAATCGAATACAATTCACTCTGTCTCTGTGTCTCTGTGTCTCTTTCTGGTTTCTCGTTCTCCCCCTGTATTTTCGTCTTTTATTTCTCATTCCGTCCCATTTCCGTATCCGGTATGGACGCAGGGAATTATTTTTTAAACAAAAAAACTCGGCTCCGCATTCAGAGATGCAGAATATGTGCCTTCATTCGACGATTCAATTGAACCTCGTGTCTTTTGATCCACCGTATGTGTATAACTGTCCAATTATTCTGAATCCCAGTGTCCACGATAGACGCGTATCTCGTTAAAACTGCAAATCATGCTATTTTCCATCGCGGAAAACACATTGCGGGCAGGCTATCTGACTGTTTGTCTGCTGGCGAGGACTAGTACCATTGCATTCGGACGGATGAGGGGACAGAAGGTGTGGTACAGTATAGGTAATACGGTCCTCGCCGGCCCCGGTCGCGTCACATACTCTGCGTTGTGTTCTCTTTCCGTTCTCCACCGAATCAAACTAACGGGCATTGTTAGCTCTGCCCCAGGCGGAGACATTCCCGTTGAAGGTATTGTTCGCACCGCCGCGCTGCGACTTCCACGCGTTGTTCCTGCTCCCGTGCATCTTTCTTTCGCACTATTTCCTCTGCTCGTATTTCTCCCTTTTACCGCTCCACTTTCTCCCCTTCCTCTTCTTTGTGTATCTTTTTCCCTGCTGATTCAATTAGGCTTTCAAATTATTTGACTTTCACCTTCGAGACACCTGGCTGAACGGAATTCTTCAGAATTTTTTTTATCAGAATGGCGCAAGTCTTGATCTCGAACCCTCTCAAACCCCTCAAGTATTCTATACCTATAGTATAGACGCCGCAAGTCACAATCGATATTATCCTCCTGCAAGCCACAGGTGCACTTTACCATGGCTAGAAATGTGAAACTTTCAAATGAAAATGATTATCTCGAGTAAACAGTTCATCGCGTTAAATGATTAGGCTTAGTCCTATACCTCTGCGAGGCTAAGTAGTCCAATTAACGCTGTATTCATTAAGGTCAAAGGGCTGAACTGGCTGGTGGTATGCAACGAACCGTGGCCGTAACGTAGGCAACGAATTTTTCCCTTTCCAAGTACGCATGTGTGTACAGTACATGTATATTGCTAAATTTACCTTTGACGGCAGTCGACAGCAGACTTTTGACGGCTATTACGCGCAGAAGTCCCAGCCATCAGTGTTTCGGCAAAGGGATAGGACGAAGAAGAGGGACGATAGATGACGGGTAAAGGGGAAGAGAGGAAGAAGGGGGAGCCCTGTGCAGTATTCGTGTAACGGGGTGTCGTGGACAATCGATGTTTCCATCAGTTGCAGTTTGCGCAGCAGTTATGCCGGGCACAATTGTTATTGACAAATTGTAATGCCACGGTAATCAGTCATGGCAGACACAAGGTCCACGACATGGTACACGGGGATCGCCGACTAGTGCTGCACGTACGGACGTATGCGTAGACGCGACTTTCGAACGACTGGATCTAATCCTTTCGATGGTTGCGCTTGACCCAATGATTAATCATAAGTAATTCGATACTCTAGTATGTCGACGGGTCATATTGAACGAGGTGTGATTTGCTGGATCCCGAAAAGTGAATCTTTGAGTGGGTGTATAGTTGTGTCGTTTTCACTGACGGCGATTCGATCAATCAACCCTGTTTCGAATTCCGATTGCCTGTTCTCTGTTTAAAGGAAAAAAAAAACAGTAAGGGCTAGGGCATAAGACCGGTAAGAATTTAGTCAGCTTCAGTTCAGCGTATCTGAATGAGTTACGGATAAGCGATTTTTCATCCAACAACATGCTGCATCGGCACAATGATCGATTGCTTTTTGAGTAAGCTATAAGGATATCGCAATAGTCAGGCACAGCCTAATGACCTTAGTCAGCGAAGACCAAGGGTTGCATTACTTTCGCAGATTTTAACTCTTCCAAGGTCAGTGTTACGCATGTACAATGCACGATATGGTGTAGGTTGCAGTTGTCGTGTACTAAACCAGGAAACAGGAAAATTGTGAATATGCAATCCGCCCATGCTGCGTGTGCGAATAATTAAGGCGAGAATAGTCGAGATGCATCTTTTACCAAGCGGTAACTCGACACCCGACCACAACGTATTCAACATCCCTATATGGGCCTGGGTTGACTCAAAGTGCGTTTACGACCTTTTTACGATGTTTCGCGACGAGGGTACTCAAGCTCTCGCTTCTTCACACCGGCTACTTTGCATTTGCGCGTTCACTCGACACTCTTGATATAGCGTACAAGATCTTCGGGAAATGCTACACACCCCAATTATCTAGGCATGCCTGTCTCCCTTCAATCACCTAACAGCTCCAGGACTCATCTCGCGTTATTGTTCCTTGAAGCGAGGCTGGGAAGGTGTCTGACGGAGCGTGAGGGTGTTGACCAAGAAGAGGAATGGAATTAGGCCTAATCCAACCTGACGTAACCTTAACGTAACCCGAGGAACGTCGCTTAGCATTTACCGGCGTGAAGGAAGCGCGGGTTTAGTGAAAGGCGACTCGCTATGGCAAGGCTCAAACTTACCATGAATAGCCCTGAACGCCGAGTAATGGCTGCGGGTGACTACAACGCTAAACACTTAATTGAACCCAAATCTCTAAGAGCGTTAGGAGACGTGGCGGACCTAGGAGGATGTCCCAGGGTGCCCAAGGAAATGTTGCGCTGGCATTGAACTCCCACGGACACGATGACCTCGCCAAAGTGGGGTTGGCTGCAGAAGATATCACATTATTCACCATGAATGGGGTAAATCAGAGTCCAGGTACTACCCTGGGAGGTTAGCCTCATGGTTTCGCTTGGCTTCGAGCGTCAAGCCTCGGGGTGGTTCTCTTGGGAATTCAATTATACCGAAGGAACAATGGCTCCGGTGCGGCCAACGTAGGTAGGAGACGCTCCGGCACCCTCGAGGGGTCATCAGATTACGTCTCATATTTATACAAATCTTAAGGATGTATGCGCGTCGCTGATTTAATGAACGAATATTTGAAAATCCTACGAACTTCTGCAGGAGTATAATAGGGATTATCCCGGACGGTTTACTCGTCAGTTATCGGGACGAGGGCGTTCAAAACCGTGTGGGGACTTGTCGATAATCTCCTCCGTCATTCTCTCCATTTTTTATTCTCCAAATCTGCGAGCTTGATTGTATTTCCTTTCATTCGAAGTCAGTATACCTACATGTATATACCATTGCAGTGGTGCGGCATGGCAGTCGTTTGAGTAGATTTTCATTTCGTCAAAGGAATTTCCTTCGACAAAGGACAGCGATAACAAACCTTTGTGCGAGACCGACCTAATAATTTCTAATTCTGCAGTTCGTCTGAAATTTCTATGGAGCTTATACCAGGAGATTCGCAAAAGAATAAAAAATGAAAAAAGGAAATCATGAAAACGAAAATAAAAATTCAATCCAACTTTATATTCAAGTACCACCGAGACGGACGACGTAGTGTCACAAATTATACCTCTGGAAGTACCAGTCCCCTCAACTATTATGCTGAATATCTATCGCGTAATTACACACTCTTATACGATATTAGCATTTGAATGCGCAGAAATGTTCGCTGCACTACTCCAGAATTAACCCGAAGGCTCTTGAACGATGCACCGAACTGTACTCTGCAAATAGGTATACCGAAGTGAGAGAAAAAGAGTTTGGTGCATGATGTGGTAATGCGAATGGAACAATTGTCGAAATCTGATAGAGAATATACCGATGCCATTAATTGTTAGATAGGTAGATGTCTCGTTTAATTATACCTTGAGAAGAAAAACTTTGCGCAATATCAGAGATAAAAGATGGCTATGCGCATTACCGCAGTGAATCTGTAATGCTGGTATGCTATTAAATTTCTCGATGCCCAGCGATATAATTGCAGATTCAGTCATAGCAAGTTGAATCGCGAGATAGCATTGCTGGCTGGGGAGGAATCTGCTGGGATATATGTGCGGCGGTGGAAGTGTATGCGCATAGAATTTGTCTGGGAGTGTATATGAACGGGGATAATATAATATACCGACGGAATAATTTCGCCAAATGACACTTGAAATTACCTGAATTAATCCGAAAGTATATTACGTGTTCCTGCTCACTTCCGCAAACGTACTAGAGGGGGCTAGAAACTACCCCATGTATGAACCCGAGCATTCGCCTCAGCCATAGCCGAGCTCTGAAGTTCTCATTTACACTCGTAGATTCGCAAGAAAATAGAAAAAAAAGGTGTTAAAAATAGATTGAGTTTTTACAACATCGAATTAATTTCAAACACTGCAATTATCGTCTAGTTAAGCGCGGTAATATTTCTAAAGCTAATTGAATATCGCGTCGCCTCTGCGCCGGAATCGTATTTAATGGGTTTAATTAAAGTCGAAGGATTTCAGAGCGAGTTGAATACCGTGTATTACATGGAATTCAAAATGTTTGATTTCTAATTGTGAGAACATCTATATATTCATAAGGGTCGTTGCCTTCCCCGCGGTGTGTTACTATAGCCAATATAACATATATCGTGTGATTTGCTCGACGATCGTACATGAATTTCGTATTATAAAATTCGGTTGATCTCGCAGTGGCAAATCGATGTTGTATATGTTATGTATAAAAGTAGAGGATCCACACTGGCCATGAAGTCGCCTCGTCGAGGGTGAAAATAGAAGCTCGATGGTGCACATAAAGATAAAAGCTTCCAACTATTGACGCCCACACCGATCGGGTCATTTCTGGACTCCCGTGGTCAGTTCGTGGCAGTGCATAAAACTTGGAAACGGCCATCGTCCGGTTATCTCCCATCGTCGTTTAATTCTATATCGTCCTGGAGCGAGGGGTGCCAACTATTCCCATTAAAAGTTGTGCCCTTTCTCGTTCTCTCGTCAAGAGCTGCGAGTTTGTGGCGAAGAAACAGCGTTCTACCATCTACTCGGTTATTCTGCGAGCGTGATTTTCTTTTACGATGTAATTAAAAATCATTTACTTTTCAATTGACTTCGGATCTCACATTATTTGGCACTCTAAGTTCCGAAACTAATATCCGAAATGTAATCAGCCGTTTTTAAACGAAATATAACGATAAAAGTTACGCCGACTGTAGCGTATACCTTCCCGAAGTAGTTTGCTCTTTAATTTGAGTTCCCGACGTTCCCATTGTTTGATTCGCTAATGAATTTCCTCGATCGAAATCTCAGCGATTCGCAAATAGTAGCGATAGTCATTTCCGCGTTCTCACAGGCTCATTGTGTCTTGTGAGCATGACTGCACCAAGTTCACTTTTCGATAGTTACAGTCTAGGCACGTACACAACTTCCTGAACTTGTCCGGAGGTTTCAGAGGCATTCGATCCGTCCACCTGATTTCTAAAGCTATTTGTGAACCGCTAATAGTCTCCGTCCAATTCCGAACTGGTAGAGTTCAGAGCTAATTGAACCCTGGATGATTGAAGAGTAGCTCAAAAAATGTCAAATACATTTTTTATAAGTTATAATTTACCTTGCGTGTAGTTCATTTCCTCCGCTCATGTACCTCGGGCTTTACTCCTCCTCGGAGTCGCGCGATAACGGGAATATCACCTGAAACAAAACGAACCAATCTGCATATCTGCTCGTTCGAATGGGGAAATGAAAACAGGTGGAAATCTTCCAGTGCCTTTAAAAAGGGCTTGAATCAACAGTTAAATTTCCTTTTTTGAAAGCGAAGGAAAAAGTCCGTGGAATTATATTTGCCGCATGATTGACCGCCGAGTGACCGGTTAAACTAACAGTGAATAATGCGAAATCAAGAATACCTGGTCATTAATTTTGCTGCTCGAAGTAAATTAGTTCGGTAAACTATTTCAAAGCCTGAACATCTACGTCGGACGTATATAACTCCTGCGGCATAACCCTCGTAACGTCCGCGTCCCGACGCCAGGATGCCGCGACAATGTCCTAACGGCCCGACCTTCAAGCAGCTGCTTCTTAATGACGATTGGAATGCCGTCTAATTAAACCAAAATATTGATTCTCGAAGGACCGATGTCGATATCGCTTTCTCTCAACATGTTCCCCCAATTTTCTCGTCGTCCTTACTATCCGAATCTTGTTTAACTACCCTTGTGCCGATTTCGACCACCACGGCACCAACCGCCGCTGTTGTCGCTGTAATTTCTGACGTTGATTCCTTACAAGCAGCGCGATTCCCTTCGAACGTCTCGACGCCCTCAGGCAAACCCCAAAACTCTGTAATATACGAGCAGAACTTATTGGCTAACTAAGCCAATACCGCAAACGGCTTGTCCATCTGGCGTGCTAATTAGCACTGGTATACGGTACAGCAGAACCAGAAACCCCATACCAACAAAAGCAATAATAACAATAGTGTTATTCCCCGTCGAGACATATTTTGTCGTAATTATGTACGCGTATCAATCTGGCGTTATTATCGAAAGTAATTTGGAGAAATAGTTTCGAACGCAATATATTTCATTTGTGTGTACCTGAATTGGAAATTTACCTATCGCAGATTGTATGAGCTGTCGTAAAATTCTGTCAGATGTTTTTTCATTCTTTATTTCACGAGATCAATTGACCGGGTCTAATCGGTAGGGAGGTAAACTAGGCAGTAGCTGACCGATGAAGCGAGCGAGGTAAAGAAGCCGGAAAATATCAAGCGAGCTAAGAAATTCTGTGAACGGGTAAAGTTTCCTTGGCAAACATTACTTACGGAAATACAGTCGCAAGGATCGGGGTAACGGGAGGCTAGAGCTCAGAAGAAGAGGAAAAGGAAGAGGGAAACAGCTGATGGAGCGAGGAAAATAATCGGATGAGGTGGACCGAGGAGCCGGATATGGTAGGTATAGGGGGAAAAATGTAAGAGGGAGAAGACACTCACGGACACAATTCGATACGCTTAAGATAAATTGATACAGATAGATTATGAGGGAAATATAGTATGTGTTTTCTTTCTCTTTCTCTCTCTCTCTCTCTCTATATATATATACGGGGAAAACTGGAGTGGGTAGAACATTTGGAAATAATGACCATATATGCCATTACGGGGTGCTTCGGGACCGTGGAAAAATGGGATATATTTGCCAACGGGAAGTCGAGAGTCGATATAACGTCACACAAACAAGGATCGGCGTCGATATCCAGCTTCTTGTTTGGAGACGTCGTCACGGAGCTTGCGATAAAACGCGGGGAAGAACTTGTGCGTTTGGTATTGTCTTTCGTATATCTCGACGATGAGTCGACGCTTCGGAGTCTGTGAATTTTTTTTTAAATCCTCGTGCGCTCCCGGTGCGAAAGAATTGGGATTAGAATTGGGGGAAACGGAGAGTTTTTTTCGAGTGAAACTTTTTGCCTGGAGTTTCCCTGGCCCTGAAACTTTTCTCTCGGAAGGTTATTGAATAACTAACTCGCATACGAGGCTTATAATATTGCCACACGACAATAGACTACAGATCCAGGCTAGTATAGACTTCGAAGAAAGTACTTCTCACATAAATTTTACGAGACGCTTACTCGAGGCGTCGGCGAAAGTATACCACGCGGAAATTCGTAAATCTATTTGTTCTCGCGAGTATATAATGCCGGTACTTGTTTCGCGCTATCCACCGTTTCGATAATTAATATAGTGGAAATAACTTCCAGCTGGATGCGCCACGTTAGAGATCGATAAAGCCTCGTAGTATAAATCGCAGATGAGGTGTTAAATGAGCCGTGCTGAGATGGTGTTTAAGGTAAAAGGAGGAGGAGGGGGTGAAGGACGGAGTGGAGGCGGATGAGGTCTAGGCTACTTTGTGACCCGTACGCACGCAAGTCGAAAGCGTCAAGCTGAAAGAGAGTAAGAGGTGAGAGAGCAAAGAGCGAAGAGCGGACCACTTGAAACAGGGCAACATATGAGGCTGCCGGCTGGCGTAGAAAAGGAGATATCGATCGGCTACCGAGCACTTAACGGCGTTCCAATATTAAAGCTCATATCAGAATATAGACGAGCTTCTTAGTCGTGCAGGCTTGGGCATCGAACTATGCGCGCTTCGCAACGGTTGAGTACGGGGGCAGTCATTCGTGATATTAATTGAGAAGTTCATAAGGAAAAGTTTTAGGCAGCGAGTTGTATGATTGTAAGAAAAAAAAAAAAGAAAATAAAGAAACAAAAAAAAAAGAAAATGAGCTGGACCGTTTATTTTTCGCAAGAAAGAGATGGACTTGCAGATTGGATGACGAGAGAGGTCACGTCTCTCTGTCTGTTATTTTATGTTTGGAGCCGTATTACCATACAGATAACTTTGCCATTGGGCTTTGTTTAGCTGAAACCCTTCCGCAAAACCACCACTATTCGGTTGTCAGTCCTTCAATTAATTATTTCCTAAAGTCCTTCAGCTGTGAGAATTAGGAAACTCGATGCAAAGCTGGTTCTACCTGCACCGAGGGAAACAATGGCTTTCGGTTGGTCAAGCGCCAATTTAGTGCGGCCGTGGTCAACCTAACAAGGATGCATTACGACTTACGAGGCACTCGAGCTGCCAATCTTCAGGAAGTTTAGTTCGACTGAGCACCAATTAAAAATCCAGCCAATTGAAACTCACTTTTTACCGTTATTTTTATCAGACATAATTCCCATTCAAAGTGGAAATTCAAGCGTAGTGCGATTAAATCGAGGTTATATTCAAACGCATCGAGTTTGGAATAGCGGGGGGGGGGGGGGGGGGGGGAAGAAAACGATGTCGTTCATCTATTGAATATCCATATAAAAAAGAAAGAAAAAGAAAGAGAAGAAAAAATGTTAATCTTTCTCGCAGAACTACCTAATAAAAAAAAAAAATAAAATAAAAAATCTCTCAGTAGCCAAGATCAATGTTTGAACACAGAAAGTCATAACTAATAATTCAACGTTAGTATTGCACTGCAGACAAGGAAACTCGATTTAAACCAACCCCCTCGAAAATTGTAATTTATATTTAATTTCATGCACTGGCTTCCACCCCGACTCGTTCGTTCGTTCGTTCGTTCGTTTCGTGGCGATTGCACGCCAACCTTTACAGTGTCTGTTTCACGTCTTTTACCAACCCGGCCGGGCCCGCGCGCATGTGGCGTTTTGGCTATACACCGTACATGACTCATGCCCATGCAAAAAACAGAATGATTAAGTGGATGAACGAGCCATGCTCGGTGTCATGCTTTCGCTTCAAACACGTCACAGTACTCTGTTAGAATGAAAGAAAGGTGGGGGCGATACACGCACGGAATTTATGGAATCGCACGAATCTATATAATGCCGAATATGGGGGTGGTTATAGTTCGGTTTACCTTACAGGCAAGGCTCGGTGTAGAATTTGTTAATTAGCTTCTAATTATTTGGGAGTAATAGCATGGTTATTGATTTCCGCGTTCTAGTCTCCTGCGGGCTCAGTGATACGCGAATTTCTGACGGAAGACACGCGGCTACCGATATTACAGACAGAATATGTACCTACCCCTAAACCTCGGAGGTAACGATGCCGAGCGATGCGACAACGCAAATTTATTCACCCGGGTTTGAGGAAATGATTTAGGTTCGCCTCAAATACTATTTTAACTCATCCTATTAGGGATCCAGGGGTGGGAGACACCTGATTAAGAATGCACCCTCCATTCGGGTGTCCGCGGACGAGCCTCGGGTTGGTGACATTAATAGCGGACCTCAGCCGCGATACCCTGCAAGCTCCTGGCTTATATTTCATTCATCCTCCTTGATACTCGGTTCGGTTTCTATATTAAATCTTTATATACGTAGTCTGATGTCTGCTGGGGTCGTGTCCGACGTCCTAAAAATGCTCTACACATCGGTCTGTAGAAAATCGATCTATTACTGCAGAGCGGGCCTCGAGTATATTTCGGGGAAAAATACATGACGATCATTTTCGAATTGGGGCTCGCCGAAATTAAGTAAATAAATAAATGAACAAGTAAATGACACACACGAACAAAATAAATCGAAATCTATGAATTTATGTATAGGTATATGCACGGCTGTGAAAAGCGTATATATAGCGAATACTTAAGGCAGTTTTCGCCGTTAAAATTGGGCGTGAGGGGTGGAAATGGCAGGCGTTAACCGGAATACTAATCCAAGATCACAATTTACAGGTTCTTTGTTTCGCAGCTTTATAAATCTAAGCTAATAGCCTCACAGCCCACGCCGTTGAACGCCAAGCCAACAAGCGATTGCCTTTCTACCTCCCAGGTCTCTCGTGGCTCGCGCATACTAAATAGCGTTTCGAAATATAAATTTAAACTCGGCCTTCCGGATCGCTGATCAACTGTTTTAAGCACTAAGGATTCCTCTTTACAAATTGAAAATATTTTCACAGTATCGATCTATCGATTTCTCCCTAAGTCTACGGTCATTACAATCACAGCAATTCCGTCCTCATATGCTATGCGCAATCTATATCGCGAGTACGATACGACAGAAGTTTTTCGATTTCATTCTTTCATAAATGTTTGAATAGCTCGTTCAATTTTCGCCTGTGAAAAGCATTGTTCGATGAAAAGAAACCACGTCGCTTCTTCTTTCGCCTGCATCCGCAGTAATTCGTATTTTCAATACGTCAATGCGGGATTGAAATCAGTAGATGATTATGAAAAAATTTCGTAGTGCACCTTGTGGTAGATATGTACGGTTCTCTCTCAACCGAATGACAAATCGCATTTAATTCTCCGTTCTCACCGTCTCCTTGCATTGGTTTATCCATATCCTCACCATCTTGTTTTACTCTTGCTCCCGGGCGTTATTCTCTATAGCCATGAGGGATGCCAGTTGAATAATTACCCCCTTGTGACCTAAACCCTGGGCTTGGCCGGGAAATCGAAGCACCGAATCCGGCAAGGCGAGGAATATAGAAATAAATGTGTCCTTAATGTTCACTTCGAAAGCAACTTCCCGAATCGATATGTATTATTAAAGCCGAGTATCGTTCGGTAGGCATTTAGCCTGATGGAATCCTGTTTCTATATCGAATCCCCGATTCGCGGGGTTCGATTATTCGTTTTATCAGTTTTATGCTCGCGTGCAGAAAAATGGGAATACTTGAAAATCTCGTTGTCGCGATGCTTAGCAGGACGGTCACGGCTGGGCAAGACGGCAACCAGAGAAGAAAGGGTTTTAGGATTGGATTCTACCTAGGTGAGCTTTTTTCAATCAACGTTATCGCGTACTTGGCAGCCCTGTCGTTCCTCGAACGGTCGACTGCCGAGGCTCACGGTGGACCGAATAAAGCACACGCAAGGCTACTGCCGGGTTTTCGGAAGAGAACCGAGGGTGGAATAAAGGGGCCACCTAGAGAAGAGAGAGAAGAGAGGTAAGAGGTGAAGGGAGGCTTGCAGCCCACGGGAGTCGCCGAAGAAGTCCGCGTAGTCCGAGCACGTCGTCGATGAATGGTCTGACGAGACTCTCCGAGACTTTGCGAGACAATCGCTTGGGAAATCTGAGGTCCACCATTCTCTCTCCGGCTATCTCTCTCGCAGCGTTTCAGTGGGCTATGGTGTTGTCTCGCTTTCGGTTTTCCACCATTCGTCAGATCCTATATTAGCACTTAATCACGCGCTCAGAGCTGTGATTAAATTTCAGATCAGGAGGAATCCGCGTCTTATCGATGAACCGCGGAAATCGCTTGGGGTACATTGAGGTCGAGTTGGGATACATATATTCCCGGAGTAAGAAATCAAAGAAACTGCGCGAGACCGACTGTGTGCAGAACTTTGACTGGAATCTAGGCTAACTTTAGTCACACCTGGTTGTGCCTTCAAAGCGGCCTTTTTCACGGTTCACTCGGATGACTGGCGACGGTTTTAGGAAAGGAACTTTTCCTCTTTGCAGTCGACACGGATCCTCGTTCTTATCCTCATCCTCCTGTCTCGGTCTCAGTTTCTGACTCTATCCGATCGAGGATTTCTTCCTAAGTCTGCAAAGTGCGACTTCAACTCTATTCCTCTTTGCGGAATTATCGTACGTTCGTTGCCCCATACCAGCGAGCGAGATGTACCGTTGAAGCAGCATGAGATGCACTTTACAATTTCCATGCGTTAGCTTAGCGTCTCCACCCTTTTTCGTCCAGAGGATTGACTAGAGCAGGACAGTAAAACTAGTCCCGGATTTTCATTCAGTCTGTCCTCACGTCGGGTCGTCTTTTACAGAGAGAATAAACTCGACTGTATAGGTATGTGTTGAAGCAAGTCTCGATTGAAATATAGCCTTCGGAGTCTTTGCTTTGACGAATTTCAGTGAAACGGACTCGTAGCGGTATAACGTTGTGTCGGAATGACGTAAGCAGCAAACTAATAACGCAACACGTCAGACAAATATAAATTAATGAAAATGAAAGAAACCAGAAGAGAGGTGCAATCCTGACAATAAAGTCTTCGGTCAACTACTCTGACAGAGCGCAACCTAAAACTGCAATAGTTTTCTCACGTGACAAACATCGTCTTAGAACTAGCTTCTTCCTCTCTCTCTTTGCTCTCAGAGGTATACTCATCTCTTCTACTCACCTTTCTCTTTCTTTTCTCAAGCAAGATAGGTAGGAAGGTGGGTAGGTTGATAGGTACCACTATGCTGTATCCCTGCAGGTACGCTATCTCGTCAATTGCTGCCACGCCGTCTTTATGAGTTTGTCAAGTTATAACGCCAATGTCATATACGTGCTGAGCTTGCAAACCACCTTTTACCTTTTATCGTCTGCCCTCCCTCACCTGCTGTATTTATTTTCGCAGCTTACTCGGCAAAAATATAGAGACCGAGGGTGCGAGGAAAAGGGATAAACAGTAGGAAAAAAAACAAAAAAAATGAAACGTTCAACACACTGGACCCTAATTGCAGTATTTCTTTCCTCGCATAATTTCTCTCTCTCTCTCTCTCTTTCTTTCTCCTAATTACTTTGCCCGATTAAGAGCAGACTCTCAGAAGAGGAGTAATGGGGAAAGGGTGGACCGTGGGAGGTCTTCCTTCTCGAAGGTCTCGGGTTACTCCTTTCCGACCTCTGCAGAGCCTCTTCACTATTTCTCCCCTGCCGCGACGTTCCTGTAGCGTAAACACGGTTCTTCGCTGCTTCTCTTTGTATCGATGAAGACGAGAGTCGCGTTCTCTGATGGTTCTCTGACCCGCAGCCCGGCCAAAACCTCGCCCAACCTTCAGCGGTCTCGGGTGTCTTTACGAGGGCGGTAAATTTCCAGATCCTTACAAGATAACGAACTCGTTCGCCTCCAAGGCTACAGACGTTAATTAGTCGCTCAAAACCGACGCACCTTTCATTTCCGAAAAGATTTTAAGGTCCGCGACCACCAGGCGCGGGAGGTAACGATGGAAAGAATATTTCCGAAATGGTAATACGGTAGGGTACGGGCAGATTTAATTACCGACAGAATCAATAAGGTAATGAATTAATTTATACAATTATTTGAATTTTTTATTGAGAGTAGCGTAGCTATATTTCCACGCATCAAATTATCGTCGTTCACACCGTTGGGAATTTATAATACCTAAAAGAGTAAAAAACGAGAAAGACGAGAAGAACAAAAATTGAAAAGAAAAAGTTAAAAACAACAACGAATATACCGGCTTACATGA
Source organism: Tenthredo livida (assembly GCA_963992785.1). Lineage (NCBI taxonomy): Eukaryota > Metazoa > Arthropoda > Insecta > Hymenoptera > Tenthredinidae > Tenthredo > Tenthredo livida. The sequence continues at coordinate 4,337,610 of OZ023071.1, read as the reverse complement.
GCGAACGATGGTGGTGTTGCTGTCATTAACGCCCACGCCTTGATGTTGTCGTCCGTAAAACGACCAAGACTCAAACGAGAGTCTGCGGTGAGAAATTCGGCGCGAGAAGTTGGTGTCGTACAGGTAGGTGGATGGCCGAGAGCAAGACACAAGTAGGTACCGTGCAAGTTGTGAAAAGGATTGAAGATGCGGCTTTGATCACTTCCATCACAAGCAGAGGGTGAATGTAAAAAAATTGGAAAATTCTCAATGGGAAATTCGAAGCCAACTCATCATTGTTACGAATGGTTTGTATTTTTTGATAGTCTTTGACGAGGTTTTTGAACTTCTATTGGTACATCGAAATTCCATTTCCGTAATTTTTCCTCTGCGATTTAACAATTTCAAAAGGATATCTATAACTACTTTGGTATCCCATCAAGTGTGGAGCCACGTTATTTCAGCTGTTCGTGAGAAATGTGGTATTGATACGTTGCCTTTGAGGGTTAAAAAAGAGATAGCAATAGGGGGGTCGAAATGAGAAAACAAAAAGATAAAAGGACATAGAAATAGAATAAAAAGTGAAGGAGAAGAAAGAGACAAAGTGAGCGCCATGGCATAAATCTTTTCAGACGGTTATCAATTTCTTCTCAACGACTGGAAAAAAGCAGAACAAGAGGTCAAGCGAGTGTATCTGTCAATCAGCTAGAGGGTAAAGTATCGGAGGGCATGTGATATCGTCTGAGAGGAAAAACTGAGTGAATGTATTGAGATGTATTCGTCGCTTTTCGAAGTTTGGTATTGCATCCTGATGATTATAAGGGTATCAGATAATTTGATCGATGCGTTAATTTATGGTGAATTAACAAAAAACAACTAAAGTCAAATCTGGAGCTAGTCTTGAAACGCGTTTCGTGATAAATTTGCGTAAATAACGTAGCCAGTGAGTTACGTCGCGTCAAGTCATTACACCTATAATAAATTGACGCGGTAATTGCCTTGCGGCATCGGATAGTGTCGGTGTACTAGGCGATTACGATACTAACGTGTATTTGTATACATATAACCGTATACCGTCCGGATGGTACCTAACAGTTCGTATGGTTCGAAACCGCGCCATAAATTGGTCCAATTATAATCGCGACTATCAGAACGGTAGTCTATACTGTGAACGGGTGAATACTCAGCTACGTTGCACGAAATGAAATAAAGTTATCGCCGATCAGATAATAAATCTTAATTTCGCACTAGGCTTTGAAAGAGCGTAAGAAAATTGAAAAAATTAAAAATCAAAATTAAAAATCGAAATAAAAATCAAAAATTGAATGATACTACAGGTGAGAATTAATTCACGTGGATTTCAAAGCTGGTAAATATTTGACAACTTGTGTTCGCCCACTTAATACAGGTAATCCGAACTAGCTGAGAGCCCGGTGAACGGTATCTCCGATTACGTCGTAGCGGCTCTCACGACAGGATTCTCCGACGTCGAGACCCTCGGGCGCGTGCACGATTACTGTCCACGGTAGGACGTAACACTACCCGGTTGCTGACAAAAGAATCCAAGAACTTGCCGCTTACGTCGAACGGTAGCCGATGTCCGACGTATAACTCCGTTGTAAATATACGTGCGGGTTACACGTTGTCAAATAACTACACGTTGCGCCGGGGGGATTCTCCTCCGAAATTCTGAACGTCACCGTTTTACGATTCTCACAGCTATAAAGGGACTCTGTTTTCAGTTTAATCAGGACTGAAATTCGAAATGTTCATATTGGATCTGGAAACTGGAATTGAAATGAGAACAAAAATTTATAAAAATTTCTTCGGAACGAAAATAAAAATGAATCTGCCTCAACCATTCTCGCGAATTGGACCACTTCCGAAAAGTTTTAGCGTTTTAGCTAGATGTAGGGTAGCTACTCGCAGAGCGTTGGGACCACATAGTGAAAAACGGTGGCTAAATGGGCCAAGGTAGAAAACAAATTTGCATCCTCGACCACTTAACGGTCGCCTGCACGGCCCCGTAGGTGTCTGCAAAGTGGCTAGCGGCAGCAAGAGCTAATTTGCTCTCGTTAGTGAGACTGCGTACATCACCGCGTAACGAGCCTCGTCGTTTTAGTTACACTTACTTCGAGTCCGAACACAGAGATAATGTATTCACGCTCGGAACTTGGAAATATCAAGCTCGAGTGGCAAAGACTGAAAGCAAATGGTTGAAATGAAATAATTGCGGCGGAACTGGCGCACGTCCTTCCGGTTCTCTGGAAACTGTCTCACCCTCCATCTCACATTCCCTCTCGCTCTCTCCCTCGTTTCTACCTCATTTTCCTACAGGACAACAAAACGATCTCCCTATTATTTCGACGAATGCGAAACGACTCCCGTATACACATAGAATACACATTCGGACATATAATATAACATACGTGTGTAAAGCGCGCAATTAGTTGCGAAGAAAAAAGAAAAAGGGGGAGAGAAATCCACCTAACTTGCGAAAAAAAAATAAAAATTTCACGATATTCGACGGGTTCGGAAAAAACATAGTTATATCAACCGCCGGCACAACTGCTGTCCTACCTACGTATCATTCCTGGACGTAAAAGCCCTCGAAACGTTCCAATTTGTACACGTTACTTGTCACGTGATGCGGTGGTTATAGGTGGTCCTAATTCGCGTCACCTCGCACTCGTGTGAGAGAGTTCCATGTAATGTAACGTTTTTTTTTCCACATTTCCAACGGACGGACCACCAGATAGGAACAATCATTCATCAAGCAAACTGGCAAAAGCAACGAGGGCGGATGAAAACTGTGTGTATCGTATGCCCCATCTCGTACATATGCCACAAAGCAGTAAGGTTTTTTTTTCTCTCTCTGTCCAGGGAACAGGTTTTTACACCACACACCAAATATCAAAACCAGCTTGGTGGAAATTACCCTGCTTAGGTGATACTCGCTAGGGTTAACCGGCCCACTGCTCAGGGTAGCCCAAAATGTATAGATAGGTGTCAGCCTGGTTAGCCCAGGCTGGTAAAGGGATGGGAATGGGAATGGGTATGGGGATGGGGTGACTCGGTACACCCGAGTGGCCACTGAGCAGAGATACCACTGCTGACAAATAAGCCCGATTACAATGGGCAAACTCGGGTGTTGTCCTGACGTTGAGGAATGATGCCTTACTCGTTACAAAACGCTAGCCCCAACGTCCTTTCCACATCCCATTCTCTCTACATCCTTTTCACCTTGCCCAGGATAAGATTACGCGAAGTAGCCACCGTTAATCTGAGAATACTTAACCTTCTGGCTACCTGCAATTACATCCATTACAACCCACCTACCCCACCTGTCATATGCGACAGATAATTATTATCCAACGTTATAACCCGCGAGACGAAGATATAGAAGAGATGCTTCTCATGTTTCGAATAGGGTATATAATGCCTAGATATATGTATGCAACAAGAAAATTATGAGTGATACTAATTTGATTATGGAATGGTAGGTATAACTTGTCATGTCGTATCTCAGGGATGGTATCGAGCATATGCCGGTAAAAATATACGACGAGATCTCTCAGTGGCACTGTACGTATAGCTATTTCCGGTATACATAATATGACGACGTACTAGAGTGCAAAGTTTGTTCCTAAGTGCAGGACGATCTGCGTACGTATAGGTACTCTGAGATGTCACGTGCCCTCCATTGTTTATCCATGATCACGGGGATGTTACAGGAAACGTCGATTGATTGTTAATTGATATTATGCCCATGCCGGGCTGAGAGAATCGATCAGGCTGGAATCGCACCGGGTTGAGGAAATTGATCGATCAACGATAAATAAATTAATGTACCTAGTACCGATCGGATATAGCGTCATATTTTCCAGAAGCAAAATTTATGCTGCGTTGATTTAGAAACTAATGAGAAGGTCGTAATTCCTCACGAAGTAGTCTAGAATTCAGGTGACTGCTCATTAACTTTCGAGTTTAGAAAAAAAAATTCCCATAAATAAGTAACTAATCGAGCGTTTAAACAGTCTCATGAGAAATGGAGAGCCACGGTTAACTCTTGGTGACGAGTCGCGCGTCTCTTTTTTCGTTGAAAAATCGTTCCCAGTGAATTCCCAATGCTCTAATGAGTTTTCGAGAGTTTTCATCCCGAGTTAGCAGCCACGTTTGCCAAGAACCGGTGAGTATAGTCAGAACACTCATACAAGAACCACGAATTCTCATACCCGAAGTGTTCAGCTGGTCTTCTTCCGAATTTTAGTTTTTACTATTTACGTACGGCTAAGTTTCTCCACTTCTCCGTTAAATTTTAAACACTGGGGGCCGTAGAAGGGTTCAAATGAGCTTTAGCATTGAGCTTCCACCTCGTCATGTAAGAGTATAGAAAATTGCGAGAGCTCTTCATGCGCGGAGTTCCCGATTGAAAAGCGGATCGTCGATACGTGCCTATCGCTGTTTTCGTAATCCTGTGGGATTTAACAACCCAGAGAACGTCCCTTGGTGCAACATTGAAATATTAAACGATCGGGCTGTGTTTCGCAGTCGGTACCACTCGCTAACACAATGAATATTGCACTGCCCCGTGGTACTAGAGGATCGGACCCATAGCCCCGGCGCACCGCACTGTTTAGCGGGTCTGTTTGTGCGGTAAATATTATAATTACTCCAATCTATCTGATATAACTCGCTTATAGTATATCCACCGATACGTACATACATGTACCAGATCTATAACCCGGTGCCTATTATACGTCCGAGTGTCGCGACATAGATCGGTTCTCTCGTTCCCCGCGGTACCGGGACCCGGTTGGACACGGTTGTCGCATAAATGCACGAGGCATGTCGATAAAATGTGTTCAAATATATTTAGATATCGGCACGTTACCTGCCACTGGGTCCCTGTGCACCGGTGCATCATAATTTATGCGACAAATGCCGGCGGCCAAATCCCCAGAGCCAAGAGCTGGTGAACATTTTTTTACTCTCGATTGAAGAACTTTTTTCAGCTTCGGGTCAGCCGCGTTTCCATGCGATTCCTATCCCCAATGTTCACCGTTATGAATCGGGTCTCTTAAGCGGCTCTTAAAAACTCACCTGTTTTAACTCAGCAATCTGTACTCCGCCCCGAGGAACAATAGCCGAACTCTAAACGGGACCTGGTTCCATGTTAGTAAGCGAGAAAAGGTCACTGAATGAAGGTGTCCTGACAAAAGGCACGTGCATACAACGCGTGCAGGCCACGCGCGCAATAATACCTACTAGAAAAGCAAATGCTTTACCCCAGCGACAAAACGGAGGAGACAAAGAAAACCGCACATGCATAGTGGAAAGAGAAATGTGAGAAAAAGCGGAATTGTTTGAACTTCGGAGAAATTCTAAGATGTAGGTATACGGTAGCAGGTTCAATTGGACTGGTCTTCAAGCATCTCACTCTGTGTAGCCTGACTAGTTCTGTACGTGTGAGTAAGATGACTAAGGAAGGAAGGCGAAGGGTGAACCGACCCAAAGGTCGAGATGTATTCAGTGTGACATGGTAATGCGAGTCAATCCATTTAGCGACCACGGAAGCCAGAATCCTTCCTTCAGGACCGAATCCCCTGGACGATTTAACGGCTCAAACTAAAACGGTCTGTTTGCTTTTTGGATCTCATGTTCTGTTGGAATTCAGACGCAATGAATGCCGATTTCCTAAGGAACGTTTCTGCGGCTGGTTTTTATGATGGAAGTACCTCGTAAAACGATATTTCGGCTTGCTATACGAGAATACATCTTCAAGAAAGAATGTAAGGCGCAAAGGGATAGGAAATGGCGGGTCATGGGTGGGTTTCGAAGGATTGACCCGGTACAGCGTATATCTTGTTATCGTTTGGTAGGGATCTTAACGCGAGGCCGAAGGCAGTGACACTGAATCGTCGACTGGTAAGTTTGCAGGGCAAACGACGTTCACTAAATGGACACCGGCCAGCGGCAGTAAACCGTGCGCATAAAAAGCGTCAGATATGACGAAAAATAGGGGTACGCAAGTGTTGGGGTCGTAGGGTACTGGACGTACGTAAGAAGAGAAGAAGCTGCCGATGGGGCCCAAGATGCAGCCTGTGGGAATCGGTTGAAAGCGAGAGTGATGGGGCGTCGATAGATAGGGATGATATATGGACCGGCGTCTTTTCCTTTTTTATCTCTCTTCCTTTCTCTAGTTTTCTTTTCCCGTTTCGAAGACCGCGTGGCTGTTGAAAAAGCGCGGGTAAATTCTCCCGCACTATTATCGAAGCTTCATTGAAGAGGAGAAGAGAGAATGATTTTCAACGACATGAAATTAAATGAAATCGATTCAATGTTGTTTCTAGTCGTGATCCATGAGCCACGCGACCTCCATTCTTCTGTGTAACTCTGTTTAATCTGAATGCAGTGAAGGAAGTCAGAAATCGCGTGAATTGGATGAATTAAGCGAGTCGACTGAACGCCGACAAAGCTGCGTAATGAAGATACCGAGCAGAGTGGAAAAGGTAGGTAAGGGAAGAGTAGTACGAAGGAACGAGAGAGAAATAAAGGGGATGAAGCAGAGATAAAGAGAGAGAGAAAAGGGGGAAGCGACTACGTAGCATAGAAATACACGGTGCCGTCGGCGCGCCAGATGCTGCCAGCCGATGGAAATGTAAAACTGTGACAAGTCCTGGAATAAAGTAGCTGAATAAAATACAACTAAATCCCCCCGCTGCTGTAACTCCCTGCGGGAATTTCCGGGAAAAGTACCGAATGAAATGCGTCGAAGTTGTTTCACAGAATGCTGCAGCTACCAACTTCTCAAGATAACAAGGGCGTTCCACGATCAATGCGAAATTTTATTTTCAACTTTTCGATCGAACGAAGAAATCCTCAAAAATTCTCAGTTCTTCTACCGTCTCCCACCTTTACCCGGTTAAATTCTCACGAACGCCTCGGTAAACGGCGAATTTATTCACGTTCCGATATACAACCGGACGCGTATGTATCATCGAATTTCGACCAAAGCCAGTACGAATATAGAAAAATCATTGACTCCGCTACAAATAACCGAAAAAAGCTCATTGTTGCACCTGAATAATAAAATATACACATTTTCGAGTGCAACATCAATGTTTGAAGAGCCATCGGGACTATAATCCAAATTGGTTCATCGACTACGAAGTCACCGTACCATGTGCCCATAGTTTTATTTCCATCCGCATGAACCCGGGGCCACCGGTTCATCCGACCATCGGTTTGATACTATATCTTCCATTTTGGAGCGGGTTCGAAATGGCTAGTAACTTTGTTTCAGAGTAGTGTGACGGGCTTCGGAGTAAAGTTAGTAACTTTATGCTCGACTTGTTTGGATTGGACAGGAAACATCGTGGGCCATTGTTACTAATTTGGCACTTCGGAGACAAGCAGCCTGTGTAATTCAACTACGTCCATGGTTTACCCTGGGTGTCTGGGTGTCCGGATGTCTCCCGCTTGCACCGCTACTTCTGACCACTACCAAACACAATCCGGCGTCAACACTCCTATACGGCTGAATAAGAAACAAGACGAGCAAGGCCGATAAACCGGCGAGATCTGGATCCCAGTTGGACATTGAAGTATCGCCGTCGCTCTAGTTCCTGAGCAAGTTGTTCACGCGTTCGTGAACTACAAATAACTTGTCTAGCTGCAGTGTCCACATGTTCGCTGATACCTGTTCGTCGGTTGTTCATACGTGTATATGCTGCTGCCAATTCCGTCGAGCATCTCCTGAACCGTCTTCGTCGCTGCTTTATTGCCTCCGACGTATGAGGAGCGCCGTTGACACGGGAATAGATGGATCTAAATCGTCAAGCTTCAGGAGATGAGCTATGGTATCAGCATGCTCAAGTTAGCTGCTTAGTGTCGGCATTTGACAAATTAACCTCCCAGTTACGCTCACAACCGCAATTCTCATTCATCTTCTTGGGAGTTCGCGATCCATAAGACACCCAAGTCCCTCGTTGCTCAAAACAGTTTAATTTGCTACTCCTCTAGACACGATGTCGTCGCGAGGTGCGATTTCAAGTGGACGAATTTATAGTTGATTCAGATATTTTTTAGTAAAAGGCTAGATCTCCAGATTTCGTTTTTTTTATTTTATTTTTTTCTGTGACTATTCCCGTTGATACGGTCCTAGTCGTTTCCATAATTCATCCTCACTATCTTAACGAAATAACCGCATTATTCTACGACCTAGTACTCGACCATAAAGAAGATAAGAAGGGTAAACTTTTGGCCCAACTTCTAATGCCCATTTTCTCGGGCATTTAAAATCCGTAAATTTTCATAACGGTGGGAAAAGTTCGACGTTTTTACTTCCAACAGTTTAAAATGGGAATAGCATAGTGTGATTGTGAACCATGCTGGCTTCTGTACAGACTATGCCGTTCGAAATGTTGCCCCTTAAAAGCAAAGTGTAGAAAGTTAATAGTACGAATTTTCCCTAATTCGTTGGGCATAACGACTTATGGATACTCGAGGGGAAGGCTTTCGCAGTGGTGCAAATATTAACAGAATTGCAGGTCAAAGGGTGGAAGTCTAAGATGGTAGGTCAGAGGTTGGGGCAAGCTAGGAACCTATTGTGTATAGAAACAATAGTAATTAGTCTTATCTATTATAGTCAGCAAGATTGCAAAGCAACCAAGTCGTCTTCCATTGCGCTCGTATTACTTACCCGTTCCACTACACCCGGCTACCCTCCGATTTCCCTGTCTAAGAACTCCCGCTGTACTGGCTAATATCCGGTCCCAACGTGAGATCTTGGATCGGATCTTCCGGTGCCGTTCCGGAGTCGCAAACTTCCATTCCGATACCGCTCACCCCCTCAATCAGATATGCCGCAAATTACCCCCAAGGAACTAGCTTCGCAGGGCCTTGATTATGACGGATGTACTTGATTCTAGACTAAACTAAGGGAACCTTCCCTCGAAACTTTGTGATAGCGAAATTATGCCGATGGGGCCGAAAGTACCGATTAACAAATTTTTAGTTTCATTTCAGCTTTTTCAATCGTTCTCGGGCTTCTCGGGTAGAACGATGCGAACCGACGCCATTACACAAATTGTATTTTGCTCCGTTTGGTCTATGAAAAAAAGCCTGGTTTACTCGTGTGCACCTTTCTATACCCGGATGTAACTTACGGGAGACAATTGAAAGCTGCCGAGTTGGAACAGGACTGTAGAAAAGCGTCGTTGAAAAACGCCATATCTGTTTTTCTCTTCGTCTATATCTTTTTTCGTTTCGACGCACGATGCATGCATCTCTGGTGCGCGGTATCGGGGACTAAAAGTTTTCTGAAAAAGGAACACTTTTCAACGCGAAGAAATACCACTCAGGAACGAACGGTGCAGTGCTCGCGAGATTTTTCTCACTCTTTTGTTTTTACGCTTTGCCGTTATTTTCCCAACTCGACTAGATGGAAACTTTGTCGTCAAACGGTGTTACGGTGTTCCCGTTGAAGAACGGCGGAACCGAATGGGAAGAAATAAATCTTTTTTTTTTTCTTCCTCTAAATTCTCTTATTATCAGCAAAATAAAATCGTGAGGGTTAATAAAATCTGTGAATAAAGCACGAAATTACGAAGAGATTCGCAAATATTTTTCTCTACTAGGGAAAAATATAGCGCATCAAGCTTTTTACCTAGCTGGTAGTTTTATGCTCGAAAGCATCTCGTACAACGTGTTGGAAAAATCATTGAAAGCAGTAAACGCGGTGAATGTACCTCATATACCTACCTACGAAATTCAGTTGAACGTGAACAAACGTGGAGCTCTTTTTTGTGTATCCCACGATCCCCCTTCTTCACGGAAGCTTTACCCACGCAAGTAAAAATCCTTTATTTTACTTGGCGTGTCACAATATTCCTCGGCTCGTAGAGCGCGGCGCCAGTCTGTAATACTATGGCGAGGTATTCCACAAAGTCGTGACTCGTAAATAAATTGTAAAGCGACCGTAGCGCAGTTATCTTCTCGTATTTATTTATTCACCCTCTACATTTATTTTTCTAAGTTCTGCAGACGCGAGTATAGTTGCCCTCCGGATCTCAACGTCAGCTATAACAAAACCCTAAAAACTTGCAGCGTACATTATACTCGTTGCACACACCGATCTCGTGACCTAAAAATTTGTCGTACAATCGTGTGAAATTATTTTTCGTTCAATTCACCCCGTAAGCATATCGAGTCGCGTCAGCTACTCGTCTGTGCGATGTATAGGAGTTTCGAACTAATCATCGGAGAAAAACTGATACAACATTTTTTTCCTATAGAAAGGAAGCATTCCAAAGCGATTGAATTCTGCTTTGTGTTGCTCTCTATTAATTAGGAGCATAATTAATTGTAATCAAATGTTAACTATGCCGAATTTGCTTTCGTGGTTTAGATATAGTTACGAGGCTGCGGGTAAAACTAAAGTTGTAATCCGGCAGCAAACAGGCATACCAGAAACACTTCACGCTTAAATATCACAGCGTTAGGTACCTCACTCGGTATAAATAATTACAAAGCCTGCATAGATTGAAGCACACCGTTTAAGTATTCCACATGCTGCCAACCGGGCACGAAATATTATGTAGAGTTTAAACTTCTTACATTCCGACACGGCCGCTTCTAGTCAACCTAGAATTAGCTTCTAGGTGTTACACGTTCTTGTTTCATAGTCGTTACAAATTGCCTTTAGCTCCTATCCTGCGTGCGGTCTATAAATATATTCAGTATCTATCATATACCTAAACCAGCCAGTCCTACGAGTACGATATCACGCTTCAAAAGCTGCATACAGATTGGGGTGGTCCTTAATTTGATCATTTTCGTCAAATGTATAAAGAACAAAAACTTAGCCAAAATCCCATGTTTCTATCTCAATTCTGAGTATCGCCCTAAAGCCTCCGAATTTTTCCATTTGAGTAAAACACTATTTGTGATACTTCGTGGTCAGTTTTTTTTCTTCCTATTGCAGCATAGTTCTATTCTGGCCCATGGAAGCATGACCGAATCAAGGACCACCCCTAATACACGTACCTACATACTATGAATTTCTCTGACTGTGAAACGATTCGTGCGCTTATGGGCAGGCAATTGAAGATACATCTCATCTTATAGCAATGGGGTGTATCTTCAATTGCCTGCCCCCAGTCGCAGGATCCGTTCCACCGTTAGAGAAATTCATGGCATGTGGTAAAAGGAAGAAAAAATTCAAATTCCGGGCCAATTTGGTCTGGTTATTAGCAACTATTTTTCGCGAAGTATACGATGCTGGGCGGATGAGCAGTTTGGTCTATAAAACTTCAATAGGTGTGTAGTAGGTGGTATTTAAAATCGATTAAATCTGTTGCTTTACCTCTCATCGCTGGGCAATAAGAGGAGGGTCCTGGTAATTGTTAGCTTCCCTCTCAGTCGCTAACAAGCTTTCCTAGACGTCGGTCTGGGTCGCTTAGCGTCGCTCATCCGTCGTTGGAAACGAGTAGGTATAAGCGCTAACTCGTCGACGCGCCGAAATATAATAACGTATTATTAGATTCTAATGTGTTGGGTGCTTCGCAGAGCTAGCTAGCTTCACGAACCTGATACAACGTAATTACTTGACGCGCGCCCAACTTATTATTTTCACCCGATAGCACGGCGAATGTAATTATCCATACCGTATACTATCCGCTTTTGATCCAGCCGCGTTACGAAACTTTACAGAAGTTCGGAATCGTAGTGATTCCTTGGATTTAGAAAGCTCATGTTCTTCGTTCAATTAATAGAAAAAAATAGATCGAAAATCGAGAGAGAGAGAGAGAGAGAGAGAGAGTGAGAGGGTGAAAAAAAATAAAATTAAAGTAATGAAATTAAAAATTCTAGAAAATTGGCGAAATTTATTTGATAGATTCTTGCCCTGCAAACTCGCGGGCCATCTGAAAGGTTCACACCTCGTTTCACCTGAGTCGTAACCACCTGCTCACCTGCCCACGATCGGCACGAGGTACGCCTTGTCTCCGCCCTCCTCGTTCACGAACCTTTTTGGTGAGGATCGGTTCGGTCCGAGAAGACATACCTACCCACCCAGAGCAAAGTTCCCGGTCTATATACCCCTAGGCGCGATACTCGTTAACTAGAGATTTGTGGGCGCTCAGTCTCATTAAGACGTAGCACCGCGGCCGGCCATTGTCTTTCCACTTACTCACTCGGTCCACCCTGCAGGAGAACTCGGCCGTAAAGACAACCGCATCCGTTCACGACGTACTTTAGACCCAACGCGGTTTCTCGTATCTCACTGTTCCGAAGGGTTCTTCAATTTCACCATGACTAGGTTCACCCGTAGAACTATCGGGACTGAAATCATTACGGTCTATCGGATATGGCAGAAAGTTTGACTCGTTTGATTATTACCGTCCTGCGATATATGACCTGCCCCAATTACGAATCAACACCTTACTAAATTGTCTTCAAAGCAAGTCTGGATACGCTATTTGGTTTCAATTTCAGCCAGTCAATGTTTATAATATATATTATGGGCATATACAACTATGTTCGTCTACGTATATACATAGCTTCAAGTTCGAAACTCCCACGGCGACAGAGATAGAGGGTAAAAGGGATTTTGGCTTGATCCTCCAGCGTTGAGATCAAACGTATTAGACGACGCATAGGTAATTGGAGAGGACAATACTACGAACGATCAACTGTGAGAGAAGTTCAGGTGATACGAAACTTCATATCAGAAAGCGCCGATTTTTCATTCCACGTGGAAGACGGTGTTTGCTATTTTTTTAAGGAACTGGAAACTATCTAGATTTGGAAACGAGATTTTTTCTTCATTTTCTCAACGTCTCGTGGGCAAAATTTTGGCAATTTTGAAGATACCTCAATTTTTTTCATGCCAAATCCTGCGGGTTGCAGAAGATTCATTGAATTTTTCCTCGAGGGCTGTGTCTCACTTCTCCAAGGGCCCCCATTACACTTCATTTTGTACCCCATACGACCCGATTCAATTCTCTACACAGGTATGCAGTTGATATTAGAGGTCTCTTAAAGAGACTGCATGCTATACATCAAACTCTCCCACGCGGGACGGTGCCTTTGCTTTTACGCACTACCACTCCTGACGCTCCTCTAGCTGTATATGATTGAACGCAAACAGTCATTGATTGATTTGCCCCGTAGCAGGCATATTTATGAGCTGTCGTGTTCAGAGATTATATTTTCCTCCTAGTAAGAAACGTGATCCCCTACCTCATCTCCCATCCCCCGTCCTCTATCCTCCATCCTCCATCCTCCATCCTCACCGTCTCTCCCCGGGACTTTCTTTCTCTCTCTTGATGCGCGGGCGCGTCTGTAGGTTCGGATCCTGTAGGATAGGGGTGAATCGTGAATGGAAAGGACCGAGCGGCTGGCAGGGGGTAGGTTTTGTTGGTCGACGGGTGATGTATGAAGCTCACCGTATTGCTTGTGCTCTACATAAATTCAGCCTCTCTCTTCGCCAGAAGTTAGCATGTTCCCTTCCGCTATTATACGGAAGAAATTCGTATGTAACATTTAATATCACACAGCCGTTCAGATTTTGACGTATGATTACTAAACTTTTGCGAATATCTTATATACCCACGTTCCCTTTATTTTAATTATAATTTAAGATATCGCGAAGGCCGTACGAGACGTGTTCGACCCTCAACGCCGCATCTTGACTTCAAGATGAATTATTTTTACTGGACAGGTTGTACAACCTGCGGGCCAAGAACCTGTCGTGACAGCTGCTTCACGGGTGAGACTTGTTGGGCCCATGGTTACACGGGCATTAACGCGTAATGGGCTCGAATGTGGGCCCAATCTCGGACCAGGTATCTTGCCCGTTATATTTCTTGGTCCTTTAGAGTTTCGGTCACCTAAAGTGGTCTCAATTTTCGAGGAGGATTATTGAAAGGTATTTTGATCGGGACACGGCCGGGTTACCCATTAGTGTCCGTTACCTCGGTGAATTTGATTGTCAATCCGAGAAGATTCTTCGGGATTAGCGTCTGCCAAAGGCACGCCGCAACTAAGACTGCCTCTTAGATGTTTTCCTTAGCATAGGTATTCGACGAGGTAAGATGGAACGAGGCAAGCACCTGCACAAGCCGCGAACTGCCGTTCCTTCGATTCGCATGAAGGCCAAAATCTTCGAGATTGCACCTGTCATCCGAATGCAGAGTTGTCTATTTCTCGATAATCATTCGGGTGTATAATGGCCCATCGAGCTTTCGTTATACTCGTTGCAGATATAGCTATACAGGTTCGCGCACCTTGTTATGGAACACCATGGGTGGATCGGAATCACGAAGAAAGGCCAGATGAACATGGGATAAAGGATAAACGTGCAGAGATAACTCAAGACGGACGCCCGTAGGGGGTTGACGCAAGGGTAAGAGGTTGGCTTGTGGCTAGAGTCACACGAGCCTTGCTGTAGATAACGAGGAGTTAGCCGCGAGGCAGAGGAAGAGGCAGAGCCAGAGGAAGAGGCAGAGGCAGAGGTAGAGGTAGAGGCAGCAAGGTGCGGTACCTGTTCGCGTTGAGCATCTGCCGCTACAGTATTTTACCCGCGAGCGTCGAGTCGAGCCCAAACCGCTTATTGTACTCCGGCGTGCTGGTATCTGATTGGTAAGATTTAATGAGGCTTTGATAAGATTCATGAGTCAGATTGGAAAGAACTTTGGTGTGAATAATGAGCAGCGCGGGTCTACCGCCTCCGATAATCTCAGCCCCCCGTAGTCACAATCTCAGATTAAACTTTCGTCAACTAAATAACTCGGAAATATGAACCGACGGTCCATAGAAATTAAGTATCGTGGACATTACGCCCGTTTGGTGTCTTAACTTTTTTACCCACGACCATATAAGATCGCGGTTAAAGTTTCACCCGCACAATTAATTTCAATACTTCTACCTCGGCTCGTACACATATATAGGAGCTGTTTTCTTCAAATTTAGAATATACTCAGACTGGAGTTTCATACGGTTTTCTACCTTCGGAGATAGGTACTACCTTTATCGATAAATCTAAGACTCAACCAACTTCTACATTCCAGTCGACGCGTATCGTGTGACAGAATATCGGAACAGATGTAACCCAATATTCAGAGATCTTGGGGCACATGTATTTAATGTATACCTATAAATATATGAATCGTTTAATCGCGATCGTACGCCCAATTTTTTTTTTTCCTCTAACATGTAAAAGTTTGACGTTGAAATGATTCACGAGCAAATCAGTATGATTGAGTGATTGACAATTATTTGAGTCTCTGCCGAATTACAAATAGACAAGAAGCTCGTTAAATATATCGTATAATGTGTTCTCAAAGTATGGCGAAGGCTGGCGGTATAATATTTTGTGGAATCATAAAGAGTCGAATTTTGAAATATCGATACCGTAAAATATTTAAATGTATTAGCATACTTTATGGAATATATTAGTAGATATTATCTAACCATTTGATGGCGAAGCTATTGTGGGTAGCTCCTAGAATGGGTGGGAGTATCAGGCATGAGCAGGTATCTACCGCAGACTCATAAAGCGATATTGTTTTCTCTCTGGGTCAAAATGTTCTGAATATACGTACACGTTTTCCAGGTATAATGAACGTATACTTGCACGTACCTATACACGGGAATATTTAACCATAGGGATTTGATAGCAGACTGCTGCTTTAGAGAAAGAACCTGCCCCAACTGCCCCAGGAGCTTGTAATTTCATTTCGCGACCGTATAATAAGCCAGGCTGGGTCCGACGCTCGAGTAATTGGTAGAAGAATGAGAAGCAGAAGAAAAGCTTGTTGAGTTGTAATAAATAGAGGCACACCTTTAATTATATTTGTTTCAGCAATTCCAACCAGCGTCTATCTCGTAATCACCTCCTTCTGCCCGACTGACGTCTCGTTAGGAATTGCCCTAAAGGGTCTTCATTTACCTGAACCACCTCTTTTATATTTCCAGATGTCACTATAGTCCAGCTTTCACTTCTCCTCTTGAACCCGTGTCAATTCTCTCTTCATATTTTACGTCTTTATTATGATCGCTGACACAAGTATTAGACCGAAACCCCCTACGAATGAACATAAAGTTACAGTACCCAACTCTCGGGACCCACTGTACCTGGAAGTTTACCCCAAAAGATGTGATGCCAATCTAGAGCTAGGGGAGCTTTCAATTTCCTTCGAACATCACACGCTTCGCTGTGTCGTTTGATGTATACACATCGACGCTAATGAGTATGTACACATGCCTGCTGCAGCACCTCATCGCCTCACGTTGAATCAAAACTCTCTCAGTTCCCTGTCATACGCCAAAGAGGAAATTCTCAAGTACAATTCCATAGCTCCGCAGGATTTCCCCAGTGGGTACGAGGGCATAAGCATGATCAGCTTTTTATACCATGTAATCATTTTTGTATGAATATATAATTATGTTCAAAGAGTGTGGGTATAGCTATAAACATATTAAACATCACTTTTAATTCCAAACATTTTCTTTTCTGCCTAATAAATCTGGCTTTGATCGAGTCTTCGACAAATCTTACTCACAGAAAGAGGAGGAAATCATAGTGTGGCGTGATGCCAATCGAGAAATCTTAAGTGGCGGTTACCGAATGAGTAAGATCTGCATAATGCATGTACATCTTGTAATTTACTGGCCTAATGTTCTACTTTTTGACGATGCATGCGATAAAGTAGGTACTCCGCGAAATTGATTGCCATAAATGTCTGGGAACCGTCGAGCGTATCATTAGGCTATCTCGTTCGCGTTTGAGAGGCTAATCGCGCCGAGAACTAACGCTTCAGGAGTTTAACAATTGATGGTATTTTTCCCCTTTTTTTCCGCGTGTATTCATTCCAAAACTTTATACTGTGACTAGAAACGTTGGAAGCGTATCTACCTATACAAGAATTTTCACGTCGCAATGCTACATGGGCATTTAACCATTCTTTAGGATTATGGTTTTACGCTTAAATAGAACTGACAGCATGTATCGTTTGTTATAAGCGTCTCGTACGAGCGTGTAAGCTTGGTTTACGAGTTAAAAATCTCTCGGTTCAGGCATCACTCATGAAATCTCGACGGAGAACAGTCTTCTCGGTATGGGTACCCACGCTTGGAGATACCCCGTGGACGAATGGAACAATGCGAGAAAACGGTGCTCCACAGGTGTCAACGCGTTCGTATACTGACTGAGAGTACTATAATTAATTATACCTATGAATTTGACTGTTAATGGCTCTTTGTCATCGTTCCTACGAGCGTTCATAATCTCAGTCAGTGCGAGGCACGTGCGTTGCACAACCCGACTAACGCTAAAGTGATAATTATAATAATTAAACTTCCCATGGAAGTATGTTGTTCTCATTTTTAATTCACGTATCCAGTTTCTCTGGTTTCAAACCCGTATCTGAAAGACAAGAAGTTTCATTCAGGGGAGTCAGATTACCCTCCATACAGCTATGGAATTGTAATCAAACACCGAAAATCTGTTACGCGGATTGTAAAACCTGCAAGCGAATTAAAAATCGTCGCAATTGTGCAAAGTGCATTACACCACTGAACCGAGACTCATACCTACTATATTTGACCTCCTTTCCGCTCTACGTTTACTTCTCAACCTTTTCGAGAGCTAGTTCTAAAGTCTGTAAATAAGCCCGTTCCTTTTGCGAAATAACGCAAGTCAGTAAATTTACAGAGTCGTGCTTAGAGTTTTTCCTTCTGTACAAATTCGCCCAGCTTCATTTTTTCTTCTTCAGCTTTTCCCAAATTCCCCTATCTTCGTTGGCGGGATTTCCAGCTGCGTGGTGCTTAATCTGATGCTGTGAAGAAACCGAAAGCCAGCGCACAACTCATCATCAAGATTGGAGAGGTAGCAAAACGTACAAATAGTCAAAAGTACTAAAAATATAATCAACGTTCTTGACACATAGTCGATTCTGTCCAGACCTTTAATATTCCCGTATTGTGGGCTCATTCTCACGCGATTCACGCGAATCTGGCGCGTTGTTAGTTATTATTATAGTTTCTTTTTTTCTTTTCTCCAAGCTTCAGTGGAAATTCCACTGAATTTAATATCTTTGTGAGAATTTATGCTCCCTTTTTAGTTATCGCGCTCACTTCCGCCCGAATTTCTCATTTATTTGCAACGTGCGGTATGGCGCCCACGCCCGCGCCCGCGCCCGAGTTCGGGCCAGCGGGACTATACCTTCGGAACTTTTGAATCGCGAGGGACAAACTCGGCGGATATTTACTGGCGTATTTTGCACGTTTCGCACGCGTTTTAAAAATATATAACTCCACGGTGCCCGGATTCGAGGGTAGGATTTTTATCAAATTTTATATTTATTTACAAAATATTTTGGCAATATACCTATAGCCAAGAGAAAAAGCGCGAAATACGTGATTGATGGTAGACAGAAAGTCGCTTCGCTCGTTTTTGCGTTCAAACATATATACCAAAATTTCGCACACGAGAAATACGGCGCAAAAACATGAAGGCTGTGCGCCACCTGACTCGCCAACATAAGTAAGTACATTTATGATTTGAATTTCGCACGGCGCGGGCGTCACGTCTCCTCCTTTGGGAAGCGGTATGATCCTACGGGAGATGATGCTTGTCTCGTTAGCCGCTCTGTGACTCCTCGTTACGAAGGATCGAGCTGATGCCGTGACGAAGCATTAAACGCGAAGGTGGCGCAAGCAATTTTCCTGTTTACCTGACGCGACATTTCTGGTACAGCCGTCTCTCTGCATTTCTGACATCAGAAATTTTCCAGTACAACCTACTTTACCACCGCCGTTGCTTACCGAGAATATGCGAGCATTTAGGACTATAATGCTAAAATATTTTCACTTCACCGATTACTGTCCCTCGATATTTTATTCGTTTGGAACGTATAGGTGATGCTTGAAGAACGAGAGGTAGGTAAGCATACGCTTAAAATCGAATCTAAGATGAGCGTTTCGGTATAAAAGAATGACTATTTCACGGCCTAATAAGACAGGTGGATCAAACCACGCATGTAGACACGTTTCACTCAGGTCTTGTAGTATAAGGTCGTCGAAGATGGGTCGCGCTGCCTAAACCAGGAGTGGCTAACGCGTAGGAGCACTTTATAGACTAAAGCGATTATCCCTACTGGGTAGAGAGGAATCGTTCGGCCCTTTAGCTGCACGGTTCTGATACCAGCGGCGGTCTTTGTGAACGTTAACGAAACCCGCGGGATCACGTCGCGGCTCATTTTACGCGGTCAAAATGTATGGAGATATTCATAAGTATTAGAGGCGTAATGCTGCAGTAACCTATTTACGATATTTAGGTATTTTGTGGAACTGACAGTGTGGTGACAATTTAGTTGGATAATTTGGGAGACGGGGAGAGGGGAGGGGACGGAATGGAAAAGTTGAGAAGTTTAACAATCCGTTGGGACCTGGTAATCTGGCGGTAAACACCAAAGCGTTTAGGACAAGTTCGAGCGAAGAGACATCAACGTATTAATATCACGTGTGACATCAATATGCATGTAAGCCGTCACTCGGCAGGGCTTCTCTGTCCAGCTTAGCCCCGTATCATTCATTATACTCGTAAGTCTTAAGCTCTGGACACATTAAGCGGATCATATCCTTCGTGTCCGAAACCCGCAGGTTGCTAGACGCCGTCTCGACTCCTTTGATAATCCTAACGTCACTACACTACCCTGCTATACGTCTACGTATTGATATAATAGCAGCCGTCATAGGTCTTACAATGGTTGTCGAAACTACCGTCGGCACAGCCAAAGGAAAACTGAATTTCAGATTCGTTTAGGAATTATATCTGAGATATTGGTGTCTGGCTGGAGAGAACGCGAAGGATGAATACGCAGAAGAAGAAGAGGATGATAAAGAGAAATGAGTGACACCGAAAGATGTGGATAGTTTTACTTTTCAACCTTTTTTTTTTACCTATCTTCGACCTTTGCTGCCGATATCCTTATTCTTTTATCATTGTGGTTGGTGTGAAGAGAAAACCGACTATTTTTCATCTTCCTTTAGTCCGAGGCGTACGATATGCTCGCATAGAGACTCGAATAATAAATTAAAGTGAAAGAATGGTTTATATATCAACTCTTGGACTGTCAGAGAAGACGTTGCGGAGGCAGGAGTATATTTGGCGTAAAATACTTCCCCTGTATATTTCATCGTTGGTATAAGTGCCATTTGGTCACCATGTCCGCTTACCAAATTTAAACTCGATCGCGCGGTAAAATATGAAGGAAAAAAAGAATGTGAAAAATTGACGATAAATCACGAGGTGAACGGCATCGAGACAACGACTCCACAGGTATATAGGTCGACCGAGTATCTATATAGAGGGATGAAAAATTTTCACAGAGCTGAATGGCGTTATGGATTTTGCGTAACTATAATCCTCGTCGAATCATCGTTTCACATGCGTATATGTGATATATACATATATATTATATAGATATGCTAGCGTTTTATGCATCTCGTTAATTGAAATGTGGCGCTTAATTTATTTCTGGCTGCATCGTCATCGCGTATACCTATATGAGTTTCTGCTCTCGGTGCATCATTATCTAGCGTCTAGAATTGTGAAGAATAACGTTGCATCATTAGTCACGAGTCTTTTGTCCCATCGAATAATCCGGATAAAAATTTTACAATAAAAAGTAAGGCGTAACTAAACACACAACGGGTCGGTAGATAGTAGGCTGGAGTCGGTCGAGTGGTCTCTAAGTGCGTGCTAACGACGTAACCCTTTCACGACGTTTAAAAACTGTTGCTTTTATTTTTTACTAGATATTTCGTCTGTTGTAGATGGCTTGAAAAGAAGAAGACCAATTTTTAGGCCGCATCTGTTCGACAGAAACTTTCTAGATAAGCTGGAGCACGAGGCGGCTGTGGAGTAGGATGTGGTGTCCTCTTTTAGAATCAAAACTACTCCTTTATTAGAAAGTTTTCGGTAGAGGATGAATTTTCAGCACGAATATCGTGCTATCTGCAGAAATTTATTCATGAGAAATTGGTCCGGAAGTGATCATCAATTTCCACCATTCTTCAATCCGAAATGGCCGAATAATTGACTGGGCACCCGTTTTTCAAAATCTGAATGAAAGAAGGGACCATTATTTCCGCAGTATCGAATATCTCGTTTTCCATGTTGGGTATTCGCTGTTAACTGGATATTTTCGGAATAACATAAGCATTTAACATCCTGAGATCATTTTCATGTCGGCGTTCACTCGATGATAAATATTCCAGTGTTGAAATGTCGGTTGATATTTATCCGAGATGGTTATACACGGAGATATATTCTGGCTTCGTCAAATGTCAGTTGTAATTTCCGATACAGATGCGATAGATTTATCGAGAAAGTAGAATACCCAGTTAGTACTGCAGTCGTTAAGCCAGAAATAATTATTATACATTTTATGCATGAATAAACCATGAACGCATGATTCAAATAGCTCGTCGTTTCTTCTGCAGAAAATGTTCCAATTGATACTAATAAGGAATACTGCATCGTCCAGTGGCCAATCCTTCTGTTGAAAGGCTTCAGATACTAGACTTGGGGCTGCGTCTGTGAAGACAGCAACTTAATCATTGCATTGAATGGTCACATGCATTTTTCAGGCTTATGGTAGCCTGAGTTGACCCCAATCACGAGATGTATGTCTCCTTGATCGGTGATCTCTGGATTAGAAAAGAATGTAGGATACCTTCTTCCTGAACACTCGATAGACGTGATCATAGCAAGACTGACTACTAGATGGTGTGAATTTTGGAATGAAGATAAATGAAGATCATTCTCTGCCCTCTGGTCTCGTGGAGTTATCCGCGATGACACATTGACAATATTTTCAATCTGACCGTAACAGTTTATTGTGATAATGGGTAAGTTGAAATGAGCACAATCGCAATATCCAGTATTTATGATAGGGTGTATTTTCTCACGCAGTCGGTTACGTCCGTGTCGTATTCGCCGTCATGCTATGTATAGCAAACATGATAATCTACGGCCTCAAAGTGAACATAGCGACAGCAATCATTGGTATGACAAAACACAAATCTACAAAAAACGGGGAAGAATCGGACATACAGTGTCCGGAGTTCGATGACAACACACCGGGGTCCACCGTCGGCGAAGGATCTTTCGAATGGACACCGATTGAACAAGGGCTTGTCATTAGCATTTACTTTGCCGGATATCTGGTCGGCATGTTTCCTAGTGGCTATTGCGCAGATCGGTAGGTGACCGATGCAACCATTCCGGAACATTTTGTTTCAATCGCATATTTCGGATGTATCACTTCCAGATTTAATACAAAGTGGGTCCTGTTGGTCACAGTCTTTGCCAACGCCTTATTCACCATCCTGGTACCACTGGCAGCTAATATGCATCTGAACGTGTTGTACACTCTGCGTTTTTTCACCGGTTTAGTAAGCGCCTCAAATTTGCCAGTAGTGAACGTGTTGTTCGGCAAATGGGTAGTTTATGAGGAGAAGAGTATGTGGGCGGCGATAATTTACGCTGGATCATCCCTCGGCACGGTGATCTCGATCCTCAGTTCGGGTTTAATTATGGACTCGCTTGGCTGGGAGGCAGTCTTCTATATACACGGATTTCTACCTTTGATCTGGTGCGTAGTCTTCCTCGTTTTTTTCGCCGACAATCCTGAATCGCAGAAGCTCATTTCCGAGGAAGAAAGGGAATACATTTGCAATGCCTACGGTCATCGGAAACCCTTCGCTGCTGACAAGCCCAAAGTACCGTGGAAAGAAATATTCACTTCGATACCATTTTGGGCGTTGATTTTCACAAATACTCTTGGAAATTGTGCATGGTATTTTTTACTGACGACGGTACCTCTCTACATGAAAAATATACTCCGTTTCAACATCAAAGCAGTGAGTTTGAATACAGGAGAGAATTATATTTGATGATTCATCATTCATTATTCGTCGATTAAATCGTTTCAGAACTCAGGCATAACTTGCACTCCCTATTTAATTATCGCCGTTCTTAATCCCTGCCTTGGTAAGTTATTGGACTGGGGAAGAAGGCGAGGTTTCTGGAGGATGACGGCTGCACGAAAAATAGCTGTCACTATAAGTTAGTAATATGCCAAATTCCGAGTGATTTTAAACTCCGTTGAACCTTCGCATGTCGAGAGTTGCCGATGAAGCGTTTCCTTTTCCACACTAGGCTGCGTTCCAGCCTCCGTACTCATATTGATCATCGCTTACATCGGATGTCACAGATTGGCTACTACCATTATCTTGTGCATGAGCATCGTCCTGGCCGGTACTGTTTTCCTTGGTCACCTGTGCAACCAGAACGACTTATCGCCAAATTTTGCTGGAATTTTGATGGGCATAACAAACACACCTGGAACTATTACTGCATTAGTCATTCCAGCCCTGACTGGCTACTTCACTAAGAAGGAGGTGAGCTTCGAATTCGATAATAGTAGGATGCGAAGAAGCACAACGCTGTTTCCTTTTCAGCACACCTTTGAAGCCTGGAGAAATGTCTTTTGGATCACCGTGATTGCTCAGATTTCGGCATGGTTGATCTTCCTGGTATTTGGCTCAGGTGACATTCAGCCATGGAACGAAATCGAGCCAAGTACCGGCACAGATCAAGTGACAGCGGAGAGAAACGATGGAAACAGAACCGCAAAAACTACTTAGATATTTTTAGGCGATTATTATTTCAGCACTCATTTCTTCGATTATTTAAAGTTCATTTTTATTCAAGGAATAACCGCAGGAGACAGTTGCACAATAAATCATGCCTCGAAACTGTCGCAGCATTATTCAAACGAAGCTATACAGGTGGTGCTGGCTCTACACGCGTGGATTCGTCTCCTGCAGCCACCTGCATTGGCCTCTTGTCTTGTTTTTATTAGATGAAGTCGATGGTAATGTTGGAAGACAATCGAAGGACTGTCTCCCTCTCGATGTATACAAGTCTCGTTTGTCCTCGTCCAGCGATCTGCAAGAGTATCGTATAGTTGGAGCCGAAAGTCTTTATGCATAATTAGCGCGAGGGCCACCCACGTGGATTCTTTGTGGACCAATTAGATGCCACCTGGCAGAAGAATTCCTCGCGTCCCAATTATACCGAGAATGACTAGAGCGTCGCGACGCGTCACGCGACTGCTAAAAAATCTCGCTGTCGTTATTTATCTGGTGACGCCTGAAGCATTGTTTTTTTCATTGGTTATTTATAGTTCACCAAAGTTCCAGCACGTTCTCGTCGCAATGCAGACGGAGCCTAAAGTCGAGTAGGATTTTGAAATGACAAACGAATCAGAACCGCGCGAAACGAGCGGGTGGATATAACCGCGTGGACAAGATTCATTGAGCGCGCGGTAATTTAACGTCTTTCAGGAAGAATCCACCTCTATGTCGTTGAGTTTCATTGCACGCGGTTACTCCGCAGTCAAGAGATGAATTACTTCCAGTTTCCCCAGTGTTATTAAGGTAAACCGTCTAACGGGCTGCAGCAGCATTCTGTCCAGTTTAGATCACAGATAAAGATCACCAGGTGGATTTCTTGCTGTCGCTTACCTCTAGGTGTTTTTACCCCATTGAACAACCTGCTGATTCGAGTGTATAGTTGACTGACGAGTTTTGAGGCTCGGGGGCCAGCGTTCTGTAGAGTGTTGTGATAGAGTTAGAAAACGCTTGAATCTACCACCGAACTTGCCCATCAACTACACTTAGCATATTTGTACACGGTGCGCTGGTTCGTCGTGGGAAATGCACCTGCTGTTCCGATCATGGAAATCACGAGTGAGCGAGCACGCAGGAATTTCTACCGGGCGGAAAAAGAATGAAGAAAAAAAAACGAAGCAACAAAAAGTGTTGAGAACTGTTGAGAACGAAGTGGGACCAAGTTGTTCTCCACTCACCTTTGTTTGCCCAACAATTTTTAACGTCGATATCCTCCTTTTTCGAAAAACACGTCGATCAATGCACTTACCTACTTCTCGACATACGAACTCTACTCGAACCATTTTGAAGTTTGATTATTTAGTGGTTTTGAAAACTGTGCCGTATACTCCAGCTTTTTTTACTTCAATACTCTGTTATTATATATATGTATATGACACGCCGGCAGCCGGTTCTCGGCCTCATATGTCTCGTATCGGAAAAAGCTTAGCGAGCAAATGTGTGTCAGCTACCGTAGTACATAATGGAATAATGCATCACCGCTAATCTCAGTTCTATTCAAAACGAATTTAAATTTGAATTTCTATTCGACTTCAAAATACACCCCAAGTAGTGAGTTTCACCAAGGCGTGTCAGGTGATTGGCGCTTAAACGGTTCACACGACTCGTCAAAAATATATTCGCCCCCTGTTAATCCCGAGTGCGTTATTTCACACTATGAAACCGGGCCAGACCCTTCCGTGCAGACGAAGCCAAATCACTAGCAAAAAAGACAACAGACTCGTTTTTCCATGTATGCATTGGTCGTGCAATGTCCAACCCGACTTTGGTCCAATGTTCTCTCTCTTCTCGTCTAGTTCCTTTCTTGCCTCTCTCTCGTTTTCACTCTAGTGCTCTGGCAGAGCGAAGCTCGGTATAGGGTGGCACACGGGCGGTCTTATTAAAGGTGGCGATTTATCGTCGGTAATAACGCCAGGGTCTGGTGCTACTCGTGGTGGTGGTGCTGCTACTGGTACTGGTACCAGCACTGCTTGGTGGCAAATGTCTCGTACCGTATACCGTGGGTGGTTCAGTAGAAGAGCAGGGGGTTGGAAGTGTATATACGGGACGGGAGCATATATACAGGAACGGAGAAGACTGTCGACCGCAAGGAGAACGCATGGTTGCATGGGTATCAGCGGTGGTGTAATGTGTCTCTGGTAGGTGGTACGAAATTAACAATTCCTCACATTTTCGTGGTATTCGAAATGGATGGAACCCATTCGGTATATATAGGCTTTAGGCTCTACGGGTAGAAAGCCCTTGTCGTTCCACGGGATGGAACAATGGTTATTGCATGCCGCAACAAATGGATTCCTTCGCGGCTAGATGGTGACAATTATTTCCGTTGTCGGGGCCGCCCGGCTTCTCGAGATAGTTTGATATTTTTCATGGCAATCTCGCCTTGCCTCGACTCGAATCTACTCGACTCACGGCTCACCCTTCGCCGTTCGCCGTTCGCCCTTCGCCCTTCGCTCTCTTCGCAAGAGTGTAACACGTATACGTAAACTTAGATATGAATCTAGACACAGATATTATGTAGGTCAGTAGTTATGTGGGGTAAATAAAGTGCCTTGGCTAGGCGGCAGGGCAGCTGCCACAAGCCGTTTTATCTCCCCACTGCACCCTTTCGCTGCCCCGTTGCCCGTTGTACATTACTCCTTCTCTGGAAGCCGCTCTCGTGTCTTTTTCCCTTCCATCCAAGGCTACAACCCGCGAAATACCCTTAAGCGACCAACCGAGAACCCCGTGCAAACGCAAAACACTTTACCAGAAGCAACCCTCATCTAGATAGGTAGTACAGTACCTACTGTACACACATACGCACACATAAACAGAAGTACACACACGCACACGTGACTTGCTAGAAACAATCGGTTCGAGCCAGTAGGCACTGGCTCCCCCTTAGCAATGGGTCTGCTTCGATTGACTAGCTCACTGTCAAGGAAAACCCTCCTCGCCCCCATTGTGTGCAAACTTCCTGCAGAGATTAGTTATTATTGTATTTAATATTTTATCAACCCGGCCATTGTGCTCTACTTGAATGTAACGAAGGGGCCTGCAGAGACGAACGGCTGCGACTTTATACATACAGCCAACCGCCTCTGGGCCCATTCGAATAATCCCCTTCACGAATCGCGAGGCCAGGGTTCGGGGTGCTTCTTTCAGGGGTAGGTAGGTATATGGGATTCATCGACGATGAAACGCGGTATACGTAGGTATAGAGTGAGATATTCACCGGTATGGAAAAAGGCTTGAAGTTAATAATATTTCCTAGCGTCCCTTCGGGCGATAGAAACACGT
Source organism: Tenthredo livida (assembly GCA_963992785.1). Lineage (NCBI taxonomy): Eukaryota > Metazoa > Arthropoda > Insecta > Hymenoptera > Tenthredinidae > Tenthredo > Tenthredo livida. The sequence continues at coordinate 4,310,580 of OZ023071.1, read as the reverse complement.
CGCCTGGCGCCGGGGTACACAGACATCCCGCTGCTCTTTGCAGAATTTTCCTTCTCCACGAAGCTCGCGTTTATTTTGTAGTAGGCGCAAACGCCTCGGCAAAGAGCTCCGGGTTATTACGCACGTTCATTGTTGTTCGCTCACACTTTATTGTTGTTTCAATTACCTCACGGAATAGACACCCCTTCATGCCGCTCGGTTCACTGTGACGTTGAAGCGGCGACCCCCGCTATACTGCCTACTCCCTCTTCCCTATAGTTCTCTTAGCCCTTCACCAACTCAACGTATAGTACTCGTTCCTCCTCGTCGACGGCATATTGTGCATGCATAATTTAACGTGTTCAAACAAATAACAAAGTTTTCGCATGCTGATGAGGAGAACCGTGCTCTCAAATCTTGGCGAGTTTCGGCGACGCCAAACTGTCGCGTTTCATTTCTCTATTGTAGACATTTGCATTCGAAAATCGTTGCCAAAGGTTTAAGAAGCCTCCCACAACTGTACATCGTTGGGTACATCAATATTAACAGATTCTATGATATTGTTTCCTGTCATAATTATTTTTTATTTGTATTTTCCTTGAATCTAATGCTCGTGCTACGAGACGGGCTTTGTAGTTGCCTTTTATTCATCACCATTTTATCCGGCTGTCAACCTCGCCGCAAGTTTCTTTTTCTCTACTCTAAAAACAGGGATTAGATTAGTACACATCGCTTCGTGCGATAGCTATTCGATCCGCTTAGAGGCTGCAGCTGCTGACTCTATTCATAGACCCACGGGATCTCTCGTTCTATCGGAAATGCGTGTATTATAGTTACATACATCCAGCCAGGCTCACCTAGTGCGTTCTTAACCATTTTTCAATTAACTCACACCATCAGACGACTACCCGTGACAGTGCAACTTGCACGAGTCAATTATGGGCCCTTATGCAGCTTTGCACATTATACACGAGATATTCGAGCCCTGTTTCCCACAGGGAAAGATTTTTTTAACGAATATGAAAACGCCGATTTAGGATCATTATCTTCGGTTCTATTGTCTCAAGTCCTGAAGGAGAATATATAGTTGACGTTTACGCCGCTCGTGGCACTACCTCTCAGAGTTGAGGATTCAAAAGGCTCACGTTTCTAGTTATCCGCTAGTTTGATCTGAAATCGAAGAAGTACTATTTGGAAAGCACTTCTGCTGTTCTTTTCCACTTGTTTGCCGATAGCATTGATTTAGGTCTGTATTGACTACGCACTTGTTCAACATCGAAGATGTTATGCAAAGAGACCTTCGAGTATGAAAAGTTCGCGAGGGTTAGCGGGTATATACGATTTTGGCATGTAAATTGATGTTAACCGTCTTATATGTGAAAAGAATAACTCAGCTTATAAGAGGCCCGGATAAGGGTTGGAAAATGTTCGGAAATTGTTGAAGAGCTTCTGTCTGAAGGTCGTCCTGCATTTCTCGAATTATTTATCGTTATTATATTTTATTTCGCGGGTTTGTATGGCCGGAGAATTACGCGGCTAGACGACGACGTGAGTTATGTAAAACTGAAATGAATTCTTCGATCAAGTCTTCGGTTAAAAATGGCGAAGAATTCAAATCAATATTGAATGAGGCTTGGCATGGAATTTCAAGAAGAATCGCGTGGCCACATAACCGCTTCGTAATATGTTGACCAAACGATCATCCACGAGTCTCATTCATATGTCTTCACGCGACGAGTTCCAAGCTTCTTACTCACCCTAGAAGGTTATATGATGAAAACTAGTTATTCCAGCACCAGCCACCATGTTCTAAAGGAAGTTGTAGTTGGTTGTAATTTATTTTTTTCCTGGGATGATTTTTAATTAGAAACGTGTAGAATTATTCGATCCGAGAATTTAATTGCCAGCTAACGCAGTTTTAATAACTAACCATGCCTTATAATCCGCGCTTTTGTCTCCGCGCAAGAGGCTGGATCTCGACTCATTCAGTAAAGCTTCAACCTTCACCTTTGCTGCCAGATAACGCAAGCAGAAATATTCTGGCGAATTTTTATTTACGCTTGTTATTAAGAACCACCAGAGCGGATGGTCCTCGACTTAATTTCCATTTGTATATATTCCATCATCGCTTCCATTATTCGTCTACGGTTCTCAGTTCGAACTCCGTTGACATCGAAATACAAAGCATTCCAGCTACGCGACGAGGCTTGTCCGAGATGTTCCGGATAATTTGTCAAAAACATTCCTCCCCCCCAGCCCCTGAATTCATAAGAGTTTGCCCGACGAATACACGAGTGCATTCCATCCGTAGAAAGCAGTTCGATCCATGCATCGGGATGCTTATTGAGACATTATAGCTCCGTTTGAAAAATACATGTTTAGTGTTGTACGCGTGTGTGTCTGTAACTCTTCTTCTAATTCAATTTAAAATTCTCCATGATAATTAGGACGACTCTTGTCTTTAAAGAAAATGTCTAGCCCACCCTGGAGCCGAGTGGTTCTTCCAGGACTTCGTGAGTTCGTACTCCACAATTATCTTGGACCTTTTGAAAAAAAGTAGCAGGTGTCCGAGCCAGACTCGCACGTTCGTTTTCCGTTTACTTATAAAACGTTATACGCGAAGCGTCTTTGCTTTTTTCACATAAGAAGTGACCATCATCCAGCCAGCTAGGCGGGCTGAATGACTTCTCGAAAGTTTAATATCCGACACGCCTACCCAGCCGAACACTTCGCGGTCCCTTTGTATACCCAAAGGGTTTAATAATAATTTGGTATGTTAGAACAATTTTAATTACCGCGGTTCTCCATTAGCGGAGAATTCGATGAATGAAACTATCATCTTGAACCATGCATGTCATCTCTCGAGCACCTGTTCTTAACCAAACCTACATGGCACCCGGTTGTAGATCGAAGAAACTGATCTGCTGCAGACATCCGTCGAAAGCTATATGGTCGCATTTCGATCACATATTGAACTTGACGAGGCTCTGAACCAGGACGAAGAATACAGAATTCTTTGAACAATCAGTGGCTCTCAAGATCTGCCCGGTTGAAAGGGTTCGGAATTGCTATAGGGATGGGGATCGACTGGCAAGGTGATCCTCGTTAGCGGCTTCAGCAGCTTTAATTGCCCCCCACCGTTGACCCGTTCAGGGAGTTGTTACAGCCACAAGCCCGCTAGATACTCAATAGTTTTGTAATCACCGAAGAACACTTTGTTCTTCGTGTCTCTCGTTTATTTTGCGTTCACTTACAACCCCATGGTCTCACCCTCATTCCGTTGTCTCGCTTCCTCGTAATTTATGGGAGAGCTTTTCTTGCGTGGGTTTAAGATATGACCGTGAATTGAATGCATTTGGCTGTAGGTGAATTGGTGTAAACCGAGGCGCAAGGAGTTGCATTTTTGGAAACATCAACGTGGCTATGGAAGTTGAAATAATCGAGAGATCAGAATCCCGCGAATAACCGCTCGTCTTAGCTGCAGAGTTTGAGTAAAGTTTGGAGAGGTCGGATGGTAGTATGGCATCATTAAGGAAATGTCTTGGTCCTCTTGCTTTCGGTACAACAAGAAGAGAGGGAGTAAGAATAGCGCGGCGCTCGCTTACTCCAAGATACTTAACCTCGCCTCATTAATTATCTAATCCTTGTTCCTCGTAACAATATATTTCACGAGGCCCGTGCGCACCCCCAAGTCACCGCGTTCTCGTCATCCTTGCCGTCCTCGCTACTGGTACCACTACCCTTTGCGATAGATAGAAGAAGAAGACACTTCCACTCTTTACGCTCGGATAAGTCTTCCCAGTGTCCTACAGAGGGTGGATATTCGAGGGTAGCTACTAACAACACGCGCGCACTTCATACTTTTGACGCCAGGGCCTCCGAGAGAAACTCGAGTGAACCTGAAGAAGGTAATTAATTAAGAAACGCTCCGAGTCTCGACCTAGTTCTCGAGATGTTGAGCACCCTGACGAGTTCCCGATTATAAGGCGCGCCTCACCTACTCTGTTCGTTGGAAATCATGAAAACTTCTCATCTATCCATGTTATACGTGGCTATTTCAACCACCGAGTATCTTCTTCCCGGATTCAGAGCTTTATAGAATCAAATGTTGAGCGTTGAGTGAGTCAAAGTGCGCGAAAGTTGTGAACGCATCTACGAACAAGAATCAGGGATATGCTGCAACAAGAAAGTAGAGAACTTTGCACAATCTCGTAATACCTCTTGAGACAATGAACTCGTCGAAGTGACGATATCACCTACGCATTTTCATTATCCATCTAATATTCTCTGGAGCAGCACTAAATTATACACGCGTGGGACACTGGCTATAAATTCGCCACTCCTCGCCACACCGTGAATTCTACTGTTTATGGCAACTCAGAGCAAGAAATAACCACCTAGCTATAGTGAAATCCTTCTCGAGGTAGTCCTAAGGACGTTTATTTATAACGATTAATCATGGGCTGGAAGAGAGGGCAAGGGCGGGGGTGAGCGGTTGATGAAACTGAGCGAGACTAAGGACAAGGATAACGAAAATGAGCAAACATTAGAATAAAGTGATAAGGCAAGCCTATAATTCCGTTGACAATGCGCTCAGGCACCGTCGTCCCCGCCTGACTCGACTCCTGAAATCTCTAAGGTGGAGGAAACTTCGGATCCTCTGAGACGATGCTAAACTTTGTTATAAAAATTACGTCGCTCCCTCTCGCAGTTTTGTCTTTTGACGAGGTTGTTACAATCTCCTCGCTTATATCGATGATACAAATTCATCTCCATCGGGCGCATCTCGAAACTCCGGCATTTTCTTACAAGAGGAAGCAAAGCCGGTACCGTGTTCAGGAATCCTTGTGAACCCAGCTAATGAGCAATTAGTAGCGTTGCTCCTCCGGTTCTCTGGGTCGGTCTCCGGTTCCCCCCCAGCTATTGCAACGGCAAAACGTGCCTACCACATGGCACTACTTCGCGGTAAAACGTTACCCAGCTGCAAGCTCGTGAAGATTTATCGTTATCTCTCGTTTATCGCGTGCGAACAATTAGTCACTCGTTCGAAAAAAAAAAAGAAAAAAGAAAAGAAAAATCAAGAAAACTATGGGAAGAATGGAAATGGAAGGCAATAAACTGGTATCAGTTATGTATCGACTCAGATACTCGAATGTTTCAGTTCCTCTCATTTTTCTGCTGTATACAACATCAGATAATCGAAACGCGATATGCGCACTTCCGCTATTCCGCAAATTAGGTATCAAGGGTACATTAACATGGCCTTTGATTGGTTCGTGGTTCGACGGAAGATCGATGTACCTGTACCCGAGGAACGGGACTAGGTTATACGGCGAGGCGGATGGAGACAATTACTGGTGTTGTCTTTCGGGCAAACAATACCAGCGTGGCGTCGTATCGACGTGTACAACCTCGACGTCACAAGTGCGATAGATGCGGAACAGTAGACTACTGTTCTGTGCTAGCCTCGGCATGGCACGGGTTTACCCTCGAGTTATACGCATAGTATACACCTGTAGGTACACACATACACGTCGTCTGCAATTCGTACAAAGAGCTGGCTAATTGTTCAACTGGGACTCTGAATAATTTACAATTTCGATCAGTGTACAACATCGAATAGAATTTCCTGGATCAAGAGCCACATAATATGCTTAGCTCATATCCTAGGACACTGCAACGTCCCCCAAAGGTAAACGAGATTATACGAATTCAATCATCAATGACGATGAGCTTTTATTACAAACTTTGCGAAAAGACTCGCAGAGAGTTCCATAAGCTACGTGAACTCATGTATGAAAGTGCTTGGGATGCCGACGAACGGAAGACACACGAATCATATTATTTAGGAGATAGAGGGATGTTATTTTTTGAAAATAGTGAAATGTAGGAGACCCGAACCACGGCATCGCGGAACGGACAGAATATATGCTCGGACTTTTTGATATTGAAAATAAAAGGGTGAGTTTGATATCAAGTGTTGTACTCATGTACTAACAGAGCAGTGGTCCAACTGTGGTAGAATCACGGAGAGAAGAAGTATGATACGAAGGTTGCCAGACAGGAACTCCTTACCCGACCTCAATTGCCAGAGAAGTCCGTGCACTCTATTCGAGACCCACAGCACATGTGTGCTCCGTGTAAGAATATTATTTATAATAACTCTAAAGTTAGGAACATTGGGAGACGTGCTCCTGCCTGACCCCGATTTGTGGCGTTTATTTCGTTTTATATTGAATTCGAGAAATCTATTGCTAACTTGATCTAATATGAAATGAAAAGGGTTGGAGTGAAATTAAATTACTCCCTTTATTTCGGTCGCTCTTTCCGTCTGACGTTGGAGTCGCTCATTGTGAAATGCCCGACCTCGTTCCGTCACCCAAAGAATCGAATATTTCTTTCACCTCGTCATTATCGTGTTCGAAAACAAAAGGAAAGGCCCTGTACAAGTTGATCGAAATCGAATTGTGAAAGAGGTGAACCGAATTGAAGTCGTGGTTGATCGTGGTTCTGGTTGCCAAAGGCTTCGAGTTCGAAGGGAAGGTGTACACCATGCTACCGAATGACAAATGGAGACCGCAAGATTGCGCCTTCGACATCCAATTAGCCCGTCCTGTCCCTCTACTCCTACCTCTCGGCCCCTTCCGCTAACCCCAACTCGACTCTTCTGCTTATTCCGGTGACGCCAGGTGCAGGAGACCAGGATATCTAGCTATAAACAAGCTGACGTCGGTTGAATCTATCGTCGACGACATTTAATTAACAAAATCTAAATGTTACTGCGGTATTTTTGAGTAAAAAAGAAAAAGAGGAACACGACTTGTCGGTATGTTCAGCAGAACATTGACTATTCGAGTGGGAATATGGTGGATGTAGAACTTCGTGGATGTGAGAATGTGAAAATTCATGATCTGTCGATAGACATTATCACCTGACACCTTGATTGAAAGATCTACTCTGTCGAGGTCTCGTGTCTGCGAGGATCGGAACTTGAATATAATTTGATTCCTCGGTCCCATCTCTGCGAATTGATTCCTACGATATTAGATATTTCATTTGATGGTTTATTACTCGATGTTATGATAGGTTCCAGGTGGAACAGCGAACGGAAACGGAAATTAATATACCTACATTAGGACATAAACCACGAAGAGCTCCACGAGAAACTAAACTATTTGTTCGTAACCGCGGACAAACGTTGCCAGGGAATCGGAATGTCGGCTAATGATAATGAGAGCGATTCCAGCTGTTACATAGGCAACGTCATAACGCGGACCAACTAACCAACTTTCAGCAAAACTTTGTGTACTAATTATGCCCCGCATCGCAACCACGGAGTTTAACGGCGTTTCTGACTAACTTTCAACTGAGTATTTGCCCAAGTAGATATCCCCAATCTTAACTGATAGCTAATACGACTTGGAGATGATGCTGTGACTCAAAATAATTTTTCAATAAACAAATTCAACTCGAAACCCAACTATGATATAAGTTTGAAATATAATTAGGTAAAAATTAGGAGCTTTTCATGACCAGCCACTATACTCACGATTGAGATTATTATAAGTTTGCACATTTCAAAATTTGATGATACGATGATTGAACACTCAAGTAATTCTCGCGCTATCAGATCTGTCATCCAACATAGAGATTCAGATCTGTTCATCTAATATAAAGATTTGTCTTCCGAACTATTATAGAGACAAAAACTAAATCTGATATCAAAGCAGGTATGCCTCCTTCAATAAGACGGTGTCATTTCTTCGAACATGTCACGTTATGTCAAGTATTCAATCCTACTGTCTTGTCATGTAGCACGCGATGAACGATCCTCGTCAGTTATCATCAGGATGCAGATAGATTCTGTTGGGTAATATTCAGGATTTCCTAACGGCAAAGATCCTTTGCTAGGCAGGCTTTATGTATGTACGTATACGGACATCGTGGGTACAATGTTCGAAGTGTAACCCACTGCAACGTATATATACCTGTATACAATTATGAATGATTCCTTACTTGGGCTTCTGGATTTGATAGATTAGTGATTGAGACTGGTGAGATAGGCTGCAGTGGCTGGTTAGAAAGATATTTCCTTTTTGAGTCTCGTGGTATTTTTCACCGAGTATTCTTTTTTACCTTAGAGCTAGTTGATTAATGACTAAGAAACTCACGTGGTACGCGTACACGCGGGTAGGAACCCTGCTGACTTACCTGAAACAAAGAAAAGCCCGGTTATTAATGGTTACGATGATGAGATAAATTAAAGTAGCCTTCGATATTAGCTGGCATCATTATATTTCTTCGTATCGCTATACCATCGACAAAGATATAGACTCTGCCGTATAAGAATGAAAAAATAAAAATAAAAAATGAAAAAACCAGATCTAATAAGCCGGAAAAAAGGTATTCCTACTCACTTTATCGCGTCGGATAACACCGGTGTATTTATCATCCGGTAAAATCCGTTTGATCAAACGTCAACGTATTCTAAGCCAGTATAGGTATATATATTCGTACAAAGCTACTTCTTTATGTACCCTAAGTATGTACGGATTTATACGTGGTAGGTACATAACAATCATCAATCATAGTGTCTGTCAGGGAAATTTTGTAAAAACCGATGGCCCTCCACAAAAAAAGAGAGAAAAATAGAAAAAATAGAAAAAAATTAATACTGCTGCACGATTCCCTATTTTCGACTTTTTGAAACCGTAAAATTTTCAACTCATAAAAAAATAATCCAGACTCCCTTTTCATAGAATAGCTTTTGACGTCGAGTGTACTAGCGTGTAGGTACTAGGTGCGGTTGAGGTAATGGAGATATATGCGTCGCGGTCAGCATTCGATAGATCATGAACGTCCAGGACGCCCAACGGTGCGATCAACGATCGATACATTAGCGAACCCAACCCGTCAATGTTTCATCATTCACCCTTACTACTGTCGCGCTCTCGCCTCTCGCTGCAGGTATCTAGCTGCACAATCCCTTTGGCAAAATTGATTCGTAATGGCATTGAACTTTTCGGAACTAGGTTTTTTCTCATCGCTGATTATTGCGCCAGGCTACTGCTGCACAATCCATTTGGCGAAATTGATTTGTAATGGCATTGAACTTTTCGGAACTATAGGTATTTTCTCATCGCTAATTATCGCACCAGGATGTAACAACGGGACATTTGAACACGCAATTATTGCTAGAAATGAAAAATATCGAGCGGAGAGAAATTTTCACTCAATTTAGACCCGAGGGTATAAAATCGACTGCCAAGACTGTGGGAGGTAAATTGAACCTATATATAGATATAAGGCTGCGATGAGGTGCTCATTTTTCAATGAATTCCATCACGAAGATATCGCACGCAAGGTCTAATTACCGAAATGCACGAGACATTTCTACGATGTCGGAAAGATAAGCTTTTATCACCCTTCCTGCCCGCTTAATCAGTTTGATGGGGAAGCGACAGTAACTTTTCACTATCCGAGCTTTAAGTTAGATTAATTATCCAAAATTAATTGAAATACGTGACACGCTGTGCTTTTCGATACAAACGTCGCGCCTTCATCAATAACTCGTAGATATTTGACAGAGTTTCGCTAAACTGACGAATTGAAATCCCGAACAGAAACGATTCAAGAGACTTGAAAATATCTCGAAAATCTTCTCGCAGCTGCCAGCCTTCGGCAAGGCTTCATTTGGCCGTGGGTGGCTTTTGCGGAGAAATGACAGATATCTTAAACGCACCTGTGCCCTCCACTTTCATCCGTGTACACCCCACAGCTGAGAATCATTCGACTCTCGTGCGGCGAATAGAAATATGCGCGTGTTCTGAAAAGTATATTTCATTCTTTGTTGCGGCGGTTCGCGAAAATCCGCAAAATAAATAAGAACTAAACACAAGCGACTCCATATAAAGTTCCGTTTGCGGCAATTCCAGCGACTCCGGTATCTTTTCTTTTGCTTGTTTGTCTCTGATGAAATGTGTGTTTGGGTTGAATTGTTTCGTCTTGGAGTTTAGGAAAATTGATCATCGCGGAGCAATTTCGGCAAATAACCGGCGGGCGTTATAAATCAACTCTGATGGCTGAGCATGTGGAGTTTCGCGTTGTTGTAAGAAAAATGTCTCTTCGTTATACCTGTATGTTATTATAAAAAGAAAATTTTCAAAGGCAAAAAACAAGGTCAAGGTTGACGTCGTCTTAAGCGACAGTCGTTAATCGATACCGTCTCCCGCTCGAGGTAACATCGGTGCCTGGCTACACCGGGCTTGGAGACCGAGGGATGAAAGGCCTGCCAAGATTCCAAGAGCCTGGATTTCCGCGAGTCCTTCCCGCGGCAAAGCGGAGATAATCGAATGACGAAGACACTGAATCGTGGGTCGGGATCAAAACGAAGTGACGTCACCTACCCCCCGACGCTTACTTAGATAGCCCAATCTCTTTGAGCCAGAGTGCGAACTGATTTGGAAAATTGAGCCGGTGAGTTCAATCAATTCGAACCGCTCAGCAAAGCCTCGATATTCAATTAACGAAACGAACCAATCAGATTATGTTAACTTTTTCTAGATTTAGTCGAGCTGTAAATCGGGGCGAATTACGAGAATGGTGGGAAAAAAATAGGGATGGAAATAAAAAAATGCGAAGAGAAAGAGGCTATAGTAGTAGTGGTGGTGGCGGCGGTGCCAAGAAGAAGCGTCTTAGCTGTCGGCCGGGTTGATGGGGCCTCGAAGCCGGGGGTGGGACAATAACGCCAACCGCGCCGCCACCCCCGACTTAAGCATAATGGAAGACTGATCGTGCTGTCCATTGCTCGAACCTTGGCTATCGCTCACCGATGCCTTTCCGCGCGGTGTTCCGTTCGCTTTCTTCTTAATTCCATTCGATGAAGCCGAGGGAATCTACGCCGGCCTTCTTACGTCACATTGCACTTGAGGCGAAACCTTGCGAAGCGATAATACTTAGAGTTTTAAACTTTAAGACTAAAGTTTCCGATAGAATTGATAATTGTTACAAAATTTGGAATCCGCCTGGCTCATTTTTTCTACAAAGTTTCTCGAAAGGAGGTAAAGTACTCCGGATGATAAGCGTTATGGGAATAAACATTTTCATCGCTATTTATCTCGAACTGTGTCATTCGGATACTTTATTGAGCTGTTTCCCTCGTTTCATGTCTCGTCAAATTATATTATCGTATGGTAGGTGCAGGGTGTATATCCCGTGTCACGATTTCACAAGTCGATAAGCCGTGACGCAATGATAATTGTAAAGCTAAAAATATACGTAAACATTTTTATACCACCTAACAGATTATCTTCACGCGACGTCCTCGTAAATATCATCGAAGAACTACAACCCGTTTGACAGGTATACACGGTTTCCCATATACTATATACCGGTACAACCATTACATCATAATTTTTTCGCGATTTTCTATTTTACAGACTTCGTTGAATCTATTTTTAGAGGCGATAAGATCGGGGCAGAATTCGATTGATGAATTTCAAAACAAATACGTCAACTAATTTTGAAAATCTACGAAAATGCCATTTTCATTATTCGGAGGGTAATTTTGCTTTATGTTCGGTGCGGGTGGTCGTGAGAATGATATTTCCTGGCAAAGAAGTTGTCTGGGTAGTCCGAATGCGTGCGTCTACGACTCGAACGAGATAAAACAATCGTGGGCCAGCCCGACGCCAGTCCCAGGGGGTGGGGAAGATCCGAATAAGTTCGAACTTGGATGCTGCGGGCTGTCGGAACGCGATAGCGGGCCCTCTGTAAAACGAGATGTATCAGGACCGGGGGCAATCAGATAAAAGTCACTAACAAGTAACAAAGGTTTTCAGAAAGGAATGCCACTAAAGCAAAGGACGGAACCAGACGCTCTTATTCATCTGAAAGATTATTCAATCATCCCCTGCGCGACGCTGCATGACATATGAGGAATAAATTGGATGTTTTACATGCGTAATATACGTAGGTACCTATATACGAAGGATGCTCAACCAAACCAGCCACTTTTTTCGTGACCTTCTCCGAAATTTTTGAAACTTTGCCAGTTTGTAGAACCATACCTACTTAAAGAGACTTTCAGTGAACTATTTCAGATTTTTTAATCCAACCTATGTACATTATACCTATGTGATGTTTGTTCGCATATTTTTATTTGCTTTAAATATTTTTCTGTAAATAATTGTCGAGGGTGGATGCGTCCTTTATACGAAATAAGGTAAATTATTGTTACCCGAGGGAAATATTCCAGTTCTTTTACTTTCAGTTCTGTTTCGGGTTTTTCTTATCGTAAATTATACGGGCCGATAACTCATTGGGATTCCTCGAATCACTCTTTGTTTCGGAGACAACGCTTCATCTGCAATTCATTTTCCAAACGAATTTACAGGAACGCGAATGCCGGGAGGAAGAAAAGTTTCAGCGAGCCATTTGTTATGCGCGAGTGGACGTCCGACCAAACTAAAACTGCGATGAGAACGAAAGAACGAACGCGAACATTGTGAGAAAAAGGGAGAAAGCGAAAAGAGACCTTCTGAGAAAGACCTGGTGCTAAAGAAAGGAACTAGATAAGCTTGAAATAAAAACTTCTATCTTATAAATAAAAAGTTCCAGACTCCTCTTGCGTAGCTGCGAACGCATAACGCGGTATAGATCTTAACTCTTCAGGTAAAAACCACGTATTTGCTTCCATACCATAAATATTAGCCGGGGAATCACAATTATCAACATAGCAATCATCTTCAATCAAAATTTTGAATACGTGAACTTTGGGCTCCGAGAGCGATTAAAAAGTATCTCATGGTCGGACTAGTAGAAAATGAATTTTAGGATCCACAAATCCGAAACTAAATTCGTCCGGTACGCCGATTTGTGTCGTTCTCTCGTTGAACGCAGTACAGTATACCGGAGATGAAACAAGTCGCGGATAAGTTTCGCACGTGCGAAACTGTGCGTCGCGTGTCGCGTGGGTGCGTCAATCCATGTTAGTCCGTTAATATTGAGGTCGGCAATCAATTAGGTGGCAAGTCAAGCGGTATAATTAGTAACGAGGATGTCGATACTCGTTAAAGAACCGCAACTTCGATCGGCCTTGAATTAGTTAAGTGACTAGCGATATTGAATAGAGCCGAATTCGTGGGTCAATTTTTCTTCATTCTACAACGCAACAAGAACTGTTCCTATTTCGTTAGAAATATTACTGCAGAGATGATTCATATATATGCCTTCGTGGATATATATGCATACGAATATTCCGTATAAATCATAGGTATGCAGTACTTGCTGTTACTTTCGATAGGAGGATTCTGATTGAAAAATTGTACGAGGTGGAATAAGGAGTTTTGAGTAGATGGTTGAGATGACTTTTCCTTCTTATGTGGCCTAACGTGCCTAGAGCGTTTGAATTTTTCGAGAAAACTTGGAATTTATTTGAATCCCTCGGGGGTAGAGATGGGTTGTCGGGTGACAACCTTCTGCCAAACGTTATTTCTACCGTCCAGATATTTACTGATGTGACGAGAGGAATGCGAGGAATTTTATTTTCCCAGAAGCACCTCGCTATATCTTGTGATAGGTAGGTACCTATACATACATATAAGCTTTCTAGCAGAATATATTTCTCGTAGCCGCAGGTAGCTAATGTCAGAGAGCCAGAGTTTTTCATATCGATTGTATTCCGCCGCTAGGAGAAAATTTATGGAGAAAAAAGGAAAAAAGGACTTACCTACTATGTGAAGTAAAGAAAAAAAAGAAAAAAAAATGAAAAAAGTAGATATAATAAACAGCTCATACTCTCGGTACACGCTGGTGTAAACAGAGCAAACTAACATACAGCAAGGGGTTTGTGTTCGTCCGCTAAATACACCTGAGGGACGCGACGGTAGAAACGCGCCAGCATTTCCCAGGTACCGTCTGCCGTTTGGATCATTAATTTATCCCTCTCTCCAGTCTCCCCTTTATTTTTGTGAAACAAGCTGGACGAAAAATGCCACGCGAGAGCGTGGCCAAGTCCGATTGAACCCGGTTTAACCGGGGTGAGGAGTTGAGAGGAGTAAAAGTCATGAGCCAGTGAGCCAGCCAGTCGGTATACCTACCTTGTTCTCCCGTGAGCATCGAGGAGGGAAAACGACGGTTTGCGCATGGAATTTTGAGGTCTTAAATTGACGTTTTATGAGGGTTGCGTAAGCAAGGGGATACCGAAGGGCGACAGGGGTGAGCTTTGGCCCGAGGTCGGGGCCGGGGCCGGGGAAAAAGAGTTGCGTATAGCTGTAAGAAGAGTAACGCGTCGTGCGTGGAGCGCGTATCTTAACTGAGCGAGAAAGAGGGTATATATAAGGGCACACGAAGCACGGGGCCCAAGTCACGCGTCTTGTTTATGCGGGGAACCACTCAAGCGTTGGTTCTTGAATTAACCTTTCCGTCGCCTGCGAAGAACGGAGGTCCTCAGCCTTTCCCGTCGGAGTCGCTTTTCTTTTAGACCAAGACGGGAAGGTCATGGCGGATGAATTACCGACTCGAAAACTCGATTTACTCCGATTTACTCACATATAAATCCGCGATAGCGAACTAGGAACAAGAAGGACCGAGACGGGGGAGGTCAGACCTAAGTTTTGTATCAGATAGGCACTAGGAAATGAATACGCTATTTTGGGGTGAAAGAAAAACGAGAATCAAGACAAGTATTACTGGCACTAAGTGAGCTAGAAGAAAAATTTGTATCGCACTTAGATTCCGACTACTAGCAGTTCTTCCTCCCCAATATTTTCCGTCAAATCAGAGAAGTGCGGGTAACCCCGATGTCCTGCGATGTCCCGCGTGTTCTTTCGAGATGATAGCCGCTAACAGAGGCCTCAGGGCGTTCCTTGGCTGGTTTTATGATTTAACGCAAGTGTTTTCTTACTTCTCGCGAGAACAGTGGCATGTAATCGTTTGTCAACGGTGCGCGATCCTCCTTCTTCTTTTCTCACTCCTTATCCTCGTGGCGGTCCGCGGGATACCGACAAAATAATAGCTCGAGGGGCGTCGCAAACTGCCGCCTAGACTCATAGAGAATCCCCTGTGATATTTCGTGATTTTTCCCCGCCACAAGGACTCGAAAAAACAAAAATCTCACTTATTTATCGGCTCATCTCTCACAGCACCTCAGTTTCCGCGTCTCTTATTCTATACGATCAGGTCCTTAGCCAAGAGTGGATTTCGCCTTTATCGGTCTTTGAGCTTACTTCGTTCAAATATTAACCTCAGCTAGGTTTTAAGAAATTCATCCCGTGTACCTTTAGGCACTATAAAGGTGTTTGCTCATCCAAGCTACGACCCGGTTTGGCCAGCGAAAAGTCTTGAGAGGATTTGAGGGCCCACTGCAGCGCTTACCTTCAGCACACTGTAAGTACCGCGGAATAGTTTCGTCTGTGTAAGCGATTCGAGTCGGTGAAAGAGACTGGGTTTTTTTCCTCCTCTGCATTTCAGCGATGAAATGGACATTGGATTCAGGGCAGTTTTGTTCCGAGACTCTGGTATCCTCCTGTAATTCATTATTATGCACATTTTTTTAGATACAAATTCATCCGCATTCAGGTTCGAATCGCTGTTCGACATTATGTCGCGATATGCATTCGAATTTCTCGGCCTTCACGAGGGAAAGCTGAGGCTCAAAGCGTAATAAATCTCTCTGATTTTGACAGGCTGCCGCGGTAATACTGACTTATGTGGGTCAAGTTCTCATCCAAGCGGAATTCTTGGATTTCGCGAAATTCTAGACTTCCGACCGGAAGCTATTCCGCCAAGGTATTCCAGGACGTGTCGAAATTCACGTGACCCTTTCCACGTGGTGATCGCGGAATGATCCTGAAGTCTGATTAATTCGAACGCAGCTCCAACCTCACTCTCTTAACCGGACAACGCGTTGCTTTGGTCGTTTTCGGTCAAGTACCTCGTAAGTCCACTAATGGTCATCCGACGTCAGTACCTACATCTGAATTACCCAACTCCTCTTTTTATCGCCGCACGTATTCCTCGGATGGTGGGTGTCTTATTCCAATTTGTGTACCGAGTACGCAATAGGTATAAAATCCTTTTGTTCGCCCGGATGACATTCAGTCTCCTGCTCCAAGCTGCAATACACTTTTATATATTTTCCCGACTGTTTTGAGCTCAATAAAAGTATATAAAACCATAGTGCAGTTTTATTCTGGATAACTTCAAGCACCCATTACATTTTCGAAGAACGCAATAAGCGCGCGATAGTCGGTAGCTAGATACGGAAACGTATTGATCGGATATCGTTTTGCGTTCTTCTTCTATTTTCATCTTTTAAATCCTAGTAGGTTTCAACGGAACGTACTTCGGCGTACTACCCACTATACTAGTTGAAATAGTACCCACTAGTTTCCTAGTCGAACAGCCAATTTTCCGTCGAGGGTACAAGGAGGTGGGTACAGGGTTTTCTGGACGTCCCTGCTTTTGACAGTACCTTGTCGATGTGATATTGTTATATCCCACTTTCCGAAGGAGGGGCAGCGGCTGCACCACTCGGCCAAGAAGTACTACCTACTCTTCTCCTCACTTATATAGCTACGAAACTTTTGTAATTGTCAGATTGACGATACTGTGGCAAGTTTCCTTTGTCTCCAAAGCCGAAAACTCATCCCAACTATTACGGTCCATCAAATGAACGAGCTATAGGTATTTGGAAGTCACGTCATCAGCTTCTTTCCCCAGTGTCACAACAGAGACGAATAAACAGCGAGCAATATTGTTCCAGCGCAAATAAACCCTCTCATCAGGTCTTCAAAGATGACGTACGTGTTCTTTGTCCTTTCCTTTTTCCTTTTCCTCTTTGGTGCAGTGACGGTGCAAGTAGTCGAGTAGAGAAGGTGAAAGGTTCAAGCTACCTGCAGCTACCTGAGCACCGGGTCTTGTTCGCGTGACGAGCGCTGCTTGCGTGACTTTGGAAGGCGCTTCGAGGTAAGCGAATGAGTATGAGGCCACGAGGCCACGACCCGAAGGGGTACCCCCGACCTCTGATTATCGCGAGATCGTGTTAAAACGTCATAAACTAGATGGCGCGTAGCCGGCACTAGTGGTCGTGCTCCATCTTCTAGACGTTGGAAACCTGGAAGAGAGACATTTCGGATGATGCTGTACCGTCGATTACCTGTCCGACGCAGCTGGGCTTGACTCTACAATTAGACACTAAAAAGTCCTACTGAAATGTCGGTGACGTTGAAACAACACATGACGCATACAAAGAGCTATATAGTGTTCAATCCCGTTTTGGAATAAACGATGCTCTGTATTCACTAGGAAAAATGAATGCGTTGTGCGGTGTGTATTCACTTCCTGACAATTGGATGGTCACTAAACAATCTTCTCTTCCGGTTCAACATTCAACCAAGCATTATGTGGTGCGGCAACGAACGCAGCTTTTTGGTTAAAAATCTTAACAGGAGTCGGAGGAGATTCTGACGGTAATATCTTCCCTGTTGATATTCAGAGGGTGTCGCCCAATCTCGAGTGGCTGTAGAGTCTCCGCTGGTGGGATACCGGGTCAGGAGGCAAGATTGTGTGGTGAGACATTAGCATGCCGTGTTCGGGCCCTGTGCGGTTATCAACACTGGATTGGCCACACCGTGCCCCGACTCGCAACCTACTACCCTACGTTATACTGGTTCTATCTCACTTCCCCTTTGCTGTGGTGAAGATCTTCATCTCTTCATCCGCGGTGTTACGTTCCCCGAGGTTTTACAACACCCCGTTCATTCTTCGCGAGGCAAACCGAGAGGCACCACGTACGTATAGAGCCGGCAGCTGGAGCTTGGCGCAAGCCCGTGACCTACATTAAATTTCATCTTCTTATCTCTTTCTTCTTCCCTTCTTATCTTCTTCTCCTTTCTCTCTCTCTCTCTCTCTCTCTCTCTCTCTCTCTCTCCCTAGTTTCATTCCTTCCTCACTTTCTTTCCAGCTCGATTTTTCTGCGTTGTGGTCGCGTCGTGCCTTTTAAAGACCTACGGAACTCCCGACGGTTACACCTGCGTCGTCGAACGCGCTGCGAAAGATTAACCCAAAGTCGGTTGGTCTGGTTTGAGGATTTCTCCGCGATTCGGTGTGGACGGAGTATAAACTAACGAACGTATTTCTTATCAACAGACACTCTCCTCCATCTAATACCCCACGTAATACCTGCGGTTAAATTAATGCCAACTACGAACACCCAGCTCCTCGTCGCACCTACGTCACAATTAGCTTGAATAAAATGTTCTTGTCACGCGAGTGGTAATTAGATGCATGTTGTTCCCTCGCTCCTTGGAGGTATCGCGTATCTTGCTCCATCCGTGAAACAGCGATTCAACATGGCAGCACTTTCCTTATAACGTCAATCCGTCGACTAGCTAGCTCTCTTCGAATGTAAAACAAAGATAATTTAGTGATAGCAAATATATGCTCCGTGCAGAATGAATCATAAAAATGTCGTAAACTTCTGCGCTACGTCGACCGAGGCGACGAAGGGTCCGTTCCGCCGCAAGAGGTAATGCTTTATGTACGAAAGACATTATACGCTAATGACCAGAGTTAGGTGAAATCGATGCGTCGACGTAGTCGTCAAGAGAAGAATCTCTTTATTTTTCGCCAGGAGAATATAACGAAAGAAAAGAGAAACAGCAAGAGACTGAAATTCCCTATCATCTACCTATTTCACACTATACGATATCAGTGTGTGTTCACGGTTGGGTTCAACGCCCGGATCGCTATTGTCTCGTTACACGGGTTGTTAATTTCCATAAGACCCAGGGGACGAGAAGTACGCGGCTGTGAGGTCCCTCGCAGGTTTCAGGGAGATAAAGTCATAACCGGTGCAAGCATAAGAGGTAACGAAGGTAAGGAATTACCTAGAAGTTAATTAAAATATATCGAGTGGCCCCTCAGCACGCATCAGAGTCAGCTATCAATTACTCTTCATTCGGTCGTTTAGATCTGAGAGAAGAGACGACGTGAGACTTGCTGGATGGTGCAGGGTTCCTCCTGGTTCTTTCTGGTTCCTCTTCCAGGTTCCTCCTAACTCCCAGGGGTGGAAGGGTGCTTAGTCAGCTGGTGACGTTGATGGAGATATGCGCGCCCTAAAAACCTTTCCAGAAGACAAATTTAGTTTTTCACTGGGAGGGGTGGTGGTGCAAGAAAAAATTTTCCCCACACTTTTGGCGACTTGAGTTCAGTTTGCTTGAAGTGAGAAGAGCTTTAATTCGCTTTCTCCGTATGGTAAAACGCATCGTCTCTCCTCGACGTCTCATATACGTAAACCGTTCTCTCAGCCGCACTGTATGTACGGTGAGTAAATTGTTGGTCGTTGAGTCACTAGTTGAAATTCAAAGCCTTTGGCACTTCGTCCATAATGAATGAGGACAGTAATAAATCTAACGAATGAGGAAAACGACTAGCGTTCAAATTTTATAAACCCGGAGCATGTACGTGCCCGATGAAGTCATCTTTTAACGCTGAAATCACCGCATGCGTTGTACGTGATCCACGCGTTAACCCGGTGCGTGACATCCTGTTCATTCGTATGTTTGGTTCCTCGGCCTTTCCTCACAGCGGTTCGTTACTTTCAAATCGATTGTGTCTACACAGGGATCCTGATCCTGCCGGAGACACCAAGTCTCAACGGTTTCATTAATTCATAAATTATTCTTCCGCGAGTTACACGACGATGAACAATCGATTCGAGTCATCTCGAGTCTCGACTTTTGGGTGGTCCCCATTGTCTCGGATTTGGACAAAGGTGAGCGGGGAGCCGGCGTTTCTAGACCCGGCTGGATATCCGCATCCGTTGACAATGGCGCGTATTGTCCGTTGAAAGTAAACAAAGGACAGTAGTGGTAGTAGTTGTCGGTACGATCTACACGACTTCATTAAGTGAGTAAACATGTTCTGACCAGGCGATAAAGCCGTGGGACAAGCGCGTTAATGACTCCACAGAAATGTAAAATTCAAATTGTTGTTGTCGCATTTTGGTGAAAAGTCTGCATTTCGGACTCTGATTTACGCACGTTGTTACCCTCCATACCCTCGTCAACAGTTTCTCCTTGTCGCCGTACTCTGGTTACTGTAATTTTCTCGTCAAGTGTGGCTCAACTAGTCTGTGCATAAATTCCGCCCAGCGCACATCCCTAAATGCGGCTGATTACCGGCATAAAAATTTCATTACCGTCGTTAAAACTATATTATTACTTTCGCTCGAATATGGTATATCATCAGGAGTAGTCATTCTAAGATAATCACGCATCGAATAGTCCGTATCGTTTCGATTTATCGACCCTTTTCTTTTTAAAGCTGATATCTTTTAACGAACGTCAACCTGTCAACGCGTTCATTCCCTAATCAACGACCTATGACCATCGTTAATCAGCACCCATCAACCTTCTAAATCACTCCAACTATTCTAGCTGAATTAAAAAACATACATTCAAACTTTGACACGTAAAAGGAAGCGGAGAAATGAGTCACCGATTAAGTAGACAGGATTTCCTAAAACCTCACACAAAGAATATACTGTCAGCATACGTGACACGTTTTTGAATTCATATATTTACGGAGAAACGAATCACGAATCGGCAGGCGGGGGATTTCCGAAAACTTTTTCTTACATATGTATAGGCACACTAACGGCGCGTGATCGATTTCTTAAATCATGATGGGCGATAAAAACGGACCAACTTACCAGCATTCAAGTCTTTCCGATATAAAATTCAGGCTCATAGTTGAAGACGCTAACGTTACTTTCGTCTTTTCTATCCAATCCAACGACATTCAATAGGAATCGTCGACAGAGTATCGAGAACTAGAAATGTCCTTCTAAATTATCGTCTGTGACGGATCCCCATGCATAAAATTGTCTTACCATCCGTTTACAAAGGCAACTAGTATACTACTAGGATCATAGTCGAGTGTTGAGGCTCAGCCAGTTCATAACCCTGACTCTAGACCACTCGAGATAAAAACGTCAGCTTCACCCTGAGACATTTCTCTACATAACTTTAGCATGCGTGAGAGAATCACCCCTAAACTTCACCCACGAAATATGGTGTCCTGTTTAATATAATGCAGAGAACTGCAGAGGTGGAGTTGTGTAAGTGGAAGTAAGAGACGTTTGGGTTTGATGAAAACCAGAACGAGCTGACACTGCATAGGTCTTTAGGAATTTTATATAGAACCGTGTTTCCTGTCATATTGATAATGTATTATCGCTCGCTGGTTGTCTGCAGTGGCGCCGGTGTTCCATACGGTGTCCTCTATCGACTATAAGAACCCATTTCGTCTCGCTGATGGGAATTAGGGAGAGCGATACGTACCTACGTACATACCTTCGACGCGCGGTTTCAATCCGTTCATTCATATTTCGAATGGAAATATCATCCGCCTGATCTTACTCGAGTGGTTTCAAAGAGAAATACCAGCTAAGCTCGGTTACAAATCTGCATTTAGCTGTCAGCAAAGCGGGTGAACGTTTAAACGTGCAACCTAGAAACAGCATAGCGTCTAGAAAAACGACAAAAAAAAAGAAGGAAAATTCAAACTCTCCGAGAGCATAAAACAACGAGATTGTTATACGCTGTGTAAAGCTTTAGCAATAAAAACATAGACCGCCAGGTCAACCGGTGCTTCTATCTTCTCGCATCTAGCTGGACGACAGAGCTGGTGAGTTTCAGCTATGCATTGCCATTTAATTCATCCCTAGCGGATGGTTTCATCCGGGCAGAATAACAGGCTAACCAGAGCAAAGCGTACAAATTTTTATATTTATATCAGCAGCTACGTTTTGTTCCTAACAGCAGGTACATGCCATCGTCACTGAAGTACCGGTCACTGAAATATATCCCTGAATTTTCACTGAGTGATAAAAGTTGGGACAGGAAGTTTACGTCGAAGATAAATGTGTGAAAAATATGTTCAATATCACGGACGTAAAAAAGTAGGTAAATAAAAAAGAAAAAAAAAAAAAAAAATGTGCAAATTTAATAGGGTATCGTCCAGTCCAGTATACTGCAACGCAAAAGATCGAATCAATGCTGAAGGGGTAAAAGCTCATTCGTCAATAATTCTGTCGACACTTGTCAAAGTGGTAGCGATGACGCGTTTCAATACGGGGCTTTTCCGCCCATACATAATCCAATAATTTATCCGATACTTACCATATTTACGAGCTGTATAAGGTTTATGGCGGTTGGCTCGATACCCTCAGCTGGTAGAGACACGCGCCTAGTAAATCTATTAGGTAGTAAACACCGCGGAGTTGGGACGGCATCTGTCGTCGTCAGCGTACCACTACCGCTATCAATAAGGGATTAAAAATAGTTTCTCCATAAATCTGGTCGCGCGATATGTCCGAACGAAAATCTAATTAATCACGCCATGATTAGCCTGAGTGAATTTCAACGATGGTTACGTGCACGCACGCAACCGCACTAGGACTCCACCGACACTATGTGTTGATCGAAACACACGCATACATGTACATATATAGGTACATATATTTCTACTTACAGATATAAAAGAGAAATACTAATAGATGTATATTTCGAACCTGGACTAGGACGACGACGTAGTACTAGCCATCGTAACGTGCGGTAGACAGGCGGAGGTACTCTCGCGACTTCCTGTGGCCGCACCCGGATCGGCAGGGAAGGGCAGGGTCGGGTCGGGCCAGGCGTGTGAGCTGCCTCTATAAAACCACTGTCAGTCATCGTTAGTTAGTACCGCGGGTCCCGATATTACCTCCATTGTTGTCTCGTTAAATTAATTGTTTATTATATCAACCCAGCCCTGTCCTAAGGCATAATCCAAGCCTGGCTCTAGCTTACTATAGTTTCCTTGGAAGACGCCCCGCAACGTGAGATGAGAGAGGCGAGAGAGAAAGAGAGTAAGAGAGAGAGAGAGGGAGAGAGGAGACTTAACGCGACGAGACGTTGGATTGATGTCGGATTATCCGTTGAAGGTCGGGGGATTAGCTCAGCGACAAACGTGGAAGTTTGCCTCGTCCTCGCTAATGTCGTCGTTCTTGTTGCGCGAAGCTTGCGCGAAGCTTGCAAGGCTTTCCCTTTCTTTCGGAAGGAGTAGACGCAGCTTGAACGAGTCAAGGTGTCAACAGACTCACGTGGACCCGTGGTGGGTAGGTAGGTAATGTGAGAGCCTCTAGGGATGTGAAATTCGATCTACCTTGCTTGTAGATCTCTTCCTTGTTTCACTTTTGAAAAATAACTCTATGCGCCTCCGTTTTTGTCCAACTCGCAAGTGCAATTGGCAAAAGCTTGTATATCAGCTGGAAAAGTTTAAGACTCAGTTTGTACATGTATGAAGTCAATTAAACTCGCGACAACGAAACGAATTCTAGACACCATCGTCGGTGTCCCCTCGAGTCGAATTTCTAGCGTGCTTATCTAATAGATTGGAAGTGATTTTATGAATTAATATACACAGTCGTGGAAGGGCATTTAGGTTATCAGTCTGATGCCACTGTGACATGTCACGCTAAGTCCTGGTTAAATAGTTTAAATTTGTATACACACTGTCCAATGTGTAGATTATTTATAGCGTATATGTAGTATATCTGTATGAAGCTGAGGAGAAAATTAACTGGTTTGATAAGGTAAAGGTTGTTATCATTTAGTGGAGGAGGATAAGAAACGAGGAATCGTGTTGGTGACGAGACTGGGCGGCGAAGATAGCTCGTTAAATTAAAAGCACTGAAATCTTATATTCGATGATTCATGGAATCATAAAACGCCATGACACCCATCCAGCTCTTATCCATTTAAATTTACATCGCACAGCTGAAGGATTTCGGTACTTCTCTGACACTGTTTTAAATGAAATTTATAACATTTCCTGCGCACAATCAACGTTGCTCAAGATCTCATTCAGATGACGTTCGATCGAACGTCTCGAAAGATTTATCAAGTTAACGGTCTATCCGTGAAACCCGTGCCGAAAATTCCACTCTCACATTCTCCGACTCTCTCTCTCTGCGTCCATAGGTATTAATAAAATCTACCCTCGCAAGTATTTTAAGAGCCATCGTATATAAATCTACGTCGAACTTTTAGAGAAATTTTCTACTATACGATGAATCAAGGCGGGACTCGCGCGCCGAGCAGTAGTGGGACCTGGAACACCCCGATCATCGATTTAGGCACTTCATATACAAATGCCAAGTGCGATAGCCTTGATTTTCATCGTCTCTAAACCCCGAGCACCATCAGTGCCTCTCAAAGCCTCTGGCAACAGAATAATAATTCGCCTCTTTTCGTAACCAGCAGACTAAGCCTATAATCTTACTACCAGCACGCTCCCAGCAAATTGATACTGAGAATTGTTTCAGGCAAGTGTAGTGCCGCGCCTCGTAATTTCAAGTTAACTGATAAGGTAAATGAAAAGAACAGACTAATCTTATATTTCAATATCTTTTCCCGAAAATGTTTCTGCCGAAGATTTAAGAACTCTGTGGAGAGGTATAACTATACATATGTATACATATATATAGTAGCCGAGAAAGATTGAATCGAGGGATATAAGGCCTCGGCACATCAGACGCGAGATAAGTGGCGATTCTTGACGGTGCGTGTGTTCTATTGTTTATGACAGACTATAATTTAATGTAATGATTGTGCCATTAGCCGTGCTTTATGGACCTGCTAATAATCTCGGGTTTACTACGGATGAAATGGTAAGGCCATTTTTATAGCGGCATATAACCTACTTGGGAGATTATAGGAAATTATGCATAATCGTTTGGATATAGAAGCGCGATTCGGCCAGTAGCAAAGACGATACGTTTTTTATTATCCACAACCCTTCCGCGACTAGTAAACTTTTCTACACGAACGCGAATCTATTCAAATTTTAGCAATGGGGTGAATGGTGGGCTTGACGATTATAGAATTCGATCAATTTTTTTTTTTAAGAACCGTGAAAATGATAATGGAAATGTAATGTGTTCTCGAAATACTCCATTGTACGATAGGATATAATACATCTTGATTGAGTATCGATCGATCATTATAGACCAAGGCTAGAATCCTGACCTTAGTATCGCTGACGGTAGATACGATGAAAAATTTACTCCGATGAAGCCAAAAGCAATAGGTCGTACCAAATTGAATCATGATCACAAGATACTAAAAAGACCACACGCTTTCATCGGTATATATTTATCTCAAACTCGTTTGTCGCATGACAAAATCCAAGTAAAAAACTGTTCGAATAAATAATGATCGACACAACTCCCATAATGATCAATTGGTGATCACTGATCAGGATAACTGTCTTCAGTATCTTAGCAATTCCGCGAACACGAAATTATATAAAAATAAAACGAGGTCCATTTACTTTTATCGAACTTTGAATTCGCAATAAAAAATGTGTACTTTCAAAGGTAATTGACCTAGGTGTGTCATGCCAGCGTGGCAGGTATACTTTCCAGTAAATACACACACTAAACTATGATTAATATTATTTTTAGTCGAAAGAGTTAATCGGTATTCGGCACAGGTTGCCTGCCTGCAGTAGGCATTGTCTCATGAACACGTCTCCGGTGTTTTCAGCGACGTGACTTGTCGTAGAGATCGTGAGGGGAGACTCAAGGTATGAGATAATTATTATTGGCGGAGACTCTTTACGGACAAAGAGTTACCAATGAAAGATTGTCTCGAAGACCAGGTCCTGCATGATACTTTTGAAATGCTAGACACCATGGATTCACGAAGGATCTGGCAATACAAGGCGAAAAAACCGAATTCTGTTATTCCCCGTGGTTATTCCTGATTTGAAGATTTGCTATTCATGTTTGTAGCACTTGTCAAAGAAAAAGTATCATTTCGTGGATAGGAATGGTAAGAATAATTTTCTCTTATATGTACCTACGTGGAATTATAACGATCTTTTTGATTAAAATATGAGTTTCAAGTACCTACTATTCGTCTCGTGCATTGCACAGGTAGGAGTTTACCTATTTTTCCTGAGAATCTCAAAAAGATTCAGCGCTCGGATGTAATCTTGCGAAATTACTTCCCATAATACAGAGAACAGTTTGAGTCCCAGTGCCGTCAGAATGCGGTTTTATGTAGGCGGATGTAGCGTTTCAGTTGTAACGAATATTTGTATGCCAGCTTCTCCTCGTCTGCCTAGTACCACCCGTTGCTTATTGCGTTTTGTGTCTTGCAAGATTTAACTTTTTTTTTTTTATTTCCAGCTGCTGAGGCAAACAACGGAATCTATGGCGAATTCTAATTTGCAAAGTTGCTTTACTCACTCTTTCCACGGAAATTTCTTTGCCCGTATTTAGCTGCACGAGACACCGTAGAGTAGCTATAACGTACCACACACACACACAATGTGCAGCGTAAACCTACATCGCGGGGCGAGAAAGGGAAAGATATATTGTATTTTTTTACTACGTACTTACTAGAAGAAATATTTTTATTACGAGTCCAGATACAAAAGGATAAGATTATAGAAAAAGGAGTTTCTCCGTATGATATCTCCGTCATCTCATCGAAATGGTCGAACACCAAATCAAACTTTAACAACTCCAACATTTTTTTAGTGCAGTACTATACTTCAATACTAAATTTTCTCAATCTACGTAGTTCTGGAAAGAAGTAGAAAAAAAAAAGAAAAAACTATAAAAAAATTTAGTTCAACCCTATGGGACGTGTCCGCTCTCTTCTACCGCGTGATATCCATGTCCAGAATTGGACCGCTGCCGATCAGCTCGCAACGAAAGCTTATTGGGGCTTAAGCACGCCTACACATACAGCTGCATATACAATGGCTTTTGTCCGGGACAATCTGGTATTGTCCTATATTCCGCTATCGGTCGGTATAAGCATGTCGAAAACGGAAAGTTTAGTAGAAAATCAGGGTCCGTTCATATACGAGTCGAGAAGACGGTGGGATAAAATTATCGAGAGAAAGAGAGAGAGAGAGTCCCAGGATTATAAGAGTTTTGATAGAATATTTATGAAGGTAAACGAATCGATAATTCGCGATGTCGCCGTTTATTCACAAGCCAATTTCAAGCTCTGTTTTGTGCTGTGATTATCTCTAATGAAGTGCTTGTTTCGTAAATTGCATAAAGACCTTCACGATCCATGCGGAATGGCACAATAATTGATTTACACAACCAGGGGGCTTAGGAAAACGTACCTATACCTTTACTTCCGATAATTCTATGCCGCAAGTGAACGCACAGCTTCATCCCATTGTCAAGAACAATGCGTCTTATAGTGCTTGGTATATTAAACTCACCGTTTGCCTGCTCTTCGAGTTGCTTAGCGCATTAGTGCGAAACTCCAGAAGTCACGTAGCTGCGTCGATAATGCCGAGTAGATTTCTGAATGTTGGATGAACGAACAAGTTCTCCGAATGATAATTGGGGCACGAGAAAAACCACTTGGTCACTTGATCACGTATTTAAAAATTGATCCAAAAGTCAAACAGAACCAGGCTCACTGTTATTACCCCTCAACATACAGTCAAGGTCGGATCGAGAATCCTCAGCTAACGGAGTTAACACTGATCCCAGAGGTATGTGCGTCTATTCCAAAGTTTTTCCCGCGGAAAGTTTCTTACTTAAGAATTCCAAGATTATCGAGAAGTTTCAAGGTCGAGGGAAAATCACACGTTACGGCTGTCAAAGTTCGAAAAAACTTTTCATAACTTCGATGAAATTTCCGGGCCTCTTTTCACAGAGTATTGTCAAATATTTTATCTCATTTTTCACCCACCTCCCCTAGTCGACACAAAATTCACAAGGTCATAGGTGGAGCAGGCCAAACCCTGGCCTAGAAGACTTACGCCTCGTTAGGAGGCAGAACCCTGATTCTAGAAGTGATAACGAGTAAGAATATCGTTGCGTGTTACACTTTTCGTGCAAAAAATTAACTGCTTTCTAAAAAACGAAAAAAAAAAAAAAAAAAAAAATTGACTTCAAAGTGGTACTCGAATTCTAACGATTTGAGAAGGTTGCAACAATTGTTTAAATCTCAGATTACGAAAAAGTTTAATGAAGTAGGGGATGGGATAGAACTTAATAACGCGGCATTATTTCTAGCTTGTTTTTGTAGCTTATTTGAACTCGGTTGAGTGCTTGGACAACAATTTTTTGTGTATGTATGTATGTACATCGGAGAAAAAGAAACGAAGAATAAGATGGAAAAATGTTCGTAAAGTGCGGGCATGTGAAAACGGAGAGAACTCACGTGTCAGCTGTCAATATGGCGTCGATGTGAGACGTGCCGCGTGTACTTAGCATCGAGTTACCTACATTCTTGGAATTCTGGCTAATAGGTTAGCTGGTTTTTCTTCTTTGCTTTCCGTGTCTGTCAGTCGTCTCTCGTCTCTCGTCAATGTCAGCGAAATCATTTTTTCCTCAGTTTCGGTACTCAGAAGAGTCTCAACTAAATTATATATCGATTGTACGACGTGAGATCTCTCCGGGGATAGAATGAAACAAGAGAGAGGAAAATAAAAAAAACAGAATGAGGGATAGCATGAGAGGAGAAAAAGCTTCGTAGGGAAAACATATGTCGTAAAGCCTTGGAGTAAAACGGCAGGATTCCTCTTTGCACTTTGATTTCGGTCGTATTTCTTACATTGATTAAGGTATCGGCTAATCGCACTGTCGTAGTCGTATCAGTGGATGGATTAGTTTGAAAATATGTGTACAGTGGTAAATGAAATAAAAATAAAAACGAATAACCATCACGTTTCACCGCTCCTCATTATCGATCGAATGATTCATCTCCTCGCAAAACACTGTACCTATGCTGGGAGATAAGTATAAGAACTCGTGGCGCGGCGTCGTTAAATCGCGAATGATAACTCGCAGACTGGTTGTATAGGAATATGCGAAACCCGGAGTCCTCTGGACGCGACTGACGTCGCGACCCTCCGGTTGGGGGCGAAAGCCACCCCCACGACTACCAAGGAACATCGCGCCGCCGCCTTGAGGCCATCCGAAGCGCGATGCTTGAAGGTATACCCTGCTCCGCAATTCAGGAAACTGAGAGTGAGAGGAAGAGCAAAGAGAGGATAGATATGGAGCATGGAGAGAGAAATTCTCCGGCCTTTCGCACTGCGTAAGTGGAAATTGGTGTAGGCCTTAGCCGAGCATATAGTCACCAAACAGAGATGCATTGCCGTCTGCAGACAGGCATATAAGAGGGGTAGTTTATACCCGTTGATGTTACGTGGGATCATCATTTTCCTCGTCCTTAGGGGTAGCGGAAAGTGACTCGGCCAATATAGAGATCGGGAAAGAATAATCCGTCAGTGGTTCACCATACGAATAGTAGTACAGAAATTAAGTTATACATTTTTTATGAGCCAAGATACAAGAGGGCTTTGCTGCGTCCAATGCATACGTTAACGGAGAATATAATATCAGGAGTGTGTATATATGGGGTTATGAACGGTAAATTTTTACCACGGTGTAAAATGTCTCGAGTTATATATAATATATGGTATATATATTATATATACTCGGAAAGATTACTCTGCCGACTTTAAATTAAAAATTATTTTACATTATTATTATTTCCTCTATGGCTCAGCTGGATGAATGAAGATAATGTTACTTTCCAAGATATCTGAAACGTTTTAATTTACAACCATTTTTTTATCTAGAAGAAATATGAATATATACTTGTCTGAAAGCTATCCCAGGGGGACTGAGCGAAGATTAAGTGATTTTTTTCTTTTTTTTTTGTTTTTTCTTTTTTTTTTCTCAATTACCTCGAAACTTGATCTTTGACACTTGCCACCACTAGCGACCCTTTTGATTTCATGGTCTTCAATCAACGTCGTAACGAGATTGCGGTAGCTACGCGCCACGCACTTACGAATAATTAATAAATTATAGGGGGAGGCCTGAGAGGCAGGTAGATATAGAGAACCAGTTTGGCAAAGTAAATCGATGCCAAGTTGAAAGCGATGGAGGATGGCGGCACACGTAGTCGTCTATTGATATTAGGGTGAGATTTGGTACGACCTAGATCCTCGGCTAATACCAATGGATATTAGAGCCTTGGGGCAGGTCAACTGCCAGCTGGCTTCTATGCACGAAGACGTAATGAGGTGTAAACTCTGACCTGCATTTTCCTCCGGGTTTTTTAAATTTGATATGTGACTATCGCCGCTATAACTTCCCTCGGTAAACTCGATGCTGCAGCCTTACAGCTCTGGCTAGCTAGCTAGCTAGCTGTGCCGATATTTTATACCTAGTTAACTGTGGCTTGAAAAGTTATCGAAGTTGAGGTCAGCTTGAACAAACTATAAATCACGTCGCGCGAATTTGCCATTTATCACTTACGCTAAACATATACCTATATAGTATATTATGCACCTACATATACTGTATGTACATATACGCGGGTCACAAATGAATATCATTCTAAAACCTTGGTGACCTCGTCCACGATGAAAAAAGGAAATGAAAAAAAAGTCAAAATAAAGCAACGACGACCGAGCGAGTGAATTGCTTCGTTAATTACTCGCGCCTGAAAGTCTCTCGGACCGTAGATTGTTCAGTATACGTCAAACGTCCTGGCGCTACGACGAAGAAGTTCTAGGAAATAAATCAGCAGCAAAAGGGGGGAAAAAAAAGTAATTCTAAACGAAAAAAATGGGTTTGGTAAAGTTTTTAACTACGCAACTGCATACGCGAAATATTGGAATACTTTTGATTGCGGAGAGGCGATCATTACACACGCAACTCGTTTGCGTAGATCCACGACGGTTTTTCTACCGGTGAATGGCGGAGGCAACCCCTAGCCCTCGTTTTACACCCCTACCAGTTTTACGTCGAATGTCTTAGTTTTATTTCATTTTCCAGACCCGCCTAGCTGTCGCCGGGACCTTCCTTTCATAATTTCATTCGGCGAGGCTCGAAATGCTCCCTGAACTAGCGCTACAATTGGCTTCTGGGCGATCGTTCCTACAGAACCAGAGTTCTTGGCACGGGTAAAACTTTTTAACGGCTCTCTATATCCCTCGGCTGAAAAGTCAAACGACGAGCGACCCTTATGCTGTACTCCTTATGAAACTGATCCGAGGCTTACATTTATTGGGACATAAAATTTCTCGACATATCTATATAATAAACCTGCAGACTTTTTAGTATTGAAAAAACTGGAAATCCAAAACTCCAGAATTTCCCAAACTCGGTATAATCTATACGTGTCGACGTTTACGCGCCAGGTAAATCCCGAACTCATCAACGGATTTGAATGTCTAGGTGAAGGCCGTATGTGGAGATAAAGACGCGAATGAAATGGAATGAAGTGCAGGGCGGGAACCAAGCGAAATATTTCTGTCACTTTGCGGGTGCGGTTGAAGAGAAAAATAAGAAAGGTATAGGTAGGTATGTAGTCGCCTGCGTCTGAGTTCCGGGAGTGTATTTCCAGGAGGTCCTAAAGATTTTTACGCTACGCCAAAAGCTGGAATAGTCTGCGGGTGACAGGTTGGAAATAAATATTTGTACTTATTTCAACGATTAATCCATTACGATCGATTCGCGTTTTCGCACACTTAGGATGTGTAAACATAAGCAGCCTCGCGATGCGATGACGTATTTGTCTAGACGAAACAAACAGATGCTAAAATCGGCTAAAATGCTCTGTACAACATACATATACCCATATATGTGTCTAGGTACACATCTAATTCCATCGATCCGTCGACATTTATTTTGTAAATTTAGTAAAATCAAAATAACCGAAGCATTAAACTTCCTGTGGGTGAAGAAATGAGCCCGCGGCATCCATCCACGTATTAACCACTCTTGAAGGTAATTAGAAATCGCGGGCTATGGAATATCCGGTATCCTCCTTCTTCTCGTCCACCGACCTCATCCGACTTCGTTAAATTACGCTTCATTAAGTATCTCCGGTAAACGCCCCGAGGTAAGTCGGTGAGAGTTTGCGCGAGGAGATGGGTATCTATAGATGCGGTAAAATTCCGGAGATATAGATACGTACTTCCGGCCTCGAGGCATTCCGGTTGAAAATTAATATTTCAAAATAACAATAAAAAATGAAGAGAATCGGAACTCGTCAGCGAAGAAAATATACGTGTAAAATACTTTGGAAGAGAAGCTAAAGACGGAGACAAGCCTCGATATCCGACAGGTTGATCCGAGAAAGGAGAACTCTGGGCGACACCGGTTAAGCGGCGTAACGTACAGCTTTTAAGGGTGGTTTCAGGGAGTTCAGGGGTAGAGCCGGGGGCTTGGCGACGTGACACGCATCGGGACACGTAACTGGCGATTCACGCTGCATGCTAATGCCACCTGGAAATCACAACCGTCAACCAGACACGCTCTTCGTCGTAGTTGCCGCCGTTGTGTCTACCGGGATTTAGTACAGATTCAATTGAACGCTTTGACGCCTGTCGTACTCTCATCCCTCTCATCCCTCTACTCTCGATACACCCACAAAAAATGTCAACGTTTCAAGATCCCTGCATCTTTCCTCGTGCAGATATTCTTCTTACTTTTGACAATAAAGTAGATGAATAAAATTCGTCAAATAATAATTAAAATCATTACATCGCAGTTTCCAATATCTTGAGTCATATGCTCGCATCTGCTTCCTTGGTTCTTTGATCGAACTGCCTTATACGGATATGATACGTCCGTGTGTAAGTTAGGTGAACGGATAAGGGTGAGAGTATAACATACTGTAGGATTATGAGTAGACGTATGCAGTGAGTCGGGCTATAGATCGTATAGGATGGTTTGAAATTGGTTGGAAATTGACACGTATTTCCTTCGGATTACTCTGGGAGGCTGAGAGTCTATATGGAATAACGGTGTAAGTATAAAGTATAGGGAAATATAAAGAGGTATAAAAATGGGGGTCAGGGGGTGGAATAGCACCGGCGTCGCACTAGAACGGAGGCCATGGCGGCTAATGTGTTTCAACCAAAGACTAACGGCCTCACATTTTACACGAAGAGGCGCTATGAAAGATGGCGCATTACGAGATAAACATTATAAACTGCGCTGCCTTTCCAAGCGACGTCTTGCCTCCGCAGGGCCAACGTCCGTCCTTGGTTACAACATCCTAAGAATCTCACAACCCTACGGCGCCTTACTCCTAGTATACATAATTCAAGTAAAAAAATCGAAGAAAAAATGAAAAATAAAAAATTCATCTTATTGAACAATTTACCGAAATTATCAATCAAAAAAATTTTACGACTATAATATGTTGTGTCTTATTATGGATCGAATTTGTCAAAATACTAAACAGTTCTGACTTCTGAGAGAAGTGAAAAGCAGGCAGGACTAAGAACTGATTTCATCTTGCACTCATTACTCATCGTGTGACGAGCTGACGCGCTAGATCTGGGAGCGCTTTTAGTACAGCTTGCAGCTTTCGGTTGAGAGCTTTGGAGAAATCTCTCAGTATACGTTCCTTTGATTTGACACTAACTGGAATCTAGGTGAAAGATTGTCGCACGTTGACTCAAAGTGAAGTGTTATAATTATTTTTAATTTTCGCAAACTTAGATCTTTCTCTCAGATCGTACTGGGTGGATACTGCACAGGACCAATGCGATCAGCGAAATATAATAAAGATTAACGAGTTAGCGCAACTCGGAATTCCTTCTGCGATTAATTAGATACTCTGTTATATTTTCAGAGTGAATTGTTCAGGGAACTCGAAAAATTTATTAACAATAAAACTGAGCTATCTGTATACATATATACATATACTACGTCTACTTATATATATATACGTATATGCCAACGAAACATTCTATAGTCGGCAGTTTACCAACTCCCCAGTAAAAGTCCACTGAACTTGAGCTATAAGTCATAAATGTGAAGCATATATGGGTCTTGGAAACAGGTGGAGGTTGATTATTTATGTGAAGCTTTACACCGTTTCTTTCACAATTATCCTATAATTTTCTTTCATGTACATATTGTTTCATATAGTTTTTTTCTTTTTTCATTTCCTTTTACGTTTTAGTTCACGGAATGATATTGCTCATACTCTCGGTCACCATTGCATTGGACCTAATGACTAAATGGTATATAATCCAGAAGGCAAAGTTATTAACACAGTGCATAAGAATTGCGAAATGAAAAGTGGTGAAAAATGAAAAATGAAAACCTTAGAAGTGTTTCTTTTCGATCGATCGCACGGCGTTTTCCATCGATTGAATTGTGGTACTATAAACGTGTACGGCATGTATGCGTATGTAGGTATGTATGGTTATTGAATCATACTGTAGGTACTCCGTTTTCCTACCTGATTCAATGTCCATCTACATGTATCGTCTCTAATAATTCAAAGGGACTATTACGACCACGCTATGCTGCCATACACGTTTCCGCCTAGGGTAAGGAAGGATGCGAGTGACAAATCAAAGCGGACTAAGTTTAGCATTTGCAAAATTATACCCCAAGAACAAGACGCTGGATTACCGGACGTCAAATATTCATATCTGTTTCTTACTGATATCTACGTACTGCTAGAGGACGGATTTTCCTATCGCAGAAGATTACTGTCTTTCCTCACATCTCACAGCTGCAGTTTAGTCACTTGACAATAAATCAATGCTACAGGTGCAAGATATGTGTACATCCATTTATGCGCGGTGTGATGACTGAATTTGTCTTGCAGATCTTTGCAGCCCTTGTCGACTAGCTTCGACGATTTATCAATATTCTCTATTTTTCATTCATTTCGTTATTCATTGATATATGCAATTGATGAGGAATACTGGAGAAATGCATTGTCTGGGTTTGATTCAATACACGCCATGCGTTAGTTGGTAGTTTAATTTTTTTTTTTCCCCCCACAATGTCCGCAAAGCAGTAAAACAAACTCATACTGGCATCCGTTTTCCCGCGGGTTAAAATTCGTGGCTTTTCGTAGCTTATTCATGGGGAGAGTTGCATATTTAAACCATTCAAAAACTCGATGTCAGTTATTCTCAGACGGATGTTGCAGCGCGGTTTTTCGGCTGTGTGTAACCCGTCTCTGTCATTAATTCATCTCATACGCTCGTACATACTACCATGCGTCGCATGGACCGGTGAGAATATCGCAACGTAACTAACCATTTATGCAACGTTGTATATAGTTACCTAAGCGACTTGTCATCGAATTGCGGAAATCAAATTAACTATACGCTCAGAATCAACGCCAAAGTGGTAAAATGCTCTTGGATGCATTGCCACGCTCTGACCTGGGGTTTCGCAGAGAAATCAGGTTGCGGTTCCGAATACCTCCGTAGCCTCGAGGACTTCAGTTCACATTGCGGTTTGTAACGACGATAATGTAAAATTGACAAGGTGACCTAACTCGACCAAACTGTAACCACTAACGTGTTTCGAGCATCGGGTATATATGCAGTTTCTACATCTGATGTCGGCCGGAATGTCGGTGTGAATTCCATTAGTCGAATTTACTGGGTTTCATCGCTTCCACTGAACTGCATATACCATATACAATGGTTCTCATTTGACGTAGGTACTTCTGCTGCACCGGAAGTGAAACTGGCTTATCGAGACACTCACCTTTTGTAGAAACAATCCGAACCAGGGTGTGGGTTGAGTATTTTAAAGAACTTTGGCGTTTCTTACCTGAAACAGAGAAAAAATCGACAAAGGTTAAACTGAGCTGGTGCATATCGTTATTGCATGTGATACGATGGATTCAGAATGATGTGCGGTGCCAGATATTTGGTTTAAATTTGCATGATATTTAAGGGGTAGATGTATGACGTGGAGAGTTTGTGGACAGAATGAAGGGCGATTATCTTGGACTTTGCACGTGACAAGCCTTTCCTCTCTGAAACTAACGATGTCTTTGGTTCTTATCTGCCTGGTCACGTACGGCGATGCAAAATGCCGTGGATAAGGATCGCGGCATTCTCGGGTAATTTAGCTGGTAAGGAAGTGTCGTAAATAGAGAATGTCGCGTCGCGACCCTTTCCTCTTTCGTGCGAGACATCTAAGTTGTGGAACTCAGGATGCGCACGCGCCCTTTCTTCTGGTATATCCATAGCTGTAATTTCTGTTGACCAATTTGGAAAAAAAAAAACTCTCAATTGCGAAGTCCAGAGGATGTGATTTTTGAAATCGTTAAAAAGTGATAGAGACGCGCGTTTTCATGACTCCGCCTGTATATTCTCACTGTATTTACACATCCCTTTCATTACGTTTGTGGATTTTATTAAATTCCGTATGATATTCACTTTATTACAAAATTCTTTATCATTTTGATGAAATCGTGAACATATTCAGTCTCGAATATCGGGATATATATCTACATACGTATCGAATATATTTTTCAATTTCATTAAACTGTGGTAAATGAAATTTTTTTTTCTCTTTTCTAATTGGTAGGACGTAGAATATTTATTTACATTTTGGAAAGAGTTATCGATATACTCGGATCGATATATCTACACTGAAGAACAATTTGTTCTGGCTTTGCCAATCATATTTTTTGCCCATACGATCATCTCGACTATCGATTGCAATTATACGATTGACCCCGTAATCAGACAAGCTCCTCGTTGTCAGAGACGCTTCAATTCGCGACTAATGTAAGTAACGACACCCTCGAAGCCCGCTGTAAACGTCGCGTCGTGTGCGAGCTATCAGATTATAATCCAAAATCGATTCAGCCCTGTGTCACACCCCCGGAAAGTTCTTTTGGGATATTTTAATCCGTAGATAATAGATTGTAACGATCGCAATCCAAATATGAATTATTATGATGATGTCAATCGTTCGATCTAATTTTAATTCATTGGTTCTTTTCTCATCTTCCTTTTTCTTATTCTTTTTCTATTTCTAGTTTCGCAATGACCCGAAGCAACGCGAAACGGAGCACACCCACGACCACTGGTGCATCCATCATACCCGGCACTTTGTCACCGCCACCGATCAACAACGCTTAAATTGTATTCGCGATTCGAGTACGGCTATAAATTCTCATCTCGTTGACAGCTATCTTACTTTTAATGTTCGCCATTTGCCAGACGACGATTGAAGAGCTCAAATAATTCGCAACGTGCTAGTCTGCATCCAGATTATATCACGTTATTGTGCATCCACCAAATTCTAAACTATTATAATATCCGGATAATTGGGAACACACGATTCACTCAATAATGTTGTATCTCATTTAGCCTTTAATCCCCTTAGAAATATTATGCAAAAATAATAATTACTCCTAAGCCCGTAGCTCGTTTTGTAGAAATGTTGGTGGGTTTCAATTTCCAGTAATACTTTGGTATATCTTGTTAGGTTCAAAGTTAAAATTAAAATAGGAACGGAAAGAAAATGTGAAAAAATGAAAACCTGAGAAGTATTTTCGAACGAGATTTCCAGAGTCAAGACGAAATAGTGAAAAATCTTCTAAACTTTATGGCTTATATAGGGTCTGGAGTAACGGTAGCGTTCGAAGCACATGGTAACCGCTAGCTGGCAATTACGCAATTACGCGAATGAGTTTCGTAAATTGAATCGTGCCCGGAAGGCAGTGATATCGAAAAAAGCTAAAAAGTTAACCCGCGGACCATTATGTGAACAGAGAGGGAGAACGGGATTCGTGTGCTAGCAGTAATCCCAACTGTTTCCGGAAATTGGAGATTATTTTTATCCGCGTTCTCGAGATTACGGGAAAATACGATTTCACGGATATCGCTCTGATATTGTAAAAATATATCCACTATTATACCTCGCGGACGACTGAAACCCTCAAAGTCAACACCGCGCTGATATTGCTGCAGTTTCTTTATTTTCAATTCAGTCTTATTCTGAATTTTTTATACTCATATCACCTGCGTCACCTGTACCTCGACTCTTTCTCCTCATTTTTATATTTCTATAAATCTCGTGGTTCATTTTTTTTCCCTCCTTCTTTCATTAAGCTCGAGAAGAGAGCGATAACGAGAGACAGAGAGTAATTCTTGGCAGTAAGAGTCAACTTGTATTATACCTTGAAGATGTCATAACGAGAAATAACATACAACCTGGGATTTTCTAGTCATTTATCTTTTCAAATTTCTCCTCACCTCCAGACATGCAATCAGACGAGCTAGACGAAGGGTAGGAGCCGAGGTAATCTCCGTAAAATGATCATACCTTCACATGGGATTGTTTGATGCAAATTGTATGCTCCTCTAGAAAAAACAAAAAACAAAAAACAAAAAACAAAAAAGTAGCAAATACGAAAAGTGATGATAAATTAGGAGAAGGTATGGTGCGAAGTAACCATGTAAAGCTCACCTATTTACCTGGGAATAATAATTTGCCCAGGGGAAGAGAATGGCAGGAAACAAACTCGTAAGGACGTTAATATCATCAAGCCGCGGGTGTTTCTTGAATATATCCGAGCTTGCTTTCGATTTCTTGAAGCTAGTTAACCAGAGGAGGATTCAAATTCAAATTGAAAATGAAAATCGAAACCATTCGAGACACTTGGTACGCAGTTCCTGGCGTAGCGATAAAAAGTTAGTGTTCTACTTCTTGTGTCCCTTTGCGAGTTACGCGAGTAAGGGCCAAAAGAGAAAGAGATAAGAGCCAGGAGAGAAGGAGAGAAGAAGAAAAGGAGATCATAGCGTCTGGTTGGCCCCCGTTACGAGTAAAGTGGAGACCATTTATTTAATTCGGCGAAAGTAAAGTCATTCTATACGAAGGGATTTAGCAAGTTCCGAAAATGCTAAGCTCTTTTTATTATTAAACTTTTCAGTTTTATACCGTTTATACCTCAGCACAACGCCGCACCACGTTCTGCTATGCTATGCTGTGCTGTGCTGTACCGCAGTACCTACTCTGCTTTGCTGATCAACGCGATTCCCAGGATTTCAATCCTATTATTCATAATTACTTGATACATTATTAATAAACGCTGAACTTTACATAAGCTTTTCAAATATACTCAACTCTACCGTGGATCTCTGAACTGAAACTTATTGTCCAAACTACGTAGGTATGGCTATATCTCTTCAACATTTCCATAATCATACCTCCATACACGAACTTTCGAAACTGGACAAGAAACAATGCACATATGCACGATAAGAATAGGAGAAAACTTCAACTCGACGGAAAAGAAAAACTTTTTGCTTTTGTTTCTTTCGACAAAATTTCACCAGACTATCAACCCTATCTCTTAAACTGATCGAGACAGTTCTGAGGATTCTGATAATCGAGTAGACACAGATGAAAAGGAATTCGTAAGTGGCTTATAATTCGCTATACGAGTATTTCGCACAGTGACAATAGATCACCGGTTAACATGGCAAAAGGGCGGACAGAGCGTACTGCAAGCGTGCGGTGCAACTTTGGTAGTGAATTGGAGGTAATTTGCGAGAGAGTTAGCCAGTCGGGCAGTTTGCAAACCAGACCAACCCGAATCGAGATAATATTTAGCGATGGAGCGAATTCTGGGTATGGGCTATAGATATGCATAACCATAGATCTAGCTGATCGCGTTAACGTCGAATTAAAGACAGATATACCCAATTCAGGAAAAAAGAAACATTCGGGTCTTTCTTCACGTCGTAATGATACGAGGATAGTTTAAACATTCTGCTTACTCGGTATGGCTTTAAGACGCTGTATACAGTATGAGGGTGTGAAATATGCAGCGTTCCGCGATGCAGATTTCAGACAATATCGTTACGGAAAACTTTTGCAGCGAGAACAGTTAAATTTATGTATTATCGTTATTCGAATTACCTTCCAGCTTCTTCTTCTTCTTCTTTTTCTTTTTCTCATTGTTATTATTTCTTTTACTTTTTTTACGCGTTATTTAAGTCGAAACTTCGGAACATTGCGCAGCGCTTCGTTTGTTACCGCGTTGCATATATACATTATATTTATATATATTATATATATGCAATGAATGTATATTATCTACTTTCGCACTCACGTGAAAGAAACGTACAAATTTAGCGAAGTATTATCATGGCTAATAAGACGAGGAGATTGTGCTTCGTGGTGTTAGCCATGAGGCATGAGCTTAATGGAAAAAAAGGCGATAAGAATACCGAGAATGAGATTGGTCCGGAAGGAGAAAGATAGTTTCTGAATAACTGAATGGCTTGTTCTTGTTCTTGTTCTCGAGCTACGCGGGCTGAGACACATATATCTTAGAAAATAAATAAGTATTTTGGTGGACGGTGCTCCAGGAGCCACGAGCAGTTGACACGTGAGATATACGATCGGCAGTAACAGCCCAATAGATTTCCTGACAAACCGTAAATGCAAATTTACGAGGGCCTCAGCCAATAACCGTTCTCATGCGTGGGCATATTAAGAATATTATATATTCGGTTGATTTAGTTTCCCAAACGTTAGGGAATACAAGAAAACAAAGAGGAGAATGTGTGAAAGAAATACTCGAAGGGAGGCAGGTATTATTTTATCCTCGAAATATTGACATCTACATTTCGATCAAAGAAGTGAAGTTGATCCAAGTGAATGGCAAAAGTTAGGATATGGACCGCTTGGGCGAAGCACGTAGAAGAAAAATCGATATCTAAGATTTATCGATATTTGCAGGTAGGTGCACAGGTCGAATAAACTCACAGCCCGATATGAGTCTAGTTGAAAAGGCAAAATTGGACTCTAGAGGGGAGAAGGAGTCTCGGAGAATCCCTGGAAACGCCCAGCTCGTTTGCGCCCGGAACCCTTCTGACTTACGAGCAGATTAAGAAACTTAGCGGGTCGAAACCGGGGCCCAAACTGCCTCGGGTCACCACCTCGCCGCACGTTCAATGTGAAACCCGGTTGCCCCCATGGGGCCCTTTGAAAGCCCTTCGGGCCCCTCGATCGTCGAGATACTTCCAGGAGTTCCTACACCCCAACGCCGCCTAATATACCTGACTCGCGTTTAATGCTCCACGGAGACAAGGCGGGGATGCTATGCCCAGGTTCCCAGTCCACTTTAAATCCAACACTCGGAATACGCCGTTTGTGGTCACTGTTTTAGTGCGCCAATTTAATACGGCTTAGTTACAGCAGTGCCCTTTGGGGCCCAACATTCGGGAGCTGGCCTTTATCTGCGCTGCTCCCATTTCTCTGGCAAATGTTTTTAAAACCATACCATACGGTCAAAATAGTAAATGAATAAGAACTTTATTCGGTTCGTCTTAGTTTCTTTCGATTAAAATGAAGATTTGAACGGTAAAGTATGTACCTATGTATACGGTAATTGTAGAACAAACTTGGTTGCGGAATTTGCACGGTGGCCTGCCGCCTCGCCGCCCCTATTGGACAAGTTTTACCAAGGAAAACGAAGGGGAATAACAAGCGGGACGGAGAAGAAAGATATAGATAGATAAGACTGAGAGAAAAGGGTGAAAGATCTGGGGAAGAGATGGAAGAGGAAGCGAGGAAGCGAGGTAAGAGGTACAGAGATCTTTCCAGAATCGGGAAAGCTCGAGCTTGGGCTCGAGGCGGGCGAGTGCAAACTCACCAAGGAATAATATTTGTAGATTGCACCACCTACCAGCGAACCTTTTTAACTCTGGTGATGAAATGAACCGGAGTGAATCGTGCCAACTAATTCCGAGTTCGAGTACTGGGAAAATATATAGAACTTGGTATTCAATTCCACTATTTTCTAATTAGTATATTAACTTTGGAGTTAATTAAACCGCAGGGTCGATCCTCTAATTAAAAATAATTTTCTATACTATTTCGTTACGTGGATATAATAATGAAAAATAAAAAGAAAATAAAAGTAACCATTGCATCCTTGATCTACTGAAACAGTCACCCTGGCACTCATTCATTAACACAAACGAAAAAGTCGTAGATCGAGCGAACACGTGCCTAATTCAGGTGAATCATAAACGAACCTTTACTTCGTGAACACCGTAACTTCCTTGTTAATTAACCTTAACGCTCTCTCTCCATCTCTATCTCTCTCTCTTTCTCTCTCTCTCTCTCTCTCTTTCTCTCTCTATTTCTCTCCGCGTTCTCTTGTCGTACATTTTGCTCCTGGTTATTACTTCCAACAATGGCTGTTACTCGAGTTAAGGTAGCCTCTTGCAGGCTGCACCAGCTAGAGCTTCAACTAGCGCAAATCTCCGCAGCTCTTGACACGTGGAGAATACTATATGCAAGTTTACACTCGGATGCATAACTCTTAGGGCTTAGACTGTTACCAAACTAGTTACTGCATCTGCACACCGAAAACAGTGCGGACTTACCTGGAGGCGCCTTGGTCTCTCCTTCCTGGATTCATTATAATAAATTTCTACCTAATTATTTAGCATTTTAGTGGAATTCACAAATTTGAGCAATTTTGATTATCAAGGAAATGGCAGAACCTGAGTTATCTCAACTTTAAAATGTATAGAATCTCACGGAGATATATATTATGTTCGTCTTTTTCTTCTCCTTCGTATTTCGCCCACGTGAGCTTTTCTATTTATCGGCGCTGTTCTTCGTC
This sequence comes from Tenthredo livida, assembly GCA_963992785.1. NCBI lineage: Eukaryota > Metazoa > Arthropoda > Insecta > Hymenoptera > Tenthredinidae > Tenthredo > Tenthredo livida. Next base: position 4,268,113 of record OZ023071.1, on the reverse strand, counting down.
GTCTCGACCGTGGATCAGTATAGAAATGGACCGCATCTTATTGATAATAATATTATCCGAGCTCCGTTCGGATTTCGGAACTTTCAAATACGACTATTTGTTCTCTGAAAGTTCTTTATTTGTCGTTTAGGACAAATGGACTTGATATAGTGGTCTCGTTGTGCAGGCGAGTCTTTGGCGTTTTGTCGGAAACACTTCCGAGGCATCGTACCGGGGCGCCGATAAATCCAATTCACGTGACACACGCGAGTTGGAAAGCGGAGAAAAATTTCTTGGAATACGTACGTTTATCTCAGACTCATACGCGATTCTAGATAATCCGAACAGAAAGGATGATCCCAGCAATTATCATTCCCCCCACCCCACGCCGCGTCGAACCAGTCTCGTCAGCGTTTATAAAAGTCTAGTTTATCAGATGGAGAATGATAGAACTAGGGTACAAACTTACCCCTCACGTACAGGTAACAAAAATATCTCATGTTATACGTTACTTATGAAATATGATCTGACCCGAACGTAAATACGCCCCAGAAGGTTGGATATAATTCACTGAATTTCCATACGATAATAAAATGAACGTATCACTATATCGCCACTCAAGATTTATACGGCTTTCGCCCGCATATAGGTACCCATCCAGCGCCGTAGATGGTTTTCTTTCTGCCATACCAGCCCAATTCTTTTTTCCTTTTTTTTCTTTTCTTTTCTTTGCTTCAATAAGTGATCGATTACCTACTACCTCCTTGTCATTTCGTAAAACAATCTTCTCCCAGTTATTTCATTCCGATGTAATTTTACCTCCAGACTTTCAATCACCTCGTCTTTCCATTTGGAGTAATTCTGCAGCGAAACATGGACGCATGAAAAGGTGGAATTAAATCTATCGCTAAAAGCCAATGGGCTATTCAAACATGAAAAATTCAGTGGCGAAAAATCAGGCGCCGACCCAAGGTTTAGGGATAACATACCATCGAGTATGCCCATAGACGGAAGATGCGAGAATCCCGAAGGTGGAACCAACTGTGGCCTGCAGGGAGTCATCAATATTTTACCAGACATATTGGCCAGCCACCTCGTATATCTTGGTTCACTTCTATCGCCCGCAGATTCCTCTGAGGATTCCTTCGGTACGGATTTTCAATAGAATACCAAACGAATTCTTATTTAACAGAGTTATTAGCGCAGAGTGTCTTCTTCGTTTTTCATTTTCTTTTTCATTTTCTCTTTCTCTCTATCTATTTTTTGTTTCCTTTCATTTTGAGAAAAGACGGTACCAAAAGTCTTCTAGACATTTGAACAGCCGTCTTGGGCAGACTATGAGTGTCTATGGGGTTTTGACTTAGCGATCAATTAAGAGAATCGGTTCCACTTCCGGCAGACTGCAGACATTCGTAACTCCGTTGCAGTTGCATGAGACGTGAGAAACGAGTGAATTTTATTATCGTTTAGTTTAGTTTACCCAACTGTTTATCAAGTCGTTTAAACATAAATTTATTCCCCACCGACGACGTATGGCTGTTTGTCAAAACAGTAAGGAAATACGTTAAACAAACACGACCATCGCGTTGCAAGAGGTCTTTGCCTCGGCCGTCTGCTCGACCCCTGTCTCTGTATCTCTTTGCCTGCACAGTCGGTGAACGGCTGTAGTGCAGTGGGCCTTGCAGGCAGATAAAAATAAAAAAATAGATGAACCGCCATGTGTCAGTCGTGTGGATAAAATGCATCGAGAACCATGGGGACTAGAATATCTCACGTTATTTTTTTAGGAAAATCAAACATTTATCTGGTACACACATGCAAGATTGATGGAGGGAATTTTGGTATCAATAATTTTGCGAATTAGCAGTTTCGCGACAGACTAATGTATTTTTTCAGTCATTATAGTAGGTACATTCATTTTTCTTTGAACTCAATTACCTGCAATTAATAAATATTATTACCTAATTGAAGTTCGAAAAGTAGAAGGAGAATAGAATATTTCCTCTTGCTGGTATAAAATTCAAAAATTAAGACGTCGGAGATAATTAAATTTGAAAATATTTAATTAAAACTTTTTATCGGGTGCTAATAAGTCCCGTAACCATACTTTTTTCAAATATTTGTTGACAACTGTTGAGTGAAGTTATGACGTCAATAATAATTATCGAGAGAACGTTTTAATTATCCACGCTCATTGTCGAAGTTCCAACAGCGAACACCCGCGCGAACAAAATTATTCCAGCTTTGCCGGAAAATTTTCTGATATTAATTAATATTCCAATCGCTCGCAAAAAGTTCGCATATTTACCGGGCGGATTGTTCGCCTACTTGACAAACTTTTACAACTTTTCCACTGCAAATTACCACCCTGCCACTACCGATAAATATATATATGGGTAGGTATATTATATATAGCTCCACTAAATTTTTTCGTCTATTTAATTATTATTAGCTTGAAAATTTCGTGAGGTTTATATTTTGAATAAATTTACGAATATATGCCATGTGTGTCTACCTCTACCTCTGTATAAATATGTGTGTAGAATTTCGCAACTGCAGTGCATCGAGTTCAACCTCTCTTTGCATTCGAATCGCATCGGAAATATAAATTGAAATTAAAGAGTAGTGAGCTAAAATAACACTTTGAAAATTTTTTGAACCTTCAAATCAAACGTCGATCCATCAAAGAGTGAAAATAGAGTGAGAGAGAAAGAGAGAGAGAGAGAAAAAAAAAGCTGGATTACGTTCTAAACGTAATAAAATTGGACCCTCGCTCTTTTTTTTTTCCTTTCGTCCCTTTGGTCCCCCATTTGTCCCCCTGCAGTTAGTTCCACCCTCGATTTCAGTCACTCGTTCGCCGCGGATTTCGAGCGAAATATCGTCGAAACAGCAAAAATGTCATCGATGATTATAATTAATATCTGCTCGGTTATGTAGCTTTGACTACCGTGTGCTTGCCTCCATTACAGCGCGGGTGGTATTTTTAAAGTTGATGTAGCCACGTCGATCTCTGACGGACAAGCTCCTGCATTCGAGTATTTTTGGTACTTTTTTTCGTTCGTTTTTCATTTTTTTTTGATTTTTTTTTTTTTTTTTTTTCTGCTGACAGATGCTATTAATACTTGGCTGTTTTCGGTTCTCGTCGTTCAACGACGGTACCAACCATATAGTGAGAAGAGGTGAAAAAAACAAAAAAAATGAAAAAAAGAAAATTGATGAATGAATGAATGATAAAATGGGGCCTCGAAGCGCAGATATTCTTAGAAGAATGCAATTAATTTCACGGTTATTTGTAAATACGACTTTGAGAGATGAGACCCTTGCGGCCACGGGGTTCTTTCACCCAGGCTTTCTTAGATATTGACGTAAATTCTTTTCGCTCGCCTGTATTATATGTATATATAGGTATATGTGTATAAAATATATACCATTACACAACTTTCCTCCAAGTGACAAAATTGAGCCCATCAGGCATTCATAGGTAAGTATGAGTATACGTATAAATTTGTCAAAAATCGAGTTATACCCATTCTACCTGTTATGCGTTATACTATTCGGATTTTCGATAATTAAACTAGTCTCCGCGATTGATCCGCGATAGAGCAAGTTGAATGAAAAATGTTGAATTTCAAGGATAATTAAGCTCCGTAGCATAAGTTACTCGAGCGTTTGTAGAAACACGTGTAACACAGTTGTACGAATAAATCACAGCGTGTCAGAGTCACTCGCGGTAGAATTTCAAGGATAGTAAAACATCTGCCTGTACCATTCAGGGTTTTGACTCGCGTAAGATCTCGAGGTCAAGAGTTTAACCTGCATTCTTAAACGACTTACGAGGCTCTGTACCGGCGAGGAAGCACAAAAACGGCACTTTTTTAAGTGCCACCCAGACAAGCCAGATAAACGAGCTACTCAAAGTTCACGAAAAAGAGGCGAGATAAGTTTTCCCCGAAAGTGCGAGACGGGTATATGGGATCCCATAGGCTTGTGAGACCTTGTCAAGGTCACTGGGTGGAAAGAGGGAGAGAAAAAGAGAAAAAGAGAAAAAGAGAAAAAGAAAAAAAGAAAAAAAGAGAAAAAGAGGAAAAGATAAATTGAGGATAGACAGGAGAGATAGTGAAAATTGTGCGATAAGTAGGAGTATTAAGCTCGATCCGAGGTTGAACGAGGAACTGCAGCGGACACGATTGTACGCTAATATCAATTAACATTAATTCTCATTGGGTATTAATATAATATTAACATGTACCTGGACCGAGTAAGCGAACGGCAAATTTAGCGAATGGAGAACGGACGGGCCGCAGATAATCCGCAATCTACAGCTTATGGCAATTGAGCGTGATAATGGCGTTGTTATGCGTTTGATATAAAGCCTCGTTTGCTTGCTCGTGTTACGTTGCGCCGCATTACTTCGCATTACGTCAAGCTACGTCGCATTATACGAAGTTACGTTATGTTATGTTACGTTACGTTACGTCACGTCACGTTACGTTACGTTGCGTTACGTTGCGTTACGTTACACCCTGAAACGCAACATGCACGCTGATGGTCAAACATGTTTTACGTTAACCCACAGTAATCTAGAACTCCAATAACGAATGCGTGGAAAGCGGGGCTCCTGTGGTTTTCGGTAAATAAACTTTCGAAAAAGCAATCTTCGGTCAGTTATCATTTCCTTTGTTTGCCCGTAAGTAAATGAATAGCGGTATAATTACAATTACCCCGGCCACCGGATGAGAGGTCAAAGTTGATCCGTGTCCGTTGAAGAGGAGACGGAGATATAAGGTATACCTATATACCGAGAAACGAGGCACATGTATATTAGTATGGAAGTATTTCATCAAAATTAATTGACCAACTTGACCAACAGAAATGAAACGACCATATAAATGAGCATACAGGACCGTATTTAGATATTCTCCGAAGTAACTTTCAGCTGCAAGAGAGAGAATGATGATATTCAATGAAATTTAACGCAACGAGATAAAAACAGCCTGCAGGCGGCCTAGTGGTCTACACCAGTTTATCACAAAAATATTCCTCGAATAAGATTGGAATAATGGGGATACATTATATCGAATACTTAGCATAGTAATAATAAAAATATTTACTTTACGAAGGGAGTTCAAAGGTCCGCGGTGAGGGACTTTATCCAACTGAGAGAGGAGATCAAACCCGATGTAGTAAGTACGGTGCGCGCCTTTGCCGAGTATGAACGTTGTATATATTTCACGTATGGATCTATGTATACGTACGTACATACATACATAGATGTGTATTATACTGTATAACGTGTGCAAGCTTTTACTGGATATTTCGGTCACAGCCTAACCAAACAACCCTTTCGTTCACGTGTGTACATGTATGGATGCCTTCGTGACCAAGCTGACATCCTTTCCGTCGTCGACAAATATTCTTATAAAGCCCCTCGTAGGAGTTTGAGACGTGAGCAAACACCTCGAAGAAAGGGCAACAATTGCGGTAGCGACTTTGTTAAGTCGTTATAAGAAGTTTGACCAGTTCTTGGACTGACGTTGTGTCTTTTCACTTTTGTGTCTCGATTCTCACATGACTAGGCGTGTATTTTCAACCCGGTTGGGCACTTGACGAGGGACTCGTTCTTGATTGGAATTACGTTGCGCAAAAGTTGTGCAAGTCAACATTCAGTTGAATAAAACTTGAACTTTGAAGGTTTGTCGGGCTGCATCGGGGTCAGGCCGGAACCTAGTTTCGCATATTCGTGGTGGAAGCAGTAGCGGTGTATTCAAAACATGTGCAAAACTGCAGAGCACAAAGCGAACCGAAACGGAGTGAAGTGCAGGATCCGCTTACTTCGACCACTGACGTAGAATTCATGCCGCTTTCCGAGCTTTCGTTCTAATTATATACTACGGTGCGAATTCTAGCTCCGCACCTTTCATTATCCAACAGGCGCTAACAACCGCCGACAATGTTTTGCCGTTTTAATTATACCTTGCAGGACAGGTATAGGTCTCTCGGTCTCGCACCAGCTTGCCCACCTACATATATATACCTACCCGTATGACTTTCTACTAATTTTCCTAACGATGTTTCGCCCTGTCAAAATAATTATGCAGTAGAGTTGAGGATTTGATCAGCTAGAAGAGTTCATGATAATTCTAACTATAAACGTCTTATGATTTAAGACCGTCAAAATGATGCACTTGTTCAAACGCTACGTCGATTGGTTTGATATGGAACAGAGTCAAGTAGGTATATCATGAAGCACGTGCATAATTCATGCAGCGAGGTACAAATTGGATATTGGGCAATTACGCTATGGTAATCAAATTAGGCTCTTGGAGATTGGTAAAATTTATGATTATGTACTGCGATAGTCGTATTGGGTAAGAAGAATCCCGGTAAAAATTCGGAAGTGATTTTGATCCGACGGTTTTGTCGTTGATTCAACTTGTCAAAAGTTAAACGTGAGCGACTCGATTAGCTGGGGATAAATCTGCAAGAGCGGAGGCTGTGTCGTAATCAGCCCTTTCGAATCAACAAAGGGTTAATAATATGAGCATCTATTTCACGTGGGTCTAAAACGAGAACAAGAAGCCAAGACTCGACGTCAGGGCTCTTTCCGTACAGCACGGAACTATTATTTTCGTCAAGTGTTTACAAAGGGACCATTTAAGCGTCGCTGGAGCGGCAGTCGGGCGCCAAACGATTTATAAAACAATAAAGCAACAAGCCGTGGGGATGAGGGTGGAGAAAGAGGCGGAGGCGGACTTGCGTCGCTTGGATGACTGCTTCTGGTTACGATGCTGGAGTTGAGAAGTACACGGGTCGGTCCCCGTGTCTGCGTAAACGTTTTGGTAATGGCGGTTTTAATGGTCCACGGCAAAGTGCGCGCTGGTTAGTTTTGAGGCCAGGTCCGCGCCCGCGAATTCGCCGGTCCGTCCATTCGTCCATTCATTCGTACCATTTATTTCCATTATTCACTCAAGGGACGTTTTATTTTTATGACGCTTCAGAAGAGGACCGGTATAAAGTACCTTGCCTTACCACTGGCCAAAGTCTTTGTGGGTTGCCCAACGAGTGAGAGAACTTCCGAGCCGAGCTTTTCCAGCTTTCTTTATATTTCTTTTATTCTATTCCCTATGCCTCGACCTCGTCTTTTTGTACCCCCCAAAGTCTGACGAGCGCGGGTGGGCCGCTGCATATAGTTTTCGTCCATCGTCGCCTCACCTATCTCCGGTCCTATACGCCAGTTGCATTTCGAAAATACGTAAAATGTGAGAGAATTTCAACGCACTGTTGTCATTCTTGAAAAATTCTTTGACGAAAATATATTTCTGTGAAGGGTACGGCGTATTTATCGGAGGAATTCGTTGATATATTGACAGCTGTGACATGTCGCAAGTCAAGTCAGACTTTGCTTTAAAATATAAATTTATACGTGAAAGTGCGTGGTCGGAATTTGAAATGGTAAAAGTGCTGATTTTGTGGGAAGCTCCATTTCCCAAGAACCACCCGGTTCGACGATTTCAAATCGTCGATCCCTCGCGATTGAAACGCGACAGTTATTATCCATCAGACGCAGGCAGAAGTAAGATTAGGTATTTTCCAAGAGTCCAACGAAATTTTCTCTGTAGATAAATGAAACGGAGTTCAAATTGGTATAAGTAGGTAAGATTAAAATCTCGAAGCTTCAACATCGTATGGAAACTCAGTGATAAGTCGAAGAGAATTACTTCCGCATGTTGAATGAGTACATGTTCGAGCACGCGAGAAGGATGCTTACAACCTTGTTTAAATCCTAAATGAATCCTTGCCCAGATAGGCACAAATATTTAAGGCTTTAACGTGGGTACACATCTTACCTCATACCTTATATAGCTATACGCTTCGTACCACTACTCGGCGTTTATATATTCAACAGCTTTTTGATTCTCAAAATTGGAGCTAGCGAGAGCCTGAGCCTTTAATTAACGTAATGCCATACAGGCTCAAATAACTCGGAGATCAAAGCTCATAATCTCTCGAAGCCTTCATGGTATTTCAAAAACCCTTACAAGCGTGACAGGATTTCATCCGTTTGTCCTTTTAGAATATATCAATTTTCATCAAAATTAATTCAACTTTATCATAACCGGAATAAATCTCACAGCGGGGGAGGGAGCGTGTCAATTTTTACATCTCTGTTCGAATGTTCATTTCAAAAGAGTGAAATTTCATTTGCCATTGTTTCACCTGAAATTTTTGGCCGCGCTGCAGCCAGGGAGAATCGATCTCGTCGTACATACACAGGTATATATATGGAACAGCAAAAGCAACGTCCTTCATTTCTCAGACCAAAAGACTTACGAAATCGTCGCGTTTTCAATTCAGCCAAAATTATGCATCGCCCTGTAGGTATACATGCACATGGTTCAGGCGTTTCAACGGCGAAAGAAATCTCCGCGAAAATCTGTGGAAATCTGACAAATTGCGGCCATTCGAGTACGGGGTGGTTGGTAAGGGTATGGGTGACGCTGACAGATCGTTTGATTAGCTCGCGTCGTGAGCGCGTCGAAGACGCGAGGGCGAATCGAACCACCAAAGTAAGAGACGCAGCCATAGGTCGTGGTAGTAATACGAGTGGGAAAAGTGGCGAGAATAAGGGCGTCGGGGAGGAATAAGGCCAATGCTATTTTGTTATTTATGGTTGCATTACCACGGAAGCTCCGCGGTGTCTGCGAGAGGCAGTGCGGCGCGGCAACGGGACACAATAAGTGCGTGAGACTTACCGCGTGTGAAACTAAAGTATGTATAAAGGGGGCGTACGAGTATAGTGCTTTTTGCGCCCTGGTGCCCACGCTGCGCTTAATCCGTCCAGCTGATCGATCAGATCGATCTGCAGCTCGAGCTAGTACCAGAGTGAGCGAAGCCAGAGCTTAATACTATACCTCTAGCTACGTCTGCAGGGATGAATAAACAAAGCTGTATAGAGGGAGAAAGAGAGAGGGTGGGTGGGCACTAGCTAACCATACATACAGGGGTTGATCTTCGAGAGGTAAAAAAGCAGCGTACGATTAATTTTTTTCTTCACAATCCAGACGGACCGTGGAATGAATTCTCATATGGATAAATTTTCCATCGAGATCGATGCCCATCTGAATTTATAAGGCTGTTCAAAGAAACATCGCGTGGCTGCAGAGGCATGCTTAAGAAAAGATGTTTAATTAAATGAATTTTGCCGGTGGGAGATCCCCATTCCACCACTCTGCAACTGCCAATCACGGTGTTTAATTACTTGCTACTTTTTTCATTTAAACTTTTTATTGGCAGTTAGGCAAATGTATGCACGGTGTCATTAACATTCATTAACATCATCGGAGTCTGCGTTGGCGATGATTAGGCCTCTTGAATTTGTTTTCAGGAACGATATGCAAATTACGACTCTTTTTCAACGAAGGGTGGATAATAAAAAAACGAGCTCCACAACCCCAGGAGCTATTGCTCTTCAAAGCTTCGCTGTGCCTTCTTCTCGCTGATACCGGTATAATATCGTAAAGGCAACGAAATGAATTATTATCGAATGACCTAGCGCAAAGGCGCACGAAATGGTCGTTAGACGGCATGAAACTAGACGTCTGGCCATCTAATCCGGGGAGTAGCTTAACTCTCGACTTCACGGGACAATGCCTTTTTTCCACTCTCTACTTTGGTCGTAATTTTAACCCACCCGACACGAACCGTGGCCCTGAAATTCGATACGGGGTCGAATAGCCCCGGTTAACGATACCCCTTGAAAAAAAATATTCAAAAATAAGGGGACACCGAGTGTTTTTTCGCTCTAGTGGGTAGCTACATGAAAAAGGCCGAAGAACGTATACCAAGGTCTGTCACAGGGGTCTTAAAATAATAAACACAAGTGGCCAGCCTGCCATTTCACCATTGCAGCAGTGGAGGAGGGTGATCTTCCTCCCAAGTATATCAGTACCATCGTTGGTCTGGTATTTACACAACCATCATCCCTTAGTTGCTTGATACTCGGAAATCTACACCGTGAGACGCGTGTCTTCGTTTGGCTTGCGGAGCTCCGGATTTTGACGAACTGGGTAAAGCGCGCCCATTAAAGCTTAACACATCAATTAATTCCAGAAAATGATAGAGCTCTTGTGTCGATTGTATACCACGTCTTTGAGGAGTACGTAGCTATAATTACTTCGGCGAAAGGTTAACCTGGAATAAAGTTTGCACAATAATTGTTTCCCACTTTCGTATCCAAGCCCGTTGCATTCACGAATAGCTCGCAAAGATTCGAAGCAAAAGTTCGCTTAATTGGCTTTGTTGGACGGTCATGTGATTCTAAGGAATACAATGGCTGTGGATATCGTGTTCTTGTTCGTTTCTTGTATAGCTGGTTTCGAGCTTTCTGTAGCTCCTTAGGATCTTGAAAGATTGAATTTTCTATTTTGCCAAATATTCGGAGAAACGGAAGATCGTCCGATCCTCGAATCAGGTACCACGATACGTGCTACATTTCTTCGTTGAATCATCCGAGGAAATCGATGTTCAACCCACATAAAAAGCAAATGCTTTTGAGAAAATGAGGATTAATATTTGAGTGGAACAAGTGTTCGCAATTTGGAAACAAGGCAAAAGTGGAACTCGACTATATGTCTCATATTTCCATTGTGCCTCGCATAACAAGGTGACAAGGTGGCGTGAACCTTCGATTTTTTTATTCTTCGGTCAAGGTTGTGAGCCCCGTGCGTATTTGTTCGACGACGTTAACTACGCGGGGATACATACCTATCTTCAATAATCCGTAAATCGAGTGGCAACTAAAGCAGCGAACCGGCACCGTTCGTTGTTAGAATCGAGCAAATATCTTAAGGTGGCTTTTGTTGATACAACAAACAGTATTGTTATCATTGGTGAGAAATTGGAACCAGAGGTAGATAGCCGCTCGTCGAACGTTAGATACGAAAGGCCAACTACTTACGCGTGATTTATCATCGTATACAGACTTATTCTTACTATTCCTTTCAATGCTGCTTCTCTAAACGATGCTATTGTGAGTCCCGGTGGAAGGTTGATTCGTGACTGTTGACTGAGACCTCGTGAGAGTCGTTCTGAGATTAATAGGTAATAATTACATAGGCATACTGATGGGGTATAGAAGAAAATTTTCGTCGAATAAGAAATATAAGAAATTGAAGAAAGTTTCTGAGCAAAGTCTGCGATGATAAAGTTAAGATCAATCGTGTGCAGTGAGCACAAAGGGTTATCTACCCTTTATGGTAGTAGGTTTTAGGTTCTAGACTCAGGCTGACTTTCTGACAGTTTTGGCTCTGGCGCGGTATTACTGCTCGTATTATTATTATTATTATTGCTGACGGGCCATTGCGTTTTATTGCAACGGTCGGCTGAAATTTATTCGGAACGCTTCGCTGATTGGCGTTTTAAATTTCGCGCGTCATTGAGCCGCTGGTAGTGCAGGGTAGGTATGGGTACGGGGTTTGGTGCCTTTGCGAAAATCAATAACTTATAACGGAAAAGGATCGAGGATTCAAAGATATTCGGCGAGATTAGCGTCTCCGCGTTTACAGCGGGAGATAATATAAGAGAAAGGGAAATAGAGAGAAAGAGAAAAGTGAAGTGGGGGCTTAATTGAAATTCTGAGGATTCCATGGCAACCCTTTTTTTCGGCAATTTCATCGTTTGCAGCTCTCGGCGTAGAACTTTCCGACTAATGCCATGGGTTCAAGAATGCATTGGTATACGTGCAGGGAGAGAAGAGGTGATCGAGATAGTGAGAAAGGGACAAAGATAGAGAGCAAAACCTCGATGGATCTGGAAGGGAATATAGTCACGTTACTCGTGGTAACTCTGACGTTAACGGCCTCGTCAAAACCTTATTGACATTCTCCTTTCCCTTATCCCGGGTGTTCCTTGGCTAGTAATTGCTGCCAACTCCCGTCCTCACCTAACGGGGCATCAGAGGGCATTACCTAACCCTTTATTATATCACGAAGTTCTCGTTATCTCGCAAAAATTGACCTGTTTCGCTATAACGTCTACCATTTGTATTCCCGACGGCGTATTTCACCGGGTGCAGATTTCTAAATTACTTACAGCAAGAGACAGGGAGTAGAAGAGAGAGAGAGAGAGAGAGAGATAGAAGATTGATTAAAATATCAATCCACGCCTGGAGGAGAATTGCCGTTTTATGCTCTTAATTATATTTTATTTTATCTAGCAATTTCATCTTACTGCAGCCTATTTTATCGCCGTGACGGGTGAGGCAATTCCATTTCTAAGAATCCCGTCACATTAGGTTTTAAAAATATTGGCTTCCAGCGCAAAGCGCATTATTCCCAGAACAAACAATTGGGATGGCTCATGTTTGGACTCGTAAATGCACGCGTGCAGGTGTTTACGTATCTCATACGAGTCACGCGTATGCATTGATACACCCACACGCACACGCATATCCAGAGACACACATGTACGCAGAAAATGTAGTGCAGCAGCAGGAATGGAGAAAAAAGAAATGTAAAGGTGAGTTTAACGGCGTACTGCAGTTTTTATGTACCGAAGATCCTGTAACTTCATTTCGACGAGGTAATCTTAAACGTTTCCCACCGGGTCTGGAACTCGGCTAATGGACTCGATATCTTCGTATCTTAATATCAACCGCTGCAACAAAGCGAGCCATTTGGTAAAACCGATTTGCATAAACATGTTCGTATCCGGGGGTATGCGATCCATAGATTTCCAATATAGATGACAGCGTCTTCGGCTCGATGGTTTTCCAGGACATTGGTGCAGCCACACTAAGCGTCTACGGTACAAAATGAAGACATATAAAATCTAATTGGTTCACCTGCACGAAATATCGTCGGTTTAGTGCGTTTCGACAGTTGAAATTTAACATATATTTTATACTGCACCGACGATATAGCGGGAAGGATTATGCGACAATACCCACACAACGTTCTCGAGCCATCTAATTATTTATGAACACTCAACCCCGAGTAAGGTTCTACGTGGAATCGATGCGATCAAAGAGCCGGAAAATCTCGTCAAGGGACATCCGGGCTGCGGATCTAATCGACGGAAATTACAGGGAAGTTTAAGGAAGATGAGATGAGAGAGTAATGTGACGTTGGGATGAGGATCAGAGGAGCGCAAAACCGTGCTGGTCCAGAGTGTATCGAATCATGTATACACCTCCGTGTAGGTAGATAGGTTGGATATCGCCACGAGATGGAGCAGGTCTGTTTGTAGGACAGTGCTGAGTACCACCCACAAGCGGACACGACTGAGGGCAGCTGGAGGATGCGAGGGTGTGAGAGGTAGGCGCCGTGTGTGGTCTGGGATCTGGGATTCGGATACATGGGGCATATTTACGGCAGGCACACAGAGACAGCAAACAGCCAGAGCGCTGATTTAAATAATGTATCGCCAAACACTGTCCCATCGTCGTCCGCGGTGGCGTCGCTATGTCTCTCCCGATAACTCGCCTCTTCTCTACCTCTCGTTTCTCAAAAACAGAAAAGAAACGAAAAAAGAAAGAGAGAAAGAAAAAAAAACTTTTTCGAATTAAGCTGCCCGTGTAGGAAGCTATAGAAATCTAGGGGAAGCTTGCGACAACCCTTTTATGTCGCTGCGTAGCTACTACACTTTCTACTCTTTCATTTATCTCCCTTTTTTCCCCGTTTCTTCCTACCCATATTTCTCTATACGTATATGCGCGAGGTACAAATTGGCGGACGGGGAGTAAAACAAGCGAGAACAATGCAGTTTCCTGTCGAGACGGAACGGACTGCGAAATAGAGGTTGGTACAGAGAGATTCATATCACGTGGAACATTGTCTCTGTATACTATGTGCAAGCACTAGGTAGGTAGGCAGGTAAGTAGGATATAACAAACGCACTTTACAGCGTCCTCGTCCCCGACTATAGAGGTACTCGTTCAAAATTTTCACCGAATGAGATTCGATCGGCGGATCGGCGGATCGGCGGATCTACGGAGTGGGAGGTAATGAGTTTTTGATTACACGACTCATCTCGACGAGAGGAACGAAGTCGGTGATGACAGCCTGGAGGGAGCTTAGCTTTAACCTTGCTTTTTTGTATCGCTCAGGGATTTGTACGTTAAGAGCTTATTATCGGCTTTTTTTCGACTCCCTGATTACGCGCTTCTTCGATACTCATGATCAGCCGAACTTTGTATCTACCAATTTTACGCTTCTAGTCACGCATTAAAAAGCTGAAAAATTGTTTCGCCACATTTTATTTTAGCAATTTTTAGTTTCTTTCATTTTGGAAATCCACCACATATACGAAAGCAGACCGTTTTATCATACAGCGAACTACTTCAAACCCGTTCAAACCCATAGAAACCTGAATCGAATTCCTCCTCAAGATTCGACGTAGTGTTCGGACAATTCGTATATACGCACGTCTGTATCTGGGACTCGGATATAACGAAAGATACCCGAAACGCGGTAGGATCGTGGAATTGTATCGGTTTCGAAGTAATAAATAAACGAGGACAATACAACGCTATAATATCGGTTGGTTCACCGGTGGGCTCGCTTCAGGTTTACCCGATCATTGTACGCGAAACCTATAAACTTGGGACGGCCCTTACACAGTCTCGAGTTTCCCGCACGTCCCGCACGTCCCGGACAACGACTTTCTCGACAAAACCTATTCGATGATGACGAGTTGTCTTGCATTTACGTCGATTTTCATCTCTGGACCGAAGGGATATTGGATCCCCTGCGATTACGCGTTAGGACATAAAGTACAAACCTTGGAAGATATTTTCGTGGACAAATAAACAATTTTGGGTTATTTCGTATTTCTGTTCCACAGCCCGAGATTGAATCTGCTTTCTTTTTTTGCTATTCATTCGCTACGGTTTTTCCACTCTTTTTTTCCCTTATTCCTTTCGAGGCAATCGTCGCTTTTTCACTTTCTCAAACGCGATGGAGAATTATTTCAAATGCATTTGATGCTCGCTGGTGGAAAGAAATTATTTGTAACAGATCATAAAGCGATGAAAAACTAGCATAAAATGAAAATAAATCAGCGGAAGTGACGAGCATGAAACAGAAGAGAATTTGTGCGAATTAGGCTGATACAATTCGATCCGCAAGCTCAGTGTGGGTTTGCTAAGACTCTGGATGGATGTTCCTTATTATTAAATTAATTTTTCATTTTCATTTTTTGTTTCACTTCTTATTGGCAGAAAATGATCAGTTGGCAGATATGGTAGTAGATTTTGAGTACCTACATAGAGCTCCTGCAGGATAGGTATAATAGTTCTTTAGAATTTATGGCACCTGAGCGAATTTGAAATTCTGGAACAGGCGCAGGCAATCCGGTGAGAATATGCTGGGAATCGACGCGATTCCGTTAACTCCAGCATATTATGTAGGGCGTCCAATTGCGAATTCATCGGGCTACTTAGTTAGGCTCTGCATGACTCTGCCGAACCTAGCCTAACCAAACCTACCTTTTCTCGTGCCAACCCACCTAGCGGGCCACAATCTTCAACCAAATTATTCTCCCGCGAATTAATTCACGACCCCGAGTGAAATTGAATGACATATCCCGGCTTGACGGTGGTTCTAGCTTTTCCCACGGATCAAAAACGAGCCCCGGTGAATATCTCCATATACATACGTATATACGTACCTACATCATGAAAGCTTCTCATCTATTTACCCAACTGGTAAGTTATACAACTCAAAGAAATTGGTGCACGTTTCTTGTTTTTTTTTTCTTCTTCTTCTTCCTTTCAACATTCGTCGTTTTATCCTATTCGTGGATGTAGCAGTAGGGAGGATCGACGACCTTTGATCACGTGCGGAGGAAATTGCGCTTCTCATACTGACACGCAACTTTTTTTTTCACCAATTCGTGACAATTCGAAGAGAGCAAGAATGAAATTCCAGCTGGTATCCCCCTCGTAGGACTCCTACAAATATACGACTGTATAAATGTCCGGCTGCAAACACGTGCAGCTCGTAACATTTATAGAATCCACAATACCTGCCTTCGTAGCGTCCGGTCAATCGATGATCTCTATATAAACATGTCAAGACTTAATATTTAAGTATAGGTGCAGGATAGATTATGTAGATCATATATTTATGGGAAAATTGGAATTTCCATTCAGTTGATTGAATTATTTTTCGACAAATAGTCGGCATCCGAGTTAATATAACGTGTCGAAAATGTATACCATTGTTGTTTGACGTGAAAGATGATAAATTTTAAGTCAAACGTGCCACCGGTGTATTGATTACGATATTTTATGCTCGGAAATATTTTATTCCATACCACGCAATTTCCCTGGATACAGCGAGTAATCCAATAAAGTCAATTATTCAACAGAGGATATTGAGTTTCAACATTGTCGATAAATTATTGCCAGAAATTGAACATTGTCGATGGAAATATAAATCTAGTTCTGGTCAAAATGCCGATTGACAACTGCGAGTAGTAATGAATAATATTTATGCCACGTAATGGCCATTTTACGATTACCCACAATGATTGACGGTATTTGTTTGATAAACCGCGATGCACGCTCTTACTTGCATTCAAACAGTATACATTTTATCAATTCGCTCGGATTTGGCTGGTTTTCGTTAAGATGAGCAAATTATTGGTATTTTCGATGGAATTGATGCAAAAAATGACGAAATAAACAAAAGTAAAGAAACTAACTATCATTTTCAATACACGTTGCATACGTGTTCAATGGTTTGATTAAAAACCCAACTACCACAATTCCCCTATTGAAAGCATCCTGGCAGTGTCAATGACCAGCGGATCCAATACGAATTTGAAAGCATCCAATAGTTCGCGGGGTCCCTTGTTAAAGCCCTGCAATCTCCCTACGTCAGAAGGAGATTTAGCAGGACTGAATAGATTTTTGGAGGTCTTCCCAGCCTTCGGTTCCTCCATTCCTTTTTTGCCCCTTTGCATGCGACTGGCTGCAGGGAAATGGGAACGAGAATGGAAAACGTGAACTGGACGTGCGGGACACTATTTCGCCCATTACGTTGCAAGCTTAATCCTTCGGGTGGTAGTTTCCAGGGGTTCTTGCCTTTCAGCGAAAGATAAAGCCGGGAATAGCAGCGTTCAAAACTGTTATTCCAATATAAACTGGAGTTTAAACATTGCGGAGATAAAAGTTAGGGTGACTTTGAATAGTTCCCGAGGCTTTAAGGCTGTCGCCAATCATAGTCGATCATGCTTTAAAGCTTCCTCGAGATATTATTCGGCTTTTATTATTTCATTTCAAACGATTTCAAAGAGCCTATCGAACCCGAAGGCGACGATTTCGCCCGGTACGGTATCTGCAGCGGGAAAACTGACCCCAGTTTTTGACCAACTCGATTCTTTTAAAACGTGCCACTTTAGCGACCTTTCCGCCACTTTCGCTCGACTAACTATTTCACTTACCCTTTCTTCTACCCTCTAGCGCGACCTAACCCTTCGAGACTATTTATACAAGGCTCTTCCATCTTCGCCGAAAGCGTTGGGTATACTCTGAACTCCCACCCCATGCCGTGATGTAAAATGTAGTTTTTTCGCCCTGCCCGTTTTCGCATTTCTTGTTTTGCCAGTAGGCCCGATCTGTATTATCATTTTATTGTTTTTCCAATACCCATTTAATTACTTCTGAGGCGAGAAAGGCTTTTAGCGTCGTGTAAGGAGGAAATAAACGTTGTTCGAATAACTGCGATCCATTTAGTTCGCTATACTCGTCGCGTCGTGCGGTGCGAAGCTTTGTGCGATAATTATTTCTCGTGGCTGCAATTATGTCCTTCTTTGTTCGACTTGAAATCATTTCTACGTCTCGAAAATTCCCGCATCGACGATTATTTCATTCAAGTCAATTCAACCGATTTCGAATCGGACTAGAGGGAATATATCTATAAATAATAAAATGGATTATGAAAATTTGAACAGATTTTTCCATCCCCGTCACCCTCTGCTGCAGGACATTCCAGTTCACCAAAGGATAGGGAAAAATGGGGAAAAAAGATCGCACGAGTCCTTGGCACTGCTGAACGCTCGAGAAAGGACCTCGCGTATTTTACCACGGGTGAGGATAGGGAATAGGAGGTCGAGGGTGGACGTACGGTCACTTTTCAATTCGCTTTTCAATTTCGACGGCCGGGACTTTTCCCATCCACAAGGACCGAGAAAAATCCTTGAGTGTTCGGGGTCTGTGGTGGTGGGCCAACTCACCGGGGCCAATCTGACCACTTATTTTCTGTCACCTAACTCACTCAGTCCCTTCGATTTATTGTCTTTCACGACTTTACTCGGAAGGATGTTGCTCACGGGATGACCACCCGTCCAAGACCACTGTCTCCTCTTCCTCTCTCTCTCTCTCTCTCTCTACTCTCTTTCTCTCCCTCTCCCTTTATCGACGTCACTTTCGGTTCGCTAACTATTCCACTTAACCGAATACATCGTTTTTGCGGATGGTAATTGGCTTTCAAAGTCGTCGTATAGTAATGAAATTCAATATTTGGTGTGATCAATCAGGAATCCACATATCCGGCTGTGATAATCGGCTTCTTTTTCTTGTGTCAGAAGAAGCTATCATAGCACGGTTATCCATATACATATATGGTTAGTATAATTGCTATGAGAAACATCTCGGCTCTTTTTCATCTTAGTGAAGATGACCGAAGAGTGAAACGACAAGCACCGACGATGCGGCGATCAAAGTGTCCAAGTAAAGTGGTCGTCCACTTGGTGTGTTAATTAAGCTCCGTTGCATTAGCATGCGCGCTCGTTTCCGTTGACCCCAACAAGCCTTCCGCTTCGACCTCGCGAGTTTTCAAAGCCCTCAAAGTCCGCAATTTTTATGCGCTCGCACGTGCCCGTCTGCGGAAAAATATGTTCAGCAAAGATTAAACGTCGAATAAGAAAATTAAAAAGAAAAAAGTAGGAGATCACTGAATCGCACTTTGTGAATAGATGCTGAAGTACCTAGACGATTTTAACTTATACGATACGCCGCGGCTTCCATCGAATACCAGTTACGGAATTCACGTTTGTGTTGTCTTAGCCATGTCTTATATTGCCTAGTTTCAAGGAACTTCTCCGACGCTGCAATGTCGTCCGTATAATTAACCAGTTTGTATTGCCTTTTATTGGCCAAAGAAGGAGACTGGGCGCCAGCAACTATCCACCAGAAGTTTCTCCCGGAATCGAGCCAAGGAAATTCCGAGATATCTTGGCCAATAGTTCTTTGTCTTCCTTATCACCAGCTTTGGAATCTCTTGGTATACTCATATATTAGAGTTATGAAAGTTAAGAAGCTGTGGAACTTCATCCACCGTATTTGTTGCGGATTCGGCTAATTTCGATCCGCGAGTACCGTAAGTACTCTGTTTATGGAATTGAAAAAACCGAGAAAAGAAAATTCATTTCCTCAACTTTATTACCCGTCGTATGAGGAAAATAATTTTTTTCCCCAACCCTCGGTGCTGCGGGATGGGAAACTCCATTTTCCGAGATATTTCATCGTCTTGATATTAACAACAAATCTTGAGAGCGGCTGGCACAAGTGTACTTGGTTTTTAAGAATTGGTCAAAACGTCGCCGTCCTAAATCACAGCCCAGACAGTAGTAAGTGTCTGCGCTATGGAGGTGGTAAGACGGAGAAAGCTCGAAGCACGTAAACCGGAAGTGTGACGCGTGCTCGTAACATTTGCGCCTTGGTACTCGCTATTCTTGCCACGCTTCGCGACTCCGGTGTAATAAGCATTACGCGATTAGCGGCGCCAGGGAAGGTTCACTCGCGCTCTTTCTCTCCTCTGCGAGTTTCTCTCTCGCTCCTCAAAGCCTGGCATGGCCGAGTGGAGAAAACGATTATTAATAGTTCAGCTTTGGCTAAATTATTGCGCCAGGCGAAGGTGAGAAGCTCAGCTGAGAAAGCTTCCGTTAGCGAACCAGTTTAATGGAAACGACAATCAAGACGCTAACTATATAAGGTGCGTTAAGACGAAGAAAACAAGCTCGTATCTCGAAATGACGTCGCCATATCGATTGGAGAAAAGTATAATACCGAAAGGGCAAGGGGAGGTTTTTAAGGGATGTTTTTGTTCCTGATAAAGCTGAAAGACTTTCATTTACGCCTAGGGATTAAAATATTTTAATATACAAGACAGCTCGAGGGCTTGACGACGTCTTGGTATAAATTTGGATAATGTAAGACGTGCGGCTTAGCGTTGTCTAATTCAAATCAGCTGGAGAAAGAGGAATATGAAAAATTGTCAGAGCGCGTTGGTTGATGCATAGCCTGCAGAACCCGATAGCGAGAGGATGACAGGAACGTATTTTATGATCTCGTGCGTAGACAAATAAAGATTCGTTTCCGACAAGGAGACCCGATGCCCTCGCATATAAGAACTCGCGGAAAGTGTGCAGGGGGAGTGAATAAGCGACTTCGATATCAAACTGCCATCCCGTTACTCAACGGAAAGAAATCCTTAGGGATGGAGTAGCGCTAGCTGGCTGTAAGATCATATAAACAATTCAGGAAACTTCGATTATGAAACTTCTTGATAGATAAAAAGTGAGATGGAAGGAACGAAGGATCCCGATGTGTTATCTGGGGTGCAGGACGAGACCCGAATGGAAAACAAATGTCACTGTAACCATTAAAACTTTTTCCCCAACGTTGATTCAAATGTAAATAGCGCGTCTTTCGCGCCTTCAACTTTCCTCAACAAATTTCCCTAGCTCTTTTATTTCTTTTTTTTCCCTCCTTTATTCTTCCTTTTTCTCCTTTTTTTCCCTTATCACGGTTAACGTGATTTAGGAGTGTATGCCAAGTGCGAACCAGTCGCAGCGCAGTATAACTTGATACAACAAAACTGTTTAAATCAAACTAACAACGAGGTGAAACTCGAGGCGGGAATGCCAACAGCTCGGAGACAATATCTCGAGGAAATGTTCTCGGATACGTAATACGTGCTTACTTGGGCGTAAAACGTGAATAATTTCGCCTCGGTAAAAAGGAACGAGAGTACCTAGAGCTGCGCGTATCGCGGAAGAGTAATAAATAGTAACGCGTTCTCAGCAGTATACGAAGAATCGCGGAGGGTCGTATCTTGCATTCGGAATGTTGAAGAAAATGCAGATTGCAGATGTCAGACCGCGTTGGACCTGGCGGCAAACTTTTGCGGGTCATATTTCATAAAACGCGGTGACACCGTCAGCTGGTTTTGTACTTGAGACTTTAGAATTTAGACAGACCTCGAGTTTCTGTAGAAACGAAATAAGCTCAAGCAACAGCTAGTTTATTCAGATTCAGACGTAATACCACAGCAAAGTCTGAAACTCTGACGTATCTTCTTTTCACCTAAGACGACTTATTTCCTTCAACTCGAATTCCGTCACTTCTAACGTACCAAAAATATTCACTACCCCTCGATACACCTAATTTTCATAAAATAAAAAAAAAAGACATCATCCCCAATGAAGACGTCCAGCCCTCGGGAAGAGGGCGAATTACTTTAACCAAAGCAGAATGATCCCGACTCCATAAAACAGCTCGGATACTCTGAGGTTTCTTTAGAATCACCCGGGGAGACACTAGAGCCTGTTATCCCATCCAACCTTGCCTCTCAGCATCTCTGGTGTCGTGTATCAGCCGATATAAATTATGATCGAAAGACGCGGTCTCAGATACGACACCACTACATCTTCACAGCATGATCATCTGTGTCGCCAAGTGTCGCCTGACAAAGTACCAGCGCAAAGCTAATATAGTTTTATATATTAGCTAGGGAGGAGTGGCCCTAGCATAAAAGTATACTTCTATACTACTTGATGCAGTTTACTTAGAATCTTGGTTGTGGATTCTAGATATCAATCTGGTTTCTGCTGAGCATGTTTTGATCCGTTTATCGCCGCCTTGCATCGTGAG
The DNA here is from genome assembly GCA_963992785.1 of Tenthredo livida. Classification (NCBI taxonomy): domain Eukaryota; kingdom Metazoa; phylum Arthropoda; class Insecta; order Hymenoptera; family Tenthredinidae; genus Tenthredo; species Tenthredo livida. The sequence continues at coordinate 4,246,197 of OZ023071.1, read as the reverse complement.
GATCTTATGACGAATAAATATTCGACATTTCCTTTTCGAACCTAAAGCAGGCGAGCTGTAATTTCTGGCAAAGAAACGCGAACGGTCACGACTGAGAAGGAAAAAGGATACGAAAATAATCAGATGTGATCAAAAAGCATTCGGTGAACTGGATTTCATTTGATTTCGCTTTACTCGTCAGTCACCCTATTGGTCCTGTTGCAGAAAAGAAGAAGAGCTGAAAGGAACTACCGCGATTACTCGCCCCGTCGTACTCCGGGTATCGCGAATCTTCGAGATTGGAAATAATCCTTTCAGAGTTTTAACTGAAATCAGAGTAGTCCTCTCTTTTCTAATCCCACAGAAAAAAAAGAAAACTCCGATCACTCCGAAAGCCGCAGATACGATACGTAGAATCTTGGTAGAACTTTTGAACCTTTGACTTCGAAGTTCGAATCCACACATCTAAGTTCAGGGATACGACGCGATCTACACAGAGATGTGAATTAGTGTGGATTCCGTCGTTGTAACATCAAAAGGTTGAACCTAAACTACACCTGTTCTCACGATGTGTACTGTCCAGGCAAAGTGGTTTCGTGTTGACCAGGTGTGTACAAACTCCGCTTGTTTTATGGGAGCAATAAGTTTGCCGGATTTCTTGTAAGACAATTCGGACAACGAGTGAACGTGGTTACATAAGTTACCAAGTGTAACCGAAACCGTTCTCTTTTTCTTGGCTGGTATTCAAACCGGTGATTTAAAGATGAGGATTTTCATAGCCTGCAAGGATGGGGAGGGAAAAGGAAGAGGAAAAGGAAAAGGAAAAAAAAATTAATGTAAGGTGCGGGGATGTAGGCTGACAAAATATGCTAAAACCTCAAGAGTTAGGCGGACGTGAAGAAAGAACTTTTTCTTTGTCGACTATGAAATAAAATATTCCAATGAGCGGCGCTCCGAGTAGAAGGGTGGCGGATTTCACAAGGCGTCGACGTCAGGTGGGTAGGCAAGTGTCGAGACCGGAAATGGTTGGACTGGTTCAGAATGGTTAGGGGAAAAAGAAGAGACGTATAGAGACGGGGTAAGATCCCGAAGCAAATTTCCATAGGCAAACGTTACTGTCCGCTCTTGAATCTAAAACTCACTTTTACTCTTACGGTTCCGTTTTATCGCGATGCTCCATAAAAACCAAACTGCAAGTATATAAATTATAGAATCAACATTCGCCTACGTAGGCATATTTCGGAGCGGGTTAAATTTTCCGGATGAATAATGATCAGAAATCACATATTTTCACGGATACTTGATCGTTCGAACCAATCCGTAATTTTATATATTCATTGATTTTTATACCATCGGTGTATACGATTGATAACGGAGGGATACGGAGCGACTCTACACTGTACGGAAACAACACAATTTATATTCGCGTCTGTATGTAATCCGATGCGCAGGTGAATTCATTAAATATAATTTGCACGGTCGAATAGAAATTTGACCCACTGTTACGTAATGCGATATTAGAAAATACCAAAACGATACAAACTCATTGTCTCAAATTTCAATGCCTCGTGGGTGTAGGCAAGTATTACGATCACAGTTATTCACTACATATCAATAATAACACCACGTTCTTCAAATACCTTAAATATTTGTGGGGAGTTCATGAATCCTTCGTGATTCAAAAAAAAAAAAAAAAAGAAAAAAGAATGCCATTTTTAATTCTTCAGGCACATCGAGTCATCCTGTAGCAACTGCCAACTGGATAGCAGAAAACCTGCAGTCGTACTTGAATTTTCTTTACAGCAATCTCCGGCTACTCGAGTTATTGCTAAGTGACTGTTGTCTGTGTTTTTACTAACGTTTATAAATGATGTGAAGTTTCCCGTGCTTGCCCCTTTTTATTTGAATTAAAGTTAATTTCGGTTCGCTACGAGGCTTGAATTGTCTGAAACCGCAAACAGAATCTCAGTTCAACCATTGTTGCGATTTTAAGCTGTACGTGTATTTTTCTATCTTTTTCTTTTTTCTTACTTTTCAACCAAAGTGGAATTCTACGAATGAATTTTGGTGCAAGGTTACAAAGCTAAAGTTTGAATTCGTTTCTACTGAAATAACCCATAAATTTCATAACGCAAAAAATTATACAGAGTTACGTTTGTATTACGCCACGCTATGTCGCGTTGAACAAAAACACGCGAGGTATTACTGTGGCCGGGTATTATACAGGCGTTTTTGTCAATTGATGAAAAAGAAAGGTTACTATTGCACGTTTAAATTTTTCACAACACGTCATTTATTGTTATTTATTTTCTCGCGTGATAGACTGCAAATGTAATTTTCCACGAATGAAAAACGAGAATCTACGAATCGAAATATTCTGATAAAATACTGAAATGTACACATACATAGCTATAACTACCAAAGAGCCGTAGATATTAATCATTCACAGGCAAACATATGACTTGTGAACAAAAAATGTATTAAAATTTCCGAAAATTTTCGGTCCAATATCTCTGGTCATCTTTCAAAAGTTCTTTCTCATCCTGTGCAGCAGGAGCGACAACGATGTAAAGGGTTTTATACTCTCATGTATCTTGTATCTATATGTACATACATGTATAATATCTGTCTATAATAAACGTGATTAGGCATAGGTATCAGACGTGGACCATAAAACTAACGAAGGAGACTTATATACAGGTAATAAAACCTGGAGCTGCAATGATATCTTGCCGTTACCTGTAGACCGAGTCCCAACGCCATATCAATGCCCATGGTTATGGTTATAACATGGGAGTATACGACGGTGTATTAAATTATTGTCAAAACGGCAGTGGTTTGTCCGGATTACTTGATTGCCTGCCTTCTGCAGTTACCTCCTTGCATCTTGATTACAGTAAAACTCTACGAAGTTACGGAGCTGTGCAATCTCAAATGCATCATACGAGATGAAATGAAGATCTATGAACGATCAGTAATAAAGAATGAGTAATTCATTGTCATCGACCCGCAGGCTATAGATTGAATTCTAATTTCTTTGGACTTTGAAAAGCTCTGCAGTTCTTCCGGGACGTAAATTCATTCTGTGGAAATACTGAATTGCGACTTGGACAGAGCGACATGCTGATGTGGTTAGCGGTACCAGACATGATCCTCGAAGTGAGCTCCGTGCTTAGTGAAACGCTGAACCGTATTTAAATCCTGGCAACTCGTCCTCTGACGAAAGAGCTCTTAAAACACCGAGTATCTAGTTTATATCGTATTACAACGCCGCGGGGGATGGCTATCGCGTACCCTGCGGTACACGCGTGCACAATTATGTCTATGTATATAGTCGTCGTTATATCACTGTTGCAACAAGCCAAGTGGATACTTGGACGTGTTCAAATTTGAGGACGCTACTACATGCATGAGCCTTCACAGCGTAAACTCAAAGCCAGAAAGCCGACAAAGCTTAAGTTTTTATTGCGGGCGCATCCTTTTCTTCCCTAATATGGTTTTTACGAGGTCTCGACGCTCCTCTACACTTTGTAATTTAATTAACAGAAACTCGTGCCTCGTATGAATGGGAAAAATTTTTACGTCAAGACACCGGAATCCTCATATTCATTAACTTTCTATCCTATCCTATCCGTTCCTAATGTACCATCCTTTCCCCGTCTTATCCTAAGTTTATTGTTACTTGTCTCTGAGCATATACCGAGTATTCCGAAAACTTTAGATAGATGTATGCATATGTGTCGTTGTGTAGGCTTGCTCAAGCGATATGTGGGGGTGCAGAGAGTTCCCAGTCCCTAAGGAACCCGAAACTAATCATCGCCTGGATAATATTAACTGAGCGTGGTGTGAAGGAAAGATTCGAAAGTTATTTGAACATCGAAACCTGGAGGGAGGTCTAATTTATAGAAAATATCGCCTTTCCTCACTCTTCACACTCTCTATTATTATTTAATTAACCTTTCTCCGAGGAAGTCTATCGGTATAACGCTTTTGCTAAAATATACCGTTCTATCCGTAGATTGAATGACCTACTAAATTTGAAAGCTTGAAACGATATTAAATCGAGATAGCAGCTTTCGTGTTTGTCGAAACTGCACTGTAGTCTCAAAAATGTTCTAATTACCAGTAATGAAATCGCCGCTTGAGGTATACGAGTATCGGTTAAATGCAGTAATTCAGATGCACTTTGACTACTGCAGTCAGCAAATAGTGGAGACAAACTCGGCGAGTTAATTTTAACGTTGAATTAACTATACCATCCGTAAACTATACCTTGCCTATTCTCGAAATGTTGGAATTAGTTATTTCCCTGGGTTGTATAATTTGCCAAATGTAGTATTTCGCGAAATAGTAACAACCAGTTTCTTCATTAATCGCCGTCGTTTCATTTTACTCAAGAAAAATTACTTCATAGATATAAGTTATGACTCAAATATCTTTCTGAACTTTTGCGCAATACACAGTTTCACACTCCGTCTAATTGCTTTAAACTCTTTGCCCTAACTTAAAACACTTCGCCTTGCTTCTCCCCAAATAACTCTTCTGCACCGTATTAATTTCTAGTAGGTGCCCACCTAACAACCCCTTTCGCTCGAGGCAGTACTTTCATTTTCTGGGCACCGGGTATTTTCCTCACTCACTTTCGTATTTTTTTTTTTTTTACGCTTTTAGTTTCATTTATTCTCATTACTCGTCTACTGCGTATTTCACACCGTGAAAGGAACGACAAAACGCCGTGTCGACTAATTAGAGCTATCCAAATTCTTACCACGATCTCCTCGATCTCCCAGATCCCACAAATCGAATTCATGCACGATGTCTTTATTTATCGACTTTTTGCTCACTGGATTGTTCATTCCCGTTAGGTATTGACAGATAATCGACTTATTTCAGAAGTGAGTGTCTTGACAGTAACCATCAGGGTCAAAAGACTCCGTAACAAACTGACCAGTATGTAAACGTATTGACAACTGCTCGATCAACGTCCATAGACAGAACCCTAGACATCGTATGCAACCTAGTGTCCAGTCTGCTTATGATGCACAAGTTTCTGAAACCCTGTGAGGTGTCATAGCGAAATTCTCAGACACGGTTCTGAGTCAGTTTCCTTTTAAGATAATGGATTTGCCACGGTTCGTAATTTTTTTTTTTGCTTCAACATCAATTATCCAGCTCAGCTGAGTGGATTTGGTTTGAGGAACAACAGGGCAAAAAGTTGATTGAGATTTCGAAGAAACTGGCTGTGTTGATAATGTTTGAAATTTATTCAAAACAGTTTTTTTATTTTGTAGAATTAATCAAGTTTTTGCTGTTCGTAAGGTTACGTAGATAATCAAGTAACGGCTAAACGGCATGATAACCGTCTTGGGGTTACCACTGGATGAATAAATAATGAGGGGTTTCGTAGCTATCTGAATCATAAATTTTTATATTGCGACTATTAACCCGAAAAACTTTAAATTGCTTTTCTAGAAACCTTGGATTCATGGTATAAACTTGTGTTGTAAAAGATCGTAAAACTATTATCAAACGAAGTCGAATTAAATTCTGCAAAAAATATTCTCACTTTATCCAAAAATTCTTTAACGCCATCTGCACATCTGGATAATGCCAATCAATAATTGGTGACAAAATTTATGGTGTAGAATGTGGATCCATATGCTTCAAAGAAAATCAGTAGTTCAACAAATATGAAGAAATTTAAGACTGATTTGAAAGTCCTTCGTTTAAGACAATGTTTTCTCATACGAGAGGGGTGAAAGGTCGCAATTCCCACAAGAAATTTCATTCGATTCATACGTCTAGTCAGATATATCAATCTGACGTATGCGTGTGCATAAAATGCATGGAAAATTTGTGAATTCGATTTACAAGATCTCAGTCTAGTCCTAAAATTTTCATGAACTCAGATGCATGTCTCTGTTACGTGTGTTACAAGCTTTTGTATCTCTTGCTGAAAATGATAATAGAATATTATGGCATACGCTGTTGAATGAATAATGAATATATTGATGAGAGAAAAATGACCGGGAAACCTTTGATCCCATCGATAATCCCAAGTGCCATTTATCAAAAAGATCTCAAAATGACAAGGCATATTTCCGCGGACAACTCTACTCGATACGCAATCACGATAAATTGCGACAAATAGAACGAGTTCATGTCCAGCTGAGTACACGCGACCTGGCACATATACATGTACTACATAGTATAGTATAGGTACATGTGGCATTTCAAAGTTATTGTTACAAGGGAGAAAAAAGGAAAAAAAAAGTCAAGTGTCTCTCAGCGACGATGCAATACAGAGACAGAACTTTTATGTTTAGCAAATATATAGAGTGTGTCGAGAGCAAAAAATTGTCGCCTGGTTTACAGCGCTCGCCAAAATTATAGAGAAGTAGAGTAGGACATCGCGTTGGAACAGCTCGGATAAATAAGGGTCACTTAAACCGCGAATGAGAGAATTGTGTTTTATCAGTACCCTGCCCAGTGCTGTCAGCTCTAATCCGATAGTTTACCACATAAGCTGTCGTTCATTTTTGGCTGAGCTTTTTGGTTTTTTTTTCTGCGGTACGCGATCGGACATAGGAACGACTTACACTTGGACCTATTTTTTTCTCACTTGAGAGCAATCCGGAATTCTGAATGGCACAGATTCCTTTCTTGCGGCAAACTGAGGGCCGGATATAGAGATCGATTTGGATAAAGAAGGAATGTTCAGTCAAAGAATTATAAGAGCTGTGGGTCTGTTGCTGCGGTCCCATGATTTAGAAAGCATTCGTCGCTCCCGACAATGACTTGAATGAAACCATTCGAAACACTCTAATCTGAACGATACTGTGTATTTGCTACTCGACTCAAAAGACGGGCAGGTCTTTGCATGGAATATAGTGAAATTTCGAGATCGAATTAAACTCTGAAAAAAAAAAAAAAATTCAAATATACTATGAAAACTCTTCATACCAACAATTTTCTGTATTTTTTTTTAATTTTTTATTTTTTTTTACTTATAAAAGAAGGAACTGGTGAGGTTATAGTGCAAGAGTAAGTCAACTGTATTGACTGAGCGAACTTTATAGGCTTTGTATAAACCTTCGCTTTTATAGTCAGCTGCACTTACTTCGGGACAAGCAGGGGTTAAGTAAACATTCTTTACCATCTCAACCCTCGCTTACTCCACTCTCTGAACCTCTGAACCACTGAACCTCTGAACCAGCCCGTCCTTTCTTCTTCACAAAAAACAGGCACGTTCACACGTGCACGTAGCAGCCAGAGGCAGGCCAAAAGCGTTATCGATGTTCGCTCATTACAACTGGATTCAGAGAAAATAAGAATACCTACTTATCTTACTACTTATAAATGTGGGACAGAGCAGGGTTTAAAGTGGTCGCAGATTTTTTACTGCCGACAAGAAAGAAGGACGAAAATAAGACGAAGAAAATCAAATCAAAAAAGAAACAGAAATGGAAAAAATAGGTCTTTGTAAAAAGGAGCTTGCGCGCATATGCTCGTAGCAAATGTACTTCCGGCGTTCCTCGAAGTCACAACTAAAAGTCGAACTTTTCGCGAGTGCCTCTTCGAGACTCTGCGTCCCTCAGTCAGCCTCCGACCCCAAGGCCCAGGAAAGATTCGGCACGGTACTCAACAGTTCGCTGTTTTGGCTGTTCCTTCATTACGGATCGTTCTAACTTATTTTTTCATTTTTTTTGATCCTTTCTTTCTTCTTTCTTACAATTTTTAGTACGCTTAGGCGTTCGCGGTACTTCCGTATTTTAGTACTTTATGGTGTTAAAGCTTAGGCTTTGTGGCGCCTCCGGACCTTCCCGGTTTCCAACCAAAACGCGGAAGGCGACTTAAGCCCAACTCACGATCCTTCCACCGTTACTAGACCCTACTAATGCTCACCTTAACTAGATTACCTCGTCGAATTTATCGCCGATTTGTTGCCAACTAAATTCACGTGTTTATGACCAAATTGTAGAAGTTTTATTTCATATAACAGACTCTTTTATTTAATGTTAACATTTGAACGAACATCAATTAATCTAGTATTTGATGAATGATTGTCGATATACACATATCCTCATCGAATATTTATTTCAGATTGGTGAATGGATGTTGAGAATTTCGGCGAATTTATGAATACTTTGAAAATGCCTAGAATTTTCGTACGTCCTTCGTAATTCTGAGAATGTCTCCTATTATTTTTTTAATATTTGGTACACCCAGAGAAAATAACTTGCAGATAGTTGTAACTTTGTATGGTTGGAAAATTAAAGTCGGGTGGACAATTTTTATAGTAAACTTTACTCTATTTATCGTTCGGCACGCTATAAACGCAACGTTAATTTAACCAAACCCTTATAGTTAACGCGGGGACGTTAAAGAGACAATAATAAATGTACAATTAGACATATTTATAGTAGAAATGTTCACTAAATATGGATGTTCATTATGACTACTTCAGTATCGTACCGCGTATCCTCTGCTATAGTCTTCGGCAGTATGCGTTATGGTTAGATTTACCGATCCATAATCAACTGTTCACGCATTGGTATTTTGACCATATAAAATGATTCCTCCGACTTCTCCCAGAGTCAACTGCACTATGAACTGTTTATAGGATGGCAATGTTACCACACCTGGAATTTGTGAAATATCTCACACCGAACCTTTCATTTCAAGTGTTACTGCAGGTTCATATCTTGAAAAGTATGGATTTTGGTGAAAAAAAATTTCAAACAAAAGTTTCTTGTCTTTTTCATTGGACGAATAAAATGGTGCAGGTTGTTTGTTTGGAAAAATGCGTTCTTTGTGGCTAACAGTCGATACTACGTTTAATATAGTCAACACTAAGTAATAAAGACTAACTTCAGATCTAAATAGAGTTCAGTGGTTCTAAGAGTAAAAAAAATTCCAATAAACGGTCCTTTTTTTCCAACGTAGAAAACGATTCTGAAATAAAAAATAGGGGTTCCAATCTAAAAAAAAAAAAACGCAGTTGACGCTGAAAAACCCGTAAAAAATGCATTTGGCCAGATCCAAACTACACCATTTTATTTCTCCTTAAAAAACAAGAAACTTTCGTTCAATACATTTTTTGACAAAAACCCATACTTTTTAAGATATAAACCTTTAACACTTTAAATAAAACACCCGGTATATACCCGATACTGAGTGTACACACATACATTGTATATATATATACATGGGGCATTTTTTGGCGAGTACACTCAGAGAAATGGGGTTTCTGAAATTATTTAATCTAAATAAATTTTATTTCATCTAAATAAATTTTATTTGAAAATAAACCTACTAGGTGCCTAGTAGGTTCATATACAAATCAAATTTATTTAGATTAAATAATTCAAGGAACCCATTTCTCTGGGTGTATATATACCGGGAAGCACACAGAAGCAATACCATTATCACGTAAGCTATGTTTGATACATTGTAGTATGTATACAAGATTCTAGGGAACTGCCAAATAAGCAAAATATCGATCTTGATTCCTTATTCAGGACGAGTGGTTTGCATTGCCGTAAATGCAAATATCCGTGTCGAGCTGAATCGAGTGAACTTGGAGTGACCCGCATACACGAATCCTCATGGTATAATTTATACACCCAGAGAAATGGGTTTGTTAAATTATTTAATCTAAATAAATTTTATTTGTATATGAACCTACTAGGCACCTAGTAGGTTTATTTTCAAATAAAATTTATTTAGATTAAATAATTTAAGAAACCCCATTTCTCTGAGTGTATATATTTATAGAGGGCCATTTTTAATGTATAATCGATATATAATCGATGTATATAATCTCTTATATATATATATATATATATATATATATATATAATCCCTTATAATATATAATATATAATCCCTTATATATAATCTTTTTTAATCGGATATAGTCAAAGCTATTACCAGAAGTTAGCGAAAAAGTCCTGTAACAAATCTTGCTACACAGCCAATCACAGCGCACTATTTTAGAAACCGAATGCCGTGATTGGTCCTGCGATCCTAAGATTCAATATATATATATATATATAATCCCTTATAATATATAATATATATATATATATATATATAATATATATATATATATAATCCCTTATAATATATAATATATAATCCCTTATATATAATCTTTTTTAATCGGATATAGTCAAAGCTATTACCAGAAGTTAGCGAAAAAGTCCTGTAACAAATCTTGCTACACAGCCAATCACAGCGCACTATTTTAGAAACCGAATGCCGTGATTGGTCCTGCGATCCTAAGATTCAAATTCGCGAATTCAGTCCTGCCCATGGCGCACGCTGAGAAGACGGGAGCGAAGACAGTGAGTGGAGTGCAGTCGAGTGTGGAGTTCGTAGTGAAGCGTGTGGTAGTGCTACAGTTTGCAGCGTGCTTAGTCGGCACAGCAATTAAATCATCCAAGATATCTCCAAGATATCTCCAACAAAAAAAAAAGAAGAAAGAAGTCTATGGTCCTGAACCTCCTAACTACGAACGGTATGTATTAATTTTATATTTCTGTAACAAAGGCTCATGCAATGCTGTTACTGGCTTCGATAATAATAAAGCTCGCTTACAGTCTGAAAAAGGTCTCATGCAGTCTCGTGGTTTTTCATTTTTCACTCGCTTTTTTTTACGGGTCGCGGTTCCGAATAAAGTATGAAGACTCAACTTTAATTCAATCCGGGCTAATTTTCACCAGATACATCCCGGCAAATGTTCTCACTGATTTAGTGATTTCCAAAATTATAAGCTTCATCTAGTAAGCGTAATAATTTGCCGCATCTGTTACCCGGTGATCCGCACGTGTTTCGTTCCAATCTCCCGATTAAAAAAGATTATATATAACTATACAGTAGAACCTCGATTATCCGAACCAATTGGGACCGAGACTAGTTCGGATAATCAACAGTTCGGATAATCGAAACGTGGGTTTTTTGGGATGAGATCATAAACAATATAACACCTTTTTACATAAAAACAGTATATAGATATATATATATATATATATTAAAATTTGACATACATATTAACGTTGAAGTATAAAACTCGAATGCTTTTTTTTTAACTTCTTTTTTACAAAATCATCAATTTTTAATTGGCAAATTGGCAAAATGGCAGCGAGCAACAATGTATCTTTCACGCCAACGTTCGGATAAGGGACCGTAAGTCAAAATGCTACATTGTAGTATAGGGAACGCCGTGCACGCACTATCCCAAAACGTCTTACATAATATCTGAACAGCCCCTAATTGAGTCTTCGGATAATATATATATATATATATATATATATATACAATGTACGGAACTTATTAACGGATAGATGATTATCATGAACCTGTTTTTTTTCTTATGTAGAAGGGTCAATAGAGACGCACATTTAAAAAAAAAATTCTCGCGTAGTTATTTCAGTGTTTCAACAACTACTAATATGGCGAACTTCGTCAGCGACCACTTAAAGGCATGGGGTCTAGAAACTTTAATACAAAAATTCGAAGGTGCGTAGTTTTCTGAACTTGATAGAAAAAAAAAATTCTGGCAACCCATATACAGGGTGTCTTTCAATTAGTCATACAAACCTCCATAGGGCGATTCCTCTTTGAAATAGAAAACTATCTTTCGCAAAAAAAAAAAAAACTTGGAAAAAATACTCGAAAAAAAATAAATAAAGATAGGTACTAAGTTTTTTCTTTCGAGTTTCTTTTCAAGTTTCTTTATTTTTATTTTTAATTTTTTTGCGAAAAATCGTTTTCTATTCCAGAGAGGAATCACTCTATGTAGGTTTGTATGACTAATTGCAAGACACCCTGTATATTACTATAAAATCATTCATATTGCTGCGAATTTTAAGCGAATTATGCAATCTTTCAAAGAAATTCTCAAAATTCTACCACGTTTTTTAAAGTGGGTGAAATGAGCCAACGAAACCAAGATTATACAGTACAACCTCTCAACAGTGCCACTTCCCCTAATCCGTGCTCGGGCACTTCCCCCACTACCATACTACACTCCCGGCGTACAATAAGGTACGAAGGTTACACTTTTTTTTCACAAACGTTTGTAGTCAGAGTGGGGGAACCGAGTTTCTGAGAAATGTATTCCCCTCACAGCCCATGAGCGGCACTATTGAGAGGTTGCACTGTAATTAAATTCATTCATATTTATAGCTGCATATAATAAATTCATTTAGTTTGCACGGATATACTTTATGGGTGATACCACAGAATCCTTGAAAAAAACCATTTTCTATCGTTTTCAACAGCTACCAAAACTTCTAAATAATAAATGACTCCTATAATTCTTAGATTATAGTGAAACATGTAGTGAAAAAAAAATGTAATCTCTTATGCGGCAGATAACCTTTCGCAGAAGTACTCAGAAAATCTTCGAATGGTTTCTTGCGTATATACTTTCATCGCAGAAGATTGAATTTCCATTTCGACACACATTCTACAATAATTCACAAATTGTAGGAAGTGGCTTGCAATTAGACCTTGTTGGTCATTCAAAAAAAAAAAGAAATGGTTTCTGTCAAAGTTTCAGTGGCGTCTAATCTGCAGGGGAGAAATTTCAATGAAAAAGACATTTTTGTTTTTCAAATACTAAAGAAAAAAGGAATTAAAAACTCCCTGCATCAAAATTTAGATTATGGTAGTATGTGTATTGAAATAAAATTTTAATCTGAGTTGAAAATGTATACACAAGGAACCTTTCGCAGAAAACTTTCTGTGCACCGCTGTTGAAAACTCCTTGCGTAGGTATATACTTTCAACTCAGAGAATTGAAATTCACATACTACCATAATCTAGGTTTTGATGCAAAGAATTTTCGATTGGATTTTTTTTTTAGTAATTGAAAAAATGAAAACTCATTTTTATAAAATTACCACTGAAGTCTCCCCTTGATGGCCTATTTTGGAAATACTGATACGTTCAAGAAGAAAAAAGTTCTCTTTTCCTAGAATTATTGCAAAAGCTTACAAGTCTGCCGATTAAAAGCCATGTATATCTACTTAATGGGTCCAGTTCTAAAAATTATATTACTATTTTCTTTTAAATTTATTCATATTCCATGGCGTACCTGGCGTCTGTTATTGATTTTCAGAATAATATGTTCTGTCATTACGCTATTGTATCTTTATTTGTCATTATCCTTTGTAGAAGAAGATATTACTGAAAAAGACGTTTTCCTAAGCATTACCGAGAACCTTCTAAAAGATGTCATACCAAAAGCTGGACTGCGGTATAAGTTTCTCAAAGAACGAGAAGTATTGTTAAACTCATTGAACCCAACAGTGGATGTAGTAGTAAGTATTCCCCCGTATGATAAAGATGATACTATGAATTAAATTATTGCTTGTAGCTTTATGATTTTTCATGGTCGATAAGGTTTGGTTATATTTGAAACGCATGAGGTGAAACGTATCATCGATTATTGCACACAGCTAAGATTATGAAAATATTGATTTATCGGCATCATTTCCCTGTATCTGATCTTCAACAAATTTGTTTATTTCACTTAGTCTTCATATTTTCAGGACGCTTTTCCGCAAGAATCAAATGATACCGATGACACGTTGAGTGTCTCGTCGGTGGCCGGATCAGACACTGGTAGCTCCATGTCGGAACAGACAGGGGCACAAAGAAATTCCGGTCAGGTACTGCACGAAACGTTTTTTGTGATTCATTACTGAATGTTTCTTCATTTACTCACATTCATAAGAAAAATTATACCTGGTCTGTAAACTTTCAGAGGTTGAGAAATTTACTCAAAAACAGTATTATTGGATGTACACTGCTTAAACAAACCCGGCTGACATCGCAGGATAGAAAAAAACTGTGTGTGATCATCATAGATCATCTCCTGGCAACATCACCCAAGTACTTTGATTTTTTATTCCATCCAGTCATATAATCTGTCAGTAACTCCCATTATTTCTCACATTTATGTGTTGGTTTGAACTATTTACATTTTTTTTATTACTTTTTTGCTGAAATTTTCGAAGGGACTAACGAGTTGTATAAACTATTCTATTTCTAGAATAAAAGATGAACAGTTTACTCAATGGACAAACGACATTACACAGATTTTCAAATTTGAAAAATTTGAGACCTACTATGTCCCATACATGGGTGGCCGCCACAAGCGACTAGCTTCTGGAAAATTGTGGGATCGCTATACAAATTTAAAAAGATATATCAAATCCAAACTACAAGTTTCTGCAGAAAAGGAATCTGCCAACGAAGAACTTTCAGATGCCGCTAAAGACAATCTTCTGCGACTGAATACCATATCTCCTCAAGATAAAGATCTAAACACATTGTGGAGAGAAACATCAGCCTATCGAGACAAAGGAAATTCTATCACAGATTATTACTCTAAATATCCAATTTTAAAAGCTCCGATCGGACTAACTTTGGTAAGAGTCGATTTAAAGTTTTACAAAACGTAACTCAATCTCAGAAGTCCAGGCCAATAGACTGTTATGCTTCGCCAACTTCGGTCATTCTGATTCATCTAACTCTATTATAATTTCGATTTGGAATTATTTTCCCAGATGAGATTTATAATGGATATTTTCATTTATTTCTAAAGATTTAATCACATTTCCAGTAACCTTTCCTTTGAAATAGAGAGACTCTTAATAGAATTGTTAGAACCTTAATATCTTCATTGTGGTCGTGTCTTATGCAATTTGCTTTCATTTTAGTTGCAGCAGGATTTCGAGGATTTGGAAATTGTTTCAGATACCTTATTATTCCAGAAAAAGTGGCCAGACATTGCACAGCGCATATTAAGAGTTGCCAAAAATCAAAAAATTGGCCAAGATATTATTATTGGAACAGGTATGCGTATATTTCTTGAACAAGTAATGTACACATGTTATGTTTATTTTGTGGAGTTAAAGATCAAGTTCCTTTTGTTCACAGCTGAAGTATCTATCGAAGGACAAGCTCTACTTGTACTGCCATATTTATTTCGCAGTTCTCTCGTAAAAACTAAAGTTAAAAAACAATGGAAACCTTCCAAACTGGAAATGTCCAACAGTTTCATACTCAGAATTATGGTAAGTTAATCACAAAGAAAGGAACGATGTCACTTACTTTCAGCTAGTCAGATCTACCAACGATTGTTATTTTCACATGATCGTTTCATCAGAAAACTACATTTTTATCATCTCTCATTGAGCACTAGGGTGGTCCTTAGATGGGGTCAACGAAAAATTCATGTTGGATCCCCCCAGATCAGCCCCAAAGAATTAAAAAAAAATTCCCTAATTGTTCCAGATTTTTATTTTATTCCCCTAGTCTCCCTATTTGAGCGGGAATTTTCAAATGATTAAAAAACATGCTTAATCACTATATTTCATACTAAATTTTATTTCATGGTTATTCGGGGGCGAAAAATTCATATTCTCGATTATTCAGTGATATTCATCTTCTTTTCAGTGTAAAATAAAAGAATCATAAATGGGGTATCCCAGGGGAATTGTGTGCTTTATTATTATTATTTTTTCATTTTTTTTATTATTTTTTTTTTTTTTTTGCAAAAAAGAGACACTTGCAAAAATTTTAACTTTAAGTATCGTGAATTGTATTTTGAACTTTGAATGAACATAGCGAGACTAGGGGAATAAAATGAAAATCTGGAAAAATTAGGGAATTTTTTTCCTATTTGGAGCTGATTTGGGGGATCCAACATGAATTTTTTTGACCACATCTAAGGACCACCCTATTGAGCACATTCAAGTCCCTGTAACACAAACAAACCAAAACATGGTAGCGATTCATGTCTGACTTGTTCAGTTGCGTACACTCTTGCTTGCTGAGAATTTTATTCTGTTGAAACATTATTACATTTGATGTAAATTTAATTTTCGAGTGGATTATTATTGTTCAGCTTCCCTATAACAGGTGATGATTATTGGCGCTGTAGTTGTGTAAAATTGACTTCAATTACTTTCACAGAATATGGGGGACTTTGATATGGCATTATCTCGGAAGAGGGACTTGCTACGCTCATATGGACTTTCTCTTCAACCGTTTGTATTGGCTGTAGGCCAGGCTGTGATATCAACTTATCTTGTAATTGATGATTCGAAGTACGAGTGCACTTCCATAGAGAGTGCCGTGGACGCATGTTTCAAGGCATTTTATGCTTTGAATGCAGAGTATCCGCGTGAAGGTGAAATCATTTGGAATTTTCTCCAGAGATTCGTCTACTCAATCGAAGATAAAGCCGTAAGTAACAAACGGTATGTTACGGTAGAAGCGTTATGGACTGAGTTGTGCCAAGTTGACCTAAGTTAAGCTAGTTTATACATGTTTCTGCGTGATCTTTACGAATAACTGATTTCTTGAAACTACATTTCAAACATGATTTTAAAGTGCCATATTTGCGGCAGAGAAGTCGAAATAAAACACATCGTATCGCATATGAAATATGTGCATCATGCTGTGGGAGAAATTAGTGTGCAATGCACTTTTGCCTCATGTTGTCGTACATTTTCAAATATAAGGTCACTTCGACGGCATGTAAAATCTCATGCGACTTTGATTGACAAGGATCCGCAAGTTCCAGCACAACTCAATTTTGTTGATACTAATCAAACAAATTTGAGGTCTTTTTCACCTAACATTGACAACCTGACAGCCTCGACAGTAACTCCTGAATACGATGTCCTTAAGAAAGATGCTCTTACAATAGTCTCTTCATTATACGCAGATTCCTCACTGTCTCGTATACAGGTGAATCGTATTGTTAACGCATTTGATAAATTACTTCATAGCGATTATGTGGAGAAATTGAAAGATTGCGTTGTATCTTCTGTAACTGCAGAGCAGAAAGATCTGCTTTCGAAAAAATTCGAGTCCATGCAAGACACATTTTCGGAGTTGTTAACTGAACATTCGAGGCTGCAAGTATTGGAAAGACATAAATATTTTATTAGGCCAGAACCTATTTTATTAGGATATATGGAAGTAAGGGGAAGAAATGGTGCTCTTGAAAATAAGGAAATATATGGGCAGTATGTGCCATTAAAAGAAACAATAAGAGCTTTTTTTGAAGTGCCAGAAGTATTAAAGAAAACACTCAATTATTATTATTCATTGAAAGATGATTGCGAAGAAATTGAAAATATTATTCAAACAGAATATTGGAAATCCAAAGTAGCAGCGTCTGATTTAATCGTTTTCCCTGTATTTTTATATCAAGATGATTTTGAAATAGGAAACCCATTAGGGTCCAGAGCAGGAATTCACAAATTATGTGCTACATACGCTCTAATTGCTTGTCTACCACCTGAATATCGTTCTAAACTTCGAAACATATTTTTAGTTCAACTTTGCCATTCACAAGATGCCAAGTCTTTCGATAAAAGAATAATGTACAAATCTCTAATCGATGATCTTAATGATTTGGGGATGAATGGCATTCAATTCTCACTTCACGGTAAAGATATCAGAATTTATTTTCAACTCGCTCTAATTATAGGTGATAATTTAGGGTTGAATGGAACTCTAGGATTTGTAGAGTGCTTTCGTGCTAATTTTTCATGTAGATTATGTAAAACATCATATTTGTCATCGAAATCGCTTTGTTGTGAAGATGTTGCTACTTTGAGAAATAAAGACAATTATGCTTCAGATTTACTTCGTGATACTAAAGATACGGGAATCAAGGAACCATGCGTGTGGAATGCCATAAAAGGTTTCCATGCGGTTGACAACCCTTGCGTAGATATCATGCACGATATTTTAGAAGGCGTAGGCAGATACGAATTAGTTTTGCTTTTGCGGCATTTGATTTTTGATAAGAAATATTTCACTTTAGACACCCTGAATTGTAGGATGAAATACTCCAATTATACTCACAAATGTAATCGACCTCCGCTAGTAAACATTGATGATTTAAAAGCATCAAAGTTGAAAATGTCAGCTTCGGAAATGCAAACTTTTATACTCAACGCAGGCTTATTGTTTGGTGATCTGATTCCAGATGAAAGTGATGAATATTGGGAACTTTTCAAACTACTTAGACAAATTCTTTCAATCTGTTTGCAAAAATCTATTTCTAAAGGGACATCCACATTAATACTGTCTTTAATCGAGGAACATCACAGGCTGTTCATAAAACTGCATGGCAATAAGTTGATTCCTAAGCATCATAATATGCTTCATTATCCCGGAATAATGGATAAAGTTGGACCTCTGCGCCATATATGGGCAATGAGATTTGAAGGGAACCATCGCCCGTCAAAAAAGTCTGCTGCCGTTACTTTTAATCGTATAAACATTTGTCACACACTAGCTCTGAAGAATCAATTAACTTTTTCCAATACTTTAATACAAAATCAACCATTCTCGGATGATATTCGTTTCAAAAAAACTAAACAAAAGCAAACCGTACTTAGTGACTTCCTTCCTGATGCCCCAGACGCCATAAGTATTAAATGGGTTTCTGTGAATGATGTTAAATACACAGTTGGAACTGTGATTTTGATAGGTATTGACGAATTGCCTGTCTTTGGAAAAATTCAACTTATTTATTTGCAACAGAAACTTCCGGAACCTCAAAAGTCTGACTTTTTTTTCTGTGTGAAGGTTGTTGAGTGCGAATATTATAACAGTCATTTACAAGCTTACGCTGTTCATGATACAAATACATTACAGCGTATCCAACTCGAATCAGTTATTTGTGAAGATCACCTAAACATTACGATAATGCCTTGTGGGACACCATACGTACAATATTGAAACCTATGTATCTATATATATATATATATATTCTGATATAATGATACAATGGTATGATGCAAACGTTACCTAGAGATTATTATTGTATTGATGTCTTGGACGAATAACCTTACGTCTCCGTAGATACAACTACACAGCAATTTCAGAGTCGCTCGCCAGATGTAATGTTATTCGTCCAAGCGATCCAGATAATATAATAATGTAAACCATCTGTAAATTTTATTTTATCTTCTCTTTGTTCGGTCATGAAAATGTAGTTGCAAGAAACATCGGGCAAAGTAGCTTTGATCAGCTGGACATTTTTTCATGCTCTTGTATTATAATATATGTACCTAATCTTACGTTATGCCAAAGACAATTTATTTATGAAGGACATAAATTGATTTAGATGTGTAACACAAATTTAAACTTTCGTTCATCCAGAAGCTTTAATTGTTTAAAAAAGTTTGTTAAGACACAAAATACAGATAACATTGTTGAACTTTAGAAAGCTCAACGTCGCACTAAGTTTTAAGACTGTGTCGATCTCCATATTATTGTACTGCTATATTTTTCTAAGAAATAGTTACGTTTATCCAGAAATTTTCATTGTTTAAAAACGTTGATTAAGACGCGTCTCGCGAGCCACTCCGAAATTGCTCCGTAGATACAACTAAACAGCAATTTTAGAGTCGCTCGCCAGATGTAATGTTATTCGTCCAAGCGATCCAGATGATATAATAATGTAAACCATCTGTAAATTTTATTTTATCTTATCTTTGTTCGGTCATGAAAATGTAGTTGCAAGAAACATCGGGCAAAGTAGCTTTGATCAGCTGGACATTTTTTCATCCTCTCGTATTATAATATATGTACCTAATCTTACGTTTAAAAGTTTGTTAAGACACAAAGTACAGATAACATTGTTGAACTTTAGAAAGCTCAACGTCGCACTAAGTTTTGAGACTGTGTCGATCCCTATATTACTGTACTGCTATATTTTTCTAAGAAGTTGTTACGTTATTGTGAATAAAAAATCTTTTGGAAAAGATACAAGAGTTTTCCATTTCTTACGTGATATTATCACGTAGTTGGTAGCATATTACCCACGTCAAACTGGTTCCTGTCCCTTCCTATAGGCTACATTGACTTTAATTTCGGGTTGAATATACTATTCACCTACCATTGTCTGAACTTTAGATATTGTCAAACGGAAGTTCCTCAATAATTGAGTAAGCAATTTAAAATTGCTAAGTCAACTAGCTATTTTAAGTAAATGCAACTATAGAATCCAGTACATTTGACGTTCACGAAAGGCGCAATAACTGTAGTTATATATTCACTGTGTCTGCATACTTGAGTCAGTTTCAACTATAGATATATGTGTAACAAACTATAGAATATTGTGCCAATAACTAAGCTCTGAAGTCAATTAACACAATTACTATGGTAAAACTAACATCTGGATTAGATACAACAACATGTTGAGTTTTCATCAATAACTATACTGAGCTCTAGGACTGGTATATAATATAGTGTAAAGAAATATCCATTATAATTGAAATATCTATTTTTGTTAGTGTGTACAACGCGATATTACAGTTGAAAACAATTATCAACAACTAGTTTTACTTGATGGAAATGGTCAATATTAATAAAATAATTTGTTAGATCAGACTAAATGAATATAGTTTGAACGACTGTACATACATGGTCAGGTCTCTATATTGCTACATTGACCATACGACTTTTGTCAAAATTAACGGTAAATTTATAGTTCAGAACAACATAATTTGATAAGTTCTAGTGACTATAAATTCGGACTAGCACCTCAGCGAACAATAATTTATAGTGCAGTTGACCAGATTTTTCTCTGAGTGTAGGTTGGCCAAGGAAAGTTTAATACCCGACGACTCTACCTGACTCGAGTCTGCTTTATAAATACCAATATCCAAGATCAATATGGAGCGTTGAATAAGGTTGGGTCGGACCTGATTCTATATAGGATAAGATGGAAAAGTCACGCGCCAAAAGGCCGTAGGCCTGCAGGAGGTGCGCAAGGACGTGTCGTAGACAGGAGCTTCATGTTGGGATAACGACAAATGAAAATGCGACATCTGCCAATCTACTTTGCTCGAAAAAAGGGTTTGACAGATATTGTATACGCCAGCCGCAATCATCAACTATTATGTCTATCACACAATATGGGCAAGTATATATTATTACATGAATATATTACCTATACGAATGTTCGTGCTTCACTGCCAGAAAGAAGAAGAAAAAAAAAGAAAAAAAAAATCGGAAGGAAACAGGCAGGGATGAGGTAAACTCACTCGTGAATCATTGTATTGATTTATTCATTGAATTATACGTTTTTTTTTGTTTTTTTTTTTTTGTAGAAGTATACGAGATACGAAAAAATTTCGGACTTTCGATGCTGTCATAAGAGTTATCGTATTCGGCATTATTCGATAGCCGTTTCGCCCGCTTTGAAATTGATCAAAATCGTCCCGCAAGAAGGCGAAATGGCAAGATATAAATTGGTCCTGCAGTGACATTTAGCCTCGTCTCGATACTTTGGCGGAGGTGAACGCGGGATTTGGTTGGGTTTAGAGTTGACGTAGAATGGTGGTAGACACTGGTTTTTCTTCGAATAAATGTGCGAATGCAAATCAACCAGGCGAACAAGTAGGAGGAGACTGACTGATCGATGTAATCCCGAATTCCGATGGGTAATTAGTAACCTCTCGACCGGCTTGATTGCGTCGATTTTTCTTCCTAATCGGTTGTGTTAATTATCGTAGTCTCTTTCGATACACCTATGAATAATCGCACATTAGATACCTCCCCGAGTCTTAGACCCGAATTCGGAAACGCGTGGGCGGAATCATCATTTTTTTTTTTATATGATTCGTTCTTAGGGTTTTTATAGGAATGGATATTGGAGGATACGCGAGAATCTTGCGTCTATAGAGCTTCAATTACCCTACATTATTTGAATGCAGCGAATCCAGAAAACGGAACGAAATAGACAAAGATAAAAAGCCTCGCAAACGCAGCGGTGGCTTGGTAAAGACAAAGGAGAGATTAGCCGGATGACGGTTGTAATTTAACAGACGCAATTAACATTTAGAGATGAAAATAACCTTATCAAAGGTTCCTGTCGCCGCGAATTACTCGTTGGTATATATAGGTACATACAGCTACTACAATTTCGCTCGTATTATTCATTCAGGTCATGACAGGGTCTGCGGGACAAAGCGAAATTGTTTTCGAAAAGGCTTATAAATTTGAACTTGGGAACATAAATTGCAATGGCAGCGAGTCAATCGGTCACCCGGTCGTTCGATAAATTGACAAATGCTATTGATCTCTAATAAAATATAGGAACGGAATTCAGCCAGACCTAATTAGCCCGTAATTATTTCAGAATTATTCCCTCATGTATACCACATTCCATTATCGGCGTTCAATTTATTCACAGAGCATTGAAAATATGGCTTTAATTGGGCCGATTAGCATTACGCCTTTTTTGTTCAATTCTGAATTCACGATTATTAGTCGTAATGCCTACGTACTCTAAACCATTGCGTTGAATATGCAGGCTACCCTTTTTTTTTCTTTTTTAATCCAACTGCATGCAACTCCTTATGTAGTTATACATCGCCCGATAAATATTCGAATGGAAACCCTAATGCTTGTATTTTTCACATCAGTTCACATTTCGTAACGAACAATGTTAATAATTACGGGAAATAATCACGGAATAATGCCGTTCAAAAACCGATAACAACTCGCGTATACTATGGTAAACACGGGATGATAAAATAAAAAAAAAAACGCGGTGTGAAAAAGGGGAATGATTGGTTTATTTAATAAAAAATTAGCCTCGTTCAAAATTTAATTGAGATTTTTTTCATCAAAGGTTCGGGAATATGTACCCATATGGATGATGAAGGCAAAAGTACATACATGCTCAGGAAATGATACGATACAGAAGAAAGGAAGCGTGATATTAGATTTTTACGATTATTTACAAGACTCCGGGATATAAATGTTTAACCGGTAAATATTCGTACACAATATACGGAAGTAAAGCAAAGATTAATAAAGAAGCCTGTATATATATACCGATACATGTGTGTACGTAGGTATAGTGGTACCAGGTATACAGAAAAAAAAAAAATTTCAACCAATCGATGAAGAGACTTGAAATATCGATGCGAATTTCTGTGAGCTAAAAAATATTCCTTCGATTTGAGGCAATGGGATTTAGTTTAGTAAGCTCGATCATCGTATCCCCATAGAATGATGCACGAAACGCATCTATCGCTTTTGGTAACAATGACCGTTGATTTCCCTCGAAACATCAACCTGTTTCACAAACAGTGCACAATCTATGACGCAGCTTATTCAGGACTGTAGTTTCTGATGGATTCGTAGTCGTGATTCCTCTGAAACCAATCAAGACGCGATTCAGACTGACGATGAATCTCGAATGACCGCCAAGAGATGCAGCAGGACGCACGCTACAGCCCGGCATCTGCTAACTAGAATGTTTATTCCCAACTCTGGAGCACTTAAATGCTATAAATCATAGTGGAGAGTATGAGCAGGCACATTTATTAATTTAACCAACTGCCATAGATCCTATTATACGAAGTTACGAAGCAGAATCTGATTAGTTGCGTTCAGGGTCGAGGGCTTCTTGTAGTCCAAGATCAAGTCACAGCCCAGATATACTTTACTGACAATACTTTTACCCAGAATTATGTCAAGTCATGGACCCCACGTGGACCGATGTGGATTATAGAAAACACCACTGCGCAGCAGCCCTCAATGCAATTAATAATTACAGAAATACATATCGTTTGGATATTGATCTGATTGTGAATCGAAAGATATGTCGCTTCCAATCATCGTGATAGATTTTTCATAATAGCCTGCGCCTTGAATTACATTTTACATGCTCAGCCCACATACGGATCACTGAAGATCTCTCATGTGTTTTCCGACCTATACGAGCAGGTCTTAACTTTTCATACAGCACTCAATGTGTGGATACTACATACGTGTCTGGTAGCGTGTACTATATGGACATTCTCTTGTCTATACGTATGGCCCCATGGGTGCTTCCATTGGTTGAGTTTTCCCATCAATTTTCGAACATTTCTCTGCCCTCGTAAGACACCGTAACTTTCAGGCGCCGATTCATCTAGTCCGAAATACTGGATACTATATAAGAATCGTTCGTTGTCAGTCCTTATTCTTATGAAATCTCAAAGGAAAAAAATCGCCCAAGAAAAATGAGGGTCGAAAATCTAGGAGCCATTGCTATAAATTTCATCATCCCCGTGCAGATATAGGTGAAAAAAAATCGAAAATGCATAATGGGTACATAAATTCTATCCAGTATACGTTTTTTGTCGAAAAAAATACTTGTCAAATTATCTTGATATATCTATTACAACGGCATGTAGGCGTAGCTGTATAGACGATATAACGCAGCTACGACAGGCTCTATATCAAGCATATACCTATAATGATATTATTCATTACTGGTTGATTTTTTTGGATGAAAAAAAAAATCCCTTCTTCATTCGTTTAGTGCATTTATCACCATAGTAAAGTGGAGTTATTTTAACCGCCTCTTAACCAACTATCGAGAGTTTAGCTGTTATTTTCTTTTTATCATGGGCCTTCCTTGTCAGTCCCCAACGGATTAACCAGAGAGTGGATACAGTACGCGGGTGGCTTGTGGGGACGGGGATGGGGATGGGGATGGGGATGGGGATGGGGATGGGGATGGGGACGGCGATGGGGACGGGAACGGGAACGGGAACGGGAACGGGGACGAGGGTGCCAATAAAAGCGAGGGTCACTACATCACGCGGGCAACGTCCAACAGCAACAGAACCAGCACCAACTACCTCCAGCGATACGGTCCAATATATTACACAGATAGGCATGCTAATTCACCTCTATCCCCTGGCTCCCGCACAACAGTAAACCGCATACGTATAATACACATACATGCACGTGGCTTTAGGTCGTGTGTATTCCTAGTACGTATACAGGGTGAACCGTAAAGTACTTTGCTTTAAACGTATTTATTTCGATTTAAAAATCGGGTGGATTCAATTTCAAAATTTCATTTATCACAGTGGGAAATTTTAGCGCGACCAATCGTAATTTTTCAACGAATTTCAAATTTCATTCTATCTATTCCTAAATGGAATTTTAACTTCTTTTCCTTTTTTTTTTTACGGTTTTGGTTGACGAAAAATCATTCCTAACTCGTTTCGACGAGCCATTCTGTATGCTGTAATTTACATGCTTTAACCGGTAGGACCTATAGACCCGACATACCTATTATACCGTCGATGGTGGTCCATGCAACTAAATC
Organism: Tenthredo livida; assembly: GCA_963992785.1. Taxonomy (NCBI): domain Eukaryota; kingdom Metazoa; phylum Arthropoda; class Insecta; order Hymenoptera; family Tenthredinidae; genus Tenthredo; species Tenthredo livida. Next base: position 4,221,050 of record OZ023071.1, on the reverse strand, counting down.
CTGTACATTGCGTTCTATTTAGAATAGTATATACCGATCTATGGGTTTTCGAGGTCTTGGTAGGCCCTGGATTTTCGTGGCATTGGATTCTCGTTACCTTCCGTTACCTGGCATGGCTCGATTTTGTCAGGATAACGATTTTATCGCCGGCGGATTACCGGCTCCAAATTTCTATGTACGTATACTGGAACAGCAATACCAGTGCTGCGAAGTGGAACGCTTTGAGCATTTTAACGGATTGTCACGATCCGCGTACCTGCAATTTGTCTTTAGAATTGCTCCTGAATAGCATACTGCAGCTACGAAAACGTATTATTGTATTTAAACGAATTTAATCGAACTTCAGGCTAGCTGAACACACTCTGGTCTTTAATTTTTTTCCACGATTCCTTCAGCTGGTTCTCAGTTATTTAGCCAAAATCTATCGCTGCTTTCTCAGGTGTTAAATTACCCCAAGCAAAGACGTGAATTTTTTGCGAACCAGATGGCTAAACGTGAAACAGAAACGCAGTATACAGCGCATTAACTTCGGGCTTCACACCCGGTGCTAGCAACTGAACTGAGCTTTACAGCACGAATCACTGCAGTATATTAATTAATACGAAAACTTTCCGGCTACGCTGTTGAAAAGTTCATATTTTCCCAATGGTCCTGCCCACCGGACTTCAGCTCTATTATACAGGAACAGAATGACGTTGTTCTATTCTAATGACAGCCTGGGATACGTTTCTCGACATAATCCTACACTATACTATACGACCTGACATTCTTCTCAAAAAAAAGGGAAAAAAAGAAAATCCGCTAAAGGGTACGAAGGAACGAGAGAATAGGAGGAAATATAAGTATTTTCAAATATGACCTAATTATGATGATAGAAGATAAAGGAACAAAGGAGAAGACATTATATACAGTCTCTGAAATTTTCTCTGTTACGTATAGTCGATGACATGATCTTCGCTTCAAGGTGCTTGTGGAGATTCGTGGTCAGCGATATATCATTCGCTATTAAACTGAAAATGTGTCAGACCGGGGTTACTAGGCGTTAGCAAGTTTGCAGTAGAACTTTAGAAACTATTTCATAACTAGAGTATGGAAATTTCCGATATCATCAATTTATATCCATGTTATAGCTACTAGCAATTTACTTGAGTTCGTTTTCTGCTTAGTTTGGTCTCTTTTTATTTTCACTCCAGCGATCATCAGTGGAGAGATATGGTACATATTATACATTGGGAGAATTGGGATGAAGGCAAAAGCTGATAGTGTGAAATCGGATCCTAATACTCGGTATCCTATACTTCCGTTCCTAGTCGAGAATACGGAGGACCGATTCTCCGCGAGAAGCTGCAGTGAGGTGAAATTAAGTTTCTTTTTATATAATAATTTTACCCTCGATATTCACAGTCTACAGATTACAGTTCGTGAAGCTCGGAAGTTTTCCCTGCGCCAACCGCCACAGCACACGTTATTTCATTACCCACCCGACCTTTTCCTAGCCGACCGCACTCAACCTCTGCCGTTGGAGGTCCTGCGCTCTTTTCCACCTATTTTTCCATCCCACCCTTGCCGTCCCTCTTTTTCCACTTTATCGTTGCGCCGACCCGGCACGACCTCGTCCTAACCGACTTTTATATTAATTAATTTGCTCAAGAGTTTTAAAGACTTATTGCACTTCAATTAACTCTATTTAAATTGCACAATCCGGCTTACGCCGCCACGTATTGGTCCTACGTGGGAATGGAAGGTAAAAAATAAAAAATTAAATAAAAAACTAAGCCACCCTAGTTTGCCGGTTCTTCAACTCCCAAAGTCTGACTGGGATCCGATGCCTTTATATACCGTAAGTACGCCTCGCTTGCAGGCTGTACCTACTGTTCAGTCGAGTATATATATATGGAATCGTATGATATGCTTGGAAGATAATATAACTATGAAAATAACGAAAATGAATAAGAAATGATCGATTATTTATATAAACCGGAAACTACACTATTACGGCATTGCTGATGTCTAGCAGACAACGTTTTAGTGAGCAGAGTGAAATTTCTAAGACAATCGGAAGCAGGAACAAATACCGCGGTAGATTTTCTCGAGTAAAGAAAGATTAATCGACTCCGAAGGATTCGGGGTAGAATTGAAAGGACACGATGGGAGGTATATCAGGTAATAAAATACTGAGATCGATCCGTTCTTTCACATCCCACTATCATCTCATCTCATCGTCTATTAAATAAATTGCAAATAATATCTTGAAGAGTGACATTTCTTCAACTAGACAAAAAAATTACGCGCATAAACTTCATCCTCGCGCTCTTCGCGCTCTTCGCGCTCCTCGATCTGTCCGTAATTACAATTCAACCAAACTTATGCCCATCGCTGAGATGTGTCAAGTATTTAATCAAAGCCAGGTCGAGGCTGGGTGGGACAATGGATGGCGGTGGGGACCACCCCTCGCGACGCCCTACCGCCTGATGCCAGTATGACTGGGGGTGCAATTATGTCGACCTCATTCCCGGACAGCTTTACTCCTCTCTCTCATTGTACTCATTCCTCTCTCCCCACGTTTCCTCCTTCCTCTGGCCTGCCTGGCCCTACTCTAACCACTAATTCGGCACTCCGCTCTCGGCTCTCCGATATTATTTCTCCTCTTTCGTTTTTTTTTTCCTTTCCGTTCTTTTTTCTTTTCTTTCTACTTCTTTTCTTTCCGCTTTTTATTTTTTTCCCCCCGTTTTTTTCCTTTTTTTTTTTTTTTTTTTTTTCGCCAACTGGCTCTCTCGCTAGGTCGTCTCCGCCAGGAGCCATTACGTCCGCGTTACTTCAGAAAACAATTAGCCTCACAAAGCGCGAACCAACTCTTTCTCTGAATATTGTCACCAGAAAAAAAATATGGACTCAATGGGAAGAGCGAAGAGCTGCTGTCACCGCGTAGGCCGGAAACCACCTGCTACCGATTCGCTACAGCTGCTACCACTGTCTGGCCCTCACGGTATTCTATCCCTCACACGGTTAATATATATAATATATATATGGTATGTATATATTTATATATCTATTTCGTTGTATCACTCTTCCTCTTCGTTTCGCATTTTTATTTTCAGCCAGTTTACTTTACACTCTCTTATGTCGTTCATATCCAGAGTAAATTCTCTCATACGTATATTAACTGTTTATTAAACATTGCAATTATACAATAGGCTCTTACACACGGTTTAATTTGCGGCTTGTGTAAATAGAAGCGAATTTATTCCCGTATAGATATATACCTACAACGGAGTAGAGTTTTCCAATAATTTAGATTTTCATCCGTAAGGTGAAACGTGGGGTATCGTTGCAATTATATCTGTAACATGTATATGTACAGCCGTAACATAATACAGCGATCTTGGTCAACGCCTGAATTAAAAAAAAAAAAAATTAGTGATAAAATTACGAGACACGCAAAGTGAGCAACGCTAAAAGAACATTACGATTTACTTATGAAAGTATATAAGAATATTTTCAGTTTTATTTAATACCTCGGTTACCGCGATATCGCCACGATATATATGTATATATATCACGATACAACATGTCGTTGTGCAATGAAACTCTTTATTGCCGTGCCTATACCTATACCCTGCACCTATGGAAAAAATTTACTCTCGTCACAAGAACGTGGGAGCAGCCTAACGTTGCATGCGCTTGATTACAGTCGTTGATCGATCGACATGATTTCATTATTTCATTCGTCGGTCGACGGTGCAGCAATTAGTACCAACGTACAATTATCTTAGCCTTAGGTAAAGGGATTTCAAATCGGTTTGTGATAGTCGCTTTAAATATCGATTGATATTATAAATTGGTGTGAGTGGTAGAAATTTTATATCGGCTACCCACTTGCATTCAAATTTCATCCACCTATGTGAAATCTACTTGGATGTAAAACAAGGTTACTATAAGAAAGAAAAAAAGAAAGAAAAAACAGAATAAACAGTACGAACCCATCTCTCTCGGGACTACAACGAAAAAAAAAAAGCAAAAGTAGTCCAAGTATATCGACTCTCATACTTGTGTTCTTTATTGGTTTTTCTTCGTAAATAAAATGAAAACTCGCGAAAAACTTTCCAACTTTCGGCAAGCAAATAAATTTTTTTTTTTTTTTTCTGTCTTTTTTTCTTCTTCTTACGAATACCTCGACAAGACTGGGCCAAAACCTTTTGTGAAAGAAAATCTAATTTTGTTCTAACAATTTCTTTTCTTTATTTTCTTTTCTCTCCTTTTCGTCAAACTATACACCTGTTCACTTTGGTCTATACCAACGAATCAATCATGTAACAATTCTCCTCCACACTGTGAATCGGCTTCTCTTTTTTTTTTTTACACTCATTCCTATTTTCCTACTTGTTGATGAAAACTATAATACCTTTAATTGGCCAGATATTTTCCCGATAGTTATTCACATTAGGAAAATATCGATAAGATTATGTCCGCTCTGGGGATTGAGAGGTTCCCAAAATGCAGTTCGGGGATCTTCGTTCATCCAGCAATATTCGATGGAGTATCTAGCAATACGTAATGCAATCCACGTACGTCAGGCCGTCTGGGACGTCAGAAATGTTTGTATATAGCTCTGTCTCGTATTATGGGACGATTAAGGTGGTGATAAGCCACCACCGAGGGAGATGGGCTGGCATGTGACGTCATCGGACAATCTATAGTTATTAGCGGAGATTACAGGCCCGCTGGCAATCTAACGGAATGGCTACCACCCCGATGCAGCCTCACACCCTCCGTCATCCTTGGCCAATCACCGTTCTATTCGATGTATTGAATTAATGCCAATTAGTCCCCGAGTTCGAGGTAATCATTTTTGTTATCTTGCATCGATTTGGGAAATAAATTCTGTGGTTGTGGTTTCGGGTGATAAAAATCACTCGAAATATAGCCAATTAATTACAGTCGATCCCCAGTTCTTCGCCAGTCAATTATATGTACCTATGTACGAATCTATAATTCGACTTTTTTTGTTTTTTATCTTTCTGAAAATTATTACCGCGTCGCATCTTCCTCCCAGCTATGATTGACACTGAAACATCAACTGGGAATTATCGCGAGCGTTGACAGAATGCAGAATACAAACAGGCGAAACACCCCCAGCAAAGCTCTGTAAACTTTATTCATGGATTGCGAACTGACAAGTCAGACCTAAACCCAAATCCCTCATGATTGACTGTCAATTATTTTTGATTGGCGTCAATTCGTACAATTTACACTAAGCCTTGTCAAGATGGATTTCACGGCCATTCGCGAACGGGTTTCGCGTTTTTACTTCTCCAAACGCAATACGGCTTCGTACCTTTATTTTATGGATATTTTTTGAATCACTGTATCAGATTCAGAAATAGGAAGTTATGGGTATGTCAAGGTGAGGTAATTATATTATACATATATACCTATAAATATACGTGTAACTATTGACTATACTTTCTCAGGTACGGTGTTAAAAATAAACTATGGCTGCAATAAATTAGAGTAGTAATTGTACAACGGATCGACCTTTTGTTCAGCTCCGTTTTTACTAGTTGTATAAAACGTCGAAATAACAGTCTGAAAGAGTATTTCTTAGCACGAATAAGCCCTACCTCCTATACCCGCGAATACCAGAATAGTGAATACCACAACTGTTTGTGATAAGAAGCAGGATAGGCTGACTTTACCTGAGCAACGAATAAAAAGAGTCTTGCGTGTCGCTTACTTCAATACGGTGGTATAATTTTACCATAAACTTCGCTATTTTTGCCAACTCAATTAGCATAACTTGCAGATTTTTAAGGTGCACTTCGCTCGAGAAATCATCATGCATGTAGGTATAGAAATCTCTTCACTAATGTTGGGAATAAATTCATTAATAATTTTACGCATGTTTAGTACGAGACGCGATAATTTTCTGACACATGTTTTTTTTACGAACAAAAACTTGATAATTATCATTACCAATAATTATAAAACAGGTTACCAATCACCTCCGAGATTACATTAGATTGTCAGCTCTAGATCGGGCTTGACTACATAAATATATATTATGAGCGTGTTGGTAGGTCGTGAAGATCACACGAGTGATTTTCGTTCATCACATGATCGTGTATATAGGTATAGGAAAACGGGTAGGAGTTATGCGACGATCCTGATAGTAGAGAATATGTAATATATATATATATGAAAACGAAAGAATGAAGAGTAATAATATGAAGGTACGTTGTATCGCCGGGGGCGTTGAGTGGAGAGACGTAATTTATTATCATCAAGTAAACATTATCCGAGAGGATATTCGATATCTTGACTTGATTTGAGTTTGTGAAGAAAAAAGAAAAAAGAGAGAAAAAAAAAAACGAGAAAAAAGAAAGAAAAAGAGAACAGAAAAAAAGAGAAAAATTGAAAAAAAAATCTCTTTGTTATTTTTCACAGCGTTGATATGAAAAGCCGTTAATAAACAGGGAGCGTTATTAATGTCCGTACGAAATTCTAACGAGGCTAAAATTGGGGCAACAAACTGACTCTGGACGGTATAGGGGGACGAAAATGACAGTTTGTCGCGGTGTGACTACGTGTATACCTACGTGATATGATGAATCGATGGGAAAATGCTTTAAACGAGCCACGTGAACTTTCTGACACCGTTTGTATCGGAAGCGATTATAAATCGTTTGATCGGGAGAGCATTGTGTCGAATAAATCAGTGATCGATCGGTGGTAGTTGTCTCTGTGGCGATCGTGGTTCGTTGGGGTAAACGAGCCGCAGCATACCTATATCATACATTATACAATTTCGACTCATAGCCGAAGTAATATAACATGCCGAAGGTTGTAAGTCATTTCAGTTCTTTGCCAATATATCGATATTATAGGCTCCGGATTATTGAGCAATATAATCGACAGCTGACAAAATCAATGATTAAATAGTGAAAAATTTATTGAAAAAATGCGTGCGAGGCTGTACTCGCTGCGACAGCTTTGTTATAACTAATAGAAAGTTCTGATATAGGTGCAGATGCTTATGACATTTTTATTGATGAAAAACTATAACCTGAAGAGAAATCTTGAGCGCCCGCACAATTTTATAATTAGTAATTAAACAGAACGACGTCAAATGCAGCTGACGGGTTTTTCGTCGCTAGCAATTAGGAGTCAGTCAGTCAGTCAGTCTAAATGCGTCACTCCACCACTTATTATTCTTGTAGCCACCAGTGAACGCGTATATAATGTCCGCAAACAGCCCGGTTATGTCTCTTTCGTATTCGGGTTTGTCTGTGGTTGAGATCCCAGACGTAGCTGTATGGACCACCCAGAACGTAACGGAGTCCTTTATTTCGCTCTTTCTTTCCTTCTTTCTTTATCCGTTTCTTACTTATTTCTATGGCCCATCAACCTGCCATTGCCATATTCCTACACCGAACGTACATATCCTCTTTGTAAGTGCAGCTTTTGCCTCATCTTCGATCTATATTCGTCCGAGTATCTATGTATACCAAAGCGAGGTCTGTTGACTTGCCACCCATACTGTGAATGGTAAATGATCAACGAAAGCTTCGAGTGGTACAAGCACCTCAATTATCGTAACACGATACCGCTTCTGGACTCTAATAGTTGATTGATAGCTGATATTATTTGGTAACACATCGAGTCAAACGAAACTATCGAGGGAACGATGAAATAAATTCACAGCTTGTGTAGTATATGAACTGTGGGTACATATTCAATCCCATTCAATTCGATTCGGGCAGATAAACGTCAACTATTCACAATTATCGTAATTCAACAAATTCCGGCCAAGAATAGGTCATGAATATGGACATGTTATATTTCAATTCTGAACACCTACGACTAAACTGATCCTAAAGTTTCAAATAGGTTCATGAAATGTGCGAAAGAATAACGTGGGAAATTTGATGGAAAAAAAAATTTCACGGTAGAGCGAATCTTTTGCGCGCGAAGATCCGCTCTGTGAAACAAGAGATGATGATCGGTTGATCGGCGCTGAAATGGAAGCGATTAGATCATCCTCGTTGATCACCGAGTCCTGCGGCCTTGAAAGCTCGAAAAATTTTCACCGATTTCTATCTCATTTTGTCATTTTCTCTGTTTGCTGACGGGTGAAATAATGAACAGGTGAGAGGGTATCTAGGTTGACTCACCAGCCACGTTGAAGCCGGCTCCTTACTCCGCAACTTTCGGACGATGGACGTTCACGGGGCAGTAGATCGTTGGCAATCTTCGCTGTAGTAGTACTTTTCAAATCACTCAGTTTACTCAGTAGGAAAAGTTCCCGCACTATAAGTCCCCCAGTTTTTCCACAAACTGCACTAAACGTCACTCGTGGATATTCATTCGTTAAAGATGTAACAATGTCTTGTTGCAACAGAGCGGTTAAACGTAGGCAATAACTTTCTCAGCCCAATTGTCACGCAACTGTAACAAGTTGCAGGTACAACGTAGCACAACAAGTTTCTTTACCGGGTGAAAATAATTGACAGTAAAGCCCTTCTACATTGAATTTTGACTTTCCACTATTATCCAGGTGATAAATAGCTGGAGATAACGGCTTATGAAAGCATTCGAGTATAATGCTCGCGTGTAAGTTTGGAGTAAACTTCGGCTCTCGGTAGTCGCCTTGCGGAATTCAAAATCCCAAAGATTTAGTGTGGAGAAATAAGCGAGCTCAGATGGCTGGCGAAAACTGGCCAAACTTTTCTATGCGTTTCAATAATGAGTGTTGGTCAAACGTGTGAACCTAAAAGATCATGTGAGATTGTAGGGTGGATGCTACTTCTGATCGGCAAACTTATTGATTCGAACAAATTGACTTTTCTCCAATTTTCAGCCTGGTGCCTATGGGACTTGTCTTGTATTCAGGACGAAGATGTACTAGCGTGGCTACAACCACCACGCCGTATGTGGCTGCGGTGTTTCTTAATTCGCATGCATATGTTATCAATCGAGTATTTCTCTCTCACTGAAAGTGTGTATAAATAGATTTTTCGAACTAACAAAACTGTTCAATCTCCACGACGTATACGAGCAACATACATCGATGCTCAAGCGTGGTTTTGACAGTGTGGCAAGGACTCGCGAGGGAAACGTCCGGTCGCGAACAGTCCGCCGAGCGCACTGAGCTGCGGCATCATCGTCGGTGGTTCTTCTCGATGAAACGAGGTTCAGGGTTCGATTCCAGCCTGCGCTTGCGCCACGTCATGCGCTCCGAACAACCCTCAGCTAGTATAATAAACGTGGGCCAAGGTGTTCTCGCAAAGCTTTACTTTTTCTTATACAGAATATACTTATCTTTTCATAAAAACGAAATATTTTACTCACCTATTTATTTTCTCACCCTCCCGCGTCAGCCGCGCAAACCAGCATCTTCTTGTTGGTAACGCGATTACGCGGGTATTCGACCTTTGACTGAGACTGGGACCCAATCTTCTTCTGGTCCACCGACGCGGTCCCTAATGGCCTTAAGATTTACTTCCGATAGTCCGATGAGCCCAGTCTAAAACTCCCGAATCTCCATGGGGTCTATAACCACGATGCTACACCAAGACCAGAGAATATGTCTTAAACGGTAACGTCAAACTTACAACCGAGCAGAAATGATTTAGGGCGCGAGAGTACGGAGCATTACGTGATTTCGTAGACTACTTTTCGGACCCGGGTAGTCCAGCTCCATTTCAGGGTTCTTAAAGGATTCCTTCATGGTATATGGTGATCATCCAAGATGAGAAAACGGAGAGATGCGATGTCGGCTGATGCGAGTATAGGCGCTCTCTCCAGGATTGGACATTGAACGAGAATTTGATTTTATTTTCATGGATATCTTGATTTCGATTAGGAAGTAGCCAGTCCTTGGTGTAGGGTGGTGCACGCTGTCAGGGTTCGAGGTATATGACTGCCAGTGACCCTCCGTCGGGAAGTCTTAAAGCCGTCCATAGCCTTGAATGGGCATTTCCTCGGATATTGACTCGGGCAATCTCAGCGTTCCTATCTCATCGACGCCTACCTCGTCAGGTGAACCTTTATACACCCATCTTCCGGGTCGTCAAAGAGGAATCGACAAAGGTTTAGGGATGTTATGTTCACCTGCGAAACCGTTCCACATCGCCCTATGGGCTGATTGCAAGTACCTAGGCTGGTCACTCTGGTTTATCTTTGACCATAAAGTAGAGAAATTGTTCGATTGGTACCATTAAACGAACTGAATGTTGGAAGAAGCAGAGGGAACACGTGTACCTATGTAGGTATAGATTGTGTAACCAGCTCTGTTAAATGAGTATGAAAGATTCTTAGAAAGGCGAGTGTTTCGTGAAAGGGCAGAGTACATCTTTGTCGAATCCATTTTTCTGATCCGGGTTTGAAAACGCGGATGATCGAACCGCGCGTTCTTTTTGATAAAGATCAAAGATCCGAGTGGACAATGAAGCGCGCATCACGGCGGTATTTCAGAGAGGGATTAATTCGGAAACCAATCACTTAATCTCCTCCGTGTAACATACGTAGGTACGTGACCAGTCGCCCCTAGAATACGTTGGCGTAAAGCTCGGCTTGGCTGACGGCGTAGTGCAGGTTGGCCGGATCGAATCTCCGGGTCGTTTCTCACTCGTCGGAGTTGCCGTAATCGTTGGGAATGGCGTTGAATAGCCTTTGACGTTATATACGCCCGGAGACGATTCTCGTACAGGCTGTAGGGAACGGGCTTCCCTCGATTCATTCTGAGACTGGGTTACACCCAAAACACCCGTCTTAGGTTCAATCGGATTTGCATTAGTGATCACTTTCTCCGGCTGTAAAAAACACTCGATTCGTTCAAAGAAAAATAAAGTACACGATACCTCGGCCCTTATTGTTTAGTGAAAGCGAGAATGGAAAGGAGCTTTCCTCTCGGAAAGGGGAATTAAGTTAAATCCGTCGCGATTGACGTATACCGGGCAGAACGAGTCGGCTATGGCTCGGGCGTCTGCAGGGTGGGAATAAGATTTAAAAGGAATGGTGCCCGCGTGATTTAGCGAGACTCTGCCAGATAGAGCTGCGGCAGCACAAATCAAAGGGTTCTACAGGCGCGGGTGGGCCCAGAATCCCGTAGGATAGGTATCGCTGTGCGTCTCGCCAGCTAGAGCTGACGAAGAGAAAGAGGGTGCGATAGGGACGGAGAGAGTGGAATGAGGCGAAAGTCTAATCCGTAATGGCATTGCGAATATCGCGAGCGAAAGCGACTCTCAGGAACGAATGACAGAGAAAAACGAGACAGAGAGAGAGAGAGAGAGAGAGGGGGAAGGGTGAAGGGTAAAGGGTGAAGAGTGAAGGGGTGAAGGGTGAAAGCCGAAGGCACAGAGGGTGTGTCGGCGACACCCGCGTCATTCATCTTTATTCTAACCTCGGCATTAATTTCACGATTATTAATCGCGAGGGCATTATTAACACAAGCCCAATGAACGCGCGAGGGGATGTATAAGGATTGGGGATGAAAGAAAGTTTTTTTTCTAATTCGGAATGCAGTCGGAATGTGTGAAAGATGAAATTGGGTATGACTCTCGAAAAAGGCGAGACCTTGAAAATTTCGAATACATATATATTTTTAGGCTTTTACGAAGAGCGAGACGCAAGGTACACGGACAGTGTCAAATTTGGCGCCAACTTTTTTCTCCCTTTGTTCCGCGTTCTTCGCATTCTCTTCAGACTACCAGACACAAGAACTGACTCCTGTTCTGTGCGCACTCAATCATCGCCGAGTCTGTGTGAAACGTATGTAGTTACCTAACATCTAGTAATAGCAACTACTGCAATGAAAGATAAATCAACCTCGTTCCATGATGATATTCACTAAATGTCACAAATGATATATGCATCTTCGAATTCATTACTGAACTAATATAGGTACTATCTCCTGGAACCAGAATTTTCTCAAACTCTATACGTATCCGTTTCATCCGTAATGATGCGTGACGAAAATATTCGCATAAGTGTGATCGTTGTACGATGTTCCCATTCTTGGAATTATATCGTTGATTGAAAAAGTGACTTGAAATATTCATTTGTGGAAATGATTTTCGGCTTTCTTGTGATTCAATTATTTTTCTGCGAATCTAACATTTCTATCAGAATCTCCAGGAAAATGGTTTCAATCGAAGAAAGGGATCAGTGCAACCCGGAGAGTTGAAAATCTTCAAATTTTGAGTTTGTCCCTTTTTTTCCTGTATAGAGTAATCTAGGGGGATAATTGTCGTCTGCGATGCTCTCGACTATTAGCATTCAGAATTTGTTCTCTCCAATGATGGGGTCGAACTGCTACCTCAATCATCACCTCCGGGTACTCGAATTTTCATAATGAATTTTATTCTGCCAACTTTTTGTCCGTTATTTTTCATCGTACTCATACTTTTTATCAGTTTGTTTGAGAATATAGGTACTTTTAGTATTTTTACTTTTGTTATACGCGTATTAGGCACATGTATTTAGAAAGGTATAATTTCGCATGCTCAAAGTTAGCTGGGAATGATATCCGTGAAGCGAAAACGTTCGGGCGTTAAAAGTTTGGTAACGCGAGAAAGCATCGGGGAAAAGTTTTAAAGTGGAATAATTATCAGGCTATCGAGGTGCCATTGGTGCATCGTGCTTCAGCCTCTTCGTCCAACTCCGTTTCAAACTCTTGAATATCTCCTCTCATTCCTGGTAGTCCTTCCCCCATTTCTCCTGTTTTCTCTCCTCATCTAAAACCCTCGTCTTTTCCGTTCTACCCTCCGAAGGACCCGTGATTAAAAAATAATAACTCCGCCCGCTAATGGAAGCCGATATCAACGCCAATTACACAACCGTGGAAACTGATCCACGGCTAAAGCGGCTCAAACTTGTGAGTAACTTGAAGAGGAATTAAAGTAATTAATTACCAACTTGACCCAACCTCAACTAATTAATTAACGACCCAGAATCTCGGGAGAACCGAAGGTGGGCCAAAGATAGCCATCGTTTGCGGGAAATCAAATTTTCAAGACGATAAAATAAAATTAAGGGGCTATCATCGAGCGGGTCGAATCGTGAAGATGTCCAGTTTCCGTACTTCTTTACACCTAACATAGCTTTTTCTTAGGGCGTATTGAATGATGTTCCTTCGCGAGTTCCTACTGCCTCTTACACCAAACTTGTTATAAAATATGAACTGGTGATTACCGGATTCGAATGCGGGATGCGTAGGCATGAGATAAAGATGGCTAAGGTTTAATAGAGATGTCTGTACGTGGGCGTAGGAGTATTATAAAATTTCTTTGGTATTTTAAACAAGATTGGTTAAATTTACAGGTAATTATTTCCGAACTTTCACTTGGCTTAACTGATTAACTAACGACCCATAATCACGGGCACGCCAAGGTGAAACGACGATAACGATCATCGCGTCAAATTGGATTCCTAAAATGAATAAAAAAACAAAAAAAGAAAACTTGGCACTAGCTATACCAGCACTTGCAGGTTGAATTTAGTTTAGTTTAGTTTAGTTCAGTTTAGTTTGGTTTAGTTTAGTTTACTTTAGTTTAGGCTCGTATAGATCGCGACACACCCCTTCCGTAACTTTTCATAAATGGTACACCTTGGTGCTCTGGTATACGGGCAAACAGTGATCGCCTTATTCTTACGAGAAGTAAGAAGTATAATAAAGACACGTAGCGCTGCGTAGGCTGGAAACGTCTTCACAGATTCATTCGGTATTTCTTAGTAGAAGATTTGAGTAAATTTACACCCAAGCTGGAGGAGGGATGAAGGGGGGTTGAAATTGTCCGTGAATCGCACGAGCGTGTGGAAATAAAGATTGATGGCGTTGAGGACTACGCGTCTGGTCCCAGGTATAAATACTTGGCTCGGGTACGCGCACGCAACCATCTTGAGAAAAAGGTGGATTTTAGTGCCTCTATAAATATACGAACTCTTTACCCGTGTCAGCCAGAACGGTTTTATACTTTCATTCAAGCGCTCTTTATTCTTGGCTTCGAGCACGAGACTTGATTACCCGTAGGGCTACATGTCTATAGATATACTTGCCTCCGCACGGCACGTGTAATTATGACTCTTTTAACGCTTCAACTTTCCCTGGTGTGTGTTAAAGTCACTACAGAGCGACTGGATTAATTCCCTGTTGTAGTCACGGCTAGATTCATTGCCCTACTAGAGGAATGCCCGAAAAAATTGGGCCAAGTTGAAGTTCCGAATTTTTAATTCCCGTAAGTCGGTAAAAATTCCAAATTTGGTTATTACCGGCTCACAGTTTTTGGAAAAGGTATTTCTCCGGAAATTCGCCTAGCCAATCCGAAAAACTTTGAAACGAAGAAGACCGGTGGTTCTAAATTCCGAAAGCTATAAACCCCCGAAACTTGAATTTCACGCATCTATATTCATTCAGAGTTGAATAACTCGGACTGTATTGACCGTATCAAAATCAATGAGCGATCAAATTAATCGTCGTAAGATTTGCCTTGAGGAAAAAAAAATTGAAAATCCCATCAATTATTCATGACACCGAATTAAGTTATCGATTGAAGTAGATAAAATGGGTTTCCGTAAAGAGGGCCTCGGTCGAAATGAACTATTTTTCATCTTCACATCCTGAGAAATGAAAGGAAATTCTCGGATTTTTGGCCGCTCGGAAGTCTGGACTTTTGGAGTTTCGATGCTCTAAGCTTGAACGTGTTTCAAAATTCTAAACCGAGTTTCTCTTTGGGATAAAACTATATCCGGATAGTCTCATCTCTTCAATTTTCCTTTTGACGGTAAAGCGGAACCAGGATGAATCAGTTAGAATAAATGAAAATATTTTCCATTATAAAATTTCCGAGATTACTCACCGTTCAACTCTAAAAACCGTGCACACATAGATTTATATTCTCCTACATAGGAATATATACGTGGATGTGTACTACGCTTCACTTTATCGACGGCTTTATTCCGGATTTTCCAAATTACGTCCCGTGCGAAAAAAAGATAAATACGGGCCGACCCGCAAGGGCTGACGGGAGAGCTGACGACGAGGATAGACGGGCAAACAGGGGATGGGGATAAATGGGACGGGACGAAGGGAGGAAGCGGGAGGGGCAGGGGTAGGGTGGAAATAACCAAAGAGAGAGAGAGAGAGAGAGAGAGAGAAGGAGAAGCGTATATTGCACAGTTTTCCAGGATCGGTGTGATTTGATAAAGTAATCCGATATATTTACGGCATTATTTTTCGCAGAGTCGGCAGGCTTCTTTCCCCGACGAAGCTGGGCTGCCTCCTCTCAACCGTTCTGTGCAGTACCGGCGTAGAATCTAATGAATTTAAGCCGTCAATAATACGCGAAAGCGAGGGGGGCCATCCTCCGGTTGATGGGAACCAAAAAGCTGCGCTGAACTCGGTGGTCGCGAACCGGCACCGCGACCGAAGGGTGAAAGAGGAAAACCGGGAAAACGGGGAAACGGGGAATCTCCGGCCGCCGTCCGACCGCCAAAATGCAGTCACTGTGAAATTAACGAATTTCGCACGATGGATGTATATTTACTGCTTTTTCGTTCGCTCAGCAAAAACGTCGAACTGTTTATGAAGAGCGTTTCTCGTACCACTCGAAAATGGGGGAGGCGGTCACGCCAATCAGTATAAGCCGAGGGGAGAAGTCACGATTTCCTCCCTATTTCCGCGAATCCCCTTGCGAATATTTGAAAATTTTCTAGCCACCTGGGTCCAAAGGGTTAGAAATAAATGATTACTGCGTTGTGGGCATTCATTATTCATTCATACGCAAGTATACAGACATTACAGCTATCTATAATAACGTCGTCGTACGTCGGCGCGAATCGAGGATTCCTGTATATATATCGGAGGAGTTGGACGCTCGCAGATTCCGGAGATCCTTATTCCGGCACCTGGTCCTCGGAAAACGTAGGTCTTCCTAATAGGATTCGGGAAATTAATTACTAACATTTGCATAAGCCCCCGTAAACTTTTTTTTCGAGAGTGAATAATTTTCGGGGACTTTGCAGTGAGAAATTAACGATTATGTTAACGATACCTGGCTCCGGGCGGTCGCTTGTTTCGTTAGAACGAACACCGATAGCGATTTCACTGTTGCCTTATACCTTGCGTTGTTTTACTTTGCGTTGCGTTGCGTTGCGTTGCGTTACCTCGAGTTGCGTTCAGTTGCGCCGCGACGCCGGTGCTGAAACCAACACGCCGACGCTGGGAACGAGCACGGCTTGGGTAACGAGATTTGTCGTCCCGAATAATTAGATTATCCTTGCTGGATGGCGGCGGGCCACGTAAAGCCACGGTCGCCGTAAAGTGAAGGGGATGCTGCTAGAATGGCTACAATATGCACGCGAATGTGTGTTTGCTAATTAAAAAAGCTTCCCTTTGCTCGTCGGTGGTACTGGCCCACAGTTTTTTACCCTTCGCCCTTTCACCCTCTTTCTCTCTCTCTCTCTCTCTTCCTCTTACTTCCCAACGCTTCCACACTCCACCTTCATCCTTTTTCCTACTTCCTTCTCCAGCTTTTTACCCTTTCATAGAATAGGTCACTCTTGATGTCGCCCGGTCTTATCGCTCAACGGATAAAATCTCCGAGGAATATAAAGCTTACTTTTTATCGGGCTTAAACTTCCATGAAATTGAACTAGCCTCTGATTCTGCATTTCAATTACTTGCTTCTTTAATTATTCGCATCTGCCAATTTGGGAAATAACGTGATATGGTATGATGATAATTTTGCCCATAAAAGTAAAATCTTGTTACTCTGTCGACTTTCACTTTTACTTCTCAAAGAATAGAATCTAGCTTATTAGCTTTGCGCAGTATCTCGCACGGGTAGGTACCTGCAGATATATCTACACACACGTCACGATTCTTCAAACTTCTTCTTCTTCTTCTCGTGTACCTCGTTTTCTGTGCGGTAAAAGAATGCTGAGTCGTTAAGTTTTTAGGCCTCGGGTTGTCCTGTTTTTCCAGCTCACTCGACAGCAGAGAAGATCTCGTCTCGCAGCCTCCACGCAGTCTACCTTATCAATAATCAGTACATGTCCAATCAATTTTCAGCGTTAGCACACACGCGCTTTGTCGTAATATCTATTATTCCGGGGAACTGGCTGAATTCCTACCGCACGCATCACGCGTCATCTCACCGTCACAATGGTTTCCCAAAGCGTCGCGACGCGACGCAAGCTTCGGCACCCCCCACGTTTGGATCACCCCTTATCGAACAGAAAATGACGGAAAGTATTTTGAAATATAAATTCTCCAAAAATTATAGCGAAAATTGAATTCCTAATGATTTTTGTTAAACTATAGTTACTGCAAGAATTAATTATATTTTCGACGAATCGGAGGGTAATGCTTGTACCGTAAAGTCTGACAAGCTGTATAATGAAAATTTGATTTGCATCTCAGTAACTAGGTACCTTGACGAAATTAAACGACGTCGTAAAACCCGAGTGTAAGTTGAGAACGTTGAATCATTATTTTGGACGCATGCATGGTTGTCACATTAATTGTTGGTTGGTAGCAAATTATGAAGATGTCTGGCCGCCCGCTGGACCACACAACTAAAATTATATACACGTCGCTAATGATAGTTCCGCCTAATGCCATATTACGAGTTGGTTCTTGTAGCGTAATGTATTTAAATTATAGATCACGGTTGACGTTTGTTGAAATCTCTATTAATGACCCGTAATCAAATATGAGTTGAACAAACTTTCACATTTCACCACACCACACGGCTCGTGATCGTATTATTCCCAGTGAAATTGACTTGTTTAACTAAAATCCCAGAAAAAAAGAAAGAAAAATAATCCTCGAACCTTATCGCAGAGGACGGCATCCCAACTCTTTCCATTCAACGCGCGGTACGGTACACAAAATTTCCATTTCAATAGAGATTTACCCTAAGATTTCGTTTATCAACCATCCCCCCGGTACGCATACACATCTATCCGAGGAAATATCTATTGCCTCCTATTATTCTTTGAGCAGTCAATCGTCCGTTATCGATCACAGAGTTACCATAGACAAACATCTGCCAAAAACTCTTCAACCATGTCCATTGCCAATGAAACTTCACATTTCAGAACCGTGTAGAAAGTCTAATTGTCGCTTGGGTGAATTAAAAACCGTACGAATTCCCGTCACGACCTTTGCTTCAGAATTAACAAGTCGTTAAATCTGTGAAAGCACATCTGATCCCTGGTGCCCAAGAAGAGCTAAAAAGCTCAGCTCAGAAGTCGTTCATTCACAGTCTGGACGCAAACAGGACCAGAGTGAAACTGCACTATTGGATTAATTTAGCCGGGAATTAGACGTCCGCGTGTGCGTAGAATAGCCAATGATTTCAAGATCCGAGTTAAGGAAGGTATAGGAGAGAAAAAGGGAAATCAAAGACGCAGTTCCAATCGTAGACGACTCAACGTTATGCAGTTCGTACGCAATTTGTTGACTCCATAGTCCATACTACCCTGGCTTTGATTAATCGAACGTAAGAGCAAAGGAAAGAGGATATTGTGCTCTCTTTAGAATGGGGAATACAATACAACTAATATTCAATCGAAGTTTAACAGAATGGAGTATGAGATGAACTCGGTGGAGCCAATGGACAGTAGATCGAGAGTCGAAAGCAAACATCGATTGGTTCAATGAATGGCGGGCACTGCTTCAACATCAATGCTATTTGATGCGAAGGAAGGATACACGGGACCGATTGTGTCTGTGAACTTGAATCCCGAGGACAATAGACCCAATGAAATGCATCATCATTGTGTCCAACTCCTCTGCAACTCTCTGCTTTCGACTCCCGCTGGTAGAGAGCGAGAGATAGAGAGAAATAGATATATGGAGAGAGAGGGAGAGAGAGAGAGAGAGAGAGAGAGAGTTCTGACGATTACTACTACTATACCTCCGCCACAAAATACCAGGGAAATAGCGAGGGACTTCCAGCGGAGGAAATAACTGTATCAAAGCTCTCTCGGATATTAATTTCCAGTTGGTTATCACCGCGTAAAACTTTTTCCAAGTTCCTAGAGGGCTAGACCATCGTGTGTCCGGCCTTGGATCTGCAGTGTTGGAGAGGAGCCGAAAAACTGTGGTAGCCTCCGATTAAATATTGATTTATCGATCTTCTCGCATGACTGATCATCAGCGCGACAGACCGCGGCGAAGTGGCCGAAATTACTTGAACGCATTCGCTCTACTATATATATAGAAATAATCTGTAAATTAAACCGCTTTTTTTTTCATCCCCTGATAAAATTTCGTAAATTAAAAGGCAAAAGCCCGCACACTCATCTCATACTACAGAAATACCACAATTCTGCATATTAAGCAGTACTTTGCATGATCTTCTTTCCTGCAGTGATGGAAATGGGAAATTAAATGTTAATCTGTCCCGAGGTCCCTTCGCTATACGAAGCGAGATTCAAATTATACCCATAATCTATGTAAGTGTAGGTATAAGCTCGCGACTTGAATTCCATGGAATCCAGCTAGTGCTTTATATTTATAATATCCAGACGCATGTTGTTCTCGGTGGACGCCTTCTGGCCGTCAAACTGCGGGTAGCAGCTCTGCGTGGGCCGGGTTTCATGAGTCCATAGAATAAGGACTGCGAGTCTATTCTCTCGTCTCTATATCTATACCTACGTATGTACCGTTTCTAGTATCCCATAGAATCGCGTTCGTTCACGATGCCGAGATGAGATAAGAAGCCATGGCACAGCCCGAATTAGGTAGATGGAAATTTATGTAATGGTTTATGAATTTTTTAACGCTCTTCCCGTAGCAAGGCATCGAGAACGCCGTACCCGTACATCAGGCTCAAGAATCCGCACAGAGTTTCAAGATAGATGCTGAGGAGTCCGCTGCAGGTGATAAAACTTTTTCTCTTTTCGTTACAGACTAGGTGGAGAAGGATTACACGAAAGAATTGGTCCATCATTATACACCTACAGAGTGCGGCTTTGCGCAATGAACTGCACAGCTGTGGTAATCGCCCGGTAATTCTCAGATTAATCCATAGATCTTTCAAGACATGTTCGAGCCGCAAGAGCCGCGAGTTACGTGGGTGGTATCGGCCAACATCCAAGTGATTTACAGGTGCAACGAGCAATAAGACCAACTGTTGGACTCTGTTGAAGTGAATTATATGAATTAGCAGCGTCTTGCATCTTGCGGTGCCCGCTGCCGCCGCCAGCACGAAGGTCTTGCCGAACATTAGGGACGTAATTTTGACTTTAGACTAAAAACTCATTCTAGAACACGCAGCTGCAGTTTTAAAAAGAATTTCAAACCGACTCGAGTCTCACTATTCGCATAGAATTTTCTCTCGATCTATTTCCACCGGACTTTAACTATTGTATACTGTACAGTATTATATGTAGTACGTTCGGTATGTAACGATACTCTCTTGGGTGTAGCTAAAGGTGAGCTGTGAAAATAAATAACACTCAATTAACTGAGCGCCTCGGGCATTTCGCTGAGTGCGGTGGTGGAGGAAACCCTTGTAAATCCCTGCGCGAGAAGCTGAACCAAAGTGAGTTCAATACGTGTACTTTCGCAGTTATCTAATATGCAAGCAAGTAAGGTGTGAAATATAGAAAATTTGGAGCTGCGAATACCCGCTCAGAACCCCGCGTTCGCGTAGAAACGTGACGAGATTTCATCCTCTAATTGGATCGAGTTCTAATCAGAGTCTATTGTTTTTCTTTTAAATACTACGTCGACGTTTCGTCCGATAAATAATAACATACGAAATGGACAGGCAAAGTTCTCGTCGGACGTGACGATCGCTGCGATTTCCTGGTATAACTTTACCATAATTTAGCAGAGAATCGGCGAGAGTTTATCTTCAGCTTTCTCTCTCTATTCACGAGTGTTAATATAATGACGACAATCATACGTGGGACGTGAATGTGATGAATTTTGGAAATATTGACCATCACGATATGTGAAGATACATCACTTGAATGATTGTAAAAATGCATAAAATTTTTCAAACCATCACGCGAAATTGGATGGTTTAGAAAAAAAATCGATGGATCGGACAACACCGTGTCAATTTGTGATGAACAAACGCTGAGTACAAACGCGAACAAAGATCGTTTGTCGGTTGGACAGTAGCGACAGCTACGGTGACAGCGGGTGCGATAGTGAGACAACAATGCACGTGCCCGAGCAAACATGGAGGCAGCCCGATCGGGCTTTGGTAATATTTATCCTGCCCTTTGATTGGCCGACGATCAAGCAATAAACCGAAAACCGTCAGAGAGTCCTTTGTCCGTCATTTATGTATCTATCGTTTGTTTGTCGCTGGCATCGTCCCATCATTCGTATTATGTAGTATTCAGAGAAATCGGGATGGCAACTTTTTCCTAGGCGATATTTTACCCCGACTAAATGATTGACAAATACTTTAATAAAAATCGAATGATTACGTCTTAATGCACAGATTTAGTTGAAGGTAATATTCGAACGCACTCGACTCCTGGCGGAGTAGAAAAGTACATTTGAAACGGCCGTGGCGATTAAATATGAATACTAATGAGGAACTAGTCATAAATAACTAACGTCCGATGTAGATGTATAAAACATGTCCACCTATTAATAAAAACTTATCAAGATTATAATTAAAAAGTGATTCTTAAATTAATTATAATTTCCGATATCCCGGAGCGATGCAATCGGCATTCAGTATACCGATGCTCTCGGTGTAGGTAACCAAACGAGAAATCCGCGGACCCATCGTACGAAAAACAGACTTCAATTAAGCACACACATACGTTGCAGTTTCGTACCTACAATTTTTCCATAAGTGGGACATCACCCCACCACTTTTTTATTCCCGGATGCAGTTGTCACACGTGAATGTCCCAGCAGGTGACATCTGCGTGTTATTTTTCTCTCTTCTCACTTCAGATAAACACACTCATCCATCACTGACACGCGTATCCATAAGTTCGATATGCACCTAATAGTCCCATATCTCGAGGTAGTCAAGGATGACCTAAGACAATCGAAAAATTGCCATATGCTAGGTAGTCGATGACAAATTATCTACAAAAGTTCTTTGTTCAATAATTGCAGTACCTTCGTTTTCTTTATCCCTTATTCTCGGGTATTGTTGGTTGGACGAGAAAAACTGTACTATAGCAAAGAAGTGGAGTAAAAGAACTGCCCTGACGACGCGCAGATTTTCATATCGAGAGCCGAGACGGTGTGCAGATGCACACAGACGTGTCACCAAGGTCTGAGTCCAGGTGCATCTGGCTATCGCAGGTGCTTCTGCATTGCATTAAAAACAGCATTAATAATTGCTGTTTTAAATTATTTGCTGTCGGACGATATAGCGGGGCGGATCTTGTTCGCAAAATGCACGTTAGTGATTTCCCGTACTACATATGTGATAAGGATCGGAGTAAAGAAGGCATCACGCCGCCAAGGAATTCGATAGACCACTGTATTTTATTGCTCAATTTCTGGCGAGGCTGACTTTCTCAAGGAAACCTGAAACTGGAACTTCCTTTTACGGAGGCAATTATAAACCGGAATGCTTTTAACGATTACTTGGACTCGCGTCAGCTGTCATTTTTCTACATGCAATGAATAGTACCTAATGTAATACGCGAATGTTTGATCTCTCTACTGATCGTTAAGACCGCAGGTGGTTTTTGTATAAGTGGTGCGACGCTCGTTGATGATCCTTTTGTTTTTTCTCAATCGATGTAAAGTAGCTAGATCCATATCATTGCCTTTAGTCCTTGGTTGCGGTTTTTGCTTTTTTTCAATTTTCTCTTTTTTCCAAATTTTTTCCAATATCTTATCTTGCAAAGCGAGTCGACAGGCACCTGGCCATCGTCTGGAAGGCTAAGCAAACAAACGTCTCGTCCCAAGTCAACGATGCTCTCAAGTCTACAGTCGTTTTAAAATTGAACGAAATGTTTTTCATTAAACGTGACACACAGTGGCGGGACCAGGCATTGTGTGCAGTTGTTGCTCGTCGTGAGTTATTGCAGCCGGGGTGTCCCGACAATGGAGTTGGCTCAGCCACTGCACCAGGGTCTCGATACGATGCAGGGTAGGGCAGGGCAAGGCAGGGCAGGGCAGAACGAAGCAGGGGCATTTCTCGTCGATGCATTATTTATCACGGTGTTCGTGGAGCTTCGCGCTGTTCACGATGTTCAATGTGTTCAACGTGTATGACAAGCATTTTCATGTTAATTCAAGCCCCCAGGGTCATTACGGGTCTGTATGTATCGAGGGAACGTACGAAATGATTTTAGCCGCGAACAAAAACGTTCAATTTTTTTAAAGACGTATGGAATAACTTGAAATCCAAGGTAATAAATTCTCCGTTCACACTCTGATTCAGGAATGATTACATATGCATCTCCATATCTGCGTCTATTCCCATCGTCTGTAGGAATTCACTATAATTCAGACCTGCTGATAAAATAAAGGCTATACACTTGCTTCTGGGTAGGTAAGTGTTCATTTTTTCATACATATTTCCTCTTCTCTCCAGAATGGTCCAGCCTTGGTGCCATTTGGAAGGCGATACTCCAACACACTTTTCCTATCATTGAATCAAAGAATGTTAAAAATTCCCCTATTTTTTCACCTAATAAAAATGATCACTCAAATTCACTGTCAGTCGCCCACGCGAGCAGTCATACCTACATACCTATAGTATATGGTTTTATTGATATTCATATCGACGATAGGGAGAAAAAAAAATTATTTTTAGAGTAGTCTGGTCTGTATATCCCAATGCGTTGATAGAGTCGAATGAAATTCTGAATGAGTAGTTTGATCAATGATGGAAACACCGTCATGAAATGTGAACAACTAATTGAAACTGAATGAAACTTTTTCATCCGTGTTTTTCCTGAAAATCTAAAACATAGTTTAATGTGATTTACGTTTCACGTAGGTATGTATAGTGCCTTCTACATCTGTCTATTTTCGGCATGTCTTTGTATAAAAATTCACCGGCATTTCCCACTTTCGAAAGTATAACGTGGATCAGATCGCTTTCGAATAGCAAATCATTGAATTTGCGAACAAAGTGGCGTCCAGGAAGATCAGTCTCCTCATACATTCGTGCTCCCTTTTCTCTGGCTCAACCACGAATCAGGGTGGTTTGATCCCCTGCATAACCCCGAGTTCCCCGTGACTTTTCCGCTTTGTAACATTATATATCCCTCCTAATTTTCGATATTACTCGCCTATATGCAGCCCCGTTCTCTCGCACGGGTACGCGCATTGCGTATACACAGTAATACGAGTATAGGTATATGATTTTCATTTAGGTAAAAGGTATCGTTCGACGTAGGCAAAAAATCAACCAGCTTGCCACCGATGAAAAGCTCGAATTGTTAACGCCACAGCGCATATACCTACCCCTACCTATACCCACCCCGAGAACGGTAATATTTTCTCTTTTCCGTTTGACCCGCGACCGTTATGCGTATAAATAAAATTTTCCCGTACAGACGCAACTTTTTCCACAACCGCCCAAGTTACCCATAAATTTACACCGCGATAACTTGAGATTATATTATCATCATATCTTTATATCTCTACATGTCAGTTTATTTTTTCAAAATTCCATTTATACTGTTTTGAAAAATACACGAAACGTATTCTATTCAACTAAAGAAAAAATAAGGAAGACGTCTCATACCAGCAGATTCAACTATCGTTTATTAAAGCGCAATTATTTCACGTTACGAACGGACTAGATTCAATATAAGCTTCATTCGCCGAATGAACCAGATACTATATAAAGTTTCGTATCGTTTATCGGGCTCGAATACCGGATTTCTATTCATCGGTGCATCGGCATCTCTAGTTGGAAATCTGCAAGTTTTCTCTTCGTAATACATATAGTATATACGAAATAGCAAGTGGCAACGATTAAAGTGTCGTTTAAAGTTTTAAACAGTCTATCGTTGAATGGGTATTGACGGTTGGGTTGGGATAGGGTACGTACCATGCTAGGGGTTCAAGCTAGGATGAATAGCGGGATTAATGAAGATATTATGCAGCCGATTGCTGGTACTGTGTAAATGGGCCGCTATGCCAGATGTAACTCTGAAATCGTACCATCATAGAGCGTCGATTTACCCCTACGTAGAATCTAATTATACATACTTGGTCAGTCGAAGGAAATTTTAAGCTAAATGGACGAAAGTTCGAGGGCTACCCCCCAAGCTATATCAATCAATCAATCCGATCATATTCAACGAAGTTACAATCGTGCACGATTTTCGTTGCGAAGAAGAGTAAGAGGAAGAAGAATAGAAGAAAAAGAAGGAATCTAGAAACCACTGCAAAATCGAATGCTGCAAAGTCTCGCTCGGGTTTAATATATGCGGAATTCTAACACATGGATACATAAATAAATTTGTACATACGTACAGTGAAGTACGGGGGATTGGAGCTGGGCAAAAGTCATTAGGGTTTGAAAATCAGAAACCGTGACTGTCCCCCTGTTCCTGTAGGGGTCGCCCTGTTCCCCTACGTCTCCCTTCTTCGTGTAAGGCACCCGCAAGCCCCTCTGGCACACTGGAATATATATATTTATATAAATACATTGAGAACCACGTCCTGAACAAATTGAGATATATCGCTCTTTATGCTCGAGTGCACTCCTAATTCTTGCGCGCGAGCCGAGCCAAGCGTTGCCTCGCGTTATGCTGCGGTAATAATCCCTTCTTCGTACCGAGGCCGTTCTGTTCTGTTACAGGCGAGACAATGCTCGAGCCGAGTCATTTTGCCGCTAATAACTTTTTAAAACGATCATTAATATTTCAAGAGAAGTGTCTGTGGGAGAGTTCGAAACGCGTTTTCGATCCTATGGTAGGTAGGCTTGCCCGTGGGCGACGGGCGATAGCTGCGATGGGCGATGGGCGATGGGCGGCGAGATGCCTTCACTCTGCTTCATACCTCCCTCCGACTTTCTGACGTTCGAACCATGAAATTGGGCGGTAAAAATGTATTAACGAGTTTATTCAAAAACGAATCACGACCCACCAGTTTTCCTTGGCCTTTGTTTCCACGAGAAACGATCAGAGACCTTCTTAGCGTCGAAACTTTCTTCACGCACACACATTCGAGGCAGGGTTGGAGTTCCGCGTTATCAAATTTCCGAACGATCGAAATTTCGAAATCTATTAAGAACATTAAAATTCCGAAAGGTAGGAATCCAAAGAGGTCAAGACTCCGAAAGTCCAGATCTCCGATAGCCCATGGATCCGAAACTTTCGGTCAATTTCTCAGGATGCGGAGATAAAAAATAGTTAATTCGAACCGAGACCCTCTTTATGGAAACCCATTTCATCTACTTCAATCGATAACTGCGATGTCAGCAATAATTGACAGGAATTTGAAACATGCTTTCCCTGAGAGCGAATTTCAAGACGATTGATTTGACTCCTTATTGGCTTCGATACGATTAATACATGCGTGAATTTCAAATTCCGGAGGTTTAGCTTGCGGAATTTTGGACCTCTGGTCGGTAATAACCAAATTTGGAATTATTACCATTCGGGGCTCTCATAAGATTCGGAACGTGAACCCAGTCCCACATGTTCATGGGATATAGGTATCGAGAAGAAGAGTTTTCAACTTTCATCATAATTTTTCGTTCTGCCGATTCAAAAAACTTCGAGACATTCAAAGTGTTCAAAAATCTCAACTCTATCGCTTTGGCAAAGGGAAGAAAGACCTTTGATCGAAATTCAATGTAATCGCGATAAAGAGATAAGTATAGGCCTCTGAGATTTTTCTCCCGGCTTGAACGTGATGCGTGCCTATTATACCTGTCATTAATACAAACGTTAATATAGACATTAATGGTAACTGATTGTAAGAGTCTTTATTATCCCTAAGGAAAGGTGGGAACAGTGGGGGATGTTTAATTGCTACAAATAGCTATACGCCGCCACTTTGAGGTGCAGTGTTGCGTCAAGATTGTATCCGAAAGAGCTAAGCTCTATACGTGAATAACCGCGCGTCATGGGGTCTGGTATTGAAAGGCATAATAACCCCATGGAAGTCCATTCCTTGTATAATGCAGATACCCATCAGACCCAATGTTACTTTATCTTTGTTATTAATTTTTAATTAAGGGGGCCTTTTATTCGCCGCACGACTTGTGTACCATCTTCTTCTTCTTCTTCTTCTTCTTCTTCTTATTCTAGTGGCGATCAATACATAGTTAAGAAAAAGTATTGAACAAAAAAAATTGATAACTTTTTCTCATTTTTATTTTACTTTTTCTCATTTTTCTTTTCATTTTAACAAAGTAGATGCATTGTTAAGCCCGTGCATCGACTCTTGCATGAACTTATATTCAACGAGCTACTCCGAGCACAATAACTTGTTCAGCGCGTTAATTATTATGGTTTTGATCTTGTTAGCCGGGCTTGTTGCGGTGGGTTTACGGTGTGTATAAGGAGTTGTTGGAAAAAAACCATCTAGCGCCGAGGGCGTTATTTAAAAAACTGAGGTACCGAATTCCGAGAACTTTCGCTCTGCTTTACCTATTATATCCTATAGTTGAATCTCTAAATAATGGTTTAATCGAACGCGGATTCTTATTATCAGGCGTTACATCGCAGGTCGAGATGCATATTTAGGATCGAAATAATCCTCCCCCGCCGCCACGTACACCACTCCAAAGTATTAACGACGAACGAAGAAAAGCGGACGACACTCTTCTCTTCTCGATTCAATTAAATTTCATTTCACAAAGCGTAGACTCATATTTCACTCGAGTCGTATAAGCGGCAATTGAATCTCTTTATGAAATTATTACCCCCGTCTCGCTTTATATAAAAAGCCGCGCAAACGAATTTTGAATATGGTAATCCTCGATGAATCATTTCGTATTCTGCCTATTCTTTATTTTCATATATTATTATACCCACACCCGTATACCTATACACACGCTACACGCCCATATCCATACAAAAATAATCTATTATCTACTCATCTACCTAATTTCAAACTTATTTCACGCGCTCTTTCACCAAATTCTTTTCTCCTCCGTTCTTTATCTTTTTTTTCTTTTTTTTTTTCGTTCAAACATGCCTGCATATCTCTATAATTTTTTTCTTCCTCATCCATTTTTTCACGATTTCGTATTACACCCAACAAAGGAATCTGATGATTATCCTAGTCGTTACAGCATGCGTGTACGATACGTCAGCGATCGAGGCAGTATTTGAAATCGGTTAAAAACGCAAGCGCGACAAAATGCCCTTTAAGCGGCAGCGCCAGTGCGGCAACGTTCCCATAAATTTTCATCAATTTCTACGCCACCATAGAACACGATCGCGTAGGTATAACCTATGGATCCACCGGTCATTGTTACCGGTTGTGGGAGGTCAGTCGTTAATCCGGATTGATTAATCCCGCGGTATGCTTTACTGAAAGAATTCTACCCCCTCCCCCATAAAAAAAAACGCCATATTATATTTTTTATTCCAAGTTATTTACGACTTGAATCGCGTAAGTAATCTCTCTCGCATCGTAACACCATGCAAGCATCTGTCTATTACCGATGTATTGCAACCGTCATGGTTTTCCATTATTTGCAACACGAGCTTTCTCCTTTTCATCAGCCTAATTCTGCCAAAAGTTTAAATTTGCCATAATTTTGTTAAGTAAAAATGTGAATTATGCACACGAAGTTTCCAAATACTTGCAGTCAAGTCTTGCGGAGTTTGCTATCCGGTAGTTCGGTCATACTTCTCAGAATGCTTACATATTTATCGTAACGTTCGGATTTTCCTTCGGTTTAACACACGGAAGAATCGGGAATTCCCAAGCTGTGCGATACATGAATTATTTGATAACCGATATATTTTGGTATTTTACTATTTTACTATTTTAGCACCTGCCTACCGCCGGCCACGCGGTACCCTACCTACCTGCGCAAGAACTTGCCATTTTCCGCGGCTTTAAACTCTCGACCGAAACTTCTCGCGGTATAAATTCACTGTTTTGAAGACGTTGCATAATATATCTGTTCATCCAGTTGCCCGTGATAGTCGCGCACACCATGAGATAATAATTTTGTGTGAAATAATATCAGGTTTAGTTTTGAATCATGGTCTGTACCCCTGGGCGTTAAAACTCCATCATATATCAAGTCTCTCGCTTCCGTTAGATCTATGAACTAGAAATATTCGGTATCACAGCACTACACTGCGATAGATCTGATAAATTTTCATAATAATTTAAATATCCAAGCGCATTATCAAAATATCATATCATCGACCCACGTGGACCAAGTGGGCCCTGCGTATTGAAACATGATTTTAATGCATACAGATTAGATCAATTTATAATAAGCTCGGTTTGCCGGCTGCACGGATGGTCCCGATCTCGCCCCCACACCTACTAAATTTGTATTTAAATTTTCCGTTTATTGCCACAGTGCCAAGTATTATCGGTGTTTATTGGCCACCCAGGCCACTGCGGACTAGTACTCACCCGAAACTCGTAGTCACATTGATAAAATTTTAAAAGCATTTTGTTAAATCGAAAAATTCAACGATATTATTGCCACCAGCTATATATGCATGTATACCTAGATGCAGGATGTACATTTTCTTCTTCTTTTTTTTTCTTCTCATTTTCCTTCCCTCGATACTGACTCCTACGTCATTCGTGATCTTTTACCTTCTCTTGTTGCTAAACAATAGACGCCATGTGGTATATAGTTACAGTGGTAGGATTAGTGGCAATAGTGGTTAGCACCGCGAGGGTATCACTTGAATCTCTTCAGTCTGTTCTGTGTGCATTGTTCTAGAGCTCTAGGGGTTTCTATTTACAACAAGAATATATTGTCGAGTTGGCTCCCGGGTAAGGCGAGAACCGGAGGTTGCCAACTAGAAGTTCATTAACGAACTAAATTACTGTATCTGTTATTTTTATAACGTCTAAGGGGTATTGGGGTAGGGGTGGATGGTGGAATACGAGCCACCATCTCCGTGACGATAACTACTTGGCTTCAGAATCTGCGTCTAGCTATACTTTTACTTCACGACTATAATATCGCCGTTGTTACAACCGAGCAGACTATAATCACAGTGAATAACAAGTGCAGTCAATAAATCCGAAAAATATTACCGACAATTTTATTCATCTCCTTATCGAGCCACGCGCAAACGAATAAGTTGAGCAGCATATTCAGCTCCGATTCCCAGTATGGGTAACCATTACACAGTTTGGCTCGGGTAAATTATTTCCCATACATACATACATACGAAGGCATAAATTTGTACGCTGTAATTGCTTATGCGCTCTGCACGATAAATAATTGGTTAGATCGCCGAGTTCCCCCCCCCCCCACCCGGGGGGGAGGGGGGGTAAACAAAGCCGACGACAGCTCAAGTTTTGCGGGGCCAAATCTACGGACAAGGGGGAATATATGTATGTTTCTGCATTTAGAGACGACGACGAGTTTGTGCCATACTGGACCATACCAGGACTCAGTATACCGAACACGGTAAATGGTCATGAAAATAGGGACTGGAGGGCGACAGATGCACGCATCGTCGCTGCAGGGTCTCTCTGTGAATCGGTATGAACCGAGTAAGTATCGTCGAAACGGTAAATGAAGGTAGGTGCCTTAATAAATGGCTCCTTATAATTGCCCTGCTATAAATTAATACGATTTCGCACGCATGTGCCGCAGGATATATAGCCATTGTTTCACACCCAGAATCCTTGGCTGTGGAGCCAAGAGGCCGACGAATATCAACCCCACGCCCCCGCGCCAGTAAGAAGTTCGCGAATTCTCTACTCTATTAAAATTACATTATACATGTACATTTAGTTATAAATATATACATACAGATACATATATTATACGCGTAATTCATTTTACAATTGAAACGGTGAATGTATGAATATACCTGGGTGAATAATGCCTGTTTCGTCGCGCAATAATAATGGTATTTCAGATTTTTATTGAGATTGTGAATAATACCGTAGAGAAACAATATTTTAAATTCATTAGGTTCACACTTTTAATCATTATAGTTTTATCGTAGTACTAAGCTTCGTGACCGAACAAATTAAGGGTATAAATTATATGTAATAGTTTTGGTTATTATAGCTACCACATGTGACAAAACCCTGCAGCGAGGGCTGTTCCTAAAACATGTCTCCCCCCTATCCATTACTAAAATTATATATTCGAATTAGAAGTGCATGGCTGTTGGAACAATTTATAAAATACTATATGAATAAAAGCCTCGTTTATAAATTGCGACAACTATATTTTATGACTCTTATACAGAGCTAATTTGAATACTATACATACATTCGTAGATTACGGGATTAAACCGTCTTAATTTAATTGTTACAAATAATTGGACGAGGGGTAAATCAGTATATTTTGGGCTCGAGTCAAATTGTTTGCCACCCCTGACTGATATACATATGTGATAGGGAGAATTCCCGACTTTCGTATCACGCACTGATATTGAGCGATAATAATCCTTGGTCCTATCGATAATCATCTAGGAGCATTAATAAGGTGTAGTTTGTTCGAATAATAATTATGAAATACCCGACCAATAATTAATAAGCGATAATTACCACGTAAATAGTTATGCAAATTGTTACTCCCTTGAACGTAACCGGGTACGGAGAGCTACTCTCGGGGTTTTGAGAGGGAAATTCATTATTGTAACAATGCACCGATGCTGCAGTGTCGGTAAATCTAATAAGACACTATAGATATCTACACTGCAGTAACGGGTGATAATATTCAATTTTCTTCGATGCGCATCTAGATGAAACCTGTATATTATAATATCCTCGTCGCAGTTTCACACTCTTCAAAAAATCATTAAAAATATTATGAAACTTTGCGATTTGAATATCGTATGGACTGTGATCACATCATTTTCCTATAGGTATAGGTGCACACGTGTATGTCGATGAGGTGTAAGTATGACCCACCCAACCAATTCAGAGGGTACCCACGTGTCAGTTTCGTAGTCATTGTGTGTTCAGGCCACACGAGACCATGTCGGGTATTATGAAAAGCAAATTTATATAAAAAAAAAAAAGAGAAAAAAAACGAAGCACCACTCGTGCCGGCACGTGGCTTTTCATATGGGCGTCCTGACGCCAATTCATTAGGTGGCACATAACCACGTCGAAAAGTTACATCGTTGAATAAAACGGGCATAACGTGCATACATATGTAACATACACAGCGCTGGTAGGTATCGTGGGTGTGAAACTCCGTAGATAAACCTTGAAAAAATTGTCACATCTCCCTAGAACCGCATACTTAGAGGCTCCTCCGACCTTTTGTTTTTTCTTCTTTGCTATCATTCCTATCTATTCCCCTATACGCTCTTCGGTCACCTAAAAGTTCTTTGCCAGACGAAGAAGTGTCTCGACCAAGAACTGTCCGGCGAATCTGCCCTTCGACGAGGTTTGCCATTTTTTTTTCAACAGTTGCAGTGTAGAAAAAAGAAACAGAAAAAAAAAATTGGTCCTGGGGTAGAGCTAAGTAAAATATTTTTCTTTTATTCGGGTAAAAGCGTTTCTATGTTGTCTTAATTTTAACATTTCGATTGAATATAGCACATCTATATACTAGCGTGAGAAATGATTATATTTGTTCAATAAATCTATATCCGACACTATCTACACGCTACTACAGCTAGATTATTATTATTTTTTTTTCCAACTCGTCGATCTCTTATCACTTATTGCTTAGTATAAGTATAGGTACATATGGGTAAACCCATAGAAAATAATCCTCCATACCCACATCTGTTCTTAATATTATTTTTATCTTCTGCGTTCCTCTGTGACGTTACAAGTCCTGGATAGGGGGTTCGTGTAGCTATTTTAAATATAATATGATTTGACACTTGTGTAGGATATGGCACAGGCATCGCGTTATAAACGGCACGATAACCGCATGTACAAAATAGTGGCAACGAAGCCGCACGTGATATTACACGCACATATTACACACACACACACACATGGATTCAAAGTGAACGCCATAAAAGTAATTAACGAAAAAAATTTGGTTTACCACCTATTCGGTTAAACAGGCTATAGTTCATCCTGTGTGCAGGTACCAAAAAGGACATAAAATAAAAGCGGGTTATAATGTCTCATGAGCCACATGACCGATGTATACAGGGGGTGTTGGAAATTAACCAGCCAATCGGGGGCAGAAGACCTGTACCAGGTTCAGTATAGATATGTGCATACAGAATGTGTAACTCATGGAATGACCTGGGAAAATTTTTCGGCCCAAACTTTTCGGATGCAAAACTGATAGAAGGGAGGCAGTCTGGAACATCGCAAACCAGCGGTTCACTTTTTAATCAACGCCCGTTCAATTCCAGTTCAGTTTACAGCTTTGTACCTCTTCTTTCTTTGCTTGCAGATAACCGGTACGATTCCGTCCCATTCCCGTTCCCTAGGGACGCGCTCCGGGACGTGCGCTTACGCTCACATAAGTACGTATGTATGTATGTATCGAGGTAGGTAGGATAGGTACATACGTAGAACCTACTAGGTACGTTCTATGTAAATAAGGTATTGACCTACATATCGGAGCTAAGTCTATACACTGCAGTATTGTATTGCAATTTACCGTTGCATCGCATTACTACACTATATACACATGCATGTATCGTCTACATCGCACTCTACCTAATCCAGTAGGCGTCATTTTCCATTACCAGACTACCTTCGAGTATCTCAGATCTGAATCCGACTCATTTTATTATTCCGCTTCTATTCTCGCTGCATATTCCGAATCAAAAATCTGAAAAAATCAAAAACCCTTGTAGTACCCGAGAAATAATTCGAATTTGCTGAATCATATGCCTCCAACTTTTTGACTATCCATCCAAATCATGAAAATGTTGGATGTCACCAGACCGTTTCGACCGACGATTGCAGAACGTCATTTTTGTTGTGTTAAATGCATTTTGAAATTCAGATTCCACGAAAAGCAAAGTCGATTTTGAATGTGTGAAGAGGTTCGAGTACACAGGGCCCGTGGAGCCATCTCTCGATGGAGGGTTGAACTATGCAGCCCTCGAGAACAACCCCTAGAATCTGAAGCGTTGATACCGCAAGCAATTCAATATTAAGAGGGCGCGTGTCAGACGACTTAAACGGTGTACCATAATGATTGATGGACAATAGATAGAGAATAATATTGAATATGATTCTTATCCAGCTTTATTGAGCCAAAGAAGAGTTGGATCATAATATAGTAGTCCGAAAAGCGTGAAAGTCCTGCAAAGGGGAACTGCAAATAATCATTTCTAAGACGAAAGAGTTTTCATCGAGGAGGAGATGGGTATGAAAGCTGAACGAAGAAGAATACACGAATCACCCATTAGTCCTGAAGCCATTGCGTCTCAAGGAAGACCCGGGAAACTGCGGGAACTAAGAGTCTGCCGGGTTGCAATGGGAGGAGGATAGAGGGCAGAGAGATCCGCGAGGTCCACACTGAGAAAAGTAGTCTTATTCTTTGTTACGGTGGACTGGAGCTATACATATACTGTCGAAGATAGGGAGAAGGAGTTCATTTATATCTATCTAACTGAGGGAGTAACTTTGACCAGCACGTGCATTCGTCGTCCCTGCAGTCTACCGGATAGTGTGGCGCTTGAATTGTACGTTAGAAATTCTAGGGGAGGAGGATACTGGATGCGAAGAAAAAAGGAAACCGTGGAAGGGCACATGCAGTTACAACTTTGATTCTCTCGCGGGACACGACATGAGATAGGGAGTTTAAGGGTTGGGGTTGGGGTTGGGGTGTGCAGAGCGAACTACTAGCTGAGAAGAGATTGAACGCTCTCACATCCATTTGTCTCGTTATAGTTTACCGATACCAGCAGTACTGTATAGAGCTCGGTGTAGACGTCCTGCACTTTTACTTGGATTCTTCCTCCTTTACCACCACGTTCAACTCTCTCTCCCCTTTCTTGATGCGATGACACTTTGAAACCACCCTCTAAACTTGGATCAAGTCCGTTCGCACTTAAGTACTCTTGGTATTTGTTGCTCGAAATATCGGACAAAGTTACCAACAACCTGATTCCCAATTCCTGTATACTATAAGCAATAGGTTTACGTTATATTTTTAGACGCAGATTGGTTCCCAGAACTTGGATTGTAACTTACGAATGCATGGAATCGGTGATTTGCTTTTCTCGAGAATTGATTGGAACGTGTTCTAACAAATGTCGAAAAAGGTTGGCTGGTTTTAGTGCCTCAGAGCCTACTTAATTGGATAGTGAAAGAAACTGTTATATCAACAACCCTGCATTGGGTATCCTGCTCTCTATTTCCGCCCTCCCGTTTCTTGCCTACAGGATAATTAGGGGGATAGGTTCTTGCACCGTGAGTAGAAGCGTTACTGAAGAGGAACGTTGCCGAAGAAAAAGTCGTTACAAAAAGTCAAGTCAGATCACCGACGAGAGGGATGCTCTGCTAGGAGGGTGGAGGCGCTAGATTAGCGTGATCTTCACTGATAACGTCTTATCCTCACCCTCTATCTTTTTTCTCCAAGAACTTCCATCTCGACTGACCTCCGCTGACCTGTGCAGGGGCTCACAGACCCAATCTTAACACATCGGGCGACTCGCTCTGCAATCACCAGAGTCCCAGGGTAACGAGGGTGGAGTGCAAAGTGCAACTTTTGAAAATATCCTATTAGAAATAACAACTTTTCTCGCACGTGTTAGAATTTCCTGGTAAATTGACCTTACCTACCTTGGATTACACGCGGCTCTCACTTCTCGACCTTACATTGTCACCTATGGGGCTAGCTGGAAGGTGCTGGAACTCATTACCTTAGATTATTATTAGTGTACCCATCTACTTACTCGAGGAAATCCCTGCTGCTGCCAATCTTTAAATGAAATTAGCTGATCACGATGCAACGTCGTTCTAGCAAGGTATCTACCTGATAATATGGAGAAGATTAATTCTCAATTCGCCCGTAACTAGATACCTAAGTATAGTCTGGACCAGAGACTTGACGCGTTATGAAAGGATATTATGGTTACATCCTCTCGTATTAGCTGCTTATCCTCCTCTAGAACAGACCTCTTTGTTTCATACTGCAAATGTTCGAGCGATATGGGCTTATCTAGCTTGTAGGTATGTGATTTCGATGGAGTCAATTTTTGATTTCTTGCGAATGAGAGAATTCCGTTGTTCCATTGAGAATGAGAAAATATGAGAGGAGCCAGTGAAAGAAAAGAGATTATTATCGGAACACACCGTTTAATAATCGTTATCTCAGTTACTGTTGAGCGAAAGAAATAATAATCACTGTGAAATTTTCAAGAATAATTCACGGAAGGTTGGATGAGCACAAATGTAAACTTGCGAATCCTCGTTACACAAAAATAATGGAGATTATTAAAATTTAAAAATGTCCTTCGTCGCCTCGCTCACAGGAGAGGAAACGCCCATTACTTTCGAGCGCGGACTGACGTCATTAAATAAATAAAGATAAAAACAAACAAACTGGGTTGCTGCGTCGTCAGCCCCACGTTAAACCCTCGAAGTTCCAAGCTCTCCTATACGTACGCCATCTCCTACAGCCCCGTCATTAATTAGATTTTTATATAAAAAATAAAACAGTTG
The DNA here is from genome assembly GCA_963992785.1 of Tenthredo livida. Classification (NCBI taxonomy): domain Eukaryota; kingdom Metazoa; phylum Arthropoda; class Insecta; order Hymenoptera; family Tenthredinidae; genus Tenthredo; species Tenthredo livida. Next base: position 4,184,359 of record OZ023071.1, on the reverse strand, counting down.
CCCTTTGCGCTGTTCCCAATGGCTCTTTGTGTAAACCGTGCTAATTGCTGGTTTAGTTTGCGGCGTACTCCCCTTTTTTACATGCGCTCGCTAACCAAGTTTTTCCATTTCACACGACCTAGCGGTACATCGCGGGGGCTTCGTTCGATGAAAAAATTATCCGAAAACCATCCTATTGTCAATCCTGAATAATATCAATTCGCAAAATCGCTTGACTTACTATTATAAAAAAAAATAATCTCTAAGTAAGTATGACCGTTGATTTGATTGCATCTTATATACCCACTAGTATTATGTTGCCTATAATATTTCGTTCAGCTCGTACCTAAATCTATGGTCGTTGCCGGTCGAGTACCAATCGTTTAGGCCTAATGGCTGATGAGTACGTACAGATAACCGAACCATCTAAGGGCGCTGACCCCCATATACCGTCACGAAAACCCTCTTCCAGCTGTATCCGAGTATATAAAGTCTTAGATATAGATTTACGCCTAGTAGAACCACATGAGTTAAGTACATACGTATATAAATATACGCGCGGTATACAAGGTCGTAAAAAAGCCACTCTTACATATAATATATCCGTCTTATTCGTGGGCTTAATGCGTCTAGAGCCAAATTCCCTTGCGGTATTAAGCCGGCGTGCCTACTCCTTCGATCAACCGTAGTACACCTTCGGCTGACTGCATCGAACTCTGGATTTCATCGCCCCTGGGTGAGAATTTGATTAATTATAAGAAAGTTACGAGCGGTGATGCGGAGAGATTAGGTAGCTGCAGTAACCTCCTTGCATATACCTATGGTGTATATGTATGGCGATGAGATAATCAGAGCTGAGATCTTCGTTTTTTGAGAAAATTATGTCGAATAAACGCTACGTGAAATGATAACGAATCGGGTGCGTAAGCCGCGAAGGAATATGAACCAATAAATAATGCGTTCACAATAAATAATCGTATTATGGTAGGTATCGAGAGAGGAGGTCATGTGCGTGCGGTCATGATGTTATCACGATAATCGATGCTCGATAATATCCTCCAATAAATTTGCATGATAACGAAGAGGATTTATATTATTGGACCAGGGCGTGTTTCACACTGCACCGGGACCAATTTGTTTTATTTGACGTTATGCGCCTCCTGATAATCACAGATGAAAATATTTCCGATGTTTTATCGACTTTATTGCCTATTGCGTTACTTAACTCGTTTTCTACGACGTTTTTTCTTGCTTTGTCAAAAGTATATTGTCGTTGAAAATACCATATTAGAAAAAAAATAGAACAGATAGAAGGCTTTAGAAAAGGCTGCAGGAGAATAGGTGGTACGACTTTTCCCAAGAATTGCTTGAAAGCTGTTTTACAGTTTTTCCGGAGTAGTTAAAGTGATGACACTGAAGAGACTGTTCTAGTCACACGCTGCCACGGTTATATATGTATACGTCCCACTAACTTAGCGGTTTATTTTACAAACTGTCTTTACGGTCGCATAAACGTTTTGTAAACTACGTTCTTTACACACGCCGCAAGCTAGATACCCTCCAACCCGTAATTTCGCTGGAGGAAATTAAGAGTGAAGTTTTACCGTACGGCTATCATGTTTGCAAGAACGACAGGCACCGGGGGCTACGGTTCACGTTAATGTCTACTTTTCGGAATTTCCTCATACAGCATATTACGGTGAAAAATTACTCCCGCCAAAAATTCTCCCCCACCATCGATATCGTTAATATTCTAAACCAACTACAGCCGATCAAATTTGCATTGGCAGCTAGCGGAAGCGTCCAGCATGGCTAACCGATAAAATACAGGGCCAGGTCCTGTTTTTGGCCGTACGTCAAAGTCCAATTTATTGCTTACCGTTTGCCTACTGCATGGAGATAGAATTTTTGATCAAATGTCAAAAACCACTTTTACTCTGCCCCTTGCGTAACTGATATTACGGGGCATGGTGAAGTCTCATCGTCACCAGACGACAGTCTGGATAGTTTTTATCACTCTTAAAATATCGTCATCAGGGAAGTTAATCGCGTAATAAAATGTTTTCGTCCGCCCGTTTGTCTAGCCACCAAAGAAGTTGTAGGATGAAAAATAAATTATCGTGGCTGGCGGCCAGTTATATCTAGTGCAAACGATGCGAAGTCCAAAAAAATAAATATCCGAAAGTCGGCGTAAAAGGTTTGGCCATATTTTCGCGAGCTTTTCCAAGGTTACTCAGCGCGTTGACTCGCGCCTTAATTCCAGCTGGATAATCGCTACGTCTTGAGGAAATTACGTGGCGCCAAGACGTTGAGGTAATATGAATTTTAATCTATCTTGGGTCCCACGTTTTTATGATTTCAGAATATTTGCATATTTTTATTCGTTGTTATTACTATCGAGCAGAGCTTTAGGACGCTGGTTCCTTACTCCTTATACTTTTTATGCCTATTCCTTTCCCGCCATAGTATGCGGAGCTGTTATCTATTCAAATGAAACACAACGAAAACTCATTTGCCTCGAGCTCCTAACAGCGTTCGTTAAAAATCTCTTCTGAAAAGCTTCAAAGAAAGGCATAATCGTGACTTTTACAGTTTGACGTTAACTTAATGGAAAATTGGCATCAGCGTACAGTGTAGATAGGTATACCTGCGCCTTGCCCATGCACAATAACATTTAGGACTGCCTCATAGTATTAAGTAAGTTAAATATTCTCATTTATATTTTAACACGGCGATAAAGGTTTCCGCGCGTGGTTTATAACTTACGCTCTTGCCTTCAGGCATCAACCATAACGTCCGTTATTTTTCCAAGTTCAAAGATAAAATCTTTTCAGTTGTAACCGTTAAAAACGTTACGGTGCATAAGCCAACTTCACTCAAAGTATAGAATCCCGATGGCGCTATGGTACTTCGAAAGCTTAGGTATAATAATACTATGGGTTCTTCACCCTGAGAAACGTACCAATTTATACAATCTCTTTAGCCATAAACTCGCACTCGAAATACTCGTTACAATTATTTGTATCACAGACCAGACTCGAAGAGGTGGGCGATAGTATGCATATAGAAAAGCTTAGTACCCCATCTCCATTGCTTGGTCGGATGTGCTCGCGACCAAATGACTCGGAAGCAAACTGAAATTGCATATCGAAAGGCTACCTTACCTACAAACTTCCATGGAATACCATGGAAAAAAGCACACAGCCTCGTTACGAATAATGGTCGCTTGCAGTCGGGACCCGCTGAATGCAGTAGAAAGTTTTTGGCAACTGTCCATAAGCCTGCGTACTTTCGTGGAAGGAGAACTTGGGGGCACCTCGAATACGCACTTTTACATGACATACCGTGATATACATTTACCTGGTATCGCATATTCGGGTATTCCGAAGTCCAAGCACTGCGACGTGGAAATTTTCATCGCATTAAAATTACGTAAACGTATGCGAATTTTGTCCCATGTAATTGGGCACAGACAGGTAGACGGGTATGTCGTACGATGTGCGTGATTGGCCACCATAAACCAGTAATTGGTTGCATGCATTCAGCGAAAGCGCTAATATTCTCTGCCACTGATTTAATTAGCCTATAACTCTCGCTCAATTGATTACGTCTAGATTAGGTAATTAAATACCAAACTATAATATGGGTGTATACTGGATGGCCGCAACTTTATGTTAGCGAAATAGACTCCGACAGCCATGATATGCTGAAGTATTAACAAGGATCACCCTTCACTGGGAAACTCCAGTGTATTTAGATAAACTAGAATCTATCAGTTGGGTTTTCACCCTGTAATCTTGAGCCTAGTTCGTATCTTGAAATGCGGAAATCATATCTGCACAATACGCGTTGCAGTTTACAGGATATGTCCCAGTACGAGAATTTATCCGGTCAGCGAATAGATCGAGGCCACTGATTTTTCTTTCGTGGATTCCTAGATCGTTCCGCGTTATGAGAACGCTCTTCGTTCACCACCACCGCGCCGTCGACCTACATGTCGACTCTTTCAAAGGGAATCCATTTACTGCAGAACTAACTTCTGGTTCGCGTCCAGGATGCTCTAATGGCACTGGATCCTAGCCCTATCACTGCAATTGCTGTACATCTATATGGCTGAAAGCACTGCAACTGGCAAGTCCGATTATGCCTCCAAGATATTGGGATATTACTGGCAAGAGATTAGGGGACTTGCCGATGAATTCTTCAGACCTATTCATGACTCGATGTGCAGCGCAGTGCAATGCAGAAGTCCCATACTCACACGATTAGCGGAATTGTACTTACGGCTATTAACAGACGCTCGAATTCTAACTTTCGTGATGGTTAACATAGCCGCGAGTGTACGTCGGATATTATGACTGGTTATTACGCGGGAGCGAGGGTTTGGAGTTGAGAAATTTCCAGCAAAGCTTTTGGGATGCGGTAGAAAGTTGAACGGTCTGCAGCAGGACGAATGACAAAGTACGATGGATGTATTCGTATGGGTTCGGATAGTCGGCGGAATGACGAGACGGAATTCTGCAATGTAGCTGTACGGTTAAAGTTTCGTCTCTACTATATGTACGCGAGGAATGAGGATGTCGGGGATCAGCGATGCTGCAGCTATATTCCACGGACTTACGAACTGTAGAGTACAAAGTAAGAGAATATACGCGGTGGTAGCGAATACATCGGATTATTCATAGAACCGACTGGGAACCGAACTGTTGTAGAGCTTCGTTGGTACCAGGAGTAAAGAGAAGTGTCTGTCTGGGTAATAACGTTTTTGTGAGGAAAAATTTTTGTTTCAGTCATAAAAGTGACGAGCCAAAAAAGTTCATTCCGTTTCTGAGATGATAACACCTGCAGAATACATTATTTCAAGTTAGTTTTTAAAGTAATTTAGAAAAACTCAGTGTGCTTCGTTGGCGCTAAAGACAGAAAGAGAGAGAGGGAGAGGGAGAGAAGGAGAGAGGTAAGGAAAAGAGGAAAAAAAAGAGGGAAATTTATCTATAAAACTGGAGATGTCTTCGATGGAAAAAGTGAGGCTGAAGCGTAGACACGACGCCTGAAAAATGTCTGGGAGCAATCAGACGCCCGCATGCTTGGATTACCAGTGGCGACTCTGTTCAACCTCCAGCGACCGTGTCTGCCTTGAACCGTTCAACTAGCCTCCGACCCGACAAGCCACGTACATTCAACCTCGTCGATTCTTAACGGGCAGATGGGAGAAAAATTTTCTATCTATAAAACCGGTACATGGTACTCCCACAGCTCCTACTCCCACTCTCACTCCCGTTCTCGAGAGCGAGGGACAATCAACGCGCCATTCACTCGCAGAACCAATTGTCGACCGTAGTCCTGAAAGTCCCTGTCTTCTTCTCAGCCGGATTATCCTTTGACCGAGCCAAGATGAGACAATAATACAGATGGCTTCTGTGAGATAAGAAAACTTCAAGTTGGACGAACGGACGCGCGGGTACCACGTCGGACCGAAAGTATAGCCGCGAAATTTCTTATTATTGGTTATCGTTACAGGCACCATATCCTGCCGTTAGACAACTCATCTACGAACTATCCTTTGTGCGGATGACAACCGATCCCCTTCCATGAAACCGAGGCGATATGAACCATCGACACTTTTGTCTGGCTATTTCTTAGAGTAGTAGAGATTTTCGCTTTCATTTAGCGCCCCATTGCATCTCTGTACAATTCGATACTTTACCCAAGATGAATGGAGCCTTGTGGACAGTCGTCGAAACCAATGTCGGAAGTATAAGCCCGGGTTTTCTCCTCTTTCTCAAACACTCAAAAAAATTCTATAGTAATGAATTATCGGGCTATATGATACGATTGAGCCGGCTTTCCAACAATAAGAATTTTTTTTTTTTTTACTATACAGGATTCCTTAAAACGCTTGCTTTCACAACGCACACTTTCATACAGAAACGGAACTCCGTTACACGTATACATATTACGTATACATATATAGCATATGTACTACAACCGAACAATAGTTTCTGATAACGTTACGAGCCGCCGGAGACATCGAGCAAGGGGTACAGGTCAGGCAGGGTCAACCTGACAATGTGGAGCTGACCCAGATGGCCCCAGGGCAACCTTGTTCCGTCATATCTCGATACATTGATACATCGATACATAAATACAGGATCCGTGTATTTTGTGAACTGTACAGTATGTACGCTCGTTTTTCGTATTTTCATAGAACTATTATTGTAACAAGAAAGTTACCGTTCGATAAACTTCTCCGATCCTCTTCGTCGAGGATTCAATTCTCTTTTACGATATGAGATGAACATTTTTAATACAGCGAAAGCCAATCTGTCCATAAAACGTCGCGTCATATGTGATCGTGGTTCGAGTTGGGTGAGTCTCTACACGCATGTGTGATTACAGTCTGATTCAATTGTTATTGGATTAGTATATAGAAGAAGTGAAAAGCAAAAGACAACAATAAAACATGAAAATAGAAAATTTGTTGAACACACAACGGACGACCCCCCGGTTTGTAGATCGCATCGCTGGACGATGGACATTCATTTAAATACCGTTGGCAAACTGACGCGAAACTTATTCAAACAAGGATAATTCGGTCAGCGTTTGGGAGGGGGTCGCTGAATTACGAGGGTCGCTGATTTGACTAAGAAGGGCTTCAAACGGTGATAGACGCCTCTCTACGACGGGACAGCAATTCTGCAGGGTACCCAGGGGACGGAGTCGCCAGTGTTTGTACAGACATGTGTCACTAGGCAGGGCTCAGCGGAAGATAAGTCCCCTCGGACCTTCGCCCTTGGCCTTTGCCCCTGCCCCTTGGCCCTTTGCCACGGGTCTTTGCCCTTTTCCTACGAAATATCTTGGCAGAGGTGGGACACGGGTGACGTGACGGTAAAAATGCAGCCAGTCAAATTATAGAGACGTGTGATTTTTTCGGATTTCACACCCGATCGAGCAGCCGTAGCCCGCAGCGCCGATCGCCCCAACCAGATTCCAGTTTACCCGGTTTATCCCAAAAATACGAAGAGATCGCGATCCGATAAGTTTGGGCTAAAATTAAGCCAACAAATACGCGGGGAAACAGACGACAAAGATAAAGACCCACCCCGAGCTGCCGTTATTTCAATAAATATATACCTAAACTACATTCGGGGTTGTTTTGTCGATTTCCAGCGGATTTTCCGGCCGACTGCGTCCGTCTATTTAACGCGCCCCGTTCTGTACCGGTTCTTATTTAGCCTGCCAAAAAGCGGGAAAATTTCCCTCAAACATATTGCAATCGGGGGTGAATGGGATTGCAGAGAATTCGAGCGTTTTTCCGGCTGATAGAACCGCGGCGCATTGTGAAAGTAGGGGGTTGCACGACAGACTTTATCCTTTCTCTGACCAGGCGGACGGAAACCTCATCCCCGTCGGCCACTGGTCGCCGTGTCCCCTGTGCCCGCTCCTTCCGTTCCACTTTGGGTTACGACGCGCGACTTTTCTGTATCAAACAAACTGCGGAGCGCGACGCGTGGGGATTCTATATATTCAATGGCGCCGATCACGCGAGTGAAATCTTCTGAATCAAATCAAAGTTATAAGCACTGGAAAAAGCGCCATAGTAAATTTGATTTTTCCCATATCGTTCCGCACGCTCGTTTCATTCGCAGGTTCAATTCTCTTAAAGATCAAAGTCACCCCCGGTTACGTAATATCAGTTTTAGTCATGACTAAAACTATATAGACGTCTGAAAAAAATTGCGGCTATCCGAAGTATTTAATTATAGGTAAAAATTTAACGTGCGAATGTAACCGCGCAGGTTTACGAGCGCAAATGCAGAGATATATATAGGGGAAAAAGAGAGTTGGAGACACAGAAAAGAGAGTTTCCCTCAACTGTCATCTTAGATCAATCAAAGACGGCAACGTAATAGGAAAGTCCCTTATATCCGGCAAAACTAAGTTCCAAGCCAATTTGTGTGTCTCTCTTTGTGAGGTGGCGAGGAGAGGGAAAGCAACTTTGCATCGTTCAGCCCGGCTCAGCCGAGGCTGCCTTTCTTCCTTGAGAGAAGATGGGATGCTATACTCCGGATTCGTCCGTATCCCTTGGGGTCCTCTGGGGTCCTTGGGAGACGTCGGAGGTCCGGGACCCGGGAGATGTTCTCTCTTTCCTTTTTCGCTCTCTTATTCCTTCTCTCTTCACAATTCCCTCCAATTCTTTTCGCGAAACAAGTTTGTAAAATGCAATTTTCCCGTAGGTTGACAAGTCATCTAATCGCACGCAGTCCTCTTCTCCACTTCTACATATAGTCACATAGTCTCTTCTCTCCTCTGCCACCCGCCGTCTCGTTTCGTACTCGCTGCCTTCCTCCCTGCTTCCATTTCCCAACTATTTAGAAAACACTTCTCACCCTTTTTCACCAGTTTAACTTCAATTTCAAATCGCCGCACAGACGGAGACTCGATTGCTTCCAAATGAAGTGAACCTGCTTTCCACACTCACTTCTTCAATAAGTATTCACACATGGGTATACCTATAATCTATACATATAAAATATAGGTAGTACATGCCCCAGTATTTGATAGAAATAATAATTTATAATTAAAATCACCAGATTGATAGAACAAATATAAAAACGGAATCGGAAAGCGTGAGGAGCAACTTGTTGCTCGTAAAATACCTCGAGTAAAAATGAACGGAATCAGGAGTTATAACCAATCATTTAAATGGATTGTCAATTCCTAATTACCCGACACCTACATTTCGCCGCGTGTATGAGTGTGCGAAATCCTAGGACTATCAGGTTTTCTCGTGCGCTTCGACAGGGTGGAAATAACAGTATCTCACGGTGCTCTCTGAAACTCGGACAAACTCCTGCGGTAGCTAGGAGGAAGAGGAATAAGAAAAAGAAGAGGAAAAATGAGAAGAGGAAGAAGAAAAAGAAGGAGAAAGATGATTTCACGAGAAGAGACGAAAGAGCGTAGCAGCGGGATGAGAGTATAGGTACGGGCACGCGACACGGCCTCTGCAGAAGCAGGAGCTGCCATTAATCAGGACCAAAGCAGATTTATTGGCTGATTGTTTCAAACTTATATCTACTCGTGCAGACGCTGCCCTATCTGTTTGCCGGGCTTGCAGAGGAACCTGCAAGCAAACCACTGGGCTAGTTGCGCTGCAACGTTCCCTTGGCATCGCAAGACCGATTCTACCCTCAAGGCTCCAGCGCACCGTGAGATTCCGATAACTTAATTTCCAGGAAAGATTACTCGCGTTATTCACCCCTTCGGCGATCTACGACTCACCTAGCTAGCCCGCCGTTCCGTCATACCTACGAAGATATACCTGGCTCCACTCTATGCAAATATTTTGATTCACAGAAGGCGGAGAGGCAGCTTGTCACAGTTACAAGGACTTGATTACATTCCATTTTGGCTCTCCTCTTTCTCCATCTACTGCTGGTACTCTCTACTTTCTATTAGGCAACCTGTTCCTTTTATTTCTTCCAATTTTCTGTTCATTTTGACGCGTGTGGGACCGCCGCCGGAGTAGGGGATGGTTCGGAGGATCCGTTGGCGCGACAATTCTACCCTCGCAAATCACGCTTCTTTCCACTTTCCACTTTCTCTCTCTCATTCTCCCTATTCAGCCCTATGTCGCCTCTTCCGACACTCACCTCTTCTCGAAGTTCCTACCAAGTCAAGACTTTGTTAAATGACAGACGCGTAATCAGCGGCAGTGGATGGGCGGAGCCGAAAAGACTGAAACTGATAAAAGTACAAACTCTCTCCAAGTGCGAGGGGTGGATTCAGCTTCTCTTTCTCTCCCGCTCTTCAGTAGGGAGGAAAGATTCGCGAAATGAGATGTCACCGGCAAAAACTACTCCACCTCGCTTTCTCACACGGAAACGAATTATCTTCGCAGCTTGCCAACTCGCAAAAACTTGTCGCGAATTTCTTCCTGTCACGGGGCGCAGCAATACAGCCTCGCTTTCCATTATTCTACAGGAATCAGGACATAATTCCAACTTGTTGATTTCGAATCGGCGAATTCCACCGCGGGATTCAAGAATGGAAACGGAAGAAAAAAAGACATTCGCATTCACATAACTATTTCGCAATCCCTCGAGGATCGCTTTTATTTTATGATTTTTTCCTGTTAAAAAAAAGGGAACAGAAGAAAAGAAAAAAACAATTCGGTGGAAACTGTCACGCACTCAAAGTATGACCCCGCGGCTTTGCGAAAGCATGGCGTAGGCAGATAAAGGCGTACATGGACCAGCGTTACAAGCCACGCAACGGCGACTGGCTGATAGTCGCTAGCCCAGATAGCAGCAGCCGGAGCGGACAATAATTGATCGGACCGCTAAGCTGCCGCTATAAGCCTCTGATCCTATTACGGCAGATACACGGCAGACACGAGAACCACCAAAGTCGGCTAGGAGCTAGGATTCTGGGCCTTCTGCAGGGCCTTACTGACACGTCAGTTATCGGTTGATGGCAGCTTTCCGAAGGTACCAAATTTACAATTTGAATTTCTCAAATTTTTAATGAACGTTATAGTCGCTCGACGAATTCATGGGGTTTTTGTCGGCTCAGTGATTATTGTGAAAACGAGGCTTTAATTGCGTTTAAATTGTGTTATTTACGGGCGCTTGGAATCTGCCGTTGGCTATTAAACCGTGGGTGCTGTTCGAGGTGTCAATTGGACGTGAATTTAACGCGAGAACTGCGATAACCGGGTAGGAATACACATCATTTTTTTCTTTTTTTTTTTTTGTTTCTCTTGCAATATTGGCTGTCGATAAAAATTCCCAAACGTAGTTTAGTCCAGTTTGGTTGACGGGCTACCCCGCAGGGGTATCAAAGTGACCCGGTTCAGCTCCCTGGAGGAAGGGTAAGCCCGCAGACCAAATTCCGGGTGTCAGGTCAGTCGTGCATTCGAACGGATATGCAATTTGTCATATAATTGACGTTGCTATTAATATGTAATTAGAAGTCATCGTAATTCCATAAGTTGTCCGCAATTTGCCTACTCTCCCCATTTGCTTATATATCCACAGTAAGTGAATTTTCAAATCGTGGACCTATTTGTCACTAAAATAGAAATTTTCATTTCTCATGTTCTAGTCTGTTTCGTTTCTGAAAACAGACTCGAGTCAGAAAGTATAATACTTATTGGAAAGGGTACCGCAGCTGTCAACTTAGGAGGAAAATACAACGACGCAATTTGTGTGCGTAGGCTACCGAGCAAGGGACTCTAAAGTCCTCGATAACAAAGCCTGATGCTGCTTCTGGGCTTTCAAATTGCCTCTCTCACCCCATCAATTCACCATCGAATAGTGAGTCTGTCATTTCGCTCGGAATTAGGTTGTAAGTACTAAGTGTCGCTCTAGGCTAACGTCAAAGATAGCTCAAGTCACATACATGTGCATAAGCGAATGTATCCTTATCCATAATTGAGACCGCAATCTCCTCGCCAATCTCTGTGAATAATTGGATGCAAAGCCATTGACAGTTCTCCTGAAGTCTTTTTCCCAAAAAATAACCAACTATGGGATCGGGGCCTTCGATTTTCTTCGCTACTATACGAGATCAAATTTTTATTAGACTATTGAACGACGTGTTATTATTGTTCGTACAAAAAGATACTTCCGAGGCCCTATGATGGAGCTTTCATCATGCTGCAGCATCTCTATTCTCTTCTAAATTACAGAAATTTGAATTGGCACCTATGACTTCTGCGATCACTAATTCTAACTGAGAGTCAAATGATCGTGGATTTCCTGAACGAGAATAGGATGGCGACGTGTGAAACCTACGACACCAAACCCTAAGGCCTGGGGGTCTTCTGGCCCCATGTGGACATACGATAAGCGACACTCAGGTTGTAGATTAGCATAACAATGCCATGTCGTTACAGGCCGACCCAATCAAACGTAGCGGGTAGTTTGCTCTCGAGTGTTTATTACCAATGCGCTATGCAAATGGTTAGCTTTGCGTAGTATAACAGGCTAGTACGTACAAGCTATATAGTATGTAAATACATATATACCTACGTTTTAGCTATATAGGTATACTCGAGGACGAAGCGTGCTAATAACATTCGTAGGATTTTGGGGTGCGTCCGAGTGCGTTTGGGTGTGTCAAATATGGATGAGTGTAGGCAGTCCATGTGAAATTACGTTGGTGTTGAACGATGCAAATGATAGCGTAATTATAGCCATGATTTACATTATTGCATTGTCATCAGACTCGGTCGCGACTCGTTATTTTGCCTTTGTTCAATACCAATTCGCGTAAAAATTACCCGTGATTTCTTTCCCTTATAATTATCCCCGTCCTCTTCAACTCTCCCATGTATAGCTCTCTTTCTCTCTCTCTCTCTCTCTCTCTCTCTCTCTCTCTTTCTCGTATTCCTAAGCCTTGTTCAACGGCATAAAGAATTCTCGCGTCTATCTTTATGTATAGTATGTAAATAAAGTACAGTTCCTGGCATCAGTCCGAAACATCTCAAAGCGTTATCTTGGAAGCTGCATAGAGGACGGAACACGGTATACCCAGATACAATCGTATCTCGAGTAGGCGCGAGAGGCCCACACGCGAGTCAACGAAAGCTTGTATATTAAGTAGCGCCGCTATCTCTTCCAGGGGTTCAGCCCGACGCACTCGACGCACCAGACGAAACCGGGGCTTTTGTTATACCCGGGTCTTTGTTCGAAGATAACTGACGGACTTGGTGTAGATATACCTACATCACTTATAGTGGCTTGTTGCACTCTGCATCGTACGTCTACTCGAGCCACGCTCTTTGAGCGTCTTTGCAGTCTCCCCGTATACCACAGGAGAAGAATGAGAGAAATACAAGCCTGGAACTGAATAGCGATGTCAAGAAACGAGACTGGACTTTGGAATCTTCGGAACGTGCATTGCGAATGATCGTTAAAACTCCTTTCGTGGAATTATACTCCATCGGGTGCACTGGTCTCGGACTATTACTGGACACAGTATCTCGTTCCCAGTTCCTCGGCTCCTGAGTGCGGGTGGTCAGGTGTTATATCTATGTACACATGTAGGTGTATAATACGCCGAGTGTAACGGAGCCGGTAGCTAGCCGGTGGACATTGGGTGCCAGACACCAGGCACCAGGCACCTATACGTAGGTTGGTGCTCCATTATTTAGCTCGTATCTCGCGAGTCCACGCGCACCCCAAGCCCCCGTGCTGCCCCCAAACCCTCTCTAAATAGTGTTCTGACCGCTGCAAACAAACTGCATTCACTTAATTCGACACTGGTCGCGCCGAGTAAGATAAAATGGTTTTCGAATTTTCTGCAAGCCATGAGAACTTGCAGAGAAAAATCCAACAAGTTTTTGCTGCAGTCGGTTGTAGCAGAATTTCACGAATCTTGAAATATTCTCTACTTGGGATGAAGACTTCACTTCACTGTTCAATTCCCTCACCATTTCATAATCAGAGAGAACAGTAATAAAATGTTTCATCGAAGGTGGGGGTCGCGGATTTTTATTCTTCAATTCTCGATTATAGATAGAGTGATAGAATTTTTGTAAGATAATGGGAAGGTGATACGTGGCTGAAAGAAATAGGGAACCAGTTTATAGTTTCATCCTCGTAAACCGGTACGTGCGTTCGAGTTAAATGCGGCAGTACCTTGAGATGTACCTGTTAAACTACAAAACTCTTTACGAGATGGTGATCGCAGAGAGACAACAGACACTTGCTCGTTCACTCTATGCAAATGTAAATGCAACGTCGCCGTTGCACTCGAGGCAACGAGTCACGTGGACAAGAAACCCTTGGGAACGGCTAGGCGTACTCCATATATTATTCAAACGCGAAATGTTGTAAAGTAGCGGTGACCAAGCCAATGCCAACGCTGACAACCGTCTAGGAGAGAATTCTGTACGACGCCTACCTCGATAATACTACCTGCCTACAGTTGTTCGACTCAAGTTAAGATTTCCTACTATTGCGTGGGTCATTCCGAATTAGCATATGGAGATAAAGTTCGAAGACCTGCCCAGTGCTGTGTGTCTTCTTACGGGGTACATTTCGTACTCAATATTCGATTAGGTTGGAGGGTCAAAGGAGAGATAACCTCGAGTTAAGGAAATCTCTAATATACTTGGAGTATATGGCTGATCCTATGGCGGGGAACGAAATAGCCGTGAGAATTACAATGAAAGCAAACTAAGGAAATAAAAACTAATAAGGTGCGGGTTTTATGGAACAATGGAAACTTTTTTTGCGAGTCGCGTCTTCTCGAAGATAATAATTTCTCCTTGCCTCATTCTCTTCCGAACCCCGTGAATTTAGATAGAAAGTAAAGACCAAGTTCTCGCTCGATAGAGAAAAGAAACTCTTTACCGCGATGATGCAAGATGTTCGTATACCTATATAGAGACGCCTTCGATTGCTTTAAAGCTATTCGATCTAGGCACGCGTCGTATTTGTTGTCAGATTTGAAATTGGCCTCCGGCAATCGGCAATCCAGCTTTACTAGCTGAATAGTTTTCACCCATGAACCTGACGCGATAATTAGATCTGCGAAAATCCCATTACGATTTATCGGCCTATTACAACTTTCCAAGAGCTAATCCCCCCGCGTTATTTCCGCGAGGGCGATAGACCCGGCAACGAGTTTCGAGAAACCAGAAATCCCGAGAATTGGGATGATTATTTCCAAGTTACTTTGGAGCAACGCCTGCTGCAACGTTTCGAGACCTTGCCGGTTGCATTTACTCTTACATAGCCATTAGCGCCTATACTTTACCTGTCGTTACTAGAAACGGCTTCCTGCAAGTCTCGATTATGTGATATAAAACGAGTTGCTACCACAAGAATTGTTGATCAAATGAAGAAGGGTAGGGGCTAGACGCGCTGCACCCCTGTTGATTAAGCCACCACGCGAACACATGTGCTAGTGGCAATGTTCTGATTGGAATCCAGATGGGCTTTCTCCAGACTTACAGACTCTCAGCTTCTTACATACTCTTTCTGACTGAAATCTACCACGTCAGAACGAATTCGAAAAAATGGAAGACAACAAAAACTGATGAGCGTTTATGAAATTTCCAAATTTAATTTTTCATTGCTTACCTATTGCTCTGCTCACCTTCGCGGATCTCTCGCCCGTATCGCATATGTACTTGATTCTGGGCTTTTGGATCTTTGTACCAAACCTATGTTTTCCGTTCAGCATGTCTTGGGCAGGGAAATTCAAGCGTCACTACAGCTTTGACGTATCTGATCGTCGACTAGCTGCTGAACAGTCGAGTGGACTGTTGGATGTATAGTAGTCGTACACCGTAATTACCGATTAGTGGGATCCGTGGAATCGAATCTGGGCAGTGAAGATCACTGTGCCTCGTAACGCTTGGGGATCCGTGGCCGTATAAAGCCCATGGGAAAGGATAAGAGAGGTGAAAAGAAACGTGGCGCGGGTGGAGGGAAAAGGAGGAAGTACCACTGGCCAATTCGAGCTCACTACCCTCTTTGGAATCCCATCTTTCTCACGAGGTATACGAGCTAATCCCCGAGTTAATGTTGTTTGCGTTGTTCGATGCCAATTAATTATCCTCACCTACACCGATTTCTCTTAACTAGGAGAGACGGCGGATAAACGGACCGCCGAACAGACCGTTACTTTACCACCTTACCGCCTTACTTTGCCACACTGTTTATATCACTCGCTCGTTGCTCCTGATTATCTTCTTTTCTGAAACTAGATAAAATAAATAGAAACTGAAAATGAACTCGACAAGTTCGCGCGAGTTTACACCACGTATCTATAAGAGAACGGGGTTTGCGATCGGTGATTCTTTGAAAAAGCTACGACATGAGACCCTTAGACAGAAATTTTCACCCCGGTTTATACATTTTTCGAAATTTATAGAGTATTTCTGTCAACTATAGCTAGTCGTCCCAGCCATTCTATTCAGTAGCTTCTATCTGTCCTAACGAGGAGCCTTTGCTCCCCATGTCGAAACACTTTGTGGCGAATAATATGAACCCTGCAGACGTTTCCACGACTTTTATTCAAAGACGTAAACGTGTCTCTCGTGTTCAACGAGTAACTAATTTCATGGTTTTGTTTTGAGCGAGCCAAGCGGCTGTGCTTGATAGGTACGACGATGTGCCCGTAGAATAACGGAGGTTCTCCCGACCCTTGATGAAGGTGTTCCAAGGTGAAGATCTATAGACTGCTGCAGGGTTTTGCTCGGGTAGGTAGATGGGTCCGGGTAGTTCGGGATGGGGTGGATGCGAGCGTGATGAACATGCCGGGGACGCTAACGAGAGGCGGAACTTGAAGGCAATTAGCTATTCCGTCTGATGACTTGTGTTAGTGTTTAAATATCTTTGTGCTGAAACAGACCGCTTAGTATCAATAAATGTAATTCTTTTCTGGCCATAATTTTCGATTTTTCCCTTTCTCCTATCTCCTTAATCAAAAAGATATTGAAACGAAAAAGATTCAACAGGGTCACTGTAGTATTCGATACGGTGATACGCATTTCGTGTAAATCTATGCTTCATTGGGTACCAAGTCATCCCGCAATCACATAATTGTATCACGTGGCATTGACCTGTGAGCAGAAGCAAACTGTCAGTCATATTTGTGTAATCCATCAGGTACCTATGCAGGACGCAAATATTTTCCGGAAGTGTGTCACCGTATCAAAAATGATGAGACTACTCGATAAATAACGTAGGCACAGTATAAGACGGATATAGAGTCAGAATTGACTAATAACGAAACCGAATACCAAGATCAGCGCGCGACTCTCGAAGATGCAAAAATACGAGGTGAAGATACCTGCAAATTTTTACGCGCTAGTAATAACGCGGTGAAAGAAATGACCAACTTTGGATGACGGAGTGGGTCCTGAACGTGATGCTTTCGAATAAACGAGAATTCTAAATTGACTTTTCGTAACGCGTATGCTAATCGAGGACCCGCACTACCGCGCTACGTCACGTGCATAATTCTCCCAATTTACAAGCATTATCGCAACGTTGGATTTGATCGTCGAGAATTTGGTTACGTTACCGGTGACAGGTCCCACAACGCTGTCAATGCGTCGGTCAATCAAACCCCGACCCATGACGCGTTGAAAATGCAATCAAGCCCCGAATTACCGTAGACAATTGTCATGGAATAAATAAATGAGCTAGTTATATCCTCAAGAATCACTAAGATCGCAAAGAATCTAACATTTGGCATAAACGGAGTGACTTATGGCCAAGCAAAGAAAGGACGAAAAAGATAGATAGGAGGAAACATTGTGAGCCAAAAAAGATTATCTTCAATCTTCATCAAGAGAGTCATTGCTGGCGTTAGCAAATCGTGAATGCATACGTTCAATTTCCAAACTTTCAATTGAGGACTATTAATCAGTTATACTTGCTTACCAATTCACCTCACGTTCCTTCTGAACTCATATTTGTTTTTGATTAAAATTTTTTTTGTTATTCCGTTCAGAATGAGTATGATAATGGTTATGAAGTTATCGGACATGAAGCGAGGAGGTACCGAAACTGTCGCACAGCCGAAAGGTAACACCAGAACGTTTCCTCCGAGGTGCTATAACACTTCGAGTGTCGGGACCAGGCGAAATTCATGTATGGAAATTCTCTTCAAGCATTACGCATGTAGAATATCACGCCTAGGAGCTAGAGGCAGCTGGAGGCCTCCTATCGCGACACATCCTAGGAAATGTATTTTAGCAGACTGGCAAGGTAAAAATATGCGTTCAGGCATCTCTGCGACATCGACTGGAGTACCATCCGCGCCATATACCTACATAAGCACGGTACATATGTATATTCCTCAATATATTCCTAGATATGTCCTTATATGGGTAGATATACATAGATATATCCCCATGCGTGAGCCCAAGTATTAACTTCACACATATGCTTTCACGTATACCTACATATCCATAGATGTGCGGCACTCCGCATTGCCACACGGTAGAGCACACTCATATTTTATGCGTGCATGATGACAATTTTATGATGCAAGGACAGATTGTAGCGAGCATTCAATATGATTCGCCAGAGCAGCGTATTTTTTTAAAGCTTTCACTTACACCATTTTACGATCAGCAGGAGCGTGTAGGACTGGTGTGTGGGCGGAAGTATGTTTTATTGCGGAAACATATTGAGAATAGAAATCTGAAAATTCCATCACAAGTAGTCCTGCATGCACAGTTACTCAGAGAAGTAAAGAGACTACCCTCGTGTTTCTAAAAAAGAGAAAAAAAAGGATGATACACTCATTTTCGGAATAGCAAACCTCTTTATTTGTGCATTCAGAATCTACATGTGTCAGAGCAATTATGCTCTTCTAAATAGGGAAGAAAAACTATTGATAGTGGTAAAATATCGCGCGACAACATTAATCACGTCTACTCGACACCCTGGATTTGTGCAGATACGTCAGCGATGATCCTAAGGACATCGGAAGCCAAATATAGACCCTCACGCATAACGTATCCACCTACGATGAGTAGAGGGCAGTTTTGAGCGCAGTTCAAATAGGCCTGTAAGATCGTGGAGACGAGCTTCTTCATAGCTTCGGTCGGATCAGAGCTGCTGAGTCCGGTCTCAATAGCGTCAGCGATGCCACCGGACAGGTCTTGTCCAGCGTTGATCTTTTTCGCTACCTGTTTTCTAGCCTGAGCTATAGCAGCTCGCAGTCCAGGGATCGGCGGGAGCCTGGGCAAATTTGAGATCTCGGGGATTTCAAGGTCCGAGGGATCTGATGGTTCAGGGATATCTGGCACGATTTCGTCTACGTTTGGGAGTTCGAAATTTAGAATATCAGGGACATCAGGAAGACCCGGTAGGCTGTTACCGTTGAGAAAATCAGGAATGTTGGAAATATTTAACACTATTTGGAACTCAGCACTTCTAGGGATTCTATGAGGACCTGGTCTACCGCGATTGCCAGGACCTGGTCTACCGCGATTGCCAGGACCTGGTCTACCGCGATTACCAGGACCTGGTCTACCGCCATTGTCAGGACGAGGAATAATCAATTGGACACCATTTTGTATAGCATCGATAATGTCAGAAATAATTGGCAATCTTGGAGGTCCGTTAGGCCTGGGTCGCTGAGGACGATGAGGAGGACGATGAGGTGGGAAAGGAGGGACCCTTCCCGAATTGTGTCCTCCAGGCTACGAAAAATAGAAATCATTTTTTCATCAGATCACAGGCTTGTACATCATTTTTAGTTCACTGGGAGCAATTCTGTCTCAAATCAAAACATGTCAAAACTGATGTGAGACTCACCGCTTCGGTAGTATTGCTCGGTGCTCCCGTTCCAGCAGTATTCCCTGATTCACTTGTAGCGTTGCTGGATGTTCCAGCTCCAGCAGTGTTCGTTGGTTCAGTAGTAGTGCCGCTTGATGTTCCAGTTTCAGCAGTGTTCGCTGGTTCAGTTGTAGCGGTGCTCGATGTTCCAGTTTCAGCAGTGTTCGCTGGTTCAGTGGTAGCGGCGCTCGATGTTCCAGTTCCAGCAGTGTTCGCTGGTTCAGATGTAGCGGTGCTGGATGTTCCAGTTCCTGCAGTGTCCGCTGGTTCAGTAGTAGTCGCGCTTGATGTTCCAGTTTCAGCAGTGTTCGCGGGTTCAGTTGTGGCGTCGCTTGATGTTCCAGTTTCAGCAGCGTTCGCTGGTTCACTTGTAGCGTCGCTTGATGTTCCAGTTTCAGCAGTGTTAGCTGGTTCAGTTGTAGCAGCGCTCGATGTTCCAGTTTCAGCAGTGTTTGCTGGTTCAGTTGTAGCGGTGCTTGATGTTCCAGTTCCAGCAGTGTCCGCTGGTTCAGTTTCAGCGGCGCTTGATGCTTCAGTTCCAGCAGTGCTTCCCGATTCAGGTGTAATCGTCTGGGATGCGACTGACCAGCAGCCCATAAGGGCGAGGAGGATTAATAGTTTGTAGTTCATCTTTCGATAGAAAATCGCAGCTTACTACTCCGGACTGCAGGTTCGATGAGTAATTTATACTCGATTGTAGAAGGTCATGTTCACAGGCGACAACGAACAAACAATAAGACCCATCTGTGTCACTAAAATATTATGCAGCGAGAACGCAACGCGGAAATATATCGGTAATGACGTCGCATGTGTTATCGTGTGTTTGATCACCTGATCATTAATATTGATCTATATTCCTCTACGATAACGACGTACTTACAGGTAAATGGGAGTTTGAGGAAACAGAGGAAATGTACATAGAAGACATCCCTTTGAAGAACCGTCTGATAAAACGGAATCAATCATCTCGAAATGCATTCCTCGGTAAAGTTGTGGCTGGAAATCTCTCCTTCGGCATAGTGGGAATAGTTTGAGTAATATTCAAGGGAAAACTTGAGGCAACTCTAAGAATCTTTTATATGAAAATTTTCCAGAAGGCCGGTCTTCGCGTCGCAGCCGTCGTCCTGACTCGCGTCGGTAAGCAGCCCCGGGCTGAGCTTTTCAGACGAGCCACCATCTATCGACAGAACTCTAAACTATTCCTCAGATCTTCATCCCCTAGTCAACCAGCCCTTCTTATTCCTGAACGGAGCTTGGAAAACTGCCAATTCGCTTGCATAGATCGACTTTTCTGACAGTATTATACGTGGGATAAAAACTACGGTACAATCCGTTTCAATGGTCCGAGAGAAAATATTCTATACCATTGGCACGAAAATAGGATACAAAATTTATATTAACTTTATGATCCCGTGGTAAAAAATAAAACCTTGTACACTTGAGAGAATAGACGAGCCTGCATGGTAGCTTGGACCGCAAGATTTCGAAACGCTTTCTATAAGCGTATGAAATTCTCGATTATTCTCTGTCCTGCAAGATTTACGTCGCGATGTTTCGAGAGTCTCAAATCCTGGCCCATCATTGTAATCATTTTAATTATAGTAGGAGCTTCCGAGAGAAAGCTGCGAGTAAATAGCGTAGTTAGACTGATTGTTTCTGTAGATAGGCACCTCGCGAGACCTTATCGGTGATTTTAATAGCTTCTTCGTCTACAATACCGATACCATCAATTAGGAGGGTCTATTAAATTAATTTTTTTTTTCGGTGGACGTATTTTCAGGCGTCTCCCGAAGCACTAATCATTCTCGTCCTTCCCGTCTCACTCCATGACACGGGTGTTTTCAATGTGGCAAACCGCTGCATCGTGTATAATATGTATAATATATGTGGAAAATTGAATATTAAGGAATGTATGTCAATTTCCAACTTTCGAAATCTCGGAAGCAGAGATGACGGGACGATGCGGTCATAGGCAGAAGGCGTAAATTCAAGATCGTTAGGTGGTGGATGTGTAGCTGGCGAGAAGGTGAGCAGCCAGAAAAGCCAAGGAGAGAGAAAGACCAATTGAAATTGGGCCAGAAATCCGCCCTACCCTGACTCTTCGTCCGTACGTGATTAGCCTGCGAATACCAAGATCACCTCCAGCCTCTTGACGTCGGCGTATCGGGGCTAGTAAATTTATGGGACGTTTAATTATCACTGCGCCATCCGAATATCGAATTCCTGATATCAGAACTCAAGAGATTTACCGCGTTTCGATGCTTGAGCCAATCTCGAGGGGTAAATTAATACTCAATATTTGACAAACGCTCTTGGTAATTATATTTCTCCTTCCGGTAAGTTTTATTGATATAGAATCGTAAGCCATTCATACTTCCGAAACGAGTTGCATTTTTCCAGATAAGCAATATACTTGCATGAATGAGTGCATACCCACCGATATACCCCAGGACGTAGACTATTAATGATATTTAGAGGAGGAAATAACTTCTTTTTTCTTCGAAAACAGAGGAACGGGCAGTTAAAAACGGCATTCGAATAAAAAATGAAAAATAAAAATGTATGGCTCGAAAGGAGAACTTGAACGATCTTTGTTTTTGCGCAATGACACGAGTGAGGGCAAAACTTTTCGAATGAGCGTCATGGGAGATATTAATACCAAATACAGAAGCAGTCGAGGGTGCAGGCAGTCAGGCTTGTCCGGGTTTCCCTTGGTGGCTGTGGGGAAACTCTGGCGCCGAAAGCATCACCCTCGTCAGCTCACACCTCGTCTATAACCCTCCGCAATCAATGCCCTTCTGATATTCAATCCCTTCGTGTCTATCATCGCCTAGCCGGATGGCGCGTCCTGGAGCGTCGCGCACACCCAACAACCATAAGTGTACCGTAGCTTCTTTCATCTATGTATATAAGAAGTTGAAGCACGAGAAAGCTTCGTAATATACTACGTTTGATTTATGTACCAGCACCAGGGTCTGGCAAATAGGCCATCCATCATGCGCGAGGGCAGCCAAAGTGGGTCGTCTTCAGGCGTCAATTTCAAGCAGAAAACCCCATGGATTATTGTTCTTGCGTCGATTACTCCAGGATTGTCAACCGGAGCTTAGAAAATTGGCAAATAAAAAAGATTCAAAGCATATGTCATCAGTTGGCTAGGGGATCCGGGAGAATATCAATAAGCTCCGAGCCGCAGTGGATTTCTGCAAATCTATTTAAATATATATATATACGAGCACACACATGTGCTCGGGATACCTAAGTGAAGGACAGAAATTAATTTCATGCAATTTAGGAGGCATGCATACAGATTGCGTCGGGGTCCTTTGTTTAGGTGTCAGCATTTGCGGCTGTCTGATCGTTCAGATGCGTTCCACGGTGGTTTGGCAGTACCCCATAGGATGCAAGATACAGTTCTCGAGTATGGCGAGAACTAGGGGGCGGAGAAACGTAGTGCGAAGATTGGGCGCAGGTGCGAAACCGAGATTGCCAACGACTTGATAATGCTCGAGAGACTCTGGCCCAGGAACACTGAGTTAAGCGAACTATTGCACTCTATTTTAAGAGGCGTTGGTATAGCTATTGTTCTGATGTACTACTAGTATTAAAATACGAAAGTAGATTCGCAGTTGGTCGTTCGTCATTGATTAAAACACGTGCCATCCAACAAAAGTTTTCACTTCATGTATTGTCCAAGGGTGTAACATTCTGCTTGAACATATTTACCGCGGTCAAACAGACTCCGTAACGAGAAGAACGCCGCGTCACCCTGTAGCCCTGCACCGATGTATTCTGTTGACAGAAAATATCGCTCAATTGTGTAAGCCTCTGGCGTTATGTCCGAGCTAGCCATTGCATTGGAGAGATCAATTCAATGATAGAGAGTCAAATTCTGACTGAATTCATGTTTGCGTCCACGAGGGACTCCGGCCATTTAAATGGAGCCATTCATACGTGGGCTTTGCTACTGACGTCGATTCATAGAATATATCCAGCCCCTGTTAGATGTAGACGTAGGGGCAAATTGTCGTGCGGACTCTCACTATAATGCAACTTCTCTCGTCTGCATGCACGAATGACGTTCGGTCGTCTGGTCCTTTGCAAAAGATGCGTGTCTCGAGCAGAAGGCACGCTAATGATGCGCTATCGGCTCCTCGTGTAACGTATGTTTCTGTTGGTCGTAAGTCGTTACTAGCGTGCGAGTATAACTCAATGAGAAAAATCGAAGAGCGGGATCGTACATGTCTTTGACGGTTGGAGACATGTTCGTTCTTATAAATTAAATGAGGACGTGAAAAGAAAGGCATACCTCACCTACCTCACTCACAATTTAAAAAAACGTGTTCAGTATAATTTAGAAGAATTATTCTCAATCCAATAAAATCCACTGAGCACACATTATTCAATCAAATCGTAGGTCCGGTGGAAGATTATCATCCTCATAAAACGGTACCCTCAAAGTACTTTCAAACACCGTAGCTGTAGAATTTCAGGCTTATTTTCAACCCCTCTAATGTTGTACCTAAACCAGAAAGAAGTTAATTCATCGGATGATGACCGGTCCTCCATGGCTGGCAGAGATCATGATAAACCCCTCACTGGTCCAGAGGAGTCTGTAACAAGGGAACAGCATTACCCAGTCGACCACCGCGGCAATCCACCCCTCCAAGACCACTAACCGACAGCTTATCCCTTGTAGTGCGTGCCCTCTCGCGTATTCCATTCCTCAACTCCTCGTAAACTAGTGCATCGTCCAGGTAGTTGCTGTATTCTACAGTGCGAGAACACGCTGCCAACCAACACCAAGGGGTATGAAGAACCAGAGACATAGGACCAGGATGAGGCAGCGAGGAGGGTAGGAAGAGGGTGGATGGCTGGCTGGCTGGCTGGGCACACGTGTGATCCTTGATGAAGAGGCCGTCTACCGCGAGGCTAACCGCTAGGTGGTTGTAGGGTGGACTAGCTGGAGTAGGTTGGTCCTCGGTTAGACAGGTTACGAGGTAGTTGCCACCCGGATGCTACGTAGATGGTGCCGGTGATGGCTGAGCCGTGCCCTGACAGAGGCCAACGTACGTATAGATTGTCCACTTCTCTCGAGTAGCCGTGCACGAATAACCAGGTACCCAAAGGACACCCGGAGAACGTCTTCCGCGTGGCACACTCTTGATAACACTCGATATGCTCGATCTAATGCATCAAACGCTAATGACATTGGCATTCTAGCTTCGTATTAACGACATCTTCGAACGAGTCAAGACGCTGAGATCACTTTCAGGAGTCAAAAGTAGAGTTAAAAAAAATAATGAAGGTGACAATTTGCTTAAATATCGTAATGAACATTTTCTGTGCCTGTAAAAATCCCAGTAATGTTTTGAGCTGTACTTATAGTATATTATGTATATCATGGAAGGGTAAGGTTCCATAGAAAATTGATGTATTTTTATTTAGTGCATCATGAACCGACCAGCCTTTGGTCGTTTGTCTGGCGCGGGCCACGAGTATTAATAAAAATTTTAGGTGTCGTATAAAATTTACAAGCCACACTCAACACGCTCTTATACATGCGCGCGATAGGTATAAATATAGTCATACCAAACTCCTGTTAGAAGCACAAAAAGTGGGTACAGCTCGCATCGGATCACTGAGAGTTGCTATGTTTCAGGCGTCCGGCTGTGCTGCACTACAGAGATAAAACGAACCAAAGTATTCGATCCTTCGA
This sequence comes from Tenthredo livida, assembly GCA_963992785.1. Lineage (NCBI taxonomy): Eukaryota > Metazoa > Arthropoda > Insecta > Hymenoptera > Tenthredinidae > Tenthredo > Tenthredo livida. Next base: position 4,159,351 of record OZ023071.1, on the reverse strand, counting down.
TCGGTTTCAATGCAGTCCACCGGCTGTATACAGCGATGACTTTTTCTCACGGAAGGCCTCAGTACCGACCGACTATCTCCAACTCTGCATTTCGCAGCATTTGTTCTTATCATTTATCGCAAGTCCCCTCTTTTATTTTATATATGATTTCTAAAATTTTGAAATTTTGAAATCTACCTAAGACCGAGTTATTTTTTGAGTCTCCTGATCGTGGATTTAGAGGGAAACGTGGTCCAGGTGTTAGTGCGGGGATGAGCACTGGCAGGGGAGAGAGGTTCAGCAGTTATTTACAGCATGGACGAGGCATAAATTACTTGGGGTTTTATGGACCCGACGCAACCCTGTGTAGTACGAGGTACCGAGTTGTTTCATCAAACTGCGCCAACCAGCCGAGAGCGTTAAAAAAATCGAAATCACTACTTTGGTGCCCGAAATGAAATGGAAATAAATAACGGTGCAATTTATTTCGCTTTCATTTAATCTACCTCTGACACGGGGAAAATGACAATTTTCAAGGCCCGGGTCTGCCGGTAAAATAAGTAATTAATTACACCGCTGAAACAGATTAATATTTCGCTAATTAGTGCGACACTTAATTACGTCCGGGCTCTAGATTAATCGCCCCTTTACACGTAAGTTTAAAAAATTATGCTAATTATTGCTTCTGTAAGGGCAGATTTCACCCTCTCACTTAAGCAACTGTAATTCAGACAAAACGAACTCTCATTCTCTTACTCTCTTATACATCAAGACCAAAGTAAGATCAGGTGAAAGATACAGCGAATATAATAAGACTGCATTATGCTTTGTCATCTGTCACTTAGTCTCCGCAATCAGGAAATGAAATATACGCGTAGATTCGTATCTATGAATGACGGAATAGGACGATTTGATAATTAATGGTGTGTGCGGTTGACCAGAAATTTTTGTTCAATTGGATATTTACGTTCGGGAAGAGCTACGGTGACGTTGACGAAAACTCTAATCGAAGGGTTTTGGAGTGTTACGGAGGGAAGGAGAGTTGAATAAAATGGGTGCAATCTCCCCCTAGTACAATGACACTAACTCACACAGGTACGATTGTTGGGGTTGCGGTGCGTTTACTCTACAATACGATTGGCGTCATTTGCCTAGGAAATCACATCTCTTTGTCACCCTGACTAATATCTACTTCGTTACAGGTGACAAGATAACTCCGTCACCAATGTCGATTTAATTTTCGTTTGAAAATTCAACGAATTCTTCTCTCGGTATCCTGCACCCTTCGTGGAACGGGGCGAATTAGCCGGATACGAAAAGTGAACGAGACAGGAAAATCTGACAAGTGAAAATATTTATGAAAATAAGAAGCAGGTTGAAAAATTGGATTTGTTTAGAGGTCATTACCTTCTTCGTTAAATCAGATTCCTGTTTTTTACACATTTATGGAAAAGCGGATACGAAGTATGAGAATAAGGAGAAAAAGAATTACGGATAACAGTTAGAGACCCCATGGCTCACCGAATCCAATTAATCAATTCTCTGCATTAACATGTTGCCTTGTAGGATGAGTACCGCGAGTATTATCTGCGTTCAAGCCTCGGTTTATGTTGGCTTTTAACGCAGCATCAGCGTAATGGGTTTGGCTGCAATCCCATCACGAATATCAAAGAGCTCAAAATAAATACGGAGATGCATTGCAGAGGAAAGTATTGTAATTATGCTAATAGCTGAGATAGATAGTGGTTCTCTGATGTGGTTCGCCACTGCCCGCTTCTCTGATCAGCCAACCTTTCTTTCTACTTATTAATATTAGAAACGACCCCAAACTCCGGTTTCTCCGAACTATTTCCCTCTCGGTAAACCAAAACTTACCGGAACTTTCCGAAACCTGCAACTTCCAATTACTTATTCCCATCCGAAGTTCGTGTACACTGTAAGTACAGAACTTGCTCGATGGAAGAAAATAAAAGTTTTTATCAGTGCGACAATACAAAATCCACGAACGACTACTGTTATACCATTGGATTCAAGTAGGTATATATACCATTTCGTATTAAATTTTCCTTGACCGATCCCTGGTTCAATCTTCCTTGCCTATCAATAAAATTCGTGATTTCACGCGTTGGAATGAAATTTTGGAAAATCGTGAAACACGTCCATATAATCATCCAAAGGTGGCTCAGAAATGTAAACATCTTTTTGACGTACCCTATACACATATAAGCTACGAACACATGGAATACACAACGCCCAGCGGGGAAATAGAAGTGCTGATTCAGCTAAGCGTATCCGTGCGCGACACCCTCCGATCATGCGACCCGCACAGCATCATCAGGACGCGTGTCTGCTACGAACTCCCCAAATAGTGTTGCAGAATAATCCATAGGATGAAATCCTGCGATCTTTTGATTATTTGAAACAATAGAAAGGATAGAATATCTTTATTTGTTCATCGGTGGATATCAGATTGATAGAACATTGACAAAAAAATTATTGGTCCGACATGTATATTATGCGAAACGTAGAAGGATTGTGATATTTCTATTACCGTAAGCTGGAGGAAGACGATTGGCCAACGATAGCATACGTGGTATATATTTATTGGTGAAATATAAAGTGAGTTTGAATAAAAGTGTAGCCGGTTCTCCGATATAGACTTCCGTGAGAGATGGCACGTAGGCAAGAGCCCTTAAAATATGTGAAAACTTACGATTCAAAATATCCCTTGGCCAAGGAGAGGTATAGAGTAAGTTGCGGAGGTAGATGGCCCGTACCTCGGGTTAGAGAGAGGATATTATCTAAAGCCAGGGTGCTTCGGCCGTCGTTCGCCTGTAGGGGGGTCGTGTATCTCGAATCATGTGCGCAAGGCTGGCTACCATCTACTATATACCGTTATATATATACATATATCTATGTATATACCTATATAAATATATAGATTCAAGATTGCCATGGTAAGTATAGAGAAGAACTTGGATTGACTTTATCCAGAGGAATATTTATCGAATGGATATTGAAATCGATAGCCCCGGCCCCAGACACGCTAATCTGCACCCACGATTTCCTGATAACCGAGAAGACAGTGAAGAGTGAAAAAAGTCTAGCTGGAAATTAGTTTCGCTTTTTTATTCTTATCGTTATTTCTTCTTCCTTTTCTTTATTCAAGCGTGCGGGATTTACCTAGCGAAATAAGATACGATAACTTCATCCGCGCGACCCGATACCTATAATACAGATAGCTGAACGGGAATTGAACTTGTTCGCGGGTATTTTCACAGGTGAAGTGAAAATTTGAAGAAAAAATGAAAACGAAATCGGAAGAGTGAAGAGTGAAACGTGAAAAAAAGCGAAAAAATTAAAAAAAGAAATAAAAAAAGGAAAAAAAAAACGTAAAATGGACGTAGAGATAGCGCATACCGGGGATTAAACAAACTGGGGCCGTTTCTGTTTATCGTGCCATATAAATACGGAATTAATTAAAACTGCGGAGTTAATTGAATTTTTATAACCTTTGCAGGGTCGCTCTCCAACGCTTCTGCCTCCGCTGCCGCACCGACGTCGCGACGCCGCACTGCGTTAACCGGGTAGTTACCGTGGGCGACTCTCTCTCTATTCTGGTAAGTGTAACGGGGTTCAGGAAATATTACCACCGTTGAGAAACACGAACCACGATAAAGCCGCAAAATATTTATGGTAACAATTCGCACTAGGAGTAAACCTACCTGCTGGAACTATTATTATTCCGTTGGTACGTGTATTACCAGGATATTACGGTGGCGTTGCCATGTCGTTAATGCCAAGGACTATATTCTCCTTTTCACTTCCTTTCTCCCTCTCCCTCTCTCTCTCTCTCTTTCTCTCTTCGACTCTACTAGACGCGTTTTATGCAAGTATACCTCTTCAAAAATGCCCAACCATCGACCCCCAGGGTCTAGGTCCAGACCAAAGACCAACGAGCAAAGACTTCTCTCCTAGTGCTCCTCGAGACAGTCGCCGATCAACCAAGCAAGTCTCGGCTCGACTGCGTCCGCATGGAAAGAAAACAGCCTTCAAAAGTAAAGAACGAGCCAATCTTTCGAACGATCGAACGTTTCTGTTCGGCTCCTGGAGACATTACGACCTATAGGTGTACCCGGACCCCCACATATTCAACCATCCTATACCCATTTGTTCAGATACATACCTAGGGTATATACCATAGATCTATTGGGATCAGTACCTACATAGGTATGACTCGCAAATACTTTAGACAGACTGTCTCTTGCCCCCGCATGCACACACGCGCATACCTATATACCATTGAGAAGAAAAAGGGGATAGAAATGTGCAGAGAGGGTGAGGTGAGTTGGGATTCCTAGTCGAATTTTATATTCGTTGAATATCGGACCCAATCAGACATCCTCGCCAGTCGGCCCTCCACGCGGCCGCATATAAATGCCCTCCATTTCGTCTATATAATCATGGGAGTGTGAAATTAACCATCCAGTCCTGCACCAGACCGCAAACTCAATCCACGTGCCGCCACGACCCATCCACCGCATATTGGTTTTCTACAATTTTTGTGGGTGAGGGGACTTCCTGTTTCTCTATCGATATCCGCGCCTAACAGAACAATTTCAACCCGTTTTTCTCTATATCGTCAAGAGGACCTGATTCTCTACCTAAACTGCGCAGAATATGTCCTCACTCATTTCTATATAGATGGATTTCAATTCATCGTATACCGCTGTATACCTATAGCTTACAAAGTATACCCGCAGGTGATTCGGTTTTACACGTCTTGATGGAAATTCCCCAGTATTGATTGAGCGGAAAATTATTACCAGAAATACGAAGTACTCATCTGCACTTAGTTTCCAATCATCATGGCAAGAACTCAATCTGCTAGTGATGAGAGAAAAAAAAAGTACTCGAATATTAGACGGCTATAATAAACGCTATATAGATATTCGCGATGAAGCGGAATCAGCTATCCATAATGATCGATTGGTGTATCGCTGTGTAAATAGCGAATTGATGTAGGTATGTGGTTTTCTTTAGCAGGTCATTATCGGTGGTTATCTGCTTGACATAATTACGTGAACGTTAAAGCGACGTACTAAGGTAAAGCCTCGGCTGTTTGGAGGTACCTCAAGATCGCTCGTAGCCATTAAACGTAAGACTCGAGGCGTGCCAAATCGGAACCGCGCATAAAAAGTTATGCTGTAATACGGGAGCTCTTGCCGAGTAAGCAGGGCCTGATTAAGGGGATGATGCTGCAGGGGTAAGCGGAGTAGAGTCAACGTCTACGTTAGGCCCTCTTAGGACATCGTTATACGAAAACTGCAGCATTCGTTGGTTAACGAGGGAGAAATAAGAAATCCAAGATGAGGGTGTCCTTCCCGGAGCATATCCTGGACTCGCTCAACCCCCACTGGCATATACCTGCAGCCAAATCTTTCGCAGACTAATTCGCGCGTCGGGAAAACCGTTACAGCTCTTTTGACCGATTCTTCCGCTATACGTTCACTCGGTTAACGAGTTTTCGAAAAATAAACACCAAACCATGGAGGAGACAAAAAGTGAATGAAAATAAATATAAAAAAGTAACTTGAAAAAAAAAAAAAGAATTCGCCTCCCTGACATGGCGCACTCTAGATCGCCCTGGCTCGTTCGGTTGACGCGATGGTCGGCTTTCAGTGTGAAATGAATGTTTGTAATTACGATGCGTCCTGGTGGAACTAGCTTCTCTCCCTTGCATGCCTCCGCGCTGGTTCGCCCTTCCTGGTTCGAACGATGGAACGTTTCGGCTCGGTTCAGTTCGGTTCGGTTCGGTTCGGTTGAGCCGGCTGGTCAGCAATGATAGACTCCCGCCGTTCACCCACCAGATTCTACCTTCCTACCCCCCCGTTCGTACCAGAGCTCTGCCCATTCTACCATAATGGTGACTAATTGTAATAGCCACCCAACGCGCCGCGCGGTCGTACAACGCGGGGATGAGGGCGAGGGCGATGCCGATGTACACGATGCCTCGTTTATTTTCACCAATACGCCTCGTCTCGCTTAGCCAGAATTCAGAGCCGTTAGTTCGGTTCGATTACAGCCGAATTCACAGCGGTTCCATCAGCGATCTTATTTTCTTTAAAAATCAACAAATACGTAAATGGATGCACAAATTTACATCAATAGTTGAAAAATTCCCACATTTCTTCACTCATATATTTTCTTCAGCAGAAAAATTCAATCCATCTTTAATCTGACCATCTTTGATTCCGGTCAATTCCGAAGAGACTCTCACTGTTTTCTTTCATTATTTTTGTCATGGGGGTAAAGCGGATGTCTTCAATGTTATGTGTATACGACCCGTCAAAATGTGGATGCAGTGGTTGCGGTTAACACAAGGGTTGTGATAACAAGTCTTATTAATTACGACACGGATTGGTCGCGTAACGTTAGGCTGAGGGCATTTGAGGGCTTTGATAGGCTTACTGCATTCTCGGAAACGGATTTGCATACGTGGCTGGCAAATTACAGGCGGTACGTATAGCCGTGTCATCTCTACATTTATCCAGGCGATTAGAGGACGCTCGCTTGTCTGACCTATCTTTTAATTACATCTCCCCTAACGACTGGACAGCTCGTCAGACTAACCACTGATACTAACGCTCGCTAGCAGCTAGTTAGAAAATAAAAACGACACACGAAACGCGAGTTCTTTGTCAACTCAATCAAAAGTGATGAAAATTTTCTTCAAATTCATAGCTCCTCGATAATCCAGCAAAACTCGGTGATTCTATATAAACTGACTTTGAATTTTGAAGCCTCGTTCATTTCCGTGCATATAAATTGACCCCTCTGAAGATTTGGTATAGAAATTGACAGGCGAGATCCGCTGGCTGCACCCTAGCTGACGTATTCTGTGAAGACATAAACCTGTCGGCTCTTGAGACATCCCGAGCATAAAAACGCTTTAATAAAAATGCAATCGCAGTGTAAAGGCGAGTAAAGCCAGGTGCGTCAATACACGTCATTACGGATTGAACTACGATAAAGTACGAGAGGATCTGCTAGAAACGTTGGTATGAAAGGGGTCGGCAAATGAAACGCTGCATGTAATCAATGAGCGAACACCGAGCAGAAATCGCGTTGGCGCGTGCTCGAAAAAATTACCAATATTTGAATTGCTATTCAACGAGCCTCGGTGCCAGTAGCTAGTAGCAGTGTAGGTACTTTTTCAATCCATACATGCAACAGGGAGTTTCAATGTCTCGTTCGGTTGCATTGGGTCAGCTATTCCGCATGAAATCGGTGGATGAAAAAATATCACTTCTATCTATAGAACGGGCGATCATTTATAAACATATAGCCAGACAGGGCCGTGACTTTGCTCCACAAAGCTAAACACGGTATCAGCTAGTTCAGTAAAATTCTTTGCCAACGTACATATATGCCTACGTGCGCGTGAATGCGTGCTAGTGTAATTACGCGTTTACGGTAGGCACTATCCACTAATTTACGATCAGGATTCTGGCTGTATATTGTCGAGGCTGTAGCCGAAACAGCTTCATGTGCTAGATTTAATTAATAATTGAGATTAGATGTACGGCGAGAGTCGCAGGCGGTACATAGCTGGTAGACCGAAGCAAAGTCCTTAGCTGGCAGAATACGTCCTTGCAGGCGCGGTCCCGGTTTTCAAATTTCCCACAGATGAGGTAGGTAGGTTCCACCTCATGCAGCTGGCGGCGTAACGCTATGCGAATCTGCTCTACCTCTGGGAAAACTTTACCTCTGATACGTTAATTCGTTACCCCTACGTTCTGCTCGGTATCTGTGGACCCCGGGCGAGGGATGTAACGGGACGTCGAGGACGAGGGATCCGATATACTACGGGCATGCAAAGACGAGCAATAATGCCTACCGAGACAAAGGTAATTATTATTATCAGATCTCTAACCGAACAGTCGAGGCCTCGTCCTGGCCAACAGGTATATCGGGCATCTACCCCCTCAGTATCGTTTACAGCCACCCTCGAGGGGTCGCCCGGTCGATTACCAGCTGCCTCAAACTGATACCATGCTTATCACGTTCCAGGTAATATTGGTATTAATACGGTTCCCAATTGAGCTGATCCTTGGACCGTCGCGTCCCCCATACCCGGGATCTAATATAAGGCCTGTCTGTTACCGGGAAAAAGCACGCAACGCGAAGGACGGGAGGCTGCTGCAGATTCAAACAACCCTTAATCTTCGGCACTGTTCTATTCGTGCCCGACCCAGATGAGAGAAAGCAAAACCACACTGTGAGAGAGACTCATTCTGGCTATTTGCCAGCACTTGTTCTCCATTGTGCGCCCTAGGTACCAGTTCAAGAATTTGAGATGATTTGCGCGTTCATTATCATGGATGGTCTAGTTTTTCGAAAATTACTACGAAAAGAGTTGATATTTTTAGGTGGAGAAATTTCGAGAAGAAATAGTCGCCTCATCCCGACTGCAGACGACGTTCCTTTCGGGAAATTGCAATCCTAGAGAACCGTTATAGCTTTATAACCGTGAGGGAGATTGGTTTTTTAAATAAATTTTCTGTAGTTACACGTGCGATAGTTGTGGCCGGATCAGACAGCGAATCCTGATTGTCGTTGACGTTGGCGGAAGGAGAGAAGGAAATTGAAGGCAAGAAATAAAAGATGATAAATAACTGAATCATTTCCCTTCGTCGCACCTTCAAAACTGATTACTTTCGCAATATAACAATAAAGTAGTGCATTTCCTTGTTTAAGTATTGACGAAGTGAGGTAATAACTTATTTGGATGAATAAGACTGACGGAAGGATGTAACCACTGGACATTTTCTTACACATATTATACCAAATATCGATGGGTATTTTAGTCCTACTTTATAACTATATGGTATAAAAAAATCTACATATATATTGTAATAATGCGAATAATAACGTATACTGCAATACAGATATCCTGGGCATGGAGATCGGAATGGAAAAGTTGCCGGGTTATGGGAAGAAAATAAAATGAGGAGAAATCTCCTAAGCCCCTTAGCAAGGCAATACGAACTGATTTCGAATCAATATTTAATCATGTTGGATTTGTGCTTTCCCCCTCACTCTCACTCGCCCCTAAACCCTATGCCTACGTCCTCGTGTCGGGTGCGAGATGTTCTCATATAGAATTTCGTGAAATATGAACGCATTGTAAAAATGATAATAAGCTAATCGCACAATACCCGGAATACGAATCATTTGGTAAATGAAATTAATTCAACAACTACGTATTGTCTTCGAACAATCGAGCCAATTACTAGCAATACATGGCATCGTCGATGGACCAGGTACGTATTGCATAGTGCAATCTTCTTCATTGCAAAGAGAAGTCCAAAGTTCAACAAGTGAGATCTGAGTTGTGAACAGTCTTCCGATGACTATTCGGAAGTTGAGGCGGTAGGGTGACTTCGAGAGAGCCTGGGTTATGGTGGATCCAGTTAGGTAGGGACCACTTAGCTGGCATTCGTATGCAGATGGACCGTCGCTTAATTAGAGGATGCTAAATACCGACTTTGTCGGCTAAGGGCGTCGCGTCGCGACGCTGCCGCATGCTCGTCGTTGAATGTTGGTAATCGCCTGTAATCTACTAGGTTGGTTATGCCTTACGAACGACTTGGGAAATCAGTTATAAGGTACCAGAGTGGTTGGTTCTGTCTTTCACCCTCTCTCAGACTCTTCCTCCTGAGTGGACTTTGTCCAAGATGGTAATGAGCGTTCTTCTTCACTTATTCCTTTTTTTACTAAAAAAATTTCTCCGAGTCACCGCTGACCGAGAGAGATGAGTAGTGCTAGAGACGTTAAAACCACCCTACAACTATGAGGGATGAGGGGAAAATATTCAACGAATAATACGATGATCAGAATTTTTTTGAAAATCGCGAACTAATTTATCCCTCCGAAATTATCCACTAGAGTATTAGTTTTTTTTGTTTTTTTTTTTCTGGACTCTAGAACCCTTATAAAAGTTTAATCAACTTTGTATAATCCCCAACGAGCAGGTATTAAAAGAATAAATTTGATTATGAACAATTATCACAGATGAAATCCAACGCGTTCCATGAGTGTCAGTAGCACGTGCGATGCCGCGCGCGCGCGCTCGCGAGCCGCAACACACCTCGACGGAAATGACGTAATAATTAATGGCTACGTATCAATTAGCTAGAAGGCAAGAGCGGGGAAAGGTGAGGTTTCAGGGGGTTCTGCAGGGTGGTACAGGGTGAACCACCCGGCCGCGTACTTCGCTCCAACTGGCAGTCAGTTTTAAATCGGTTGGTGTAGCGCGAGAGAGCCGCGCCCTATTAATTACCAAAGGGTTCATCAATTATATTCCATGGCGCGTGCGATTTTTGACACGCTAACGTATCGCTTGGCCAGGTGTCACCCCGGACCCAGTTTACCCCGACTCCGACGTCGGCCGTCGCACACGACCGACGCGACGCCCATTTCGACGACCCGAGTGAAAATATTGTCCGTTTCGCTAAATGTATATATGCAGTTGAATTTATTGCTGCGAATTTGCGAAACAGAAGCTGCTCGCTTTACCCGTGGAAAAGGGGGTGGTAATCATTTTCGAAAACGTAGGACGGATTCACCCTCAATGCCTACACGCGTTTACTCGAGAATTTGAACAAACGTACGTTCGCAAGGTTTTTTTCCCCTGAGATTGGAAGAAAAAAACTCGATGATTATATCATCATCAAAATATTTTACTGCCATGCTAAAGGATATAGTCCGGAATTCGATTTTCTTCAAGGATTGAGAATTTCTCGGGGGCGCCTCATAGCGCGGGAAAATACAATTTCCACGGGGTGGTTCCTAAATTTGGCGCGAAATGATATTTCCCTAATCCCACGCCACTTTGAGCGAACAAGTTTGTATGTACTGTATACACGTATTATATATACCTATATGTATACGTATGTGCCGGTTTATACGACATTTTTTATTGGACTACGTTACGACTCGCGTATAACGATACAAACGGGGGGACCAACTTGGCTGTGAAATAGAACCGTGGAAACAGAAATTAAAATGGAGTCACGTAACAAAGACGAGACAATAAGTGCGGGAGATAATAAAGACTAAAATTGGCAATAAAACAAAAGGGCCAAAAGGATATTTGGCAGATTTTCTTAGGAAAATACCTCATAGGTGTGAGCGGGTACGTGCGAACCGGGATTAGGAAATGGAATCTCCTGCCGTTGGAGCAAAACAATCGAATAACGGAAATAAACTGAGATAAATTGGGGAAGCCCCTCTTTGAGGGTATTTTTTCTCCCTCTCTCCCTTCTTCTCTCTCTCTGCGTCTCACTCATTCGCCTCGTTTCGTATCCCTTCTGTGCCTCGGTGCGTAAATCATTACGAGAAAAAATATTTTCCATTTGTTTTATTCCCTTTTTTTTCTCGTTTTCTCTCTTTCCCCTTTCATGTTTATCACGGTGACAAATCCGCGTCCTCGGATAACGATAATTTTCTGAATTGATCGGCGAAAGTCTGCACAATATTTCGGGTCGACTAGCACCCCCTTATTGTTCAAAAGTACTGGTGGGGCTCGGATCGTAAATGGGACTTGAGAATTTCGCCCCAGCTGGCATGGGTTCTGTGTTTTAGGTGTATGTGGCAAAGAACACGGTCTTATTTATGGTACTGGATGACCGCAGGGACCTAAGGTAGGGTCTTCTTGCAAGGGTTGATTTGCCGCAGGTGCTTGCAACCGCCAAGAAACACTAAGAAACCCAGCGAATGTCTCTCTAGATCCCGTAGCAATCCCCTGCGTGATCGTTCGTCGCCTATTTCACACATTCCATGAACGTATTTGCGAACACGCGTCGTTATGGTATGTGGTTAAGGGTTGACCCAAACAATGGACTTTGAATCAGTCGATTAATCATCTTCCGCGTAGGCGTCGAACACGTCTCGATGATTATACCTGCGTGAGGGAGAACAAGATTAGGTACCTACCGAATGTTAATTCTGGACCTAATAAACCCTTCCGTGTATACGTGGCTTTAAAGAAACTTTGCGCGAGCTTCCGAGAACTTGTGAAACGAGTCTCTGATGCAGATTTCCAACATATTTCCTCTTCGCAGGGGTTGCAACTCGCTGTTTATACAAACTAACGGTCTTGGAGGGAGGAAACGAGTGTACGGTGGTCCGAGTAAGGCTGGCGCGAGCAAACGATGGTTTGGTAACCGAGGGAAGAAGAGAAACAGTAAAGTTGCTGCAGAATGGGTGGAGAAAGAAAGAATAGGTGAATAAGGCGGACAAGACGCGGTAAAGCTGGAGCGGGAAAGGGAGTCGAGAGAAAAAAATTTGGGAAGGAGTCGACGGGGCTGGTACAATTTCAGCCCTAACCGAGAAACTTTTCTTTTTAACCCGACAAGCCTCTTATTGTGAAAGACAATTCCAAGGACTAGCATATAGCACATCTTCCCCAGGCTTTGCCCTTTTCGACGCCAAGATATTTCCGCCTACAAACACTACTTTCTCATCTCGCCATATACTTTTCTTTACTCGACTCTGCACCCTCTCCTCTTCTTATGTTAGACGAGCCTAAGTCGCTTGTAGATTCTTGTTGTTTTATTATATTCTTCACTCTTATTCTCCGGCTGACATAACGCGTGGTACCTGAGCCTACCTATTTTCCCACTCTTCGCTACTCACCCTTGTCAAATTCGTCAAGTGTGTTGAATTTATCGTCTCCCTAAGCCTTCATGTGTATATATACGTATATCTTCATTGCCGCGTTAACTTTCCTCATGTGGTTGTTCATGTTGTTCCGAGTAGATTATACCAGAGATTTTTTAGTGGACCAAAAAATTATTCAAGGTCTTACATCTCCCCATATAAACGTGATACCAAAAGACTTGCAGCGCATATGATCAATCGTACAGATTACAGTTTCGAAACATTTTCACAACGTAATAGTTGATTTGCATTTATATTAGTGTTCATCGAGCTGAAGACAAACCGAGGCTGTCCCTCCTCGACAATTTTAACAGCTCCTTAACCCTCTGGAAAGTTTAAGCCTCTCGAGATTTCGCTTAATCGGACGGAATGATTGCAAAGATATATGGACACGCGTAGCAGTTTTGCCCACAGGGATTAGAAGTTGATCGCCTCTGTAGGGGGTAGCGCCTGTTAATTCGCCATCTGATACTCCTATGGAAGAGCTCTGCGAATGTCTTTTTAATTTGAAATGGGAACTGTACGGGGTTAGTTGGTGCTTTAGAATGGGGAGCTGCATGCCCAAAGAGGCGGAAAACCGTTTAGAAATTAATCCATCAGGCTCGTGACTTTTCCCATCGGATTTTCCGACCGGTTCATTTTGTTACTATAAACATTTTATAGCTCCGAACCGTTTGCTGAATCACAAAGAGTGAAATATCATGCGAGTTACTGTCTCTAGGGGGGTATCAGAAGCGTTATAATATGAGCAGCTGATAAATTAATCTCTTAATTAAATCGCGCGGTTTAATCAACTATTAACACTGATTTACGTTAATGGCAAAGTTTTCATGGCAGTAAATCAAAGCCCCGTGAAATACCCCGAGCAGAGTTCGTCAAAACCACAAGGGTGCCAACCTGCGTACTAGTCCTTCGCATTGTTGTTATACTACAACTTCTGGGAGAGTAAATTTTGATTTGGTGAATAAATCAGAAGTCTAGACGAGGCACAATTACGTTGAAACTTTCAAATCTCATTGCCTGACGGTTTTCAATTAATTCCACAAGCAAAAATATATATATTTTTTTTTTTCATCAGTGTGGAATAATCAATGGCAATGATACAGTAATCAAATGGTAAAATATTAATACCTACCAATGGAAAGTTGCGATCACTTTGATATTAAAAAAAAATATTATAACGTTGCTATACCTATCGCTATATCGACGTTGTGAACCTTTTACAGATTCGGCAAACGCAATTTTAATGAATCTACGAAATCAAAAAATACAATCATAACTCATTTGATGAATCTGTTACCAAAATAGTATTCCAATTAATGAAAATGATTGATCCTATTGACGTTTTTGCGCAAAAAATTCTCGACTCGCATATTTGTCGAAATTTTGGTCAGCGGTACAATATATAATCTACCAAATGAAATGACTGGAAAACTCCTTCAGCGACACGGTAGAGGAATGAATATAGCATATGTCTAAAAGCGGCTCTAGTCCAGGGCTAAAATGAAATATTAAAAATTTCCAGAAACTCATCAGAAACAACATTGACATTGGTGAGGATCTGGGCATCTCGCGATTTCGCGGAAGAGCGGCTAAAGATCGATAGTAATTTACTCGTCAAAACTTTCTACGAGGGTAATAAACTCCAGCACGCACAGAGCAGCGAAGGGCTGGCAGTGCTTGCTGCAAAACTGACAGGTTCTCCGGTAATATAGGAACGTCCTTCGTAATCAGGCTTAAGTCGATGACGCCACGGGACACGGAAGGGCGTCAAACTCTTTGGCACCGTGATTGGTCGATCTAATTATCGCAGGCTTACTTTGCCTGACGCACTGCTATGAAATCGTGTTCGGTTTCACCCCGTGAAATATACTCCCCAATCCCCTCCGCTCCGCCAATTCTTCCCTGCAACACACAAACTCCCACGAACGATTCGGCGGCCACAGAGGTGGGCAAACAGTCACCTACTATCTACCATACATAAAACGAACCACGTTGCAATTTCTACTATACCGCTACTACCATCGCCATCGGTAGTACCAGCCAGAACGCAACTATACAACAATGCAGCCACTGCACGGTGGTGAACAGAGAGTCGAAGCGTAGTAGTAACTTTATGGGATTCCATAATTCACGCTAAATTTTACCGACTACCACTTGGCTACGGTGAATTTACGCGATGCAAGTGTTAGCGACGCGACCATTTGACTCAATTGTTGTCCATGTTACGCAAAATGACAACCTGCAGGGCTTGATCCACATGAGTATATTGATATTGAAGGGGGTTGTAAGCCACACGAAACCATAAGCAAATCCATTCGGTGTATCATATTATTTTTTTTATATCGTCCTCGGTGAAATTCTACGTCATTTCCCTTATGCACTGCGGTTACGTTCGAGCTGTGGGTACAGTACTGTATTGCGGAATATATATACGAGTGTCTAACATGACTTGCAGTAAAAATCCGTCTCACCAAATGAATATTCAGAGGTAATAAATAAAATTATGCAACGGAGGGTGGCGCTGCCAACTGGTAGACCGACGCTGTATGACGGTACGTGGTTCGTAATATTTAATTGTAGGTACTAACGCGCAGTCCCTCTGCTTTTGTGCTTCACGAGAGCGTAGGGCAAGTGCAGGAGAGACGTGTAAGGGAGGTAGAGAAAGCGGTAGTTAAATTAATCGCAAAACGCTATGAAAATAAAAATAATAATCACGCCTTCCTTGCTTCGCTGAACGAGCGCTTGTTGCGCTCATTTTAATTTTCCGCTTGGCTTAATAATTAACGTTCAATTAACACCTCACCGTTAAATAGGTAGCTAAACTTCCTACTACTATGTCTAACGAACCTAGGGTCAAGTTGAGCGAACTTCAAGACATTGTACTTGATTCAATTGCGTCAATTATATTACATACATTCGAAGAATAAATTTTTATACAGATGATACTTGCCAAAACTAACATCTAGTTGAATTTATTTGGGTTAAAGTTAGCTGAACATCAGCCAGGACGTTTCCTCGCGATAACGACGAGTTATATGTCATTCCCCTGTTTTATTATTCCTTTACTTCCCCCTTGCGTCTCTTAAATGCTGTGCGTGTCGTAAAGTCACAGTCGCTAACTGCAAGAAGTGGGAAGTGCATAACTCGAAAACCCTAACGATGCCGAGGGTCAAGAGAATCTTCAGTACCTACCCGAAACCACAGCTCAAGTTTAGACAGTCAGTTCGTCAGGGTGAAGAATGTGGCATACGTAACGTTAGTTCGTTAAACTGTGGATCTTTTGACGGATCATAGTTTCTGAAAAGAAGTTCAGCGATTTTAAGATCCTATCGGAGACTACCATGGCTTGACTAATCCAGTCTTTGAGGCTCCAAGGTTTGCCTAAGGTTTTCTCTGAAAGATGGCTGGAAACTGTCGCAGCTTCTCTGGGGTGCAGATCACGTCTTGACCGCACCTCATCCCCGCGGAGCTCGTCTCAGCGACGGACCTACTACCAGGACCGTCGGCTGCTCGTCGTACCGTGAACGAGCTTGATTGTCCATATTGTCCACATTGTCCACATTGTCCAGCCAGCCCAAGTTATGGACTAGCGCTCGTGAGCCAAGGCAATCGCCTCGCTTCTGGTCGAGAGATAACAAATCGCTGTGAGACAGACTCCCACTTTACCGGAGGTAAATCAAGGTGGTAAATCGATAAGGTCAAAGCGAGAATTGAGATTCTTCCGGGTCACGATAGCTCTCTATAGTTCTACGACGGGGAGAAAAATGGAGGAAGACAAGTTGGCTGTCGTCCACAAACTGCAGTCCAAACTGTCCAATCAACCCGTCACTAGATTTTCTGAATTTCACATTTCCGCCGGCAGACCAAACTCAGAATTTCCGTGACTTTAAAATACGTGGAGTATTTGCCCGAGTCGATTCTGCAGGCCGAACAGCTAGCCGATGTAAATTGTATACTGCAAGACCGTGAGCTCGGGTATCGGATATGGTGTCTGCAGGAGGCACTAAATATAACAGGAAGTCGCAATAACGGGAAAGTGTCCAGAGATAATTGAGAGCTAGCGCAAACGTGGAAAGCCATAGACATAGCAGAAGTTCTAACGCATTGATGCCAAGTAGTTTTCCACACCATCGTACATCGAAATTACTAGTGCAACCTTATTGCATCCACATATCATGGTTTAGGCGATGGAGATCTTAGCGCCTCTTATTGTCAGCGCGACGTCGACCAACGTCCGAGAAAAAAGAAGTGAAACCAATGTTCGAGTTGAGCAGCCAATTAGGACGCAGACAACCCCTAGACTGGCGAAAACGTTATTATTATTTTTTTGATCATTACGTGGTGTCGAGGGAATCGCTTTGGGTGAAATCTAGCCTCCAGCTTGAAACCTCGACCACCGCATATTATCTTTGAAAAGTCTTGGTTTTCACACTTGGTCGCCACTCGGTACGGTTCCAAAGGTTAATGGCCACCGTTACGGTTCCCTAATGGCGAAAACTTATTACTCAACGTGCATGCACCAACACTTTAATGCGTAACGAGGTCCACTAGCTCGTTACTAGACCTGGGTGCGCCGGGTATTCACTCGCGATCGACTACCACGCCGATGTCATGCATTACCTGATCATAAGTGTTTTGTTGTAATGAACGGCATCGCTATCTTAGAGGAATTATGAGGAAAAGCGCAATGGAAACTCGGCCAACTTTTCAGGCGATGAAGTCGTCGTTTCTCTTTTAGTAGTACATCAGATCACCTCGTGAGTTTTTTGAGTATTCTGTATGCGTCCCGTGATGTCAGCGGAAGTGGCTAGCACTGCACAAACGACTCTCTAGGTTCGTTGAAGGCTTTATAGAGAGAGGAAGTGAAACGGGGACATCCTCGTTAGCTTTCACCCCTAGAGACACCCCTGCCAACTGACACATCCACTCCATCCGGTAACACCGATGCCGAACTCGTCAGCGAGCCCGTGTACAATCGTTCTGTAATTCTTCCCAATCAGTCGATTGTCGAAGCTAAAACTATTGTGTCTTTTCGTTTAGCCTTTTACTCCCCTTCTCCTAGACCCTGCTGGAGAAAATCACGAGGGCGAGAAGTGCGGTCAATCGAGCGATAACGCTCCATTGTGTTTTAAGAGGCGTTGAGAGGACCGTTCACCCTCTGCTTTAGCCTCTTATATAGACCGAGGAAAGAGGCATTCTCATAGCGATGTTGTACTTTGAAAATTCCACGAACAAACTGTTGTTAATTAAACAAGCAGGCAGAGTTTGAAAATCCGAGAAGTGACTTCTGTATGGAACTCGCCACACGGATGCTCTGGAAACTTTTCAGCAGAACAACTTTCAACGTCTGATGACCACCCCGAATTGTATTTGTTAAATTCGTCAAGGAGTTGGAAAAAAATATATGTCAGGAAAAGTTCTGAAATCAGAATGATGGAGGGGTTCTCTTCCACCAGAAACCGTTTGTCTTCACGATCTAAATAAACAAAGAGGAAATCCCGTATCCAGCGAGAACGTTGGATATTTGCACAATCCTGGGGCTCGTTCGCGGCCAGAGATTTACGTTATGTCCGCGATCGTAAACAAAGCCTCTCCCGTAGACTTGACATAACCCTCGATAAAGCTGGGACCTTACATTGCCACTCTGGATTTCGTCTGAATCAAGGTCATATAGCTACACTTTGGGATAAGCTCGGTGATACGTCGGAAAAGGAACGCTGTCAAAATATACTATTTACCCGCTGAATTGTCACCCCACGCAATATGATACAATCGGAACTAGGTGAGCATGTATTTTGATGAAACTTTCATCCCAAAATATAATCGGAACCGTCAGTTTATTTAAGAACAAATCTGACATGATATAAATGATGATTCAGGTCCAATCCTCGAGTGTGCATCAACGAGACATTGAAACACTCGGAAATAACGCTAGCTGCACAAAACCCTCTTGAGTCAGCCTTGGTTCGAGCGAGCGGAACCAGAGCTAGAACGAGGCAAGCACCCAGAGCTGCTGACTAATTCCGTGCTTGGCTAGTTTAAAGTATCTCTATCTCTCTCTTTCCAGTATCTCCTCCTTCATTCCTTCATCCCAACTCTACCAACCCAATTCGCCGAGCTGTGCAGCCATGCTCCCCCGCTTGTCGGCTAAACTTGTCGCCCGACCGAAAATTCACTAACTGTGCGGTGAATTATGGACCTGTAGCTAAAGGAATTAGTGGAAAGGATTTTTAATTGCCTGGGAAAGGACTGTTCATAGTCGTCAGCTAAGGGACAAGTTTATATTTGTTTAAAGGCAAAGTTTCCAAGTTTCGCATGTCTCATGGGACTTCGATGAATAATTTTCAGGGATAGTAATAAGATATTCCTCTCAACCCATAGATCGATTGGTACGAAAAGGTAATTAATTATCATCGTGCCCCGTACTCGAGCAGAAGTAATATCACCTGCGATACCTCATAAGCAAGTTCATTTCCATTTAAATGAAACCTTGGGATCGTTAAAGTATGCTTCTAACTTCGAAGTGTTTGGGCTCTGTCACTTCGAAGCTATCGGGGCATTTCAATGCGGAGAGTCATTGCTATTCAATTGTTTCCAAAGCTTAGAGACGAGTCGGTCGAATCTACTCGGTTCAAGTACCACAGCGCATGTTCTCGGAACGATTTGTTCCGAAACAAATCTCCACACCCAACCATCCCTCTGATTTCTCATCTTCCACCTAGACGTCTGCAGAATCCTGCGAAGTGATTATTGTGCCAACCGCGTAATTTGGCTAAAGACAAAGTCTTGTTCTCCCACGGCGAGCCCAAAATCTCGGGAATATATACCTCGAGAATGACCCCCCCTATAGCAAAAGTTAAAGCCATTGCACATAGACAGATGAGTGCGAGAATTATAGCACTTCATCGTGAACTTGGAATTAAAATGCTGACGCATTACCCATTCATGAATGGTCAAGAGTACTTAAAGCACTTCCGTATGCACAATGTAGTTGGGGTACATATTCTCTCTTCTTTTAGCAGGTGGTGAATCTCGGCTATAAATTTGTGGGGTTCACGCGTTGATCGACTGATTCTAGTGTTGAAACCTGGATCCGACCAGACTCTGCCATTATCATGGAACCGTTTGGAATTGTAGAGCAGGCACGCCACACATTGGAATACTTTTATCGAAACCCTACCGTCCTCATTAATTATGCAAGAACAATTTCACGCTCGAATGACAAAGGCCTGCGGTCACCGGAAACAGTGTATAGGCCACAGTTCTACCGAGTAACCATTTCCCAATGTCCATCATTGGCGGGAATATCGGAATGGAAGAGAATGAACAGAGCATGTTTACACACATGCAATATTAATTATTGCCAGATTCTTCTCGTCTACTCGAATGTAATGAGATAATATTTTATACTCAGAGCTGCATAATTATACGAATTATATGAATCGTAACTTTTGGCTTTGGTTTATCATTTTTTCAAAGGTTCCAATACTTAGGCTTCCAGCTTCAAAGACAAATCGAAATTTGAGCCAGAGTCACGTGTCGTTGTGTAAAGACGTGGGAGTGACTGGTATTCAAGCTAAGAACTAGGAAATTCACTGAGAGGGTGTTAAATGACGCGTAACCATTTTCCCAAACGACAGGCCTACTTATAGTAGCTGTATGTGTTCGCACGGTAATCTATCATGATGACTAGAAATACGCTGCGACGATTGAAGTGAGTGTAGGTACTTGTAAGGGAATTATAATTTTCTTTCAGCACTCCCCGGGTTGGTATTTCGGTTATATTGCTGAAACTGAAATTTAAGACAAGGTTGTGTACTACAGAGCTTGTTCTTGGGGAGGAAATAGTTTCTGGCAAAAAGCTCGCCATGGAGAAATGTCGAGGTGGCGATAAATCAGCTACGATACTTTTCTCAGATTATCATTTGCGTCCCGTGGTGACTGCATTATACCAAGATCGCCTCTTTTCCTTCTCATCTCTCCCTTTATCACGTCACTACCCCGCGTAACTTATTCCAGAATCTTGATAAACGGCTCGATGTACTTTTCCTGGCGTTCGCTCTATTATTCTTCCCACAAGTCCAGAATAACGCCAGCTAGAACCATGGAGTGTTACCATAAAGTAACGTAACTGTGAACCCCCTATCGTGGCCTCCCCTCTTTTTACTTCGCGCTCCAAAGACCCACGTCCACCTTACACGAGGACTTGCACTTAATTTTCTCGACTCCCGAAACCCTGGGTGACCCAAAACTACCCTTGAATAACTGTCATCCACTTCCAAAGTGACGGCTTGAGTACTCGGCAACCTTTTGGGTTACTTGGGGTCAGCAACGATCCAAGGTCGACCGATCTAGTCAACGCTTGAACCCTATTCAGCTTTTGCTCTCTCTTCTTCTCTATTTCTCTTTCTTTCTTTGAAAGGAAAATTCCGCAAAATGGTCCTACAGCGATACCGAGGTTGTAGAATCCCTGATCTATCTGTTCGTTTTATTTTTTTTCTCCTCTCTTTTTTCGAATATCCTCAAATGATTTACTTTTTTAACGACATGCTCCAAAACCCTGGGAATATAAATAATCTCAAGAAAAAAACTCTGAATTATGCATGGCTATTCGTTCGTATCCGGCATCCCCCAAGGCCCAGCGCCCACCGGAATTTCATGTACCATTTTTAATGCCATTATACATACCTACGTGCGTGTAAAAAGTTAGGAAATCTTCGCACAGGTTGCGATCTATCTATCTATGACCACGGTCGTGAAACATTACCCAGACTTCTCATAGCGGAAAGAAAGGTTTCAGGATAGACCTCGTCTATTCTCACATAGCAAGAATCAATGCAAACAACTTGATATTACCGGCAATATCAGTTTCTTTAGAACCAGAGGTAACACACTTTATATGTGGCCATAAATAAAGCTGCACCTACATATAAGTATACAAGTGTCGTACCTCTACATTACCCAATGCCTTTTATTTTTACCCCAAGCGATTTATTTACCCTGTTCATAAAGTAAGCTTTCACACGTATATATAGGTACATCTACTATATCCGCATGGAAATTTTATTCTCAATTCAACATCCCTGCGTATAAAGTTACCACTATTTTCTACTTGTGAGCTGGATTCTACTGATAGAATTCTCTTTGGAAAAAAATTTTCCCCAAATTTTGATCGTCCGTTGTTTAGAAGGTTATCAAATGTTAAGACCATGAGCGATGAGATTAATCGTCGGTTTACTTCGTAAGTTAGTCACAAGACTAAGCTGTTAGATTTGTCTCTTGAATGACATATGCATAGGAGGCGCCAAGTATTGAGTAAACACGAGCACGTTTGCATACAGCCTTATCCAAGAGGGAATAAGCCACGGTGTCGATAATTTCGGTCATCCATCACCGGCTGACAGCACTGTAAATACTGCACCAAGGTAGCAAATTCTACTCGAAACGTAAGCCATGCATCGAAACGTGATATGTATACCGAGATACGTCTCATTTGTTATTTCTATCTACAGAGTACCTCGAGGTACAGCAAGGGTAACAAAAATTCATCTGATCTTTTGACCCCTTTTCATTTTTATTTTTTATACAAATTTTGGCGTTTGGGAATGAATCGTGTATTATATTACGTTAAGTCAACAACGATGAAGGAGAGTGTGCAATGTAGAGATTAGACAGAGGTCAGTAGTAATTTGGGGCGAGCTTGTAAATGGTGAAATCCTTGAAAGTTGGCTCAAGTTATTTATGAGAACGGAGTATTGTTTCGTTGTCGTCTAGCCGCAACTGGGTTAAGTTGAAAACTCGTCCTAAGCCATCCCTAGTGGTGGTCAAATCCTGGCTGCCACTGTTTGCTTAGTCGCTGTCTTTCGCTGCAGGTAAAAGCAAATTCACGACACGTGTGTACACCGGAAATTTCGAAACCAATTTAGATTATCAGACCATCGATCTGCGCTATAACGATTTTTATGTGTAATTCTATGATCCAAGTGCTTCAATTTCCAACTCCGAGGGTATATTGAAGAAATCGAAGAAGGATGGGATAGAATTACCGATGAAGCCTACTCTCGATTCCGTTACCAATTTTCTGGCTGCGTCAAAATGGCACCAAAGGCTACCCCTATTTGCCAACTCTATTATTTGATCTTCCGGTTCATCAAGGGCCTGCGATAACCTTTGACATTACACGAAGAAATGTCGGCGTCGCCCTCTTTCTTTGGCAGGAGAATTCATACCACCATAACTAATGGCGCAAAGACGAAAGCGGTATCCGTATCTTCTCTCGAATTTGACGTACCGCTGATTCGCCATTCTTTGACGAGTATGCCTCCGTGTTCCATCATTGCCTACTTTCTCGCGTCATCTGTAACCCAGAATATCACGTGGATACGAATTTCTGTCCTACCCTTCGACTCCGTGCTTCAATGAAGCGACTGCGGATTGAAAATAAATAAAGTTGAAATTAACATCGTACCTATGTAGTATATCGAGCTTTGTATCAATTGTGCAATTTTCTAGAAAAAAAAAGTGAAAAATAAAACTCTCGACCGTTAAAAATAACTTTTTCTATTATAGGTTCACATATTCGTTGAAGTGGCGACAAAACGGTGATTCTCTCCCGAATGAATAGTCATACGGCATACGAACTAACGAACGAATGAACGAACGAACGAACGAATGAACGAATGAACGAAGCGTCTGCTCACCAAAGCGTTGTACTACAGCTGAACTAGCAGCAACAATAGCATCCATTAACCTTTGTGCAGTTGTAACTGCAGTCGCGAGATAGTGGTAGCCCCGGCAGCTACTATACCTATGCACATTGCACTGGCTGCTGGTCCAGTCGCTTATAACCATTTCGCGTAATCTCAACAAATACATTCATCCAGCGAAGTGGCCAACGCCGAGTGGACCAAAGTAATTATCACCAAGTCTGCCGCAAAGCGGTCAGTGCCAGCCGCAGATGGGCCGAGTAACTGCAGTAGTCCTTACGATGCGCATACAGGGATGGATAAACTTTGAACAGCCGCAAGTGCGAACGAGAGATTTACTCGTCAACGTCTTTTGGCAAAACTGAAATAATTGTGAAATTCACGTACATACATCCTATACCTATACATCGACGGGGGTAGCGGTTGTATATGAAAAATAAAAGGATACAGATATTTTTGTTATTCTTAATGATATTAAAAAGTTTTCAGATATGAGGGATAGACCGTCGATGCAAAAGGTACTTTCACTTTCACTAGTTTCTATGCCAAGCTTCTCAATCTCGAAGCACGCGCTGCAGACTGGTATTCAGATATAATGCTACAGGTAATTACGTTATTAGACTGGAGCGTACCCCGCGGCTCACAATGATATCTGGCCAAGCCAACCACCACAGCCACCATCACCACCACCACCACCACCACCGACGCAACCCTCACAGGCTGCAGGCTTTAAATTAGTATCGAGCTCTGAAGCATCAAAAGTTCCGCGAACCCACAGGAGAGAAGAACATTTTCACTTTATAGTACGCCTTTCTCCCATCATTTCTCTAGATTGGTTAAATTTCCATGAAACGAAGTTATATAATACTCTTTTATTGGTTTCAAGTCAATATCGATGGGTATTTCATATTTATTTATTCGACACGTTACGATATTGAACACATACTTGGTTGAAAGGTGCAGCGCTTTGAGAGACTTGATTTGACCGATCAAAGAACTCATCAACGAATTCGGGGCAGGAAGAAGGAAAAAAGGAAAAATACACCGCCTCGAGAGTGACTTTTTCACTGGAGAAAACTGCAATCTGATTTCCGGCTAGCGGGATTTTCTTTGTATCGAAACTTTTTTCCCTCGAGAGTGGCGGTCTAAGCACCGAACGGTTAATATAAATTTCTTCTACATTTACCTTAAAGCAAAGTTATTAAGAAGGAAGGGAACAGCCATCGAGGAACATCCGAGGAACATCGGATATGATACTACCACTCGGGCAACCCTCGACTTCCATTGCGTAATCTTCCTGCAGAGCGCTTTAGCCCTCAGATTGATGCCTTTTAATTTGCGCTTCGGTTAAATTAAAATCGACTTAGTTCCCTCTCCCCCGTTTCCCATATTTCTCTCTTTTTCCCTCGCCCGGTTTTTCTTCCAGAGAAATTCTACTCGGCCTATAACTTCGCGAATCTCCGAACCCGCGAAAGAACGCAACTCTGACGTTGACTTATTGCCTCAGTTTCGCTGGTCCCCACGTCCGATTCTACCCAATTCTGGTTCCTCGCGCGACATACGTCCGTCTCTTCTGACCTCTCGGTGCTTCGGCGTTACTCATTTTCGAACAATTCATCACCATCCTTATCCTTCCGCCCATCCATCTGTATATAGTAGTCGCCCTCGTAGCTGCAGCTTTGTCAGCGATTGAACCGAGCTTTATTTGATTAAGCTGTGGATCGTTTGAGGCCTCGTTGACATTTTTAACACTCCATTTATCTCATTATTTGTCGATATAATCAGGATTTTAAATCGTTATGGCGCTCGTAGCTACCGTCTCCGGACTTTATTCTCCAAATGGTTCTTTTTTTTTCTGCACGAACGGTTATTACAGGGGTGAAATAAATGCTTTGATTACATAGGTATAATACGAAAATCACTCGTATTATCCGGCTCTAATCTAATCGTGAAATTGATACGCGTCAAAAGTCACGAAGTGTGAAAAAAAGATTCCAACTTTTTTCGAGCGTTCTACGTCAGACAAGGCTATATGCATATATACCCGCGGCAGTAACGGGTGCCGTAAGTAGCAAAGTTAAAGAATTGCCGAGAGCTTGCAACGGCAACCGTTCGTCGTTTATTTGTTTAATCCAGCGTGGAGCAGACGTCGTCCGTCGTCCGTCGTTCGTCGTTCGTCGACCGTCGTCGTCTGCTCGTCTTATCCACCCTATATACCGAGACGACCCGCGACCGAGTGCCGTCAACTTGACGTAAATGTAGTCGTTACCTCAACCGTCAAGCCGGCGGCTCTCGAGACACTCGACTTTCACATTCCACTACCCTCCGCTGTTCTCGGCTCGACGACTCCTTCCGCGTCTTACTTAGTGCAGGAATCTTATACAGTTGTCTTTGAGATTTTTCCTCATTATTATTAAAGGTACTTTTCATTTCGTCCGATCTCTATAATCATGACTCCGCATTCATACGAATACGAAGGCCATAGCATCGACGGAAAAAACGAGGAAATTTATCGTCGTAATATTATGCGAATGGAAGACCTGCAGGGTGTATAACGTGAGATTCCGAACGTGGGTTAATTCTATCTGCAATTTTACTGTCCCGGCTTAACTATAATCGGACGATACGATTCTGTCCTTGCAATTACGGGAAATGTCCCACCGTGAATACACCGACATTATGGACCGGCCTAGAACAATTAAGGTACATACTATATAACAACACACGTAGGTGTAGATGAAGTTAACTAGAAGCTCAGATATCGTTTCCCATAGTAATCCTATGTGTCTCGAGAAACACATATTATACTCTTCTCATATGCAGGTATATAGAAGGAGAAATGGGTATGGAAATAATGAATGAAAATAAGGGTAGGTATAAGGTATAGCTACCGACACACATCACAAAGTTCTATGATTAACTAATTATGACGTCAATATAGGAAGAGCGCGATTTCTGATGGGTTGATTCGAGGATACACATAGGAGCTTTAAATGTGCACTCAACATTTCTCAGAAAAATTCAGTCTGTAGAACATTATAAAAACGGACAAGCTGGTGGTCTAATTTCCTACCGAATAATTAGCAGCATCAACGTTACCTCGTTAGTAGCTCACGAGCGAGTGTACACTAGAGAGAGCTGCGTTGTATGCATTTATTTAAGTCGAGCACCTAGCGTTGAAGACCTTGAGATACTTGAGATAATTTAAGCGAAGCTAATTATAATCCAAGTGTCCGCGTTTTACATTACTCTAGAGAAAATACTTGAGCACTCGCTATAAGCTTTTTTCTATTCCTATACGAAATAGACAGAATTCTTTGTTGAACAGCTCGACAGGGATGTAGTCTAGCTAGTTGATTTTCAACGGACGAGGCTCACTCATTTTACTCCACAAATTGGAACAAATTACAGGGTGTGACCGCGGCCTGTGTCACACCAAGTGCAAGTATAGGTTGGACAAGTTATACGCGTAAAGGACAAGGCAGAGTACCCACCCAGGGGGTGAACAAGGGAGATCTTTGTCAAAGTGATATTAGCCTGGACGCAATTACTAATTATTCGCAAATTAGCAGCAGATTAGTCTCCGGTTCTTGGTTAGTTAGGGGAGTTAGACGATCGCTCACGCCTGGTCGAACAAAACTATCATTTCGCCCAGTTTCCGTATAGTCTTTCAGGACGAAGCTATCGTGTAAAATTATAAAGAATAATCAGAGTAATATACTGCGAAGACCTTTTTCATTGAACACAAAATTCGTGAACAATATTATACTTTGTCAGCAGAATTGTAACTCGCACTCAATTATGAACCGGGGGTTGTGAGGAGAGCTATAAGTGAAGTAATTTGGCGCTCTTCGTTGATTGTGTATACGTGCGTTTCTGGTTAGATTCGTAATAGGCATTCCATAGTCGAAACTCCCGTAGCCTGCAGGGAGAAGTAATAGAAACTCCTACAAGTGGATATCGAGCATGATCTTGTAGAGGTCGCGAAATGTGGCCCGGCTCGGATGGTTGAGTAATTTCATGTAGATTAATTAAAACAGTTCGTAACTGTGAAGGACCCTCGCGAATATTAGTACCCACCAGGTGGGCAGCTGTGGTTCTAGGATATGGTAACCTAGGGGATTGAAGTAGAGGAGGCACCTAGAGCTCAAGCAATAACGAAAGTGTTGTTGAACCAACTGCAGCAACTATGACCACTTCGTACACAGCAGGTAAATCCGTATTAGAAAATTAGAATAGCGTACTGCAACAACATTCAGAACTATACTTATTGTCCACTCGGTGAAATTCTGCGCGGTAAAACAATCATCGTGGAATCTACTCGCGGCGATATTAATCCATGTTACGATATTCTTTGAGGTGGCCGTGTTTGGCGTTGCAGAATATTGCGAAGAGTCAGAAGGGACTTTTCGTACCCCTATTCATCTTCCTCTTCATGCATTTAATACTAGGTCGGAAAAACAGCCTTCAGATTTTTCTTAGAATTAGTCATTCGTTCGATTATACTGGGAAAATTAAATATGGCGTAATTAGTTTTTGAGATAATAAAGCCGTCACCAATTTTCGGTCAAAGTCGTAAAACTGTTGCATGAAATATGAATTCCATGCACGTGAATGGCGTCAAAGTAATTGTGCTAATAACCGTGCAATAACTTGGACCATAATTTTAATAACTTTCATATTATACTTAAAGATTTGTCCCTCAAGTTTCAAAGGAGCCGAAGTGAACTGCTACAGATTTACCCAACCCAGGACAGCTTGAAAAACTTTTTAAAACAATTTTCGAACCACTGATTAAATCTAATAACTCAAGAGCTGACAGTGTCAGTGATATAAGTAGCTGAGATCCGGTTGGAAGAACTGATTCTTAACGACTCTTTAATATCCTATCAGACTGAACAAGACAAGACATTAGACATCGCAGATTTGAGTACGCTACCACCATTTGAATAAATGTCAGATGTCACAAAAGATGAAATGGAACCATTAGAGGCGATGGTATCTCACAATAAGAAGCATAAAACATTTTGGCATGATTCTATGGGAGCTGTGGCATCGTATTAACGCAATTTCCCTTGTAATTTATTTGTTTTTCAATTATGTTTCCAAAGGTGACGATCAAGAACGAAATTGACAATCAAGGTACGATTTCGTTTCACGTATACCTGCATGTAGAACTATAACCGTTACACCTTGTCAGTAATAAAATGAGGATCGTAAAATTTAACTTGACGAGATGCTGCGTGCAGCGGGATGAAAGGACGCGGCAGTCTGAAAATTAAAATTAAAAACATGCTAATAAAGGGTAAAGCGACAAAGGGTAACGTTAAACGAAACGCGAACGAGACGGCTGACCGCTGGGCGCAACGAAAATTAATATCGTTCCATGCAAATGTATGTAACGACGCGCGTAGGAAGTGTGAACTCATACGACGTTCTCTGGCCTGATAAATTTTGACCATTCCTCAAACCATTCTGTATGCTCCCAATTTTGTTCTTACCTTCTGCCTGAATGGCCGATAGTTTAATCCGTAGGATTTCAGGCTGCACTGAATAATGCTGAACTTTCGACAGCCATCACACCTCGATAACAGATTCAGTTGGACATCAACTTTTCCAGCATCAAGGTCAATGCTTTACCAGCAAACTTTTGGCAGCTGACACGTATGAAAATTACTAACACCGCAGAGTTCAAAGCGTACCCTAGGGCTTTGACTCAACAAAAATAGCTGAATTTTCCGTAGGTACTAACTGGCATTGAAATTCTAAATAAACGAGAGAGCTAGCTGGGCTAAACTCTCTGAATAAATAATCATTTCCCACGCATTAGGTACTCGTTTATCGTCAGTTATCGCAATAGCGAATGACCATAATCCACGCCAATATACAGATATACCTATCGTTTACTCTCAGCCAGAATGATAACTGGAATAATTTTGGCCAAATCATCGATGCTAACGACCCTTCATGGGGTGGAAGTTCTCCGTTGGTGGCCTTTGACATGATTGTCCAACCCGAACGCCTGTGACGTCTGCACCGCCGCACCTCCAGAAATTAATTTCAATTATTCTAGAATTAGCAATGTAACCAATGGCAACCCTATGCGATAAGTCGAATATGAGGATTCGTTATCGTTGATCTAGGAGGATTGCCGATGTCACGTGGGAGAAGCTGACTTGTCCCGATTCTCTATCCCGGAATTTTTGCTATTGAATTATTTTCAGAATACCCGGACATAAGTGCAGGACAGTTTCCCCATCATTTTTAAACGAGGTGACTAAGACAGTGTGAAATAATGAGCAAGAATCTATATAGTAAATAAATAAAAAATGCAAGACGTCACCATCAAAGGTTTCACGAAAGAGGGTAAGACGAGGACGCGGGTAGCGTCAGCCTTTGCATCGCGAGTGCATTTTCTAATTTGCCGCTACGATCGACGAACAGTATCAAATTAAATTTTCTGATAGACGACAAAGTTCCATCCCTTGGGAATAACGATGCATCGGTCTTTCAAGATCAACTTCCCGCCCTACTGCACCGGGACAGGTTCAGAATTATTATTAAGTATTTTCATCAACTTTGATACAGCAAGTCAACTTTGATAACTCCTATGAATCATTATGGACTTTTTAACTAACAACAAACGGCACTGGAACGTGAAATATGGATGTTATGACAAAGACCATTTTGCAATAGAATTTTTCGTTCAATAATTTACAATGCAGATCAATGATTGATGGGTAAATATACCAGTTCCAAACTACGTTATAGGTACAATGGGAGTAAATTGGTTAACAAAAAATGATTGAAAGGCTACATTGTGGCAGGTGAATTTCACTTTATACAGTCAGGTGTAGAAAGACAAAGACATGCCCATATTTCTCGTCCGGATTGACTGAAAGTTCGACATTTTCTCTTTATGCCCTTAATTGTGAGCTCGCCGTGCCGAAGTATCAGGTTAGTTTACAGGCTTTAAGTAGATCGTTATACCAGTCAGATTGTATCCGCTTGTGGGCGCTTGTGGGCGCTTGTAGACGCTCGACGGCTCAAAGAAATACACGCCACTCTGACCTCGTTGCAAAATATGACTCTCAACTTTCAAGCACCTCGTTTTCAGGTAAACGTACCCAAGTCACGCAATTATTTCGCCTCCCATAGAATAAGAGACGGTGCTTTATGGTAGATGTAAGGGGTTGCATATGTATGTATGTACATACGTCGTATCCACAGGGTTGTACCTCTCACCCTTATATACGTACTGCAGCCAACCGTTGCTTATTAACCGCCTCGCTAACAATATCATCAAAAAAGCTTCTGCTGGCAAACTTTCAAGGCAGAGCCACGTCAGATATGTTCTCTCCATATCCCTGCACTATGCAAAGACTAACTTTGGTGCTTCACAATGGTGAGAGTCAGGAATGCATTAAATTAGCAAGACTAATTTCAATGAGAAATAATCGATGAAGAGATTGATTTTCGAATGGCTTATTGTAAGACTAATGAATCGCCGCTCCAGCTGCAACTATTCAGTAATTACAATGAAATTTTGGGCTACTCCGGTTATGCACTTCCATAACTATGTGCTACAGAGATGGATAAAGCGCAAGTTCTGGAAACAGTCGTGAACCAGTGTAGATATATGCCTACATATATCGTCTACGTCCTCTATACTGTGGGTTGGAGTGACTGCAACTAGAAATTTGTAAGCCATCAATGAGAATCTAATACCGTAGCTCGTCGGAAGCTGATAATTACTTGGCCAAGTAATGCTAACTCGAGGACGTATTTGTCGTATAAACAAAATCCGTTAATCTCCAGGGATTGAATTCTGCAAGATCGCTCGTCTATAATTGTTGAGTAACTCGCTTTAGGTACAGGAACCCGACTGAAGCGGTATGAAACTTGGTTGTATGTACACAAAGATTTGGTAGCTGCAGACGGAGTTCAGAAACGTTGGATAGAAAATTCCCTTGGATGGAGGTAGGTAGTGAACAACTTTGCTTCAACCGGCGGAATTCGTACAACAACTACTTTCACGGTAGTTAAGAAATGCCACGCCAAAGCTGAAAGGAATTAGACCAAGAAAAAAGAGAGGAAAATTTCATTTTAAAAATACCCATACTTATGTACATAAAGAGGGAGAGAGGGGGGAGCGAAAGAGGATCGAACAAGGGGGTGCATTGCTCTTCATGACATGATGCTATAGGAATTACGTTCGTCGATGGTCGTTCATAAAGCCTCTGTTCATATAGACAGACCCTAACCGTTGCGTGGATGGGGTTTCGTATGCATATAGTTACCAGCACGGTAATTATCTTTCATCAATTGGTTATCGATTCCCGACAATGTCTGATGCAATATGAAACTGTATCGAATCAAAGTAACGATTTCGCACACAGGGGATTCAGGGGATATCTAGACGGAGTGAAATTATAGACGTGCGTTTCTCGTAGATGGTAAATCTTTATCGGTGACTGCCGTCTTTCATCCCTGATAAAATGCTCTAAGTTTCAGCACACCTACTCAAATTTACCCTTTAATCAATATCGACAATCTATCGATTCTGATATTGGCCTTGAATATAGGTTTTGGGGGGCTAATCAACACAACGTATGCAGATCCTTCTTTGCTAAACTAGCAGATTAATAGCATTTGTTGATCAGCATTAATCACGGTTACCGTATCTGAATGTTCTGCCTTGAAATTAGGCACGTCGAGGAAATTAGGTAGGGGATGAGTCTGGTTGACGCTGTTCTGGCAGTTGTGGTCCATGTAGCCTAGCCTAGACAGGATAGTTGGTACTATCAATAGTGATGAACCGTGACCTATGTGCGTGCACTATTGATAATTACGGGTTGAAATTATCGTCATTATTACAATGATTTGCCTGACAACATAACAGTAAGCAGCCTGAGGTGTATAACGAGGTTCTATTCCGTAGTGACCAAACAAGATAATGGCTAGATGATGTATAGTCAAAGTTGTGTTCAATTAATCTCTACAGAAACCAGATCGGTAAAATTCCAGATCCAATTTTCGCCGGCTATATTATCATAACGAGTTTCCTACTAATTGCTCGATTTTATAATTTTTCACACAGCTCCCACGTACAAGTGTAATGAGAAATGTCTGAAGACGAGTTTGATGTCCTGCTTCGTATAGGTCAAGAAAATATATATGCGATTTCTTTCAGTTTTTTAGTTTTGTTTATGAATTAGTATTTTTAATCGTTTGTCGCCTGTCAACTAGTAGGTAATGTAATTATTTGATGATAAGGAAGGCTGTAGCATATCAACTTCCGTATTGTTGCTAACCACCTCGAGCCACTACGAGTTTCTCTTTAACGTTGAGTAATATTCGCGTAAGGTCTGTGGTTTTTCATGCACGATTGTAAAACAAGCTTTCACAAGTTTTTAAGTAAATATCATAAAAATCCATTTTCCGCTGCAATATGCTGCAATTTTTTTGTTTTTAAACTTTTTCATTTTTTGCTTTTTCGCTTTCACCTCAATACAGTACCCACTGCATTCTCTCTAATCCTTGCTGCAACTGCAGGCAGAAGGGTAGGGGCAATTGCAAGCAGCATCCGAACCGGCAACGCATTTAGGCTTGTATAGTACCTGAACGTATATAATCGTTTACACTGGTCTCTTTTTTATGATGAAATTAAAACAAGTGACCCAGCGTAGTACCCGGACTAACGCATATTTTTTCACTAGCTCTTTTTTTCGACTCAAATCCAGACTCTAAGCCCCACGTACCTACGTACACATATACTATACATATATTTCGTTTTTTCCGAAGCTCCGTGCCAAGGATATAACTTTTGATTTTTCATCGATTTGCGGTTTATAAGAACTTAACACTGCGGTAGTAAATGTATTCGAGGAAAAGCGATGCGAAAAATGGAAGTACCGCTACATTTTATGATTATTTTAGAAGTTCAAAAGTGATGAATTTAATTCAACTTGAAATTCGTTTTTTTCTTTTTTTTTTTTTCATTTCTAGGGCGCCGAGTGGCGCTGTATAAATGCGGATGGGTGTGGATTAGTCGTCGAAAAAATAGAGTAAAACTCGTTATATTTGTATGCATTGCGTGCATCCCGACGCTTGGCGTCGAGAGGTACTAGCTGGTCGGTACTCTGCGCCCGTGGTAACGCCGCAGCGAATTCGGATAATCAGGTTACATTAAACGAGTTGTAAAATGCATGCCCGTTCAATACAAAATCGCCAGCCAACAGTATAACCCAATAATCGTTGGGCTTTTTATCTGACTCGAGCCGTGAATCGATTTCAGGGTAGATAGAATTGGAAAATTACAAATTGTCATTCAGCCGAAAACGAGAATTTAGCATCATGCAAGTCCTGAAAAAATGTTGCACTGAAAAACCTTCCGATTCACGTTCCAAAAAAAAAAAAACAAAAAACCATAGGTGACCGAAAAACACGAGAAATAATTTCCTCGCTACAGCAGATCTGAAATTACTGCAACAGAAAGGATCTTCCGCGATTTCAAGCACAACGAGCATCCCATCGTTAGGTGAAAGAGAACTCTCGATGTTATTGAAGCAGTTTCATCGTGTAGGAAAAATCTTCTAAACTGATTTCGCACATCCAAGTTGAAAATGTTTTAAAATTAAAGAAATATCACAGAGTACCTAATAAACGCGCAGTAACGGTAACTTTTCTACGTAAACGTAACGGCGAGACTTTAGCTGCAGACTTTGCAAATACCGCTTTCTCCTAATGACGCACGCGCCCCGTTTCTATCCACTGAGTAAATTAGCAATCAAACCCAAAGTTAGTGCGAAGAAACCTTCAATGAAATGGATATCCATCGACTTGCCCTTGATTCTGGATTTAATTCAACTTTATCATCGCCAAAAACGAGGGGATCACTGAAAGCTGACAACGAGAGATGCTCTTCGTCAATTCGATAGCGATATCACTTCTGTTTGGGTGCAAATTGGTGCCTCTAATTTAGTTGAACAGCTCATCTCCGAATTTCCTGATCGGCACAAAAAAATCATTCTTGCGTTTTTTTTTCCTTCTATTTTTTGGTTGGAAGAAAGATGAGGAGATGCAAGATTAATACGACCTTCTGCTATATCGAAGTTATTCTCTGGTCAGACCATTCAAACCAGAAACCTGACAGATTCGAGTACTGGGCAGAGACAGGCAATTCATTCGACCACCTAGTGTGTACGATATTAATTAATGTTGATCGACCTAACGTACGCACGTTAGGGGATAGCCAGAGGACAGCGAAGGGAATGCACACAAGAGAAACTAGTTGCATAACGGAGAGACTAAGTCATTACGTTACGATTGCACGTGTACATTGCTGTTTGCCAATCCGTGACCCCGCATCGCTCTAAGCGTATAACTATTAGCGTTACCCTGCGTTCCGTGTGTCAATAAAATCTATCTATTACTTATGCACGCCCCAGGCATTTCGATATGCGTCATAACAGAATCTCCAATTTCACGACAAGTACATCTATTTCTAAACAAATATGATTCAAACATGAAATCATCAAATTCAAATATGAAATCAAACTGCATACAGAAGTTTAAACTACTCAGAATCCGATGTCTCATTCAGTCCTCTATCGATGGTAGCAATAAAAACTCTGATCTACCTATGCTTGGCGCTTCGTGAAATGAGAGAATTGTGCTATCAAAACTGAGCACTTATCGGTTTCGTATTTGATCAGATATCGGTCCTATTTTTGTGACTATGTTTTTTTGGCAGAATAATTTACGCGACATAAAAATCGACAGAGATATATCGTTGCCCAAATCTCTGCGTTCCAGTGGGTTGCGAACGAATTGTTATTATTTTTTGTTTGCATCAACTCGGTGCCAGTAGGTATTGGGACCAATAAAGTCGAAGAAATTTTCAGTAAGCGGCATATACAAACCGCAGTAAAATTATACACGCGTACGTGATAATAGTTTTACGCGTTGATACGGACTTTTACAGGTTTACGAGGAATAAAAGTTGCTACTAATTTGCTTACAGAAAGAGCGTTTATCCGAGAATGGGAAAGAATAGGAATAAACATTTTATGGGTCCATTCAGAGTCGAGTTAAAGCTCGCCAAGTTTTTGATAGATTCCGAAACAACGCGAGTCGTTTCAGGTTTACCGGGCTTTGGCGATAATAACGAGTTTCCGGAACGGCACCCGATCTGGAAGAATTTTATTGGTTACTTGTTATCACGAGGTATTATTTACCCCGTCAAATGTCATTATTTTCACACTAACAACGAACGCCATTCACCCGAAGGGCCAACTATTTGGAAGAAGTCCTACACCCATATGGTCTCAGCCTTTTCGAGTGTCTTAAGATCTACCATGCTTACGGAATCACTATTGAAACCAAAGATTCAGCTGATTTTGTGATCTGTAAGGGTGAGTGAACACTTAGATCTCGAAGGCGTTGTGCTTATCAACTAAAAGCCGTTGGTGTTGACTTGACAAATCTCCCAGTATTACCTACTTCGATGCCAAACACATCTCATCTGTCTCTCCTGACAGCTGTCCATCCTTTCTCATTGTCGGATGGTATGTTCAACCGACAGCTGCCGCATGTCCACTGGTAGATATACCTATGTATGTCTTGTATGAAATGTGCAATAACTTGCCAATTTCGACGCTATTAGATACAGAGGGATTTGCATATCAAAAAAACTGCATCAAAAATGTACGGAGAAAAATAGAAATTCAAATGTTCTCTTGAGTTGAACCTCATATTGAAAAAAATGGTCACACATATCTGCGCGGAGTTACAATAAGCTAGTAAAACTATTGCTGGTTGTCGTTAGCGAGCCAGTGGCACTTCATAGTTCGTCCATTCGTTTGCATTCTTCTCGAAAGCTTTGCGAGTTCCTTGAAGCACGTGGTTCCGGGCAGCGTCGCATCCAATCAGCGAAGTTCTTAGGCTTTTATTTGCACGGTGACGTCAGGCGCAGCAGCGAGATTCACTAGAGCTTGAATTCCCTTCCTCTGCAGTATAAGGTAGTCAACGGATCCCTGCAGACAATTCTGGAAGAGGAAGACGAGGCTACTGATTGGCTACGTCGATGGCACTGTGTCGCTAACTAGAAGCACTAAGCGCGAGAAAGCACGAGAACGGTACCTAGACTCTGGCGAGATGTATTCCCGTAACAACTCATAATTTGATAGAACCTGTAGGTAGCTAATGCTGCCGTGGCTTCACATTACGGTTTCGCCACGTAGCTCAGATTTTGGTTCCCAGTTTCGAGGACGAATCTCTATAGCGAACGACATTTCCAAGGCTCGCGCTTGGGGTTGGGTTTCGTTGCAGAGATAGTTTAATTTTGCTGATTATATCGGTGATGTTTGCCCTGCGTTTCAACCGGATCTGCATAGGTAGCTGGCTGCCTCCACCCCATACACCCCATACACCCGAGTACCTCCATCCTCTGACGTAATTTAGCCATAGTCATCAACGAACAACGAGTCAGTCTCTACATACGCATACATTACGTAGTGCTCTATGCAAAGCTCACTGGCGCGTGTATGTGTATGTATGTATGTATACGGCATTGCATATACATGCGGTAAACGAGACACGAAACGGGGTGTAGAACTGTTTCAAATAACGTCGATGGACGGTCACACCAAGTGAGTTCGCCGACTCAGCAGATTGGTATCAATGGAGACAAATTGAGTTTTCCCCACTGATTGATGAGGCAGGAAAAGTTACGGCATTGGCAAACCGTTTTGGTTTCTGCTAAAGGCACATGTGTATTTAGGATGTATGTGGAATTTTTCGTTAACACGTTCTAAATGTACAGGAATTTCCTGGCTTCACTACTCAGCTAATGACTAATCGATCAATTCTCCGGCTTAATTAAGACTCAATTTTTATACGGTTAAGTTCGTCCTCGTCTATGGAAAGGGGAGAATCTCATAAAGAGGTTTTCCGCGTAAACTTTATTCGAGTGATTTGGCAGTGCGACGCACTCGGCCCGAAGCCTTGGAGAGATATCGTGATATTATACGACGATAATGGTCCATTCAATAACATCGCAAAGACTAATAGCATCGGCATTGTGGTTAATGGTCGGGGTGGGTGCGAGGGTGTTCCGTCCCACATCGTCTCTGGGACTGGTGCTAGCCCCTGGTGACTATAGAGAATCCTACGTAGCTGCAACGCTAGTGACAAATAGGCGCGTCAAATCGACCTCAAATCGTACCTCCGAGTCTCCATCTCCTGGCAGCCAACCACCGCAAAGACATCGACTGGTAATGTAACCAGAACATCACTCACTCACCATGGAATGCAACGCTGGACCAATATCCCAGAGTGCTCCGTCTGCAGGGTTCTCTCGTCCCCCTCCCCTTTATTATTATTCCTTGAAATCTGCAGCAGACGATTGTTACACGGCTATGAAATAGTCAGTTACATAGATGTACATTTCCCTTTCTTCTACAAACAGGACTGTATATGCGTGTAACAGACTCCTGCCTTTTACTATTCGCCCAAGTTCTAGGCATACCAAGGGTTCCTACTCTTCATGCATCCTGGATTCCTGGCGTCTCGAGGTTACAACTAAGAGCTTGAACCCGGAAGCTGTAGACTGCAAGCTGCAAGTTGCTTCGCTAATGTTTGCAATTTATCGAGGCGCGTGGTACGTGGATCCTATAGCTAGAAAGCAAACTGTCGGTGAACTGCGAAGAAGGGTTCTGTGGCAACGAGCATTGCGGTATCATCATACGGGGTTCCCGTGGTACTAGTACCGATAGTCTGCCAGCCGCTCCGCATCAAGTATCACTCTATTTACCCGTCAAATATTTGCGCTTTTACCGTAGAGCGCCGGATTCGCTCCCTCTCATCCTTCGCCAATCCACCATAGCCACTTTGTATACGCTCCGAGCACCGCTGGCTTATTTTCGCTAAGGAAAAAACTCGCTAAGGACTCACGCTACGCCGGGTAGCGCTCTCCACCTTTTAATAACATATGTGTGCAAGCCCGTATGAGTTATGAATCAACATCATCGCACATTTGAAAAGGATTTTTATTTCATGATCAATCGTCACATCGATCATTATCGCATCTATAAATGTTGTAGAGTTAAAATTGGTGTCACGGAAGATATTCCGTCAGCTGGTATGAGACGGTTTTCGGTATTATACTTTTATTCCTAAAGAGTATTTTTCTCCAGACGATTAGACGTTTACGAGACGCGGTTTCCCCAATACTGAAATTCAGAGTCCTTGAAGAGACGTAATTCAATCCGCAGCCCCATCAGACAACAATGTCATCCGAAAAAAGCCATCTCCGGGGGCCGTCGATCTCTCGAGGCATAATGCGTTTATTATGAATCGCGGATGAAATGCGTATGGAAATCCGTAGAATAAATTTGATTCGAGTGAAACGTCCCCCTCTAGTCTAGCTGCGTTTCTCACTGGCTGTTATGCCGCGAGCTACGTCAAACCGATGGGCGCGCGAAATATTTGTTCTCTCGGAATGCCAGGCTGCGTTAAGCTGAAGAGACGCTTTGTGCTTCTTTTCAATCAGTTCAAGCCTCTCTTCTCAACGGGATAAAGCTCCGATTTTAACCGCCAGGTACCACTCCACCAAAACCTGGGGGCAGATTTGTTTACCCGACAATCATTAACGAGGAACCATTTCAGAGAAAGGGTGGGTCCGATAGATTTTTCTTTTTTTTTTTTTTTTTTTTTTTTTTACATTTCTTCTTTCTTCATTTCTCAGCG
This sequence comes from Tenthredo livida, assembly GCA_963992785.1. Taxonomy (NCBI): domain Eukaryota; kingdom Metazoa; phylum Arthropoda; class Insecta; order Hymenoptera; family Tenthredinidae; genus Tenthredo; species Tenthredo livida. Next base: position 4,120,187 of record OZ023071.1, on the reverse strand, counting down.
CTGTTCATACCGCGGGATTCTCTCCGTGCAAATCACGGTTGCGCATTGGCTGACGACATTCTCTCCAAGAGGAACATAACTATACCTACACCTACACCTCTCTGAAAATAATAAAGGACCAGTGTGATCCAACGAGTTATTGGCGATGTCTCTGGTTGGGACCATTGTTCAAGTCTTTGTCGTTAGACGTTGCGGGACGATCCTACACCTACACTAGACTCGAGACAGCTCGTTTGAACAACATTATTTGACGTGATAGGCGTTACACTTGTACCTATTCCAGCCGCATTGTTGCATTGTTCGCTTTGGTGATTGGAATTTAAATTTTATTCATAGGATCGTTCATATCCGGCCAGTTATATATTCAAATCAACCGAGCCGCATTTCGCTCGCTCGTGTGGTGCGGAGCACTCGTCCAGGGTAGCCTCCGAGCACCCCGTCGTAACCCTCGCCCAGCGTAACCCGCCGCTATGAACCCAACTAAACGACCTTCACCCTGCCAAACGGTGCCGCTTCGAAACGATTTCGTCGATATCCAGTGATGGATGAACCTCCAATTCCCAGTTGGACCGCCACGCCGTACGGTTCCCAATCGTCCGGGCGCGTCGAGGCTAGAGAAACGAAATGATGCGGTTCTGAGCTACCTTTTGCTCAATTTCGGTCACTAACGACGAAATTCGACTCTCGCTCCCTCTCCCTCTCTCTCTTTTCACCCTTCTCTTTCTATTTCTATAGCTCTCACTTTCTCCATCTCACTGTCTCTCCTAGGAAACGCGTTATCGGAAGAGCCAGCTATACTAGGCCATTTAGTTAGCCAGGAAATCGAACGATGTCGTAAAGCCGAAATTGTGGCCTTCGAATGGAATGATCAACGTCAGGAGTTAGCCTAGGTCCAACTGGAGCGCTCCGGCCTCGATCAACGGATATTGGTGTAGTAGCTGTAACTTCATGCGAACTAAATTGCAGCGAAATTTTTCTAACATGCCAAAAGTGAAGCTCCTATTGATGGGCAGGTCACCGAGACGTCGGAAAAGTACCGTCGTAGGCCGGTCACGGATGCGATGCACGACTGCGTCTTCCCTTCAACCCTCCTACCTTCTTCGGCCGGCGCTTGGCTATCCTTCTTTTTCCCGACCACCCCATCTTACCTCCGTATCCTCTGCCCCGCGGGGCCAACCCGTGGAATCCTAATATCTTCGTTTGACGTCATGCCAAAGACGTACCCTTTCCTGAGTCGAATAAGACGCGGCCGTTCAAGCTGCAACGGACGCTGCCAGAGTCTCGACTTCTGTCTCAAGTCACGTCAAACAGTTTTTTTCAGCTTCATTTCTTCTTCTTCGTCAATAATCTTTACTTATAGTTTGATTCACCCCGTACCTAAGACGTGGATAAAGATTGATGATGAAATTCAAATTCAAATCAAGATCCGTGCAGTGAAAAGTTGGAAAAGTCCAGAACTATGCAATGGAGGCGGAAAATCGAACGTAATCAAAAAAGCTGCTTCAGTGAAATGAGTAATTTTTAGTTCAGGAGGGTGCTTGCGGTCGAGTTAGGATTTTTTTTGTCTGATCGAATATTTCGACGAACTCACAGTGGAGACTGTCGACCGAATCAATCGATTAATCATTTTCAAAAGCTGTGTTTACTCTCGGGCGGATGCAAAGTAAACGTTATAATTGCGTCTGATTATGCACATTTTCATTCCCATTATGCCAGCACTCGTCACGTTACGCGCTACAATCACCTCTGTTTGTTAACGATGTGTTTGATTTATTAGTTATCGGAGGACACATTATCCCTATCAACTTCGTCCGTTGTAGTGACTATATTCAAAGTTCTACAATTCTACCGAACACGAGTTCTTTTCCTTGTCAAATTTTGTCTAGCGTTTTAATATATTGACTAATTCGTATTCGAATTAATACGCAAAAGATTCGAGTGGCTTAGAGAGAAGCTGAATAAATTAAACTGGCTAATTAAAACAGCAATTAACAATTAAACGTCGAATCGTTATAAATGCAGATTAATTACGACACAATAATATCGTCAACGTCCCATTTACACACTGCGATTCTGAGCTAATTTCTTTTCAACAATTATCATCAAGAGAATACATAAGCTAGAGAACTCAATGAAATTGGAGAATAAATCCCACTTTAATTGAACCGTGTATATCGCGTCCATTATGAAGTTTGACCTCAACGATCGTGGGAGGTAGTCTGGACCGCTAATGTTTGGCATTAGACCAACCGTCGAAATAAACGGGCTTGAATCCAGAACCAATAGTCGGTTAAACGCGATGAAATGTGAGAAAAAAAAAAGAAGAAATTCGGAACAAACTTTGATTCAGGGAATTAAACTCACGCATATTTCTTTGTTTGATCAAACTTCGCCATTCTACCAGTCGAGTTTCACCCTTCTCACAATTTCGTCTGCCAGAAAAGTAGGAAAAAGAATTTATTTACCCAAAAATCAGCCCTCACGGGTGACCGGAGAATGGTGTTTCAATTTAAGTTCACCAGCCAATGCTTTAGGCGTATTCAAAGCACACGCTTCGAGCACCAGGAGGCTAGGCTATACGTCACCGTCCTCGAGCGTTAGCTACGCGTCGCGTAGCCGACAAACCGACGTCCCGACGCCCGCGACGCCTCACACATCAGCCACGGATGGCGAGCTGTATCACTTCCTTGCTGAGAAAAGTTATTCTCTGATTATAGCAGACGGCAAAATCGTACTCAGACTCTATTCGATTCTAATTAATGAGAGAAGCGATAAATTCATAGAATATACTCGGAATAAAAGAGAACATCATTGCCATTGAATCCGACTTGACGAACTCCATGAAACGCGTAATTTTTCTTTTTTTCTCTTTCTTCATTTTTAATTTGGGGAATAAATTGTTCGATAAAATTGGAGATTTCGAGCTAAACGCTGCGGTGTCGCAAAAATACGACTAGGTTGGTCGGATATATTATCTGTCGCACGCATCGAGTAGTACGCACATGTCCCCCAGCGTACGCGGCACCGGTGACACCGATACGGTGCGACAGATTGGCTTGGATAAATTAATTTCATTTACCACTGATTTAGGTGGATAGCACGCAGGGTTAAAGGGAACCGCTTGGTACCAGGGAACGATGCGAAAGCCTCGGCGTCCCGCCCCCGCTCTTTGATATCAAGGGCTCAAGGTTAATCGCGCGATAGATTAAGTTTCCTGACTGAATCCCGTAGCGGTGGAGGAGATGAAATATATTTTGAAAATTGACGGGCGTAACCGACCGCGAAATGGGGCCATTTATATCTATCTCGCGTTAGTTCTTCTTATACATATAGTATATGTATGTTAAATCATCGCTTCATTATATTTATGAAAACGCAGATACGATGCATTTTCGTATTATAGTGTAACGATGGTGTCAGAATCAAAGATATTTGACCGGATGATACGAAATACCTAGCGATAGTCAAATATCAAACGGACTAAGATAATGGTAGAGTTGGTGTGTTCGTCTTACTTAATTAATAAAATGGGAAAAAGATGATATAAATCGTTGAAAACTCTCATGAGGGGCTCCTGTGCTCCTAATTCGCAACGTCATGATAGATATATGGGTATGTGCTGTTTATTAATGGCTTAAAAAATCCGTTGAGTAAGCAATCAAACTAAGGAGGGTATAACAGGTATATGATTTTGTTTAAACTCGACGCGCGCGAACAGGCGAGAATCTTAATAACACAATCTTGGTATCATTAGCCTCAGGAATGGTGTGAAGTTTTAATTAGTTGTGTAATTTCATTCGGAAACACTCTGAGAACCAACGAAGACTTACATTGTGTTTTTATTCATGGCTAAAGAGATAGCCAACAACCCTATCTGCTTTGGTAGTCGTGGTATTCCCCCAACTAACACCAACTCCTCGCTCCTTTTCTCTCTTAGATCTCCCTGTTGCCCTTTGCCATGAAACTTTAACTTTTACCCTCTGGCCGCCTCTGCCCTGCAAGCCCCAACGATGTAGCGATGAAACGAGGAGCACAGAAACTGCACGGAGAAAAGAGAAGAGCTTACGTATTTACCCATTAACCCCAAGCAATTCAAATTGTTTATTAACGCTCGTCTTGATTGAGATTATGGTTGTTTTCGAACCCTAATCTTAGATGTATTCAACAATTTGGTACGCTTGCTTACGATTAGCCCTCTCGATCTTATCAATAATTCATCTCTAATGCCTGAAGTCTGAAAGCTTGTTTCACGACTAGCAATCGGCTTGGGTAGGGTAATAACGTCGGGAAAGAGTGCCAGGTGCTTTGGTGCTTTTCGGGGGTGTTATTAGTCAAGGTGAGAACCGGACCTGCGGATCGTTGAAGAGGATCTGTAAAATGAGAATAATAAGTTTGTGTTTCGTTATCGTCTTGAATTTTTGTCTGATTTCTCTTTTCTTCTTCTTTCTAATTTTTTAATTTTTTCTTTCTTCTTTCTAAGATAAGAAAAACTAGAGAAGCCCCGTTTTCTTTGTATAAAAATACTTATAAGCTTAATAAAAATTATCTGAGAAAACATAAACAGCGCTCGCGAGCTTCCCGCGCTTGGCACAAAGCTCCGACACTGCTTGCGTTGCTGGACCGCGAAAAGCTGTAAATTATTTTTCGAAATTACGCGAGGTTTTGCAGAGCGGCTTGGAAAACCGCTTATTATTTGGCGATAAGAAAATTAATTAGAACCGCTGTATTTAAGGTTGAACGGTGAAAATTCGTTGTCGCCAAGTTTTAATAGAATCTCTTTTACTCGTCGTGGACAATAATTGAACCGAACCTCCCTCAACGCGGTTTAAATATACCTATAGATATGCGAAAAGGAAGCTGCGAGGATCGCAAAGAATAGCAAATATTCGCGAAGGCTCTGAATATCAGCGATATTTCATTAATTTCTCTTTGCTTGCGGCTCCTTGGCCAACCGATATCCGTCTCTACCCTCTTTTCTCTGCACCCTCTTCTGCCTCTTCTCGAGCAGCTACACTTAACTCCCGCGGGAGTGTTATTTGATTGCTATGTATATATATGTGTGTGTGTGTGTGTGATACATAGATATGTATATATATACATACATATATACAATATACGTATACCTACGCCTTCCGAGAGGAGAAATAATTTCAATATTATTAGTAGGAAAGAGATTGGTCCGGATGGCAAGGCGAGGAAACGGGGTAACCGACGGTTATTGAGGTCTTAAACTTATTAGACGAAGACTAGTGGAATAACAAGAGTTAAAATTAAATCGAATAAAAACAAGACGCGAGACGTGAATCCTGAAACGAGGAAGGTCTCGATCTGAGAAAGCAGAACTATCCTACCTATATCCGGATTTAAGTAAAGTTAAAAATTTGATTTGATGTATAAAAGAAGAAGAAGAATAAGAAGGGGAAGGAGAAGAAAAAGAAAATATAAGGAATTAATTAAACAGATACAAAAATGGGGTTGCGGTTTCGGAATGAAGAAAATCGAGTAAAAAACGTGTAACGCGTTGGTTAATTCTACGTCGTTAGGTATACCTGGTACATGTAGTATTGGATTTTGTATAGGTAGTTTCTTTCAAATTAACGACGAATTAAGTCCTCCTTGCTAGCCGAGAACGCGAAGCAGCAGCTACGACGACTAAGATAATATTCGCCGACGTTGCGGCGTAAGATATCGAACCGTCTCATTACGATAATTTCCCAAGAGATAGCTGCATTTTTCTGATTTCCTTGGGTCTCTTCGCTTCGCTTGATATTTTCTTTATTTTCTCTGCGGCCCGCGCAAGAAAGCCGTAAGATGAAGAGAAGAAAGCCTCAAGTAGGAGGTGAGGGACTTTATATCGAGGCGCGAGCCGAAAATGAAACCATTTATTGGAGTCTGAAGACCTGCGGAAGAAGCTTGGGAACAGGAGAGGCTGAAGTAAGAAGGGAGCCAGGGTCGAGGCCGCGTAGGATAAGATGGGAGATAAGTATAAGTTAAAATTTCCTTGAAAAGCTACACAAGAAAAGAAAATAAGGTGAAGAAGAGACGAAAAATGAGAAAAAAATGAAAAAAATTAAGAAGAGGACGAAAAAAGAAGTAATCGATAATAACCGTTAATACGGTACAAAGATTTTCTCGAATAAAATCAAACGCATTTCCCTTCCATCATCAGGCTACCTGCAATATCCTCGGATTGATAAAATATTCAGATCAGTTTACTTTGGGGGCTAATGAATTCGGCTACATTAAGAAACCCCATGGTTATAGGTATGGGTGTATAGTATATGCATACTCCATATCCTACATTGAACGAACTTCTACAATTATATCGCAAATGTCTTAAACGTCTGCAGTATCCCCGTATATATATTACACTCGGTGTGGTTAATTACAGAAGCCTTTGCGTGTAGTTGCGCGCTCTATTTCAGGAGGAAAGCTCGCTGCACCGGGTTTATACTTCTCCAAAGGCAACAACCCCAAACTAATACCTTAATACCGAGGAAAATGCACCACCAAACGTGTGCAAGCGGCTTGGAAACAATGACGTTGGTTATAGGGAGGCTGTAAGCGCAACCGGAGAGCTTCCAGCTACGTGGACCCAACGAGGCGTTGTACAGTCGTACAAGTAACCAGTTGAGTAGTTATAGGATTAAGCTGACTCGAATCTTAAGGGAAACTCAAAAATTCATTGCTTTCATATGCTGATTGGGATAAATTCTACGAAAATTAATAAATTCAACAATTTTTTATTCGCACAGAAAATTGAATTGGGCGCATACTACATATGTCCAATATGATGCTTATGGAGCATGATAGAAGGAATATCGCGTATTATTAGAACCGCAATGCGTAGACACCGCGGTACGGTACCCATCAGAGATTTCTCGAGATTCTGTAGTTCCTCGGTGTAGATAATTCCAGAAGCGCACGCGCGAGTCGCATTGCTATGCACCCGGGGCGAATCGGCCGCAATTGCCAATATATCGTTAGTACGAGCGTTGGATGTTAAAATGGTTGGGTGGCTTGTTGGCAGACGGTTACAGTCTCGGGTTTACACAGAGGCGAGGATGCGCCGCGAGCTCGAGTATGGCACGTTGGCCGATTTTAGCTCGCGGCAACAAATTGAAATAATCTAATTTAATAGCAGGAGTGTCGGTGGGTAGGTACACCGACAACTCTAACAAAATTTTACGCCGCTGGAATTATTCTTATTCGAGAGAAATATCTCGGAGATGAGTGAGCTTCGATCACGAATTTAGCTGAGAACAATTCTCCGCTATCTCTATTCGACGCGATGCCTTCAATTCGTGCTTATCTCACTCCCCTCATCCCCGAATGATTCGTACAGGTTCGCCCGAAAAGCGTTTTAAGATGAAAAGGCATCGAAGATTAACTCGGAAGGTTGGGTAGCCTAAGACCGCCTGGATCGCTTTTTCTTTGTTAAGAGTACAACAGTCTAAAGAGAGGAGAATCAAGCTGGTGGTCAAAAGCCAGCATCTAAATCGCCTAGGAGAGAACGATCGGCTAGACTGAAGGCTATCGCTGGTCAATACTGACCTTTTGTTTCCACAAAATAGTTTCACGGATCAGAAGAAAATACCTGCAGGACCCCCAAGATTTCATTGGGTCTTACAACGATCTAACACTCATCACCTGGATAGAAATGGTATTTTCAAACGTAAGCTCGGATTCAATTTATCGTAGCAGCAGGTAATACCCGTATGTTACCTATACTACAGCACAGATGGTACATAGATACGAAAATCAGTAAAGATGATACAGAGTGGTGGCCGAGACTGGTAAACTTTACGATCTCGTAGTCAAAAAGTCTAAAATCACCGACGCCGAGGTATATATAATATATATAGGTATATACATATAATATACGCCGGTATAAAATATTCGAACTTGCGAGCAGAGTTTGCAAATTTATGGTAATTCCGGATCACGAATCTCCCAAATGAATTTAATTTAAAGTTTCCTACATCCGCGGAGCTATATAGTTTGCAGAAAAACTTTAGAATTCATAAATACAATTTGAATTTTCACAATTTAACTCGACAATTCCGTACTGTCACAATGGGTGGGAATAAGGCAGAATAAGGTAGGTAGCTGAAGATAAGCGAGTAGCAGATGGTATTAATCATCACATCGTTATAATCGCTCCGAACGTGAGTCTATAGACATTAGACAGCCAAGATTTGTATCCTATGCATTTCTGAATTGTTCAGTAATTTATTAATAACAGCTATGCTGCACAGATATAAAACTGAGTGCAATAAAATTCGCGGTGATGCGTATTGAGAATATATTGTGAAAATGAGGAAAATAACCAGTCGACGAATAATCATACCATAGTCATGGTTCGTGGATCTAATGGGGTATGAGGTAATCGTTGAATAGCTGAATGCCGAAAATTTAATATAAAGTTATGCAGAACTTGACTCAGGGATTTCGTGTTATAACTTGAAAGTATGTTAATAGGTAAGGTATATTTTGACGCGATCCATAGCAGCCGACTATTTGTTCGAAATTCAGCCAAAGCCCTTTTCACAAAACCCTGTCACCTCGACGGGGCAATTCTCCAACTTTTTCCAAATATCAAACGGAATTTTGTTGATCGAGAAATTCTACCAATGGGAGAACCCAGAGCTGCCACCTCGCATGATTTGTCACCTTACGAACTTTGACCCACCGCCGATTTTGAATGAATTTTTCAATGCCAAGAGACACGGAGTACTATGTCTATAGATATGTATAAGGTACAACAGACTGATTTCCAGTGTCAAGCTACTTTTGTAGCCAGCTGAAAAACCGCGGTTCGCAGACACTGTTGCGTCTTGCTCAAGGTCTGGGTGTAAGCGGACCTTGAACTTTTCCCCCAAGCCAGAAGTCGTATCTTGTCAAAATATGACAATTGATTTATCTTCCATAATATTTCACGTCGAGAAACAAATCTATCAGGAGATTTTGAAGATCCAAAAAAGTTTGACGTTTAGAAGTTTTGTCGGCAACTACGTGAGAGGATCAGTATGTCAAAATTAAGGTCTGTTAGATTTCAGTTGAATACCGATCGATGGCCTCTGGGCTTTGTTATTTGACAATCGACTGCGGTCACGATTTTATTTCTCGATTCTGTGATCGGTTTTAATTCGCAGAAATCAATAATTCAGATTCGATGATCAAACAGCAGTTAAACCATACTGATCGTACGCGGTCCACAGACGCTATTGAAATCCCTGTACCCACAAATCAACTGATGATCATTAATCATACCCGTGAACCATTGTTTCACACCTCGTTGTTTCTATGCTATTAAATCATGCAAGAGTACCTACAAGTTTCACGGTCAGCTTTCTCACTGATGAAAATACGCGTCTTACAAATCTGCAGTGTTAATGGCCAGGACAATATCAGCGAAAAAAGGAGAACGCGCGAGGAACGTTGGAAAGATGAAAGAGATTGAAGGATGTGGACTGATGGATGCCACACTCTCAGTCAGCGGAATCATCAGGGACACGAGTGACAGTAACCATCTACTATACGTGAGCTCAAGGAACCCGTAAGACATACCCTAGGCAAAGCAAATTGGCAGTCCAGAAATCCATTTTGGAGAAATACTGTCAATCCATTTTCGTCATTTTTTTTTTCTTTTTCTTTTCATACCATCCATGTGTGAAGCAGGCAAGTGCTCACATCGTATACATGGTATGTATAGTAACAAATAGATACTCGTACGTACAGTAAGGTTTGCACTGATTGGCGAATGAAATCGTATTGATATTAGAACGCGGCAAATTGGATTTTTTTTTCTTTTTTTTTTCTTCTCTTCTTGCCTCAGCGAGAACCGTAGGAAAGGAAAGTGGAAGAATGGAAAAGTAAGAAAGAAATAACACGTCAGGAGTGCTGTTACCGAGAATTTAATCTCGCCCAGAGCAGAGGGTAGTAATGATTGACTTAACCTTGAGACAGGGTCGACCTGGCATAGGCCACCCTAGACGTACCTCAACGAACTGATTTATTGTTATCTTGGATCTTCCCTCTTTTTCTGAAGTCTATCAGAAAAACTGAAGAGCCTAGCTCTCAATTTAATATACCTATATGTTAGTCAGAAATACAAAACATGACATTAGTCTGCAATTATTACATATCGCGTAATTCGCAATAAGTTATACTTGTGCTGTTGGAGTTCGTTGAGATGAAAAATAGGTGAAGAAAAATTGACGAAAAAATCTGAAGATATGCTTGAATTTATAAATTTTTTCAACGGTGAATTCAGTTCGCCAGCTGGTTTTCTTCCGCTAGGATTCATCTTTCTAGAAATACCTACATCGTCTTTCGCTTATAACACGGTGAATAAGATGAACACCCTTCGTCGCGAGACTCGCGCTAGAAATACTCTTTTCATCTTCCCTCTCCGCCAGCTTCGTTAGAAATTGTAATTCTTTGGAAAGGGTAGATGCATGAGTGTGGAAGGAGGAAAGCTTTTATACCTACCTTATGTTCGCCTTGCCTCCCCCGACGACTCGCCAAATACATTTGAGTTTCACTCGCAAGTTTTCAGTTTCAAGTGGTGCTCTACGCTGCTCCAGGGTATTCCTTACTTCCGTGTATTCCTCAGCTCGAACCAGGTTCTCATAGCGTATCGTGCAGAGACCCGCCAGATCTCGGCTCTGACTCTTGGGGAATCGCTTTCCCGTATCGACCTCGGTACGTACCTTTTCATAAGTCCATGAGAATCGTATTTTATCATAGAATTAGAAGCTGGAATATTTGTAGAAAAAAAAATCGGAATCTCGTTCCTTGTCGGAAGTTTTGTCCACAGCGTGTGATCTTGATGTGATGAAAGAAAATGAAAGAAGAAAATATCTTGAGAAAATGAGAAGCAAACCGAGACGAGAGGAGAGGTGAGATTTTTTATTTATTTTTTTCTTCTTCTTTTTTTCTGTTCGAAATGAGAATTTGAAGAGTTGATTTGCACCAAGACCAATGGCTTCTATTTCGGTGTACTACAACTTTTGAAGTTCACGCCACTCGATGTCCACTGCTTGTTTATTTTCACACCGAAAATACTCGACTCTTACCGCTCGACTGGAGTCTTGGGAAATTATTTTCCTCCGTTCTGTGGAAGAGGGCCGAAAAGAAGGCGAAATAGAGAGACGAAGGAGAGCTCCCTTCCACCATATCGCTTCGGGGGGGTTGCCTTCTACCTTACGAAAATCAACGTGTGCGGTAGAACGTAGTGAGACTTTCAAAAGCGAGCTGTAATTGTCGATGGAACGAACTGCTTGCCGATAGTCTTCCGCAACGGATCGAAGGGCGTTGATAGTCGGCAGTAAAAAAGTCCTTTTCTGAGACGGTCTCAATATCGACTGGTTGACGAAATGAAGTGGATATCGGATAGGAACGGAAAACAACGCCGGCATCGTCCCGTAGGTAATTCACCCGGAGGGCCAACCGACCGGGCCGAAGCCTGGGCTCTTATTGGGGGGTCGGGAAATATATGGACGGAAATAAACCGCCGTGCCTCCAAGATGAAAGGATGATAAAGGCAGGCCGAGTGACCGGAGGCATGCAAATTGATAGTAATAGCCATCCTCTCGGGTCCCTCCAGCTCCTGCCCTCACTCCACTTCACTCCACTCCACTCGACTCCAGACCCAGGGTTCCAGTCGGAGTCCAAAAGCGGGTGGCTCTAACCCCCTTCGACTTCGCAAACTCCTCCGGACCCGGGCGCACGCGGCTGACCAGTCGGTGTGATTTACATCTCGAGGGGTGCGCACACAGAGCTCCCCATGTGTAGCTGTGTCACCAGCCCTCCCAGCTCGACCACTCGCAGAAACGCACTGCGACAACTGGGTTTCATAATTCGCCATAACGTAGGTATAGGACAGAGTTGAAGAACATTCGCGAATTATTGGCAGGCAAAATCCGCCGCAAAAAGGCCCGATGATGAGTAAGGGAAGTTCGAGCGGACAAAACAATCCTGATAAACTAAAAATTTGTTAAAGTCGAGATTTTCTTCTCGGATATTCAATTTTCCGGATTTATGAACGAGTCGGATTCGAGAATGAATAAAATTCGGTTTAGATCTTCCTAAATATAGAATCAAAAATGTTATGCCTTTCCAGCGAGATGACTGATTTAACTTTTCAACGTCTTATTGCTCTAAGAAGAAAAGTCTCCATCATGTGAATCGAGGGAATATTGGGGGAAGAATTCTATATTTTCTGGATTACTCTGCGATAAAGTTTCGTTCTGACAATTTTCGCTGTATTTTTCTGCCTTCTGTTTTATTCATTTCCTTATCACGATTTATAAAGCCTGTAGGTAAGTCTCTGTGGGAAAATAGTAAAATACTGACTGAAAAAGTGCTCGAAATAGAGTCGAGGTTTCTGCAGTTGGGGACCTAGGCTTTCTTATTCGAGGCTAAATTAGCCCCATCGGAAAAAGCGCAAAGATAAAAATATCATTACGGTTGAAATGGGGGTTGTATATTTGAGGGTTACGTGAAAGCACAAGAGGTACTTTGCCAGTCGTCAAGTTTGTAGCTCCGTAGCCCGTAAACGTAATGTTTTAATCTACCGATCCCTCGCGCAGTCTCCCCATTCCGTCCCCCATTTCAACCCAAGAATTTATTTGCAATAACACTCGGTAGGATAATATAGCGAATCTGTCGACGGGTAGAAAGAGAGTGAGCGAGAGAAAAGCACAGAGGGTAGGTAGCCCGGCCACGGCAGCTGCGCGGATACGCACGCACGTTTATGCCTGGCTATGTAGGTATTCCATATACACACATAGGTGTGCGTGTGTATATACGTAATACGAGTATCCTTCAGGATCATCTCCGCGAAGCGTGCCCAGAGGAACGATATCCTAAACGCGCGCGCTCAATTAGGTGCGTTAAAAACCTGGAGCGAACCTTCGTTCTCGCCTTCGTCCTCTTCGCCCTCTTGCCGTCAGCCGTGCCATAATCGTTCGGTTCTGGGGGACTCGACTACCCCGTTTCAGGAATGACTGCATTGCGAAGTCATCGCGCCGGAAGTGGGATGGAACCTGGCTATAATAATACGGAGGATCCTATAAATTTTTTTTTTTTTTTTATCATTATTTTTTTTCATTTTCACGATTAGCTACCAGACGAGTTTTAGCCCGCAATTAGGATTTCATCTCGTGATTATAGCAACAATTTAATGGGGACACATCAGGTCCGAGTAAATTTAGTATCGAGTCTCGTACGAATGAATCGACGATTGATCAGTAAGATAAAGGGGATTATGGAGCGAGAAGATGAGATCGAGTGAAAGCGAATGTGTGAAAATGAATAAAAGCAAGAAAAATAGCGTGCAGAAACATAAGAAAGTTTGGAAAACAAGAGTGTATTCGACGGTAGCTGAGTGGAAGTCGCAAACAGGCCGTAAGGTAACTTATCACTTTCCCTTAATCCGGATCAGCGACTCGCGGGACTTGGAAGCGCTCGGCTAGAGCTTGCGCCGTTAAATATTCAGAAGAAGTCTGCCCGGGTGTAAATCAGAAGGGCACCCACTACCTTTGGGACTCCGACGCATTGCTCCTCGGGGACGAACGAACCTTTGGCTGCCTGCCGCGAGCTTTCTTACCCATGAATTCTATTCCTAGTCTCATTCAAGGATGTCGAAACGAAAATACACCCACTACTCCCCATCTCAAATGGTGTTTGAGTCCGATCCCTCGGCACAATATTCAATTAAATTTGTGAATCAAAAATCATACCCGAGAATAATTTGGCGACGAATTACTCAATCGACTGCAATATACGATGTCCTCATCATGATGTTCATGACATCATTTAGGACGCGAATAGTCATAATTATTAATTATATGATAGAAAAGATGCTAGTAAAATTTCATCTGATCTTATTTATTTGAGAAATGATAAAGAGTAAGACGAAAATGGTATCGTATATGCTGTAGCAGTATCTGATGCGGAAGAATGTATAAAATATGAATTTGAAATCTATATAATGTAAAAACGTCATTTTTCAGAGACTTCTCAGAATGTAAAAAGTGCAGCGATATACTCAGATCCTTTTAGACGGATTTTCAAACAGCTTCAAACTACTTTTGACGCGTAAAACTTTTATTTTATTTTTTCTATCTTTCCACTTGTTCTGCTGTGTGCCTCTGGGTCTATATGATATATTTGATAAAAATTCTTTTCACCAGAAATATTCTCATCGATTACAGGCCGCATTATTATGTAGAAAAAGATTTGATTATCAAAATGTATAACGGAATCAATATTTTTGTGTGAGCTTGCAAAATACGGGCTTGGTTAATTGCAAAGTCTGAATTTTTTATTTCCCTTGTGTTGTTTGAACAGTGTTTGAAAAATTAATCAATCCGTACAGTCAACAGTTGTTAAAAAAAAATTCCAGAATACTTTCCGGTTGTGTTATATCAGAGTAATTTTTTATTTCAGCCTCCTATATCGTTTGAATCTCTGCTCTTAATACCATATAGGTACAATTCATCTAGAAGTGAATATATTTCATCTCTCATTCCCACCCTATATTTTACGTATATATTATCCATTATCTTCACGCCTACTTTAAACTCCAACTCCTGTAAGTCGAGGAGTTTTTTGAACCTGTTTAATATTGCAGTAACAAGATGCACATTATTCAGTAGATTATCCCTCTCGCTTTCAGGAAGGGGTGCAGTTGTGTGTGCCGCGGTAATCCTAATATGAAATTGTTATCAGGGGTTCGCTGTAAGGCTGATATATATGGGGCGTGTTTTGCATAAAAGTTTCAAGCGCGAAGGCGATAAGATCGAGCGTTACTCACCGATGATTAAATTGTCGTTGTGGTAAGGTAAAAGAGATGTATATTTGGCAGCTTTAAATTATGTTCAGAAATAAAAGTTTGTTTTCCTCTTTCTCGGATAAATTTTCGTCTCTTGAATCTTTCATAGCGATATAAACTAGTAGGAGGTCTGTTATAAAAGAAAGAAAAAAACATAAAAAAAAAGGAAAAAAAAAGAACGAAGTTAAATTGAAACGTTTCAATTTCGAGGTTCTATATATTCTACAATACTGGTTTGTTAATAGTCCTCTATAATGCACACTGCAGCACACCCATCAGATGGTGGAATGCTCGTTTTCCTGATTAAAACGCGGAGCTAGTAGTTTTGTGATATAAATTGGCAATCGCCAAACGAGAAAATTGGAGCTGCACAGGACTAGCCGCGGTAATTTTGGTTTACGCTATCGTTTTTTATTAAACATGCAAATAAACTCGACGAAATAAAATTTACATTATAAAATTAACTTCAGCACACATAATTCTCGCTCCCCTAGTAAGCCTCGACTACCCTTTCGATATCAGGCTCAAAACTACCCAAAAACATTCATAACAACAATACATTCTCTCTCAAACTCAAATAATAGTACCATTCAAAAATCCACCTCTCCAAGATCTTCACGTACTGCAGATATGAATGGCCTGCTTTATGAGCAGACGCATTGCCATGCGTTTCGGGAGTATGTACATATGGTATAGTTCGAATTTGACTAACAAATTAAAGCTAGCGTAGCAAAAACGCATGATTACCCTAATAGTATAACAAATAACGGAGCTCAAGGCTTTTGCATCGAATACCATAATGATAAAAGCGGTAAAGAATCACATGCGTGTAACTGCAGAGTACAGGCGTTCATATATGTATTATGATATCGCGCGAGAGCGTAAACCTGTAATGGTAATCAGGTTAGCGTGATCGTGGCCATTTGTTTGTGGCTTTATTCCGTTCGATCGAGCTATAGCACCTATATGGACTATATACCAGTGTTATAGACTCGTTACGCAGGTGGAGTGAGTAGTTCACGTTTTCAAGGCAAATATCGAGCTACCCGATTTAATGGGCATCGTCTAGGCCACGGGTTGAGTGCTGAGTAATTAAAGGGATCCAAAGCTTTCACATGGTACACATATATGCGTATATAGAAATAGATTTATATACTTCGCGTTACTTTCTCCGATCTGCCTCCGCAGTTTTTCAGACTCGCGGTAAATGCAGATAAAACTTGTTGAGACAGAGGGTGTCTGTCTTTGAATAAATGCTTTCCGAAATTTACCTATACAATCATTCCGAAAAACGTAGAAAAAGCCCAGCCCCACGAGACAGTACAGGCTCAGGTACATAAATAAGTATGAATTTTACTTTTGGGGTAGTTCGGGCACGTCGACAATTTTTTTTAAACAACTCGGCATTGCCCAGCTTCAACCCCTAACCCTTTAATGGGCTAAAAGGACTGGAAATTTTGTTAACTTTTTTACGAACATTTTTATTGTGCCTCCTTTCATTTCCAATCTACCATATCAAGAGGATCAGGCTTCGCTGGGTGGTTCAACCCCTTGAAACTAAAATTGCGTGGATATACACGTGTCCATTATTATCAGCAGCTACCGCACATCGCTGCAAAGTTTCGTCGACACTCGAGATGGAAGTTTCACAGGTGGTCCTTGGTCCTTGTTAATAACAATCATCATCAAAAAATCATACTGCTGTAAGGTACTTATAAATTATTTTACTTTTTATTACCGTCTCCCTGCAGTTGCGATACGTACCTATACTTTATACACTGAGATGTAGATGCCGGTTTAAAAAAAAAAAGTGAATCTTATCGAAGATTTGATGAACTAATCGACGTTGTAAAGTATTTCTCCGGTATGCATTTACATACTCGTCGTCCGTGTCGCTTGGTCCACGGATCTTTGAGAGGAAGCTGATCGTCTCCATCAAACGAGTTTTTCGCCTTACTTTCGCGTTTTATTTCCCAGAAGCTATGAAACGTTGAAGAAATGGAACGAATCACACTCTCCGGTTTGGTACAGGTTTTCATTTGATTACGATAAAACCTAATACCCCGGGAAGACTACCTCGCGGATGCGTCTGAGCTCCTTAGACCACGAGACGACAAGGGCAACGAGTCTTGGGGATTGCATATTTCTTTGTATTTTCCGTATAGTCGCAGAGCCGCTCATCCTTCATGACATTTATGGCGTTTCTACAAATTTAATTAAGACTTCAATAGCGTTATTAATAATCTGGACCTGATCCAGAGGATATCCACAATAGGAAGGAATACATCCCTCTTTTAGCCATATTCGCAATCCCATTTCCTCTTTCTTCGCTGCTCCTTATACTCTAGATACGTCTCTGTCCTTATCACACGAACGGATTAACGGTTTATTAGATTTTAGTATAGTTGGTAAAGTTTTGAAAATCTGCGATAAAATACGGTCCACCCACGCCGTATAATTACCATATCAGTCGACCCGTTGAATAACCATATTCTATTCTCATTAAAAACTCGCGTTTCGACTTTCGATATCCCGCATGAATTATCCAGGTAATAATCGCGTCATCTCTGGTTATATCGTCGCTAACATATATGTTTGAAATATTTGAAAACTTTAGCCAGAAAAATACGAGCCAAAAAGCATAAGAGTTCGTGTTAAATTTACGAATAAGAATTATAAATCAGAAGTAAGTTTGCGTCCGGGTTGCACCTCATGAAGTCACAATATTTAACCCGGGAGTAACAACTTACCGTGAATGCAAAATGTGCAATTACACCGGAAAACTTTTTGTCGTTGCACTTTAAGAAGAAACATTAATTTTATCAAATTAATCTTCCGGCACGTGTGTACGCTGCGCGAATTGCTGTTCCGTTTTTAAAAAGATTCCAGCACGTGAATATACTAGCCAGTATAAGATACTGCAGCTCGTGCAATTCGCTGAGACAATAATAAATTCTGAATCGTAATATAATTCGGGTGATCTTAAGAATTGAAGAATCAAACGCATAGCCTTATACAATTAATTATCATCATAATTGACACTTGGTGTTTCTCACGTCGAGGTATGAATGCTTTGGGCAGAGTAACAGCGTGGAGATCAGAGGCTGCAGGATCTCGATATTTTAAAATCAGTTGGATTATAATGAAAGCCGCTAATCAGCCGTTAAATGCGACGAGTTTTGCAACTCATTTTATTCCAATTTAGAGAGTTTAAATGGTCCCGCAGTATTGCTACTTGAATTCTCGTCAGTGTTGCACTCGTCTCTCTGTTTCACGTGCTTTCTGGCTCCCGGGTCCCTGTCTCCCCGAGTGGTACAGGTAGGCCAGAACAGCGTATCGTGAAATTGGTACTTTGAAATTTCATTAGTGAAGTCAGGTGGCGTCACAGATTCAATTAGCTTTTTATTGGATCTCGAACTACACGACTGCCAGAGCGAAAACTATACGTTACACGCGTTTATATATATATGTATAGGTATGTACATACCTATACCTACCCACATGCTATTCGCAGATATTCGTTGCGCGCTTTTTGGATACCATAAAAATCTGCGGTGGGTTGAAAAAGCGCCAGAAACGGCCTAGCAGAATCCCTCAAGATTCGATCCTCGTTTTCATATAATTTACTCAGATGATATGATTTTGCCTCTTCAAGGTAATTCTTGGTATAATTTTTGGGGATTAAGTTCTGCCTAGAATAGACCAACGTAGTCAAGTTCATTATTTAAGGAGGCAGAGTGATTTAGTACAAGTTGAACAATTTAGATATTACCCAAAGTCAAGTAGAGCCGGTTGTTAGAACGGCTGCAGCACCCAAGCTAGACGTAAGATAACTGAATTCCATTCTCCCGCCTCAACTAAGTATTTAATAAACACGCGGTAATTAATTACTGCAAAGGGGCTGTCTTCCGGAACTGTATAATATAATGCTAAGCAAACACGCGGGGTCCACCCTTTCGTATTCGTGAGTGGTCATGTGATTAAAGATCTTGATAAGCCTTGAGCACAGCTCTTATTATTATCGATGCTAATAATTAGTATAGGAAAATTTCTCGTCTCTGTTGGAGTGAGGCGATTTTTCCTCTCGCGATCATCCTAACTACGTAAAACTTAATTATTCTTCCATTATCACTGCGAGGATGGTGTACAAGTTGTTGGGGATGGGGGATGGAAGGCCGGGGTTATAACGATCATGAATATAATTTAAATAATAACAGTGATCAATCATACCAGACGAGAAAACCACCGAGCGTTACGAATAGGCGAAAGTAAGTAAGTAACCTCATTAGCCACCAATGTGAGCTATTCTCCTCCTCGTAATCATGTCTTTTGCTATTCTTTATTCTGCCTTGGCGAATTTAGAAATTGTTGAAAATTCCCAATCCGAAAGCGAATTTATTCAAGTAACTATATTTGAGACGGTAAGACGTGCGAATAATAACCGGCGTGAAACTGGCTAGGAAGTTGCATCTCCTTTTATGTGTATACGCTCCCTGCATCTTCTCGTATGCGTGGATAAAAATAATGAAAAAAAAGGGGGCGAAAAAGCTCACCTAAATTCTACACCACCCGCGTACTTACGCGAAGGAAGAAGGTGCAGACTGCACGGTGCACATGTGCGCTTCGGGGTTAACGGAAAAGCCTATTGGTGAGAGGAATCGACACGTTAACAAAAAGGTGTGGGTGAAAGTAAAGGGTAAATGTGACGGGAGACGGAAGGGTTGAAACGACATTTCTTCGACGTACCAACCATCGACGGAGTAGCGAAAATCTCTTGCCGCTATACGAGTAGACCCGACCGAACGTCTACCAG
The DNA here is from genome assembly GCA_963992785.1 of Tenthredo livida. NCBI lineage: Eukaryota > Metazoa > Arthropoda > Insecta > Hymenoptera > Tenthredinidae > Tenthredo > Tenthredo livida. The sequence goes on along the minus strand of OZ023071.1, from coordinate 4,100,532 downwards.
GGTAGCTGGAAAGCGAACGCCCGGGGAACTCCGGAATGGGGTGGTTAGGGGCTAGGAGTTGGGGGGTTGGGGTCTTATCTCCGCGCACCGAGATTGACTTCCTTTCTACCCATTCACCCGCTCAAATGAGTTCCTTTGATAACTGTTGTGCGATCAAGTGTGCTGAATGCTGAAGGGTTTAGTGCGGCGGTCGCGCGCGCGGACCGTCTACATTCAGAATAGTTGTTTTTTGACGTTGAAAACTGTTAAAATTATTTACCCCTATCGACGTATGTGGTATTGGAAATTATTTCAACTAGGGGCTCACGCGGAGATGCATTGGTCTCTGATCGAAAATATGTCGACGATTTATTGACTGGCGAAAGGATCGCAAAGCTTTATACCAAATCCTGTACCAATCGGATAGTTTCTTTTTCGAAAACGCACCCGCACCTCAACGATGTTGCACTTTCTATGCAACGAGTAGCCCACGTCAATTAGGAATTCCAATCTTTGGCAAAACGCGTACGATGATTCACGAATCAGTGAATGACGACCCATCAGAACTCACAAGATATCATTTTCACGTGTTGTAAGAAAAATCATACAGAGTACGTATCGGTGGTTGTAATTTTCGTATATTTTCGAGAGTCTGGGGAAACGCGCGTAACTCACATCAACAGCGTCTGTAATAATATGTAAATAAATGTATGGGCCTTCCTATGAGTCTGGTTAGTTGAGGCCTGGGGGGATGGTCTCTGAGAGAAGTAGCAGGCCATCCTATACTATCTAAGGAGGAGGGTGCTAGTCTGGCACCATCGCGCCGACCAAGTCCCGAGACGGTATAATTTCAAAAGTGCGACGCGGCAGCGAAAAGTTTTTCTTTAATATATTCTTACATGAGCCCGCAGATTAGATTAAAACGGCAAATGCATAAGCCCGAAGTGTAGTCACGGGATGAAGAGGAAAAGGAATAGGGAAGTGGGAAGTGGGAAGAGGGCTGGGAGGCACAGTGACTGTAAATGCGGTTGTATTTATGATTTATTATGGTGGCTATAGTAAAGAAACGGAATTGGCTTCCGAGTGTGCGAGATGGAAGAGAAATGCTAATCGTAAGAAGGAAATAAAAGATTATTCCCCAGGACTACTTATGGTAATACAAACCGCGGGAAAATTAAGATTCTAAAGCCCTTTTCACGGTTAGCTTCAGTGCAAGCTCTCGGCGAGTTGCAGAGGAACTGAAGTCTCTTAAACGTGAGCTTTGGAAGTCACAATGTGAAGAATAAGACGTTATCCACTTTCCGCAGTGGTTAAATAAAAATATTTCTCTGCCCTGATCTATGAAGATCAAATTTTTATCATATCTTTCAAAGTGCACCTCGTTTTCTTTTATAACAAGTAAATTTTCACACCCTTCAGCCCTATGGGGTCTCTAAAATTTGAGGGGGGAGTCCAATAAGAACATGTAAACGAATTGAGTGGATATTTAAGAAGCTTTGACACCCAACACGACGTGGTTTAACGGGTAAGGAAATTAGCCTGCCTCGAGCCAGACCACGGCCACATCTTCGTGGAAATTATGCACTCGTTTACCTCTAAGCCCATCATATGCAAACAGTTACGGTTTCGGGCAGCGCGGGTAAAATTACATTTCCAATTCATGAAACGTCAGTTAGTTATATATATGTATATACGTATGTACATTGTACACATGAATATATATCTAGGTATATGACGTGTACGAAGTATAAGGCAGTCGAGAGGGACGAAAACTGCCAACGGCGAACCCGAACCGAATGCATACGACTCACTTTATTTTTTTTTATTTTTTCTTCGTATGATTCTACGTCACATTTTCTGATGAACCAACGCCTATACAGAGACTTTTGTAAAAATGTATAACATATTATATATTACAGGTGAATGTAGGTATAAAATAAGAAAGATCTTTTATGATTCATTTCATTATTTTACTTATATGTATAGGTCACGGACAAACTTTTCGAGATGATTTTTTTTTCTTTCTTTTCCCTTTTTTCCTTTTTTTTTACCTTTCGTGGCTTTCTACTTCGTATTTGGCGAAAGCGGTCGCTAGGGAGAATTCAAAATACGAAAGGAGGCCGATAAAGTATACCTAATCGTTGATTGGAATCGCGTTGACCCTGCACGAGGCACGAAGCGAGAGATCCCAAAAGAAATCGAAGGCAGTAAGGATGCCATAAGGATACCGTAAGGACGGAGTATAAGGGCAGCCGTAGGTGAGGGATAGGGATGGGAAATGATTTTGAGGATGTCGTCGTAGCGGCCATAAACGAATCGAGATTCGAGATTCGAGGGTCGACTAATCAAAGATACTCGTATGCCCCATTGCATGATTGAATGGGAAAAGGCTAGCGCCGATCTACCAAAAATTCCTGCCTCCATTTCAGAGGACTCTTCCCTTCGAATCTCTCAGCTCTGTTCTGATATCATCCCATCTCCTCTTTCCTTATCTCATTGATCGTTGGTATACGATTCCTTTAATCTCGAACGATTTCATCTCGTAAGATTTGCCCTCGAATTCGAAGAGGAAATAATAACGTCGGAAGTGTTGCGAGTGGAAACCACCATACGAGCGGGCTTGAATTTGACGGATCTTGAGGTTCATCTCCGGCCGCGGGGGTTTCGTCACGGAGATGGTTTTAACGCAGATAACACGGGGGTTTTACATTATCGAGTAAGTAAATAAGACTTTGATTTTTAATTTCAAATCAAAATGGTATCCATAACATATCCGCAATATCTAGAGCTATAGCATTAAGGTGTACGGTGAACGGTCGGAAAAGTTTTCTTCCATTTTCTACCTACAGCTGGATGTTACAAACAAGAATAAGAGGAAGAAAGATAAACGCGAGACTTTAGCTTCGAAGCGAGTCGGCTCTAATGGCTCTTTTAAAATTAGCTTCCTCTTAAAAGTTTCGGTAATAAGGTGCAGGAAAAATTTACGAATAACTTACTTAACGTCGAGAACTGTTTGAACGAAAGAACCCGCGCAAGATAGAAAGAAAGAGAAAAAATTGGAAAGGAATATAGAAAAAAGAGAAAATAAGAAAAGAAACAGAAGAAGGAAAGAAAGAAAAAAATGAAAACGAAAACGAAATAGGAAAAAGGTAATTTCTTCTTGATCGTATAAGAAAAGCTCGTCTGGTTTTCCTCCACGAAAAGTCTCGCCCGTGTCTGTCAGTGAAATATGGGACCGATTGAATCGCATAGAAATTTGTCTGGGTATATTCCGGCAAGAGAATAGGGGTGGTCGCGTTTGTACATTCGTTTTTATCGCCGTCCTCCTTCCCTCGCTATTTCTAATTCTTTCCATAAAAGTTTGAACGCTTTTTTTATACACACTATGATATATACGTATTTCATACAGGAGACGCATCAGACTAGCGTTTCTCCTCGCCCTCCTTGTCAGCGCAATCAGCTCCAAATTGACCCTTATCCCGCAAGATTAACCGGCGCTTGTTCGGCGAGTCCCCGTGGATGACCAAAACCTTTAGGTAGTCGCGGGGGCGGTTGGGTGAACGAGCGACGGGATGGTTGAAGCGACGTCACCGCGGCTATGCAGACTACAAGGGTCGACCGACCGTTGTAATCCGAAACACAAACAAATCCGAAGGCAGTCAAGTTACATCGAGTCCCTCCTGCGTCGGACCGCGGTGGTAGAGGATGGGACTGGTTCCATATAGTTCGACGGTCCTGATGTCCGCATGCTATAATCACCGCACGGTAATTATAACTTGGCCTAATTGCTAGAGAAAACTGAGGGAGGTCACGTCAAATCCTCAACAAACACGCGTGCCCTGGTGAGAAGCACCCTGCCACCCCTGACCGGCCTTGTCTCGGAGTTTCGGATAAACCGCGTGTGATTGCGAGCTTAAGGAGGGAGACGTCCCGGTTGCCGTTGGTAAGTCTGTTAAACCGCTTGGCGACTATAGCTTATGGTTTGGGATCAACAGCTAACTGTAGGTACTACATACGAATTCGCTCATTTATTTCGCTTTGAAAGTACATGCAAAGATATAAGCGTATATGAATAGCGCGCTACTGCGTTCGATTCGAACAATTTTCATAAGTTTTTATATTTTCATCACTGACGTGGGGAAATGATCGATGCTAGAAACTCCTGGAACTACTATAACACGTTGGGTGCAAGTTGATTAAAGCCGGACCTCGCGTGCCCCGATTTGGCACACCTTCACGAAACTATCGGTCTGCACGCGACCCTCAAAACATGCGAAAGATAAAAAGGAAAAATTGAAAGCAGACTGTGTATCGAGATGGGAATCGTATAGTATGCTGAGGCAAAAACTTACTACAGACTTTTAAATTGAAGTGAACTAGATTTTTGTCAATTTCAACTGTGGAAAAGTGTGCCATAAGTTATTTTAGCTATTTCGATTTCATCAAAAACACATGATGATGCTGGCTTGAAAAGTTTCGCATCGCCACTCCTCATATGTCTTCTCCATTTAACAAAGCTCTTTTCTCGGTGTGTTGGTTACAGTGGGTCAAAAGCAGAGAAATAATATCAAAAATATGTGAAATGGGAAGTATCAAATGGGTCAGATGACTGGCAGGAGAGACATCCTGAAACCTAGATCGCCGGTCGTCCTTCGATTTATGTAATAAATACGTATACACAGACTGTTGTACGTCTCATGTGTGTATGCGAACCCTTCGCGAATACATGTGTACAGAAGACTGTCCCGGGCGAGTATTGCAACGACGGAAAGCGTCGCGCGAACGATGCTTGCGGGAAACGCTCCCTAATTTATGACCCAGCATGGAAAAACAGAAGCCAGTCGACTATAAAAAGCATGTAAACGACTCCGCGCGTAGCCAGCACACGGACCAGAGACAATGAACTGCCGTTTTAATGCGGAATCAACGCAATATTTTTCAATAAGGGTCCCTGGAACGCATTACCGGTCTTCCACGTAATATATCTCGTCCGTAATGACGCTCCTTCCCTTATACTTACCCGCTATTCTTACCCATCCTTGAGTCTTACGAACGGAGTTAAAATCCAGTCAACGACCGGCGACTTCTAACGTAAATCTCAACGATCAGCATCGAATCTGTATGAATAAAATTATCATCTACAAATCACCGAAACCTAAATTGCTCCCTGTTTTTGACCACCGTCTGACCCACAGGAATCATATGATTAAAATCCTCCGAGCTGATCTTGAACAGCGAACTTCGAAGAAAAGTCTCTTCCCTTTCCTGTCTAGACAAACCACCGCGTTTTCACTAGCAAAAAATGATGAGCAGAAAAGGGGGTTGGCTTATCGATCTGAACTAGACCATAGACAAAAATCGAAACCTCGTTAGAGTTTTCAGCACTTGGTCCCAAAACCAATGTTCCCAAAAGCACTTGGTCCTTTTCAGCAATGGTCCCAAAAACAAGACAAATGAAACGATGATTTAGTTCGAGTCCAGAATGAATGTAAATAATAAAATAAAGTGAAGACGTTAGGAGCATGTTATCAAGCGGAGGGAAGTCATTAGGCGATTTAATAGCCAACGTTGGAGGAATGTCAGGTGTTGTTAACCTCTTCCACAAACTGGGCTCAGACAACGCTGGTATATCTGGAGGGTCCCACTGCGCAGTGCATTTAGAATAACTTACAGCATCACAAGATTACAAGTCTGCAGTATAAACCCTCCTTACACGTCGCTAGAGGACCTCTGGTGCCGCGAAGGCTGTTGTAGAAAAGGGTGGATGGAATGGGGTGGTAGGGGCTATTAATTAAGAGCTTCCAAGGGCTGCTTCATCCCCCAACGTTCCAGGGCCTCGCTCTTCCGCTTTTCCAGTCTTCGTTCGGCCGATATACCCACAACGAGAGGTTTTACCGAGAGGCTGCAGTACGGTAGGATCGCTTTTTAATACTATGTTGCTACGGCCAGTATAAGTTCGTAAAATATTTTAAGACCCCAATTACAAGGATAGAAGTAGTTGCGGTGAGTACCTACTTGTACCAGTGATTTTTTTTCCGTAATTATAAAGCAGAAGACACGTGGCGTGTGCATTTTATTTTTTCATTTTTCACGAAAAGAGATCTTAATGCTTTCATATCCTGAAAAATAATTCAACGCCTCGTCAGGTGACTATTTTAAAACGTCTTTGCGTCTTTCTGCTAGCACAATAATTGGAGATTCAGGTATTTTCGCTGAAGGGTTAAGAGAGGATTCCTTGGGGGCTGAAAACCGAGGGTAGAAAATGGGAGACATGGAGCATGGGGCGAGAAGTCCCGACGAAACTAAGACCAACGGAAAGCAGCGATAATTGTCGGGATGCCGACGTCTACCCTTGGATCCCCAAGACAACGTTCAGGCGCTAGGTAGTAGATTACAAACGCTATCGCCCTTCATCCCTCGCGCAATACCTCGGCTACTACACACATACATACACCCCCGCCTCTCGCAGGACAGAGTATTTGATTTATCTCTACACGGGGGTAGTTTTCAACCCCCAATTTGAATTGATAAAGATTTTTTTGCCTCGGCTCGAAAACGGAGGATTGAAAATGGGAGAAAAAAAGGAGAGAAAAAATGCTGCATAGGACGTCGGAGACTCAGATTATAGTTTTCTTATTTTATATCACCTACTTTATATTTTATATGCTAGCGTGTATGCCATCTGTTGCTATAATTTGCACGTGCCATCTGCAAGTGGTAGGTATTGAGGCAAGGTAGAGAGACAAAACGTATGAGCCGAGAAAATATGTAGCTGAGAATGTGGAAACCGGTAAATAGAAAGGGGAGTACAAGGTGTCGGGAAAGTCCTGAAATTCTTCCATACCTCGAGACGTAGAGATTTTGTGACTCTTTCCATAGGTACATACCTACCCCATACACTGTAGATATATATGAGAATATGTGGCCGTGTGTGGCACGTCGAATGAAAGAACGATCGAACGAAAGGTGGATTGGAAATTCAGCAGGCTGCATTTACACTTCAATAAACGTTATTACTTCGTGTCGATGCAAATCAACAACAAACTTACTTCTCACCGACGTCGCGACGCAAGGGCGCGCTTCTGCGACCCGACATTCGCGACGTTCGACTCTCGACGTCCTGCGCCGTTCTCCACCTCATTGAATATAAAATGCATTACTACCAACGGCATTCCCTCGTTTTGGCAGCGATTGTAAATCATTGCAAATCGAGCCAGCAACGATCACGGATAACACTGGAAAAGTATGAGAGAAGTAATTCCGAGGCTTCGTGGTCGAGGAACGTTTGCGACGTCGCTATACGGCAGAAACGGAAATCAAACTTGTCAGTCAAAAGCCGAGCACGTTCGTTCTCTCCCTTCGCGATTAAGGTAGGTAGACTTGCGATAAAAATGGATTAATTTTGGAAAAGTCTACTTCGACAAGCACATTAAAGTAGGAAATCCCCTTGGTGGATGAATTCAAAGGGTTCGGGGAAATACGCGGGGATTGAAAGTCACGGGTGGGCAGTGAGCCAGTGGCTATAACCGCTCGTAGCCAGCCACCGCTTGCAATATAGTTGGAGGAATGAAAATCCAATGAAAGCCTTCGGATAATCGTTTCTCCAGTTTCATCCCTTCGCTTTTGGTAGACCGTGCGTCAGCAGTTAACGGAAGGAATCGAAAGAGTCGAAAGTCGAGTTCCTGTGCCAAGCCATACCGCGCCATGAATTAGCAGTTATTACGGGTTACATTATATAGAATATATACTGAAAGCGTTGGAAAAGGGCAGTAGGTACCTACTACCCCGCCTTTCCTGTGCCGCGGGGTGATATAGCGCGTGAAATTTGTCGCTATTGTGTTGGCAGAACTGGGCGAGTAATACAGTAGAAGGCTCGCTAACTAGCCCTTGTTATATCGCGGCGACAGTTCTCGTTCACAGACCGAGGGTAGACAGGGCCGAAGCTCGGCGTGTTTTGTGCGTGTTGCGAAATACGCGTCTGTTCGTTTGTGTGCGTCGGCCAACTCGCCCAAACTAACAATCCTAAATACCTACGACTCACTGCCCAAGGATTTCGCAAAATTTCCTGATTACGCCTATTCTGTCCTCAGAATTATATCCGATTCGACGAATCCTCATCAAAGATCGGGTTAATTCCCGACTCGCGAATCCATAGTCAACTTCCCCCGAAGACTTTTGTTCCCATTCAACTTTGCCAACTTCCCTGAATCTTCCATTAGGTAGGTATATACCTAAGCCTCCGTCTTATACATTATGTATTATACCTATATATAACATACGTAATACCAAGAGTATACTGCGCGGAGTTATGTGATTATACCTTTCAATACGACCGAACAGCGCGTTTCCATCCCCCTGGCAAAGAGAGCTGGATCCTTGAGGCGGATGATCCATAATAATTATTGTCTCGTCTTTGAGACCCCACCGCGTAGGGATACCGCGGTGAATAAAAAACGCTTTGACGCACGCTTAAGGCTTTGAATTATTGACGCGAATTTTGAACAAGGTGAACTTACGCATAACGTGGCAATGTTTCCCGCCAAATAGGGGTGAAACAATTTTATGGAATTCCTGTGCATGGACCAGTGGGCCGTGGCGAACCTCCCCCTTTATAAGTAAATCCCTAAAATCGCAATCCGCCAATAAAATGCATAAAACATTCGGTAAATATCGGGGATCTCTTATTCCTTTGAGGGGAAACGGTATTAAATTTCATTTTAAATGGTCGACCCTGTCAGTCCCGATGTCTTCCCAGATGTCACCGTCCAACACATCCTTCTTCACTTTCCGCCATCCCCTACGCCAACCCCCCCATTTCGATCGGTCGTATCTTATTCGTCTACAGAAGACAATGGAATCGTATTATCCGTTTAAAACAAAAGAAAAAAAAAGTAAAAATCTCCCCGACCAAATCTCAGCTAGGACCCTAAATTAAATCTACGATCAAATAAATCTGTCTATATGGAAATGGAAACGGTGCCAAAGAAGTAACAAAAAATTCATGGCTTATAGGTACGAGCTTCTTTCGTATATAAAAACGGAGTCAATTTATTCCAACTTTCTCGAAAATCGGAACGAGATTTCCAACCATCAGAAATGCACGGGGGTTAGGCTAAGCGAGGATCTAAGGCGAACCAATTTCGCAGGAAGTTTAATGTACTCGTCACTTGTCACGATATTCAGTCTTCAGTCAATCGTTGCCTGACATACTTCTATAAATCGGGCAGCGTGCGTTGGGGATCTTAAGAGATAAAATGGGATGGTGATAGGCGCTCTCGATCGCTTCTTTTCAGATCCTCGTCGTAGAATTCTCATATCTTCGTCGATATCCAAGCCTCTGTCACCTCAATCACATCCATCACTATTTTTTGTCAATGCAACTCCTCGGCGAACATTTTCCTTCAAATCTTGAACTGGATCTTGCGAGGGTTCTGCGGTACCTACCTACCCCGAAAAGTGGTGAGTGCCTGATCCCGAGGTAGACGTAAGTATACCTATCCTACATTCGTGGCGTGAGATCCGAACGTGAATATACCTCGTGTCGATTTCACGAGAAATTGGAACGTGTCCTGAGTGTTTAGAAAATATCTTCTTTTTCTTTGCGCTCAATTTTAGTAGATAATTGTATGGGATACAGGAAGAGGCGAGATGGAAGGAAGTCTGCGTTTTAACACTGGACCAGAAAACCATATCCCATACTATAGCATCATCTTCGAGTTCCGACTGCCGAAGCATCAAGATATCTAGAATTCACGTGTCTTGCTGTTTATGTCTTATTTTTAAGACACACATCGTATGCAGCATTAGCGTGTTGCGCGGGATTTTACGATAAGTGACACCATCTGGCATTTCTCGACCCAGAAAAGTTTTCCAATGTTAACCAATAACTGCACATGATATATTCAGTGATCTTCCTACCATCGGACGATTATTTGGTAAAACTTTGAGGTCTGGCATTCATTTCCACGTCTATTTTATTTACAGAAAATGTTCTCCTCTTAGCTGAAAAAAAAAATACACAAGCTGGCTGCTAAAAAAAAACACCCAAGATGGATTGAGCTTTCGCGTAGAACATTCATTTCTGGAATTAAAAAGTTCCTTTTTTTTTTTTTGCGTAAGATGAACGACTACATTTCGAAAATTCTTAACTTTCGCGATACATACAAGAGCGCAAGAGGTAGGTATATGAGATTTTGAATTTTTGAGATATTTATTCTTGTCCTTAGTGGCAGAATTTAATGCGAAGGATATTGCACGAAAGTCTGGCAATAAAATGCCATACGAAAGAAAAGAAAATTCGGACAGCCTCTCGAAATATGTAAGACCAACGAAGAGAAAGTCAGCTAAGCTAAGGCTGGAAAGTAGCTAAGGGATGGGGTAGCTGCACCTCGTACCTCATATACCTTATACCGGTGACAGGACAATTTGTGCACATAAATCACTACGCTGCTTCTTTATAACGTTTAATATGAAATTCGCAGTCTCATATCCCGTAGATGTACGCCGATCGACCTACGGAAGATGCGCCTACGTGGGCACCACCCATACCGTAATATCAAGCGAAATTCGCGTTTCGCCATTTCCACTATCCGTACTATTTCTTATATTTTTAGTGTCTCTGGTATTCTGATGGTTTTCTCCATGAAATGTCAGTTTCTATGTATTTTTTTTTTCTTTTTTTCTTTTCACTTTCCTTAACTGACAAGATTATAATGTAACACATGTGAAGGTGTACGCAAACATGTATGCATGAAGGTGTAGTACACACACGCGTTATGTTTGACTAGAGTGTGGCTACTGGACAGCAACGATTCATTCTCGGCACGTCCGCATTTATCCTTTTTCCAGAATGAGTGATAATTCGTAAAAATTGAATTACCACCGTCCAAAGTTGCCGCAGTGGTAACCAGGTGCCGTCAGGTGTACCCTACATTTTATATTTGATTACGAGGGCCAGTTGCCCAGTTCAGACAATACGGTGGAGAGAGCACGAGTTCCTGTAGAAAAGCTGCGGGATCGTCAATGGGATTAAAAATCCACGTGTACGAATAAAACAAATATATTTAGCGACTTTTGCTTCGCGTTAAAAAATTATGCATTGCTATAGTGTTTTCTTTTTTTCCTACATTACATACAGACAGAACAATGAATATACCGAGATGAGTGGAGCGGCGGGGAAAATATGCCAACATTATAATTTCCGCAGAATTTTTCCATGAAACAGTTCTCTGAGATCGATAAACTTTCTTACTTATACCCTCAAGTCGATCTCAAAGCTATTTTGAGATGGCAGAGAAGTAAATATACAGTCTACGACCTTACGCCGGAGGGTCGTGGGCTCGAGGGCTGAGAGACCAAGGGGTCACTACCAAATGGTCAAGACTCAAGAATCGGAAAGTGACCCGGAGGGCATATACTGTATTCCTAGCTTCTCTCCTCTCGTTCCCTACTGTCCTTAGAGAGCTGTTCAAAACTTGGCAGGACAGGGTGGAAGAACGTTTATAGATAAATCGGTCGCATTTCGTAGCATCTAGTTCTTATATTGAGATTGAACCAGCGTCTGACTGACATGACGATAAAACGCATATGCCAGAGAGACACAAGGGCTTCTTCACTGTGCAATCCTGCAGACTGAAGATAATCATCAGTTCTCGATTGATGAAATTCGAAAATAAAATCAAACGCTGAATAATCTTAATCCCATAATGAACGAATAGAAAAGCTCGAATAACGTGTCTCTATATAGTATACATAGGTATATACTATATAGCCATATAGCCAAGGTAGTGAATGTAACGAGGGACGAGAAGTCATCTTAGATAAATTTTCTAGAAGTTTAATTTCATTTTATAGGCATGATACTTTACACGAAATCGCCTACACTTTACACTAACGGCCTAAGGGCATACCTCTGGCGTATACCCAGGCCATACGCCCATACGGTATACGAGTGCGGCTCTACCCAGGCGAGAAATTATAGGTTATTCCCTCTTAAATCATGACGCGAGTGCAACTACATGGTGTAATTATTTTGCCGTTTTATGTACTGGGGAGGTACGAGGTACTAGCTTTATACATCAGAGCAGGGAGGGAGGCTTGATTCTAGCTAACGATCTAACATCGGACCTCGCATTACGCCGCGTTTACGAGTCTCGACTTGAGGCTTTCGCGAGATTAGCTGCGAGCTTGTGAAGGACGGATTGGCAAGGTCGATTTAGCTGTAGGGTGGTTGTCGGTTGAAGAACGTTCTCCAGTCTTTCTTCGCATCGTTTTCTCGACCGGGACGAGACGTGATTAGAAAATCTTATCCTGGCGCATCTCGCCTGTATAAAATTTCTTTTTTTTTTTTATTTTATTTTTATTTTGCCTTTTTTCTTTTCCATTTTTCATACTCAAACGAATTACCCGCTGCATCTAGTTTCAGTTAATTAAATTTTTCATCAGAAACTTTGCAATATTGATACTTCTCAGAAAAACGAACCTTGCTGCAGTATGGCGAACTGATTGGATGGCTTTTCATACTTGAAATGTTTGATATTCTATTTCTTTTTTTTTTTCTTTTTGTTGTTTTCATTTTTTCATCACCAGAGAGCAGATGAATCTTTGTAATTTCAGACAATATCTATATCCTGCTGATGGAAGCGAATTTTTTAAATTTGACGGATATAATCAAGTAACAATAATTAAACGCAAGTTTAATATGAGCTCGTCTGAGCTCCGCGAAATCCTATAAGCTTTGTAAAACGGCTGAGACCATGAGATGATACATCTGGGCGATAACTTTCCTCTACCATCAAGCTAAGATACTGCCAGCTTCATTGCCGGCATAATCCCTTGTCCCCAGAATTCTCAACGAGGTATAAAACGAGGGCTAACTCATCGGCCTAGCTGACGTTAATCCGTCATAACCCGAGTTTCGTTGGAAATATTTCATCATGACTAGATAGAATTGCAGTAGTCAATTTCGGCTGAATATTATGTCAGAAATTAAAACTGACAATCAATTATTATTAGGTATCGAGTGAATAATAGTTTCGATAGATTTCAAAACACGGAATATATGTTGCTCAATTTTTCAGAGAAAAGTTCTGTTACTTGAAAACTATCAGAGTAGAAGAAGTTTCCAGGCGAAACTAGAGACAAGTAATAGTGGTGGTTGTCGGTGAACGAAAGTTTTTCACTAGCCATACCACCGCAACTTTCGGTTCAGCTTTCAGTCAAGATTCAATGTAGCAAAGTACATCACGATGATCACAAAATCTTCCGTTACTTATGATGATAAATATCAAAGTCTGCCATGATTCAAGAAACGTTAGCCACCGTCTGTCCCTCGACTTTGAGCAAACGTTCAACTAATATCATAATTGCTTTCAAGATTGTTGGTACAGTGCCCCTGAGACTTTCCAGTTGGAGTAGGCATTGCCAGTTTAGTCAAACATCTTTTGGCAATGTGTACATGCTTGTCTAACCACCTGGGCAAACCATTGTCTCGCAACCCAATTCAGAATTTAATATTCGATGTTGGACCAAGTCGACCGATTCTAAAGAGTATAAATCATGGAAAAAAAAACACAATGAAACAATGCTGATCAAATTTGCTGATCGTTTGCTGGAACTACCCTTAAACGACATGGTCGAGCCATCTATGAACACAAGCCGGAACTTCAGCCCTCCATATGATGAAGAATTGTTCGAAAATTTGATCCCTGGAATTGGAAAGATATTGTCAATCTTGTTCTCGAGGAATTCGTCGTGTTGAGGAAAAGAAATGGGAAGAAAAAGAATAAAGAACGTTTTAGCTAATAGTCTGGTTTGATTTTGCAAAGCGTATAATTCCGCGGTGATTATACTTGCATGTCGCTAAATTTGCAATAGTTATCTTGAAGAAACAGAAATGTCTAATTTACATTCAGAATAAAGATTGCATTTAACGATATGTAGATACGAAAGACCACAGCTTTCAGATGACTGAAAAAGGTGAAAAAACGAAACACCTTGCTTCGAGTTCGAGACAATTCCGAAGGAATGAAATGCAAATCGGAAAATAAAGGTAACGTTGCGGAAAATTAAGTACAATTTGAATAACGCGAATGGTAATAGAATTATCAGACTGATCGATTAAAGCAATACCTAATACTCTTTTCTAGCCCGAATACGATTTCCACGCATTTTTATACAACAGAATTATGGAAATTGATAAATTCTGATTGAAAATTTCAGCATCATGATAAATAGGGTTTCGAAATTGGGGTGTTCGGATTTCCTTGGATACCGTTACGGAGAAAAAATAAAGTCAAAATAATAATAAAATTTAGCAAAGAGTAATTTCCATTTCTGAGTAAAGTCGAGAATGGTAGCGAAGTGCTACGGCAATACCAAAGATTCTAAGATCGTAATGTAGGAGCTCTTCAAGGAATGCTACGCAGGTTTGATTGTTTAACGCAGCCAGCGTGAACGAGAGAGCGTAAGCTTTTAGCCAAGACGTTCGGGGTGCGCGGGAAACTGACTGGCTCCCTGGCAGGAAATTGCGTTCCATTGTAGCGGGACGGTGTTTGCTTTCGAGCTCCCGGGGTTTCTCTTACCTTGCCTTCTGTATCAGCTCTTCGAATGAGCTCTGAATGACAATTACACTCCTCGGAAGACCGCGCTTCAAATGCTTATAGGTATAATACACCCATCTATATTTCATCCGAAAGGCCAAAGTTCCAGTCAAATCATCCCCCGCACAACCTGTTTGTATATTTCAGGTCAGTTATCACTTGATCACAATCAAATCCAACGAAAAGATTCATCCGACCTTTCGCAGTTCCAAAATTCATTAAACAGAACCCGCAATACCATTTTTATAAAAACCAAAAGAATTGTGGATGAATGAAACTTTTGGATAAATGAAATTCATGTATCATGAAAAATAGATGCAGAATACGTGTAGGGCGAGATGGCGACCACTTTCTTGAGCCCCTTTTTTACGAAAGATCCGGGTAGCGGTTTCACACATACATGTTTGAAGAAGAGGATACACGTTGCATCTTTGCAGGCGACAACGATAAATAAGAACTGCACCACCGGTGGCGATTTATTGCATATGAGTTCTCGGATTTGTCAATCGATCCGTGTTCCGCAGGGCCTTCTCTAAGCCACTTATTTCTTCGAATAAACGCTATAAATCAGACGTAGCCAAGGGTTTCTTCGATAACTTGAGTACAGGTAATGGTTCGGCAACCGGCGACCGGTAACTGCAGAAAAACGGGTTGATTTTCTGCAAATGGATAACCAAGAGCGAAGAAATCGAGAGACGAGAAGCGAGAAGAACTTAAATCACTCGCACAGAGATAGCAGGAGAAATCGTTTCACTGTGTAAAAGTGGAGTAAAAAAAAACTTGATACTGTTCACAAATTTGAAGATAAATTAAACGAACTTTTTTCCATTCTTCGATAAAATTCGATAGCTAACAAATACCGTAGGTGTATTCAGCAGATTGATATGTCAGACAAAAAGTTCTAAGATGAGATATAGATCAATCTGGTGGCTATGTACACACAGATACCTACTATCACATAGATTCTGTAGCAGATCGAACTCTCGGCCATCCAGAAAATCGAGTGTCGTAAAGCGGCTCACCCGTATCGGCCAATTTATGACACGTAATTAAAAAGTGAGGCGTCGGCAATCAGCTACCCGTTCTTCTGTACCCTGCTACCAAATTCTCGATAATTCGAACAGTTAACCTGGCAGGCGCAGGAATATCCGGTAAAATTTAAATTAGATTCGCTTTAAACTTGCCCGATGCACGCTACTTTTACGAGTCGACGAGATGTCTGCATACATGAATAGTTTTGTTCAAGGCTGCAGCAGCAGCAGCAGCAGCAGCGCAGAACCGATTAACAAATTCTTTTTGTTCTCTATCCCTCCGCCACGCGGTGAATCCATTTATAAATACTAACGATTAACATTTGATTATCGAGTTTTATTATTAAACGTTGGAATATATTTTCTACATTTTTCGAGCCATTCGAGATAAGTTTTGAAATTTGCTAATCGTATAATTATCCGATTAACTTTTTTCACTCGTAGATTTATCACCGATGTTCTCTAGAGCTACGCTGGATACCTGCAGGCGGAATAGTACGTACCTAAATCTCTCGTGTGGTCTACGATAATCAAGCTGAGTTTGGTACAAAAAAAAAAAGGAAAAAAAAAAACAAAAATATATCTAAACTACGTTTCCATTTGCGGAAAATACTCGGAGGAAAATAAAAGAGTATTGCAGCGTTTTTTTAAATTTATGTTGATCGTATAACGTGCGGGATACTCGAGAGCGAATTGAACGGACTCTGGCCAATCCCTAATTCAAACTTTTTGAAATTTTGGGGTCTCCTAATTTAGTACTTGACGGGTAGTCGATTAGGGCTTCTCTACGTAACTTTAGATCTCGGCAATTACACGAGTTTTAGAATATAAAGTCTTGTAAGACGTCTGTTATGATATCGAGTTCAGCGGTAGGAAAAGTTCAAAATTATGAAATCAATACCTACTCGGGGTAAGGAGATCTGGAATTCATAAAAATGACCGGAAGTACACAAAACGTCGAGGCAAAAATCTGTATTCAACTACTTTCTATACAAATCTATAACAAATCAATTTTTGATTATTACATAAGATACGCTTCTCATTAGCGAGTCATATAATTATCCGATATAATGATGTAAATCCTTGAATCTTTGATTGCAGAAAACCCGATAAAGAATCTTCAACTTCTGGACATAACCAGGCAACAAAATAAAAAGAAAAAACTAATTGAAACTATAGGACACTGACACCGAGTCTAGAGCACAATGCCGATTATGAAATTAAAAAATTGTGCAGATATGATGGCATTCGTTAAAAATAAACGTTAAAGTTGATCGAGTCGTCTGTTAAAATTGTATATATAATTCAAGAAAAAGTTGACTTGAAATTGCCTATGCTGATACTGCGTCAGGTACGGTAGTCAAAAGTTCGTTGATTGGACTGATTGGACTATACCTATATCTGTCCAGCCTCCGAGCAGTTGGGTTCGACCGATTGAAGTTCTCCGAACGAAAGGGGCGAGCGAATCGAGCGGGCAGCCTTCCTCTCATTATACCTTCGAGCGTTCGAACACAAAAGCCGAACTTGCTTGAAAATCCAGACTCAGCGAATCGACGAAACTTTTTTTTAATTTCATTTACTCTAATTTGTAAGGTAAATTTCCAATAGTGACGCTGTCGAGACGAACGACCCAGTCGGTCCCCTCGTAGCTTTGATTCATTGTGAAGCTCGACGTTGCCCCTGTGTGCGTCAGCCAATGCCATCGGGAATGTAAAGCAACCGGTAAAAGTTACGAGACGAGTTAGATACGGGGTTCAGGAGGCTGCGACCCACCCTTAAGCACCGTGCAGACTTTCAATGTTTTCTAAAGCACTGCACCAGGCTAGATCAACGAACTTTACATAATTGGGGAAAAAGGGGAAAAAGGGGAAACGGGGACCGACGAATTGACAAATCTCAGATACAGCAGCATTCGTCAGTCTATGCAGAGCAAGTTTTGAAAAACTCGAAAAATTCGTTTTTAGAACAACTGCAGGTTCGTGGACAGGTTGAATTCTGCATAAATAATTAATTAGTGATACAATTGTAGGTATAATTCAAAAGTAAAGGGTTGTAATAATTTCCTCTTTCGCTCTTGTCTTCGCTAATTCAATTACCGAGAAAACTGTACGGTGTGAACGGAAAGAAAGCAAAAAAAAAAAAGAAGAAAATAGAAAGAAAACTACTTGGACAGGAAATATAGTGAAGAAAAGTTTGTAGCTATGGAGAAAGGGGAGAAAATAAGTTGAAAATGTCTGCTATATAAAAAAAGGTGGAAGTAGAAAGTAATCCTCGTTAGAAATGTTATTGCTTGTCGGATTTCCCGGTAGTATATACCTATGTATATGGTAAATAGGTATATATGCGTAACACGCATGGGAACCGCTTCGACAAAATCCCAGAAAAATCGCTGGGATTAGTCAGCACGTTCACCCCGCTACGATTATGAAAACAAACAATGGACTCGCTCGGGCATCATTGTCCCACATGCAATATAAAAATGTGAAACCAGTAGCCTGTAATCATATGCTAAAGCTGTCTGAGTGCTGGAGTTTCAGGTATAATATAGAACGAGAACAATAGACTCTCGTCATTTGTACCTCAGCAGGGTGGTATGAAAATAAGCCGAATCCAAAATCCCAAACGTTGTACGAGCCCAAAGTATAGGCCTAGATCCAGTATGTTTTGGCAACTCTTAAAAACTTATATACCGCAGTCACAAACATTGATACTACGGCTGCATGCGCGGCATTTACCTTCCTGCACATTCCTAATCGGGGTTGAACCTCATAAAAATGAACGACGATGCACATAGTAATTTATTGATCAATACATTTCATATCAAAGAATGTTATCACTAACGATCAGGTATAGCTACTTCGTCGAAAAAGTCAACACGAAAAAAATGTATCGGGAAGATAAAAGCCGACTCAATACGCCCCGAGCAAGAAATAAGGGATGGTATAACATGGACGCCGAAGTTTTAGCCGTCTAATAAAATTATAAGCATACTATAAAGAATTCAAGTCATGCCTTTCAGCCATCCAGGACTCTGTCACGGTATCACCTCACCTTGGCATAATTTAAATAGGCAATTCTTGCCTCTGCACTCTCTTGATTGAATGATTTCAGCGGAAAATGAGAGACTTAAAATTTTTTTTTTATTCTTAGTTCTTCGAGCGAATCGTCTGTTTTTTCAGTGACAACTGATTGATGATGAGTGACGTTGATAGGCGGTTATAATTAATACGAGAGATTAATTATCAAAATCCTCGGGGAGCAGAAGCACCTTTCATCCTCTGTAGACTCGCGCCTCATCCTGACTGGGTATGCTGTTATTTCAAGTAATGGCGTGTGTTTATGCACGCGAAGTAACTAAACTTACTTACCTACTCCTCAAACCGAACGTATACATACCAAACTCAACCTCTCCTCGCTTCGAATGATAATAAGATTTGACTCATCAGAAGTTTCGTTAGAGCTTTGTTTACCGTGCGGTGCAGAGAAGCTCTGCAGAGAAACTCTCCTGATGTCTCCCTTCCCCGGAGCCATTTTCACCAGCTTCTCTCTAACCCTGTACTAATTCGGTGAATTTCGAGCGATCGTTTATCTCCTTATTGCACGGATTCGGATGGATGGAATACCATGGGGAATTATTCTCAGACAATTTTATCGCATTTTCACATTTTCAGATTCTTCGTATTATTTCATTTATCCCTGAATTAGAATTTGTTTAGTAACCTTCGCCCTGCAGCCTACGAATAGCCATCCTCGATTTAAACTTCTCCTATATTTCCGCAAGAACTGCATCCCACGGCATAAATATATCCTTTCAAAAGCCTTATAGCTAGGCAATGCCTTTTTCAAGTATCTGAGTATCTGTAGATTCAAAGTACTTACCCATTCATTGGATAGTCAGAAAGAATCTGAAGGCAGATTCAGTCAATTATTTATTATCTTCAATATTCCCGAGGGGAAATAGCTCCGCGATACACCTACGTATGCGTATTATACGTATATACCTACCTGCCTACCTAATTACATCCTGTGCAAAATACGGCGGGACGCGGGGCTTTGTACGACTTGCGTACTTCCGGTTATAGATATATAGATATATGCACGGGTTTGCAGGTATATCCCGAATCGCACGCCTATATATGTGCGAAGTACAATTTTATACATATCATACATCCACGTACACACATCACCCCAACCGGCGTCTGCATTTATATCGCGATTTTTGAAAGCGAGCAGACTTGCCGGGAGTTCGTCATTTTCAAATGAGCTAAAATCTACTTCTACTGATTTTTGGATCCGCGATTTTGGAACTAGGAAATCACTTTCATTATTTTAAAGAGTTGAAACTGATCAGTGATCAATATGAAAATAGGTTGAAAACGAAATCTGGTGAGCGTTTAGATATATGTGTGAAAATTTGTTCTTGCGGATAATCAAAGAACCCTCGGATCCGCTTTGTCTCTAGGAATTTGACGGTTTCGCGAAGACGTAGGTACGCGTGTGCTGGAGACGCGCCCCAGTTTCTCTTTGTAGAGGCCAGGGGACGCCGAGAGAATACTTCTGTATAGTGTACGAATATAATGACAGCGTAATGACGACGCCGTGGGGACGCGCGGCTTTGGGCGATATAAGTCCCGCACAATACAACCGGAAAATTAAATTCCAACGAGGCACCGAGTTCGACGCAGTCAGTTACCATCTCGCTCACTGAACATTTCTTCTTTTCTTGTTTGGTATAATTTTTTTGTTTTTCTCTCTCGTTTTTTCTCTTATTCTCTTCATCTGACTGTCATCCATCCCATATAATCACCATTCACCTCATATCACTGTTATTGCAAATAGGTAATTTTCCATTTTGCATATTATAATCGTGAAAAATGTGAAAACCGACGACGCTGCACTATACTGTATTTCATATTACCAATTAATCTCTATGAGTACAAGTGTGATACATTTTTCAGAAATTAATTTCGATTCAACTCTACGCCCAACAAAGTTGTTAATACTGTGGATTCAAATTATTATTTATTTCGATCGAACGTTAGGTGGAATCAACGGTGAAATTTGACCCACGTAATTGAATAAATCAATTTCACAGCTTTGGCTAGAGTCGGTATAGGGGATGACGCGACGGGGTAGGAAAGGGTGTGAGGAAGCAATAGAGATTTGGTTGGCTTATTATCACGTTGTCTAGATTGGCCCGCGGTATGAATGATAAATCTGGACTAGGCAAATGCAGTAATTAAACATTGGCTAACGAGTCATCTATATGGTAAACAGGATGGCTGGCTGGCTGCCTACCGCAGTTACAAAGCCACCGCAATATCAAACAAAGCCAGTATCCCGTTTTCTCTCGGTCGGATTGACGCTATGACGACTCGCGAAAACAGGATACGTTTTCCGTATTACTGTTCTATCGCCTTAAATTTTTTTGAAAAGATCGCGACTTCGCTGTTCCGCTGAACGATTTTGGAAAATCATTTCCAGCTAGCGTTTTTTAGCACCCGAATATCGAGAAGCTCCAACTTTGGATAGAGCCGTTCACGCATGAACAGACATTCTTAAATTTACAAATCCCAAAGCAACGAATTTCTCAGGTTCATATCTTGATGGGGGATGAAAAATGGCAGATTGATATCGCGCCGGTTTGGTTGTATTGACCGTTTTTGCCGGTAAGATTTTTCCGCGCCTATCCATACATGGGGCAATTTTGATTCGACAGGAAATGGTATGCTTGGTGAAAAGTCCTTTCACCGGTCCATCAGCCTCCCGTGAAGCTCAGCGTAATATATCCGATGATGGGAAGGATTCTCGGCTGCCCTCGGAGCCCATTATTACCCCCACTTCATCCCCCGTTTCTCGTTCGACCCGGTGGAGATGGAGAGCTTGACAAATTGTGTTCGGAGAGACACGCCGGTATATCGAGGCAAAATGGGTTCCATATATTTTTCAGATTGAACATTACCACGGGAATATTGCGCTCAAGAATTGAAAATAATTCCCCACTGACGAGTGAGAAGCGGATGGAACTCGAACAAAAATTAAAATAGAAACACGAACTTCATTTGCGTTCCAACTTCACGTCTGCGGAAAAAAAATTTCTTCCTCCTATCTATATGGTTCGAAGATTCTTTCCACCGGGGAAACACTATTCTAGGTGTAATTTCACGAGGGCATAACTTTATTCGTTTTATTTGGGTTCCACCTCTTCGGCAGACATAAATAACGCAGAACGTCATAAAGGAATCCCATACCAGCCATAAAATTGATACCATAGATCAGACTCGACGAAAATATGTTAGATTGTAGAGTTTTCCAAGCGAGCTGGTGAACGAGCCCTTGGTGATCCGTCGATTTTCTCACTCGACCAGTTCCAGCTGAACTCGCCAAATTTTACCAGCTCCTCATCGCCCATTCGACACACTATAGCATCCACCATGATTGGGCGAGTTTCCCATGAAATTTCCATAAACCAGGTAGGACAGCGTGATTAGGCTATCGGTGGTGAGACGATGGCGGCTCGGATTTGACTTAAGGGAAACTTCATTAGACGTCGCATTGCCCGGAAACTTGGTAATTGACGACAATCAAATTTCGCGGTTGGTGCCGTTAAACCGGGTGACTCAAAGTTTCGGATCAAACGACTTTTGCACTGCAGGAAGAACCTTGCCAATTAAGTAAGATAAACTTGCGAAAAAGTTTGGAACAACCACAACTTCCTACGACTTTTTCATGTATATTACTGTATCGTACAATGATTCGTGGTACATAAATTAGATTAAAATTCACGAAATGGAAGGAATAGACGTGGATTATAGCGCATATCCATAAATAGGTATATAAAGAGGAGAGGGAGATTAAAAATAAAGAAAATTTGTCGTAGCGGACTTCTTTCATCGGGGAAGAACTCGGAAGGACATCTGCAAGTAAGGAGGGGGGGCTGGCTTGGGTTTGGGATAAGAGCAAACTGCTGTTTCATGAAATGGATCGGATTAAATATTATTATGAGGAGGAATGAGATGTGTCGCACTCATCTTCTTTACCTCTCGCTTTATTTCGTTTCTTTCTGCGCATCATTACATTTTTCCCTCTTCCGTCGCCGCTTACCTCCGTAAGGGAGACCCTCGTCTGGCCAACAGTCTCGAAAGTTTGACCCTCTCCATCAATCCTCTCTCACCTTGATGACATAACAGCCGATGTATTTCGTACGACTTTTCGTAGTTATAAATCCTATTTCAAAAATCATTAAAATTCTGTGCGACGAAAGTGAAAACCAGTTTTGACTTCGATATACCTTTTTGAATTTCATCGACGTTGATTTGAATGTTAGAGAAAAACTTGAGGACTTTTTCTACGTCATGAGTTAAGCGCTTATGCCTGCATGTGCGGGCATAAAATTCTTGATAGGCGACCAACTTCTATCGACCTTTCTCCGAATTTAGAGTAATTCGACAACGACGCAGGTACTCGAAGAGTTTTAGGGAAGAGAAAACGTGAATATGATGAATAACTGCGCGATAATGGAAAAAAAATGTTATCTCTCCGAGAATATTTGCCAATATCAGTTATTCAATTCAGAGATTTTATGAAAAGATGACATATCTGATGTACCCTAGTTATAACATCCCTTAGAAGTAATACAGGTGTGAAATAATTTGTTATTCTATAATTATTTATACTTCAATTCGTGATATCAAGTAATTCGTTTGCGTAAAGAGTCGTTCTGGAAATTTGAAAATTTTGAAACTGATCCAGAACTGATATACAGGTACAATATAAGTTTGTTAGCATGAGTTTGAATCGTCCGAGTGAATTCTGTCCGGAGATTATAAATCTGAAATTTTATAATGTCATCGTGCCCATGCCTAATTGCATTGGGAAAGAGAGAGGCGAAAATTTTGCTAAATTCGACTAAACTACGAAACGTGGGATTTCCTCGCTTGATAGTCAGCAGGCTCTCTGATTCATTTGCCCTTTGGTATCAGCGTTTTCACGTCCCGCGGCAATTACATTAAAAGTTTCTTTAACGGGCTTGAGAAGGAAGAACTGAGAAAGGAGACAGATAGAAAGAGGCAAGGGCTGGGGTACCAGGTCTTCAAGCCCGTGAGCTCCGAGGGTATAAGGTAAGCGAGAGATAGATAGAGAGAGGGAGAGAAAAGGATCGAGGACGAAAAGAATAGAGAAATATTCTCAGAGTCGTAGGAAAATCCCCGCTAATGATATTACCGAACGCTTTTATTTATCTTCTTTATCATCTGGGCTTAAGTATCGATGGTGCTATTATTATCATTATATAACCACCGCCAAGCTTTTGCCCTCCGATAATAATCGCATCAAGATTTTCTTTCCTCACAATTAACGAACAGGAAGTCAACTTTGAATCCCGATTATCCTTTCGCCGGAAAACCCTCTCTCAAGATCTCAGTATTTAATATATCTGAAAATTCTCTCTATCATAGGTCCACCTTTCGGGCTCCCTCATAGATAGAACAAATCACAACGTGACTACATCGCAACATGTCTCGATCTATTCGCTGACCATAGTGCTCGAGGCAGCCGAAACGGTAACTGTATTATTACTCGCTTCATTTAAGTTAGATAACAACAAGTACAGAGCACACAGACCCGTCCTACCTATACAGAACCTAACAACCACCAGGAAAGCCACTACGGTGGCGTCGTCGTACAATATCCGCTACATCTCTCGCCTCCAGCCTAATTACTTCCCGCTCTGCCCCCACACCAAGTTTAAGCCCATGCCACCCCCGCGATAGGTACAACAGTCTATCGCAAGAAAGATAGCCTCTTTTATTTTATTTCTTATACTCTAGTTTAATTAGTTCCCCGATAATACCGGCTATCTCTTCTCTGCAGCGGCGGGGGACACACTCCGTTGTCTCTGTGGAACAATTTGAATTTGATTCGAAATATTTGAAATTTTAGATTCAGACCTTGAGCCCGGAATTCAGTTTGCCCATGGGCATATCAGAGGCATAACAGATCCATCTTGTCGCGTAACTGTGAAAATTTCTTAGGACTAACCAATTAAAATTAATAACCTTGGTTGGCGTCTAGACCAAAAATATAGAGAACTGCTTGGATAATTTCGCATAATTGAGCCGTTGACATTCAACGGTTGTATTCTGACTGATCAGTACCTATACAGCGTCCAATAACTATAAGGAATCGTTAGGCGGTCATTTCATAAGCCGACTTGAGAAGCAAAATGATTTTGATCGTGAACAAACACGTGGTCTTCTCAATCCTTGCTTTGACACAAAGTTCAGTGTTTGCATCTTCATACGATGTGGACGACAAACCAGAGGCCATGGCTAAGAGGATGATTGAATTCGCAACACTTCCGTGGGGTGAAGGACTGGATTGGATTTTACATGATTCAAACTCTCCACGACGTGAAGAAGTCAAAAAAATTGTAAGAGGGATCGAATCTGGCGAGATATGGGCCCTGGAAGGTGAGTAGTATATCGATACCCACGTTCTAATAATAGTAGGTCGTATCCAACAAAATTTGAGAAATTGACTTTTTTTGAAAAATTGAATGATAATAATGTTGCGCAGCTTATGTTCAAGTTTTAGCGGTGAAATCGTTCATTTACTGTTTTTGAATGAATATTACAATCCGTAAAGTCCTATCTTCTCAATGGTACTAATGGTGAACCGTTTTCATCGCCTACTGGTAAATTTTCCAAATGTGAGATATGACATATTAGAACGTGGGTATCGATGTGTTTATTCCACTAACAATTGCAGAAAACCAACTTTATTATCATTTTTTGAGCCTGAAGAATCGCGAAAATAGGTCGAGTTGTGATGAAAAGCTGAAAGTGATTTTGATTGAATAATGATAACTATTATTGGTCACAGATACCTAAGCGCAGACCTGTTATTCAATTCTAGCATAATGTCATTAATCTATTCATTTATTCATTAGCCTTCAGATAAGCAGGATAAACACGAACGTCAATGTCTGATTCACCCAATTGGAACCTCACGTATAACATAGTCTATTTTCTGAAGACTCTGAGGTCGCGTACCCCCTTGACGTATTTGAGTGAATGATAATTTTTGTTTCGTTGATATCGAAACGTACAGGATTCTTGTTTTCTAAATATTATCACCACTACTTCACGCATCGTAGAATCGAGGGCGAACCTCTGAATAGGACCGCGCCTGGAAATTGCGTTTCGATCTTAATTCATGCTTTGAATAATAGTATAGTAATGGAAATTTCAATTGATTCTAATCAATTTCATTCATCTATTGTCAACACTCATTTTCTTGTTTATTCAAATAGGGTAAAGTGCGGAGAGATGCCGCATTTCTCATATATTTGAGATTTGCCGACAAATGGTGTTGCAATGGTGATTTATGTTTGTTATTAGAGTAATGAAGCAGATGACAATCGATATTTCGATCGAATTCGCACAAAAAAGAAAGTAATGGCGGACAGAAGACGCTACGTACGAATTTTCCTCGTTGAAATTTCACGCGGGGGGGGGGGTCTATTTATAGAAGTATCACTATCCTCGTTACAGTTTTCATAAATGTTATGGTTTTACTGGAGTTCCTACAGCCGAGGACTTTTTCATCAGACAAAGTTTTTCCGTCGAGTATAAGACAAAACGTTACTTCATTATGAAAGAAAAGTTAGAGAAGGTTCTGCGTTTTACTTTTACCATATTTAGGTACCCTTTAATGAACTCGTTTTTTCTTCAATTCTCCATTTTACATTGCCCATTGAATTTCCTTTGTGGAACATCTACTTCTGTTTTATAGTGATGGACATTTTGTTGAGAATTCAGAGGAAAATTCGGAAGAAAAGTATCCAAGATGTCGAAGTTCAAAACCAATGCATTGCGCCCAACGCACCGTATAATCACAGCAATATTCGAGATGCTAACTGCCCAAGAATTTCGCTTGATAACGTTTTCGGGATCACCGGAAGAAGTGGTGGATTACCCTTATCGGTATGTAATCGGTCATCGAAAGTGAAAAGTCCAGTTGTCCAGATTGAAAATGACATCATCGAGAGTGAACCGCTGATCGGTGAAATCGATCTCGGAGCCACCAATTCGCCATTTGTGCCCCCGAAATCCAAGGATTTCACATCGGTCGAAATCTCGGCAATGTAAGTTTGGGGGAATACATTTTCTAGAAATGAATGCGTAAAGTGTGTATCGAACATAGAAATACGACCTTTCAGAATCTTCTTTTCGGGGGTTGGTGCTTTCATGATTGCCTGCACAATATGCGATATTGTCAGAAGATCTAGTAGCACCGGGAACTTGACTACGACGGTGAACACACTCTCAAAATTCTCGCTTTATACCAACGCACTGAGTATACTGGATACGCGAGTAACCCCGGATATGATGCCGGCGATTCATGGAATACGATGCTTGGGCTTCTGTACGATCCTCATTGCTCATCATTTTTCGCTGGCAACGTTTGTCATGAGAGAAAAATTGACCGAATTAGATATACTCGAAGTAAGAAGAGGCAGATATTTCAAAATAATTAATCTTACTGTGTGTTCCCTCTCGCAGTCGACTCTTCGTGCGAGATAAAAAAGGAGCAAGGAGGGCACTAATAGTCGTGTATATACGTCCGGGTCGAATCGAAGTACTGAATATAAAAATCAAACGTGAAAATGGTATTTTTTACGACACTATACTGATCTCCTTAGAAACCCCTCAGGTGTCTAAGACTACTAAGGTGTCTAAAAGTAAAAATTTATCACTTCATTTCTCATGAAAAAGCTAATTGGAAAAACAAATCGCCATGAAATGTATAACCGCGCTGCTTATATAATTGAAATCCGTTTAATTATATTATGCTGCTGAAAAGTAATGGGTGATTAAAACAATAGCAAATTATGTACAGTGGAAAACATCGTGGATCATCCTGTGCCTGCAGATGGTACCATACGTCGTGGATACTTTTTTCGTCATCAGTGGTTTTCTAGCGATTCGCCTCTTCTCCAAATCGATACGATCGGGAATAAGAATCAATTCGCCCATGGTATATATCTATCGTTATTTAAGGTGAGCTATAAACTTTCGTAACACACTCCACGACCATTGTGCCTCATCTGCATCGTTATGTCAGGTGTGCTACTTTTCCGTAATACATTTCACGTTAGTCGCGTACCTGAGACGATGGGTTGTAATTTCTTCACGACTCCCAAATCAGTCATCACATTTCCGTTCAAAGATCATTTTTTTGATAGAATAACGCGATGCCTAGTGATTGTTATGCTGTTTGCTACCGTTCTTTTACATCGCGCTGGAAGCGGCCCTTTATGGACAGACATGGTAACCCGCTTGAATAATCAATGTCGAGAAAGTTGGTGGATCCATTTCCTCTATGCCCAAAATTTGGTAGAAAATGGCATTCTGGTGAGTAAGGATACAACTCTGATGGTATTAAATTTTCCGATTTTGTTCCGATCGTAATTATACCCTTCAACGAAGCTATAATTTAATTGCAGTGATTACCGCATTGTTGGTACCTAGCAACGAATATGCAACTTTTCTGTATGTCGCCAGTTATTTTATACCCCTTGCATAAGTGGCCAAGGGTTGGACTTGGAGTACTCAGCCTGTGTCTCGTCGCCTCTGTAGTTACACCTGCCATCACCCTGGCAATTAACGGTTACTCGAACACATTTCTGCGTTTCGACGTGGAGTAAGTGCCGAATTTGAGAGTTTGTCTAATAGCAACTCTGGATAATAATTCCCGTTTGTCATGTTCTCAGTTCTTCAAGGATTCTGGAAAACTTTTTGAATTATTATACGGCCACTTACAATCACCCTTGCCCCTATTTAGTAGGAACACTTCTTGGATATGAGGTAGCTAAAAAGAAGAGGCATCTTACTCAGGTAGCATATAGAAACGATTGCAATCAGAAAATTTTTACGAATATTTTGTCATTCTTGATTTTGTAGTTGGATTTTTCGATTCCTTAGATCAACGTAGCGATCAACTGGCTTATCGCCGGTAGTCTTATACTATTTTGCATATGGGCCACCAACTGGGCCTACAACTTTAATTTCGCGTACGATTTGAGGATGGAAATCGCATTTGCTGCCCTCTTACGCCCCTCATGGTCCATTGCTATGGCTTGGATTATTTATGCGTGCACTCAAGGCTACGGGGGTGAGTATGATCTACAGAACTACTAATTGAAATGTTCTTATGTTACCCGGAGGATGGTTGTTGTTACACATACATATTTTAGAAACCGTTTACCATTCTTCTGAAATTCATATAGGGACATAGATGCGTAATTAGAATTAATACATATGAGAATTTTCAAATATTTATTAAAAATATCGCAGGCCTAGCTACGAGGTTCTTGTCACTGCCGTTATTCTTTCCTCCAAGTCGATTAGCGTATTGCATTTATTTAGTGCATGCAGGGATTCAAGCAATTGCCATCGATCCGTCAGAAAGTTCCCCAAACTATTTTGGCTTTGGAATGGTAAGTAGCAATATTGTGGTAAATGTTTCTTGTACTTGAATCGCTGTTTCTAAAAATAAAAATTTCATTCTTCAGTTTTATAGAATATGTGGTGATCTGGTAATGTCGATAGCTCTTGCTTTTATCTTCAATTTATTCATTGAATCTCCAGCCATCGTCTTGGTAAAGATCTTGACAAATACTACTAATCAGCCAGAACAAGCCACTGTGGTGCAAGAGTCCAAAAAAAACCAAGAGTTTATAATTCAACGCTAATAGCTCATCAAATTGAACTTTAAAATATGACACACTCCGCATCGATTGATGTTTACCTGTATTATACCTTCAAATGAAATAAAAGTCATTCATCAAATAAAGACGAAGCATCCAGTCACGAAAATTAGTGAGAGCTGTGTACATTTTTATTTCTTATCAATCTGAATAAAATATAAGACATCAATATAGTGCAGAAGTCCAACTTCAAACACCTTTTTATCTCAACATGATTTCAATATCCCTCAACATCTTAACTAGACGACCGAAGTCCTTGATCAACATTCTTACATAATTCAATAGCTGAGATTTGTTGTTTGCATACTCGCTTTCCGATTTAATGACACATAATAACTCGATTATAATTCATGACGAGCATATTGGTATCCAACTCAGGCCTGGTGACAATACTCGTGGGCTCTGAGGACCGTCAATATTTAAAAGTCTCCCAAATCTGAGATTTCGGATATGGATAATCCAGACAGACGCAATGACCAGATGATAACACTGATTGGACCGGAAATATTTATGTCTTTTTGATCCAGAAATATCCACAGCATATAGAACTGTTTGAAAAGTATGTGATTCGACATGGAACTATCCATCTGAGCATCGATTGAATTTCATGTTCTTTTTCATAGAATGAATTATTATAATGGCCTATCTGAGACCATATCTCCTATGCGGCACCTCAGCGAGAAATATTCATAAATCACATCGTTCAAAGTTCTAAGACTTATTTTGTCGAGGACAAGAGGGATTCCCAATGCAATTGAATAAGCTAATCGCTGTTTCTGAAATTTCTAGTCGCGAAACTTTTTTGATCAGAGACGGACACGTGGTAGTTTTTCTGTTCACCTCAACACGAAGTTTGGTATTTGCTTATTTGGACAATGTGGAGAACAAGGCAGAGGTTTCGGATCAACTATACATTTTGACTATCGCTTCAAAGGATTTTTGGACCTTTTCTTTTGTGAAGTTGACTATAGAGACTTTGAGCTAATGGTATGTCTAGATGTGATGCATGATTGATTCGTGAGCGGTGCAACACTGCGACCATGTATTGCTCTTAGCTAGGAAGCAAATCAAGGTATTTATGATGCACTTTCAGTAATGTTGTAAAACTTGTTCTCCCGAGGCCGCTCTAAAGGCAGCCTTTTCTTGCTCCTTTGGCTTACTTCGAAGGCAGCCGTTTATTAAGCTAATCGACTCTAGTAGTGCGATGTACTTTATCTGGAACGTGTACGCTGCAGTTTTACTGCGCACTTCGGTACAAATTTTGGTATCTGCATCTTTGGATCATGTGGAAGAAGGACCAGAGATTTCAGCTGATAAGATAGTTAACTATGTCATCCTTCCGTGGATGGAACGTCGTGATTGGCTCTTACATCCATCTGAATCTTCCCGTGCAAATGAAGTCAGGGCCTTCGTACGAGGCGTTGAATCTGGCGAAACCTGGGCTCTGGAAAGTAAGATAAAACACACTTACATTGATAAGACTTCTAAGGGATGAGAATGAAAAATCTTTCACAACTTTTCCGCTTAAGAAATCAGTGTCGTTCAAAATACTGTGGCAGCTATCCACCAGAGTGGGATTATTACATGAAACAATTACCTCTAAATTAACAACCCTTTTACCAGAAAAGAAAACGAAGCAAAATAGTATATTACGCATCTAGGGAGGGAAAGTCAAAAACGCAGTTTAGGATGGCCTTTTTGGCTTTTTCACTCCCGTGTGACGTATACAATTTTTCACCACCCCCTGACATCGGAAGTTACAACTTCCCGCTCACGCGAGAGGCTGCCGATCAGCACGACACTGATGCAAACTCTAAGTAGGTATTGTTTTGAGAGACCGTTGAACTCTTATCTGGTAAGAAATTCGGACAAGAAGATAGACGGGCAAAGCGCGCGCCCGAGCCGAGCCGAGCGATGCAGACCTGCTCGACGACCCTCTGCGTTCGACTTTGTATCTTCGAAAATACTTCGAATTGGCATCTATAATTTTGTGAATATATCCGTGGATAGTTTTGTCTGTCAATTTAACAATAAAAAAAAATTGATTTTTTGGACCGTCTAAAGCAGGATCCCCCCTTAGTTGTTCAACTTCATAACTGCGAAGCCCTCTAATGCATTATTTTCCGAACGTGAAAACCAAAGATATTGTAGGTGAAAAATGTATCGTCTGAAGTAGAAGACCGAGCAGTCTGATGTATGTACAGATTGTGCATACTCTAGCTGGTTTTATTTTTCTTGTTTCATATAGTGCTGGGCGCTTTACGAAAAATTGAAAAAGAAATTCTGCAAAGAAATATCCAAAAAATTGGAACTCACGACCAATCCATTATGGTCAATGCACAGCATAACCACGTCGATATTCGAAAAAGAAGCTGCGAAATCATATCGCCTGGTATTCTTTCAATGATCAGCGGCAGAAGGAGTGACTCAGGTATATCCTCATCAGTTTTCGACGCACTGTCAAAAGACAAACGTCAAGTTACACAGATCGTGCATAACGCCGCCCAGCGTAAACCCCTGACCAGCGAATCAGATCTTGGAGCTAGCGGTTCATTATTCCCGCGATTACAATTGAAGGACTTGGCAGCGGTCGAAATCGCGACGATGTAAGTTGAGGACGGAGATATTTAAAAAATACAAAATTGCTCGGAGTGAATACGGAAAGTTTTGCTGATTTTCCAGACTCTTCATTTTGACGACTGGCGTTTTTATGATTGGCTGTACGATTTGTGACGTTCTGAGAAGAATCAATCACCCCGGAGAATTTTCGGAGACCGTAATAATGCTGTCGAAATTCTCACTTTATACCAACGCACTCGCCCTATTGAGTACGAAAGTAACTCCTGACGTGATGCCGGCCATTCACGGAATCCGATTTTTGAGCTGTTGTTCCGTCATTATTAGCCATCGTTATTTCATATCAATCTTTGCACTGGGAAAGAGCATGACCCTACTGGACTTCCTCAAAGTAAGAAAAAGCAGATGTTGTCCAATAATTGATCTAACAGCTCGTTCCGTCTCGTAGTCAACTCTCTGTGTAAAGTAAAGTTGAAAAGCTTTGGGATGAACTACATAATGACAAATAAGAAATCGCATTCTCCGGGGTCGGTTCAGAGTTCCGAATTTTCAAAGCTCTGAACGGTCAAGTTTCCGAATTTATTCTAAACGATTTCGAAACTTTCAGAAAGACTAAAGTTTAGGAAATTAAAATTTCGAATGGTCGAAATGTAGTTAGCTCAAGGCTCTGAAAGTCCGAAATTCCGAAAGTCTAAGATTCCGAAAGACCGAACGTGTTCTTAACGTGTAGACTTAATGACGCGCGACGGCTTGATGTTCAAGTTTCGTAGTCTTATGGCCTTTCGGATCTTAAGCTTTTGGAATTTTGAACCTCCGGTGTGCTGCGATTCGGAATTTTTGAAACCGGTTACATAGACTCTCGGTGAAATGCCCTTTCTGAAAAGTGTGAATTCGTTGCATTAAAATTCGGAAATTTGACCGTTCGGAGCTTTGAAAATTCGGAACTTCGAACCGGCCCCGAATGTGTTATGGTTCCAAGAAAAAAAATCATTCGAAAAAATGGCGACGAACTTTCGATCCCAATTCTGACAAGGATTAACTCCTCAAGAGGTTCGTCACAAATTCTGAATCACCCTGTACATGGGTAATCTATGGCGGTGTACTCTTGAATAACGGCCATATAATAATTATGCTTTCTGGTAGTAAAGCGCGATGAAAAATGATTAACCCACAACCTACAGGGCCTGAATTCCTGGATTGGTGTGTACACTGAGATGGTGCCGTACGCTGTCGATACCTTCTTCGTCATCAGCGGTTTTCTCACGGCTCACTTGTTTTTAAAATCCATGCAATCAGGAACGAAATTCAATTTACCTAAGATGTATCTGCACCGTTATGTCAGGTGAGCTACTTTTACGTAATACAATTCACGTTAGTTACGTACCTGAGACGTTGTCAGGTGCAATGACGATGAATTGTAATTTCTTCGTGACTTCCAAATCAGCCATCACATTTCCGTTCAAAGATCCTTTCTTTTCATAGAACCACGCCATGCCTAGGTGCTCTCATATTATTCACCACGATTTTCTCCCATCGCGCTGGAAGTGGTCCCTTATGGGAAACCACACTCAATTATTCGGTAAATCATTGTACAGCAAGTTGGTGGCTCCAACTCCTCTATATCCAAAACCTTGTGAAGGATGGTTTCCTGGTAAGAATTAGCGCAATGTTGCGCCTCAGTTGTGATCGGGTACTCAGTATTTCTAAATGAAACAATTCAATTCTAGTGCTTAGGTCATACTTGGTCCCTCGCAGTCGATATGCAACTGTTCTGGATAACCCGAGCGATTATTTTGTACCCATTGCATCGCTGGCCAAAAATCGGACTTGGAGTACTAAGTTTGTTCTTTGCCACCTCTTTAGCTCTACCAGCTGCCATAGTGGCAATTTACGGTTACTCGAACACGCTTCTTCGCTTGGACACAGAGTGAGAATCTGATTTTCCATACTTTTACGTGACATTGAATAACGTTTGTCATGTTTTCAGTGCTTCAAGATGGCTGGAAAACTTCCAGTATTATTACATACCCACTTACATTCGCGCCTGTCCCTATCTGGTAGGAATTATCCTCGGCTATGACGTGGCTACAAAGAGAAGGCACCTAACTCAGGTCTGCTAGTGTAGAATAAATCACTATCAAAAAACTTCCGTGAGTATTTATTCGTTTTGGATTTTATAGCTGGAATTCCGTATCTACAGGTAAACGTAGTCGTCAACTGGCTTGTCGCAGGCATTCTTTTGCTACTTTGCGTATGGTTCAGTCATCGTACCTACAACACGAACTTCGCGTACAATTCTTACTTGGAAATTGGCTCCGCTGCCCTATTACGTCCTTCCTGGGCCTTCGCCATGGCTTGGATCATTTATGCATGTACTCAGGGCTATGGGGGTGAGCATCTGCAAAATGTTTGATTTAGATGTTCTTCTTTCTTTCGTAAGATTATAGCTGTCATGTTTCAGAATTTTTTCAATAATTATTCTGCGATTCAAAAAAATTGCTGTGTTGAGTTGTGAAATCGAAATCCAATACAGTAAAGAATTATAAGGTCACCGAAAATATTTCAGGCATGGCTACGAGGTTTTTGTCATCGCCGATATTCTTTCCTCTAAGTCGGTTATCCTTTGCTATTTATTTGATCCATCCTTGTCTTCAAGCGATCATGATAATGATGTCTCCGTTAGAAACTTCTGCCGACTATCTTGGCTTTGAAATAGTAAGAAGTCCTTTTCGTAAATAGTAACATAAGTATTAGAGCTCTGACTGTAGAAGCAAATACATTTTGTTACAGCCGTATCGAGTATGCGTGGACCTGGTGGTATCGATTGTTGGAGCCTTTGTCATTAATTTATTCATTGAATCCCCAGTCATCATCTTAGCAAAAATCTTAATGAATCATGGTGGGCAAGGAAAGCGAACTACGCCTGTGGAAGAGCTACAAAAAAAGAGAACGTAACAATCCGAAGCTGATGATTGGTCAAATCCAACATTGGGATGCCACAGACTCCATGTTGTTATCTATAACTTATAAGTCAAGAACTCGCACATGAGTTTTAACGCAATCTGTATGCATGCTGAATTTTTATAAAAATTAATGCTTTTTCAGACTTTCATCAGCACTGAGTTTCACCAAACCTGATACACCTTTGCTTCTCAATACCTGACATTCCCACGTAACTTCTTGAGTTTGAGTATTTAACTAGTTTAACGCCCAACTTCAGTTTCATCAGTTAAGCTTCTTCCAATTTCAAAGATCCGTAGTCTTTGACTTAACGGTCGGACCAGGATCTCAATTTGGAAGCCAACTGGTTTAGAGTTTTCCGATTACTGCACCCAAAATGCGAATGTAAAAATGCGTGTTCAAAAATTTCGGAACATCTTATCTTTCATACTATCCGATGCCTGATACTGCAACAATAGGTACTATTTCTATAGAGAGAAAGCAGACTGGACTTTCGGAAAATGTATTGCAACTCTATTGAAAGCTTCAGGGTGCAAGATCTTGTGGGTAGCCACAAATCGATGGGTGTATTAGAAAAAAATGAAACATTTCCAGAAATGAGAAGATGCATTTCTGCCGAGTTATTGGAATTTACCAGATATTTTCTCACCTTAATTACACACAGAAAAATCGGATGGCCGCCATACATTCAAATACATTTATAGCTCTTTGCATATTTCTCACTCATAACCAGTCGCAGTAGCATTTGCAGAAATATTTCTTTCAAACATACTCTCGCAATCATTCCAGAGGCTTTGACACTGTTTATAGTGCTAGTGATTACATTGAATAAGTTTAAATTGTGGAAGAGAAATTTAATCCGTTTTATATTGAAATAAATTCACAGATACGATTTGGAGTAAAGTGATCATCCAATAATTTATTTCTCTTTCGATGCCCGAAGTGAGTTAAGATATGTGGCAATTTCAGCCAGGGGTTTCAATAAATTGAGACTTCAATTTTGGGATAAGCGCTGAATTTTTAGTAAGTCGTCATTGGATGCAACTTACCCTCTCGATATGATAGTGAGAAAAATCATGAGAATGATTAAATGAATTCATAATTCATGAAAATTGATAAATTATATTGAAACTGCAGGCGATAACGTTTCGGCGATTTGTACTTCCCGTGATCATCGATCATTTTGGGTTTGTCTGCGAGGCGGAAATATAAAACTTCAACAGGTCCTGAAAATTAACGGGTCTGCAGTAGCCATGCGAGTGGTTCAACGTTTCGAAATTTGGAAACCGTGATTCCGTACCAAAGTATTCCGCGATAGTAACACATTTGATAGAAACTCGCGTGTGATCAGCCCGACCCGGCCGTCAGTCCGGGCGTTTGCTTTTCGCGATCAACGGCGTGTACACAAATACGCTTTATACATTCGGCAATTATTTGCCGGGAATTTTCCTTCATTCCATATCGCAATGGTATTTGATACGAATATTATTCAATATGCATCGAGCGTACGTTTGATTACGCTCGACAATAATTGACGTTTGTCCGTCTCTCCGCCCATCTGTCTATCCGCGTTTTGGTTGCCGTGTGAAATAAATCATAACACCGAGAATCGCGTTCGTATAGTCGACGCGTAATTGTTAACGCCCGCTAACTTCCCTTTTACACATTAGTCACTACATATGGAATTTACCAATAATTATTATTGTTCACTGATCTTTCCCTCGGCCTGCGCGATCACCAATCCACGCGTTACCCGCAGCTGGTTCAGAAAATAAATTCAATTAAAATTACATATCATAATTATACCTATATGCCATAAACATCGGAAATTTCTCGATACCTACGTTGCCCTATGTAGTATTCACGTAAGGCGAACCATTTGTCGTTGATACCTCACCAAGGGTTGCGGAAAACAGGGGTGAAAAGGGGCTCGAAGAACTGCGTGGAAGGGCCGGAGCTACGGGAGGGAAAGCGAGTGCCTTTTAGAAGCTTAGAGATTACACTTGGAGCGAACGGGCGACCAGCCTCTGAGACGTGAGACGCGTGCGGCGAAAGCTGCAGTCGCCATTTCCCACGAAGGATCTACTCAACTCAACTTATAATACTAGCAAGGTTGAAGGGCATCCAGCGAGTCCTCCAGCTCCTGCCTCCGACTACCGTCGGGAAACCACCCCTAGAGGTTCAGGCTCTTGGAGAAGGACGAAGCGCACCACCGGCACCCGCGTAGTTCTGCGTATCGTCACCAGCTCCTTCAGCCTCTATAATTTACGTTGTGCTCTGGATTGCTGTCGCTTATTAGGATTGAATAAACATGACGGGATAACATCGTGCGCGAAGGACCCCCCCGCGTAATTAATTATTCATAATTATTATTCTCTTTTGGGGATTGAAGGAAACGAAGTTTACCAACAACAAAACTTAATCCCAACCTGGTCATGCAACCTAAATTCTTTCCTACTTCTCTTATTCATATAAAAACGAAGAATTTATATTCTTATACATTCTCGCTCGTTCTGTATATCATCGATACATTTTTTATTTTATTTTTATTTTATTTTCTTTCTTTCTTTTATTTGAACAAAAATTCAGAGCTATTTTTTGAATATGTGGGACCGGGTCTCACGACAATCTTCACCACTTATAAATTACATACAAACAGTCACCCCGCTTCCTGTTGATCGGATTAAACCCTCTCTGCAGGCTTAGGATCTCGCGACCCGTTTCAAACATGTATTTCTTCAATCTCCAGAGACAATCTTGTAAATAATCGTAGTAATTACTGAAGAGTCGCTGCAGCAAAACGAAGGGAGGACGTCAAGCCGAGGGCTAAAATGGTCGGAGGTAGTGAGGGTAAAAGCAAAGGGAGCCCGCACGGTCTTATTTCATTAGCAAAGCTACGACAAATTGATTGATAATATTGGCTCAAGTATTTCTTTTAACCCGGATCTCTATAAGAGTTCTCTCCCCCGGCACAAGTGTCCGAATTCAGTCAAGGGGATAATTTCGATTAGAATTGAATTCTCTCTTTAGATACAAGGTCCGTACCGTATCCTTATTTTGTTCTCCACTTCATCCATTGATCTGCATGAAAGAGTTCCGTACAGGTTTCGGAACTTCTGCTAGGTATAGCAATTAAACCATCTTAGACTCTCGCTGATCGAACGTATTAGTCTGCAAGATTCCAGGTTTTAGGTTTCAGTAACAATCCTTGCTGCAGGGGACAGTCCGAAATAGTACATAGACGACGGTATACCATCCGAGGCTTTCCCTACATGAATATCTAAGTATGCAAATACGACGAGAAGACGTTGAATGGTTCTTGCTGTCGTCGTCGTCGTTGTCTTCATTGTCTTACCCGTTGCAGGAACATCGCTGTTAACCCTCTCCACTTTTGGCTCGCGGTTACTTATGGATGAGAATTACTTCAAAGCTACTTGATAATCCGTTATGCCGTCTAAAAATTGATATTGAACTCGCCCAGTAGATGATATACGTCGGGCATGTTGGTAAAGAAAATTTATAATCCGATGTCCGATTAATGAAGCGGAATTAATTTTCATTATGCAAACGATTCGGGAAATTTCTAGGATCACGAATTTATCCCGGTGGCTGCAGGTGCGCAATTATGCAAACGGAAAAGAACCATTCTACATCTTGTCTCCAACCAAGCAGAGCAGTACGTGGCACGTGTACTTTAGTTTCGACGAACTACGCTATTTATTTTGGCAACAGATAGAAGAGTGGCGTTCTCGACGGCGACGGCGTCGTTGAAGCGTTTCGTTCCGACGCGCGTATACCGCGAAAATGCTCTTCGTCTAGATGCCATTTGCAGTCTACGCACGTCCATACGACGGAAGAACACGGCATGCCTTGTGTACTCCGTTGAAATCAACAATTCCGAGGTACGAGAAATAACCAGCCTACTAACGAGACCTGCAGACGCGACGCCGCAAACAAGTCCCCATTGCACATAGGTATACTACGGAATGGAATTGATGGAAGAAAGTCAAAAATATTTGGAAACAAAAAAAGTCAATTTACAAACAGAATCTATCTTCTGACGCACAGGAATGAGGAAGCTGCCACCCTGGCCAAAAAGATCTTTCAGGGTCCCTCCCGCTTCCAGATATCTGACGATTTTTCTTTTTCGCTTTTCTCATTAGAAATTGAAAGCACTACATGATGAAAATTTTTAGTAATGTGACAAAGTTTGATTCAATCAAATTTAAATATTCATTTTATTAGCCTGCGTTAATGTATCCTACGTTCAATTTAATTAACGCCGTTCACAGAAATAAATACCTAAATACATAATATACAAAATATATACAATTAAACTCACTCATTTGTCTCTTTCCTACAACCTCGACCGTGATCGTAGTGGTAGCTATTATTAATGCCTATTATATTTGTATGAACCCTATTTTCACTTTTAACGAATAAAGAGATAACGGTTGATAACGCCAAGGATAAATCGATGCTTGGGAATGATAAGCTACTCGATTTTCTTAGCCACTTTTTTCGTTTTTCTAAAAACGAGTTGAGCCAGTTCCGAGAACGGCGCTTCGACAAATAGATGTAAAAGAATCGATGGACCGATTACGAAGCTCAATTCACCGATCATGTCCTTCGCCTGGAAGACAAAATGAAGGAATGAAATCAGTTTTCAGCTTCGATTTGTCACATAGAATATCACACTTTCCGTATTCGATACTCACTATTGACGGAATGTCCGTATGCTTAGGACCCCTCATGTAGCCAGAGAAACATACGAGGATCCCTAAGTGGAGCAAAAATACAGAGTACGATATTCGCGCCATAAACTTCAACACTCTGCTGGAGAGAAACGCGTTGAGAGATCCTGGAAGAAATTTTTGAAAAACAAAAAAGGAATTAAAGCGTATCTTCAATGATGCGTCTTTCGCATATTCTGATCATTGATCATTTCAATTATGACTTTACGAACCTCCGTAGCCGTGATGACAGGCAAATATTGTCCACGAAATAGCCGCTGCCCATACCGACTTGTGGAGGGCTCCGAAATACGCGTGCCTCCAGGTGCCGAGAGGATAATCAACCGCTAAGTATCCCAAAGATCCGAATAGAGGCCATACGAGACCAAGAATGGCCAAAGTCCAGCCCAAGATCAATTGAGGCTGAAAATGAAGGATAGAGTTTTACTTCGTCATGATATGAATGAAATGTTTTATAAATGTGAAGTCGATGGTGAAACGGAAGATATCCATGCAATCGTGTAAAGTCTGCCTACCTTTGTAATAGTAACATTTTTGTAGTGGTGCATAACATATCCAGTTGCAATTCCTATTAAATAGGGCATCGCCCTCGTGTGCGAAACGAAATAGAAAGTCCGGACGTAGGTGAGAATGGCAATGTCGCTGAGGAGAAAGATGAATAAAACTAAAATAAGTGGTTATAGTTATAATAATATCGCAATTTAATTAGGTACAATATAACAGTTCTAAGTTATTGCAAACTTTTCAAGCCGGTGCAATTCAATTCAGACAACCTCAACTTTCCCGTCACAATGCCGATTATACTACAGCGTAATCGCGGTACCCACGTGTTGTACACTTTCTACTCGTGTTATGTAGGTACTTCAGCAACGCGCTAAAGTCGTTGAATAACCGGCCTTTTCTCAACGTAACATATAACGTATCTTACAACTATTATTAAACTTACTCTGAGTGTATCGTTATCGGCAGTGCTGGCAATTGCTTCAAAACAATAGTCGCGTATTGTCCGGCAGTTGCGATTCCCGCCACACTGATCAGCAGAGTAAATCCCAACTTAGGATTTCGCCAAAGTGGTACAATGACGAGTGGCGCCATTAGATACAATTGCATATCCACCGACGTGTACCAAGATTGAAGCAGGCACTGAAATGATAAATTTGACTAAGTACATCAATTTGTGAATGACGTTCCTCTTGATGTATCACTTTTTCAGTTATCTATATACATGAATGGGAGAGGTCAAAAAATAAGGAAATATTTGGATCAATTCATACTCATTAACGATCTAACCACAATTTTTTATAGCAAAAAGTAAATCTGCACACGTCTCGGGTTTTTCCACGAAAAAACTTATCCTCACCATGTGATATCCCTCTGTGTCATTATAGATGTAATTATTTATGTAGAGGACCGCTTTCCACCAATTCCACTCACAAGCCAACTTGTTCTCTCCGACTTGCCGATTCCAGAAAGGCCCGGTTGATATTCTGTACATCAATGATATGTAAAATCCAATGACAACAAGAAGAGTAGGTGTTAGCCTGAGGTATCTAGTAGCTGCGCTCTTCCAGTGATTCACTGTGTTTTTCTCCAAGCCTGGAATCAGGTTGTAACACCGAACCAATCCTCCGATAACAAGGAAAGTATCCACAGGTAGGAAAAAGTTCCAAAGAATCATGAGCACGGTGTATTGTTGCGTCTATAAATTGATTGTAAATCGTTAGACTATGGTAATATGTTTAATGTTCGTGATGATGCTGTATGATTTTGAGTTCAAGTTCACAACTCACGAAGAGATTAATGAATTGATTCCTGATGCTAATTATTTAAGAGCGAGCATCAAGTATTGAATAAACAAAAAACAATTCTTGACAAGAAATGCATTAACCATAACGACTTCGCGGTATGTATTCAAATTCGCACACATTTGATTTAGTCAAATAACCGAATATTACAATTCATATTTAATTCGCCGTTCGTCAGGATGTAGTTATTAACCCGACAAGATGAATTTTAGTCGAAAACTTTGCTCGTCGCAATTATTTGCATTGACGTCAGTGAAACCACAGCTTTGTTAACATATGCCCCGACCAATAACGCACGTAATGCAAAACTTCTGAGTCACCTGCGAAACCCATAGTTTGCAAAAACATAAAAAATAACGTCTTTAAATTACAATCCACCAGGTGGACTCGACCTTTTGAACAAATATGTGGGGAACTTCTTACGTTAAAAAAAGTCACTTTGTCGGAGTACGGATTTGATGAGGCCAACAAAGCCTGATGACCCATGACTACCCAGAGCGATGAAATTCCTCGTAAACCATCTAAGCAGTTAATCTGTCTGCTTGACTGACTTGGCGTAAAGTCAGTGAGCTTTTTCCATGAACGTTTGATGGAGAACGCTTCAAATATCTTAGTACTTAGCTGTTTTTCTGAAAAGTCACAAATCACCGGACAACAGCATTATTAGTTGAACATTCCTAGTTTTTTTTTTTCTTTTGGAAACATCTGTAATGCAACGTCAGTAAATTTCATTAACTTTGAAACAAGTACAAATGCCCTCACTGTACGATTCCTTACCTTCATTCTGAAGATTGTTGTTACTATCCGGCTGATCTCTCAACGTTCCAACGACGACAAGTGAGAGGATGATCAGCATACTTGACCTGGAAAAATGTATAGTTTTCATCCAATCCTCTCTCTCTCTCTCTCTCGCTCACTCACGATGTCATATTAGCTCATAAACTTACAAAATCAACTGATCTCTCAGCGAGAAATCCGATGATTCCGAATTCGTGTAACAATCTTTCGAATGTACCCTCAGTTCTATATCAGACTCAGGAAGAATTCGCTTGCCAGCAGTGTTTAGCATAATCTCAACATCCACAGGAGAACAAGAAGCTGGAATGCACATCGCCCACTCGATTCGTCCCACCCTTTGCATTGGCAAAGACCCCTGAGTTAGGAATAAGTCTGGTATTAAGAAGACGTCATTGAGCGAGAAAAACTTGTATATTTGATCAGAAACCTGTGTTCACCACGAGTAATCTACGTACCATCGTGGTCTCGACTGTTTCCATTTTCATACGACCATAGGTCATGGTTCGTATAAAGTCTTGAAGCTTTTCGTACATGGGATACGTGTCTTTGACATCCATATTATAAATGGAGGCAAGACAGTATTGCGGCTCAATTTCTTGAGTCGGTTTTGTCCATAGGCATTCATCAAAGTCTCCAATGCTGCGAATATTTCCCATAAGGACACCATGCGGAAGTTTTGCACTGGCGTCCATCACTGCGTGAATAGAGAAATGCGTTTAAAAAAAAATTACAGAATTATACAACTTCACTCCCGGTCTTTCACGTTATGCCTTATGAGTACAAGGCTGAAGCCACTGACACGTATAATATATCCGTTAGAAAGATCAAATAATCTTACATGGCTCTCGCGCTTACTTCAAATTCACACGTTGCGCAACATTTTATGCTCAGCATCTTTAACTCTTGATCCGAAATGTGCCAGTCGATGGTCCGAACCAATAGGTAATTGCGTAAGGCTGGTCTTAACTTTGCTGGATGGCATCTGGCACAACTACCAGTTTTTACTTTCTTTCGCGTTACGTAATTTATATATAAATATACTATACATGTATAAACGAGATTCGAGTAACGGTTTCTTACTATTGAATGAACCCGATGAACGTGTTACACCGCAGAATTTACAAGAAATAATTGCATGATCGAGATGACATACATTATTCTTTCAATTGAGGATGGAAAAATATGTTTTCGGTTCGTAGCACCGGCCACATTATTATCAGCACATTTTCCGCCTACTCCGTCACTTTCACAGTATTGCAACCTCGCAACGACTTTCACGCTTTGATTGAGGAAATAAAAAGTCTATTTTCGTGGGAAATTCACATCGTCCTGCGTAGGTAGGCATATGCACTTGCCATTTGAAATGCAAATGAAATGACTGTTTGACAATGAGTCATGTAATTCCCAAGGTCGCTTAGCTGCCTGAAGGAATTTCGTGGAATTGTCAATTCAAGTCAGTCAGAAGAGAGGATGAAAACGAATGATAACGACTTGATGAAATGATGATAAAACTCAAACTCCTTATAAGAAATACTCACTTCTCAGTGCCCAATCGGTAAAATTACTTAGTTCCTGAAGATAGATCTCTGTGTCTCTTCGGCAAGCTGGGCCGAGGTCATTCGGAAGTGGTATCAACGTCGAGACCACCTGAGTAATCCAATTTAGGGGGGCACTGGGTCGGGGTAATTCGTTAGATTCTTGAACTCGCGTTTCCACGACATTATCGTGAAGTAAACCGGTGAATTTCTCTTGAAATACATGCTTGGCGCCTACTGTGTCATTACACGCTAAATTGATACCACTACTGACGGATCTTCGAGCACTGAAAGTGTCGATGGTATCGCCACTGTCGCTGACGGTACCACTGCAACTGTCCAGAACTGCATTGCTCCGAACCGCCACGATCAGACACACACCGTGTAACACCATCAACCAAACGGCACGCATTTT
The DNA here is from genome assembly GCA_963992785.1 of Tenthredo livida. Taxonomy (NCBI): domain Eukaryota; kingdom Metazoa; phylum Arthropoda; class Insecta; order Hymenoptera; family Tenthredinidae; genus Tenthredo; species Tenthredo livida. The sequence goes on along the minus strand of OZ023071.1, from coordinate 4,056,306 downwards.
GACTGAGGAATTGTCTGAGAGAGAGCGTCGTCTTATATAGACTCTTTAAGATCTAAGGGCTTACATAAAACTCACTGACAGCAATCCCCAAACAGGAAAGCGCTGCTCAGTTTCGGCTAGTAGCAGTAGGAAACAGAAAACAGCTCTCCCTCTCACTCGGACCGATTGCTTGGGAAGAATAGTCCTAAGAACTAGCCGGCGACCAAACTAGTTGAACAAGACATCGAGTTGGACACTTTCGCGCGCAGACTGGCCCCTACCAAAATCATTCACTTCTCCATAATTGTGGATAAACACTGAGTACTGGTTTTGCACATTTCTGATAAATCTTATCGGGAGATCATTCGCTCGTGTAGTTTATATGTTCCCAACTGTTCTAGCCGGTATATCAGATCAATACACCTCAAGATCAAGTCACAATATTTCTAATTTAGTCTAGCTCTAGGGGAATTTCAAAAATACTAACACCAAACGACATTGGAAATTTACTATCGTTTATTTCTTGTTATGGCCTATCTTACAACATAAGTATATTTACTCAGGGTACATATTTGTCGAGATATTGTTTTTAGTCAACTTCATATACACAGAGTTAGCGGGTCTCCTCAAATTATATGGATTGTCTATGTGTTTGTTCAAAAAGTCGACTGGCTAATATTTGTATACCTATACATAATGTATTTATTTTTCAACAATTGACTTCATTCATTTTTATCGTCATTTCACTAATCACTACATAATTTGCAGTTTCAAATTTCGAACCAAATACTGAGAAAACTATTCCACAAAACTTTTGGGAATGAAAAAAAAATAAAAAATTCGATTCGAATTTTATCGAATTTCGTTGCTTCAATCTTGCCGTGAATTTTTCCAAATATATTATTTCACGCGTTCCTTAATTATATGAAAGTTTCGTAGCGATGGAAATATCGTGCGCGATACAGCCGCGAAAATGTATCTATTGGTAATAGCCAACACATTTAAATATTGAAATTGGGAGTAAAAGAGTTATTGTCACAGCTTAGATTACTTCTTTCTGAATATTTCTTTCGTAAGACCGTAAAACGGAAGTTCTACGAAAATATAAAGCAGCAAAGATACAACGAATATGAAGACGAAATCACCCATGAAATCTCGTATCTGAAATAGAAACAAAATTCGAATATTTCTATGAATACTTACAAGCTGGGGGATTTTATTTTAAAAAATGATGCAATAAAAAAATTGGAGAAACCTCGAGGATATCATTATGGTAGGTAGTGAATAGAGGCAGGTATCAATTCATTGCCGGAACATGAATAAAAATCTCGAAATACTTAAGTACTGCTTCTTTTCATACCATTTTCCAGTCTCTTCCATCGAGCCTCTCATTCAAATAGGAGAGATATCTTGACGGCCGCCGTTGGTTCGAGTATATCAAACCGTAAATATCAACAAGGTTTCGTAAGAATTGAATGCCATCCTTGACCAACATTAATGTACTATGATTTGTGTGAGTTTGCGCGAGTGCTGGACCCTTTCACCATAGTTCTGATTAGACCGGAACTTATCGAATCCCCGGAGCATAATTAATCTAACTAGTGACATAGATTTTGTCTTTCGGCTTATCGTGGATACGAGAATACGGAGTCCTTCTAAAAAACTTGACAGTCAAGATCCTCGTTGCTATAAATCGTCGAGATTCGAGATCAGATGACAACGCAGCAGGTCGCTGCCCCAGGTAAAATTTTAACGAGTGGAACTTTTAGCCGTTCGCATCGTTCGTAGAAAATCAACCTGTGTTATGTGAACAACATATATAACTTACCGATATGTAGGTATGAAGTTGCCTCGGTACTTGGATAACAGCCGCATTGTAGAGCAAGACTGCCAGGTGGGTTAAAAAAACGCTGTAACTCAGACGTCCGAGAAACCTAAACGTGCTACAGGACAAGAAGGTGTTCACCGGGCCTGGAAAAAAAAGAAACAAGCATATCGGAATATTTAGAAACTGAACGAGGCGTCCTAGAAAATTTATTGTACTTTTAGAAACTCCCTGACCTCCGTATCCCACATGACAAGCGTAAACGACCCAAGCTACAGCGACAGCCCAAGCAAAACGATGTAGACCTCCGTAAAGGGCCGCCTCCCAGATATTATAGGCATGCTGGAACGAGGTCATGTTCCTGGCCCCGTAGACACAGGCGTACATTACGCTTAACGACGCAATCCACCCCGCGGCAACTTGCCACTGTTTCGTAAATTTCAAATTAACGTGGAAAATAGAAAAATAAAAACAACTAATCATCTTACGCAAGGTACAGCTGCGTACACCGATAGGCATAGCGATACTTTGATTTTTCATAGCGGCAGAATGAACGAACCTTTGCTAAAGCCACAGTCTTCTTGAAGTGGAAAATGTACCCTAAGACAAGCCCGATGAAATATGGCGACATCCGATCATGAGTTGCCATGTACAGATCGTGTGCGTACGAGTTTAGGACGGAATTGCTAAGCATGTGCAGTAAATATGTTGCGATTATGAATACACCATAGAGGAAGACACGCATAAACTATCTCACGGGATTAGATTACCTAACTGTGAACATGTAGGTACCAGGAAACTCGTTGATCCATGTAGTGGCAAAGGGTAGAACTACCGAGATGATGATGGCTAGAGTAATTAGTAATTTGCCAATTAGTCTCCATTTCCACAAAGGATAGACGAGCAGTGGAGCGATCAAAAATAGTTGCATATCGGCCGACAAATACCATGATTGTAAGAGGCACTGAAAACGGAAATATAGAGACTGAAAGTGAAACTATGAGGGAATAATCGTTTAGATGGCGAAAAATGGCAATGGCGTTAGTGAATCAGCCGTTAATTCAGTGATTTTGTTAAACATTAACTTGTGCGCATATGTATACCTTGTCATTGTGCGGAATGTAATTATTAATGTATAGCAAATTCTGCCACCAATATTTTCTGCATGCTTCAGCGTTTCGGCCAACGTACAAGTTCCATGCTGGGCCATAATCAAGGCGATAGAAATAAGACACGTAGAAAAGTATAACGAACAGATAAGCCGGCGTCAAGCGAAAATATCTCTGAAGGCCTGATTTAAATAAATTAGCTCGACTTTGCCCCAACTCTTTTGTCAAATTATAAGCTCGAAGAAGACCACTGACGAGAAGGAAGGTGTCCACGTTGAAGTAGCTATTCCACATTGCGTAATACCCGTAGTCATTGTGGGTCTGAAAAATCAGTTAAAACATTATATGATTCTTGCATAAGAATTACGATAAACAATCCACGCTAATTTATACGAATATTTCATTAGCTTAACGTTTTTTGCTTATTTATTTTCCGTCAGCTTGTGCAGATTTCAAAATCGCTTATCAAATTTGCTTAAAATTTGAGCAAACATTCTTATTTAGCTTTCACCGTACGAGAAAGTCTTCTGGATCACCATGGCTTACAAATTTGAAAAATATTCGCGCAATATTCTCTTGACGACAAACTTATATAGTAGGTACTATTCAATTACTGAATTATGTATATGATTACTTATTACTTTTTTTCTTTTTCTTCACTGACTAACTAAGTACGTCCATATACGTACACTGCGGTTTCAGACGATTTATATCTTCTGACAGTTTCTACATTTTTGCGTAGATGATTGACGTATTCATTTTTTCCATATAATTATAATCAATATGCGTCAGTTTCCATGATTTCTTGATGAATTCATAAAATTACCTGCATGGTCTCAAGCTTATTTATGTACGCCACTTGACTGATGAGCATCGTTTGGTGCGTCATTACCACCCATATAGTTGAAAGGGTTCTTATGCCTTCCAAGCAAGAGATCACGTCGTTTGAGGGTGCATTCAGGTTTGTCAATTGCTTCCAATTATCGGTCACCGAAAATGCCCGTAAAATCTTCGGAAAAACTCCGTTTCTTTCTGGGACAAGGTCGTGTTCAATGTAACGTTGTTCATAATTGAAAAAGGAACAACTTCAGAAACATATTCATTAATCATTTGTGCGATCATTGCGATTGCGACACGCTGATGACCTCAAGTGAAACATAATTGGACACAGAATTTTATACTTGAGCTAAAAAAACTTTCATTCTCAACTATAAAAATTTTAAAACGCACTTACTTCTTACGCTATCGAACTGACAGGACACCGAGCCAATTGCTGTTAATATCACTAGCGTCATGATTATAAATCTGGAAGAAATTTGTCATTTTTATCGAAGTAACATAACAATACGTGCGAATCTACCGACGTGGTTCTGAATCGACCAAACTCCCTTGATGAGAAATAATGGATTTTTTTGTAAAACGGCCATGATAAATCTACATTAGGTACTGTGAAACTGATATCACTTGTTCGTGTCATTTTTGAATCGCCAATAAACCGACATCGTGCATACGATCTTTTAAACTTGTACACAGCCTTTCACCGCAGCCACGTGTTAGAAAGTGACAGTAAGCAGCGATGTTTGTTCAAAAGGGCATCATAGGCAGTGAGTCGTGAACTGTAGAACATGCTGATCTACTGCAAATTACCATGCAATGTATCTAGAATTCATACTCCCCGTGATTTTTCTTACGTTACAAAATAATCGACGCGTTTAAACGGCGCCGATCGCGATGTTGTGTAGCATAGATCGTCATCGAGGAACACGGAAACCTGTAGACCGATGTCGATGGTAGCTCTTCGAATAGCATCTCTTGTCAGAATCGCGACATCGTTAGTTGAGCACGTGGAAGGCAGACAAACTGCCAATTCACTAGACGAATATGTTGGTAGAATGAGAGTACCCTGGAATGATAAAACTTTCTGGTATAGGTTTGAAATCGATTTTAATTTGTTTCAATTTATTACCTAATTGAAAGATCGTCCTTGACCAGGTACCTATATGAATATGGCTACTTCAAATATTCAGTAATTGAAATTAAAACTGATGTCTACGTATAATTGTAATGAATACGGAGAAGTACAGACTATTAGTTCACGTCGGATTAAGTATCTCATTAATAAATAATGAGAGGAGATAGCACGCGATAGATGAACGTCAGATTTTTCAAATGGACCAAAAAAAAATAAAAAATAAAAAAAGGAATGACGATAAATAAATATACAAATTTCGAGAAAACGGAGAATTTATTATTCATACTATTTGTGGATTCTGCAATAAGATATATGATCCTTTGAATATGGGTGTTAATTGCGCACGGTATGATTCTCGAGGCAGAGGAAGGCTCGATGGACAGCACGCGATCATGTCTTGCGCAACTGGCCGAGAAAGAGAAAGCTAAAATGCAGGTGACTCTGACATAACGCTTATTGCTCCCAATTCCAATACCCAATTCATAGCAGAGATGAATGAACTTAACCGATACCACCGAAGAATGCATTACCTAAACACCTACATAAATTAATTGATCGAGTCTATCAGCTATCAGACACGTGATGAACCGGAATGATCATTTTCAACTAAAAATGGGAGACGCGAGGAGTCGCTATCAATTATTTATCTTACGATACCTATATCGACACTTGATCCGTTATGATCAGTCTAAGTTCGACTAAACTAAGTTAAAAAAAAAATTATCCTCTGTGATTCTCACCGAAACTTATTTGAAAAGCAATAGAAAAATATAGTAGAAATCGATAAGTGCGAATTTTTTGAATCTTGGAATTCTCATTTGCCGGCTGAGCACTGTACCTATGTAATATATATTATATATCCTATGTAGAGAATATCTAGCTTGAATTCGACCAGCCTGCGGAAGGTAATCGGCTGCGAAAGAGCAACACAGTTTCCACTACGTTCGCAGGTGGAGCCAGTCGATGGCTACACGATTCCGCCAAATAATCAATATTGATGCCATTAATGTCAAGCTTATTATTAAATTATCATTATCATACATACGTTGACCCAATCATCACCAAGTTCCAACAATCTTCTGCCCGCCATAACGAAATCGATGTACTTTTGCAGGACGACTTTGTTCGGACCATATGTAGAGTACTTCAATTTTGTCAGGCAATATTTGCCAACATATTGATTGTTAGGATGCTGGATGCGAAGACATTGGTCAAAACTTCCCAACGAACGAATATTTCCAGATAAAATTCCTGATGGAAATTTTCCGTTCGCATCCATCACTGTATAACGATTTGAGAATAATAAACAGATTATAGAGAATGTTTTATTGAGATTGTTCATAAACAGTATGAATAACAATTAGGCGTAAAATAGTAAAGATACAAACTGTCAATTGCCCAAAAGTTCGATAAGTTTTTTGTCGCTTCGAGATACTCCAACGTGTCATTTTTGCATTCTGCATTGACTGAAGCTGAAACTGGCTCCAGAAACGTGGCAATCTGCGTCATCCAGTTCCTCCGATGAGCATCTTGATTCGCGAACGTCACACATGCTCCACAGGCAATCCAAAGAATGATGACCTGACTTTTTGTCGTAGAGTCCATATTTCGAATCTGACTATATGTATTGATACTGCTGCAAAAAAGTCACCCTGATAACAATTGCTATTTTTCTTTTTCTTCTTCTTGCTTTCGAACCACTCAGCCGCATGAAGTAATCATTCTGCTTCTGCATGCATACATACATACATACATCTTACGCGATTCAAACTCGATTCAAGATAGACCCTCATTCTTCCCAAAATAAATGTTTCCTAATTGCTTCGAACTTCCGTTTCAAATACAAGATTTGGCAAAATTTTATCAAACGAATATTCAAGTACTCAACAGAGATAGAATAATGTTGAAAGATAAATCCCAATAGAAACATGTATTTCATGGAGCATATCGCAAACTGTATATTTTACTGGACCCTCGATCTTATGTCCACATAGAAATATGTAATTAAAAGAAACAATTAGAGTAGCAGCATGACCTGATCCAATCGATAAATTGGATTCATAGTCTCTAAAATTCGAACCTAATGATTTATATTTTATTTGTAGCGTTACTATACGTGTGCTATAACTCAAAATCTTAGTGAGTGCATTAATTTTCGAGGTCGGGGTAAATGAAAGACATAATTGTCTCCGAGGTGGTGGTCCATCGTTGAAGGTCCTCCTCGGACAGGCTCAACATATATTAGAGTTTGATATGTGCATAAGGGGCAAAAGAAGAGATGTAATGATAGAAACTCATATGAGTGGTTGTTAATCAAGTTTCCCATACTTAAAGAAATTCACGTCAATTTAGCATGAGATAAAAGCACGGTACCGATACCCATGGACCGAGACGTCATCAACAATTTGGTCTTGAAATTAACTCACTAATCATAAGATGCTGAACGGAAGTCATGAAAACACGTTCTGCAAACTATTATAACATATTGTTCGAGCATTATGCATCGAATTGTGATTATAAAATCGAGACGATAAGAATTTCTCTTTATCAGTAACGTGGAGAAAGTTTGTATGATATTCTAAGTTGAGGATTGAAGGCCGCAAAATCCATCTATTATACATACACACAGTATTTCATGCACATGACCAATTATCTGAGAACGTCATGAGAATCCCAATTTTCAAGATGTTTATAATCCTTTGGAAAGAAATCACAGAATATTCGACATTGAGGAATCAATACTTCAACGAGGTCTTCTATTTCTCAAGGCGATTCGGTCTAGTTTATTATTTATGGCGATTGTAATGAAAAAAGTTCGGTATTTCCGGACGCGTTTTGAAACATTCGACTCCATAGAATTGCCATAGAATTTAAATTTGCGGTAAGGTTTTTTTCGGTGAATTATACTATACCTACAAAAAAAAATGTATTCTGATGAGTAATAAACTAGTGTTGCTGATTATTCATTCGGCGAACATTATTCGTGGGTAGGTATCTCATGTATAATTTAATTATAAATATTTAATTAATTTTTAACGATCTCTCATGGTTTGCCGTTGACGATATGATCTATCGCAAATATTTGTTCATGACAGCGTAACGGTTATTCAAATCGTGAATTTATTAGTACTAACATGTTTCAAGAAGAACCAGTATGCGTCACTAATAAAATCCCTATATACATTTTTGTAACAACTATAATTAGCCAAGTGACTGCAGGCAGTAAAAAGTACGCACCTTACAGTCTACACATAAATCTGACAAAATACATAACATCGACATGATAAATACCAATAATCTATAATCGACATATGAATTAAAAATTTCGGAACTCCACAACCACATTGTTAATCAACTCTGTACCTCCTGTTAAGCTGCAAGAACGTTGATTTATTATTCAATTTATTATTTCCCGCCGATACTTCGCCGATTTGATAACTATTTAATTGACAGCCTTCGCACATACATACATAATTTCAAAAAGCTACGCCGAAATAGAAAGGTAGCTAGTTAAAGTGGTAATAGTATGCGTATGCATATGCATATAGCCTTTGGATTATTTCGGTAAATATGATATAAACCTCGCAAAAAACTTTGCCAAAATATATTGCCTTGTCTCGTCCGTGAATTTTAAATTTCGTGCAAATTTATCATTTTGATTTTGATTGGTATGAGAGATCCATAGATGAGTGTCGCCTATGACAACTTATGTTAACTTATGTCGATATTTATGTCGCGATTAACATACATACGTCCCGCACTATGCGTAGCTGCGATATTTTTCTGATCATTTATTCCAGAAAAAAGCTATTTATAAGAACAGTGGATGACTGGTCGAAATTGTAAGCAATCTTTTACTGCGGAAGGGGTCTCTAATTTTTCAAGCTATTCGATAACTGTGAATATAATACAACATGTATAACTCCCATGAAGCAATGTCTTAAAATTTAATGGGAATAAGAAAAAAGGAATCCATCTAGCAGAAGAATTAAAACCCATACGATTCTATCTTCTCGGTATATTAATTAGAATGACTGTCATAACCGTTCGGAAGTGAATCATACCTATCCAAATAAACGTAACTAGTTATTGAATAAATATGAGTGGCTATAGTCAAACAAACTGTCGAAAGCTGCTCATGATTTTGTTCCGTTTTTTCCTTCTGCTTTTTTCACCTGCGACAAAACGGGTTTAAAATGATTCGAGAAAACCCACTGATAAAAAAACGAAGACAGAGCCGAATCTACTGATTCTGAAACAAAAATCAGAAGTTACTATTAAATACTATTTCCGTATTCATTGTGCCTACAATCGGCAGTAGTTGGTTTATTGGCGAATATATTTAGCACTTCGGAAATACAAAATGACTGATAAATAACGCAGGATTCCCTTTTTATGCTCACAATATATAACCATTAGCTAATATTTATTTCTACGTAACGCGTCTATTCTAAGCTGACAAGAGCTAGTATCTATACTAATTAACTGAACCATCTAAGGATACAACTTACGATTAGTCATTGGTACGAGAATGTCTTATGTGGATACAATCTTATAATGCATACGGCCGTTGTAACATCGATAGCATGTTTGAAGCTCTGTATGGATTAATCATGTCAATTTCATTTATCCCTTACGCATCAAACTTAATTTGATAGGTTCACATGTATCTTTTGCTGCCAGTTCCACTAAATATCTTGCATGAATCGTACCGGGTATTACCGTGTGGTAAACAGTAACGAAATATAATCATCTAAGCAACCACGTGAATTAGAAAAAGTTCTATGCGTCACACAGGCTCTATTGACTTAAATAATACACGCCGATCATAATGTGATATTCTTCCGAATTACGGAATTCCCAATATCTGGTTGCGGATATTTCGAATTTTGAAATTCAGGCGAGGACGTAAGTCGACAAGGAAGAACGGATTTCCGCAGGCTGCAGATTTCCAAAGAATTCCAAAATCAATATAGTAAATCGATTTCCACATTATGTTGTTAGCTAGATATCTTGTGTTCTGCAATGCATTCAAAATGCCGTCAAGTCGGAACTGCATAAATTTCTATGATAAACGAATCACGTCAATTTTCCAGATAGGGCAAGCGTGTTTGTACCTACACGAGAAAATATCTTACCAGACAAAAAAATATGAAAGAACCTTCCCCTTAATTTCATCAAATATCATTAATTTTACCCTAATGGGGGAAAATCGTGGGGGTCTCTCTCACAAGTCGCTTGAACGCGAATCATCTTAATCATCGCAGTGGTCATATTCGATCTGAAATGCTACAATGCTATAAAGTTTGTGTCGGGTCTGCTGGACCCACGTGTAGTAGTAGTAGCAAAATTTACTTTATTTATACTAATATGCACTATCCCTGTACGCTTTTGTGAATGTGTAGTATTCTGTTCATAAAATGTTCAGTGCCAATGCATGGACTGGTAAATATGTTACGTGCTGTAGGTCTAGCATATGTCACAGTTTACTACTTTATTTGCCATTATTTTCTCAACTTAAACTTGATATGTTCTTTCCGAAATTTCTTCCGCAAATATTAGCGAATTCTGGAAGATTCACACCTCCAAAAGTAGAATTGTTCTGGACGTCTTTAGCATCATGTTTCCCACCGAACCTAAAGCCTTTCAAATGGTTCCCAGCAGAATTTTTCTTCAAAAGCTTTTAACCACTTCTGTGCCGCACAGATTTGCGTTCTATTCTCTCATGAATCGATTAATTTATCAACTATTTACTGAATATTAACATTATATCAGTAAGCCTTCTGCTTATAATGAGCGGTATCGATTGAGCACTTATCCGCCAAGAAAAGAATAATTTCATCACAATAGAGAGAGGTACGAGTTCAACAGACACATGAGTGACACTCTCACATATTATGTGCATGAAAAAAAAAGCCCGAGAGGCTAGAGATATTACGCGAACCACTAGGTATATATGTGCTATGTATGTTAACTGCGTGTTTCACCTATGTGAGCGATTATAAACCCATGAGAAGACTTTACATCTTGCAAAGCAGTAATTTAATCCATACATCCCCTCTCCGAAAAATTACGATTAAGATTACAACAGCATCTAATCTTCATACGTTATAGTAATTACTACTTAATATTTGATAGCGAAGGTTGGGCCGTTAGTGGTCATTGCTCAACTATTGCATTTGATTAACCAATAATATCGATTCAGGGATTACAGTATGATTAATTTAATTGATACGCATATATCGATTGCGAGTATGCAGGTATTGCATGTTCGTATTACCAAATCTGTTCGGTAGTTTTGATTACTTGGGTACCTGGTTTTGACCACGGTGTACCGCGAAGTGTATGTATTACTAAATAAAATGATATACTTGTGGAAATGTTAATAAGTGTAGTATACCGCCTATAAGCGGTTTTGTACGATTCAATCATAACTTCTTTCAAGATTTCTGCTTGACAGGCATGACTGGACCGGCTAATTCAGTTTCACATGTGGCTAAATTCCTCAAAAAGTGAAAGGAGAGTCTCGGATCGTACCTTTTCTTGTCGAAGAGATATCAAATGAAGGTTTGTATCGACCAAGAGCGGTCTCTAAACACTTCTGTGGACCATAAATTAATCAAAAATCATACTAACAACTCAATGAACCTCTTACTTTAGATAGGAGACAGAATTTCACTGATCGTGTCCCAATGAGCAAGAGACAAAGGCTACTCGATTTTTATTCTAGAATATCATTAGTCGATTTTCAACTGTGAAACACTGATATCGAATTCGTATTCACTGATACCGAGAACTTTCAGCTACCTACTAGGTTTAAAAAAAATCGTGCAACCTTATCGCCGAATAAATTATGTGCGCGATATGCATATGGCGTCAATGACCACAATGCAAAGGAGAACAATATCCATTGGATTAGATATTTGGAAGATGAGCAGTATCTACAGATAATACCAAGTCAATCAATCACAGTAAATTAAAATTTCGATGAAGCTAGTGCCCAGCAGCGGGAGGAATATTTATACTGATATGCGGGGGATAAATTTATAATTGTAATATAGGGATATAGGTAGATTTCACATATTATAATAAACATACGAAAAAGTCATGCGTTTATCAAAATCCTAAATTTTACCGTGAGTCAATGCTTCACAGTCATTTTGAATCTCGCAAGTATATTTGTGTTTAATAAACTGAGAATAAGAGATAGTCGAAGCAAAAAGTCCATGACTTAAGCATCAACGATCGTTGTGCATTTTTATATGAATTTCATGGCCAAGATGTCAATATTTGGTATTTGAAAAAACGAATGAGTCTTCCAACTGATATATTTCACATGGCTCCAATCACAGGTTGTTCAAAAATTGATCATTTTCAGAATTCCAGACTTTCTTGTCTATGATAGGGATCTATCGACATACCTGGTATTCTCGGCTCGGTTTTCATCAGAACGGACACAACTTATTTCGATTCATAGATTAGTGAAAATGTGATGAAATAAATTAAACTAACGGAACTGAATCGATTTTTTTCAATGCTTAGTGCAACGTCAATTAGTTCAGAATGCCTTCGAGAAACTACAAGTCGACGCGGAAATAGCGAGGAAAACAATTGATGACCATTGCACATTTTGTCAAGGCTTGGTCTTCGGCATGGTGTACATATGATGACGAAACGATGTTCATATAATGGAATGGAAATCCAATTCTGAAGAGATTAAAGAAACTAATGAGGAAAATTATGCAAAACTTGAGACTGATTACCAGCCCTCGAATTTGCAAAAATTCATATGCCTAATATTATCTCCCCCCACACGAATCTGAGCTAAAGGCCACGCCAGAAGCTTATATAGTTTGCGAATCGTAAATCGTAGGCTTCTCGTCTCTGCGGCCACACTTGCTGGTGCCTAGTCGCTGATTTGCAGCAAATGTTTTTTGCTGAGTCGCCAAAAGAATCCAACCTGGCTAACCAATTGCCCAGTGGCATGTGAAGCAGTTACATCACGAGCAACGAAAACGATAAGTGTTCGTGGACTCTGAACTTGAGTCAAATTTTCGAGTATTTGAGGAGGGAAATATTAGGAAAAATAATTTCAATCGCAAATATTATCCCAATGAGAATTATACGCGACGTTTGCGAGTACAGCTCTAACGCAACGCGTAGGGACCTTGTCAAAAATATTTTTAGGAAGAAGTACGTGTAATTATTGTCTCCTCGAGTCAGGTGAAGTGTTTCATTTGAAATACAAAATTTAACCGAAATAAATCACGAACGAATGTGTCGCGCGTTATATGAGAACTGTTGAAAGAGATCGACACTTTTACCTGTGTGTCTTTGAATATCAGGATTGGATTAAGTGCCATCCGATCAATGCCTACAAAGATGAGAGAAATGAGTCTTCGCGGAACCACTTGACTTGAACTCCCACGCAAGTATTCGATCAATGAATTATATTCATGATTATTCACATTGAACAATTTTTCGATTCATGTTATTAAATACCTGAAGTATAAAATTATCGTTAAGTATTCGTCCTCGTTATAATTATACGATGTATAAAGCGTCGGACTGAATCTTCAACAGTCAATTAAAACGCTCTCGACACGTGTCCCGGATTTATTATTTTACTAAAGATTATCTAAACCACGTGAAAGTGGGGATGTTGGGTAATAATTAAACGAAAAATATAAATATCCCGCTCAAGTGACCTGCTCTGGCTGTGAATAATATAACAAAGCACGTTGGGAAAGAAGTGTAAATAAAATATGATTAATAAAATGTGAAAGTGCAGCGACAATGAATCGAGAATACCGAATCAAAGAAGAAGTATTCACGTGATAGCTCACGAAACTTTCAGTGGATTTACGATCATACATTATTTACACGAAATTTTGCTAGCTATATATATTATCACCACGAGGTTTCAGCAATGGCAATTATCAAATGGTGGCTGTTTCTATTCGCTGGGTTTATCCCAGGATTGGTTATGGTATTTGCCTTACCAGAGGATGAGAATATATGGAAAGTACAGCAACCACAAACGCATAAGCAGGACCAAATCGAATTCGTATACGAAAATGACAGCAACAATATGCTACCATTGTTATCGAGAGATTTGACACTGTTGGGACAAGCTATTGACATGATCAGCAATGATGTCTGCAAAAATCAGTGCAAATCAATGCTGGCTGGAATCCGCAACCTCACATCTTGGGCCGTCAGATGTAAGACAAGATAAAAATAATTGCTAATTATTCATATTCACATATTGATTTAGGCATTAGTCATATATCTCAGATTTGAACATAGATTTCAGATATCTAGCACCTGTTTTACTCCTCAGACGCGTTGGTGCAGATATGCCTTTTTCGAGTCGATGGGCCGCTGCATGAATTATGAGTGTTGAACTTTCCAGTAGACAAAATGATCTTTTTGCGGTAGATAATCACGCAATATCTTCCATGATCATGATTTGTACTTATATTCGCACTCACATTTCGTAACTTATATTTATATTCATAAGTATTGTCTTGTAACTACGCAATTTTTACTGTTTTTTTATTTTATTTTATTATTGTTCATGTTCTTCTTATTATCCCTCTCTCTTCTTCCGAAGATTTTCGCACAAGGCCATGACTGATCAAAATAATTTACTGATTCGAGCTGTTCTCCCTTGTCTTATAGTTTACGACGCGTCGGGAAAATTTCCCGAAGGAGTACTCGGTGGATCTTTGTATCAGTTGGGAAATTTCGACGAATGCCTTCAGATCGGGCAAGACGACGACTCACCTCCAGGGGTCTACGGACAGTATTGCTTAGGGGAAGTGGGAATCGGGGTGCCCGATCTTTACCTCAATAGGACCGGTACCATTTGGGAGGATTTTAGGGTGAGTAAAGTTCTCTCTGCCGTTCTATCCTTATAGCTGTGACCCGGAGGCCGGATCCACCAAACACGTGTGCAAATATTATCTAAAATCGCAAATCATATTTACGATTTCCTTAAACCTAAGTTAGCAATTTAAAATGTAAAACTATAGAACGTAACGAACATTGCTGCGTATTATACGATCGCATTTAATTGTCATATTTATCCATTATAGCCTCCAACGGAACGATACCGAGAAACAATCACCAAACTCCATTGGGGAATTTGTGTACCAGCAGCATGCAAACCTCACGATGTAGAAGACGTGGTCCGGACGGTTCTTGCCGTAGCCTTCAGTGGGTCTCGTTTAAAATTGACGCCAAGGATCCCAGAAAAATCATGCTATAAGAGAACGCCTTCTACCTACAATAATCTAGACATTGTTTACACGTGAGTACCTACAGTTCGTATACTTCGAATCCTCGAGTATAATTAATTGCGCAAATGCTAACCACGGCATTCCACTAATGAACGCAATTGATTTCGAAATTCGTAAACTTCGCACCGCACCACATATTGCGATCGGGTTATTAATTGCACTGGAAGTATGAAGAGTTTCAATGCATCAAGAAAATTTCTCGACCAGAATAACTACAACGATCTCCACACCAACACACTATTTCTCGTAGAACAATCAATCAAATAAAACACCTAATCCCATCTTAACTCTAAGCAATTATATGGCGAGGCAAAAACATTACCCTTTGACACCTTGATGATGCGATTTTTTTTTTGTTTCGGAACTTGGTGCGGAAAAAAAGAAGCAGGAGTAAGCGAACTGTAGAAATTGTATAAATTGCTTCTCTTCGAAAAAATTTCGAGACTCATTTGCAAGGTCACCCACTCTTGACATTGACAGAACTTGAAATCAAATATTGGGAAGTAAAGCCCAAAATAGCTGTCGTAAAAAAACAAATAAAAAAAAGAAGCAACTAGAGCTCCAAGCCTCCCTTGACCAATATTGAAAGTTAATAAAAATATTTTAATTCATTCGAAAGGTCAGTTGATCAACGTGTGGCTTTACTATACACCGCTTCGTTGACCATAGGAACTATGTGAATTAGTATTCCAAATTTCTGATTCGTTTCTAAACATTAACGGACTTTGCATCTCATTTGTCGAATATAATCTTCGCCCTTGACTTGAACAGTTTTTTATCTGTAAACCCACTTGGCTGTCCACTGCAAATCAACATCTGATCGGTTTCATTTTGGTAAATGACCACAAATGACGTATTCAATTTTTATACATGAGTGTTAATTTAGATCACACAAAAAGTAAACCTTGAACTGTGATGGCAAAGACATTCACCAGAGTTTCGGCGTGAAGCGCAATTGCAAAATAATGCAACATATACCGATATAAATCTGTTGAAAAGACCGAACGCCCTTACGTAATATAACTGTAAAATTCTTACGTTTCATTCAGTAGCTCATAACCACTTCTGTAAATAATCAAAATCATAACAATGACGCAGTTATTATATATTTTATTAATAACTTCCAGCTAACTATCGGTCGATAAGTAAACAATCAAACATTACACGTCGGTTATTCAAACTTAGAGCCCAATCAGAATTGTAAATTGAAATTACGTGCTCCCGCACATGTTGACCCACAGTATGCATATATGACCATATTTTTACTTTTCAGCTGTATAATTTCGTCCTTGATCTTCCTCCTGATCATTGGAACTGCGTTCCACGTCAGGTATCTGGCTACAAATGAGAATGTACCAGGAGGTGTGTAAATTTCTATTCCTATTCATATACGCGTCCATGTATCGAATCAATATTACTGCACCACTCGCCCGAGGAACGCTAGTGAAATTATTCTAAATATTTGAGGGATGTTTATTTTTCATAGGTCTACTACCCCAGGTGTTGTTAGGATTTTCTGTGATTTTGAATCTGAAGAAACTCTGCGCAGAAACTCGAATGAATGGGATAAATTTGAACTGCATTTCCGGCATGAAAGTTATTTCCATGGTGTTTGTAATTGCAGCACATTCATTGGTATTCTTGATCAGCGGGCCTGTATTAAATATGAAGTTTTGGGAAACCGTAAGTAGCCTTACCCGACGATAAAAAAACCGCGAACTTCGTCAAAAAATCTTGCGATAATATAATTTCGATATTTCAGGCTGTAACAAAAGTTGAAAATGCCGTTTTCACAAACAATCCTCTTCTGGTAGACACTTTCCTACTGCTCAGTGGGTTTCTCATCTCTTTTCTCGTCCTCAATGAGCTCAACACAGGACATTCAATAAACTTTTTCCATGTCTATCTCCTGCGCTACATAAGGTTCGTCATTTGTCATATAGAGATTATGGAATAATTTTTGCCTAGAATAGCAGTCAGTATTTAGCTAATGGGGACAGTCATGATACAATTCATCTCTACAATATAACCGAATGTGATTCTTTGACCCAGGTTAACACCAGCTTACTTCATTGTGATCGGCCTCTACATGACTTGGTTCCCAAGGATAAATTCTGGACCCATGTGGTCTCGTGTGTATCTAGAAAGAGACAGATGCTTGGCTTCGTGGTGGACAAACCTCTTGTACATCAATAATTACGTAAATACTGACAAACTGGTACGTGACATACTTATTATATCCCAGCTTCGAACTTTTCAATGATTCAATATTCTTATTTTCTCCAAAAATATTAGCAAACTTTCCAAATCCAACGATATTACGTGCAAAGTATTATGTGATTGTATAATTAACGAGTATGAAATTTTCAGTGCATGTTCCAATCGTGGTACCTCTCGGTCGACACACAGCTCTTCATGTTAGCTCCGCTGTTAATTTATCCTCTTTACAAATGGCGCAGAATTGGGGAAATTATTCTTGCAGGCGTTACAGTTATCTCCATCACGATACCGTTCGTTATAACTCTAAGGAACAGCTTGGACCCGACATTGATGGTCTATAGCGCGTAAGAATCCAGCACAAGGAGTTTAATAATTAATTCACCGAAACTGTGAAATGTTTTTAGATTTTAGTGTCACGGTGCATCCTATATTTTATTCATTTAATCTTCTTCTATCGCAGCGAGCTGAAGGACATATCAACCAATAACTTCTTTCTAGTCAGCTATATGAAAACTCATATGAGAGCCAGTTCCTACTGCTTTGGTTTGGTCTATGGATACATGGTACACCGTATACAACTATCAAGCTACAAGTTATCACAGGTTCGCTTTTTTCTTTTCCTCACGTCAATTCCCATGTTCTGTGTTTTTTTTCTTTTTCTTTTTCATCATCAGAAAGTCACCTCGTTACGAAATATCTAATCAAACCTAATTGAATATTCTATAAATTCTAGAACACGGTACGATTGGGATGGTTTCTTGCTAGCCTGTCTCTTATAGGTTCGATGTTTTCGATTACGGTCTTTTACGGGCCAAGGAGACACTATACACCGATTGAATCTGCATTTTACGCAGCTTTGAACAGAACTTTTTGGAGTATGGGTACCGGGTGGGTCGTCTTAGCCTGTGTCACCGGCAATGGAGGTATGAAAGCATTTTTTCGGTACACCGTAATGAATGATTAATCGCAAGATGGCATTATTATAAAAAATACGCTAGTTCACTATAGCAAATCGTCGATTGAACAAAAGATAACAAAGAATTAAGGCATGATACATGTTCCAATTGCTGCTGCAGGTATGGTGGCAACGATACTTCAGTGGAGAGTTTTCTTACCGCTTAGTCGACTGACCTATTCCGCTTATCTGATAAACGGAATGGTCGAGTTATATAACGTGGCGTCATCAAGAAGCCCTGTATATCTGGACGTCTTTAGTTTGGTAGGTCAACTTCTTTTCTGTAACAAGAATTTTCAGAAGAGAGAAGCCTAGCACGGTCAGTCTCAACTCTGAAGGACTCATTGCATAGTCGCATCGAAAGAAGCGAGTTCATTAACTTCAAAACTTCTTTATCCCAGAAATGAAATCAGTAGCAATAGATTAATGCATGCTTTTCCAGTAAACAAATCTAAAATGACCAATTATTATGGATCGCTTGGTTTACACGTAAGCTAATCCAATCTTCGTAATTTATTAAATGGACAGGTATTCATATATACTCAGAATAATCATGCATGTTAATCGAGTCCGGTTCTCTGAATGATTTATGATTTTCCTCACAGATACGATATAATATGGCTGACGTGATGGTTACGTTTTTGGGTGCACTTATCCTATCCGTGACGTGCGAATCCCCGATACTTGGATTGGAAAAAAGCCTTCTGCCACGAGGTTAGTTATATACACCGAAATACGAAATTATAATTGTTATACAGAGGTGAAATCGTTGTTTTTTATTCCATTTTATATTCAATTCATATTCAAATTGTATTTTCAATTATTCCAGGAAGAAAAAAGCTCAAAACCGATAAGAAAGGTGAAAGCGAAGAGACGAACACTACAGAAGCCTGAATAATATAAAATAAAATTAGATTTGTACATAGACAAATACCTTCTGTTCAATAATTTATTATACCCCAATTTGTTAATCGACGCGTCTGCTTATTGACTCATTAAAGATCCCACGTATTCAAACGTACGAAATTCCTTTTCGCAAACAGGAACCCGCTGCCTATTCCCTTTTAGTGACCAACTCATTTTCTTTCATCATTGTCTTTCAAACACCGTATTATTAATCACCCATTTATGGAACCCACATTTGTCAAGTTTCCTCTTGGTTCCATTCCCAGTTAGTCTCTTCCGAATCTCGCTTCTGCTCCTTTTTGCGAGTTACATACTGTAAAACCTCTTTTTCAGCTGACTCTGTCGACTCCAACTCCGTTTCATCCAATACACTAGCACCCGATCGCTCGTCTTCCTCAATCCAATCCAAATTCGTACTATCACCGCTATTGCTGGCAGGATATGAGACAGAAGTGGACTCCGCTTCATCTCCTCCGAAGTAACTGAGGTCCTCGCTCTGTCCCCCTGCAGGGAGCTTGCGTTTACCTTCCTCTTCTTGCGCAGTTTCCTTTCGTCCTTCAGTCGCAATTGTTCGCGGCTTGCCATCTTTCTCCTTCACCAAAAATCCCGTCGGACCATCCTCCTCTGATCTGGACTTTTGCATTTGCCATGCCTTCTTGAAAGGGTGCTCTTGCTCTTGCTCGACAAGCTTCGGTCTTTCCGGTAGCAAATACTCTGGGTCCTCTTCGCTCGCTTGACTTTTAACGATGGAAGCTCGCTTGAAGAGTCCTGTCGACGTGGTCTGTCCGCTGCTAGAATCCGTGTTTTCTTCCTTTACAAAATCCCACCCGGAATCATCCTCTCCTTCCGGTTCCTCCTGAGAAATTTTACTCAAATTTTGAAGAGACGTGCGCTTGCTTGCCTTCTTTAACACAAAATCGTAGGGTGACGGACCTTCTTCTTCGTCTATGGACGTAGGCTGACTACCACTGGTGTAAGACTGTTGCCTAGAAGGATCCCAGCTAGTCTCTTCTTCGCTTTGAGTATCGTAACCTTCTCGGAATGGTGGTTGAGTCTCCCGAAAACTACTTCGTGATACAACGTAGGCGTTTTCTTCGTCACTTTCGCTGTGCTCATGCGAGTAGGAATCCGGATGTGGTACTTTGCTAATACTCCATGCACCGAAATGTTCAATTTCTGATGAATCATTCAACAGAGCCATTTTTCCCTCCGCCGAAGACCGCCTCTTCAGAATACTCCACTCTTCCTCTTCGCTCGCAGTTCCAGTTTCTTCTGACGGTAGACTGCCGGCTATTTTTTGTCTTCGTAGTCTGAGCTCCTGTTCCCAGCTCTCCTCATCACTAACTCTCGGCTCCTGAAACGGTATTGGTTTCACAGCCTTTGGTATCTCTTTGCGGTTTACTTCCTCCTCACTTTCGCTAGACACCCTCTTTCGAAGTTCACTTGCTCGAGGCAAAGATCTCGTGGATAATCTCAGCGCAGATGGTTGGACGTCCAACCCTTCAAACGACGACTTTTTCCCATCTTTCGCACTTTGAGACGCTGAACGCTCCCGTTTGACATACTCCCAAGGTGGCTGTTCCTCTGGTCTCCGCATGGGAACTACAACGTTATCAGGATCTTTCGCCAAGGATCTTTCTCTCCTGGCGAATTCCTTCGGCACGACGTCGACATCCTTGACAGAAGATCTCTTAGCGTCGGCAGCTCTCGATGTTGAATCATCCCTCTTCTTCGCGTCCCTAGATAAAGTCTCTCGATCCTTTGAAGATGATCGTTTACTTTCGCTGGCCCTAGATTGTGGCTTTTCGTCTTTTCTGGGCCCATCTTCATCTCGTGTCTGTTGAACGTAGGATCTTTTCAGGTTTTTCGAATCGTCCACGTACTCGTTTCCCGAAATATCTTGACGACTTTGACTCCTTCGTTCCGTTCTATATTCTTTGTCTTCCTCATTACTGCGTCTTGATTCTTTTCGAACTGGGGTCTTGATCCAGTCCCATGTAGGGATCTCTTCGTTGTCCGTATCGTGTCTAGTGAACGGTTTCCTCCTACCTTCATCTTTCTTGTATGTCCAGACTTCAGATGGCTCTTCATCGTCGGGATATCCGGCATCTATTTTTCGATTAGGAATTCTATTTTTCGGCCAATCCCAACCATTGGTTTCTACTTCCTCGTCAACAAATACTTTGCCACCTTCAAGTGGCTCTTCTGTCATGTGAGCATCGTCCTCAATAGTTACTTCGTTGTTTTTTCCCTCGTTACTGATCTCATCGATCGCCAATCCGTCTGTACATTCCATTATCACGTTCTTTACTTCGTGCATAGGCAAATCTAGAAGTAGTGTCAATGCAGCTGAAACACTGATAACAGTCAGTGCTTCGTACAAATCGATCTGAAAATAAAATTCGATTATCTATTAGTTAGTTATAAGGTAGTTAATTAAAATACTCAAATATGTTTATGCTCCCTATTAGTCAGACAGAAATATTTATACGCATTTAGTAAAGTATAGAGTAATAAAACTTACTGATCTATGAACTTGAAATTCCGAAGCATATCTTGTGGTTCCGACGTTGTAGAAAAACACTGCGAATTGTGTCAGGTAAACTGAATAAGACAATCTACTCAGCACGATCAGCCAATAATTGGATAAAAACCTGTTTACTGCGCCTGAAATTATGGAAGAACCATTCAAATAACTAGAACCGAAGGAAGTCGAGCTGTTTGCAATTTCGAACCTACCTCCGTTCTCAGTGAAGGAGGCGAAGATAATCCAACACAACGAAACCGACCAACAAACTGGTAAAATGACGGCGTAGTAGGTTGCTTCTTCGACATCATACGTGTAATCTCTTCGAGCTAATCTCCACGGTGATAATAATGACCACGAGCCTAAAGCAGCAGCCAACAACCACCCAGTAATTACAACCACCTGTTCAAGAGAATGAAGTTTATTTAGCGATTAGAACATCTATAAAACCATAGGATTTAGTAAAGCCATACCTTGTGCATCCGAAATTGCTTTCCAGTGTAGCGCATCAGTACTCCTAACGCTAAGCCAAACAAGTAAGGGGTAGCTCTATGCAGTGGTAAAGCATACGTCAAATTAGCAGTTTTGTACAAATGCTTCAGCCTGAAATCGTGATAAAATCGCATCAGTTTATTGCTTCTCTGACTAAACAGGGAAGCTTCGACTTACGTCATGCCATGAAAGATAACCACAGATAAGTAGTTGTTCATCGTTGCCAAATAGCGGACTGTCGCTGACACTTGTAGAACGAAAAGTATGACGAGAATCCCTACTATAGGCTTGCTGTAGAGGAAAAATACCAGCATCGGAGCTATCAGAGACAGTTGCATGTCCAAAGCCAACTGATGCGTATGCGTAGCACACTGCAACATTAGTGGTGATCGATTATTGTAATTGGATTGATTCATAGCAGAAATTATTTTTAATAAAAGATTATCAGTTGCAATTAATAAAGTTTTAGTTTGGATAATCAGAAGTATTACGCAGGTAGGTAACATGTAACTTATTATGGCACAGCGCGCGTCAAACGAATTATGTATATTCAATCCATATGTTAAATCGACACAAATGTCAGATGCAATTAACTTTACCATTTCCTCAAAGGGGAAAAAATTTTGAATGTAAAGCAAATTGGTCCAGGCATTTTTTTTGCAAAGTTCAGCATTGCTCTTGATAACGCTGCTCCATTGTGGTCCAGACCCTACGTGCTCCATGACAAACGCGTACCAGAACACTACAGCCAATAGTGCTGGCGTCAATCTGTAAATAAAACAGCCCTGAAGACACTGTGCCAAAGTATTTTTTGCTTGTTTTTTTTCGAATTATCTCGTTTTCTGATTGTATTTCTTGCACACCTGATGAACCTAGTAACGAAGCGACAAAACCATCGGATCTCTCCACGGCTATTAATCTCTCTAGCCATATTATACGCTGTTAAAACTCCGCTCAGGAGAAGAAAGGAGTCCGTGTAAACGAGCGAGACTCTCAGAATAGAACTGAGAGGATTATTGGCCATCTGAGAAGAGTCAAGTTTATATAAATCACAAAGCTTGGTTGAAGTTGCAAATAACGTCGAAGCTTACCTCGGTCAGAGATACTCTATTGGCAAAAGGAACTCTGGCTATAGGGATCAGTTTATGAGCCATGTAAAGAAAAATCGTTGCTAAAGTTCTGATACCATGAATGCACTGAATCTCTCCAGCAGATTGGGAATCCTTCAACAGTGCTGTCGTTGTTCGCCGTAAGGAAAACGCCATTATTATTCTCTCGGAATAACTACCTATAAGGGCAACGAATTCACGTGATGAATACTTCAGTCGTCATTATAATTATTGTACAATATTTAATCTTCGATCTACCTGGTCCCTCAGAAGTAATACAGAAATCACGCAACGTCGCGACAAAGACCAGGCACACTGTCATCGCGTAGAAATATCTGCGTTAACAATACAAGAGAGGAATAGCAAATCAAAATATGATCATTCAACTTGGTATGTGATAAAATTATCTAGCAATCGAATAAAGACCAAGGCCAAGGTTTTTTGCATCAACTGCAGCGGGTGCAGCGTCCGCTGGCTTCAGCTGCGTAAATTTATTTTCGTCTCAACTGGAGCGTGCATTATACTTCAGCCGTAGATTGTGCTGTTGATTCTATTAATAATTCGAATTCTTCCGCACCGTGCAGCTTGAATTTATCGATTTTATACTCATAAATATACTGCAGGGTTTAAAAACCCGAAGAAAGTGATCCGTGAATTAAAGGAAGAAGAATTTCCTTACAAGACGGCAACGGTCTCCTTTGAATATGGCTGCGCCTTTTGCTTGACATAGCAGGACTCCGAATCTATGCCGATGGTGAATTTCAATCCCATTGAATCGTTGTAGGCACTTAGAGCATCTTCTATCACCGACTGAACATCCTCTGGTGAACAAGCAGCCGGAACGCAAAGAGCCCAGTTAGCGGTTGTAAATCTTGGAACGAAGTGCGTTGGCTGAAAACCTCCTAAGGTTTATAACACGCCATTTGATGATTGTCACGGTATGATCTCCTAAACTTACCTCGTTCATATTGGCTCTAAGAAATGCTCGACTCTGCATTAAATTAACGGGAACTTTCATGTCGTGACGCGTGGCTTGCAGGTCAATAGTTGCCAGGCAATACTTGCCCTGAACTTTGACTGTTTTTTCATCGACTTTTACGTGCGCTTTGACACCGAGACATTGATCATAGTCTCCAAGTTGATTAAGGTTGCCACGTAATAATCCTGAAGGAATTTTAGCGCTCGAATCCAACACTGGAATTACAATAAGAATCATTATCAGCTATGTTACCGTTGCGTTGTAGCTTTAGCCCGCTCTCCCGGATTTGGAACAAAGTCAACCGCGAGAAAAGCACAAAGCTTTAGTCTTGAATTAACAGCTGGGCATAACTTCTACGAGTCAACTTTATTGGCAGGAAATAATGGCAGCCACATTGGCTAAGTGCCGAATGACAACCCCACGAGCTGTCTGCCATCGTAATCGCGGTTATTTTCTTGTAAAAAAAAAAGAATCCAGCGATCTATTTCAATTAAAACGTTACACAAGGTATCAATGTTCAATGTCAACGGCCTTTGTTATAATCATTTCCCAAGGCTGTTGGTATTCGTAGGCCAATTATTTTCAATAAAACGTCGAGAAGGTATGGTAAAGTTAAAATCAATAATCACATAATATGAACTTACTCTGTAAAGCCCACAATTTATATCCACGGAGTTGTCTCAGGAATATTTTTCCATGCTGCTGACAAAGAGGATCTTTTATCGCGGTAAAGTTCGGAGTGAACGATGGCACGTGGAGTAACAAGTCGTTTAGTTCGGTCAAAGTAATGGATGCTTCAGTTCGTTTTTTCGATTTCGGCTTTGATTTTGGCTCTATAATACATTAGATATGTGTTACGATAGAAAAGAAAGGCAGTTTGATTTGTTAAGACGTGAGGTAAGAAGCGTGATGGATGACACTTGATACTCACTTTCCGATTTCTGCTCTGGTTTTACTTCAGAAATTTTCATCTGCGGTTCTTCAGATTTTTTTCGCGGTGACTTGGTCTCCTTCTTAGGCTGTGGAACCGGCTTCTTCTTTTCTTTAATCTCCGGCTTTTTTATCTCCCGGGATACGGAAGGTGTGCTGATCTTTTCTTCAAGTTTTGGGCTTTGCTTAATCTCAGATTTCTGTACGATCGGTGGCTTCGATGTTGGAGTTTCAATTTTCTTTGCTTTAATCACATCTTTCTGGATCTCCTGGGGTTCGATATCCTCAGATACTACTTCCAATGATCTAGCCCGAAGCACTTCCATAGATTTCGATTTGTCGGCGAGTCTGACCTTCTCAAGTTTTCTAGGAGGGATCATGATTTCAATCTTCGTTTCGGTAACGTCATCTTTTTCGTCGTCCTTATCCCCTTCGTCGTCGTCGGGTTCGTCGTCACTTGCACTGATTGTCGATGATTGATCGCTTAGGTTCTCAGTTTTTATTTTTATATCGATAACATTCTCCTTATCTACTCTAAGGTCATCATTTGCTGCTTGCCTACTGACCACGGGCTTATCCTGTGCAGTTTTATCCTCCATTTTTACATCTTCCTTCCTCTCCTTCTTGATTTCGATTTTGGTAACCTCCTGCGATCTTTCAATGCTTTTCTTTACTATATCTTTTTCCATGGACCTCGCAGACACAACTTTTACGATCTTTTTATCACCTGCTACATCTTGCGTCGCGACTTTAACGTCAAACTTGATCCTTTCCAAATTATGCTCCGCCGATTCAGCACTTTTAACATCTTCGCCGTCGGAATCAACATACTGTTCGTTATCAATGTGCCCCTGTTCGGCGTTGTTATCTTCATCGTCGATCTCATCATCGTCAGATTCCGTCGTCTCATCCTCGGCTGCTTCCACATCTGTTTCATCAATTTTTTCTTCATCCTGTTCATCATCAATGGAATCGCTCACATCATCCTCATCCTCATCTTCATCCCCATCCTCATCCTCATCCTCGTCCTCATCCTCATCCTCATCATCATCATCATCATCATCTTCACTGTTTCCCTGAATATCATCGTCATCATCCTCCTCCTCTTGTTCGTCGTCATAATGTTCATCAGTCTCCCCGACCTCGTCATCCTCATCAGAACTTGCCAAGGCCACTTTCAGCTTAACGTAACCACGTCCAGAACTGCCCGTATTAGTTTTTGCTACCGTTGAAGTTCTGAACTGCAATCTAACGGTTTCTAAATTCTTTGGGGTCAATACCTTGTCCGATTTGGATTTGACATAACTTGAACCACTGACAGACCCTTCGTCATCGTCGTCTAACTCACGCGAATCTTCAACAAGTGGTTGAATCTTATTCGTACGTGGTTGAACAGTGGCAGGGCCTTCGAATCTTCTACGTAACCGAACGGGGGATGTTACTCCGGAGATCTTCTGATCCGTACATTTGCCAAGGAGGGGATTACACGACGGACGCGTCTGTTCTGAGGAAGCTGTACCTAAGTCCCGGATACGAAACGCATACACACTGTCCGGGATTAGAACCGGTAGTAGAGCCAACACCAGTAACAGAAAAAAAAAACTAGCCTGAACTCCACGACGAGCTTTAAGAAGCTGAACTATGCCCGGGTCGGGCGCAGCCATGACTCATTTACACCTTTGCATTGACTTGCCGGTGCTGTTCTTTCTGCTGACGGTATTTTTTCTTTTCGATTGGCGGATTTATACCGATCACAGAAACTGGACACTGAACTAAACGCCTAGAGCCACAACCACCAAGTTGCTCCCGGCTGGCCGCGGTACGAC
This sequence comes from Tenthredo livida, assembly GCA_963992785.1. NCBI lineage: Eukaryota > Metazoa > Arthropoda > Insecta > Hymenoptera > Tenthredinidae > Tenthredo > Tenthredo livida. The sequence continues at coordinate 4,029,173 of OZ023071.1, read as the reverse complement.
GTACCCGCAGAATTAGAGCATATGGCATCATCCCAGCAGCTATGAGTTTTATTTAGCATCAACATTTGAATGCTGTTCCACGACGGCGGGACCAAGACGCAGAGCGTCTGCGCTATCACGTTCAGCCACGCGGTCCTGCGCTCCAACTCCGATATAGTTACGTAACGCGAGGCGTCGCGACGCCCGAAGAGCATATCACGACGCTGAAAATATACTTATCTGTCACGGTAAATTCTTACTCTGCTCTGAGGTTTCTATACGCAGACGCGACGATCTGTATATGCGTCCGAAGGTCAGCGTTAACATTTTTCATTGCCTCGTCACTTTTCCCCGTCTCGTAAGCCTCGAGGTTTTCGATTCTAGTTTTATTATATACAATTTTACGTAGCATCGTTCAACTTCTGTTCTTTGTCGTTGTATCTACTAGGCGATAAACTCACGTCTTCCACTATAGCCAACGCGTACTCAATCAGAAATGAAAAGCTGGAAGAAGCTGCAGAGAGACGAATTTATTTACAACGATTCGCTAAAAACGTTTGAAATTTTGTAAATTACACTACTTCCTGCATTCATTCATGAATTCGTCTTATTACCACGAACTTACTCAACTGGCGCCAAAATAAACCGAAATATATGACTCACTGACATTCTTGAAATATGTTCATGTTATTCTTCAACTAAGTACATTATTCGAAATAATTACTGCCAGAACCAAGTTGGACAGCTTTTCAATTCTCATGGCACATGGGATAAGGGAATATCCCTCTGGAAACTGTAGGGTCTCTGCTTGTCGTCTGCTTTTTTTTTTTTGATTCAATTGAGTAAGGAGACATAGGGTCAGTCTTGAGTTATGGCGTTGCTTCGAATCTCCATTTCCAAATTCTTTTCATGGTTTCTTGCACTGTAACAGCTGGTTCTGGTTCGCGACCACGATTTGTCAATATTTTTTTCAATACTATTACTGGAGATTCGAAAAATAGACTAAAAAAAGATGCTATCTCAATCATCAGCACCGGATCACCCCAAAAACCATTGATCTGTAAATATATATAATCCTATATTATATGCTTGTTGTTGGAATCAGAGAAATTAAGCAGGCTCGACAGTTTCCAAAAAAATCGAGTCGATTATTCAATGAGGAATAAAATAAATAATTCCGTAAATTTTTGGATTTGATGAATTTAAACGTATAATACACACCCCTATATTCTTGGCATGCAAAGCGAGCAACCTAGGTTTTGACGCGCCCGCATACGCGGCCGCACGCGACGTGCCGCACGATTCAACGTCTTGTAGATATATTTTTTTTATTATTCGACTGGCTCTTGTTTCCCTATACAATTATAAAATAAAAAAAAACGATTCCACATCGGAAATTCGAATTTTTAGTAAACTATTGACGTCTTACGATTACATTCACGACTTTTCACTTTTTTTACGACTGAATCTTGATTCCTCTACGTTGCAGAGCTGGAATCTGTAAGAGAACAAGTCTCGCTTCTTATTGTGCAGAGTTCGGTTATTTTCATAGCCAAACCTGTCTTTCAGACTTGAGGTAATGTTTGTCAGTAGCAGACACGGATGATGCAAGACAAAATCAGTACTGATGTACGAAGAGTATCTAAGGCTGACTGAATATGATTTGAAGTTTTCTTGGAAGTGATAATTTCCGTTTTGGTAGTCAGATAAATATCCAGAATGAATTTTTTCAAATGCTTTTACTAACAAATTGATGTATATCAAATTTAAAAAAAAAAAAAGCAATACGAAAATTTAAGTTACGCAGGTAGGTTACATGAAATGAATCACTTGATATTTTTGTATTTATTACTAGAATTTAATTATAACAACTGGATAATGTACATTCGTAATATGATAATATCTAACGCATACGTGCTCTCTCACATACCGGTTTTTCTTCAGTCTGACCCATTTTTCCATCTTTCATCCTCGGTATCGAAAAGATGAGACAAGTGTCACTACCTCCTTACTCATATTGGTACATTCCTCATTAACAATACATTATTCACACAACAAAAAATCTTTACAAAAGAAAATGCTTGAATTTAATTCCTAATTCTAGATTCGCTAACGGTTGTCGTTTTGGTTCTAATTTGAAACGCTTTGTTATGCTAAATTTGAATTGTTTCTACTGACTCCGACAGATAGTCGTGAGCGTAGGATTGATATGTTACATTATACATCTCTTCTTTGAATAAATTGAATTATTCTCTAATTGCAAGCACTCATTCAGCTCTATGTATTAAACAGGCGAATCAACATTTCATTTCATTAATGTAATTACTATTTTGATAATAACTGAACATGGAACAAAAGAATAATTTTTTCATTTTCGATTTTAGTTATGAAATTAAACATGAAAACTGAAATTTGTCCGTTCTTTTCCAATCAATTCATATATATATATATATATATATATATATATTCTATACTGATTGGAACGAATACCGGATTGCAACCCTAGTCGTGGAACTTATCTATTAAATGATCATCATTCAGTATGTAATTTGCTAGGGCTTTATCATATGATTGTTAGTTTGTCATTATGATATTGTCAATTCCTAATTGTAACTTTCTATCCCCTCGACATTATTTTATCTGACCTTCTCGTGCTCGAATGTCCCTTCGATGGAGTTTGATCGGATAGTTCATAAATTAGTCGTATACATTCTGTAATTTTAACTCTGTTATCTCTTGATCGTGATCGATCACAAATCAAAATCAGAGTAGACACCGATATATCACTTGATAATCTCAGGTCTTAAATTCTTTGGATTTATTTGATTCCGGCTAAACTATGATCGGACTAATGAAATGATTAGGTTGATTTGACGTTCTTAAAATATCGAGTCAGAATCAGTAAGATAACTCCTTACAGAGAAACATCTGTCTGGAATTGTGTTTTGAAAACACAGTGGCGTCTGGCTTCGATGATTTCAGAGATAGCGAGCAATTGAATGATGGAATTTTAAATAATCTGTTCGCGATTATGCGTAAGGAAAAATTTGCACCGTACCACTAGATCGAATTCCAGCTCCTCTATCCACATGAATTATAGTGGTGTGACAAGATTTTTATTTTTTAACTAAAAAATAACCACCGAGTGTAAATTATTTCCGTCATTTCCGTATCGAAAGCCCAATACCAGAAATGACTGGGAGACGATTTTATTTTCAAAGATTGACGAAAATAACTACTAAACTATAAGACCACGCTGAAGTGTGTTTATTCCGCGTGTTCACCTCATTATCAATTGCTAATCACTAACTTGTAATAGATACGGATATTTTGTAGATAAAAAACAAGAAACTTCCTGATTTCCGACGCATTGGAAACGTCTGCCATTCCAGCGATCAAATCTATAAGTAAAAATCTTCTGCCTTCGTTTATGAAGAGTTGTTGCAGCTGCAGCTGCAGCTGTTGCACACGTTGGATTATGCCGATGCATTATCTAGAAGATACTCTAACGATTACCCAAATTAAGAATCTTTTCGAACAAGGATAATCCAAAGATTACGCATGGCATAAACAAAATGACTTTTATTACAAATTGCTAGGGTGATACATATGAAAGTCTTAATAAATAAAAGATGCACAATCTTAGGACGTACAAGTCAAAGCAGCGGATACTGATATTCTAGCTAAATGAACCGCATAGTTGAATAAGCAGGTGGATTTAAAAAAAAAATTCTATGTAATTACATGTAACCAAATTTACTGCGATGTAAAAATAAGCGATGGTGTACTCGCCATAGAATTTTACTGAATTTCGGAATGTATTGGGCGTTTCGAAAGTAACAATTGGGTGGAAAGTTTATAGACTAGGCTTCCGTCATCCCTTTGTTATCAATCCCGCCAACCATTTCCTTATTAGGCTCTTTCGCAAGTTTTAATCTATCTGGTTTTCGACCACGATTAGTGAGGAGTTTTTCTAATACTACAACTGGAGATTCGAAGAATAAACTGAAGAAAAAGGCTATGACAATGGACAGGACCAAATCACCCCAGAAATAATCTAGCTGCAAAAAAGCATACGTTCATTGTTAGAGTCACAGAGATAAAGTATTATCAAAAGTGTCGCAAAATAAATAAACACAAAACTACTTACGATGATGAAATCCATAAATCTGCCAGAGGTTTGCGTTGCCGAAATCTTTGTCACTTGAAGCACCATATGCACTAAATAAATGCAATACGATAACCGACTCAGAGGCAAGAATATCGGCAGGGACAGGAACCTGGTAACGATACCTGAAATAATTGCAACGACTTCAATAACGTCTAATATATTCGACTTTTATACCGCGGGCTTCCATTTTCTTCAATCGGTGAAAGTCCATGATGAATTCACCCATTCGCAACATACCACTCATAGAACATGATACCTAATATAAGTTGTGCAGATGCTAACCTCCGTAACCGAAAGTACATGCATAAACGATCCAAGCGATGGAAATGGACCAGAAAGGACGTAATAGGATGGCAAATACAGTTTCCCAAATCACGTTGTATGTGAATCCAGTGTTATAGATGCGTTGTGTGGCCAGTCCACACAGTAGCATAAGAATACAAGCCACAGCCCAGTTAATCGCTACTGCCACCTAAAACAGGGTAAAATGATTTGACAATGAGGGAATACGAGACTTACGATTAGATAGAAATTGCAAATAAAAACTGCGCTGAGACTACCTGACTGAAATATCTCTTGTTGTTCGCTACATCGTAGCCCAAGAGCATTCCCACAAAGTAGGCACAAGCCCGAGTGTAAGTGGGAATGTAAAAATATAGAAAATCCACCAACATGTCTTGTGGCCTGAAATATTAATGAACGTTAATTACGTCACTCGGAAAACATGTTGCTTAATAGCTCCTTACTGCACGTCCAGCCGGAGAAGTGCGTTGGAGTAACCATTGACTGCAAGAACAATAGCTGGTGTGACCACGGAAGCAACAAGAAACGCACAGAGTATTCCGAGTCCAAATTTCGGCCAGCGATGCAGTGGGTACAAAATAATTGGGGAGATCCAGAAAAGTTGCATATCGACTGCCAAGTACCAAGAATGCATCAGGCACTGAAATTTGAAAAATTTCCATCACATACATACGACTGTACACAACCGATTTACACGTATTTTCAAATCGTTGATAGCGTAAAGCAGCTTACCATTTCATCTACCCTCACGAAATTTTGAACGTATAATAAATTGACCCACCAATTTTTTCTACAAGGTATAACGTATGTAGCGAGTAAGGAATTCCAGATCGGGCCATTCGCAAAGCGATGAAGAAGAACCGCAACAAATAACATGAGGACAGCCACGCATGGTGTCAATCTAAAAGACAATCGCAACATATTAAAGATACAATGATCATCAGTTAACAAAGACGACTTTATGATTGAATTTGTTGCTAAACTTCGATATACCTAATATTTCTTTGATTTGTGAATTTCGAGGGAAGAAATCCGTGATAGGTATCTTTGGCAAAGCTACACAGAAAAAAAAGACAACTTGAATCAAGCATTATTTACTTGAACCAAAAATATTCGAAGGAAGACAAACTTTTTTCTCAGTTCAAGACAATATTCCTCTTGGATTTAATGTTCTTGGCTTGACAGAATATTATTTCCATTTGATACTAGTAACTTATTGTTTCAAAAAAAATGAAATCTCAGTCCAAGAATATTATTCTCTTGGTTTTAGTGATTGAGCGGCAAGCCGTCAGATGTCGAGCCTCGATGTTTTTATAAAACATCTGATCTAGGCTTGTCACTCATCCAATAAAATCCCCATAATTTTGTCACTACATTACATGATTGTAGATAATTAATTAATAATAATAGTCCAGGTCGTTCGCTAAGTATTTCCCGTAGTCCAGGTCCTCGGCTTCGTAGTTCTTGTAGTCCAGGTCGTTCGCTAAGTATTTCTCGTAGTCCAGGTTCTTGACCTCGTAGTTCTTGCTCAGAAATACTTAGCGAACGACCTGGCCTACGAGAACTACGAAGCCGAGGACCTGGACTACCAGAACTACCTAGCGAACGACCTGGACTACGAGAAATACTTAGCGAATCACCTGGACTACGAGAAATACTTAGCGAACCACCTGGACAACGAGAACTACGAAGCCAAGGACCTGGAGTACGAGAAATACTTAGCGAACGACCTGGACTACGAGAACTATGAAGCCGAGGACCTGGACCACGAGAAATACTTAGCGAACGACCTGGACTACGAGAAATACTTAGCGAATCACCTGGACTACGAGAAATACTTAGCGAACCACCTGGACAACGAGAACTACGAAGCCGAGGACCTGGAGTACGAGAAATACTTAGCGAACGACCTGGACTACGAGAACTATGAAGCCGAGGACCTGGACCACGAGAAATACTTAGCGAACGACCTGGACTACGAGAAATACTTAGCGAATCACCTGGACTACGAGAAATACTTAGCGAACCACCTGGACAACGAGAACTACGAAGCCGAGGGCCTGGACTACGAGAAATACTTTGCGAACGACCTGGACTATTATTATTAATTAATTATCTACAATCATCAAATGTAGTGAATTTCTTTCTTGATTGAAATAATACAATACTTGCTTTGAATAAGCTAATCATTCAATTTGATTTTATCTTCGCTTCATTCAAATAAATCTGTGTTTTAGTCCCAAAAAATGACGTCTTCAACCAAAGCGCTGGTATTTCAAACCAAGAGAAAAATATACTTGGGAGAAACATATGACGCTTCAGTACAAGAATGTATTTTGCTTGGAGTAAGAAGACGAAATGATTCAAAACAAGAACTGTTTTTTGAAGATACATTTTCTCTTGATTCAAGTTGTCTTTTTTTTCTGTGTAGGTACTCAAATGTTATTGTATATTATCAAAGGTCTTTTTTCTCACCGTAGATAACGATGAAGATACATCATGGGAAAATTGGATCTCTTTCCCGATTGCTTGGACTTCAGAAACAGGTAAGTCATCAAAAAGCCGCTGATCACGAAGAAAGTATCCACGGCAAACGGCGCAGCCTGGATGTAAACTGCAGTCCACGAACTGTACCACTGCAATAAGTCAAAATAGAGGATCTTCATAGACCAGGTCTAGTTTTTTTCACCTAACTCGCTATTTCATAAGCCTGTACTTACATCCAGAATATCAAACGAATTGATCATCGGCCTCGAAAGAGTGTTCAAATAACGATGGCCAAGTACGACCCAACACATGCTCAAAAATCTCATGCCTTGAATCGCGGGCATCATCCGGGGAGACACTTTAGTGCTCAACATGGTCATTGCGTTAGTGTAGAGTGAAAATTTCGCCAATGCGGTGAAGATCGGAGATATGCCTACGGGTCGCCATATTTTCACAAATTCGCACAAAGTACAGAGAATTATGAAGATAGCAACTGCCGAAAAGAAAAATCTGAAAAATGATACAAATTTCCCGATATTACGTGTGAACGTATTCGGCCTTCCCTGCCTTAACTTACATTGTTAGAATTTCTCCTGGAGTGAAGTCCTCGGGTCCCAGTGGCACACATGACACGCCATCAATTTGCAGTTCCAATCCGTTGATTCCTGTAGCATTCTGTATCACGGCGTCTACGATCTCGACAACGTCCGTTTCGTTGCAGAACGACGGAACACATACCGCCGAAGAAAGGGCACCGAACGAAGCAGTGCAATATTTACCCTTAATAATAGTGTCGTTGTACTGTCCGTTGACTTTAATGCACTGATCGTACATTCCGAGGTCTCGGAGATTTCCTTGCATGATACCCGACTGAATTTTGGATGAGGCATCTAGCACTGTTAAAAAAAAAGACACGAATTGCTTCATACGTCTCTCCTCATATCCAAAAATCCATCTGTGTCTCTAGCGGTTCTTAAAAATTAAAATCAATCGGAAAGTCCTGGCCTCTGATAAGACCTAGATAAATCGGTGTATCCTTACTTTGCAGGGCCCAAGTTTCGCCGGATGCGGTGGCCTCCGTCAGTGCCGCGAGTTGGTCCGCGCAAGAAGATTCGGAAGTGCGTAGAACCGAATCAATCCTTGCGACCCACGGACCTTGCAAAAGGCTAACCACCATTTTAGCCAAGTCCTGTGGATTGTTACCCTCATTTTCCAATGATGCGTAAACAAAGCCTCGGGTTAAAACGAGCAGTAGGACTGCCGCGTGCCCGTTGCGGAACAAGAACATGTTGCCACTGTCGCCGATATGTGATTGCAATACGGAATAAATCGTACACTATGATGGCAGAGATAACACAACACTACATACTCAGTCTCAGAAGTCGCTGAGCAGACTTTTGAAAAAATGAAATTGCAATAAGTTTCGAAATAATTACACTGTCATTTCTGTTTACTGATCAGGTCGGCAATGAGCCAATAATGTGTAACATAACTTGAAGCGTTTTAGAAGTTGTATTCATAGTAGATACCCGAAATCAGTACCTCTAATGACTAATTATAAGCTTTCGGTAATTCCAATTTTATCGCTTTGTCTAGAAGACGTGGGCATAGAACGATGAATCAAAGTACAGACTGATTTATCGCTTGGTAATCCCATGTCTTAAATTTATTCGACTTTGACACGTGATTTTCAAAACGTAGTACGTGACGGATGTCCTCGAGTTTCTCGTGCAACTACCGTCAGAGATAACAATTACCATGTGCAGCTTTAGGGGCAGTAAGCACGTGTAGATACCCATGTACCGTTTACGGTCAGTCATTCAGATAAAATCGAACTAGATTAAAAATTCGAAAATGTCAATGAATCAGATGGAATCAATCATCATAGTTGCCACAACACAACAAGACAAGAAAGGATACTGCGCACAAGCTGTGAAAAATACACGAGCTAAACTTCGAGAGGTTTAGGTTGGTTAAGAAATTTTTCAGATTATTACAACTTCGCCTTTTTGGTTTTTGGTCAAAATGTATAGTTATTACAAAATTATGATTTTGAATTGTATCAGTATTTAATTATGATTTTTTATCATTTGCTGAATTTGTCGGACAGACTGTCATCACGAACAGACTGACATTTGTCTCAAAAGCTGTTTCTTGGATGACAAAGTCCCGTAAACGTCGATGCGTTGAGATTAGCGAGGGTAATTTTTGATGAAAATCAATACTTGTTTTACCTAAGCAATGTAATGAAGCCGATGGTGTCAGCTCTGCCATTTTGGAAATTCGGGAATTTCTTTTTTGGACCGACTTTTTTTATACCTTCATATTTACCACAAAAAATCCATTCTCATGCCCACAAAAGATATGCAATCTATTTTATACAAAAATTCTTTCCTCGTGAAAAAAAAGATCCGAAATCAGATGCCACTGCCAAGCACCAACATCATCACATTTACTTTTTGTCAAATTGATAATTAGCCCAGAATACATGGAAACATGAAACAAGAAGATGAAAGAAAAATTCGAGTGCGTGGTACTTGGGGGCCGATATTTGATATTTCATATCACTATAGGATTATTGACACGGTTAAATTGCTGTTTTCCCGTACTTCATACTTGTCTGCAAAAGGCCAGCCGAGTACCACTATCTCCAAATTTTTGTTTCATCTTTCTATTTTTATTCGTTCCTTTCGAAAAAGTTCGAAATCAACGAAGTCCTACGTTTCATGCCGTGAGACTCAAAATTCTCGACAAAATATTTTTGCCCACGATCTTTCCGAGGTATTTTTGTTTTCAGGCCTGTGTACCAAAGGGCATCATTGGTCTTCACGAAAATTGAACTGCGGGCAGATCTCCATGGGCAAAAGAGACTCTGCAATTTTTAGAAGGGCGTGTTGCCTGGTGTTGTTTCTCAATTATTTTTTTAATATTCATTTGTAATTCAAAAAACATTTTTTGCTCGTTTTCTGAAGATTTTTTTTTTTTTTTGTTTTCTATGAATGATGCGAAAAAATTCAAACTGAAGCTAATGCAAAAAAAAAACATCAATATGTCCCGTCGAAAACGGTGCACAGTGCCCAACGTTCAGTGCAAGTGCATGGTGTATGAGGCACCGAGGGGTCGCGAAGGACTCACTGCGCTCAGGCGACAAAACCTACTCATGCGGGAATCGCCTATTTTGCGCACTCGTCGCGTATCTACTATTGCCGCACTGGTACTCTTAATAGTGTATTACGCATCTAGGGAGGGAAAAAAGTCTATTTCAAACTGTGTGTGAGATTGACACCCCAGCCGAAGGCGAGGGTGGCAAAAACGCAGTTTGGAATAGGCTTTTTCACTCCCGTGTGACGTATACTATTTTTCACCACCCCGTGGAATCGGTAAGTACGATGGAAAATTCACTTTTGAACCACGAAATTGAGGGAATTGGGGATTGAGGAATTAGTAACGCGTTATTCATAGCTCGTATGTATCCTGATTCTCAAGCAATCAAATAAGAAACAAGCTGCGTACACGTTTTTTATCGAGGGAAAGACTTTGACTGCATTTTCATGCGAAAATTCATTTTTGAACCACAGAATTAGGGAAATCGGGGATCAAAAATTAAAAAATCTTTATTCGTAGCTGGTATCTATCCTGATTGTCAGGCAATCGAACAAGAAACGAGCTGCGTACACGTTCTTTATCGAGGGAAAGACTTTGACTGCATTTTCATGCGAAAATTCACTTTTGAACCACAGAATTAGGGAAATCGGGAATCAAAAATTAAAAAATCTTTATTCGTGGCTGTTATCTATCCTGATTGTCAAGCAATCGAACGAGAAACAAACTGCGTACATGTTTTTCATCGAGGGAAAGACTTTGACTGCATTTTCATGCGAAAATTCACTTTTGAACCACAGAATTAGGGAAATCGGGGATCAAAAATTAAAAAATCTTTATTCGTAGCTGGTATCTATCCTGATTGTCAAGCAATCGAACAAGAAACAAGCTGCGTACATGTTTTTCATCGAGGGAAAGACTTTGACTGCATTTTCATGCGAAAATTCACTTTTGAACCACAGAATTAGGGAAATCGGGAATCAAAAATTAAAAAATCTTTATTCGTAGCTGGTATCTATCCTGATTGTCAAGCAATCAAACAAAAAACAAGCTGCGTACATGTTTTTTATCGAGGGAGAGACTTTGACTGCATTTTCATGCGAAAATTCACTTTTGAACCACAGAATTAGGGAAATCGGAGATCAAAAATTAAAAAATCTTTATTCGTAGCTGGTATCTATCCTGATTGTCAGGCAATCGAACAAGAAACAAGCTGCGTACACGTTCTTTATCGAGGGAAAGACTTTGACTGCATTTTCATGCGAAAATTCACTTTTGAACCACAGAATTAGGGAAATCGGGGATCAAAAATTAAAAAATCTTTATTCGTAGCTGGTATCTATCCTGATTGTCAAGCAATCGGACAAGAAACAAGCTGCGTACATGTTTTTCATCGAGGGAAAGACTTTGACTGCATTTTCATGCGAAAATTCACTTTTGAACCACAGAATTAGGGAAATCGGGGATCAAAAATTAAAAAATCTTTATTCGTAGCTGGTATCTATCCTGATTGTCAGGCAATCGAACAAGAAACAAGCTGCGTACACGTTCTTTATCGAGGGAAAGACTTTGACTGCATTTTCATGCGAAAATTCACTTTTGAACCACAGAATTAGGGAAATCGGGGATCAAAAATTAAAAAATCTTTATTCGTAGCTGGTATCTATCCTGATTGTCAAGCAATCGAACAAGAAACAAGCTGCGTACATGTTTTTCATCGAGGGAAAGACTTTGACTGCATTTTCATGCGAAAATTCACTTTTGAACCACAGAATTAGGGAAATCGGGGATCAAAAATTAAAAAATCTTTATTCGTAGCTGGTATCTATCCTGATTGTCAAGCAATCGAACAAGAAACAAGCTGCGTACACGTTTTTTATCGAGGGAAAGACTTTGACTGCATTTTCATGCGAAAATTCACTTTTGAACCACAGAATTAGGGAAATCGGGGATCAAAAATTAAAAAATCTTTATTCGTAGCTGGTATCTATCCTGATTGTCAGGCAATCGAACAAGAAACGAGCTGCGTACACGTTCTTTATCGAGGGAAAGACTTTGACTGCATTTTCATGCGAAAATTCACTTTTGAACCACAGAATTAGGGAAATCGGGAATCAAAAATTAAAAAATCTTTATTCGTGGCTGTTATCTATCCTGATTGTCAAGCAATCGAACGAGAAACAAACTGCGTACATGTTTTTCATCGAGGGAAAGACTTTGACTGCATTTTCATGCGAAAATTCACTTTTGAACCACAGAATTAGGGAAATCGGGGATCAAAAATTAAAAAATCTTTATTCGTAGCTGGTATCTATCCTGATTGTCAAGCAATCAAACAAAAAACAAGCTGCGTACATGTTTTTTATCGAGGGAGAGACTTTGACTGCATTTTCATGCGAAAATTCACTTTTGAACCACAGAATTAGGGAAATCGGAGATCAAAAATTAAAAAATCTTTATTCGTAGCTGGTATCTATCCTGATTGTCAGGCAATCGAACAAGAAACAAGCTGCGTACACGTTCTTTATCGAGGGAAAGACTTTGACTGCATTTTCATGCGAAAATTCACTTTTGAACCACAGAATTAGGGAAATCGGGGATCAAAAATTAAAAAATCTTTATTCGTAGCTGGTATCTATCCTGATTGTCAAGCAATCGAACAAGAAACAAGCTGCGTACACGTTTTTTATCGAGGGAAAGACTTTGACTGCATTTTCATGCGAAAATTCACTTTTGAACCACAGAATTAGGGAAATCGGGGATCAAAAATTAAAAAATCTTTATTCGTAGCTGGTATCTATCCTGATTGTCAGGCAATCGAACAAGAAACAAGCTGCGTACACGTTCTTTATCGAGGGAAAGACTTTGACTGCATTTTCATGCGAAAATTCACTTTTGAACCACAGAATTAGGGAAATCGGGGATCAAAAATTAAAAAATCTTTATTCGTAGCTGGTATCTATCCTGATTGTCAGGCAATCGAACAAGAAACAAGCTGCGTACACGTCCTTTATCGAGGGAAAGACTTTGACTGCATTTTCATGCGAAAATTCACTTTTGAACCACAGAATTAGGGAAATCGGGGATCAAAAATTAAAAAATCTTTATTCGTAGCTGGTATCTATCCTGATTGTCAGGCAATCAAACAAGAAACGAGCTGCGTACACGTTCTTTATCGAGGGAAAGACTTTGACTGCATTTTCATGCGAAAATTCACTTTTGAACCACAGAATTAGGGAAATCGGGAACCAAAAATTAAAAAATCTTTATTCGTGGCTGTTATCTATCCTGATTGTCAAGCAATCGAACGAGAAACAAACTGCGTACATGTTTTTCATCGAGGGAAAGACTTTGACTGCATTTTCATGCGAAAATTCACTTTTGAACCACAGAATTAGGGAAATCGGGGATCAAAAATTAAAAAATCTTTATTCGTAGCTGGTATCTATCCTGATTGTCAAGCAATCAAACGAAAAACAAGCTGCGTACATGTTTTTTATCGAGGGAGAGACTTTGACTGCATTTTCATGCGAAAATTCACTTTTGAACCACAGAATTAGGGAAATCGGGGATCAAAAATTAAAAAATCTTTATTCGTAGCTGGTATCTATCCTGATTGTCAGGCAATCGAACAAGAAACAAGCTGCGTACACGTTCTTTATCGAGGGAAAGACTTTGACTGCATTTTCATGCGAAAATTCACTTTTGAACCACAGAATTAGGGAAATCGGGGATCAAAAATTAAAAAATCTTTATTCGTAGCTGGTATCTATCCTGATTGTCAAGCAATCGAACAAGAAACAAGCTGCGTACATGTTTTTCATCGAGGGAAAGACTTTGACTGCATTTTCATGCGAAAATTCACTTTTGAACCACAGAATTAGGGAAATCGGGGATCAAAAATTAAAAAATCTTTATTCGTAGCTGGTATCTATCCTGATTGTCAAGCAATCGAACAAGAAACAAGCTGCGTACACGTTTTTTATCGAGGGAAAGACTTTGACTGCATTTTCATGCGAAAATTCACTTTTGAACCACAGAATTAGGGAAATCGGGGATCAAAAATTAAAAAATCTTTATTCGTAGCTGGTATCTATCCTGATTGTCAAGAAATCGAACAAGAAACAAGCTGCGTACACGTTTTTTATCGAGGGAAAGACTTTGACTGCATTTTCATGCGAAAATTCACTTTTGAACCACAGAATTAGGGAAATCGGGGATCAAAAATTAAAAAATCTTTATTCGTAGCTGGTATCTATCCTGATTGTCAGGCAATCGAACAAGAAACAAGCTGCGTACACGTTCTTTATCGAGGGAAAGACTTTGACTGCATTTTCATGCGAAAATTCACTTTTGAACCACAGAATTAGGGAAATCGGGGATCAAAAATTAAAAAATCTTTATTCGTAGCTGGTATCTATCCTGATTGTCAGGCAATCGAACAAGAAACAAGCTGCGTACACGTCCTTTATCGAGGGAAAGACTTTGACTGCATTTTCATGCGAAAATTCACTTTTGAACCACAGAATTAGGGAAATCGGGAATCAAAAATTAAAAAATCTTTATTCGTGGCTGTTATCTATCCTGATTGTCAAGCAATCGAACGAGAAACAAACTGCGTACATGTTTTTCATCGAGGGAAAGACTTTGACTGCATTTTCATGCGAAAATTCACTTTTGAACCACAGAATTAGGGAAATCGGGGATCAAAAATTAAAAAATCTTTATTCGTAGCTGGTATCTATCCTGATTGTCAAGCAATCAAACGAAAAACAAGCTGCGTACATGTTTTTTATCGAGGGAGAGACTTTGACTGCATTTTCATGCGAAAATTCACTTTTGAACCACAGAATTAGGGAAATCGGGGATCAAAAATTAAAAAATCTTTATTCGTAGCTGGTATCTATCCTGATTGTCAGGCAATCGAACAAGAAACAAGCTGCGTACACGTTCTTTATCGAGGGAAAGACTTTGACTGCATTTTCATGCGAAAATTCACTTTTGAACCACAGAATTAGGGAAATCGGGAATCAAAAATTAAAAAATCTTTATTCGTAGCTGGTATCTATCCTGATTGTCAAGCAATCGGACAAGAAACAAGCTGCGTACATGTTTTTCATCGAGGGAAAGACTTTGACTGCATTTTCATGCGAAAATTCACTTTTGAACCACAGAATTAGGGAAATCGGGGATCAAAAATTAAAAAATCTTTATTCGTAGCTGGTATCTATCCTGATTGTCAGGCAATCGGACAAGAAACAAGCTGCGTACACGTTCTTTATCGAGGGAAAGACTTTGACTGCATTTTCATGCGAAAATTCACTTTTGAACCACAGAATTAGGGAAATCGGGGATCAAAAATTAAAAAATCTTTATTCGTAGCTGGTATCTATCCTGATTGTCAAGCAATCGAACAAGAAACAAGCTGCGTACACGTTTTTTATCGAGGGAAAGACTTTGACTGCATTTTCATGCGAAAATTCACTTTTGAACCACAGAATTAGGGAAATCGGGGATCAAAAATTAAAAAATCTTTATTCGTAGCTGGTATCTATCCTGATTGTCAGGCAATCGAACAAGAAACAAGCTGCGTACACGTTCTTTATCGAGGGAAAGACTTTGACTGCATTTTCATGCGAAAATTCACTTTTGAACCACAGAATTAGGGAAATCGGGGATCAAAAATTCCTTCACCGCCTTCCACCGTCTTTCACCGCGTTCCACCGTCTTTCACCGTCTTCCACCGTTTCCCTTCACCGCCTTTCACCGTCTTCCACCGTTTCCCTTCATCGCTCTTGACCGTCTTTCACCGTTTTCCACCGTTTCCCTTTAACGCCTTCCACCGTCTTTCACCGCGATCCACCGTCTTTCACCGTCTTCCACCGTTTCCCTTCACCGCCTTTCACCGTCTTCCACCGTCTCCCTTCATCGCTCTTGACCGTCTTTCACCGTTTTCCACCGTTTCCCTTCACCGCCTTTCACCATTCTCCACCGTTTCCCTTCACCGCCTTTTACCGTCTTTTACCGTTTTCCACCGTTTCCCTTCACCGCCCTTCACATCAAAACTTATTCATGAAAGAAGGCCCTAGTCTCGGTTTGGCAGTCGTTTGTGTATAAATGAAGGCTCTAGTCTCGATTTGGTAGTCGATCGTGTATAAATGAAGGCTCTAGTCTCAATTTGGCAGTCGTTCGTTCGTGAATGAAGGCTCTAGTCTCCCTTTTTTTATGTACGAACTACTTGCCAAATCGAGAGCAGAGCCTTTATTCATAAACGAACGACTGCCGAATCGAGACTAGGGCCTTGTTTCATGAACGATTGACGGCCAAATCGAGACTAGAGCGTTTCTTCAGGAACGAACGACTGCCAAATCGAGACGAGAGCCTTTTTTCATGAACGAACGACTGCCAAATCGAGACTAGGGCCTTGTTTCATAAACGAGCGACGGCCAAATCGAGACAAGAGCCTTTATTCAGGAACGAACGACTGCCAAATCGAGAGCAAAGCTTTCATTCATGAACGAACGACTGCCAAATCGATACTGGAGCCTTTATTTAGGAACGAACGACTGCCAAATCCAGACTAGAGCCTTTTTTCAGGAACAAACGACTGCAAAATCGAGACTAAAGCCTTTATTCAGGAACGAACGACTGCCAAATTGAGAGCAGAGCCTTCATTCATGAACGAACGACTGCCGAATCGAGACTAAAGCCTTTATTCAGGAACGAACGACTGCCAAATCGAGACTAAAGCCTTTATTCATGAACGATGAATGGTGGAAAGTGGCGGAGGGCGGTGAAGGGAAACGGTGGAAGACGGTGAAAGAAGGTCAAGGGCGGTGAAGAAAAACGGTGGAAGACGGTGAAGGACGGTGAAGGGCGGTGAAGGGAAACGGTGGAAAATGGTGAAAGGCGGTGAAGGGCGGTGAAGGGAAACGGTGGAGAACGGTGAAAGACGGTAAAGGGCGGTGAAGGGAAACGGTGGAGGACGGTGAAAGACGGTGAAGGGTGGTGAAGGGAAACGGTGAAAAACGGTGAAGGGTGGTGACGGGAAACGGTGGAAAACGGTGAAAGACGGTCGAGGGTGGTGAAGGGAAACGGTGGAAAACGGTGAAAGACGGTGAAGGGCGGTGGAGGAAAACGGTGGAAAACGGTGATAGGCGGTGAAGGGAAACGGTGGAAAACAGTGAAAGACGGTAAAGGGCGGTGAAGGGAAACGATCGAAAATGGTGAAAGGCGGTGAAGGGAAACGGTGGAAAACGGAGAAGGGCGGTGAAGGGAAACGGTGAAAATCGGTGAAAGACGGTGAAGGGCGGTGGAGGAAAACGGTGGAAAACGGTGAAAGACGGTCAAGGGTGGTGAAGGGAAACGGTTGAGGACGTTGAAAGACGGTGAAGGGTGGAGCACGGTGAAGGGCGGTGAAGGCAAACGGCGGAAAATGGTGAGAGGCGGTGAACGACTGCCAAATCGAGACTAAAGCCTTTTTTCAGGAACGAACGACTGTCAAATCGAGAGCAGAGCTTTCATTCATGAACGAACGACTGACAGATCGAGAGGGGAGCCTTTATTCATGAACGAACGACTGCCAAATCGAGACTAGGGCCTTTTTTTAAGAATGAACGACTGCCAAATAAAGAGCAGAGCCTTTATTCATAAACGAACGACTGCCAGATCAAGAGGGGAGCCTTTACTCATGAACGAACGACTGCCGAATCGAGACTAAGGCCTTTTTTCATGTACGAACGACTGCCAAATCGAGAGCAGAGCCTTTATTCATAAACGAACGACTGCCAAATCGAGACTAGAGCCTTTATTCATGAACAAACGACTGCCAAATCTAGACTAGGGCCTTTTTTTACGTACGAACTACTGCCAAATCGAGAGCAAAGCCTTTATTCATAAACGAACGACTGCCAAATCGAGACTAGGGCCTTGTTTCATGAACGAACGACGGCCAAATCGAGACTAGAGCCTCTATTCAGGAACGAACGACTGCCAAATCGAGACTAGCGCCTTTTTTTTATATACGGACTACTGCCAAATCGAGAGCAGAGCCTTTATTCATGAACGAACGACTGCCAAATCGAGACTAGGGCCTTTTTTCATGTACGATCGACTGCCAAATCGAAAGCAGAACCTTTATTCATAAACGAACGACTGCCAAATCGAGACTAGAGCCTTTATTCATGAACGAACGACTGCCAAATCGAGACTAGGGCCTTTTTTTATGTACGAACTACTGCCAAATCGAGAGCAGAGCCTTTATTCATAAACGAACGACTGCCAAATCGAGACTAGGGCCTTGTCTCATGAACGAACGACGGCCAAATCGAAACTAGAGCCTTCATTCAGGAACGAACGACTGCCAAATCGAGAGCAAATCTTTCATTCATGAACGAACGACTGCCGAATCGAGACTAGAGCCTTTATTTCGGAACGAACGACTGCCAAATCCAGGCTAGAGCCTTTCTTCAGGAACAAACGACTGTCAAATCGAGACGAGAGCCTTTTTTCATGAACGAACGACTGCCAAATCGAGACTAGCGCCTTTTTTTTATATACGAACTACTGCCAAATCGAGAGCAGAGCCTTTATTCATAAACGAACCACTGCCAAATCGAGACTAGGGCCTTGTTTCATAAACGAGCGACGGCCAAATCGAGACGAGAGCCTTTATTTAGGAACGAACGACTGCCAAATCCAGACTAGAGCCTTTTTTCAGGAACAAACGACTGCCAAATGGAGACTAAAGCCTTTATTCAGGAACGAACGACTGCCAAATTGAGAGCAGAGCCTTCATTCATGAACGAATGACTGCCGAATCGAAACTGAAGCCTTTATTCAGAAACGAACGACTGTTAAATCGAGACTAGCGCCTTTTTTTTATACACGGACTACTGCCAAATCGAGAGCAGAGCCTTTATTCATAAACGAACGACTGCCAAATCGAGACTAGGGCCTTGTTTCATAAACGAGCGACGGCCAAATCGAGACTAGAGCCTTTATTCAGGAACGAACGACTGCCAAATCGAGAGCAAAGCTTTCATTCATGAACGAATGACTGCCAAATCGAGACTAGAGCCTTTATTTAGGAACGAACCACTGCCAAATCCAGACTAGAGCCTTTTTTCAGGAACAAACGACTGCCAAATCGAGACTAAATCCTTTATTCAGGAACGAACGACTGCCAAATTGAGAGCAGAGCCTTCATTCATGAACGAACGACTGCCGAATCGAAACTGAAGCCTTTATTCAGGAACGAACGACTGCCAAATCGAGACTAAAGCCGTTATTCATGAACGAACGACTGCCAAATCGAGACTAAAGCCTTTATTCAGGAACGAACGACTGCCAAATTGAGAGCAGAGCCTTCATTCATGAACGAACGACTGCCGAATCGAGACTAAAGCCTTTATTCAGGAACGAATGACTGCCAAATCGAGACTAAAGCCTTTATTCATGAACGATGAATGGTGAAAGGTGGCGGAGGGCGGTGAAGGGAAACGGTGGAAGACGGTGAAAGAAGGTCAAGGGCGGTGAAGAAAAACGGTTGAAGACGGTGAAGGACGGTGAAGGGCGGTCAAGGGAAACGGTGGAAAATGGTGAAAGGCGGTGAAGGGCGGTGAAGGGAAACGGTGAAAAACGGTGAAAGACGGTGAAGGGCGGTGGAGGAAAACGGTGGAAAACGGTGATAGGCGGTGAAGGGAAACGGTGGAAAACGGTGAAAGGCGGTGAAAGGTGGTGAAGGGAAACGGTGAAGGACGGTGAAAGACGGTGAAGGGCGGTGAAGGGAAACGGTGAAAAACGGTGAAAGGCGGTGAAGGGAAGCGGTGGAAAACGGTGAAAGGTGGTGAAGGGAAACGGTGAAGAACGGTGAAAGGCGATGAAGGGAAACGGTGGAAAACGGTGAAGGGCGGTGAAGGGAAACGGTGAAGAACGGTGAAAGGCGGTGAAGGGAAACGGTGGAAAACGGTGAAGGGCGGTGAAGGAAAACGGTAAAGAACGGTGAAAGGCGGTGAAGGGAAACGGTGGAAAACGGTGAAGGGCGGTGAAGGGAAACGGTGGAAAACGGTGAAAGGCGATGAAGGGAAACGGTGGAGGACGGTGAAAGACGGTGAAGGGTGGTGAAGGGAAACGGTGAAAAATGGTGAAAGACGGTGAAGGGCGGTGAAGGGAAACGGTGGAAAACGGTGAAAGACGGTCAAGGGTGGTGAAGGGAAACGGTGGAGGACGGTGAAAGACGGTGAAGGGAAACGGTGGAAAATGGTGAAGGGCGGTGAACGCAAACGGCGGAAAATGGTGAGAGGCGGTGAACGACTGCCAAATCGAGACTAGAGCCTTTTTTCAGGAACGAACGACTGTCAAATCGAAAGCAGAGCCTTCATTCATGAACGAACGACTGCCGAATCGAAACTGAAGCCTTTATTCAGGAACGAACGACTGCCAAATCGAGACTAGAGCCGTTATTCATGAACGAACGACTGCCAAATCGAGACTAAAGCCTTTATTCAGGAACGAACGACTGCCAAATTGAGAGCAGAGCCTTCATTCATGAACGAACGACTGCCGAATCGAGACTAAAGCCTTTATTCAGGAACGAATGACTGCCAAATCGAGACTAGGGCCTTGTTTCATAAACGAGCGACGGCCAAATCGAGACTAGAGCCTTTATTCAGGAACGAACGACTGCCAAATCGAGAGCAAAGCTTTCATTCATGAACGAATGACTGCCAAATCGAGACTAGAGCCTTTATTTAGGAACGAACCACTGCCAAATCCAGACTAGAGCCTTTTTTCAGGAACAAACGACTGCCAAATCGAGACTAAATCCTTTATTCAGGAACGAACGACTGCCAAATTGAGAGCAGAGCCTTCATTCATGAACGAACGACTGCCGAATCGAAACTGAAGCCTTTATTCAGGAACGAACGACTGCCAAATCGAGACTAAAGCCGTTATTCATGAACGAACGACTGCCAAATCGAGACTAAAGCCTTTATTCAGGAACGAACGACTGCCAAATTGAGAGCAGAGCCTTCATTCATGAACGAACGACTGCCGAATCGAGACTAAAGCCTTTATTCAGGAACGAATGACTGCCAAATCGAGACTAAAGCCTTTATTCATGAACGATGAATGGTGAAAGGTGGCGGAGGGCGGTGAAGGGAAACGGTGGAAGACGGTGAAAGAAGGTCAAGGGCGGTGAAGAAAAACGGTTGAAGACGGTGAAGGACGGTGAAGGGCGGTCAAGGGAAACGGTGGAAAATGGTGAAAGGCGGTGAAGGGCGGTGAAGGGAAACGGTGAAAAACGGTGAAAGACGGTGAAGGGCGGTGGAGGAAAACGGTGGAAAACGGTGATAGGCGGTGAAGGGAAACGGTGGAAAACGGTGAAAGGCGGTGAAAGGTGGTGAAGGGAAACGGTGAAGGACGGTGAAAGACGGTGAAGGGCGGTGAAGGGAAACGGTGAAAAACGGTGAAAGGCGGTGAAGGGAAGCGGTGGAAAACGGTGAAAGGTGGTGAAGGGAAACGGTGAAGAACGGTGAAAGGCGATGAAGGGAAACGGTGGAAAACGGTGAAGGGCGGTGAAGGGAAACGGTGAAGAACGGTGAAAGGCGGTGAAGGGAAACGGTGGAAAACGGTGAAGGGCGGTGAAGGAAAACGGTAAAGAACGGTGAAAGGCGGTGAAGGGAAACGGTGGAAAACGGTGAAGGGCGGTGAAGGGAAACGGTGGAAAACGGTGAAAGGCGATGAAGGGAAACGGTGGAGGACGGTGAAAGACGGTGAAGGGTGGTGAAGGGAAACGGTGAAAAATGGTGAAAGACGGTGAAGGGCGGTGAAGGGAAACGGTGGAAAACGGTGAAAGACGGTCAAGGGTGGTGAAGGGAAACGGTGGAGGACGGTGAAAGACGGTGAAGGGAAACGGTGGAAAATGGTGAAGGGCGGTGAACGCAAACGGCGGAAAATGGTGAGAGGCGGTGAACGACTGCCAAATCGAGACTAGAGCCTTTTTTCAGGAACGAACGACTGTCAAATCGAAAGCAGAGCCTTCATTCATGAACGAACGACTGCCGAATCGAAACTGAAGCCTTTATTCAGGAACGAACGACTGCCAAATCGAGACTAGAGCCGTTATTCATGAACGAACGACTGCCAAATCGAGACTAAAGCCTTTATTCAGGAACGAACGACTGCCAAATTGAGAGCAGAGCCTTCATTCATGAACGAACGACTGCCGAATCGAGACTAAAGCCTTTATTCAGGAACGAATGACTGCCAAATCGAGACTAGGGCCTTGTTTCATAAACGAGCGACGGCCAAATCGAGACTAGAGCCTTTATTCAGGAACGAACGACTGCCAAATCGAGAGCAAAGCTTTCATTCATGAACGAATGACTGCCAAATCGAGACTAGAGCCTTTATTTAGGAACGAACCACTGCCAAATCCAGACTAGAGCCTTTTTTCAGGAACAAACGACTGCCAAATCGAGACTAAATCCTTTATTCAGGAACGAACGACTGCCAAATTGAGAGCAGAGCCTTCATTCATGAACGAACGACTGCCGAATCGAAACTGAAGCCTTTATTCAGGAACGAACGACTGCCAAATCGAGACTAAAGCCGTTATTCATGAACGAACGACTGCCAAATCGAGACTAAAGCCTTTATTCAGGAACGAACGACTGCCAAATTGAGAGCAGAGCCTTCATTCATGAACGAACGACTGCCGAATCGAGACTAAAGCCTTTATTCAGGAACGAATGACTGCCAAATCGAGACTAAAGCCTTTATTCATGAACGATGAATGGTGAAAGGTGGCGGAGGGCGGTGAAGGGAAACGGTGGAAGACGGTGAAAGAAGGTCAAGGGCGGTGAAGAAAAACGGTTGAAGACGGTGAAGGACGGTGAAGGGCGGTCAAGGGAAACGGTGGAAAATGGTGAAAGGCGGTGAAGGGCGGTGAAGGGAAACGGTGAAAAACGGTGAAAGACGGTGAAGGGCGGTGGAGGAAAACGGTGGAAAACGGTGATAGGCGGTGAAGGGAAACGGTGGAAAACGGTGAAAGGCGGTGAAAGGTGGTGAAGGGAAACGGTGAAGGACGGTGAAAGACGGTGAAGGGCGGTGAAGGGAAACGGTGAAAAACGGTGAAAGGCGGTGAAGGGAAGCGGTGGAAAACGGTGAAAGGTGGTGAAGGGAAACGGTGAAGAACGGTGAAAGGCGATGAAGGGAAACGGTGGAAAACGGTGAAGGGCGGTGAAGGGAAACGGTGAAGAACGGTGAAAGGCGGTGAAGGGAAACGGTGGAAAACGGTGAAGGGCGGTGAAGGAAAACGGTAAAGAACGGTGAAAGGCGGTGAAGGGAAACGGTGGAAAACGGTGAAGGGCGGTGAAGGGAAACGGTGGAAAACGGTGAAAGGCGATGAAGGGAAACGGTGGAGGACGGTGAAAGACGGTGAAGGGTGGTGAAGGGAAACGGTGAAAAATGGTGAAAGACGGTGAAGGGCGGTGAAGGGAAACGGTGGAAAACGGTGAAAGACGGTCAAGGGTGGTGAAGGGAAACGGTGGAGGACGGTGAAAGACGGTGAAGGGAAACGGTGGAAAATGGTGAAGGGCGGTGAACGCAAACGGCGGAAAATGGTGAGAGGCGGTGAACGACTGCCAAATCGAGACTAGAGCCTTTTTTCAGGAACGAACGACTGTCAAATCGAAAGCAGAGCCTTCATTCATGAACGAACGACTGCCGAATCGAAACTGAAGCCTTTATTCAGGAACGAACGACTGCCAAATCGAGACTAGAGCCGTTATTCATGAACGAACGACTGCCAAATCGAGACTAAAGCCTTTATTCAGGAACGAACGACTGCCAAATTGAGAGCAGAGCCTTCATTCATGAACGAACGACTGCCGAATCGAGACTAAAGCCTTTATTCAGGAACGAATGACTGCCAAATCGAGACTAGGGCCTTGTTTCATAAACGAGCGACGGCCAAATCGAGACTAGAGCCTTTATTCAGGAACGAACGACTGCCAAATCGAGAGCAAAGCTTTCATTCATGAACGAATGACTGCCAAATCGAGACTAGAGCCTTTATTTAGGAACGAACCACTGCCAAATCCAGACTAGAGCCTTTTTTCAGGAACAAACGACTGCCAAATCGAGACTAAATCCTTTATTCAGGAACGAACGACTGCCAAATTGAGAGCAGAGCCTTCATTCATGAACGAACGACTGCCGAATCGAAACTGAAGCCTTTATTCAGGAACGAACGACTGCCAAATCGAGACTAAAGCCGTTATTCATGAACGAACGACTGCCAAATCGAGACTAAAGCCTTTATTCAGGAACGAACGACTGCCAAATTGAGAGCAGAGCCTTCATTCATGAACGAACGACTGCCGAATCGAGACTAAAGCCTTTATTCAGGAACGAATGACTGCCAAATCGAGACTAAAGCCTTTATTCATGAACGATGAATGGTGAAAGGTGGCGGAGGGCGGTGAAGGGAAACGGTGGAAGACGGTGAAAGAAGGTCAAGGGCGGTGAAGAAAAACGGTTGAAGACGGTGAAGGACGGTGAAGGGCGGTCAAGGGAAACGGTGGAAAATGGTGAAAGGCGGTGAAGGGCGGTGAAGGGAAACGGTGAAAAACGGTGAAAGACGGTGAAGGGCGGTGGAGGAAAACGGTGGAAAACGGTGATAGGCGGTGAAGGGAAACGGTGGAAAACGGTGAAAGGCGGTGAAAGGTGGTGAAGGGAAACGGTGAAGGACGGTGAAAGACGGTGAAGGGCGGTGAAGGGAAACGGTGAAAAACGGTGAAAGGCGGTGAAGGGAAGCGGTGGAAAACGGTGAAAGGTGGTGAAGGGAAACGGTGAAGAACGGTGAAAGGCGATGAAGGGAAACGGTGGAAAACGGTGAAGGGCGGTGAAGGGAAACGGTGAAGAACGGTGAAAGGCGGTGAAGGGAAACGGTGGAAAACGGTGAAGGGCGGTGAAGGAAAACGGTAAAGAACGGTGAAAGGCGGTGAAGGGAAACGGTGGAAAACGGTGAAGGGCGGTGAAGGGAAACGGTGGAAAACGGTGAAAGGCGATGAAGGGAAACGGTGGAGGACGGTGAAAGACGGTGAAGGGTGGTGAAGGGAAACGGTGAAAAATGGTGAAAGACGGTGAAGGGCGGTGAAGGGAAACGGTGGAAAACGGTGAAAGACGGTCAAGGGTGGTGAAGGGAAACGGTGGAGGACGGTGAAAGACGGTGAAGGGAAACGGTGGAAAATGGTGAAGGGCGGTGAACGCAAACGGCGGAAAATGGTGAGAGGCGGTGAACGACTGCCAAATCGAGACTAGAGCCTTTTTTCAGGAACGAACGACTGTCAAATCGAAAGCAGAGCCTTCATTCATGAACGAACGACTGCCGAATCGAAACTGAAGCCTTTATTCAGGAACGAACGACTGCCAAATCGAGACTAGAGCCGTTATTCATGAACGAACGACTGCCAAATCGAGACTAAAGCCTTTATTCAGGAACGAACGACTGCCAAATTGAGAGCAGAGCCTTCATTCATGAACGAACGACTGCCGAATCGAGACTAAAGCCTTTATTCAGGAACGAATGACTGCCAAATCGAGACTAGGGCCTTGTTTCATAAACGAGCGACGGCCAAATCGAGACTAGAGCCTTTATTCAGGAACGAACGACTGCCAAATCGAGAGCAAAGCTTTCATTCATGAACGAATGACTGCCAAATCGAGACTAGAGCCTTTATTTAGGAACGAACCACTGCCAAATCCAGACTAGAGCCTTTTTTCAGGAACAAACGACTGCCAAATCGAGACTAAATCCTTTATTCAGGAACGAACGACTGCCAAATTGAGAGCAGAGCCTTCATTCATGAACGAACGACTGCCGAATCGAAACTGAAGCCTTTATTCAGGAACGAACGACTGCCAAATCGAGACTAAAGCCGTTATTCATGAACGAACGACTGCCAAATCGAGACTAAAGCCTTTATTCAGGAACGAACGACTGCCAAATTGAGAGCAGAGCCTTCATTCATGAACGAACGACTGCCGAATCGAGACTAAAGCCTTTATTCAGGAACGAATGACTGCCAAATCGAGACTAAAGCCTTTATTCATGAACGATGAATGGTGAAAGGTGGCGGAGGGCGGTGAAGGGAAACGGTGGAAGACGGTGAAAGAAGGTCAAGGGCGGTGAAGAAAAACGGTTGAAGACGGTGAAGGACGGTGAAGGGCGGTCAAGGGAAACGGTGGAAAATGGTGAAAGGCGGTGAAGGGCGGTGAAGGGAAACGGTGAAAAACGGTGAAAGACGGTGAAGGGCGGTGGAGGAAAACGGTGGAAAACGGTGATAGGCGGTGAAGGGAAACGGTGGAAAACGGTGAAAGGCGGTGAAAGGTGGTGAAGGGAAACGGTGAAGGACGGTGAAAGACGGTGAAGGGCGGTGAAGGGAAACGGTGAAAAACGGTGAAAGGCGGTGAAGGGAAGCGGTGGAAAACGGTGAAAGGTGGTGAAGGGAAACGGTGAAGAACGGTGAAAGGCGATGAAGGGAAACGGTGGAAAACGGTGAAGGGCGGTGAAGGGAAACGGTGAAGAACGGTGAAAGGCGGTGAAGGGAAACGGTGGAAAACGGTGAAGGGCGGTGAAGGAAAACGGTAAAGAACGGTGAAAGGCGGTGAAGGGAAACGGTGGAAAACGGTGAAGGGCGGTGAAGGGAAACGGTGGAAAACGGTGAAAGGCGATGAAGGGAAACGGTGGAGGACGGTGAAAGACGGTGAAGGGTGGTGAAGGGAAACGGTGAAAAATGGTGAAAGACGGTGAAGGGCGGTGAAGGGAAACGGTGGAAAACGGTGAAAGACGGTCAAGGGTGGTGAAGGGAAACGGTGGAGGACGGTGAAAGACGGTGAAGGGAAACGGTGGAAAATGGTGAAGGGCGGTGAACGCAAACGGCGGAAAATGGTGAGAGGCGGTGAACGACTGCCAAATCGAGACTAGAGCCTTTTTTCAGGAACGAACGACTGTCAAATCGAAAGCAGAGCCTTCATTCATGAACGAACGACTGCCGAATCGAAACTGAAGCCTTTATTCAGGAACGAACGACTGCCAAATCGAGACTAGAGCCGTTATTCATGAACGAACGACTGCCAAATCGAGACTAAAGCCTTTATTCAGGAACGAACGACTGCCAAATTGAGAGCAGAGCCTTCATTCATGAACGAACGACTGCCGAATCGAGACTAAAGCCTTTATTCAGGAACGAATGACTGCCAAATCGAGACTAGGGCCTTGTTTCATAAACGAGCGACGGCCAAATCGAGACTAGAGCCTTTATTCAGGAACGAACGACTGCCAAATCGAGAGCAAAGCTTTCATTCATGAACGAATGACTGCCAAATCGAGACTAGAGCCTTTATTTAGGAACGAACCACTGCCAAATCCAGACTAGAGCCTTTTTTCAGGAACAAACGACTGCCAAATCGAGACTAAATCCTTTATTCAGGAACGAACGACTGCCAAATTGAGAGCAGAGCCTTCATTCATGAACGAACGACTGCCGAATCGAAACTGAAGCCTTTATTCAGGAACGAACGACTGCCAAATCGAGACTAAAGCCGTTATTCATGAACGAACGACTGCCAAATCGAGACTAAAGCCTTTATTCAGGAACGAACGACTGCCAAATTGAGAGCAGAGCCTTCATTCATGAACGAACGACTGCCGAATCGAGACTAAAGCCTTTATTCAGGAACGAATGACTGCCAAATCGAGACTAAAGCCTTTATTCATGAACGATGAATGGTGAAAGGTGGCGGAGGGCGGTGAAGGGAAACGGTGGAAGACGGTGAAAGAAGGTCAAGGGCGGTGAAGAAAAACGGTTGAAGACGGTGAAGGACGGTGAAGGGCGGTCAAGGGAAACGGTGGAAAATGGTGAAAGGCGGTGAAGGGCGGTGAAGGGAAACGGTGAAAAACGGTGAAAGACGGTGAAGGGCGGTGGAGGAAAACGGTGGAAAACGGTGATAGGCGGTGAAGGGAAACGGTGGAAAACGGTGAAAGGCGGTGAAAGGTGGTGAAGGGAAACGGTGAAGGACGGTGAAAGACGGTGAAGGGCGGTGAAGGGAAACGGTGAAAAACGGTGAAAGGCGGTGAAGGGAAGCGGTGGAAAACGGTGAAAGGTGGTGAAGGGAAACGGTGAAGAACGGTGAAAGGCGATGAAGGGAAACGGTGGAAAACGGTGAAGGGCGGTGAAGGGAAACGGTGAAGAACGGTGAAAGGCGGTGAAGGGAAACGGTGGAAAACGGTGAAGGGCGGTGAAGGAAAACGGTAAAGAACGGTGAAAGGCGGTGAAGGGAAACGGTGGAAAACGGTGAAGGGCGGTGAAGGGAAACGGTGGAAAACGGTGAAAGGCGATGAAGGGAAACGGTGGAGGACGGTGAAAGACGGTGAAGGGTGGTGAAGGGAAACGGTGAAAAATGGTGAAAGACGGTGAAGGGCGGTGAAGGGAAACGGTGGAAAACGGTGAAAGACGGTCAAGGGTGGTGAAGGGAAACGGTGGAGGACGGTGAAAGACGGTGAAGGGAAACGGTGGAAAATGGTGAAGGGCGGTGAACGCAAACGGCGGAAAATGGTGAGAGGCGGTGAACGACTGCCAAATCGAGACTAGAGCCTTTTTTCAGGAACGAACGACTGTCAAATCGAAAGCAGAGCCTTCATTCATGAACGAACGACTGCCGAATCGAAACTGAAGCCTTTATTCAGGAACGAACGACTGCCAAATCGAGACTAGAGCCGTTATTCATGAACGAACGACTGCCAAATCGAGACTAAAGCCTTTATTCAGGAACGAACGACTGCCAAATTGAGAGCAGAGCCTTCATTCATGAACGAACGACTGCCGAATCGAGACTAAAGCCTTTATTCAGGAACGAATGACTGCCAAATCGAGACTAGGGCCTTGTTTCATAAACGAGCGACGGCCAAATCGAGACTAGAGCCTTTATTCAGGAACGAACGACTGCCAAATCGAGAGCAAAGCTTTCATTCATGAACGAATGACTGCCAAATCGAGACTAGAGCCTTTATTTAGGAACGAACCACTGCCAAATCCAGACTAGAGCCTTTTTTCAGGAACAAACGACTGCCAAATCGAGACTAAATCCTTTATTCAGGAACGAACGACTGCCAAATTGAGAGCAGAGCCTTCATTCATGAACGAACGACTGCCGAATCGAAACTGAAGCCTTTATTCAGGAACGAACGACTGCCAAATCGAGACTAAAGCCGTTATTCATGAACGAACGACTGCCAAATCGAGACTAAAGCCTTTATTCAGGAACGAACGACTGCCAAATTGAGAGCAGAGCCTTCATTCATGAACGAACGACTGCCGAATCGAGACTAAAGCCTTTATTCAGGAACGAATGACTGCCAAATCGAGACTAAAGCCTTTATTCATGAACGATGAATGGTGAAAGGTGGCGGAGGGCGGTGAAGGGAAACGGTGGAAGACGGTGAAAGAAGGTCAAGGGCGGTGAAGAAAAACGGTTGAAGACGGTGAAGGACGGTGAAGGGCGGTCAAGGGAAACGGTGGAAAATGGTGAAAGGCGGTGAAGGGCGGTGAAGGGAAACGGTGAAAAACGGTGAAAGACGGTGAAGGGCGGTGGAGGAAAACGGTGGAAAACGGTGATAGGCGGTGAAGGGAAACGGTGGAAAACGGTGAAAGGCGGTGAAAGGTGGTGAAGGGAAACGGTGAAGGACGGTGAAAGACGGTGAAGGGCGGTGAAGGGAAACGGTGAAAAACGGTGAAAGGCGGTGAAGGGAAGCGGTGGAAAACGGTGAAAGGTGGTGAAGGGAAACGGTGAAGAACGGTGAAAGGCGATGAAGGGAAACGGTGGAAAACGGTGAAGGGCGGTGAAGGGAAACGGTGAAGAACGGTGAAAGGCGGTGAAGGGAAACGGTGGAAAACGGTGAAGGGCGGTGAAGGAAAACGGTAAAGAACGGTGAAAGGCGGTGAAGGGAAACGGTGGAAAACGGTGAAGGGCGGTGAAGGGAAACGGTGGAAAACGGTGAAAGGCGATGAAGGGAAACGGTGGAGGACGGTGAAAGACGGTGAAGGGTGGTGAAGGGAAACGGTGAAAAATGGTGAAAGACGGTGAAGGGCGGTGAAGGGAAACGGTGGAAAACGGTGAAAGACGGTCAAGGGTGGTGAAGGGAAACGGTGGAGGACGGTGAAAGACGGTGAAGGGAAACGGTGGAAAATGGTGAAGGGCGGTGAACGCAAACGGCGGAAAATGGTGAGAGGCGGTGAACGACTGCCAAATCGAGACTAGAGCCTTTTTTCAGGAACGAACGACTGTCAAATCGAAAGCAGAGCCTTCATTCATGAACGAACGACTGCCGAATCGAAACTGAAGCCTTTATTCAGGAACGAACGACTGCCAAATCGAGACTAGAGCCGTTATTCATGAACGAACGACTGCCAAATCGAGACTAAAGCCTTTATTCAGGAACGAACGACTGCCAAATTGAGAGCAGAGCCTTCATTCATGAACGAACGACTGCCGAATCGAGACTAAAGCCTTTATTCAGGAACGAATGACTGCCAAATCGAGACTAGGGCCTTGTTTCATAAACGAGCGACGGCCAAATCGAGACTAGAGCCTTTATTCAGGAACGAACGACTGCCAAATCGAGAGCAAAGCTTTCATTCATGAACGAATGACTGCCAAATCGAGACTAGAGCCTTTATTTAGGAACGAACCACTGCCAAATCCAGACTAGAGCCTTTTTTCAGGAACAAACGACTGCCAAATCGAGACTAAATCCTTTATTCAGGAACGAACGACTGCCAAATTGAGAGCAGAGCCTTCATTCATGAACGAACGACTGCCGAATCGAAACTGAAGCCTTTATTCAGGAACGAACGACTGCCAAATCGAGACTAAAGCCGTTATTCATGAACGAACGACTGCCAAATCGAGACTAAAGCCTTTATTCAGGAACGAACGACTGCCAAATTGAGAGCAGAGCCTTCATTCATGAACGAACGACTGCCGAATCGAGACTAAAGCCTTTATTCAGGAACGAATGACTGCCAAATCGAGACTAAAGCCTTTATTCATGAACGATGAATGGTGAAAGGTGGCGGAGGGCGGTGAAGGGAAACGGTGGAAGACGGTGAAAGAAGGTCAAGGGCGGTGAAGAAAAACGGTTGAAGACGGTGAAGGACGGTGAAGGGCGGTCAAGGGAAACGGTGGAAAATGGTGAAAGGCGGTGAAGGGCGGTGAAGGGAAACGGTGAAAAACGGTGAAAGACGGTGAAGGGCGGTGGAGGAAAACGGTGGAAAACGGTGATAGGCGGTGAAGGGAAACGGTGGAAAACGGTGAAAGGCGGTGAAAGGTGGTGAAGGGAAACGGTGAAGGACGGTGAAAGACGGTGAAGGGCGGTGAAGGGAAACGGTGAAAAACGGTGAAAGGCGGTGAAGGGAAGCGGTGGAAAACGGTGAAAGGTGGTGAAGGGAAACGGTGAAGAACGGTGAAAGGCGATGAAGGGAAACGGTGGAAAACGGTGAAGGGCGGTGAAGGGAAACGGTGAAGAACGGTGAAAGGCGGTGAAGGGAAACGGTGGAAAACGGTGAAGGGCGGTGAAGGAAAACGGTAAAGAACGGTGAAAGGCGGTGAAGGGAAACGGTGGAAAACGGTGAAGGGCGGTGAAGGGAAACGGTGGAAAACGGTGAAAGGCGATGAAGGGAAACGGTGGAGGACGGTGAAAGACGGTGAAGGGTGGTGAAGGGAAACGGTGAAAAATGGTGAAAGACGGTGAAGGGCGGTGAAGGGAAACGGTGGAAAACGGTGAAAGACGGTCAAGGGTGGTGAAGGGAAACGGTGGAGGACGGTGAAAGACGGTGAAGGGAAACGGTGGAAAATGGTGAAGGGCGGTGAACGCAAACGGCGGAAAATGGTGAGAGGCGGTGAACGACTGCCAAATCGAGACTAGAGCCTTTTTTCAGGAACGAACGACTGTCAAATCGAAAGCAGAGCCTTCATTCATGAACGAACGACTGCCGAATCGAAACTGAAGCCTTTATTCAGGAACGAACGACTGCCAAATCGAGACTAGAGCCGTTATTCATGAACGAACGACTGCCAAATCGAGACTAAAGCCTTTATTCAGGAACGAACGACTGCCAAATTGAGAGCAGAGCCTTCATTCATGAACGAACGACTGCCGAATCGAGACTAAAGCCTTTATTCAGGAACGAATGACTGCCAAATCGAGACTAGGGCCTTGTTTCATAAACGAGCGACGGCCAAATCGAGACTAGAGCCTTTATTCAGGAACGAACGACTGCCAAATCGAGAGCAAAGCTTTCATTCATGAACGAATGACTGCCAAATCGAGACTAGAGCCTTTATTTAGGAACGAACCACTGCCAAATCCAGACTAGAGCCTTTTTTCAGGAACAAACGACTGCCAAATCGAGACTAAATCCTTTATTCAGGAACGAACGACTGCCAAATTGAGAGCAGAGCCTTCATTCATGAACGAACGACTGCCGAATCGAAACTGAAGCCTTTATTCAGGAACGAACGACTGCCAAATCGAGACTAAAGCCGTTATTCATGAACGAACGACTGCCAAATCGAGACTAAAGCCTTTATTCAGGAACGAACGACTGCCAAATTGAGAGCAGAGCCTTCATTCATGAACGAACGACTGCCGAATCGAGACTAAAGCCTTTATTCAGGAACGAATGACTGCCAAATCGAGACTAAAGCCTTTATTCATGAACGATGAATGGTGAAAGGTGGCGGAGGGCGGTGAAGGGAAACGGTGGAAGACGGTGAAAGAAGGTCAAGGGCGGTGAAGAAAAACGGTTGAAGACGGTGAAGGACGGTGAAGGGCGGTCAAGGGAAACGGTGGAAAATGGTGAAAGGCGGTGAAGGGCGGTGAAGGGAAACGGTGAAAAACGGTGAAAGACGGTGAAGGGCGGTGGAGGAAAACGGTGGAAAACGGTGATAGGCGGTGAAGGGAAACGGTGGAAAACGGTGAAAGGCGGTGAAAGGTGGTGAAGGGAAACGGTGAAGGACGGTGAAAGACGGTGAAGGGCGGTGAAGGGAAACGGTGAAAAACGGTGAAAGGCGGTGAAGGGAAGCGGTGGAAAACGGTGAAAGGTGGTGAAGGGAAACGGTGAAGAACGGTGAAAGGCGATGAAGGGAAACGGTGGAAAACGGTGAAGGGCGGTGAAGGGAAACGGTGAAGAACGGTGAAAGGCGGTGAAGGGAAACGGTGGAAAACGGTGAAGGGCGGTGAAGGAAAACGGTAAAGAACGGTGAAAGGCGGTGAAGGGAAACGGTGGAAAACGGTGAAGGGCGGTGAAGGGAAACGGTGGAAAACGGTGAAAGGCGATGAAGGGAAACGGTGGAGGACGGTGAAAGACGGTGAAGGGTGGTGAAGGGAAACGGTGAAAAATGGTGAAAGACGGTGAAGGGCGGTGAAGGGAAACGGTGGAAAACGGTGAAAGACGGTCAAGGGTGGTGAAGGGAAACGGTGGAGGACGGTGAAAGACGGTGAAGGGAAACGGTGGAAAATGGTGAAGGGCGGTGAACGCAAACGGCGGAAAATGGTGAGAGGCGGTGAACGACTGCCAAATCGAGACTAGAGCCTTTTTTCAGGAACGAACGACTGTCAAATCGAAAGCAGAGCCTTCATTCATGAACGAACGACTGCCGAATCGAAACTGAAGCCTTTATTCAGGAACGAACGACTGCCAAATCGAGACTAGAGCCGTTATTCATGAACGAACGACTGCCAAATCGAGAC
The DNA here is from genome assembly GCA_963992785.1 of Tenthredo livida. Taxonomy (NCBI): domain Eukaryota; kingdom Metazoa; phylum Arthropoda; class Insecta; order Hymenoptera; family Tenthredinidae; genus Tenthredo; species Tenthredo livida. The sequence goes on along the minus strand of OZ023071.1, from coordinate 3,995,310 downwards.
TAAAGCCTTTATTCAGGAACGAACGACTGCCAAATTGAGAGCAGAGCCTTCATTCATGAACGAACGACTGCCGAATCGAGACTAAAGCCTTTATTCAGGAACGAATGACTGCCAAATCGAGACTAGGGCCTTGTTTCATAAACGAGCGACGGCCAAATCGAGACTAGAGCCTTTATTCAGGAACGAACGACTGCCAAATCGAGAGCAAAGCTTTCATTCATGAACGAATGACTGCCAAATCGAGACTAGAGCCTTTATTTAGGAACGAACCATTGCCAAATCCAGACTAAAGCCTTTTTTCAGGAACAAACGACTGCCAAATCGAGACTAAATCCTTTATTCAGGAACGAACGACTGCCAAATTGAGAGCAGAGCCTTCATTCATGAACGAACGACTGCCGAATCGAAACTGAAGCCTTTATTCAGGAACGAACGACTGCCAAATCGAGACTAAAGCCGTTATTCATGAACGAACGACTGCCAAATCGAGACTAAAGCCTTTATTCAGGAACGAACGACTGCCAAATTGAGAGCAGAGCCTTCATTCATGAACGAACGACTGCCGAATCGAGACTAAAGCCTTTATTCAGGAACGAATGACTGCCAAATCGAGACTAAAGCCTTTATTCATGAACGATGAATGGTGAAAGGTGGCGGAGGGCGGTGAAGGGAAACGGTGGAAGACGGTGAAAGAAGGTCAAGGGCGGTGAAGAAAAACGGTTGAAGACGGTGAAGGACGGTGAAGGGCGGTCAAGGGAAACGGTGGAAAATGGTGAAAGGCGGTGAAGGGCGGTGAAGGGAAACGGTGAAAAACGGTGAAAGACGGTGAAGGGCGGTGGAGGAAAACGGTGGAAAACGGTGATAGGCGGTGAAGGGAAACGGTGGAAAACGGTGAAAGGCGGTGAAAGGTGGTGAAGGGAAACGGTGAAGGACGGTGAAAGACGGTGAAGGGCGGTGAAGGGAAACGGTGAAAAACGGTGAAAGGCGGTGAAGGGAAGCGGTGGAAAACGGTGAAAGGTGGTGAAGGGAAACGGTGAAGAACGGTGAAAGGCGATGAAGGGAAACGGTGGAAAACGGTGAAGGGCGGTGAAGGGAAACGGTGAAGAACGGTGAAAGGCGGTGAAGGGAAACGGTGGAAAACGGTGAAGGGCGGTGAAGGAAAACGGTAAAGAACGGTGAAAGGCGGTGAAGGGAAACGGTGGAAAACGGTGAAGGGCGGTGAAGGGAAACGGTGGAAAACGGTGAAAGGCGATGAAGGGAAACGGTGGAGGACGGTGAAAGACGGTGAAGGGTGGTGAAGGGAAACGGTGAAAAATGGTGAAAGACGGTGAAGGGCGGTGAAGGGAAACGGTGGAAAACGGTGAAAGACGGTCAAGGGTGGTGAAGGGAAACGGTGGAGGACGGTGAAAGACGGTGAAGGGAAACGGTGGAAAATGGTGAAGGGCGGTGAACGCAAACGGCGGAAAATGGTGAGAGGCGGTGAACGACTGCCAAATCGAGACTAGAGCCTTTTTTCAGGAACGAACGACTGTCAAATCGACAGCAGAGCCTTCATTCATGAACGAACGACTGCCGAATCGAAACTGAAGCCTTTATTCAGGAACGAACGACTGCCAAATCGAGACTAGAGCCGTTATTCATGAACGAACGACTGCCAAATCGAGACTAAAGCCTTTATTCAGGAACGAACGACTGCCAAATTGAGAGCAGAGCCTTCATTCATGAACGAACGACTGCCGAATCGAGACTAAAGCCTTTATTCAGGAACGAATGACTGCCAAATCGAGACTAGGGCCTTGTTTCATAAACGAGCGACGGCCAAATCGAGACTAGAGCCTTTATTCAGGAACGAACGACTGCCAAATCGAGAGCAAAGCTTTCATTCATGAACGAATGACTGCCAAATCGAGACTAGAGCCTTTATTTAGGAACGAACCACTGCCAAATCCAGACTAGAGCCTTTTTTCAGGAACAAACGACTGCCAAATCGAGACTAAATCCTTTATTCAGGAACGAACGACTGCCAAATTGAGAGCAGAGCCTTCATTCATGAACGAACGACTGCCGAATCGAAACTGAAGCCTTTATTCAGGAACGAACGACTGCCAAATCGAGACTAAAGCCGTTATTCATGAACGAACGACTGCCAAATCGAGACTAAAGCCTTTATTCAGGAACGAACGACTGCCAAATTGAGAGCAGAGCCTTCATTCATGAACGAACGACTGCCGAATCGAGACTAAAGCCTTTATTCAGGAACGAATGACTGCCAAATCGAGACTAAAGCCTTTATTCATGAACGATGAATGGTGAAAGGTGGCGGAGGGCGGTGAAGGGAAACGGTGGAAGACGGTGAAAGAAGGTCAAGGGCGGTGAAGAAAAACGGTTGAAGACGGTGAAGGACGGTGAAGGGCGGTCAAGGGAAACGGTGGAAAATGGTGAAAGGCGGTGAAGGGCGGTGAAGGGAAACGGTGAAAAACGGTGAAAGACGGTGAAGGGCGGTGGAGGAAAACGGTGGAAAACGGTGATAGGCGGTGAAGGGAAACGGTGGAAAACGGTGAAAGGCGGTGAAAGGTGGTGAAGGGAAACGGTGAAGGACGGTGAAAGACGGTGAAGGGCGGTGAAGGGAAACGGTGAAAAACGGTGAAAGGCGGTGAAGGGAAGCGGTGGAAAACGGTGAAAGGTGGTGAAGGGAAACGGTGAAGAACGGTGAAAGGCGATGAAGGGAAACGGTGGAAAACGGTGAAGGGCGGTGAAGGGAAACGGTGAAGAACGGTGAAAGGCGGTGAAGGGAAACGGTGGAAAACGGTGAAGGGCGGTGAAGGAAAACGGTAAAGAACGGTGAAAGGCGGTGAAGGGAAACGGTGGAAAACGGTGAAGGGCGGTGAAGGGAAACGGTGGAAAACGGTGAAAGGCGATGAAGGGAAACGGTGGAGGACGGTGAAAGACGGTGAAGGGTGGTGAAGGGAAACGGTGAAAAATGGTGAAAGACGGTGAAGGGCGGTGAAGGGAAACGGTGGAAAACGGTGAAAGACGGTCAAGGGTGGTGAAGGGAAACGGTGGAGGACGGTGAAAGACGGTGAAGGGAAACGGTGGAAAATGGTGAAGGGCGGTGAACGCAAACGGCGGAAAATGGTGAGAGGCGGTAAACGACTGCCAAATCGAGACTAGAGCCTTTTTTCAGGAACGAACGACTGTCAAATCGAAAGCAGAGCCTTCATTCATGAACGAACGACTGCCGAATCGAAACTGAAGCCTTTATTCAGGAACGAACGACTGCCAAATCGAGACTAGAGCCGTTATTCATGAACGAACGACTGCCAAATCGAGACTAAAGCCTTTATTCAGGAACGAACGACTGCCAAATTGAGAGCAGAGCCTTCATTCATGAACGAACGACTGCCGAATCGAGACTAAAGCCTTTATTCAGGAACGAATGACTGCCAAATCGAGACTAGGGCCTTGTTTCATAAACGAGCGACGGCCAAATCGAGACTAGAGCCTTTATTCAGGAACGAACGACTGCCAAATCGAGAGCAAAGCTTTCATTCATGAACGAATGACTGCCAAATCGAGACTAGAGCCTTTATTTAGGAACGAACCACTGCCAAATCCAGACTAGAGCCTTTTTTCAGGAACAAACGACTGCCAAATCGAGACTAAATCCTTTATTCAGGAACGAACGACTGCCAAATTGAGAGCAGAGCCTTCATTCATGAACGAACGACTGCCGAATCGAAACTGAAGCCTTTATTCAGGAACGAACGACTGCCAAATCGAGACTAAAGCCGTTATTCATGAACGAACGACTGCCAAATCGAGACTAAAGCCTTTATTCAGGAACGAACGACTGCCAAATTGAGAGCAGAGCCTTCATTCATGAACGAACGACTGCCGAATCGAGACTAAAGCCTTTATTCAGGAACGAATGACTGCCAAATCGAGACTAAAGCCTTTATTCATGAACGATGAATGGTGAAAGGTGGCGGAGGGCGGTGAAGGGAAACGGTGGAAGACGGTGAAAGAAGGTCAAGGGCGGTGAAGAAAAACGGTTGAAGACGGTGAAGGACGGTGAAGGGCGGTCAAGGGAAACGGTGGAAAATGGTGAAAGGCGGTGAAGGGCGGTGAAGGGAAACGGTGAAAAACGGTGAAAGACGGTGAAGGGCGGTGGAGGAAAACGGTGGAAAACGGTGATAGGCGGTGAAGGGAAACGGTGGAAAACGGTGAAAGGCGGTGAAAGGTGGTGAAGGGAAACGGTGAAGGACGGTGAAAGACGGTGAAGGGCGGTGAAGGGAAACGGTGAAAAACGGTGAAAGGCGGTGAAGGGAAGCGGTGGAAAACGGTGAAAGGTGGTGAAGGGAAACGGTGAAGAACGGTGAAAGGCGATGAAGGGAAACGGTGGAAAACGGTGAAGGGCGGTGAAGGGAAACGGTGAAGAACGGTGAAAGGCGGTGAAGGGAAACGGTGGAAAACGGTGAAGGGCGGTGAAGGAAAACGGTAAAGAACGGTGAAAGGCGGTGAAGGGAAACGGTGGAAAACGGTGAAGGGCGGTGAAGGGAAACGGTGGAAAACGGTGAAAGGCGATGAAGGGAAACGGTGGAGGACGGTGAAAGACGGTGAAGGGTGGTGAAGGGAAACGGTGAAAAATGGTGAAAGACGGTGAAGGGCGGTGAAGGGAAACGGTGGAAAACGGTGAAAGACGGTCAAGGGTGGTGAAGGGAAACGGTGGAGGACGGTGAAAGACGGTGAAGGGAAACGGTGGAAAATGGTGAAGGGCGGTGAACGCAAACGGCGGAAAATGGTGAGAGGCGGTGAACGACTGCCAAATCGAGACTAGAGCCTTTTTTCAGGAACGAACGACTGTCAAATCGAAAGCAGAGCCTTCATTCATGAACGAACGACTGCCGAATCGAAACTGAAGCCTTTATTCAGGAACGAACGACTGCCAAATCGAGACTAGAGCCGTTATTCATGAACGAACGACTGCCAAATCGAGACTAAAGCCTTTATTCAGGAACGAACGACTGCCAAATTGAGAGCAGAGCCTTCATTCATGAACGAACGACTGCCGAATCGAGACTAAAGCCTTTATTCAGGAACGAATGACTGCCAAATCGAGACTAGGGCCTTGTTTCATAAACGAGCGACGGCCAAATCGAGACTAGAGCCTTTATTCAGGAACGAACGACTGCCAAATCGAGAGCAAAGCTTTCATTCATGAACGAATGACTGCCAAATCGAGACTAGAGCCTTTATTTAGGAACGAACCACTGCCAAATCCAGACTAGAGCCTTTTTTCAGGAACAAACGACTGCCAAATCGAGACTAAATCCTTTATTCAGGAACGAACGACTGCCAAATTGAGAGCAGAGCCTTCATTCATGAACGAACGACTGCCGAATCGAAACTGAAGCCTTTATTCAGGAACGAACGACTGCCAAATCGAGACTAAAGCCGTTATTCATGAACGAACGACTGCCAAATCGAGACTAAAGCCTTTATTCAGGAACGAACGACTGCCAAATTGAGAGCAGAGCCTTCATTCATGAACGAACGACTGCCGAATCGAGACTAAAGCCTTTATTCAGGAACGAATGACTGCCAAATCGAGACTAAAGCCTTTATTCATGAACGATGAATGGTGAAAGGTGGCGGAGGGCGGTGAAGGGAAACGGTGGAAGACGGTGAAAGAAGGTCAAGGGCGGTGAAGAAAAACGGTTGAAGACGGTGAAGGACGGTGAAGGGCGGTCAAGGGAAACGGTGGAAAATGGTGAAAGGCGGTGAAGGGCGGTGAAGGGAAACGGTGAAAAACGGTGAAAGACGGTGAAGGGCGGTGGAGGAAAACGGTGGAAAACGGTGATAGGCGGTGAAGGGAAACGGTGGAAAACGGTGAAAGGCGGTGAAAGGTGGTGAAGGGAAACGGTGAAGGACGGTGAAAGACGGTGAAGGGCGGTGAAGGGAAACGGTGAAAAACGGTGAAAGGCGGTGAAGGGAAGCGGTGGAAAACGGTGAAAGGTGGTGAAGGGAAACGGTGAAGAACGGTGAAAGGCGATGAAGGGAAACGGTGGAAAACGGTGAAGGGCGGTGAAGGGAAACGGTGAAGAACGGTGAAAGGCGGTGAAGGGAAACGGTGGAAAACGGTGAAGGGCGGTGAAGGAAAACGGTAAAGAACGGTGAAAGGCGGTGAAGGGAAACGGTGGAAAACGGTGAAGGGCGGTGAAGGGAAACGGTGGAAAACGGTGAAAGGCGATGAAGGGAAACGGTGGAGGACGGTGAAAGACGGTGAAGGGTGGTGAAGGGAAACGGTGAAAAATGGTGAAAGACGGTGAAGGGCGGTGAAGGGAAACGGTGGAAAACGGTGAAAGACGGTCAAGGGTGGTGAAGGGAAACGGTGGAGGACGGTGAAAGACGGTGAAGGGAAACGGTGGAAAATGGTGAAGGTCGGTGAACGCAAACGGCGGAAAATGGTGAGAGGCGGTGAACGACTGCCAAATCGAGACTAGAGCCTTTTTTCAGGAACGAACGACTGTCAAATCGAAAGCAGAGCCTTCATTCATGAACGAACGACTGCCGAATCGAAACTGAAGCCTTTATTCAGGAACGAACGACTGCCAAATCGAGACTAGAGCCGTTATTCATGAACGAACGACTGCCAAATCGAGACTAAAGCCTTTATTCAGGAACGAACGACTGCCAAATTGAGAGCAGAGCCTTCATTCATGAACGAACGACTGCCGAATCGAGACTAAAGCCTTTATTCAGGAACGAATGACTGCCAAATCGAGACTAGGGCCTTGTTTCATAAACGAGCGACGGCCAAATCGAGACTAGAGCCTTTATTCAGGAACGAACGACTGCCAAATCGAGAGCAAAGCTTTCATTCATGAACGAATGACTGCCAAATCGAGACTAGAGCCTTTATTTAGGAACGAACCACTGCCAAATCCAGACTAGAGCCTTTTTTCAGGAACAAACGACTGCCAAATCGAGACTAAATCCTTTATTCAGGAACGAACGACTGCCAAATTGAGAGCAGAGCCTTCATTCATGAACGAACGACTGCCGAATCGAAACTGAAGCCTTTATTCAGGAACGAACGACTGCCAAATCGAGACTAAAGCCGTTATTCATGAACGAACGACTGCCAAATCGAGACTAAAGCCTTTATTCAGGAACGAACGACTGCCAAATTGAGAGCAGAGCCTTCATTCATGAACGAACGACTGCCGAATCGAGACTAAAGCCTTTATTCAGGAACGAATGACTGCCAAATCGAGACTAAAGCCTTTATTCATGAACGATGAATGGTGAAAGGTGGCGGAGGGCGGTGAAGGGAAACGGTGGAAGACGGTGAAAGAAGGTCAAGGGCGGTGAAGAAAAACGGTTGAAGACGGTGAAGGACGGTGAAGGGCGGTCAAGGGAAACGGTGGAAAATGGTGAAAGGCGGTGAAGGGCGGTGAAGGGAAACGGTGAAAAACGGTGAAAGACGGTGAAGGGCGGTGGAGGAAAACGGTGGAAAACGGTGATAGGCGGTGAAGGGAAACGGTGGAAAACGGTGAAAGGCGGTGAAAGGTGGTGAAGGGAAACGGTGAAGGACGGTGAAAGACGGTGAAGGGCGGTGAAGGGAAACGGTGAAAAACGGTGAAAGGCGGTGAAGGGAAGCGGTGGAAAACGGTGAAAGGTGGTGAAGGGAAACGGTGAAGAACGGTGAAAGGCGATGAAGGGAAACGGTGGAAAACGGTGAAGGGCGGTGAAGGGAAACGGTGAAGAACGGTGAAAGGCGGTGAAGGGAAACGGTGGAAAACGGTGAAGGGCGGTGAAGGAAAACGGTAAAGAACGGTGAAAGGCGGTGAAGGGAAACGGTGGAAAACGGTGAAGGGCGGTGAAGGGAAACGGTGGAAAACGGTGAAAGGCGATGAAGGGAAACGGTGGAGGACGGTGAAAGACGGTGAAGGGTGGTGAAGGGAAACGGTGAAAAATGGTGAAAGACGGTGAAGGGCGGTGAAGGGAAACGGTGGAAAACGGTGAAAGACGGTCAAGGGTGGTGAAGGGAAACGGTGGAGGACGGTGAAAGACGGTGAAGGGAAACGGTGGAAAATGGTGAAGGGCGGTGAACGCAAACGGCGGAAAATGGTGAGAGGCGGTGAACGACTGCCAAATCGAGACTAGAGCCTTTTTTCAGGAACGAACGACTGTCAAATCGAAAGCAGAGCCTTCATTCATGAACGAACGACTGCCGAATCGAAACTGAAGCCTTTATTCAGGAACGAACGACTGCCAAATCGAGACTAGAGCCGTTATTCATGAACGAACGACTGCCAAATCGAGACTAAAGCCTTTATTCAGGAACGAACGACTGCCAAATTGAGAGCAGAGCCTTCATTCATGAACGAACGACTGCCGAATCGAGACTAAAGCCTTTATTCAGGAACGAATGACTGCCAAATCGAGACTAGGGCCTTGTTTCATAAACGAGCGACGGCCAAATCGAGACTAGAGCCTTTATTCAGGAACGAACGACTGCCAAATCGAGAGCAAAGCTTTCATTCATGAACGAATGACTGCCAAATCGAGACTAGAGCCTTTATTTAGGAACGAACCACTGCCAAATCCAGACTAGAGCCTTTTTTCAGGAACAAACGACTGCCAAATCGAGACTAAATCCTTTATTCAGGAACGAACGACTGCCAAATTGAGAGCAGAGCCTTCATTCATGAACGAACGACTGCCGAATCGAAACTGAAGCCTTTATTCAGGAACGAACGACTGCCAAATCGAGACTAAAGCCGTTATTCATGAACGAACGACTGCCAAATCGAGACTAAAGCCTTTATTCAGGAACGAACGACTGCCAAATTGAGAGCAGAGCCTTCATTCATGAACGAACGACTGCCGAATCGAGACTAAAGCCTTTATTCAGGAACGAATGACTGCCAAATCGAGACTAAAGCCTTTATTCATGAACGATGAATTGTGAAAGGTGGCGGAGGGCGGTGAAGGGAAACGGTGGAAGACGGTGAAAGAAGGTCAAGGGCGGTGAAGAAAAACGGTTGAAGACGGTGAAGGACGGTGAAGGGCGGTCAAGGGAAACGGTGGAAAATGGTGAAAGGCGGTGAAGGGCGGTGAAGGGAAACGGTGAAAAACGGTGAAAGACGGTGAAGGGCGGTGGAGGAAAACGGTGGAAAACGGTGATAGGCGGTGAAGGGAAACGGTGGAAAACGGTGAAAGGCGGTGAAAGGTGGTGAAGGGAAACGGTGAAGGACGGTGAAAGACGGTGAAGGGCGGTGAAGGGAAACGGTGAAAAACGGTGAAAGGCGGTGAAGGGAAGCGGTGGAAAACGGTGAAAGGTGGTGAAGGGAAACGGTGAAGAACGGTGAAAGGCGATGAAGGGAAACGGTGGAAAACGGTGAAGGGCGGTGAAGGGAAACGGTGAAGAACGGTGAAAGGCGGTGAAGGGAAACGGTGGAAAACGGTGAAGGGCGGTGAAGGAAAACGGTAAAGAACGGTGAAAGGCGGTGAAGGGAATCGGTGGAAAACGGTGAAGGGCGGTGAAGGGAAACGGTGGAAAACGGTGAAAGGCGATGAAGGGAAACGGTGGAGGACGGTGAAAGACGGTGAAGGGTGGTGAAGGGAAACGGTGAAAAATGGTGAAAGACGGTGAAGGGCGGTGAAGGGAAACGGTGGAAAACGGTGAAAGACGGTCAAGGGTGGTGAAGGGAAACGGTGGAGGACGGTGAAAGACGGTGAAGGGAAACGGTGGAAAATGGTGAAGGGCGGTGAACGCAAACGGCGGAAAATGGTGAGAGGCGGTGAACGACTGCCAAATCGAGACTAGAGCCTTTTTTCAGGAACGAACGACTGTCAAATCGAAAGCAGAGCCTTCATTCATGAACGAACGACTGCCGAATCGAAACTGAAGCCTTTATTCAGGAACGAACGACTGCCAAATCGAGACTAGAGCCGTTATTCATGAACGAACGACTGCCAAATCGAGACTAAAGCCTTTATTCAGGAACGAACGACTGCCAAATTGAGAGCAGAGCCTTCATTCATGAACGAACGACTGCCGAATCGAGACTAAAGCCTTTATTCAGGAACGAATGACTGCCAAATCGAGACTAGGGCCTTGTTTCATAAACGAGCGACGGCCAAATCGAGACTAGAGCCTTTATTCAGGAACGAACGACTGCCAAATCGAGAGCAAAGCTTTCATTCATGAACGAATGACTGCCAAATCGAGACTAGAGCCTTTATTTAGGAACGAACCACTGCCAAATCCAGACTAGAGCCTTTTTTCAGGAACAAACGACTGCCAAATCGAGACTAAATCCTTTATTCAGGAACGAACGACTGCCAAATTGAGAGCAGAGCCTTCATTCATGAACGAACGACTGCCGAATCGAAACTGAAGCCTTTATTCAGGAACGAACGACTGCCAAATCGAGACTAAAGCCGTTATTCATGAACGAACGACTGCCAAATCGAGACTAAAGCCTTTATTCAGGAACGAACGACTGCCAAATTGAGAGCAGAGCCTTCATTCATGAACGAACGACTGCCGAATCGAGACTAAAGCCTTTATTCAGGAACGAATGACTGCCAAATCGAGACTAAAGCCTTTATTCATGAACGATGAATGGTGAAAGGTGGCGGAGGGCGGTGAAGGGAAACGGTGGAAGACGGTGAAAGAAGGTCAAGGGCGGTGAAGAAAAACGGTTGAAGACGGTGAAGGACGGTGAAGGGCGGTCAAGGGAAACGGTGGAAAATGGTGAAAGGCGGTGAAGGGCGGTGAAGGGAAACGGTGAAAAACGGTGAAAGACGGTGAAGGGCGGTGGAGGAAAACGGTGGAAAACGGTGATAGGCGGTGAAGGGAAACGGTGGAAAACGGTGAAAGGCGGTGAAAGGTGGTGAAGGGAAACGGTGAAGGACGGTGAAAGACGGTGAAGGGCGGTGAAGGGAAACGGTGAAAAACGGTGAAAGGCGGTGAAGGGAAGCGGTGGAAAACGGTGAAAGGTGGTGAAGGGAAACGGTGAAGAACGGTGAAAGGCGATGAAGGGAAACGGTGGAAAACGGTGAAGGGCGGTGAAGGGAAACGGTGAAGAACGGTGAAAGGCGGTGAAGGGAAACGGTGGAAAACGGTGAAGGGCGGTGAAGGAAAACGGTAAAGAACGGTGAAAGGCGGTGAAGGGAAACGGTGGAAAACGGTGAAGGGCGGTGAAGGGAAACGGTGGAAAACGGTGAAAGGCGATGAAGGGAAACGGTGGAGGACGGTGAAAGACGGTGAAGGGTGGTGAAGGGAAACGGTGAAAAATGGTGAAAGACGGTGAAGGGCGGTGAAGGGAAACGGTGGAAAACGGTGAAAGACGGTCAAGGGTGGTGAAGGGAAACGGTGGAGGACGGTGAAAGACGGTGAAGGGAAACGGTGGAAAATGGTGAAGGGCGGTGAACGCAAACGGCGGAAAATGGTGAGAGGCGGTGAACGACTGCCAAATCGAGACTAGAGCCTTTTTTCAGGAACGAACGACTGTCAAATCGACAGCAGAGCCTTCATTCATGAACGAACGACTGCCGAATCGAAACTGAAGCCTTTATTCAGGAACGAACGACTGCCAAATCGAGACTAGAGCCGTTATTCATGAACGAACGACTGCCAAATCGAGACTAAAGCCTTTATTCAGGAACGAACGACTGCCAAATTGAGAGCAGAGCCTTCATTCATGAACGAACGACTGCCGAATCGAGACTAAAGCCTTTATTCAGGAACGAATGACTGCCAAATCGAGACTAGGGCCTTGTTTCATAAACGAGCGACGGCCAAATCGAGACTAGAGCCTTTATTCAGGAACGAACGACTGCCAAATCGAGAGCAAAGCTTTCATTCATGAACGAATGACTGCCAAATCGAGACTAGAGCCTTTATTTAGGAACGAACCACTGCCAAATCCAGACTAGAGCCTTTTTTCAGGAACAAACGACTGCCAAATCGAGACTAAATCCTTTATTCAGGAACGAACGACTGCCAAATTGAGAGCAGAGCCTTCATTCATGAACGAACGACTGCCGAATCGAAACTGAAGCCTTTATTCAGGAACGAACGACTGCCAAATCGAGACTAAAGCCGTTATTCATGAACGAACGACTGCCAAATCGAGACTAAAGCCTTTATTCAGGAACGAACGACTGCCAAATTGAGAGCAGAGCCTTCATTCATGAACGAACGACTGCCGAATCGAGACTAAAGCCTTTATTCAGGAACGAATGACTGCCAAATCGAGACTAAAGCCTTTATTCATGAACGATGAATGGTGAAAGGTGGCGGAGGGCGGTGAAGGGAAACGGTGGAAGACGGTGAAAGAAGGTCAAGGGCGGTGAAGAAAAACGGTTGAAGACGGTGAAGGACGGTGAAGGGCGGTCAAGGGAAACGGTGGAAAATGGTGAAAGGCGGTGAAGGGCGGTGAAGGGAAACGGTGAAAAACGGTGAAAGACGGTGAAGGGCGGTGGAGGAAAACGGTGGAAAACGGTGATAGGCGGTGAAGGGAAACGGTGGAAAACGGTGAAAGGCGGTGAAAGGTGGTGAAGGGAAACGGTGAAGGACGGTGAAAGACGGTGAAGGGCGGTGAAGGGAAACGGTGAAAAACGGTGAAAGGCGGTGAAGGGAAGCGGTGGAAAACGGTGAAAGGTGGTGAAGGGAAACGGTGAAGAACGGTGAAAGGCGATGAAGGGAAACGGTGGAAAACGGTGAAGGGCGGTGAAGGGAAACGGTGAAGAACGGTGAAAGGCGGTGAAGGGAAACGGTGGAAAACGGTGAAGGGCGGTGAAGGAAAACGGTAAAGAACGGTGAAAGGCGGTGAAGGGAAACGGTGGAAAACGGTGAAGGGCGGTGAAGGGAAACGGTGGAAAACGGTGAAAGGCGATGAAGGGAAACGGTGGAGGACGGTGAAAGACGGTGAAGGGTGGTGAAGGGAAACGGTGAAAAATGGTGAAAGACGGTGAAGGGCGGTGAAGGGAAACGGTGGAAAACGGTGAAAGACGGTCAAGGGTGGTGAAGGGAAACGGTGGAGGACGGTGAAAGACGGTGAAGGGAAACGGTGGAAAATGGTGAAGGGCGGTGAACGCAAACGGCGGAAAATGGTGAGAGGCGGTGAACGACTGCCAAATCGAGACTAGAGCCTTTTTTCAGGAACGAACGACTGTCAAATCGAAAGCAGAGCCTTCATTCATGAACGAACGACTGCCGAATCGAAACTGAAGCCTTTATTCAGGAACGAACGACTGCCAAATCGAGACTAGAGCCGTTATTCATGAACGAACGACTGCCAAATCGAGACTAAAGCCTTTATTCAGGAACGAACGACTGCCAAATTGAGAGCAGAGCCTTCATTCATGAACGAACGACTGCCGAATCGAGACTAAAGCCTTTATTCAGGAACGAATGACTGCCAAATCGAGACTAGGGCCTTGTTTCATAAACGAGCGACGGCCAAATCGAGACTAGAGCCTTTATTCAGGAACGAACGACTGCCAAATCGAGAGCAAAGCTTTCATTCATGAACGAATGACTGCCAAATCGAGACTAGAGCCTTTATTTAGGAACGAACCACTGCCAAATCCAGACTAGAGCCTTTTTTCAGGAACAAACGACTGCCAAATCGAGACTAAATCCTTTATTCAGGAACGAACGACTGCCAAATTGAGAGCAGAGCCTTCATTCATGAACGAACGACTGCCGAATCGAAACTGAAGCCTTTATTCAGGAACGAACGACTGCCAAATCGAGACTAAAGCCGTTATTCATGAACGAACGACTGCCAAATCGAGACTAAAGCCTTTATTCAGGAACGAACGACTGCCAAATTGAGAGCAGAGCCTTCATTCATGAACGAACGACTGCCGAATCGAGACTAAAGCCTTTATTCAGGAACGAATGACTGCCAAATCGAGACTAAAGCCTTTATTCATGAACGATGGATGGTGAAAGGTGGCGGAGGGCGGTGAAGGGAAACGGTGGAAGACGGTGAAAGAAGGTCAAGGGCGGTGAAGAAAAACGGTTGAAGACGGTGAAGGACGGTGAAGGGCGGTCAAGGGAAACGGTGGAAAATGGTGAAAGGCGGTGAAGGGCGGTGAAGGGAAACGGTGAAAAACGGTGAAAGACGGTGAAGGGCGGTGGAGGAAAACGGTGGAAAACGGTGATAGGCGGTGAAGGGAAACGGTGGAAAACGGTGAAAGGCGGTGAAAGGTGGTGAAGGGAAACGGTGAAGGACGGTGAAAGACGGTGAAGGGCGGTGAAGGGAAACGGTGAAAAACGGTGAAAGGCGGTGAAGGGAAGCGGTGGAAAACGGTGAAAGGTGGTGAAGGGAAACGGTGAAGAACGGTGAAAGGCGATGAAGGGAAACGGTGGAAAACGGTGAAGGGCGGTGAAGGGAAACGGTGAAGAACGGTGAAAGGCGGTGAAGGGAAACGGTGGAAAACGGTGAAGGGCGGTGAAGGAAAACGGTAAAGAACGGTGAAAGGCGGTGAAGGGAAACGGTGGAAAACGGTGAAGGGCGGTGAAGGGAAACGGTGGAAAACGGTGAAAGGCGATGAAGGGAAACGGTGGAGGACGGTGAAAGACGGTGAAGGGTGGTGAAGGGAAACGGTGAAAAATGGTGAAAGACGGTGAAGGGCGGTGAAGGGAAACGGTGGAAAACGGTGAAAGACGGTCAATGGTGGTGAAGGGAAACGGTGGAGGACGGTGAAAGACGGTGAAGGGAAACGGTGGAAAATGGTGAAGGGCGGTGAACGCAAACGGCGGAAAATGGTGAGAGGCGGTGAACGACTGCCAAATCGAGACTAGAGCCTTTTTTCAGGAACGAACGACTGTCAAATCGAAAGCAGAGCCTTCATTCATGAACGAACGACTGCCGAATCGAAACTGAAGCCTTTATTCAGGAACGAACGACTGCCAAATCGAGACTAGAGCCGTTATTCATGAACGAACGACTGCCAAATCGAGACTAAAGCCTTTATTCAGGAACGAACGACTGCCAAATTGAGAGCAGAGCCTTCATTCATGAACGAACGACTGCCGAATCGAGACTAAAGCCTTTATTCAGGAACGAATGACTGCCAAATCGAGACTAAAGCCTTTATTCATGAACGATGAATGGTGAAAGGTGGCGGAGGGCGGTGAAGGGAAACGGTGGAAGACGGTGAAAGAAGGTCAAGGGCGGTGAAGAAAAACGGTTGAAGACGGTGAAGGACGGTGAAGGGCGGTCAAGGGAAACGGTGGAAAATGGTGAAAGGCGGTGAAGGGCGGTGAAGGGAAACGGTGAAAAACGGTGAAAGACGGTGAAGGGCGGTGGAGGAAAACGGTGGAAAACGGTGATAGGCGGTGAAGGGAAACGGTGGAAAACGGTGAAAGGCGGTGAAAGGTGGTGAAGGGAAACGGTGAAGGACGGTGAAAGACGGTGAAGGGCGGTGAAGGGAAACGGTGAAAAACGGTGAAAGGCGGTGAAGGGAAGCGGTGGAAAACGGTGAAAGGTGGTGAAGGGAAACGGTGAAGAACGGTGAAAGGCGATGAAGGGAAACGGTGGAAAACGGTGAAGGGCGGTGAAGGGAAACGGTGAAGAACGGTGAAAGGCGGTGAAGGGAAACGGTGGAAAACGGTGAAGGGCGGTGAAGGAAAACGGTAAAGAACGGTGAAAGGCGGTGAAGGGAAACGGTGGAAAACGGTGAAGGGCGGTGAAGGGAAACGGTGGAAAACGGTGAAAGGCGATGAAGGGAAACGGTGGAGGACGGTGAAAGACGGTGAAGGGTGGTGAAGGGAAACGGTGAAAAATGGTGAAAGACGGTGAAGGGCGGTGAAGGGAAACGGTGGAAAACGGTGAAAGACGGTCAAGGGTGGTGAAGGGAAACGGTGGAGGACGGTGAAAGACGGTGAAGGGAAACGGTGGAAAATGGTGAAGGGCGGTGAACGCAAACGGCGGAAAATGGTGAGAGGCGGTGAACGACTGCCAAATCGAGACTAGAGCCTTTTTTCAGGAACGAACGACTGTCAAATCGAAAGCAGAGCCTTCATTCATGAACGAACGACTGACAGATCGAGAGGGGAGCCTTTATTCATGAACGAACGACTGCCAAATCGAGACTAGGGCCTTTTTTCAAGAACGAACGACTGCCAAATAGAGAGCAGAGCCTTTATTCATAAACGAACGACTGCCAGATCAAGAGGGGAGCCTTTATTCATGAACGAACGACTGCCGAATCGAGACTAGGGCCTTTTTTCATGTACGAACGACTGCCAAATCGAGAGCAGAGCCTTTACTCATAAACGAACGACTGCCAAATCGAGACTAGAGCCTTTATTCATGAACGAACGACTGCCAAATCTAGACTAGGGCCTTTTTTTACGTACGAACTACTGCCAAATCGAGAGCAAAGCCTTTATTCATAAACGAACGACTGCCAAATCGAGACTAGGGCCTTTTTTTATGTACGAACTACTGCCAAATCGAGAGCAGAGCCTTTATTCATAAACGAACGACTGCCAAATCGAGACTAGGGCCTTGTCTCATGAACGAACGACGGCCAAATCGAGACTAGAGCCTTTATTCAGGAACGAACGACTGCCAAATCGAGAGCAAATCTTTCATCCATGAACGAACGACTGCCGAATCGAGACTAGAGCCTTTATTTCGGAACGAACGACTGCCAAATCCAGACTAGAGCCTTTCTTCAGGAACAAACGACTGCCAAATCGAGACGAGAGCCTTTTTTCATGAACGAACGACTGCCGAATCGAGACTAGCGCCTTTTTTTTATATACGGACTACTGCCAAATCGAGAGCAGAGCCTTTATTCATAAACGAACCACTGCCAAATCGAGACTAGGGCCTTGTTTCATAAACGAGCGACGGCCAAATCGAGACGAGAGCCTTTATTCAGGAACGAACGACTGCCAAATCCAGACTAGAGCCTTTTTTCAGGAACAAACGACTGCCAAATCGAGACTAAAGCCTTTATTCAGGAACGAACGACTGCCAAATTGAGAGCAGAGCCTTCATTCATGAACGAATGACTGCCGAATCGAAACTGAAGCCTTTATTCAGGAACGAACGACTGTTAAATCGAGACTAGCGCATTTTTTTTATATACGGACTACTGCCAAATCGAGAGCAGAGCCTTTATTCATAAACGAACGACTGCCAAATCGAGACTAGGGCCTTGTTTCATAAACGAGCGACGGCCAAATCGAGACAAGAGCCTTTATTCAGGAACGAACGACTGCCAAATCGAGAGCAAAGCTTTCATTCATGAACGAACGACTGTCAAATCGATACTGGAGCCTTTATTTAGGAACGAACGACTGCCAAATCCAGACTAGAGCCTTTTTTCAGGAACAAACGACTGCAAAATCGAGACTAAAGCCTTTATTCAGGAACGAACGACTGCCAAATTGAGAGCAGAGCCTTCATTCATGAACGAACGACTGCCGAATCGAGACTAAAGCCTTTATTCAGGAACGAACGACTGCCAAATCGAGACTAAAGCCTTTATTCATGAACGATGAATGGTGGAAGGTGGCGGAGGGCGGTGAAGGGAAACGGTGGAAGACGGTGAAAGAAGGTCAAGGGCGGTGAAGAAAAACGGTGGAAGACGGTGAAGGACGGTGAAGGGCGGTGAAGGGAAACGGTGGAAAATGGTGAAAGGCGGTGAAGGGCGGTGAAGGGAAACGGTGGAGAACGGTGAAAGACGGTAAAGGGCGGTGAAGGGAAACGGTGGAGGACGGTGAAAGACGGTGAAGGGTGGTGAAGGGAAACGGTGAAAAACGGTGAAGGGTGGTGACGGGAAACGGTGGAAAACGGTGAAAGACGGTCGAGGGTGGTGAAGGGAAACGGTGGAAAACGGTGAAAGACGGTGAAGGGCGGTGGAGGAAAACGGTGGAAAACGGTGATAGGCGGTGAAGGGAAACGGTGGAAAACAGTGAAAGACGGTAAAGGGCGGTGAAGGGAAACGATCGAAAATGGTGAAAGGCGGTGAAGGGAAACGGTGGAAAACGGAGAAGGGCGGTGAAGGGAAACGGTGAAAATCGGTGAAAGACGGTGAAGGGCGGTGGAGGAAAACGGTGGAAAACGGTGAAAGACGGTCAAGGGTGGTGAAGGGAAACGGTTGAGGACGTTGAAAGACGGTGAAGGGTGGAGCACGGTGAAGGGCGGTGAAGGCAAACGGCGGAAAATGGTGAGAGGCGGTGAACGACTGCCAAATCGAGACTAAAGCCTTTTTTCAGGAACGAACGACTGTCAAATCGAGAGCAGAGCTTTCATTCATGAACGAACGACTGACAGATCGAGAGGGGAGCCTTTATTCATGAACGAACGACTGCCAAATCGAGACTAGGGCCTTTTTTCAAGAATGAACGACTGCCAAATAAAGAGCAGAGCCTTTATTCATAAACGAACGACTGCCAGATCAAGAGGGGAGCCTTTACTCATGAACGAACGACTGCCGAATCGAGACTAAGGCCTTTTTTTCATGTACGAACGACTGCCAAATTGAGAGCAGAGCCTTTATTCATAAACGAACGACTGCCAAATCGAGACTAGGGCCTTGTTTCATGAACGAACGACAGCCAAATCGAGACTAGAGCCTTTATTCAGGAACGAACGACTGCCAAATCGAGAGCAAAATCTTTCATTTATGAACGAACGACTGCCGAATCGAGACTAGAGCCTTTATTTCGGAACGAACGACTGCCAAATCCAGACTAGAGCCTTTCTTCAGGAACGAACGACTGCCAAATCGAGACGAGAGCCTTTTTTCATGAACGAACGACTGCCAAATCGAGACTAGCGCCATTTTTTTATATACGGACTACTGCCAAATCGAGAGCAGAGCCTTTATTCATAAACGAACGACTGCCAAATCGAGACTAGGGCCTTGTTTCATAAACGAGCGACGGCCAAATCGAGACTAGAGCCTTTATTCAGGAACGAACGACTGCCAAATCCAGACTAGAGCCTTTTTTCAGGAACAAACGACTGCCAAATCGAGACTAAAGCCTTGGGGCGACTGCCAAATAAAGAGCAGAGCCTTTATTCGTAAACGAACGACTGCCAGATCAAGAGGGGAGCCTTTACTCATGAACGAACGACTGCCAAATCCAGACTAGAGCCTTTTTTCAGGAACAAACGACTGCCAAATCGAGAGCAAATCTTTCATTCATGAACGAACGACTGCCGAATCGAGACTAGAGCCTTTATTTCGGAACGAACGACTGCCAAATCCAGACTAGAGCCTTTCTTCAGGAACAAACGACTGCCAAATCGAGACGAGAGCCTTTTTTCATGAACGAACGACTGCCGAATCGAGACTAGCGCCTTTTTTTTATATACGGACTACTGCCAAATCGAGAGCAGAGCCTTTATTCATAAACGAACCACTGCCAAATCGAGACTAGGGCCTTGTTTCATAAACGAGCGACGGCCAAATCGAGACGAGAGCCTTTATTCAGGAACGAACGACTGCCAAATCCAGACTAGAGCCTTTTTTCAGGAACAAACGACTGCCAAATCGAGACTAAAGCCTTTATTCAGGAACGAACGACTGCCAAATTGAGAGCAGAGCCTTCATTCATGAACGAATGACTGCCGAATCGAAACTGAAGCCTTTATTCAGGAACGAACGACTGTTAAATCGAGACTAGCGCATTTTTTTTATAAACGGACTACTGCCAAATCGACAGCAGAGCCTTTATTCATAAACGAACGACTGCCAAATCGAGACTAGGGCCTTGTTTCATAAACGAGCGACGGCTGAATCGAGACTAGAGCCTTTATTCAGGAACGAACGACTGCCAAATCGAGAGCAAAGCTTTCATTCATGAACGAACGACTGCCAAATCGATACTAGAGCCTTTATTTAGGAACGAACGACTGCCAAATCGAGACTAGCGCTTTTTTTTTCATATACGGACTACTGCCAAATCGAGAGCAGAGCCTTTATTCATAAACGAACGACTGCCAAATCGAGACTAGGGCCTTGTCTCATGAACGAACGACGGCCAAATCGAAACTAGAGCCTTCATTCAGGAACGAACGACTGCCAAATCGAGAGCAAATCTTTCATTCATGAACGAACGACTGCCGAATCGAGACTAGAGCCTTTATTTCGGAACGAACGACTGCCAAATCCAGACTAGAGCCTTTCTTCAGGAACAAACGACTGTCAAATCGAGACGAGAGCGTTTTTTCATGAACGAACGACTGCCAAATCGAGACTAGCGCCTTTTTTTTATATACGGACTACTGCCAAATCGAGAGCAGAGCCTTTATTCATAAACGAACCACTGCCAAATCGAGACTAGGGCCTTGTTTCATAAACGAGCGACGGCCAAATCGAGACGAGAGCCTTTATTTAGGAACGAACGACTGCCAAATCCAGACTAGAGCCTTTTTTCAGGAACAAACGACTGCCAAATGGAGACTAAAGCCTTTATTCAGGAACGAACGACTGCCAAATTGAGAGCAGAGCCTTCATTCATGAACGAATGACTGCCGAATCGAAACTGAAGCCTTTATTCAGAAACGAACGACTGTTAAATCGAGACTAGCGCCTTTTTTTCATACACGGACTACTGCCAAATCGAGAGCAGAGCCTTTATTCATAAACGAACGACTGCCAAATCGAGACTAGGGCCTTGTTTCATAAACGAGCGACGGCCAAATCGAGACTAGAGCCTTTATTCAGGAACGAACGACTGCCAAATCGAGAGCAAAGCTTTCATTCATGAACGAATGACTGCCAAATCGAGACTAGAGCCTTTATTTAGGAACGAACCACTGCCAAATCCAGACTAGAGCCTTTTTTCAGGAACAAACGACTGCCAAATCGAGACTAAATCCTTTATTCAGGAACGAACGACTGCCAAATTGAGAGCAGAGCCTTCATTCATGAACGAACGACTGCCGAATCGAAACTGAAGCCTTTATTCAGGAACGAACGACTGCCAAATCGAGACTAAAGCCGTTATTCATGAACGAACGACTGCCAAATCGAGACTAAAGCCTTTATTCAGGAACGAACGACTGCCAAATTGAGAGCAGAGCCTTCATTCATGAACGAACGACTGCCGAATCGAGACTAAAGCCTTTATTCAGGAACGAATGACTGCCAAATCGAGACTAAAGCCTTTATTCATGAACGATGAATGGTGAAAGGTGGCGGAGGGCGGTGAAGGGAAACGGTGGAAGACGGTGAAAGAAGGTCAAGGGCGGTGAAGAAAAACGGTTGAAGACGGTGAAGGACGGTGAAGGGCGGTCAAGGGAAACGGTGGAAAATGGTGAAAGGCGGTGAAGGGCGGTGAAGGGAAACGGTGAAAAACGGTGAAAGACGGTGAAGGGCGGTGGAGGAAAACGGTGGAAAACGGTGATAGGCGGTGAAGGGAAACGGTGGAAAACGGTGAAAGGCGGTGAAAGGTGGTGAAGGGAAACGGTGAAGGACGGTGAAAGACGGTGAAGGGCGGTGAAGGGAAACGGTGAAAAACGGTGAAAGGCGGTGAAGGGAAGCGGTGGAAAACGGTGAAAGGTGGTGAAGGGAAACGGTGAAGAACGGTGAAAGGCGATGAAGGGAAACGGTGGAAAACGGTGAAGGGCGGTGAAGGGAAACGGTGAAGAACGGTGAAAGGCGGTGAAGGGAAACGGTGGAAAACGGTGAAGGGCGGTGAAGGAAAACGGTAAAGAACGGTGAAAGGCGGTGAAGGGAAACGGTGGAAAACGGTGAAGGGCGGTGAAGGGAAACGGTGGAAAACGGTGAAAGGCGATGAAGGGAAACGGTGGAGGACGGTGAAAGACGGTGAAGGGTGGTGAAGGGAAACGGTGAAAAATGGTGAAAGACGGTGAAGGGCGGTGAAGGGAAACGGTGGAAAACGGTGAAAGACGGTCAAGGGTGGTGACGGGAAACGGTGGAGGACGGTGAAAGACGGTGAAGGGAAACGGTGGAAAATGGTGAAGGGCGGTGAACGCAAACGGCGGAAAATGGTGAGAGGCGGTGAACGACTGCCAAATCGAGACTAGAGCCTTTTTTCAGGAACGAACGACTGTCAAATCGAAAGCAGAGCCTTCATTCATGAACGAACGACTGCCGAATCGAAACTGAAGCCTTTATTCAGGAACGAACGACTGCCAAATCGAGACTAGAGCCGTTATTCATGAACGAACGACTGCCAAATCGAGACTAAAGCCTTTATTCAGGAACGAACGACTGCCAAATTGAGAGCAGAGCCTTCATTCATGAACGAACGACTGCCGAATCGAGACTAAAGCCTTTATTCAGGAACGAATGACTGCCAAATCGAGACTAGGGCCTTGTTTCATAAACGAGCGACGGCCAAATCGAGACTAGAGCCTTTATTCAGGAACGAACGACTGCCAAATCGAGAGCAAAGCTTTCATTCATGAACGAATGACTGCCAAATCGAGACTAGAGCCTTTATTTAGGAACGAACCACTGCCAAATCCAGACTAGAGCCTTTTTTCAGGAACAAACGACTGCCAAATCGAGACTAAATCCTTTATTCAGGAACGAACGACTGCCAAATTGAGAGCAGAGCCTTCATTCATGAACGAACGACTGCCGAATCGAAACTGAAGCCTTTATTCAGGAACGAACGACTGCCAAATCGAGACTAAAGCCGTTATTCATGAACGAACGACTGCCAAATCGAGACTAAAGCCTTTATTCAGGAACGAACGACTGCCAAATTGAGAGCAGAGCCTTCATTCATGAACGAACGACTGCCGAATCGAGACTAAAGCCTTTATTCAGGAACGAATGACTGCCAAATCGAGACTAAAGCCTTTATTCATGAACGATGAATGGTGAAAGGTGGCGGAGGGCGGTGAAGGGAAACGGTGGAAGACGGTGAAAGAAGGTCAAGGGCGGTGAAGAAAAACGGTTGAAGACGGTGAAGGACGGTGAAGGGCGGTCAAGGGAAACGGTGGAAAATGGTGAAAGGCGGTGAAGGGCGGTGAAGGGAAACGGTGAAAAACGGTGAAAGACGGTGAAGGGCGGTGGAGGAAAACGGTGGAAAACGGTGATAGGCGGTGAAGGGAAACGGTGGAAAACGGTGAAAGGCGGTGAAAGGTGGTGAAGGGAAACGGTGAAGGACGGTGAAAGACGGTGAAGGGCGGTGAAGGGAAACGGTGAAAAACGGTGAAAGGCGGTGAAGGGAAGCGGTGGAAAACGGTGAAAGGTGGTGAAGGGAAACGGTGAAGAACGGTGAAAGGCGATGAAGGGAAACGGTGGAAAACGGTGAAGGGCGGTGAAGGGAAACGGTGAAGAACGGTGAAAGGCGGTGAAGGGAAACGGTGGAAAACGGTGAAGGGCGGTGAAGGAAAACGGTAAAGAACGGTGAAAGGCGGTGAAGGGAAACGGTGGAAAACGGTGAAGGGCGGTGAAGGGAAACGGTGGAAAACGGTGAAAGGCGATGAAGGGAAACGGTGGAGGACGGTGAAAGACGGTGAAGGGTGGTGAAGGGAAACGGTGAAAAATGGTGAAAGACGGTGAAGGGCGGTGAAGGGAATCGGTGGAAAACGGTGAAAGACGGTCAAGGGTGGTGAAGGGAAACGGTGGAGGACGGTGAAAGACGGTGAAGGGAAACGGTGGAAAATGGTGAAGGGCGGTGAACGCAAACGGCGGAAAATGGTGAGAGGCGGTAAACGACTGCCAAATCGAGACTAGAGCCTTTTTTCAGGAACGAACGACTGTCAAATCGAAAGCAGAGCCTTCATTCATGAACGAACGACTGCCGAATCGAAACTGAAGCCTTTATTCAGGAACGAACGACTGCCAAATCGAGACTAGAGCCGTTATTCATGAACGAACGACTGCCAAATCGAGACTAAAGCCTTTATTCAGGAACGAACGACTGCCAAATTGAGAGCAGAGCCTTCATTCATGAACGAACGACTGCCGAATCGAGACTAAAGCCTTTATTCAGGAACGAATGACTGCCAAATCGAGACTAGGGCCTTGTTTCATAAACGAGCGACGGCCAAATCGAGACTAGAGCCTTTATTCAGGAACGAACGACTGCCAAATCGAGAGCAAAGCTTTCATTCATGAACGAATGACTGCCAAATCGAGACTAGAGCCTTTATTTAGGAACGAACCACTGCCAAATCCAGACTAGAGCCTTTTTTCAGGAACAAACGACTGCCAAATCGAGACTAAATCCTTTATTCAGGAACGAACGACTGCCAAATTGAGAGCAGAGCCTTCATTCATGAACGAACGACTGCCGAATCGAAACTGAAGCCTTTATTCAGGAACGAACGACTGCCAAATCGAGACTAAAGCCGTTATTCATGAACGAACGACTGCCAAATCGAGACTAAATCCTTTATTCAGGAACGAACGACTGCCAAATTGAGAGCAGAGCCTTCATTCATGAACGAACGACTGCCGAATCGAGACTAAAGCCTTTATTCAGGAACGAATGACTGCCAAATCGAGACTAAAGCCTTTATTCATGAACGATGAATGGTGAAAGGTGGCGGAGGGCGGTGAAGGGAAACGGTGGAAGACGGTGAGAGAAGGTCAAGGGCGGTGAAGAAAAACGGTTGAAGACGGTGAAGGACGGTGAAGGGCGGTCAAGGGAAACGGTGGAAAATGGTGAAAGGCGGTGAAGGGCGGTGAAGGGAAACGGTGAAAAACGGTGAAAGACGGTGAAGGGCGGTGGAGGAAAACGGTGGAAAACGGTGATAGGCGGTGAAGGGAAACGGTGGAAAACGGTGAAAGGCGGTGAAAGGTGGTGAAGGGAAACGGTGAAGGACGGTGAAAGACGGTGAAGGGCGGTGAAGGGAAACGGTGAAAAACGGTGAAAGGCGGTGAAGGGAAGCGGTGGAAAACGGTGAAAGGTGGTGAAGGGAAACGGTGAAGAACGGTGAAAGGCGATGAAGGGAAACGGTGGAAAACGGTGAAGGGCGGTGAAGGGAAACGGTGAAGAACGGTGAAAGGCGGTGAAGGGAAACGGTGGAAAACGGTGAAGGGCGGTGAAGGAAAACGGTAAAGAACGGTGAAAGGCGGTGAAGGGAAACGGTGGAAAACGGTGAAGGGCGGTGAAGGGAAACGGTGGAAAACGGTGAAAGGCGATGAAGGGAAACGGTGGAGGACGGTGAAAGACGGTGAAGGGTGGTGAAGGGAAACGGTGAAAAATGGTGAAAGACGGTGAAGGGCGGTGAAGGGAAACGGTGGAAAACGGTGAAAGACGGTCAAGGGTGGTGAAGGGAAACGGTGGAGGACGGTGAAAGACGGTGAAGGGAAACGGTGGAAAATGGTGAAGGGCGGTGAACGCAAACGGCGGAAAATGGTGAGAGGCGGTGAACGACTGCCAAATCGAGACTAGAGCCTTTTTTCAGGAACGAACGACTGTCAAATCGAAAGCAGAGCCTTCATTCATGAACGAACGACTGCCGAATCGAAACTGAAGCCTTTATTCAGGAACGAACGACTGCCAAATCGAGACTAGAGCCGTTATTCATGAACGAACGACTGCCAAATCGAGACTAAAGCCTTTATTCAGGAACGAACGACTGCCAAATTGAGAGCAGAGCCTTCATTCATGAACGAACGACTGCCGAATCGAGACTAAAGCCTTTATTCAGGAACGAATGACTGCCAAATCGAGACTAGGGCCTTGTTTCATAAACGAGCGACGGCCAAATCGAGACTAGAGCCTTTATTCAGGAACGAACGACTGCCAAATCGAGAGCAAAGCTTTCATTCATGAACGAATGACTGCCAAATCGAGACTAGAGCCTTTATTTAGGAACGAACCATTGCCAAATCCAGACTAGAGCCTTTTTTCAGGAACAAACGACTGCCAAATCGAGACTAAATCCTTTATTCAGGAACGAACGACTGCCAAATTGAGAGCAGAGCCTTCATTCATGAACGAACGACTGCCGAATCGAAACTGAAGCCTTTATTCAGGAACGAACGACTGCCAAATCGAGACTAAAGCCGTTATTCATGAACGAACGACTGCCAAATCGAGACTAAAGCCTTTATTCAGGAACGAACGACTGCCAAATTGAGAGCAGAGCCTTCATTCATGAACGAACGACTGCCGAATCGAGACTAAAGCCTTTATTCAGGAACGAATGACTGCCAAATCGAGACTAAAGCCTTTATTCATGAACGATGAATGGTGAAAGGTGGCGGAGGGCGGTGAAGGGAAACGGTGGAAGACGGTGAAAGAAGGTCAAGGGCGGTGAAGAAAAACGGTTGAAGACGGTGAAGGACGGTGAAGGGCGGTCAAGGGAAACGGTGGAAAATGGTGAAAGGCGGTGAAGGGCGGTGAAGGGAAACGGTGAAAAACGGTGAAAGACGGTGAAGGGCGGTGGAGGAAAACGGTGGAAAACGGTGATAGGCGGTGAAGGGAAACGGTGGAAAACGGTAAAAGGCGGTGAAAGGTGGTGAAGGGAAACGGTGAAGGACGGTGAAAGACGGTGAAGGGCGGTGAAGGGAAACGGTGAAAAACGGTGAAAGGCGGTGAAGGGAAGCGGTGGAAAACGGTGAAAGGTGGTGAAGGGAAACGGTGAAGAACGGTGAAAGGCGATGAAGGGAAACGGTGGAAAACGGTGAAGGGCGGTGAAGGGAAACGGTGAAGAACGGTGAAAGGCGGTGAAGGGAAACGGTGGAAAACGGTGAAGGGCGGTGAAGGAAAACGGTAAAGAACGGTGAAAGGCGGTGAAGGGAAACGGTGGAAAACGGTGAAGGGCGGTGAAGGGAAACGGTGGAAAACGGTGAAAGGCGATGAAGGGAAACGGTGGAGGACGGTGAAAGACGGTGAAGGGTGGTGAAGGGAAACGGTGAAAAATGGTGAAAGACGGTGAAGGGCGGTGAAGGGAAACGGTGGAAAACGGTGAAAGACGGTCAAGGGTGGTGAAGGGAAACGGTGGAGGACGGTGAAAGACGGTGAAGGGAAACGGTGGAAAATGGTGAAGGGCGGTGAACGCAAACGGCGGAAAATGGTGAGAGGCGGTGAACGACTGCCAAATCGAGACTAGAGCCTTTTTTCAGGAACGAACGACTGTCAAATCGAAAGCAGAGCCTTCATTCATGAACGAACGACTGCCGAATCGAAACTGAAGCCTTTATTCAGGAACGAACGACTGCCAAATCGAGACTAGAGCCGTTATTCATGAACGAACGACTGCCAAATCGAGACTAAAGCCTTTATTCAGGAACGAACGACTGCCAAATTGAGAGCAGAGCCTTCATTCATGAACGAACGACTGCCGAATCGAGACTAAAGCCTTTATTCAGGAACGAATGACTGCCAAATCGAGACTAGGGCCTTGTTTCATAAACGAGCGACGGCCAAATCGAGACTAGAGCCTTTATTCAGGAACGAACGACTGCCAAATCGAGAGCAAAGCTTTCATTCATGAACGAATGACTGCCAAATCGAGACTAGAGCCTTTATTTAGGAACGAACCACTGCCAAATCCAGACTAGAGCCTTTTTTCAGGAACAAACGACTGCCAAATCGAGACTAAATCCTTTATTCAGGAACGAACGACTGCCAAATTGAGAGCAGAGCCTTCATTCATGAACGAACGACTGCCGAATCGAAACTGAAGCCTTTATTCAGGAACGAACGACTGCCAAATCGAGACTAAAGCCGTTATTCATGAACGAACGACTGCCAAATCGAGACTAAAGCCTTTATTCAGGAACGAACGACTGCCAAATTGAGAGCAGAGCCTTCATTCATGAACGAACGACTGCCGAATCGAGACTAAAGCCTTTATTCAGGAACGAATGACTGCCAAATCGAGACTAAAGCCTTTATTCATGAACGATGAATGGTGAAAGGTGGCGGAGGGCGGTGAAGGGAAACGGTGGAAGACGGTGAAAGAAGGTCAAGGGCGGTGAAGAAAAACGGTTGAAGACGGTGAAGGACGGTGAAGGGCGGTCAAGGGAAACGGTGGAAAATGGTGAAAGGCGGTGAAGGGCGGTGAAGGGAAACGGTGAAAAACGGTGAAAGACGGTGAAGGGCGGTGGAGGAAAACGGTGGAAAACGGTGATAGGCGGTGAAGGGAAACGGTGGAAAACGGTGAAAGGCGGTGAAAGGTGGTGAAGGGAAACGGTGAAGGACGGTGAAAGACGGTGAAGGGCGGTGAAGGGAAACGGTGAAAAACGGTGAAAGGCGGTGAAGGGAAGCGGTGGAAAACGGTGAAAGGTGGTGAAGGGAAACGGTGAAGAACGGTGAAAGGCGATGAAGGGAAACGGTGGAAAACGGTGAAGGGCGGTGAAGGGAAACGGTGAAGAACGGTGAAAGGCGGTGAAGGGAAACGGTGGAAAACGGTGAAGGGCGGTGAAGGAAAACGGTAAAGAACGGTGAAAGGCGGTGAAGGGAAACGGTGGAAAACGGTGAAGGGCGGTGAAGGGAAACGGTGGAAAACGGTGAAAGGCGATGAAGGGAAACGGTGGAGGACGGTGAAAGACGGTGAAGGGTGGTGAAGGGAAACGGTGAAAAATGGTGAAAGACGGTGAAGGGCGGTGAAGGGAAACGGTGGAAAACGGTGAAAGACGGTCAAGGGTGGTGAAGGGAAACGGTGGAGGACGGTGAAAGACGGTGAAGGGAAACGGTGGAAAATGGTGAAGGGCGGTGAACGCAAACGGCGGAAAATGGTGAGAGGCGGTGAACGACTGCCAAATCGAGACTAGAGCCTTTTTTCAGGAACGAACGACTGTCAAATCGAAAGCAGAGCCTTCATTCATGAACGAACGACTGCCGAATCGAAACTGAAGCCTTTATTCAGGAACGAACGACTGCCAAATCGAGACTAGAGCCGTTATTCATGAACGAACGACTGCCAAATCGAGACTAAAGCCTTTATTCAGGAACGAACGACTGCCAAATTGAGAGCAGAGCCTTCATTCATGAACGAACGACTGCCGAATCGAGACTAAAGCCTTTATTCAGGAACGAATGACTGCCAAATCGAGACTAGGGCCTTGTTTCATAAACGAGCGACGGCCAAATCGAGACTAGAGCCTTTATTCAGGAACGAACGACTGCCAAATCGAGAGCAAAGCTTTCATTCATGAACGAATGACTGCCAAATCGAGACTAGAGCCTTTATTTAGGAACGAACCACTGCCAAATCCAGACTAGAGCCTTTTTTCAGGAACAAACGACTGCCAAATCGAGACTAAATCCTTTATTCAGGAACGAACGACTGCCAAATTGAGAGCAGAGCCTTCATTCATGAACGAACGACTGCCGAATCGAAACTGAAGCCTTTATTCAGGAACGAACGACTGCCAAATCGAGACTAAAGCCGTTATTCATGAACGAACGACTGCCAAATCGAGACTAAAGCCTTTATTCAGGAACGAACGACTGCCAAATTGAGAGCAGAGCCTTCATTCATGAACGAACGACTGCCGAATCGAGACTAAAGCCTTTATTCAGGAACGAATGACTGCCAAATCGAGACTAAAGCCTTTATTCATGAACGATGAATGGTGAAAGGTGGCGGAGGGCGGTGAAGGGAAACGGTGGAAGACGGTGAAAGAAGGTCAAGGGCGGTGAAGAAAAACGGTTGAAGACGGTGAAGGACGGTGAAGGGCGGTCAAGGGAAACGGTGGAAAATGGTGAAAGGCGGTGAAGGGCGGTGAAGGGAAACGGTGAAAAACGGTGAAAGACGGTGAAGGGCGGTGGAGGAAAACGGTGGAAAACGGTGATAGGCGGTGAAGGGAAACGGTGGAAAACGGTGAAAGGCGGTGAAAGGTGGTGAAGGGAAACGGTGAAGGACGGTGAAAGACGGTGAAGGGCGGTGAAGGGAAACGGTGAAAAACGGTGAAAGGCGGTGAAGGGAAGCGGTGGAAAACGGTGAAAGGTGGTGAAGGGAAACGGTGAAGAACGGTGAAAGGCGATGAAGGGAAACGGTGGAAAACGGTGAAGGGCGGTGAAGGGAAACGGTGAAGAACGGTGAAAGGCGGTGAAGGGAAACGGTGGAAAACGGTGAAGGGCGGTGAAGGAAAACGGTAAAGAACGGTGAAAGGCGGTGAAGGGAAACGGTGGAAAACGGTGAAGGGCGGTGAAGGGAAACGGTGGAAAACGGTGAAAGGCGATGAAGGGAAACGGTGGAGGACGGTGAAAGACGGTGAAGGGTGGTGAAGGGAAACGGTGAAAAATGGTGAAAGACGGTGAAGGGCGGTGAAGGGAAACGGTGGAAAACGGTGAAAGACGGTCAAGGGTGGTGAAGGGAAACGGTGGAGGACGGTGAAAGACGGTGAAGGGAAACGGTGGAAAATGGTGAAGGGCGGTGAACGCAAACGGCGGAAAATGGTGAGAGGCGGTGAACGACTGCCAAATCGAGACTAGAGCCTTTTTTCAGGAACGAACGACTGTCAAATCGAAAGCAGAGCCTTCATTCATGAACGAACGACTGCCGAATCGAAACTGAAGCCTTTATTCAGGAACGAACGACTGCCAAATCGAGACTAGAGCCGTTATTCATGAACGAACGACTGCCAAATCGAGACTAAAGCCTTTATTCAGGAACGAACGACTGCCAAATTGAGAGCAGAGCCTTCATTCATGAACGAACGACTGCCGAATCGAGACTAAAGCCTTTATTCAGGAACGAATGACTGCCAAATCGAGACTAGGGCCTTGTTTCATAAACGAGCGACGGCCAAATCGAGACTAGAGCCTTTATTCAGGAACGAACGACTGCCAAATCGAGAGCAAAGCTTTCATTCATGAACGAATGACTGCCAAATCGAGACTAGAGCCTTTATTTAGGAACGAACCACTGCCAAATCCAGACTAGAGCCTTTTTTCAGGAACAAACGACTGCCAAATCGAGACTAAATCCTTTATTCAGGAACGAACGACTGCCAAATTGAGAGCAGAGCCTTCATTCATGAACGAACGACTGCCGAATCGAAACTGAAGCCTTTATTCAGGAACGAACGACTGCCAAATCGAGACTAAAGCCGTTATTCATGAACGAACGACTGCCAAATCGAGACTAAAGCCTTTATTCAGGAACGAACGACTGCCAAATTGAGAGCAGAGCCTTCATTCATGAACGAACGACTGCCGAATCGAGACTAAAGCCTTTATTCAGGAACGAATGACTGCCAAATCGAGACTAAAGCCTTTATTCATGAACGATGAATGGTGAAAGGTGGCGGAGGGCGGTGAAGGGAAACGGTGGAAGACGGTGAAAGAAGGTCAAGGGCGGTGAAGAAAAACGGTTGAAGACGGTGAAGGACGGTGAAGGGCGGTCAAGGGAAACGGTGGAAAATGGTGAAAGGCGGTGAAGGGCGGTGAAGGGAAACGGTGAAAAACGGTGAAAGACGGTGAAGGGCGGTGGAGGAAAACGGTGGAAAACGGTGATAGGCGGTGAAGGGAAACGGTGGAAAACGGTGAAAGGCGGTGAAAGGTGGTGAAGGGAAACGGTGAAGGACGGTGAAAGACGGTGAAGGGCGGTGAAGGGAAACGGTGAAAAACGGTGAAAGGCGGTGAAGGGAAGCGGTGGAAAACGGTGAAAGGTGGTGAAGGGAAACGGTGAAGAACGGTGAAAGGCGATGAAGGGAAACGGTGGAAAACGGTGAAGGGCGGTGAAGGGAAACGGTGAAGAACGGTGAAAGGCGGTGAAGGGAAACGGTGGAAAACGGTGAAGGGCGGTGAAGGAAAACGGTAAAGAACGGTGAAAGGCGGTGAAGGGAAACGGTGGAAAACGGTGAAGGGCGGTGAAGGGAAACGGTGGAAAACGGTGAAAGGCGATGAAGGGAAACGGTGGAGGACGGTGAAAGACGGTGAAGGGTGGTGAAGGGAAACGGTGAAAAATGGTGAAAGACGGTGAAGGGCGGTGAAGGGAAACGGTGGAAAACGGTGAAAGACGGTCAAGGGTGGTGAAGGGAAACGGTGGAGGACGGTGAAAGACGGTGAAGGGAAACGGTGGAAAATGGTGAAGGGCGGTGAACGCAAACGGCGGAAAATGGTGAGAGGCGGTGAACGACTGCCAAATCGAGACTAGAGCCTTTTTTCAGGAACGAACGACTGTCAAATCGAAAGCAGAGCCTTCATTCATGAACGAACGACTGCCGAATCGAAACTGAAGCCTTTATTCAGGAACGAACGACTGCCAAATCGAGACTAGAGCCGTTATTCATGAACGAACGACTGCCAAATCGAGACTAAAGCCTTTATTCAGGAACGAACGACTGCCAAATTGAGAGCAGAGCCTTCATTCATGAACGAACGACTGCCGAATCGAGACTAAAGCCTTTATTCAGGAACGAATGACTGCCAAATCGAGACTAGGGCCTTGTTTCATAAACGAGCGACGGCCAAATCGAGACTAGAGCCTTTATTCAGGAACGAACGACTGCCAAATCGAGAGCAAAGCTTTCATTCATGAACGAATGACTGCCAAATCGAGACTAGAGCCTTTATTTAGGAACGAACCATTGCCAAATCCAGACTAGAGCCTTTTTTCAGGAACAAACGACTGCCAAATCGAGACTAAATCCTTTATTCAGGAACGAACGACTGCCAAATTGAGAGCAGAGCCTTCATTCATGAACGAACGACTGCCGAATCGAAACTGAAGCCTTTATTCAGGAACGAACGACTGCCAAATCGAGACTAAAGCCGTTATTCATGAACGAACGACTGCCAAATCGAGACTAAAGCCTTTATTCAGGAACGAACGACTGCCAAATTGAGAGCAGAGCCTTCATTCATGAACGAACGACTGCCGAATCGAGACTAAAGCCTTTATTCAGGAACGAATGACTGCCAAATCGAGACTAAAGCCTTTATTCATGAACGATGAATGGTGAAAGGTGGCGGAGGGCGGTGAAGGGAAACGGTGGAAGACGGTGAAAGAAGGTCAAGGGCGGTGAAGAAAAACGGTTGAAGACGGTGAAGGACGGTGAAGGGCGGTCAAGGGAAACGGTGGAAAATGGTGAAAGGCGGTGAAGGGCGGTGAAGGGAAACGGTGAAAAACGGTGAAAGACGGTGAAGGGCGGTGGAGGAAAACGGTGGAAAACGGTGATAGGCGGTGAAGGGAAACGGTGGAAAACGGTGAAAGGCGGTGAAAGGTGGTGAAGGGAAACGGTGAAGGACGGTGAAAGACGGTGAAGGGCGGTGAAGGGAAACGGTGAAAAACGGTGAAAGGCGGTGAAGGGAAGCGGTGGAAAACGGTGAAAGGTGGTGAAGGGAAACGGTGAAGAACGGTGAAAGGCGATGAAGGGAAACGGTGGAAAACGGTGAAGGGCGGTGAAGGGAAACGGTGAAGAACGGTGAAAGGCGGTGAAGGGAAACGGTGGAAAACGGTGAAGGGCGGTGAAGGAAAACGGTAAAGAACGGTGAAAGGCGGTGAAGGGAAACGGTGGAAAACGGTGAAGGGCGGTGAAGGGAAACGGTGGAAAACGGTGAAAGGCGATGAAGGGAAACGGTGGAGGACGGTGAAAGACGGTGAAGGGTGGTGAAGGGAAACGGTGAAAAATGGTGAAAGACGGTGAAGGGCGGTGAAGGGAAACGGTGGAAAACGGTGAAAGACGGTCAAGGGTGGTGAAGGGAAACGGTGGAGGACGGTGAAAGACGGTGAAGGGAAACGGTGGAAAATGGTGAAGGGCGGTGAACGCAAACGGCGGAAAATGGTGAGAGGCGGTGAACGACTGCCAAATCGAGACTAGAGCCTTTTTTCAGGAACGAACGACTGTCAAATCGAAAGCAGAGCCTTCATTCATGAACGAACGACTGCCGAATCGAAACTGAAGCCTTTATTCAGCAACGAACGACTGCCAAATCGAGACTAGAGCCGTTATTCATGAACGAACGACTGCCAAATCGAGACTAAAGCCTTTATTCAGGAACGAACGACTGCCAAATTGAGAGCAGAGCCTTCATTCATGAACGAACGACTGCCGAATCGAGACTAAAGCCTTTATTCAGGAACGAATGACTGCCAAATCGAGACTAGGGCCTTGTTTCATAAACGAGCGACGGCCAAATCGAGACTAGAGCCTTTATTCAGGAACGAACGACTGCCAAATCGAGAGCAAAGCTTTCATTCATGAACGAATGACTGCCAAATCGAGACTAGAGCCTTTATTTAGGAACGAACCACTGCCAAATCCAGACTAGAGCCTTTTTTCAGGAACAAACGACTGCCAAATCGAGACTAAATCCTTTATTCAGGAACGAACGACTGCCAAATTGAGAGCAGAGCCTTCATTCATGAACGAACGACTGCCGAATCGAAACTGAAGCCTTTATTCAGGAACGAACGACTGCCAAATCGAGACTAAAGCCGTTATTCATGAACGAACGACTGCCAAATCGAGACTAAAGCCTTTATTCAGGAACGAACGACTGCCAAATTGAGAGCAGAGCCTTCATTCATGAACGAACGACTGCCGAATCGAGACTAAAGCCTTTATTCAGGAACGAATGACTGCCAAATCGAGACTAAAGCCTTTATTCATGAACGATGAATGGTGAAAGGTGGCGGAGGGCGGTGAAGGGAAACGGTGGAAGACGGTGAAAGAAGGTCAAGGGCGGTGAAGAAAAACGGTTGAAGACGGTGAAGGACGGTGAAGGGCGGTCAAGGGAAACGGTGGAAAATGGTGAAAGGCGGTGAAGGGCGGTGAAGGGAAACGGTGAAAAACGGTGAAAGACGGTGAAGGGCGGTGGAGGAAAACGGTGGAAAACGGTGATAGGCGGTGAAGGGAAACGGTGGAAAACGGTGAAAGGCGGTGAAAGGTGGTGAAGGGAAACGGTGAAGGACGGTGAAAGACGGTGAAGGGCGGTGAAGGGAAACGGTGAAAAACGGTGAAAGGCGGTGAAGGGAAGCGGTGGAAAACGGTGAAAGGTGGTGAAGGGAAACGGTGAAGAACGGTGAAAGGCGATGAAGGGAAACGGTGGAAAACGGTGAAGGGCGGTGAAGGGAAACGGTGAAGAACGGTGAAAGGCGGTGAAGGGAAACGGTGGAAAACGGTGAAGGGCGGTGAAGGAAAACGGTAAAGAACGGTGAAAGGCGGTGAAGGGAAACGGTGGAAAACGGTGAAGGGCGGTGAAGGGAAACGGTGGAAAACGGTGAAAGGCGATGAAGGGAAACGGTGGAGGACGGTGAAAGACGGTGAAGGGTGGTGAAGGGAAACGGTGAAAAATGGTGAAAGACGGTGAAGGGCGGTGAAGGGAAACGGTGGAAAACGGTGAAAGACGGTCAAGGGTGGTGAAGGGAAACGGTGGAGGACGGTGAAAGACGGTGAAGGGAAACGGTGGAAAATGGTGAAGGGCGGTGAACGCAAACGGCGGAAAATGGTGAGAGGCGGTGAACGACTGCCAAATCGAGACTAGAGCCTTTTTTCAGGAACGAACGACTGTCAAATCGAAAGCAGAGCCTTCATTCATGAACGAACGACTGCCGAATCGAAACTGAAGCCTTTATTCAGGAACGAACGACTGCCAAATCGAGACTAGAGCCGTTATTCATGAACGAACGACTGCCAAATCGAGACTAAAGCCTTTATTCAGGAACGAACGACTGCCAAATTGAGAGCAGAGCCTTCATTCATGAACGAACGACTGCCGAATCGAGACTAAAGCCTTTATTCAGGAACGAATGACTGCCAAATCGAGACTAGGGCCTTGTTTCATAAACGAGCGACGGCCAAATCGAGACTAGAGCCTTTATTCAGGAACGAACGACTGCCAAATCGAGAGCAAAGCTTTCATTCATGAACGAATGACTGCCAAATCGAGACTAGAGCCTTTATTTAGGAACGAACCACTGCCAAATCCAGACTAGAGCCTTTTTTCAGGAACAAACGACTGCCAAATCGAGACTAAATCCTTTATTCAGGAACGAACGACTGCCAAATTGAGAGCAGAGCCTTCATTCATGAACGAACGACTGCCGAATCGAAACTGAAGCCTTTATTCAGGAACGAACGACTGCCAAATCGAGACTAAAGCCGTTATTCATGAACGAACGACTGCCAAATCGAGACTAAAGCCTTTATTCAGGAACGAACGACTGCCAAATTGAGAGCAGAGCCTTCATTCATGAACGAACGACTGCCGAATCGAGACTAAAGCCTTTATTCAGGAACGAATGACTGCCAAATCGAGACTAAAGCCTTTATTCATGAACGATGAATGGTGAAAGGTGGCGGAGGGCGGTGAAGGGAAACGGTGGAAGACGGTGAAAGAAGGTCAAGGGCGGTGAAGAAAAACGGTTGAAGACGGTGAAGGACGGTGAAGGGCGGTCAAGGGAAACGGTGGAAAATGGTGAAAGGCGGTGAAGGGCGGTGAAGGGAAACGGTGAAAAACGGTGAAAGACGGTGAAGGGCGGTGGAGGAAAACGGTGGAAAACGGTGATAGGCGGTGAAGGGAAACGGTGGAAAACGGTGAAAGGCGGTGAAAGGTGGTGAAGGGAAACGGTGAAGGACGGTGAAAGACGGTGAAGGGCGGTGAAGGGAAACGGTGAAAAACGGTGAAAGGCGGTGAAGGGAAGCGGTGGAAAACGGTGAAAGGTGGTGAAGGGAAACGGTGAAGAACGGTGAAAGGCGATGAAGGGAAACGGTGGAAAACGGTGAAGGGCGGTGAAGGGAAACGGTGAAAGGCGGTGAAGGGAAACGGTGGAAAACGGTAAAGAACGGTGAAAGGCGGTGAAGGGAAACGGTGGAAAACGGTGAAGGGCGGTGAAGGGAAACGGTGGAAAACGGTGAAAGGCGATGAAGGGAAACGGTGGAGGACGGTGAAAGACGGTGAAGGGTGGTGAAGGGAAACGGTGAAAAATGGTGAAAGACGGTGAAGGGCGGTGAAGGGAAACGGTGGAAAACGGTGAAAGACGGTCAAGGGTGGTGAAGGGAAACGGTGGAGGACGGTGAAAGACGGTGAAGGGAAACGGTGGAAAATGGTGAAGGGCGGTGAACGCAAACGGCGGAAAATGGTGAGAGGCGGTGAACGACTGCCAAATCGAGACTAGAGCCTTTTTTCAGGAACGAACGACTGTCAAATCGAAAGCAGAGCCTTCATTCATGAACGAACGACTGCCGAATCGAAACTGAAGCCTTTATTCAGGAACGAACGACTGCCAAATCGAGACTAGAGCCGTTATTCATGAACGAACGACTGCCAAATCGAGACTAAAGCCTTTATTCAGGAACGAACGACTGCCAAATTGAGAGCAGAGCCTTCATTCATGAACGAACGACTGCCGAATCGAGACTAAAGCCTTTATTCAGGAACGAATGACTGCCAAATCGAGACTAGGGCCTTGTTTCATAAACGAGCGACGGCCAAATCGAGACTAGAGCCTTTATTCAGGAACGAACGACTGCCAAATCGAGAGCAAAGCTTTCATTCATGAACGAATGACTGCCAAATCGAGACTAGAGCCTTTATTTAGGAACGAACCACTGCCAAATCCAGACTAGAGCCTTTTTTCAGGAACAAACGACTGCCAAATCGAGACTAAATCCTTTATTCAGGAACGAACGACTGCCAAATTGAGAGCAGAGCCTTCATTCATGAACGAACGACTGCCGAATCGAAACTGAAGCCTTTATTCAGGAACGAACGACTGCCAAATCGAGACTAAAGCCGTTATTCATGAACGAACGACTGCCAAATCGAGACTAAAGCCTTTATTCAGGAACGAACGACTGCCAAATTGAGAGCAGAGCCTTCATTCATGAACGAACGACTGCCGAATCGAGACTAAAGCCTTTATTCAGGAACGAATGACTGCCAAATCGAGACTAAAGCCTTTATTCATGAACGATGAATGGTGAAAGGTGGCGGAGGGCGGTGAAGGGAAACGGTGGAAGACGGTGAAAGAAGGTCAAGGGCGGTGAAGAAAAACGGTTGAAGACGGTGAAGGACGGTGAAGGGCGGTCAAGGGAAACGGTGGAAAATGGTGAAAGGCGGTGAAGGGCGGTGAAGGGAAACGGTGAAAAACGGTGAAAGACGGTGAAGGGCGGTGGAGGAAAACGGTGGAAAACGGTGATAGGCGGTGAAGGGAAACGGTGGAAAACGGTGAAAGGCGGTGAAAGGTGGTGAAGGGAAACGGTGAAGGACGGTGAAAGACGGTGAAGGGCGGTGAAGGGAAACGGTGAAAAACGGTGAAAGGCGGTGAAGGGAAGCGGTGGAAAACGGTGAAAGGTGGTGAAGGGAAACGGTGAAGAACGGTGAAAGGCGATGAAGGGAAACGGTGGAAAACGGTGAAGGGCGGTGAAGGGAAACGGTGAAGAACGGTGAAAGGCGGTGAAGGGAAACGGTGGAAAACGGTGAAGGGCGGTGAAGGAAAACGGTAAAGAACGGTGAAAGGCGGTGAAGGGAAACGGTGGAAAACGGTGAAGGGCGGTGAAGGGAAACGGTGGAAAACGGTGAAAGGCGATGAAGGGAAACGGTGGAGGACGGTGAAAGACGGTGAAGGGTGGTGAAGGGAAACGGTGAAAAATGGTGAAAGACGGTGAAGGGCGGTGAAGGGAAACGGTGGAAAACGGTGAAAGACGGTCAAGGGTGGTGAAGGGAAACGGTGGAGGACGGTGAAAGACGGTGAAGGGAAACGGTGGAAAATGGTGAAGGGCGGTGAACGCAAACGGCGGAAAATGGTGAGAGGCGGTGAACGACTGCCAAATCGAGACTAGAGCCTTTTTTCAGGAACGAACGACTGTCAAATCGAAAGCAGAGCCTTCATTCATGAACGAACGACTGCCGAATCGAAACTGAAGCCTTTATTCAGGAACGAACGACTGCCAAATCGAGACTAGAGCCGTTATTCATGAACGAACGACTGCCAAATCGAGACTAAAGCCTTTATTCAGGAACGAACGACTGCCAAATTGAGAGCAGAGCCTTCATTCATGAACGAACGACTGCCGAATCGAGACTAAAGCCTTTATTCAGGAACGAATGACTGCCAAATCGAGACTAGGGCCTTGTTTCATAAACGAGCGACGGCCAAATCGAGACTAGAGCCTTTATTCAGGAACGAACGACTGCCAAATCGAGAGCAAAGCTTTCATTCATGAACGAATGACTGCCAAATCGAGACTAGAGCCTTTATTTAGGAACGAACCACTGCCAAATCCAGACTAGAGCCTTTTTTCAGGAACAAACGACTGCCAAATCGAGACTAAATCCTTTATTCAGGAACGAACGACTGCCAAATTGAGAGCAGAGCCTTCATTCATGAACGAACGACTGCCGAATCGAAACTGAAGCCTTTATTCAGGAACGAACGACTGCCAAATCGAGACTAAAGCCGTTATTCATGAACGAACGACTGCCAAATCGAGACTAAAGCCTTTATTCAGGAACGAACGACTGCCAAATTGAGAGCAGAGCCTTCATTCATGAACGAACGACTGCCGAATCGAGACTAAAGCCTTTATTCAGGAACGAATGACTGCCAAATCGAGACTAAAGCCTTTATTCATGAACGATGAATGGTGAAAGGTGGCGGAGGGCGGTGAAGGGAAACGGTGGAAGACGGTGAAAGAAGGTCAAGGGCGGTGAAGAAAAACGGTTGAAGACGGTGAAGGACGGTGAAGGGCGGTCAAGGGAAACGGTGGAAAATGGTGAAAGGCGGTGAAGGGCGGTGAAGGGAAACGGTGAAAAACGGTGAAAGACGGTGAAGGGCGGTGGAGGAAAACGGTGGAAAACGGTGATAGGCGGTGAAGGGAAACGGTGGAAAACGGTGAAAGGCGGTGAAAGGTGGTGAAGGGAAACGGTGAAGGACGGTGAAAGACGGTGAAGGGCGGTGAAGGGAAACGGTGAAAAACGGTGAAAGGCGGTGAAGGGAAGCGGTGGAAAACGGTGAAAGGTGGTGAAGGGAAACGGTGAAGAACGGTGAAAGGCGATGAAGGGAAACGGTGGAAAACGGTGAAGGGCGGTGAAGGGAAACGGTGAAGAACGGTGAAAGGCGGTGAAGGGAAACGGTGGAAAACGGTGAAGGGCGGTGAAGGAAAACGGTAAAGAACGGTGAAAGGCGGTGAAGGGAAACGGTGGAAAACGGTGAAGGGCGGTGAAGGGAAACGGTGGAAAACGGTGAAAGGCGATGAAGGGAAGCGGTGGAGGACGGTGAAAGACGGTGAAGGGTGGTGAAGGGAAACGGTGAAAAATGGTGAAAGACGGTGAAGGGCGGTGAAGGGAAACGGTGGAAAACGGTGAAAGACGGTCAAGGGTGGTGAAGGGAAACGGTGGAGGACGGTGAAAGACGGTGAAGGGAAACGGTGGAAAATGGTGAAGGGCGGTGAACGCAAACGGCGGAAAATGGTGAGAGGCGGTGAACGACTGCCAAATCGAGACTAGAGCCTTTTTTCAGGAACGAACGACTGTCAAATCGAAAGCAGAGCCTTCATTCATGAACGAACGACTGCCGAATCGAAACTGAAGCCTTTATTCAGGAACGAACGACTGCCAAATCGAGACTAGAGCCGTTATTCATGAACGAACGACTGCCAAATCGAGACTAAAGCCTTTATTCAGGAACGAACGACTGCCAAATTGAGAGCAGAGCCTTCATTCATGAACGAACGACTGCCGAATCGAGACTAAAGCCTTTATTCAGGAACGAATGACTGCCAAATCGAGACTAGGGCCTTGTTTCATAAACGAGCGACGGCCAAATCGAGACTAGAGCCTTTATTCAGGAACGAACGACTGCCAAATCGAGAGCAAAGCTTTCATTCATGAACGAATGACTGCCAAATCGAGACTAGAGCCTTTATTTAGGAACGAACCACTGCCAAATCCAGACTAGAGCCTTTTTTCAGGAACAAACGACTGCCAAATCGAGACTAAATCCTTTATTCAGGAACGAACGACTGCCAAATTGAGAGCAGAGCCTTCATTCATGAACGAACGACTGCCGAATCGAAACTGAAGCCTTTATTCAGGAACGAACGACTGCCAAATCGAGACTAAAGCCGTTATTCATGAACGAACGACTGCCAAATCGAGACTAAAGCCTTTATTCAGGAACGAACGACTGCCAAATTGAGAGCAGAGCCTTCATTCATGAACGAACGACTGCCGAATCGAGACTAAAGCCTTTATTCAGGAACGAATGACTGCCAAATCGAGACTGAAGCCTTTATTCATGAACGATGAATGGTGAAAGGTGGCGGAGGGCGGTGAAGGGAAACGGTGGAAGACGGTGAAAGAAGGTCAAGGGCGGTGAAGAAAAACGGTTGAAGACGGTGAAGGACGGTGAAGGGCGGTCAAGGGAAACGGTGGAAAATGGTGAAAGGCGGTGAAGGGCGGTGAAGGGAAACGGTGAAAAACGGTGAAAGACGGTGAAGGGCGGTGGAGGAAAACGGTGGAAAACGGTGATAGGCGGTGAAGGGAAACGGTGGAAAACGGTGAAAGGCGGTGAAAGGTGGTGAAGGGAAACGGTGAAGGACGGTGAAAGACGGTGAAGGGCGGTGAAGGGAAACGGTGAAAAACGGTGAAAGGCGGTGAAGGGAAGCGGTGGAAAACGGTGAAAGGTGGTGAAGGGAAACGGTGAAGAACGGTGAAAGGCGATGAAGGGAAACGGTGGAAAACGGTGAAGGGCGGTGAAGGGAAACGGTGAAGAACGGTGAAAGGCGGTGAAGGGAAACGGTGGAAAACGGTGAAGGGCGGTGAAGGAAAACGGTAAAGAACGGTGAAAGGCGGTGAAGGGAAACGGTGGAAAACGGTGAAGGGCGGTGAAGGGAAACGGTGGAAAACGGTGAAAGGCGATGAAGGGAAACGGTGGAGGACGGTGAAAGACGGTGAAGGGTGGTGAAGGGAAACGGTGAAAAATGGTGAAAGACGGTGAAGGGCGGTGAAGGGAAACGGTGGAAAACGGTGAAAGACGGTCAAGGGTGGTGAAGGGAAACGGTGGAGGACGGTGAAAGACGGTGAAGGGAAACGGTGGAAAATGGTGAAGGGCGGTGAACGCAAACGGCGGAAAATGGTGAGAGGCGGTGAACGACTGCCAAATCGAGACTAGAGCCTTTTTTCAGGAACGAACGACTGTCAAATCGAAAGCAGAGCCTTCATTCATGAACGAACGACTGCCGAATCGAAACTGAAGCCTTTATTCAGGAACGAACGACTGCCAAATCGAGACTAGAGCCGTTATTCATGAACGAACGACTGCCAAATCGAGACTAAAGCCTTTATTCAGGAACGAACGACTGCCAAATTGAGAGCAGAGCCTTCATTCATGAACGAACGACTGCCGAATCGAGACTAAAGCCTTTATTCAGGAACGAATGACTGCCAAATCGAGACTAGGGCCTTGTTTCATAAACGAGCGACGGCCAAATCGAGACTAGAGCCTTTATTCAGGAACGAACGACTGCCAAATCGAGAGCAAAGCTTTCATTCATGAACGAATGACTGCCAAATCGAGACTAGAGCCTTTATTTAGGAACGAACCACTGCCAAATCCAGACTAGAGCCTTTTTTCAGGAACAAACGACTGCCAAATCGAGACTAAATCCTTTATTCAGGAACGAACGACTGCCAAATTGAGAGCAGAGCCTTCATTCATGAACGAACGACTGCCGAATCGAAACTGAAGCCTTTATTCAGGAACGAACGACTGCCAAATCGAGACTAAAGCCGTTATTCATGAACGAACGACTGCCAAATCGAGACTAAAGCCTTTATTCAGGAACGAACGACTGCCAAATTGAGAGCAGAGCCTTCATTCATGAACGAACGACTGCCGAATCGAGACTAAAGCCTTTATTCAGGAACGAATGACTGCCAAATCGAGACTAAAGCCTTTATTCATGAACGATGAATGGTGAAAGGTGGCGGAGGGCGGTGAAGGGAAACGGTGGAAGACGGTGAAAGAAGGTCAAGGGCGGTGAAGAAAAACGGTTGAAGACGGTGAAGGACGGTGAAGGGCGGTCAAGGGAAACGGTGGAAAATGGTGAAAGGCGGTGAAGGGCGGTGAAGGGAAACGGTGAAAAACGGTGAAAGACGGTGAAGGGCGGTGGAGGAAAACGGTGGAAAACGGTGATAGGCGGTGAAGGGAAACGGTGGAAAACGGTGAAAGGCGGTGAAAGGTGGTGAAGGGAAACGGTGAAGGACGGTGAAAGACGGTGAAGGGCGGTGAAGGGAAACGGTGAAAAACGGTGAAAGGCGGTGAAGGGAAGCGGTGGAAAACGGTGAAAGGTGGTGAAGGGAAACGGTGAAGAACGGTGAAAAGCGATGAAGGGAAACGGTGGAAAACGGTGAAGGGCGG
Source organism: Tenthredo livida (assembly GCA_963992785.1). Taxonomy (NCBI): domain Eukaryota; kingdom Metazoa; phylum Arthropoda; class Insecta; order Hymenoptera; family Tenthredinidae; genus Tenthredo; species Tenthredo livida. Next base: position 3,952,054 of record OZ023071.1, on the reverse strand, counting down.
TGAAGGGAAACGGTGAAGAACGGTGAAAGGCGGTGAAGGGAAACGGTGGAAAACGGTGAAGGGCGGTGAAGGAAAACGGTAAAGAACGGTGAAAGGCGGTGAAGGGAAACGGTGGAAAACGGTGAAGGGCGGTGAAGGGAAACGGTGGAAAACGGTGAAAGGCGATGAAGGGAAACGGTGGAGGACGGTGAAAGATGGTGAAGGGTGGTGAAGGGAAACGGTGAAAAATGGTGAAAGACGGTGAAGGGCGGTGAAGGGAAACGGTGGAAAACGGTGAAAGACGGTCAAGGGTGGTGAAGGGAAACGGTGGAGGACGGTGAAAGACGGTGAAGGGAAACGGTGGAAAATGGTGAAGGGCGGTGAACGCAAACGGCGGAAAATGGTGAGAGGCGGTGAACGACTGCCAAATCGAGACTAGAGCCTTTTTTCAGGAACGAACGACTGTCAAATCGAAAGCAGAGCCTTCATTCATGAACGAACGACTGCCGAATCGAAACTGAAGCCTTTATTCAGGAACGAACGACTGCCAAATCGAGACTAGAGCCGTTATTCATGAACGAACGACTGCCAAATCGAGACTAAAGCCTTTATTCAGGAACGAACGACTGCCAAATTGAGAGCAGAGCCTTCATTCATGAACGAACGACTGCCGAATCGAGACTAAAGCCTTTATTCAGGAACGAATGACTGCCAAATCGAGACTAGGGCCTTGTTTCATAAACGAGCGACGGCCAAATCGAGACTAGAGCCTTTATTCAGGAACGAACGACTGCCAAATCGAGAGCAAAGCTTTCATTCATGAACGAATGACTGCCAAATCGAGACTAGAGCCTTTATTTAGGAACGAACCACTGCCAAATCCAGACTAGAGCCTTTTTTCAGGAACAAACGACTGCCAAATCGAGACTAAATCCTTTATTCAGGAACGAACGACTGCCAAATTGAGAGCAGAGCCTTCATTCATGAACGAACGACTGCCGAATCGAAACTGAAGCCTTTATTCAGGAACGAACGACTGCCAAATCGAGACTAAAGCCGTTATTCATGAACGAACGACTGCCAAATCGAGACTAAAGCCTTTATTCAGGAACGAACGACTGCCAAATTGAGAGCAGAGCCTTCATTCATGAACGAACGACTGCCGAATCGAGACTAAAGCCTTTATTCAGGAACGAATGACTGCCAAATCGAGACTAAAGCCTTTATTCATGAACGATGAATGGTGAAAGGTGGCGGAGGGCGGTGAAGGGAAACGGTGGAAGACGGTGAAAGAAGGTCAAGGGCGGTGAAGAAAAACGGTTGAAGACGGTGAAGGACGGTGAAGGGCGGTCAAGGGAAACGGTGGAAAATGGTGAAAGGCGGTGAAGGGCGGTGAAGGGAAACGGTGAAAAACGGTGAAAGACGGTGAAGGGCGGTGGAGGAAAACGGTGGAAAACGGTGATAGGCGGTGAAGGGAAACGGTGGAAAACGGTGAAAGGCGGTGAAAGGTGGTGAAGGGAAACGGTGAAGGACGGTGAAAGACGGTGAAGGGCGGTGAAGGGAAACGGTGAAAAACGGTGAAAGGCGGTGAAGGGAAGCGGTGGAAAACGGTGAAAGGTGGTGAAGGGAAACGGTGAAGAACGGTGAAAGGCGATGAAGGGAAACGGTGGAAAACGGTGAAGGGCGGTGAAGGGAAACGGTGAAGAACGGTGAAAGGCGGTGAAGGGAAACGGTGGAAAACGGTGAAGGGCGGTGAAGGAAAACGGTAAAGAACGGTGAAAGGCGGTGAAGGGAAACGGTGGAAAACGGTGAAGGGCGGTGAAGGGAAACGGTGGAAAACGGTGAAAGGCGATGAAGGGAAACGGTGGAGGACGGTGAAAGACGGTGAAGGGTGGTGAAGGGAAACGGTGAAAAATGGTGAAAGACGGTGAAGGGCGGTGAAGGGAAACGGTGGAAAACGGTGAAAGACGGTCAAGGGTGGTGAAGGGAAACGGTGGAGGACGGTGAAAGACGGTGAAGGGAAACGGTGGAAAATGGTGAAGGGCGGTGAACGCAAACGGCGGAAAATGGTGAGAGGCGGTGAACGACTGCCAAATCGAGACTAGAGCCTTTTTTCAGGAACGAACGACTGTCAAATCGAAAGCAGAGCCTTCATTCATGAACGAACGACTGCCGAATCGAAACTGAAGCCTTTATTCAGGAACGAACGACTGCCAAATCGAGACTAGAGCCGTTATTCATGAACGAACGACTGCCAAATCGAGACTAAAGCCTTTATTCAGGAACGAACGACTGCCAAATTGAGAGCAGAGCCTTCATTCATGAACGAACGACTGCCGAATCGAGACTAAAGCCTTTATTCAGGAACGAATGACTGCCAAATCGAGACTAGGGCCTTGTTTCATAAACGAGCGACGGCCAAATCGAGACTAGAGCCTTTATTCAGGAACGAACGACTGCCAAATCGAGAGCAAAGCTTTCATTCATGAACGAATGACTGCCAAATCGAGACTAGAGCCTTTATTTAGGAACGAACCACTGCCAAATCCAGACTAGAGCCTTTTTTCAGGAACAAACGACTGCCAAATCGAGACTAAAGCCTTGGGGCGACTGCCAAATAAAGAGCAGAGCCTTTATTCGTAAACGAACGACTGCCAGATCAAGAGGGGAGCCTTTACTCATGAACGAACGACTGCCAAATCCAGACTAGAGCCTTTTTTCAGGAACAAACGACTGCCAAATCGAGAGCAAATCTTTCATTCATGAACGAACGACTGCCGAATCGAGACTAGAGCCTTTATTTCGGAACGAACGACTGCCAAATCCAGACTAGAGCCTTTCTTCAGGAACAAACGACTGCCAAATCGAGACGAGAGCCTTTTTTCATGAACGAACGACTGCCGAATCGAGACTAGCGCCTTTTTTTTATATACGGACTACTGCCAAATCGAGAGCAGAGCCTTTATTCATAAACGAACCACTGCCAAATCGAGACTAGGGCCTTGTTTCATAAACGAGCGACGGCCAAATCGAGACGAGAGCCTTTATTCAGGAACGAACGACTGCCAAATCCAGACTAGAGCCTTTTTTCAGGAACAAACGACTGCCAAATCGAGACTAAAGCCTTTATTCAGGAACGAACGACTGCCAAATTGAGAGCAGAGCCTTCATTCATGAACGAATGACTGCCGAATCGAAACTGAAGCCTTTATTCAGGAACGAACGACTGTTAAATCGAGACTAGCGCATTTTTTTTATAAACGGACTACTGCCAAATCGACAGCAGAGCCTTTATTCATAAACGAACGACTGCCAAATCGAGACTAGGGCCTTGTTTCATAAACGAGCGACGGCCAAATCGAGACTAGAGCCTTTATTCAGGAACGAACGACTGCCAAATCGAGAGCAAAGCTTTCATTCATGAACGAACGACTGCCAAATCGATACTAGAGCCTTTATTTAGGAACGAACGACTGCCAAATCGAGACTAGCGCTTTTTTTTTCATATACGGACTACTGCCAAATCGAGAGCAGAGCCTTTATTCATAAACGAACGACTGCCAAATCGAGACTAGGGCCTTGTCTCATGAACGAACGACGGCCAAATCGAAACTAGAGCCTTCATTCAGGAACGAACGACTGCCAAATCGAGAGCAAATCTTTCATTCATGAACGAACGACTGCCGAATCGAGACTAGAGCCTTTATTTCGGAACGAACGACTGCCAAATCCAGACTAGAGCCTTTCTTCAGGAACAAACGACTGTCAAATCGAGACGAGAGCCTTTTTTCATGAACGAACGACTGCCAAATCGAGACTAGCGCCTTTTTTTTATATACGGACTACTGCCAAATCGAGAGCAGAGCCTTTATTCATAAACGAACCACTGCCAAATCGAGACTAGGGCCTTGTTTCATAAACGAGCGACGGCCAAATCGAGACGAGAGCCTTTATTTAGGAACGAACGACTGCCAAATCCAGACTAGAGCCTTTTTTCAGGAACAAACGACTGCCAAATGGAGACTAAAGCCTTTATTCAGGAACGAACGACTGCCAAATTGAGAGCAGAGCCTTCATTCATGAACGAATGACTGCCGAATCGAAACTGAAGCCTTTATTCAGAAACGAACGACTGTTAAATCGAGACTAGCGCCTTTTTTTTATACACGGACTACTGCCAAATCGAGAGCAGAGCCTTTATTCATAAACGAACGACTGCCAAATCGAGACTAGGGCCTTGTTTCATAAACGAGCGACGGCCAAATCGAGACTAGAGCCTTTATTCAGGAACGAACGACTGCCAAATCGAGAGCAAAGCTTTCATTCATGAACGAATGACTGCCAAATCGAGACTAGAGCCTTTATTTAGGAACGAACCACTGCCAAATCCAGACTAGAGCCTTTTTTCAGGAACAAACGACTGCCAAATCGAGACTAAATCCTTTATTCAGGAACGAACGACTGCCAAATTGAGAGCAGAGCCTTCATTCATGAACGAACGACTGCCGAATCGAAACTGAAGCCTTTATTCAGGAACGAACGACTGCCAAATCGAGACTAAAGCCGTTATTCATGAACGAACGACTGCCAAATCGAGACTAAAGCCTTTATTCAGGAACGAACGACTGCCAAATTGAGAGCAGAGCCTTCATTCATGAACGAACGACTGCCGAATCGAGACTAAAGCCTTTATTCAGGAACGAATGACTGCCAAATCGAGACTAAAGCCTTTATTCATGAACGATGAATGGTGAAAGGTGGCGGAGGGCGGTGAAGGGAAACGGTGGAAGACGGTGAAAGAAGGTCAAGGGCGGTGAAGAAAAACGGTTGAAGACGGTGAAGGACGGTGAAGGGCGGTCAAGGGAAACGGTGGAAAATGGTGAAAGGCGGTGAAGGGCGGTGAAGGGAAACGGTGAAAAACGGTGAAAGACGGTGAAGGGCGGTGGAGGAAAACGGTGGAAAACGGTGATAGGCGGTGAAGGGAAACGGTGGAAAACGGTGAAAGGCGGTGAAAGGTGGTGAAGGGAAACGGTGAAGGACGGTGAAAGACGGTGAAGGGCGGTGAAGGGAAACGGTGAAAAACGGTGAAAGGCGGTGAAGGGAAGCGGTGGAAAACGGTGAAAGGTGGTGAAGGGAAACGGTGAAGAACGGTGAAAGGCGATGAAGGGAAACGGTGGAAAACGGTGAAGGGCGGTGAAGGGAAACGGTGAAGAACGGTGAAAGGCGGTGAAGGGAAACGGTGGAAAACGGTGAAGGGCGGTGAAGGAAAACGGTAAAGAACGGTGAAAGGCGGTGAAGGGAAACGGTGGAAAACGGTGAAGGGCGGTGAAGGGAAACGGTGGAAAACGGTGAAAGGCGATGAAGGGAAACGGTGGAGGACGGTGAAAGACGGTGAAGGGTGGTGAAGGGAAACGGTGAAAAATGGTGAAAGACGGTGAAGGGCGGTGAAGGGAAACGGTGGAAAACGGTGAAAGACGGTCAAGGGTGGTGAAGGGAAACGGTGGAGGACGGTGAAAGACGGTGAAGGGAAACGGTGGAAAATGGTGAAGGGCGGTGAACGCAAACGGCGGAAAATGGTGAGAGGCGGTGAACGACTGCCAAATCGAGACTAGAGCCTTTTTTCAGGAACGAACGACTGTCAAATCGAAAGCAGAGCCTTCATTCATGAACGAACGACTGACAGATCGAGAGGGGAGCCTTTATTCATGAACGAACGACTGCCAAATCGAGACTAGGGCCTTTTTTCAAGAACGAACGACTGCCAAATAGAGAGCAGAGCCTTTATTCATAAACGAACGACTGCCAGATCAAGAGGGGAGCCTTTATTCATGAACGAACGACTGCCGAATCGAGACTAGGGCCTTTTTTCATGTACGAACGACTGCCAAATCGAGAGCAGAGCCTTTACTCATAAACGAACGACTGCCAAATCGAGACTAGAGCCTTTATTCATGAACGAACGACTGCCAAATCTAGACTAGGGCCTTTTTTTACGTACGAACTACTGCCAAATCGAGAGCAAAGCCTTTATTCATAAACGAACGACTGCCAAATCGAGGCTAGGGCCTTTTTTTATGTACGAACTACTGCCAAATCGAGAGCAGAGCCTTTATTCATAAACGAACGACTGCCAAATCGAGACTAGGGCCTTGTCTCATGAACGAACGACGGCCAAATCGAGACTAGAGCCTTTATTCAGGAACGAACGACTGCCAAATCGAGAGCAAATCTTTCATCCATGAACGAACGACTGCCGAATCGAGACTAGAGCCTTTATTTCGGAACGAACGACTGCCAAATCCAGACTAGAGCCTTTCTTCAGGAACAAACGACTGCCAAATCGAGACGAGAGCCTTTTTTCATGAACGAACGACTGCCGAATCGAGACTAGCGCCTTTTTTTTATATACGGACTACTGCCAAATCGAGAGCAGAACCTTTATTCATAAACGAACCACTGCCAAATCGAGACTAGGGCCTCGTTTCATAAACGAGCGACGGCCAAATCGAGACGAGAGCCTTTATTCAGGAACGAACGACTGCCAAATCCAGACTAGAGCCTTTTTTCAGGAACAAACGACTGCCAAATCGAGACTAAAGCCTTTATTCAGGAACGAACGACTGCCAAATTGAGAGCAGAGCCTTCATTCATGAACGAATGACTGCCGAATCGAAACTGAAGCCTTTATTCAGGAACGAACGACTGTTAAATCGAGACTAGCGCATTTTTTTTATATACGGACTACTGCCAAATCGAGAGCAGAGCCTTTATTCATAAACGAACGACTGCCAAATCGAGACTAGGGCCTTGTTTCATAAACGAGCGACGGCCAAATCGAGACAAGAGCCTTTATTCAGGAACGAACGACTGCCAAATCGAGAGCAAAGCTTTCATTCATGAACGAACGACTGCCAAATCGATACTGGAGCCTTTATTTAGGAACGAACGACTGCCAAATCCAGACTAGAGCCTTTTTTCAGGAACAAACGACTGCAAAATCGAGACTAAAGCCTTTATTCAGGAACGAACGACTGCCAAATTGAGAGCAGAGCCTTCATTCATGAACGAACGACTGCCGAATCGAGACTAAAGCCTTTATTCAGGAACGAACGACTGCCAAATCGAGACTAAAGCCTTTATTCATGAACGATGAATGGTGGAAGGTGGCGGAGGGCGGTGAAGGGAAACGGTGGAAGACGGTGAAAGAAGGTCAAGGGCGGTGAAGAAAAACGGTGGAAGACGGTGAAGGACGGTGAAGGGCGGTGAAGGGAAACGGTGGAAAATGGTGAAAGGCGGTGAAGGGCGGTGAAGGGAAACGGTGGAGAACGGTGAAAGACGGTAAAGGGCGGTGAAGGGAAACGGTGGAGGACGGTGAAAGACGGTGAAGGGTGGTGAAGGGAAACGGTGAAAAACGGTGAAGGGTGGTGACGGGAAACGGTGGAAAACGGTGAAAGACGGTCGAGGGTGGTGAAGGGAAACGGTGGAAAACGGTGAAAGACGGTGAAGGGCGGTGGAGGAAAACGGTGGAAAACGGTGATAGGCGGTGAAGGGAAACGGTGGAAAACAGTGAAAGACGGTAAAGGGCGGTGAAGGGAAACGATCGAAAATGGTGAAAGGCGGTGAAGGGAAACGGTGGAAAACGGAGAAGGGCGGTGAAGGGAAACGGTGAAAATCGGTGAAAGACGGTGAAGGGCGGTGGAGGAAAACGGTGGAAAACGGTGAAAGACGGTCAAGGGTGGTGAAGGGAAACGGTTGAGGACGTTGAAAGACGGTGAAGGGTGGAGCACGGTGAAGGGCGGTGAAGGCAAACGGCGGAAAATGGTGAGAGGCGGTGAACGACTGCCAAATCGAGACTAAAGCCTTTTTTCAGGAACGAACGACTGTCAAATCGAGAGCAGAGCTTTCATTCATGAACGAACGACTGACAGATCGAGAGGGGAGCCTTTATTCATGAACGAACGACTGCCAAATCGAGACTAGGGCCTTTTTTCAAGAATGAACGACTGCCAAATAAAGAGCAGAGCCTTTATTCATAAACGAACGACTGCCAGATCAAGAGGGGAGCCTTTACTCATGAACGAACGACTGCCGAATCGAGACTAAGGCCTTTTTTCATGTACGAACGACTGCCAAATCGAGAGCAGAGCCTTTATTCATAAACGAACGACTGCCAAATCGAGACTAGGGCCTTGTTTCATGAACGAACGACAGCCAAATCGAGACTAGAGCCTTTATTCAGGAACGAACGACTGCCAAATCGAGAGCAAAATCTTTCATTTATGAACGAACGACTGCCGAATCGAAACTAGAGACTTTATTTCGGAACGAACGACTGCCAAATCCAGACTAGAGCCTTTCTTCAGGAACGAACGACTGCCAAATCGAGACGAGAGCCTTTTTTCATGAACGAACGACTGCCAAATCGAGACTAGCGCCATTTTTTTATATACGGACTACTGCCAAATCGAGAGCAGAGCCTTTATTCATAAACGAACGACTGCCAAATCGAGACTAGGGCCTTGTTTCATAAACGAGCGACGGCCAAATCGAGACTAGAGCCTTTATTTAGGAACGAACGACTGCCAAATCCAGACTAGAGCCTTTTTTCAGGAACAAACGACTGCCAAATCGAGACTAAAGCCTTGGGGCGACTGCCAAATAAAGAGCAGAGCCTTTATTCGTAAACGAACGACTGCCAGATCAAGAGGGGAGCCTTTACTCATGAACGAACGACTGCCAAATCCAGACTAGAGCCTTTTTTCAGGAACAAACGACTGCCAAATCGAGAGCAAATCTTTCATTCATGAACGAACGACTGCCGAATCGAGACTAGAGCCTTTATTTCGGAACGAACGACTGCCAAATCCAGACTAGAGCCTTTCTTCAGGAACAAACGACTGCCAAATCGAGACGAGAGCCTTTTTTCATGAACGAACGACTGCCGAATCGAGACTAGCGCCTTTTTTTTATATACGGACTACTGCCAAATCGAGAGCAGAGCCTTTATTCATAAACGAACCACTGCCAAATCGAGACTAGGGCCTTGTTTCATAAACGAGCGACGGCCAAATCGAGACGAGAGCCTTTATTCAGGAACGAACGACTGCCAAATCCAGACTAGAGCCTTTTTTCAGGAACAAACGACTGTCAAATCGAGACTAAAGCCTTTATTCAGGAACGAACGACTGCCAAATTGAGAGCAGAGCCTTCATTCACGAACGAATGACTGCCGAATCGAAACTGAAGCCTTTATTCAGGAACGAACGACTGTTAAATCGAGACTAGCGCATTTTTTTTATATACGGACTACTGCCAAATCGAGAGCAGAGCCTTTATTCATAAACGAACGACTGCCAAATCGAGACTAGGGCCTTGTTTCATAAACGAGCGACGGCCAAATCGAGACTAGAGCCTTTATTCAGGAACGAACGACTGCCAAATCGAGAGCAAAGCTTTCATTCATGAACGAACGACTGCCAAATCGATACTAGAGCCTTTATTTAGGAACGAACGACTGCCAAATCGAGACTAGCGCTTTTTTTTTCATATACGGACTACTGCCAAATCGAGAGCAGAGCCTTTATTCATAAACGAACCACTGCCAAATCGAGACTAGGGCCTTGTTTCATAAACGAGCGACGGCCAAATCGAGACGAGAGCCTTTATTTAGGAACGAACGACTGCCAAATCCAGACTAGAGCCTTTTTTCAGGAACAAACGACTGCCAAATCGAGACTAAAGCCTTTATTCAGGAACGAACGACTGCCAAATTGAGAGCAGAGCCTTCATTCATGAACGAATGACTGCCGAATCGAAACTGAAGCCTTTATTCAGGAACGAACGACTGTTAAATCGAGACTAGCGCATTTTTTTTATAAACGGACTACTGCCAAATCGACAGCAGAGCCTTTATTCATAAACGAACGACTGCCAAATCGAGACTAGGGCCTTGTTTCATAAACGAGCGACGGCCAAATCGAGACTAGAGCCTTTATTCAGGAACGAACGACTGCCAAATCGAGAGCAAAGCTTTCATTCATGAACGAACGACTGCCAAATCGATACTAGAGCCTTTATTTAGGAACGAACGACTGCCAAATCGAGACTAGCGCTTTTTTTTTCATATACGGACTACTGCCAAATCGAGAGCAGAGCCTTTATTCATAAACGAACGACTGCCAAATCGAGACTAGGGCCTTGTCTCATGAACGAACGACGGCCAAATCGAAACTAGAGCCTTCATTCAGGAACGAACGACTGCCAAATCGAGAGCAAATCTTTCATTCATGAACGAACGACTGCCGAATCGAGACTAGAGCCTTTATTTCGGAACGAACGACTGCCAAATCCAGACTAGAGCCTTTCTTCAGGAACAAACGACTGTCAAATCGAGACGAGAGCCTTTTTTCATGAACGAACGACTGCCAAATCGAGACTAGCGCCTTTTTTTTATATACGGACTACTGCCAAATCGAGAGCAGAGCCTTTATTCATAAACGAACCACTGCCAAATCGAGACTAGGGCCTTGTTTCATAAACGAGCGACGGCCAAATCGAGACGAGAGCCTTTATTTAGGAACGAACGACTGCCAAATCCAGACTAGAGCCTTTTTTCAGGAACAAACGACTGCCAAATGGAGACTAAAGCCTTTATTCAGGAACGAACGACTGCCAAATTGAGAGCAGAGCCTTCATTCATGAACGAATGACTGCCGAATCGAAACTGAAGCCTTTATTCAGAAACGAACGACTGTTAAATCGAGACTAGCGCCTTTTTTTTATACACGGACTACTGCCAAATCGAGAGCAGAGCCTTTATTCATAAACGAACGACTGCCAAATCGAGACTAGGGCCTTGTTTCATAAACGAGCGACGGCCAAATCGAGACTAGAGCCTTTATTCAGGAACGAACGACTGCCAAATCGAGAGCAAAGCTTTCATTCATGAACGAATGACTGCCAAATCGAGACTAGAGCCTTTATTTAGGAACGAACCACTGCCAAATCCAGACTAGAGCCTTTTTTCAGGAACAAACGACTGCCAAATCGAGACTAAATCCTTTATTCAGGAACGAACGACTGCCAAATTGAGAGCAGAGCCTTCATTCATGAACGAACGACTGCCGAATCGAAACTGAAGCCTTTATTCAGGAACGAACGACTGCCAAATCGAGACTAGAGCCGTTATTCATGAACGAACGACTGCCAAATCGAGACTAAAGCCTTTATTCAGGAACGAACGACTGCCAAATTGAGAGCAGAGCCTTCATTCATGAACGAACGACTGCCGAATCGAGACTAAAGCCTTTATTCAGGAACGAATGACTGCCAAATCGAGACTAAAGCCTTTATTCATGAACGATGAATGGTGAAAGGTGGCGGAGGGCGGTGAAGGGAAACGGTGGAAGACGGTGAAAGAAGGTCAAGGGCGGTGAAGAAAAACGGTTGAAGACGGTGAAGGACGGTGAAGGGCGGTCAAGGGAAACGGTGGAAAATGGTGAAAGGCGGTGAAGGGCGGTGAAGGGAAACGGTGAAAAACGGTGAAAGACGGTGAAGGGCGGTGGAGGAAAACGGTGGAAAACGGTGATAGGCGGTGAAGGGAAACGGTGGAAAACGGTGAAAGGCGGTGAAAGGTGGTGAAGGGAAACGGTGAAGGACGGTGAAAGACGGTGAAGGGCGGTGAAGGGAAACGGTGAAAAACGGTGAAAGGCGGTGAAGGGATGCGGTGGAAAACGGTGAAAGGTGGTGAAGGGAAACGGTGAAGAACGGTGAAAGGCGATGAAGGGAAACGGTGGAAAACGGTGAAGGGCGGTGAAGGGAAACGGTGAAGAACGGTGAAAGGCGGTGAAGGGAAACGGTGGAAAACGGTGAAGGGCGGTGAAGGAAAACGGTAAAGAACGGTGAAAGGCGGTGAAGGGAAACGGTGGAAAACGGTGAAGGGCGGTGAAGGGAAACGGTGGAAAACGGTGAAAGGCGATGAAGGGAAACGGTGGAGGACGGTGAAAGACGGTGAAGGGTGGTGAAGGGAAACGGTGAAAAATGGTGAAAGACGGTGAAGGGCGGTGAAGGGAAACGGTGGAAAACGGTGAAAGACGGTCAAGGGTGGTGAAGGGAAACGGTGGAGGACGGTGAAAGACGGTGAAGGGAAACGGTGGAAAATGGTGAAGGGCGGTGAACGCAAACGGCGGAAAATGGTGAGAGGCGGTGAACGACTGCCAAATCGAGACTAGAGCCTTTTTTCAGGAACGAACGACTGTCAAATCGAAAGCAGAGCCTTCATTCATGAACGAACGACTGACAGATCGAGAGGGGAGCCTTTATTCATGAACGAACGACTGCCAAATCGAGACTAGGGCCTTTTTTCAAGAACGAACGACTGCCAAATAGAGAGCAGAGCCTTTATTCATAAACGAACGACTGCCAGATCAAGAGGGGAGCCTTTATTCATGAACGAACGACTGCCGAATCGAGACTAGGGCCTTTTTTTATGTACGAACGACTGCCAAATCGAGAGCAGAGCCTTTACTCATAAACGAACGACTGCCAAATCGAGACTAGAGCCTTTATTCATGAACGAACGACTGCCAAATCTAGACTAGGGCCTTTTTTTACGTACGAACTACTGCCAAATCGAGAGCAAAGCCTTTATTCATAAACGAACGACTGCCAAATCGAGACTAGGGCCTTTTTTCATGTACGAACTACTGCCAAATCGAGAGCAGAGCCTTTATTCATAAACGAACGACTGCCAAATCGAGACTAGGGCCTTGTCTCATGAACGAACGACGGCCAAATCGAGACTAGAGCCTTTATTCAGGAACGAACGACTGCCAAATCGAGAGCAAATCTTTCATCCATGAACGAACGACTGCCGAATCGAGACTAGAGCCTTTATTTCGGAACGAACGACTGCCAAATCCAGACTAGAGCCTTTCTTCAGGAACAAACGACTGCCAAATCGAGACGAGAGCCTTTTTTCATGAACGAACGACTGCCGAATCGAGACTAGCGCCTTTTTTTTATATACGGACTACTGCCAAATCGAGAGCAGAGCCTTTATTCATAAACGAACCACTGCCAAATCGAGACTAGGGCCTTGTTTCATAAACGAGCGACGGCCAAATCGAGACGAGAGCCTTTATTCAGGAACGAACGACTGCCAAATCCAGACTAGAGCCTTTTTTCAGGAACAAACGACTGCCAAATCGAGACTAAAGCCTTTATTCAGGAACGAACGACTGCCAAATTGAGAGCAGAGCCTTCATTCATGAACGAATGACTGCCGAATCGAAACTGAAGCCTTTATTCAGGAACGAACGACTGTTAAATCGAGACTAGCGCATTTTTTTTATATACGGACTACTGCCAAATCGAGAGCAGAGCCTTTATTCATAAACGAACGACTGCCAAATCGAGACTAGGGCCTTGTTTCATAAACGAGCGACGGCCAAATCGAGACAAGAGCCTTTATTCAGGAACGAACGACTGCCAAATCGAGAGCAAAGCTTTCATTCATGAACGAACGACTGCCAAATCGATACTGGAGCCTTTATTTAGGAACGAACGACTGCCAAATCCAGACTAGAGCCTTTTTTCAGGAACAAACGACTGCCAAATCGAGACTAAATCCTTTATTCAGGAACGAACGACTGCCAAATTGAGAGCAGAGCCTTCATTCATGAACGAACGACTGCCGAATCGAAACTGAAGCCTTTATTCAGGAACGAACGACTGCCAAATCGAGACTAGAGCCGTTATTCATGAACGAACGACTGCCAAATCGAGACTAAAGCCTTCATTCAGGAACGAACGACTGCCAAATTGAGAGCAGAGCCTTCATTCATGAACGAACGACTGCCGAATCGAGACTAAAGCCTTTATTCAGGAACGAACGACTGCCAAATCGAGACTAAAGCCTTTATTCATGAACGATGAATGGTGGAAGGTGGCGGAGGGCGGTGAAGGGAAACGGTGGAAGACGGTGAAAGAAGGTCAAGGGCGGTGAAGAAAAACGGTGGAAGACGGTGAAGGACGGTGAAGGGCGGTGAAGGGAAACGGTGGAAAATGGTGAAGGGCGGTGAAGGGCGGTGAAGGGAAACGGTGGAGAACGGTGAAAGACGGTAAAGGGCGGTGAAGGGAAACGGTGGAGGACGGTGAAAGACGGTGAAGGGTGGTGAAGGGAAACGGTGAAAAACGGTGAAAGACGGTGAAGGGTGGTGACGGGAAACGGTGGAAAACGGTGAAAGACGGTCGAGGGTGGTGAAGGGAAACGGTGGAAAACGGTGAAAGACGGTGAAGGGCGGTGGAGGAAAACGGTGGAAAACGGTGATAGGCGGTGAAGGGAAACGGTGGAAAACAGTGAAAGACGGTAAAGGGCGGTGAAGGGAAACGATCGAAAATGGTGAAAGGCGGTGAAGGGAAACGGTGGAAAACGGAGAAGGGCGGTGAAGGGAAACGGTGAAAATCGGTGAAAGACGGTGAAGGGCGGTGGAGGAAAACGGTGGAAAACGGTGAAAGACGGTCAAGGGTGGTGAAGGGAAACGGTTGAGGACGTTGAAAGACGGTGAAGGGTGGAGCACGGTGAAGGGCGGTGAAGGCAAACGGCGGAAAATGGTGAGAGGCGGTGAACGACTGCCAAATCGAGACTAAAGCCTTTTTTCAGGAACGAACGACTGTCAAATCGAGAGCAGAGCTTTCATTCATGAACGAACGACTGACAGATCGAGAGGGGAGCCTTTATTCATGAACGAACGACTGCCAAATCGAGACTAGGGCCTTTTTTCAAGAATGAACGACTGCCAAATAAAGAGCAGAGCCTTTATTCATAAACGAACGACTGCCAGATCAAGAGGGGAGCCTTTACTCATGAACGAACGACTGCCGAATCGAGACTAAGGCCTTTTTTCATGTACGAACGACTGCCAAATCGAGAGCAGAGCCTTTATTCATAAACGAACGACTGCCAAATCGAGACTAGGGCCTTGTTTCATGAACGAACGACAGCCAAATCGAGACTAGAGCCTTTATTCAGGAACGAACGACTGCCAAATCGAGAGCAAAATCTTTCATTTATGAACGAACGACTGCCGAATCGAGACTAGAGCCTTTATTTCGGAACGAACGACTGCCAAATCCAGACTAGAGCCTTTCTTCAGGAACGAACGACTGCCAAATCGAGACGAGAGCCTTTTTTCATGAACGAACGACTGCCAAATCGAGACTAGCGCCATTTTTTTATATACGGACTACTGCCAAATCGAGAGCAGAGCCTTTATTCATAAACGAACGACTGCCAAATCGAGACTAGGGCCTTGTTTCATAAACGAGCGACGGCCAAATCGAGACTAGAGCCTTTATTTAGGAACGAACGACTGCCAAATCCAGACTAGAGCCTTTTTTCAGGAACAAACGACTGCCAAATCGAGACTAAAGCCTTGGGGCGACTGCCAAATAAAGAGCAGAGCCTTTATTCGTAAACGAACGACTGCCAGATCAAGAGGGGAGCCTTTACTCATGAACGAACGACTGCCAAATCCAGACTAGAGCCTTTTTTCAGGAACAAACGACTGCCAAATCGAGAGCAAATCTTTCATTCATGAACGAACGACTGCCGAATCGAGACTAGAGCCTTTATTTCGGAACGAACGACTGCCAAATCCAGACTAGAGCCTTTCTTCAGGAACAAACGACTGCCAAATCGAGACGAGAGCCTTTTTTCATGAACGAACGACTGCCGAATCGAGACTAGCGCCTTTTTTTTATATACGGACTACTGCCAAATCGAGAGCAGAGCCTTTATTCATAAACGAACCACTGCCAAATCGAGACTAGGGCCTTGTTTCATAAACGAGCGACGGCCAAATCGAGACGAGAGCCTTTATTCAGGAACGAACGACTGCCAAATCCAGACTAGAGCCTTCTTTCAGGAACAAACGACTGCCAAATCGAGACTAAAGCCTTTATTCAGGAACGAACGACTGCCAAATTGAGAGCAGAGCCTTCATTCATGAACGAATGACTGCCGAATCGAAACTGAAGCCTTTATTCAGGAACGAACGACTGTTAAATCGAGACTAGCGCATTTTTTTTATATACGGACTACTGCCAAATCGAGAGCAGAGCCTTTATTCATAAACGAACGACTGCCAAATCGAGACTAGGGCCTTGTTTCATAAACGAGCGACGGCCAAATCGAGACTAGAGCCTTTATTCAGGAACGAACGACTGCCAAATCGAGAGCAAAGCTTTCATTCATGAACGAACGACTGCCAAATCGATACTAGAGCCTTTATTTAGGAACGAACGACTGCCAAATCGAGACTAGCGCTTTTTTTTTCATATACGGACTACTGCCAAATCGAGAGCAGAGCCTTTATTCATAAACGAACGACTGCCAAATCGAGACTAGGGCCTTGTTTCATGAACGAACGACAGCCAAATCGAGACTAGAGCCTTTATTCAGGAACGAACGACTGCCAAATCGAGAGCAAAATCTTTCATTTATGAACGAACGACTGCCGAATCGAGACTAGAGCCTTTATTTCGGAACGAACGACTGCCAAATCCAGACTAGAGCCTTTCTTCAGGAACGAACGACTGCCAAATCGAGACGAGAGCCTTTTTTCATGAACGAACGACTGCCAAATCGAGACTAGCGCCATTTTTTTATATACGGACTACTGCCAAATCGAGAGCAGAGCCTTTATTCATAAACGAACGACTGCCAAATCGAGACTAGGGCCTTGTTTCATAAACGAGCGACGGCCAAATCGAGACTAGAGCCTTTATTTAGGAACGAACGACTGCCAAATCCAGACTAGAGCCTTTTTTCAGGAACAAACGACTGCCAAATCGAGACTAAAGCCTTGGGGCGACTGCCAAATAAAGAGCAGAGCCTTTATTCGTAAACGAACGACTGCCAGATCAAGAGGGGAGCCTTTACTCATAAACGAACGACTGCCAAATCCAGACTAGAGCCTTTTTTCAGGAACAAACGACTGCCAAATCGAGAGCAAATCTTTCATTCATGAACGAACGACTGCCGAATCGAGACTAGAGCCTTTATTTCGGAACGAACGACTGCCAAATCCAGACTAGAGCCTTTCTTCAGGAACAAACGACTGCCAAATCGAGACGAGAGCCTTTTTTCATGAACGAACGACTGCCGAATCGAGACTAGCGCCTTTTTTTTATATACGGACTACTGCCAAATCGAGAGCAGAGCCTTTATTCATAAACGAACCACTGCCAAATCGAGACTAGGGCCTTGTTTCATAAACGAGCGACGGCCAAATCGAGACGAGAGCCTTTATTCAGGAACGAACGACTGCCAAATCCAGACTAGAGCCTTTTTTCAGGAACAAACGACTGCCAAATCGAGACTAAAGCCTTTATTCAGGAACGAACGACTGCCAAATTGAGAGCAGAGCCTTCATTCATGAACGAATGACTGCCGAATCGAAACTGAAGCCTTTATTCAGGAACGAACGACTGTTAAATCGAGACTAGCGCATTTTTTTTATATACGGACTACTGCCAAATCGAGAGCAGAGCCTTTATTCATAAACGAACGACTGCCAAATCGAGACTAGGGCCTTGTTTCATAAACGAGCGACGGCCAAATCGAGACTAGAGCCTTTATTCAGGAACGAACGACTGCCAAATCGAGAGCAAAGCTTTCATTCATGAACGAACGACTGCCAAATCGATACTAGAGCCTTTATTTAGGAACGAACGACTGCCAAATCGAGACTAGCGCTTTTTTTTTCATATACGGACTACTGCCAAATCGAGAGCAGAGCCTTTATTCATAAACGAACCACTGCCAAATCGAGACTAGGGCCTTGTTTCATAAACGAGCGACGGCCAAATCGAGACGAGAGCCTTTATTTAGGAACGAACGACTGCCAAATCCAGACTAGAGCCTTTTTTCAGGAACAAACGACTGCCAAATCGAGACTAAAGCCTTTATTCAGGAACGAACGACTGCCAAATTGAGAGCAGAGCCTTCATTCATGAACGAATGACTGCCGAATCGAAACTGAAGCCTTTATTCAGGAACGAACGACTGTTAAATCGAGACTAGCGCATTTTTTTTATAAACGGACTACTGCCAAATCGACAGCAGAGCCTTTATTCATAAACGAACGACTGCCAAATCGAGACTAGGGCCTTGTTTCATAAACGAGCGACGGCCAAATCGAGACTAGAGCCTTTATTCAGGAACGAACGACTGCCAAATCGAGAGCAAAGCTTTCATTCATGAACGAACGACTGCCAAATCGATACTAGAGCCTTTATTTAGGAACGAACGACTGCCAAATCGAGACTAGCGCTTTTTTTTTTCATATACGGACTTCTGCCAAATCGAGAGCAGAGCCTTTATTCATAAACGAACGACTGCCAAATCGAGACTAGGGCCTTGTCTCATGAACGAACGACGGCCAAATCGAAACTAGAGCCTTCATTCAGGAACGAACGACTGCCAAATCGAGAGCAAATCTTTCATTCATGAACGAACGACTGCCGAATCGAGACTAGAGCCTTTATTTCGGAACGAACGACTGCCAAATCCAGACTAGAGCCTTTCTTCAGGAACAAACGACTGTCAAATCGAGACGAGAGCCTTTTTTCATGAACGAACGACTGCCAAATCGAGACTAGCGCCTTTTTTTTATATACGGACTACTGCCAAATCGAGAGCAGAGCCTTTATTCATAAACGAACCACTGCCAAATCGAGACTAGGGCCTTGTTTCATAAACGAGCGACGGCCAAATCGAGACGAGAGCCTTTATTTAGGAACGAACGACTGCCAAATCCAGACTAGAGCCTTTTTTCAGGAACAAACGACTGCCAAATGGAGACTAAAGCCTTTATTCAGGAACGAACGACTGCCAAATTGAGAGCAGAGCCTTCATTCATGAACGAATGACTGCCGAATCGAAACTGAAGCCTTTATTCAGAAACGAACGACTGTTAAATCGAGACTAGCGCCTTTTTTTTATACACGGACTACTGCCAAATCGAGAGCAGAGCCTTTATTCATAAACGAACGACTGCCAAATCGAGACTAGGGCCTTGTTTCATAAACGAGCGACGGCCAAATCGAGACTAGAGCCTTTATTCAGGAACGAACGACTGCCAAATCGAGAGCAAAGCTTTCATTCATGAACGAATGACTGCCAAATCGAGACTAGAGCCTTTATTTAGGAACGAACCACTGCCAAATCCAGACTAGAGCCTTTTTTCAGGAACAAACGACTGCCAAATCGAGACTAAATCCTTTATTCAGGAACGAACGACTGCCAAATTGAGAGCAGAGCCTTCATTCATGAACGAACGACTGCCGAATCGAAACTGAAGCCTTTATTCAGGAACGAACGACTGCCAAATCGAGACTAGAGCCGTTATTCATGAACGAACGACTGCCAAATCGAGACTAAAGCCTTTATTCAGGAACGAACGACTGCCAAATTGAGAGCAGAGCCTTCATTCATGAACGAACGACTGCCGAATCGAGACTAAAGCCTTTATTCAGGAACGAATGACTGCCAAATCGAGACTAAAGCCTTTATTCATGAACGATGAATGGTGAAAGGTGGCGGAGGGCGGTGAAGGGAAACGGTGGAAGACGGTGAAAGAAGGTCAAGGGCGGTGAAGAAAAACGGTTGAAGACGGTGAAGGACGGTGAAGGGCGGTCAAGGGAAACGGTGGAAAATGGTGA